>CM069312.1:16547500-17797500 GCA_035609425.1 Epinephelus awoara
TAATGATAAGTTAAAGCAATAAAACTGTCTTAAAAACGTTTCACTTTAAGGAATCAGTAAGGTGTGAGTGGGACTGACTCAAAATAAAATACAGTGCCCATATTCATCATGATGAAGGAACATGTCACATGAAATGGAGGTCTATGACACAAAGGAATAAAGTGCATCAGGCTTTGCAAGCAGTTCTTGTTAATAAGATCAATTCACTAATTGCTTTTAGTCTTTTTGATTAAACTTGAAAAATATGAAAAGACTTACCCTTTAATGTGCATTGCAATATTTACGAAACAGAAAAAAGCAATTTTGTGGCTGTTTTTTACGCATACATGCAGGTGTGGTGTCGATATTTTTAGCATAAATGGCCCCACTGGGAAAACAAGTGAGCTGTATTTGTACCCCGCTGCAAACACTGCTGCTAACCACAGCATTTCCTCACATCTGTACATAGATCCTGTTAAACACTGACTGGACGGAATGAGTATGAATGTTGAATTCAGATAGGATTCACTGTCTTCATGCTGCTTTATTGTCTTTGAGCTGCTTCCGGCTTTGTAAAAAATGGAAATCATAGCTGGAGTTACTGGCTCGCCGGCTGGATGTCCAATAGTTTACATGAACCCACACCAGAGTGGCAAGTGACTAACCCTCTGATGAAGATGAAAAAAATCCCACCGTAGAGATCTTTAAAATGCTTCTGGGATAAATTGAGAATCAAATCAGCCACAGGAAACAAATGATGACATTTCTCATGATGTGTTTACCCTGGGAAATGTCAGATTGACCTCTCTCAACCTCTCGTGTGTGAGGAAACTAGGAAAATAAGGATTCACAAATTTATTAATCATAACAATTTGTCCTGAGGCGAGACTTAAACCCATATTGTTTGTTTTGGGTCAGTGTTCCTAAACTTTGACTGCACACATAGTCTTACTCATATCCACACTCATATGGACATGTCCTCACTCTCACTCTCACTCTTGCTATTCTTCTCTTATGCAAACACACACACACACACACGCACAGGACACAGCGTTCCCTCATCATATCTTGATACACGACACATAATGAGAAAAGAATCTTTAACAAATCAAACACTTTGATGCTTTAAACAAGCATTATAAAAAGTAGCGTTGATGTGTGCGTGTCCATCTTTCCATCTTACCCTCTGCAGGTTGAAATCTCTCTGTGGCTTCACATCTGCGTCCACCATCATCCCGCACAACATCACCATGACAACAGCAACCCCAGTGGTCCTCATGGCTGCGTGGAGCGAGGAAGCGGCCAAGTGAATGGGCTGAAAGGTTGAAAGAGAGTATCGGACCCGAGCCTAAAGTGAACTGTAGGCAGTTCAGGCAGGTACAGAGTGGCAAAGCCTGTGGCAATGTTTGTTTTTCTCCTGATCCACCCACCTGGTTGTCAGCCAATCATCGTTGGGGATCAGGGAACACTGGCCAAGTGTTGAGGATGTGTGGTTCCAAAAACAGCCCAGAGTAGTCTCACTTCCCATAGGTGCAGCAGTTTATCATGCTCGCGGTCTCTTGACATCAGCTGAAGTTCATGTGCTGCCCTCACAAGCAAAGACGCACTGGTTTCACAAGACTTTGTCTCACAAGAAGAAGGTTAGACAGATCAGTAGGTTCTGCATCTCAAGAGACTTATAGATAGTAGGAGATGTCTTCAAGTCCTTTACTGAAGCAACACCACACTGTAAAAGTACTCAATTAGAAGTTCTGCATTCAAATTAGAAGTATTCATTATGCAGAGCGGTTCTAGTCAGCGCTATATTACATTATGAGATTATGAACTTGTGCACATCCCCTGGTAAATGTTTTGCACACCCTGCACAAAACTTCACAGCTTAATCTGAAACAGCTATAATTTATATTTGTATGTTATAGGACTTTTGAAAATCTTTTTCTTATTTCTATTATAATTTCTCTATTCTGTATTTATGATCTTGGCTGTTGCAGTACTTTGCCTTTCTTTTATTCCCCCTGTTTATTGTGTGTTAATGTACACACCAAAGACCAAAGCAAATTCCTTGTGAGTGAAAACCTACTCAGTAATAAATCTTAATTTGTCCTGGATCATTTCAGTGTATTTACATCCCAACGCGTCAAATACTGCCGCTTTCTCAGCGGACCGCTAGACTTCTGCATCAGTCTTAGGCATTCACAGACGGTGTCTTGATTGACGCTTGTTACATGCATTGTGTCTTTTCAGAAATGCATTTCTGTTTTCACAGTTTCTGCTCGTTACATGCATTCAGTGTTTTACAAAATTTCCTTACTACACACATTGCTGCATCACTGTCTGACACTGACGTATCATACTGCCCCAAAAGGTGCCTCTGTATGTTGGTATCTTTCACCAAAATCATTGACAAAGCTATTTTATTGATTAATCTGTAACAATGCATCATATTTTACAAGCTGATCGTGTCTTGTGTGTCTGTAAATTACCTTGTAGCTATACCTTTAAAATACTTATAGTAATACAAATGCAATGTCTTGAGCAGAAGTATAAACAGTGGGGGTAAAAGTACTCAGATCCTGTAGTAAGAGTGCTAATACACACTGGAAAACACTAATAAATGTCCTGCATTAAAAATGTTACTTAAGTAAAGGTGTGTAAGTACAATCAGGAAAATGTGTCTAAATATTAAAGTAAAAGTACTCAATGCAGAAAAAAAATGATCAGTTTCATAAATTAAAATAATTAGAAAAAAAAGCAGCAAGTCCTCACATTGCAAAAGCTGGAACCGTGAAATGTTTTTGCGTGAAAAAATAACTTAAGTGAGTATCAGGGGGAAGTTGCCAATTTGTAAAGTACCGTAACTTAAGTTATCAAAATAACTGGAGTTTAAAGAACAATATTTCTCTCTGAAGTGCAGTGGGGTAGAAGTCATATGTGGCATTAGATTAAAACACTCATGTAAAGTTAAAGTACCTCAATTTTGAACTTAAATACAGTACTGGAGTAAATGTACTTAGTTACAGTCCATCACTTTTTATAAAGTGGCAGCAAACCAAAATACTTGTGTACTGAAGTGCAAAACATTTCCATCACTGCCAAGAACACCGTCTTCTCACTTGGCTTGATTTGCAGGTTGATAATGACAGTATAAAACAGGACAAGTTTGCACAACTGCAGTCTGAAATGTTACTCATAATTACCGCTCATGTCATGACAAGAGAAAGCAGTCATACGTTTCTGTGGAAGAGGTTCCCAGGTTCATTTTGAAACTCCTTTTCAGGCTTCAGTTTCACAATCCTCCATTTCAGGGTTTCTGTCTTGTTGACTCAATTTTCCCAGAAAGCAAAAGAGAAAGGGGCATATACTAACGCTGTTAAAGCTAGACAATAAAAGTAACTGTAGAAGCACAAACTGTCAGGTCAAGCAGCTTTACATTGCTAAAATTAGGCCTGAGGCTGTAATGGATGTTGTGGGCCAGCAGTGAGTAAATGAATGTACAGAACATACAATCGATGTTGAAAGTGGGTTTGGAGGGAGGTGTGTTTGCAGGACACAAGAACTCACTGTAAAGTCCTTCAGAGGCATCATGGGTGTAATTCAATTTCTGTTTCCTCTAAAAGATTTTTATATGGTGTAGTAAATTATATTCTGAAGAAAAAATAGATTCCCACAGAGTATGATTTGAGTCAATAAATGTCTTGAATTCAACAGCACAAGATACAGTAGAGGAACAAATCCACAAAGGGGCTTTTGGTTTTGAGGTAGACTGAAGCACAACCATGTTTGTAGCATTAATATATCTAGTTTTTGAAATGGATGGTTGTATAAAACTATTTTACTGCCATCTGAAATGGTGGCCGAGACCGAATGTTCTTTGTTCATGAAACAAACGATAGCCATTTGGGGTGGTTGTGGCTCAGAGATAGAGCGGGTCGTCCACTAATCAGAAGATCAGCTGCTCAATCTGTGGCTCCTCCAGTCCACATATCGATGTGTCCTTGAGCAAGATACTGAACCCCAAATTGCTCCCGATGGCTGTTCCATCTGTGTGTGTGTGTGTTAAAAGAAAACAGCTATCACAGCGACATGTGACTCTGTGATGTCACCGAGCCAACTTAAGGAGAACTTTCTGTTTCCATCTCTTTCTTGCCCTGCACCTACGCTCCTGCCCCTCAACCACTGAAGGGGGCTCTTGCTCCAAGACCTCCAGAGACTCTCCTCTCCTGAACCTTCATAAAGGGAGAACGGAGGCGAGAGGTCCTGCTACACCCTTCACCTATTCTCTCTCCTTGGCTCACATCAGGAGCTGCAGATTCGCTCTGAATGTGGCCTTCTCCCAGCAGACACAGAGCCTGAAGACCAGAGACGTTAGTGTGCCAAACACGAGGTTTGCAACTAACTTGCCAACAACAAGGAGAGCCAAGTTGAGTTAGCACCAGACTTCCAACTCTGCAAGGATACCCGAGCGAACAGTGACCTCTGATCTGCACCTTTGGAACAAGGACACAGCAAGGACAGCATCGAGAAACCACAGTTCTTTCCAGCCTTCAGCTGCTGGCGAACATAAAGCAGCATGCCACAGCATCTCTTTTTCCTCTTCATCCATGGACTGGTAATGTACCACTGTGCATAGCCAGCTAGTGCAGCAGTACAAGCTGAGCAGGACTGTTTTCAATGAGTTATTGTTGTGATTGCTTGCAGTTAGCTTACTGGTTAGTTGACTTCACCAAAGCTAAGTGTTTAGTTTGCTGCTGCTTTACACAGACAGAGTCTCGCATGCGACTAAACATCCTCTGTAACAACCCAGACCCTTTGCAACACGTATCACACCCCCATATATTCACTCACACATTGGCTTTCAACATAGCTACACCCAAAGAGGGAACTCAAAGTTGCTGCTTCATCTCCTTTGTCTTTGTCGTGACTGACCACACGGTCAGGCAAACCTGCCCTGGTTAATATTGCACAAGAGTGAATATGAATAGTCAGCCTCTGCTATGTCAAGAACTCTGAAATCCCTCAAACTTTAATTGAAGGATTTCAATTTTGATGCAATATATAATACGATACAATATCATTGTGATTTTTGTTTAACATTTTGTGATATAATGAGTATTGCAATAACTTATTTAGCCATTTATTACTTTTTTCCAGCTGCAAATTATGTCCCTATTTGAAAACGATTCCAACATTTGTTTTATCTGATAAGATGAAGTATTCAGTCTGTTCATCTCACTTCAATGATTTTTACTGAAGCAAAATGTATCAAGTAAACTGAAAAGCAACTGATTTTATGGCTGTAAAAGGATACCAAAAGTTTGATTTGTATTTTTTCAAATTGATAATTCATATCATGAAAACAATCTATTCAACATTGTCATGCATGATATTGCAATTTCCCCACACACCAGATAAATATGTCTGTTATTATTAAAATAAGGAACCTGAAAATAGATATGGAGCAAAGATTATTACATTATTATGAAAGTAGGTTGTTTCAGTGTTCACTTCACCCTCCGGTGTCACCAGCCCGCGACAGGTAACTCATGCAGCCAGCACACACAATGGGGCCCCGTTGGAGTAAATATCTGAAGAGAAAGTTCAGTTAAGGACTAGATGTTACAATCCCTGATGCACATACATGAGACTATGAGTGGGGTTAATAAAGTGGGAATAATAGTGTCATCTGGGCATCAGAGTGGGAGCCAAAGGCTTAGATGGATAGAGCAAAGTAGGAAAGAGCAAAGTAGATAGAAAAGTAAGAAGGAGCATAGGGGAGGCAGAGCGAAGGAGAGCCCTCTGTATGGACTGAACTCCCCCTGCTGGCCCGGGCCACACACTCTACCTCCCAGTACTCTCTCATTTTGATAAGGGAAGAAAAAACTAACAGGAGAAAAACACACCTAACTTTAATCAAGGTGGAGTTGAACTGGTCGAGGGTAAGAGCTTCACTGGGGTCATGAGGTGGGTACCTCCCACTGGTATTTCCACGATTGACCCATGACACCTCCAGAGGGCTCAAAAACAAGATATAACTATATACAAACATTTATTTCTCACTGTAACTTCTTTACCCTTCCTGATACTCATACACTTTTATACCATTTAGAATGAATGTATGATTGTACGGAGGTGTGTGATGTATGATGTGTGTAGAAGTATGAAGGTATGGATGCATGTGTGTATATTTACATGTAGTTTTACATTTTTTAATGTAAAATATGTTTTGTTTTTTTTTAACTTTTCTTACCGTAAACTCTGCACCTATTTCATAACTGTGAGCATGAATGTTAATAAGCTCAAACTCATATTTGATGTTTTCTTTGATTAACATATATGATGATACAATGTTGGCTCACACAAGCTGCATGACACAATATTTTCAGAAATGCAAACTTTGAATCAATGAGAAAAAAAGCAAAACAAATATTTTTGTTTTTCCATTCAAATCAGTGATATAAAATGATATTTAGCCCTCCAATACTAAACTCTGTGATGCAACAGCATGAGAGGTACTGGATGAGCAAGCTGTTTTTTTTTTTCCTGATTTAATACAGTAGTCCTTTAAGTATGTACTACATGTGACACTGGACAGAATAGTTTGGTTGGTAGACTGCCTAAATGGACCATTCGTACTGTTTATTAATTCATAACAAAAAAAAAATGCACAATTTATTTAAAAAACCAAACAAATCAGTTTTACTGGAAGTTATCTAACAGGAAATTGTCCGATTGTGACCCAAAGTAAACTGCCTGACCCAGTGTTTGGTACATTGAGCACAGCGTTTCTAGGGTAAATGGCCGTGCTGTTAACTTGTTACAATATCACTGGCATGTTTTGGGTTTTTTAATAGTCAAAATCTGTGTGGCTGAGCTACACGCAGCAGGCATCAGTCAAATAAAGTGTTACAACAACCTGAGTCAAAGTGAACAATTTAAATAGTTTTTATTAATAATGATTTTCCATTTGCAGCTTTTATCTCATTCTCTTGAAATGCACGATGTATACAGCTAGCCTTCAGTGGACAAGAGGACATCAGTGTGTCACACACACAGCACACCTCACAGACCTCCCCCTTACACACGCCGCACAAGCTGCCACCTGTGCGACGAGACGACAAAATAAACACAATAAAAACTTTCACACACATAGGCAGACGTGTACAAACTTGATTCCTTCTCTAGCAATGCTCGATGTTCCTGAGGACCACAATGGGGAAAAACAGACAAACAATAAGTGCAAAAATCAGCGTGGGAAAATGTTGATCAGAGGCATGAGGGACAGCGAGACCAGAGACACAGAAATGTTACAATTCTTCAGCCAGGGCTCCTGAATCACTGTAAGGCCTGCAATGATCTCCACATTACAAACTTAACTACGATTTTAGAAGTGAGTTGTTTTTTTTGATCACCAGTGTTTTTACAATCAGAGACTCTGATCAAGTTGATTGATCTAACGAAGAGCTGGGAAGACCAGTGGTGACAGTTTGATGCCTCTGAGGCTTTTTCACAAGATTGGTCACTTTGGAGCTCAAACCAATAAACATATGTTCACCAAATTTATAGTCGGAGTGTGTTAGGGGGATGGAATAAATCAGTTTAATTGGTCACATAACGTTAAAACAGGCAGAGGACCTGGAAAATGGTCATTTGTTTCTGAGCTGAAAAAAAGAGGAAGAAAATAAAAAATATCAGCGGGCCAACTAAACCATTTAGATGTTTTAAATTTGTTTAACATATAAATAAAGTTTCATTTTCATAAACATATTTCTACAGTAGTTTGAAGGAGCAGTGTGTAGGATTTAGTGGCATCTAGTGGTGAAGAAGCTGAAGAATCTCCCAATTAGGATCCCTTTGGTTTTCGGGGTTCAGGGTTTTGTTATTGGGAGACGAATTGTCTGCAGAGGTCTCTTTCTCTTGAAAACAAACAGACCAGGTGATTAAAACAGGTAAAAACACTGACTACAGCAGTTTCACGCTATAAACTGAGTTTTTCCAACACTGTTTGGCTCTTTGCAGAGGCCTGAACTAGAGCCAGTGTTTGATTTGCCCACTCTGGGCTGCTGTGAAAACATGGTGGTGCCACATGGCAATCTCCATGGACGAGGACCCACTCCCTATGTAGATATAAACACCTCATTCTAAGGAACACAATTCTTATTTTCAGGTGATCATATACTAAAGAAAACATACTTATTATAGTTCATTTCTGCCAATAAATCCCCTTAAATCCTACACACTGTTCCTTAAAGTTGTAATCATTAGGTCTGTTCATTAGTCCTCTGCTGCAATGATAAAATGATGACATGGTGCCTCCTTCACGCTCCCTTTTATGAGAAAGGACATAGCGCCCCCCTGTGGTCAAACAGGTGTCTCAAAACTTCAATACACCCTGCCCCACTCCCTGCAGGCCTTCAGTTGACATATCTGGTTTAACAATCTACATTTGAAACAATATTTATGAGCTGAGAAACAGCAAATTGGCTCCTGGTCAACATCTATTACTACACCAACTGAATCCAAAAAAAGTTCCTCCCTGGCTGGTTCCTAGTGCCTTTTATAAAAAGGTTAAAAAAAAGAAAAAGAAAGAAGAAACAAAAACAAAAACTGCCATTCGATTGTCTTACACTCATGCATGAATCCCGTTTTATACCGAAATCACAAAAGCTCTGACTTCACGCAAAGAAAACAAAAGTAAACACATACAGCAATCAAAGTATAAACAATCGAAGTATAATTAACAGTTCCTTCAAAAAAATAATAATTTAAACGTATTTAAAAAAAAAAAAAAAAAAGAAGTGGAAAATGGAAACATCGTATTGAGAGTGTTCTGCCGTGGGCCCGTTTGGTCGGGGTTAACAAACCCCTCAGCCACAAGCATCATAACAGCCAAACTATGTTCCATTAGATACGTAAATCACACTTTACATCATCGTCATTGGTCACTCATTTGCTATTTCAGACATTCATGAGAACATTACACACTCATTAAAGAATAAATACAAGTGAGAGCGAGACTCTTTGAGCCACAGAAGAGGCAGGGATGAATCTCAATTTCTGTCAAACGGCTTTGTTGGTCTTTCCTCCGGAACAGGGAAATAATAGGTGAGAGCAACTTTGACGATCACTGTCAGCAGACTGCAGCCGCCAAGGTCAACTGTGTCAGTCAGTGCAAAGTATGAACTAAGAAAAGCCGTTTAAAGATATCGAGAATCAGTCTGCGGAGAACAACAAAGCGTTGCTGCAAGAAAACTAATGACGAATAAGTCCTCTACACTACAGCCAGTTACACAACCACTGTTGGCGACGGCCAGCCTGGCTGTACTGTAGGTGGCCTGGGATGTGGTCAGTTGCAAAAGTAAGACAAAAAGTCACAGGGAAATGGCAGACTACGCACAACACACATCGGCAAAAGATATTTGCGAACAATTTTGAGTGTGTAGTTGGAGCTTTAGGTCACCAGAACAATCTTAAAAAAGCCCGCCCCATCAAACACTAAACAAACTCCAATTAGGAATGAATATAACTACAGTTTAAACCATTGTCTGAACATCAGCACAAGATGAAGCAGACATGGCAGAGAATAGAGGCTCGTTACCTGACGCAGACAGAAAGGATCAAACTGCGGTGCCAGCTCGGGGGGATGGAGGGCCAAGGACAGGGAGGGAAGAGAAGAGAGATGGATGAAGGGAAAGGACCAGTGGTTGGCAGACAGATAATGAAGGCGTGAAGTAAAGGTGCTGAGCAAACGGAGACTCGGGCATACAATATCTATAAGACAACCCCCACCCCAAAAAGAAAAAAACAAACAAGTAACGAATACCTAGAAGATAAATTAAGGTTACAGTTTGGACTAAGACCGGAAGAGACTCAAAGGAAGACAAGACGCTGTGACAGCAGCCTCACAAACAGTGGCGCCCCCAGAAATATTTCATATTTTGCCCCAGAAAGGGCCACTGACAATCTTGGGGTGGCACATCAAAAACACTATAACTTAATTTCAGGAATTTGATTATGCTGTTAAAGTATGTAGGCTTGCTGAAAACTAGGTCAACAAGAGACTTAAGGAATCATGCAGTACTTTGGTTTATTATTTTACAGTTAACGTTACTAAAGATCTGATGTGCGCAGACTAATAGTGGAATAAATGTAGTAAGTATCAATGCATGTTAGCGAATAGGCTTGGGCAAGATCCTGGTATTATGGTTTACCAGGGTATTAAAAAATCCTGACTATGATTTTCAATACCGACAAAAATTCAGTCAGTCCTCTTTCTATTAAACTTATTTTGTAGTAAGCAGCACTCACCACCAGAGGTCAGTCTCCACTCTCCACTGGTGGAACAGGCAGCTGGTGGTTGTGGGGATAACATTAGAGGACTGTTAATGGCACATTTTTACATCTAACTCGGTAAATTAATGGTTTATTTCGACGGTAAAAAAAAAAAGACTGAGATATCTACCCCTTTGAAAATTGCTGTGCCAGTTGTTCCCTCACCACAATTTAACCTTATTTCAAGGCATCATTCAGCCCCCGTCCTGCCTTGCCAATGTGGTTGGTACCAATTGATATTGACACCAATACCTTGGGCTAGCTTAAAAAATGAGTGAGACAGATGATATTGGCCTCCTATTATTTTCGCAAGTGTTGGGGATAGCTGTTTTATCAGGGAGCCCATGCCCCAGCCTGGGGGCGCCACTGCTTGCAAAATTTGGACTCTTGTCCACTGAGACATCATCACAACCTCTTCCTGCACCTGGCAGGACGAAGACACCAGTCGCTGTGCTGCCATGGATTCTACGCAGATCATTTTCAAGATAAAAGTATGAGCTCCCACGATTTAGGCCAGCTTTGCGAGGCTAATATGACAGGGAACTTGAAGACAGACGAGACAGGTACTATGATGTGGGCCAGGGCCTGTGAATCTGGGAGGTGAACTCACAGTAAGGCACAGTGCTCTGCTTGCGTGGTTGATGATGCTCATTCATGCTGCTACAACCTCTGATGACAGCTAGTGCAAGCAACAGACAAAACATCGATGACAAAGCACGTTTTCTTCTTCTTCTACTGTTCCATTTCGACGCAACCCCCTCCGTCACAACGTCCCCACTCCCGCCTTTGAATCTTTGGATCTTTCGGCTCTGTTGTGTCTGGCAGAACATCCGTCTTTAGCACCAGAGTATTGTTGAAAACACAAGTCCTCGCTGATGGTGCAATTTGGTGCTTCTTTATCTTCAGTAAAGTCCTCTTCATAAGTTTCAGAAGAATATACACACACCGTACGACAGTCTACCTTTTCGGACAAAACCTGCACAACACAGCCACGCAAACACACTGCATGTCAGCTCGTGTTTACGGAAATAGCCCCATTGATTTAGCCCAGGGTTGAATCAGTCAGACCACTTGACTTTGTGTTCCAGCAGCTGATATAAAATGCATACTGCAGCTTCATTTTTGAGGACTTCAAAAGTTACTGAAGATTTGGATACATGTAAAGCAAAAACAACCTCCACTATAACAAAAGAGAAAGCTTAAACATAAATTACTAAAACTTCCATATTTTCTTAAATACATAAACAAGCACTACAACTTAAATATATTTGGTGTGACATATTTAAATACAAAGCTTTGTTTTTTATATCAGCTCTCCTGTGGTGCGGCTGATTATTGCACTGCAAATGCTGGAGCCCTATTGCACTTTAGTAGATCTTTCCGCCTCAACCACTGGTCTAAATTTAACTTCTGTAACCGTGGGTTACACGTCCAACGTTTTCCAAAATCCCTCACATCCTTCTGTTGTTCCCTTTTTAAAAAAAAAAAAAAAAAAACTTGGTGTCCTTTACTCATTTCATCTCAAGGGCAGAAATAAGGACACAGTTAACCTCAGAGTAAAGCTGTCACACAGGGTTATCACTGCGGGCTAATTGTGCAGGTTGAGTCGACGGTAGAGCCTTCAGTCTTTCACAAAACAATCTCGCTGACGATACAACAAACCGAGTGACAGTTTAGGTCCTCATAGGTCCCTCTGTTGTGCACACTTTTTGTACTGAATCCACATTCTTCTCAGCATCCTTTTAAGTCTGTGGTTATCCGCAGTTTCAAGTTTTTGCATTCTGGTTGCCAGGCAGCCTTAACTCTGCGTCCCCCCAAGGTGTGTCCCCCAGCAACACATGTGGTTTGATGGACCAGGATGGCCAGGAGTGGCTGTCTTGAGGCCTGTGTGGGCAGGGAGTGTGTGGCTATGAAGGGTGGTTTCAAGTTACCAAATAGACCTGGTTACTAGGTTTGTGCCTCTCTCTGTGTTTGCTGAGGTAGCGAGAGGAGTAGCCGGGGATGGATGGAGTGGTGCTGTGTGTGTGTGTCTGTTTTTAGGGATTACAAAGAGCAAAGTGGGTTTGGGAATACAATGTGTGTGTATGTGTTGGCAGATGAGTACGGATGCACGGAGTGTGTATGGCTATTACTTTAAATGCATTGTATACTGGGGCGAGGTCCTGCATTCTGCTATCCTGGTCACACATTAATGTCTCTTCTGTATGCATGTGTCTATGTGTACATGTGTAGATGTAGTGGTCAGCCTGCTCATCACAATTTGTGTTTCCCTGACAGTATGGAGCGGTAAAGCTCCTCGTCCAGCTGCACATAACACCCTCTTTTGGAATCCATAAAGTACAGTCTGTCTGACACCATGGTGGGGTCAAAGCTTTCCCGGCGCAAGTCCGTCTTCTGAAACTTAAACGTTCCTGAGAAAGAAAGAGAAAGAGATTTATGTAGGTGTTTCATTTTCCCAATTAAGCTACCATTAACATGTCTTAGAATAACTATACTTCACTGTCTATACTGCTTTAAAAAAATATACAAACACAGCTGCAAAGCAGTCAAACAATATTATAGAGCTACAACAATAAAGCTACATTTAGAGTGCAGGCAAATCATTTCAAGCTGGCATTTTCGGTTTGAGCGAATGTTGACACACACATTGAGATTTGCACTGATGATGACTTTATGATGACGATTTTACACCTAGTTTTTATGATTATGATTTTTGTCTAGTTATTTTATTGACTTATTACAGTACATTACTGATTTGATTGACTTTATGATGTAGGGCACATCAGAGGCCAGCTACGATGGCTTGTGGTCTAATACCTGTTGTTTTGTTCAATTGCACGGAAATAAAATTTCTCTGCTTCTAAAAATCATTTTACAACTATTCTCGGACACCTACTGCAGTGAAAAGAGCATTTACCCGTCTTGTTGACCTCCGGAAGGAAGCGGAGGAATACAGGTCTGGCATACGGAGGCAGAGCCTTCTCCATGTCCTTCACAAACTTCTCCAGGTCAGTGGAGTGAGATGGATCAGCGATGGCTGCCATTCCAGCCTTTCCCTCTGCTCCTGTGCACACAGAAATGGGCATGTCAAACGATTAATCTTATGGACTGCTAAGTTATAAGGTCAGACGGATGCTTGTGTTTGTGCAACGAGGCCTTGAATGCTGTGCAGGACTCTTCTTGCGACTTCACACAACAATTCACTTGTACTCCTCTCATGTACTGCTTGTATTGAAAGAGACACCTCTTGATACTTCCCTCTATAAAAATGAATGTATTAGGATACTGCAATAGATGCTCCTATGGCTCATTTATAGGTATAGATTTCGGGGGAAAGCAGGGGAAATATCCCCTCAATATTTAGATAATGTCTCCCTGATAAAAACATTGAATTGCAGAAGACTTTATTTTGAAAAGATTGAAGACATTTACAGAAAAGGCACAAACTGGTGCATAAAAACCATACTGCATGAAATTAAGTGTTTGATGTTCAAAATTTTCTAGCAGAGGACCCCCAAACCTCCTGCCTCATATGTGTCCCGATGCTGACACAAAACCAACACCGTTGGGTGCACTGCAGGCATCAAATTTGAAATAGCAACACCACAGAACCAGCAGTAGTTTAGGAAAAGGTCGCTATCTGGGCCAATTTTTCATATTACAGATACTCCCACTGATTTTCTGTACGTTTCGATGCTAGCAACCTATAACGTTACATAAGGCAGCTGTTGGGTGTGTGCTGCTGAATTTGTCTGTTAGTTGGCAGTAGAACACCAGTAAAGCCACTGAAGACCAGACATCTCAGTTCATCTTTCAAAAAAAAAAAAATGTATTGTCCTCTGGGGAAAACATACCTATTTCTTTTAGCTCTCTCCAAAGAGGTTTTGCAGCTGCAGAAAATAACCGCATTGGTTGCTGGGTCCTTCTTTGACAAGATCACAGTAGAGGCCTGATGTCATAGTTGTTTGACGCACCTCATAACACTTAAAGTGTGTGTTTGACCAATTAAAGAATAGCTGTACTTCAAAACTTAAATGCGTTTGGGCCTTTAGTGTTATTACTGTTGTGGCAGTTTGTCTTTCATATGCTGTCTGCTGTGATCTGTCTGACTTGTGTATCTTCTGTTATTCGTCATCATGCATGTCAGACTAGATTTGGAGATTAATAAAGTTATCCCATATCTAATCTAATCACAGCAACTATAAAGTGGCATCTGTGATTTGTCTGCAGAGCCTCAATGGCAGCTCAGCTTTACATGTAATGACACTTTAAAATGCTATAAATCATTTAATGTCACAATAAGTCAAGAGTAAGCCGAGACACTGCAGCTGTGAAAACTAGTATTTAACGCAGTATGGCTCTTGTGAAATATCTGTTCAGCATTCCACTCATCTCTCTGTACACACAGCAGTGACCTATTTTAAAGACATACACAGGCTGCAGACATGTTGTTTGCCCAGCTCCAAACTAAAAAATCTACTGAACATCAAGCAAGTATGTTGACAGATTTTTACCTGGTACTTCCACTCCATAGACAACTACATCTTTCATGTCTAGCAGCCTGCTGAGAGTTCCCTCCACCTCGGTTGTTGAGACGTTCTCTCCTTTCCAGCGGAAAGTGTCTCCTGTGCGGTCCTTGAAGTACATGTGGCCGCACTCATCCATGATCAGCACATCGCCTGGTGAGAGTAGGGTGACAGATTGTATTCAGCAATGAATATGGTGAATACCACAACGTGTGTGTGTGTGTGTGTGTGTGTGTGTGTGTGTGTGTGTGTGTGTGTGTGTGTGTGAGAAACTAACCAGAGAGATAGGCACTGTCTCCCTTCTTGAAAACACTATGAGCAATCTTCTTGCTGGTTGCTGATTGGTTGACATATCCGTCAAACCTCCGAAGGGGGTCATTCTGAATGATCCTGCCGACTAGCTGCCCAGGTTCACCTAGAGAGGAAAAACAAATGAATTTCTGAATGTATGACTGGCGATTATAGTGGTAAATCAAATTACTGTTTCCACACACAAAGTGGCGTGTTTAGGCTTCTTCAGGGGTTTCAGAAGGGACTAGGTGTGTCTGCGCATGACAGTATGTCCAAAACACTTATGTGATAAACACAATGCTATGCAATCATTTTGAAGGAGTTCACTGAAGCCCTGTTGTGAGCCTGTTAACCTATAAACCAAGTGTTCAACCCACTTGCTCAGCCAGTAACATGATATGTTAAAATGTCCAGAAAAACAACTGCAGTGTGCCCAGAGTAGTGCTATAATGATAATGACTCTTCACAAGTATGAAGTATTCCTTTAACATATATAGCCATTTCCTTTCATTCAGTATTTCTTCTTCTTATGAACAAGCATATTCAGGTGGATTATGTGTCCAGCTTTATTTCAGTGATGATATAATGTGGATGGCAATATATGAGCAGCTGCATACGCATACCCTGATGTGTTTTTCTGCTCAACACCACCACTTTGTGTGTACAAAGTGTAAGGCTGATGTTTCATATGAGTAAAGAGTAAACCTACCAGGTTTACAGGGAATGCAGACACCATCAGGTCCCCTAATGAGCTCCATGGTCTCCTCATCAACCCTCACCAGTCTGATGGGGTAGATGAACGGTAGAATCTGACTGTTGAAGCCACATGCTCCAACCTAGAGCACAGACAAAAATATTTTACCAACCACAAAGCTTTCAGCATGGTCAGAGCATAATCACTACTTTCCTGCACCTTCACACCTTGTTATCGAAGTTGCCAAGGCTGCAGTTGCACTCTGTGGCTCCGTAGAACTCTGCGATCTGTGGGATGTTGAAACGCTTCATGAACTCCTCCCATATGGACTGGCGCAGGCCGTTGCCCAGTGCCATGCGCACCCGATGTTGCTTCTCTGTGTCCTTAACTGGCTGGTTCAGCAGGTATCTGCAGATCTCACCAATGTACTGCACAATCTGGATGGTCGTGACAAAAATTCGTTTAGAGATGAGACAGGATATAAGAACAGACTAATTACTGATTTCATACCAAGCTTATTATAATGAAAACTGTGGCTAGTATAACACAGATTATTTTTAAAGGAAGAGACAGGAAAGACATCTTTTGAACAACACTGAAATTGTGGCGAACTGCTCTGCACACCAGATCAATGGCTTGTAATGTCCATTATGCTTACAGTGCAGTTGTATTTGGCACAGTCATCCCAGAAACGCGAGGCAGAGAACTTCTTTCTGATGACTACAGTCATGCCATGTATGATACACTGGCCCACTCCCACAATGTTACCTGTGGACAAAGACATATGGATTGTTGTGGTCACAGAATGCAAGCCTCAACATGGACACATACAAAGACAAAGAATTTAAAGCAACAACATGCAACTTGTCACCATTTTCTGTTAGCAGGAGAAGTCAACAACACTGGGCCTCATTCACCAAGTTTTTCTTAAATTTGTTTGAAAGAAAGGTCTTAAGAAAGGTCTGCGTCAGATTCATGATGTGTTCTTAAACCACAGAATTGTTTAAAAAAAACAACCCTGAAATAGTTATAAGTGGAGGAGCTTCTGCAGAAAGTGAACAGCAAGTGAGCTGTCATATTCAGTAGCGTCAGTAGTGGATATAAAATAACACAAAAAATGCATGGGATGCTAAAAATATGCACCTTCAACCACTAGGCCGCAAACTTTAGATATTATAGTTGCACAATTCTCAGAACTGAGAACAGAGACGAGAGCCGCAGCACTCTCCAAGGTGTGCCTGTGTCTGCAAGAGCGAGAGACAGACAGCAGGGCAGAGAAGGTGGAAGGTGGCTATTTGACGCAATGCTTCTGTAAATGACTTGGAATGCTGCTTCGTCACATTTTGTCCAACCTGACCGAGATGTTTTCTAGCATGATTTATCACTAATTATTAGATGACATGGTTGCCGTTAATATAGGCTAACTTTATTTTGAATTTCTTTTACCTAAAAACTTTGTGATCGAGGCCCACTGAGACTTAACGTGCGCCAGAAAAGACACTCATTCAAAAACACAGGTGAAGATTAGCACCACTTTTTGTGGCTGCCGATTAGTTTTATCCACTATCTTAAAAGGCCCTGACACACCAAGTCAATGGTTGGCCGTCAGTCAGAGTTGGTCCGTTTGCCCCGTTTGCCACCCTTATCAGTGTGGTGTTTCCTGTCGACCCCTCGTCGGCCCCTGTTATTTTATTTTGGCTAATTCAACATGTTGAACTGGCATTGGCAGCAGCGGAGAGTGAATCAGTGAATGAAATCGCTCTGATTGGCAGTTCAGCTCAGGGCACGACAAGAGAAATGGAAGTGAGGAAAGTAAACAAAGAGCTAAAGAGAGGGAGTGAGACAAAAACAAACTTGTCACATAAGGTAAGATATTTTTTCTTTAGCCACTGAGCTCTTTAGCAGAAACATCTCGTGATGGTTTGTGTTACTGTTCACTGGTGCACGATAAATATGCTTTGTTCTTTCAACATTGTGCTGTGGTGTTAGTATGCTAACTGGCTAACTAGCATCAAGACCGTCTTCCAGTTTCCCTTTTGAGCGAGAATTACAGACTACCAACATCTGCTGGTGTGGAGAGCTCTCTGAAGCTGACTTGGTGTGCCTGGGCCTTTAGACTGAATGCTGTTTCAAACTAAGTTCACCAAGATGAACACTATAAGCAACTTAACTTCCTGTAGGGAACAAGGGCAGATAGACTTCCTGACATAAGCTTCAATCACACACAGTCACAGTTTTACCTGCAGAGTGGTAGAGTGGAAGGCAATCATACAGCACATCATCTGATGTCATCCTAAAGCCATAATACACCAAGGCTGCCATGCGGTAGTACCTGAAATGAAAAAAGTAAAATAAGTCAAAACAAAACCAACAAGTTTTATTTATTTCTCTAACATTCTCTTTCATCAGTATTTAAACTGCACATGAAAGCGACAAAGATCAACAAAGAGAGCAGCTGCAGTTCCTGCGTGTCTGTTAGTTACTGTAGCCGCACGGCGCCTTCCTACCTGCTGTGCACAACAATAGCAGCTTTAGGCATCCCAGTGGTTCCTGATGTGTAGATGTAGAACAGGCGATCTGAAACAGACAGTAGAGTGAGAGTGGGATCACTCACATGTCAAAAACTAAATATGCTATGACAGGTTGTGGCATTTTAAGTGTGTAAATAAACTCTTTTCGACATAAACGTGTTGCTGAATGCTCACTTCTGATTAGCTGCGCTGGTGTGAAAGTGCTCGGCTTTGATACTTAATTACAGGCCTTTTCACAGCTTTGATTGCAAGCTCATTTTGACTAAGTTACAGCGCTGGAGGACAGACGCAGAATGAAGCAGAATCCTTTTTAAAGACCGTAAAATTAGGCCATTAAGTCCCCTTTTTCTCAGGGAAAAACTGCAATGTGTAAGCAAAGTGGTTAAACAGTGAGATCTTGTTCAGACCAAACGTCCAGCATCCTTATAAATGCAAATTAGCTCTACCTGAGGTTGAGAGGTCTCTGACATCACAATAGACCACCTGTGTTTGGATTTTGCCTTCCAGCTCACAACTGATTTCATCTCTAATAAACTCCAGCCACTGCTACACAGAAGAAATACAATTTTGAGCTCTGATATATATGACCAGAGAGCTGTATTATGGTGGATTTGTGCTACCTCGCCTCATGCACGTACTACAACCCCTTTCACTGAGCTGTTTGGCATAAGCAAATTAGCTGTGTGGGTGGCGAGTGTTGTCTAGAGTGAGCATGAACAAAGGTCACAGGTTTTATTGGTGCAACTGCCTGTGTGGCTGTTGGTGATTACAGAAGTGTTCAAGGGCAAAAGTAAGTGAGCAACTGGGACTGGATTCATTTTTCTCAATAAGAGCTCATTGCATAGCTGTGCACACATACACCTTCCATGTAGTTAGTATCTTCTACTGGCTGTTGTAAAGCAAACTTGTGATATAAATAACAATTACGTGACTTGATTGGTTAATATTGTGTATTCAATTCGTTCTCCCTTTGACCCGCGTACCGTATACCTGTTGCCTTGGAAACAAGCTACCCATGTAATCTCTAGTGATGAGTCATCAGTGATTCCACATGATGATAATGTTAAAAAGAGTGGCGGATTTTGGTAGATAATGCTTCCTTTGTTAAAGCTAATCAGCATCATGTGATTATTTTTACTTCCAATAAATATGGTGAATTAAAGTTTCTGTTTGGCCTCTGTATTTATTTGCAGTCATAAATATTTTAAGTAGAATTAAAACATTATTGTTTAAACTAATGGAACAATGACACTGTCTAATCTAATATACCTACATTACAAAATAAACAAAAAAGAAACTCTTCTTGACATTTCAGTTCAGTGCAAGTGTTTCTATCACTATCAGTAACTGCAAACAAATTACTATTTGAAATTGCTGTGTTTATTTGGTTAGAGTAAGTGCTAAGAATTTGAAAGGAATTTCAGTTTCATTACTGACTAGGACATGTGGTTTTGGGGGCTGAATTAGGCCCCGATCACACAGAAAGGCGCACCACACTACCTTTTTTTTTTTTTTAAATTGAATATCACTAGTGGAAAAAAAAGCTTGCTGCGCTTTTGAATTGTTGCCAGGCAACCACACTGACCTCCTTACTCTAACCTTCCTGTGTATTCAATCTACTGTTTATTCATTTATCTTGGTTATTTGACAGTAATCAGTATCTAGGTCCTAAAATGGACATGCAGAGGGTACTTTCTGTAGCTCTGGTTGAAGGTGAGAGCCTGTCAGTAAGTTTGTTGGGCACAGATAAACGGAGACCTGTGTGGCTACGAGACCCTAAAAAAAGAGGGTGGCTCATAGAGAACACCACCAGTTGGTCCAGGAGCTTCTCAGCGATGATGGCCGTTTCCAGGCATATTTTAGGATGACTCTGGGGCAGTTTGACAACCTGCTGTCTGTCTTCAGGCCCTATAGCTCTGGGTATCCAGCAACCACTACCACTAGTTTCTCCTCCATTGTTTGCCAACTGTAGACTTGACCACTACAGATAACCTGTCGTCTCCCAAGTCATCGGATTGGACAATGGGGGGAAAAAACGACCAAAGAGAGATGTCATGGGCCATTTTTCTGCTTTGAGTTGAAGTTTTGTCAACTCCGGCAAAAACGCCAGATGCCTTGAGCACAGAAACCCAAGGTGTGTTGCAATGCAGAAAACATGAGCAAAAGGCTTCATTCTCATTAAAACAATTACAAATTTTTACACAATTACAAAAAGGCACCTCCAGAATGACTATTTTTGAGGTGTACTTCACAGAAGTTTCCTGAAAAACAGACTCAAACAAGAGTAATCCCTCTCATTTATCACTTTTGAGCCACTAGAAGTGCCTGGCGGTGTAATTTTCTGCAGACACTCTGCCCTCTGCCTGCATTTACCTTGTTTGGGACGTTTATGGGTGTGTGTACCCCTACAGCGCTTGGCTAAGGTTAGGGATTAATCAAAAAGTGGCAACTGGGTGCTGGGCCATCAGCAGTAGGCATCCAAGAGACACAGCGACAAAAAAATACAAAATAGTGAGAGTGAATCTAGACTTGGTTTTCACTTTTGCTGGCAAACATGTTCACAAACAGCACTGATAATCCTGCTTAGTAAACCTTTAAATGAACTTCTTGGAGTTATTAACAATTTTAGGTAACTAAGATTGGTTCATTGTGTTCTCACCTGTGAAGCATCGTTGTGGCCTGCTTGGCAGGTGAGATGGGGTGCCCTCCAGCAGGGGCTCTAGGCACTCGGTTCCTTGCGGGACTCGTTTGGGGTCCAAGTCTCCGGAGCAAAACATCTGCACTGTCTTCCCCATTGAACTGTGGATCTCGGACACCGCTACCAGAGTAAGAGAAACACAGATAAGTAAGTTTGATTCATTTTACCGACCGAAAAGAGGACGTCATGTGGTACAATATAAGCACCACAAAACAATATGCTACTGTGAGTGAAGCAGAAGATAAAACACAAATTGAAATCCATATTTTCCCCTGAAAAAAAAACCAACAACAACAACAACAAAACAACCACAGTATCTTTATTTAAAAGCCTTGTGTCAGCTGGGTTAGCACCAACTCCACTGGCTCTACATTAGCCTCCTCTGCAGCAAAGAGGCTGCACTTCCAATTACTTAAAGGCACAAAGCACACATCAAGTCCAGGATCCAACACGGACACTGCTCCATCAATCCCATGATGAGCAGCTCAGAACTCATTCACTCTTTATAGCTGTTGAGATCAGGGCTTTTCAGATTGGGCAGGGACCCAGAAGGTCACAAGGAGATTGAAATAGATCCCTAATTTATGTTTGACCGTTCAACTGAGCTGCTGCAATTTCATATCATCAGTGGCCCCCATGTCTGAGCAATACCAGGCATGTTTAATAATGCAATGCTGGTTAGTAGATTAGACATTAGAGCAGGTTATTAGTTTTGTTTGGACATTCAGAAAAACTCACCAACACATGTAATCTTGTTAGAGTTTATTTAATTCTTAAATCTATCTTGTCTATCTATTGAGACCAGAACTAAGTGGAAGAAAAAACATTTTATTATACATAAACACCTTGTAGCCGTTTACCATTCATCAGTTCTGTTCTCTGACCAGCTCAGACCTTGAACGCTGCAGTCTCATGATGGAGACATCTCCCTCTTCATTACCTCTTCGCTTTTTTCCGCTCATCAGCCATTTAAAGCCCCACTGATATTATAGAGACACCTCTTCTAAAACCCATCTATCTTTCATGACCTGCTTTCTCCCCACACCACTCACCTCTCTCATCACAGCGGAAACATTACGGCACTTATGAGCAGAAGACAGTGGTGTACAGATTTTTTGGCTATTACCTTGACAACATCACGACTACAGCTAAGAAAATCTGCAGCCACGTTTGCTTCATCCCCCTGTCCAGCCTCCCCGCTCTTACCATCAGTCAGCTCCGCGCCAAACACCACAGCCTTGGCATTGGAGATGTTGACACAGTGGACCAAGGCCTCTAGTCTCAAATTGAAGTTGATCAAAGCCGCCTCGACTCCGATCTTCGCCATGCCCAGCCAGAGGCCCACGTACTGGGACCTGTTCTCCATGAAGAGGGCCACCACGTCGCCCTCCTGAAGAGAGAGACAACAAAAGGAGGGGCTCGTCAAACTGTCATCAGCTGATTCTGAGTCTCTATACAGGGGTGTCAACAACACCTGCAAGTTTTAAAAAGTAAAAGAATCAGTTCAGCAAAGTGTTTGTGGAAAAAGATGCATGGACCTACCCTGAAGCCCCGCTCCAGCAGCAGGTTGGCCACTCTGTTGGAGTACTCATCCAGCTGCCGGAAGGTCCACCTCTCCCCGGTCCCCTCGAAGATGAGTGCCGTTTTGTCCCCGTGGCGTTGCACTGTTTCAGCAAAGATCTTGGGAATGGTGTTCTTTTCTTTAAGGTGGCGTCTGACATTCATCTTCACCCTCAATAGCACACTTGCCGCACTGAAGGAGGAAGAGAAAATGTCATTGAATGAGAGAGCAGCCAGTTAGACAGCAGATAGCCAGCTCGATTTTTAAATGTTGACTCCCACCAATTGCATTGTGAATTTCAACTTCTGCCCTCTGGATGGAAGTGTGGAACAAAGCGGTATACGACAGCTTTCTTTCATACCAGCCAACACTCAGCTGAACATAGCAGCACTGTACAGATGCTATAGAAGCAATTTTTACTTATGTATTTATTAGTGATTATAAGAGCCTGACAACTTTTAACATATCTGTCTTTTACAAGGACGTAGGTTTGCACATGAATGGCAAGGACACATTCCTACCAATATCCTGGGCGACAGAAATTTCCCTACCGATATCTGAGCATTAAAATACTGGACAAATTGCATCATGTATTGATCCAGCAAGGGACAGCGATTTTATTTTATTTTTTTTTAAATGTGACAATCCCATATTATGCTTCAAAAGGGTTTTCAGTTAGTTTTGTTTTTCCACCTTTGATGAAGAGCAGTGCACAGACGCTTAAATTTTGTCCTTACCAGAGACAGTCCCAAACGGGGCTCTGTGTCTGTCAGACAGTCTGAAGGGAATACTACCATATCAGCAGAGTGATAACCAATGCACAGCAGAGTAGCCAGCAGGTAGATTTTTCTTCTTGAAACATTATAACACAGTCTCATTAAATTCTGAGTTTATTTTCATTATCTTACAACTCTGTTCTCAAGATATTATAACTTTGTTCCCAGCTTCTCAGAGAACCCTGATATATGGGGTACGTTTTGAATATGAGCAAAAAAATCTTGCTGAAACACATATAAGCCATTAAAGTCCAGGGGTTTTATCACTGATGTGAACAGGTGCCACGTGCACATTTTAAGAGGTTACCTCCCCAAACAAAAGACACAAAGGGGAATGGAAAAGTAAACTATGCCCACACGTGTGTTGACTCAGCACAGATAACATTAAATGAGAAAATTTAAATTAAATGTTAAATTCAAATGTGTATTTCTCAGGAAATACACATTTAAAGGGCAAACAATTTAAAAAGCAAACAACTGTCACTATTGTGCCTAACTTTGGGGATTTAATTTCTGTATATAAAGAAATTTCCACTCTAAACTGGTTCATAAAACTTCACCAGAATGCAAGAAATTCAGTGTTTTCTGGGGGAGGAACCCCAGATCCCCCCTCTTAACATGTGTCCCCACCAGTGTTGAAATGAAACCTACGTCCTTGGTCTGTCGTCTGTTTTGTTTGTAAAACATGCGCCACAAAGGATTTCTTGTCTTTTACTGCAAACCAAATCTACCTACAGGTAAAAATAAAGTTACCTTACCTTAGTTAAAATTACTCTTCCTAAAGACAATTTGCATTTTGATGTAAAGGTAAATCCAGCTCAGCCAAAGCTGTGTTAGTTTTACGTTACAGCTCATTAACTACAAATTGCATGCCTTCATTATTGCTTGCCATTTCCCAAGGAACACAAGTTTTCAGACTGGTTTCGTAGTTGTTCTTGAGTGAAATGTTTTGTGGGTGTTTTGTGCACATGTTTAATATGGGACAATAACATGACTTCTACAAAAATATAAAGATAACTGAATGTTCACTGTTGCAACTGCAGTATGTCTGTCTGCGACTCTCTGTTGTTGATTTTTACCCTGTAGTGACGAATATGAAAACCAGTCACCATCTCTGCATGATAGCAAGAAATCAAATTAAAAACTTGGGATATTCTTTGGGTAATGGTCAGCAGTAATAAGAAGTGTCCATAGCCTGTAGCTGAGAGGCCAAAATATTCAAAAACACCAATACTGTCATTCCTAATACTTTGATATTCAACGCTAGTTAATATACAGCTATATTTGACCAACTTAGGTCACCTATTACCTACTTTGTGCAAAATGTAACCACTCAGCATCAAACATTATGACTGAGATGGCTGGATGAATTCCTGGGGGCAAAGTCTGCCTAAATGGATGGATCTCAATCGATGACTCACATTTATGGCACAAAGGCAGAGATAGTGGGCTTTCTCTTGAGCACTGAATAATTACAGAAACATCATAAACATCTACTAAGCCAGGTTACTTCATGGCTGCGTTGTGTGATGATGATATTTCTTATCATTACACAGGCTATCAGCTTCATGTAGTTCCAGACGACCATAATTTAGTATTGCGCAGTTGTTTTCATCATTTCGTAAGTGCACATGGCCGCAATTAAGCAGCGTGGAGCATATTTTGTTGCAACAGACGAGCTGCCTGAACTCTACACCGTGTAATTAATTCATTTCTCCAAAGATATTTTTTTATATTGTCAGAAAAGTGACTTTAAGAGAGATCTGATATTATAAAATTCTACTGTTATTTTAATCACAGTTTTGAGTGGAGTTTCATATTGTCAACAAATTGCAGTAGTTAGTTTATTAAGGCATTAAAATGTGAACCACTGTGTTTCTTACAATATAATGTCTAAGCTTTGTACATAACAAAATAGAAATTTATGAGTCACTGTGGAAAGGACAAGCTTTGATAGGGTCAAAAATAGTGAATTTTTAACCTTGGGGCCACTATCAGCATTGACAAATAACTAAAACGTTATCAGAACTCTACTTACAGCGAGGGTTATGTGCATATGAGCAGGTGCACACAACTAGGTAGTTAAAGCGTAAGAAGTAAGAGGTCTAAAGAAGAAGAGAAAACAGTTCAAGCTTAAGATCTGTCTCTAAAATATAGCCTGTGAAAATGTGATCTTTATCTCCAGCCAATAAGAGAGCAGCGGCCATTTTTTTGTACACAGTGGGTCAAGCAAAAGTGCTAATCCCAACTGGTGTGGTCACCTTGGCTCACATCACATGAAGAGGTCATAAACGCTTTTACAATTTCCTGTTTTACCATTACAGCGGCTATTGAGGAATAAAAGGAAGTTAATGACAAACCAATTACCATGGTAACACCCCCCCCCACCCCCACCCCACACACACAACTGTAAATATTGGCTTTAGGTAAGACAGTTAAAAGGTCTGCTCCTCCCCCTGTCCTTTCTATTGTCCTTTGTCGAAGACATTTCAAGCTACCTACCATATCAGGTTTTAAAACATGCACAACAGGATTATGCAGCTGGTGGCTAACTACAGGCCTGGGGAGGAAGAGCCTCGGGTCAAGACGAGTTCTTCAACGCTACCCTCAGTCAACGATGTCGAGCTACATTTTTGAGGGATTAGAAGGTGTGAGAACACCTTACTTGCTAAACAAACACACAAAATCCCACGTTCAATAATCAAACTGTCAAGGTTGGGGAGTTCCAGAGAACAATAAACGGTGTAACGTATTTAAAATACCAATTTTAATTGACTGTATTCTGTTATAGTTTAAATTGGTGGCATTCTGAATTTGTTTACTGTCTTTCAAAATAGATAACTTGAATATTCGGTTTATTTGCTCCAACATGTGTCCTGACTGAATGTGATGCAAGCGAGCTTCAGCGACAAATTCAGTTTGACTGCATTGTTTAGTACTAGACTGCTCAGACTAGCCGCAAGCAACTCAGCGCTGTTGTTTTGAGCTGAACTTTTGTAAGATGCCCTGTTTTTATTTATTCCTGCCGCTCGCTTTGAAAGCACCACGATGGATGAAGAATGGTTGATTCATGAATTTTAAATAAGGAGTCATTTAAACTATACCTTACTTCACTGCAAAAACCTAAATAGGGTGGCAGCTAGCTGGAGGGAGAGCGCCAGGGAGCTGTAAGTTTCTGGGAAATGGCCATCATTGACAACAACTTCCTTGCTGCTGGTTATATTATGTCATTTCCAGTAAATATCACAATATGCAACGTGCACTTTCTGTTTAAAAGTACAAACTGTAAAAGACAGCAAGCACTTGCCCATCTCTTAAGTGTTTACGTCTGCACTTACGTCTGCACTCGAACAGACAGGCATGTGGTTTGTCTACATGGTGCATATTTAACAGATTCAGTTTGGACAGAGCATGCAGTTCTCATCAACAGGTTTTTAAAGAAGTTTGTGCAGTGCACCTGCTACATGACAACGACAAAGGAGATGCACAGCCAGGACACTGTTGTGTGTTTTTGGTATGGAAATATAATACGCAGACAATGAGCTCAGGAAGATGATTTTGAAGTACTCCAAAAGTGATCCAAATTATTTAGAATATTAATTTAAGTCATTTGATGGAACACGTCACAAATGACATTTCAGGGCATGTATTTAATAATCTGTGGTGGAATACATTTAAAAATAACCCTCCCAACACTGCAAACCAATGCATTACTGCAATGAACTGCATGATGTCCCTCTAAATGACACTTGAATTTTACAGTTATTTATTCTAATTGTAGTTTAATAATTAACTCAGACACCATTACTTGTACAACTACGCGTCACGTCGATATCATCATTTCATCACATGTAATCCCGTCTAGAGGTGATGAATGATAATTCTGATTTACAGCCCTGTCCTATCTACAGTTATGTCACTGTCAGTGGAGTAAGCAAAGACCTGCAACATCCTTGATGGCCCTATTCTGACTTATCAGCAACATGAGGCACAATTTACTCTTCCACTGTTTGCCAGAAACTACAGTTTGTTGTACAGTTGTACTACTGTATGTCCAAGGTCTTGTTGTGGCTGACTTTAACTGTCTTCAGAGACTTTGATTGTTGTGATACCTGTAAGTGTTTGGACAGTGACACATTTGCTGTTGATTGGCTGTGAATCCAGTGCTTTGGATTTGATAGGGGGCTGCTCTCCCATGCAATAAAAGGCATGCTTTCCCTGATTGTATTTTAACAGAGCCGTGAGACAATGATAGGGCTCCAGTTCTGATACTGCTCACCCAATATGGATGTTAACAGGCTCAAATTAAAGCTGAAAGTCAGCACTTTCCCTTGGTGGTCATTGTTTCACTTCAGGTCCAGTGTTCTGGAGTGTAGAGCCAAAACACAAACAGTTTGTCACTGTCAAAACACTTACAGACCGCTCTACAGACAGAAAGAAAAGACCTGACTGGTTGAAAAGCAGCAAATGAAAAAAGCCTAAGTGATGAATCAATGACTTCTCTCGGTTTCATTACCACTGGCACCACGCCAACGCGTGCACACCCTCTCCGTACTTACTGTAAGTCTCTGCCGACTGTCTTGGCAAAAATCTGCAGGAAGCTCCATCCTCCGCTTCCCAGGTAGAAGATCAGGATGGCCGGGAGAACCTGGTACCACGGCAAGCCCACCAGCAGCCTCAGCACGAACAGCAGGGCTGTGCAACACGCTAGACGGATCATCCTGAAAGAATGCACACACACACACACACACACACACACACACACACACACGTATAAATATATACAGATAATGGCTCGGATGAATCACACATCAGTTCAGTGGGAGAAAGGTCACATGTGGTTAGCGTAAGCAAAGAAAACGGATGTTTAACATTTTCACAATGGTATTTAAGCCAACCACATAGGAATGTGATCTACTATGATTTTGTTTACATATCCTGCGCCCATTTCAATCCACTGACTCAGCTCTGGTAGCCACACTGCAGGCTTGCACCGTCTTGTGCTGTGTGTTGTCATCCTGCATGAAATCAAGTGGTCACAAACATGTAAAACATTATGAGTGTAATCTATTTCCTCACTCCCTGAGTTTTCTTTTCTCCAGCAGCTGGATAAAACCCAAGGCTACAGAGACCTTGAGGGAATCCTAACTCAAAGCTGGCTGTCTGTAAGTGACAGCTGAGAGCAGCAGAGGACAGCATGTGCTGACATTGGTGTTCAGTGCCACCTGATAGCTGGGAAGATGATCCTTAAGGCAGTAAACGATAGGTTTACATTACTTATTATCTATTCATGAGCCTGTGTAGAAAAACACTGCAGGGATGTCAGTTCAAAACAAGCGGGCATTTTTTAAATTTTTTTTTAGGGAAGATGTCTGCCTATTTGTTCCAGAGCCAAGATGCTGACTGGATATTTACTGCTCTGTCTGTCTCCCTGCAATGGTGATGATGGCGATATCATAGCAATCCAATAAGTCTGCTGCTGTTTAAAACGCAGGCAGACAATTACTGTGAATGTAACGCATCGACATGATGGGATTTGTCACACACCAGTGAAAGGACATGCGTTAAGAAAGCAGCAGCCACTTCACAGTGAGGGGAAAAAAAAGGCTTCATCATCTGATGCCGCTACACCCGGATATTTAAAAGGCGCGCAGCATCATATTGCGGTAGTGGATGTGGAAACGATAGCGAGGCTCAACCCACCGCTGGTTAGACTACGCCTCGATAATCGTGCCATGTGCGCTTCCACACGGGGCCTTCCATCCGTATTGGGCAATATTAATCACGCTAACATGATGTAGGTTATCATGGTAACAGGCGCTGCCCAGGGAGCAGGATGCGCAGCGTTATTGCGCGCATCGGCTTAGCAAGGAAGCGGATGGACAGTGTGACAGCAGCCTCTTTTAGGATGAAGAGGCATGCTGAATATGCAGTTCACGTTCACATGAATCACCTCTCACGCACCGCCTGATATTAAAGTGTCGAGCCACCTCTCGAGGTACGTCAGAGGGTCGTTTGCGCACAAGGTTGCCAGAGGACAATAGGAGTCATACCCGGGCTCTTTCCCCCTTTCTCCTAGCCTGTAATACCCAGAGCTATCTGTGGAGTTGAGCACCGCGGGGCGCACGGTCATCTCGGGCTGTGGCTGCTGGGAGATGATGAGTATTATTTTTTTGCGTACATACCTCGCTCACACCGTCACAGCATGTAGGTGCGCAGAAATCCCAGACGTGAAGCTCGTCGTGTGCGACTCCGCTTTGATCGGCTTACAGGCTATCCTGGTCGTCCTCGCCGCTCCTCGCCGCCGCTCGCTTGGCTTGACAGAGGCTCACAGAAACGCACGCAGAGACAGACACACGCACCGGGATCCCCTCCTGTTGTAATGCCACAACGAGCTGCTGCCGCCGCTCCTCTCCCTCCGGTGGGGAGTCAAATACGCCTGGCTGTGAGCGTCGACTTTGACCCCGCGATCATCATCCGCTCATTGTCACAACCATTGATATCATTTCTGTGTTCATTGTAGCCGATAAGCTCGCTAGCAAGCGTAATTCAAATGACCTTATAATTTTCTTAGCTGCGCCCGCCCACCGCCGTCAGCATCCCGTCCATAGTGGAGCAGCTCTAAGCACTGACGGACACGTGTCTGGGCCAATCGAGGACGGCGGTGCGTTACACATCCCATCCGGCAGGGGCGGGGTTTGCGGCACTGCTGAGGAGGAAATGCGGTGCGGCCCTGCCTGCCTGCCTGCTAGCTCACAGAAAGCGAGGCCAGCGCGCATAGCGGTTTCCACCCGGTAGTGACAAGAGCCTGATGCGGAACCGTGTGGCGTAAAATGAGCCCTGCCTCTGCCTGGAGAGTCGGCCTCGCTGCGTTCATTCATCACTGCGCGCTCAGCCACAAGATGTGCATTAAGTGCGCGTCTGTCAACAGAGGGGTGCGAGGAATGAGCAAAGACAGGGTGCAGAACAACAGCCAGGGCTCGACTAACATGTATCACCACAGTGGGCTAAGATCTACAATGAAAACCAAAGCCCTTTAGCTGTCAGACTGCAACCAAACGCTCCACCAGCTGGTTGCTTGACTCCAGTAGCTCCAGCATATCTGTTCAATGGACAACCTGCTGGGTTGGTGTGGCAGAACATGTGGAAACACTGTGGTTGTAGCATACACACAGTGAATGACACAGGAAGCAGAGGTGTACATGAAGACAGTGCAGGCACAGGGGCCCCTAGGGTGGAGGGGCCTGTAGAAAGAGCAGGCCCTTGCAAGTGATTCATATTGCCACCGTGGAAATAAACCTGTGTTCAAAGTAAAATGATGGGGAAAAAAATGAAAACAGTGCCATTTGCTGTATATGTCCTCAAAAAAGGCAAACCTATCTGCATCATATTAGATAATATAGATAGATATAGATAAACCATGAGTAGCTGTAAACCATTTGTTCCAAATAGATACAACGATGGGTGGATTATAAGACAATGGGGCCCCTGGGCACAGATATGCAAAAGGCCCCACCATCTCTCCTGCAAAGCAGAAAGAAACACTTACTTGTGGTGGTTTTGCCTCTTTTTTCTTGGTTTGTGTGTCTTAATGCATCTTTTTGTGGTTTTGTGTCCCTCTGGTGATTTAGTATGTGATAGTTTTGCGTCTCTCTGTAGTCGTTTTTTGTCCCTTTAAGGTATTATGTCTTTTTTTGTGTGTCTTTCTGGTTGTTTTGCCTCTTTTTGTGGTTATTTTACATCTCTTTGCATCTCTTTTTCGTCTTTTTGTGGCATTCTGAGTTCCTTCCTGGTTGGTACTTGTTAATTTGAGTGGCATTTTGCAGGCGACACTGTGGGCCCCTGGGCCTGTGCCCAGAAAATCTGTTCAGTAATCCATCCTCAAGAAGACATGATGAGTCCTGTTTGCCAAATGACTGAGACAGTTTTCTATCTCGCTGATTACAGCAGCTTTAAGACAGGAGTCATGGAGCCCACGGTGCCACAATAGAATAACTTAGGCCTACTTTTGAATGACACAAGGAGGCTGACATTTCACATAGTGTTCATTACAGCAGTGTGACATGTCATGAAACACATTGCATCATCAGGAAAGATTGCAACATGTACTATAACAAAGTGCTGCGGGTCACTGCTGAAGGTTAACAGAGATCACTCCCCCAGTGGTCTACAGAGCCCAAATTAATGGTGACACTCTTGTTTCTAAACTCCTACAAAATATGTTAGGTGTCACCCGTTTTGAAATACTTGACTGCATCTGCAAAAAATACCAGACTTATCAGATAAACATCAAGGTTTACACTGATAGACAGTTATCATCTGGTTTTAAATGGTACGTGAACAGACGGTATCCTACAATGACCCCGGTATGTGAGATGGTAAATGGCTGATAGGTGATTCAAAGACTATGATAAGTAAAACGTATGAGCTTTGACCTGCAAATGGCAGATAAAGGCAACAGACACCCATTAAAACACACACACACAGTCAAACAGAGCATCATCAGGGCTGTGAAGCTCCTCTGCCGCTATCAGTCCGAGAAGACACATTATCAGTGGTTCTTAGACAGATAAGGACACGCCCAGTGTATTATTCTGCTAGTCTGTCTTTTCTGTTCAGTACATATCATGAACAGTTCAGGGAAGCAGTGCAGCTTTGGGAATTGTTTTTTAAATACAGGAAGCAGGTACCCAACCCTGTCTTTTTAGTTAAACTTTTATATGGTACAGTGAAGACAGACAGGAAACTGTAAATGAGTGTGACAGTTGCCTAATATCCTTTTTCCTCCACTATTATTATTTTTTTAAAAAGTGGGTGGTGATTAATGTGATCTTGAGGGGGATGTTAGCAAATTAATGTGTCATATGTTCATAAAACAGATTAGTTTTACAAGTAAAATCTATCAAAATAAACTAAACATATTAATTGAAATCTTTCTCTTAAATGCATTTACTTGAACCACAACATGACCATTTCTTTTTCAATTAGCCTTGCTGTGTTACCTGGAATTTGTGAAGAAAACATAGTCTTTCTTGAATGCCTCCATGGAAAGCGGCAAACATACTGACTTATTGCAACAACAACAACACAGCTGTGCTCCATTGACTGTAATGCAATCGTTTCAGGCTGGTTTTGTGGATCTGGAACTAAATGTTGTGCCTGGGGCACGTCATGTATTAATGATACTTGTTACCTGGAGAAGTTGGAAAAAGATATACGTTTCTTCCCTGTTCCAAAAACAAAACCAAACCCTGAGAAGTGTAGGGTTAGCTAGCTAGCTACTGAAGATATAGCCTACTGAATGTATACACACACTGCTTTTGATTTTTGACGATTATAACGGTAAAAATAGACCGACCCTGCTGTACAGGAACCAGTGAAGGGAAGCAGGGAAACTTTGCTGATATCCAACCAACTGTGTGGCATCACAGTGTGCACAGATGAACGTTGTTTGACTTCCCCAGGAGATCCCTGCCTGTACAGCGGCCGAGGTCCAGGTGCTGGCAGCGGCACGGGGGCAAAGCCAAACACTGTTCATCTGCACACACTGTGATGCCACACAGCTGGTTCAACATCAGTGAAGTCTCCCTTTATATTCATTGTCTTATGTGGCGATCAGCAGTGATGTGGCGGTTCACTTTTACACTGTGATCTGTAGCCTATAGTTCGGCTTTAGCTTCTAACTATCTTTGTCTTTTTAACCTGTTGTTGCTGCTGAGTCAGTTTGACATCCTGGATATATCCTTCAAACACAGACTGTAGACCCCTCTGTCTGCTTCTCTCTGGAATCATTTCCCCTAAAATATGACAACATTTCTCCAAGGAGTGCAGGAAGTGACAGTGTGGGCTTCATGCTTACTCCGAAAGCTTGTCCGACCATCACAAAAGGGAAAGGGCTTCGGGGGGAAGGGGCTTTCCAAGCTCATGCATTTTTGCTAAAACCTTACTATTTAAAACTGAACTGAAAGTGAAACTTACCAATGCTATCTTTAAATCCACACTCCAATAGTAGTGGTTTTAACATGGCATGACTAACTGATTTACAAATGGTTATTCTGTGGGTTACGTATTCCTTTTAAAGTTCAGTGCGTAGGATTTAGTGGCATTTAGCATTGAGGTGGCTCGACTGAAACTGCGCCAAGTGTGTAACAGAACTAAAGTGGCCAATTAAAAAATTTAAATGGCCCTATCTAGAGCCAGTGTTTGGTCTGTTTGTTCTGGGCTACTGCAGGAACGTGGCGGACTAGTTAGAAGAGGACCTGCTATAACCACGATGTATCTGTAGCGGACTTAGAGGTACAATGCAAATGTGAACATACTGTCTGTGGTTATTTATTTCATGTTATTGTCAGCATACAAAGTATATTATACTAGGAGCTCGTACACTATACTTTACACAACAGTCTAGCGTTCCCCTTTTTCTGTAACTAACAAACCAAAGTCAGAAAGGTAATTTACATTCTTGCAGGCATCGTGCATACCCTCATCCAAATTAAATTAACATGAGCTCAAATGTCAAAACAAAACAAAGCACCAAGTTAATGGTTTTGCAGAGGGCTTCTGAAATATCATGCCTGCCTGCAGGGCCAGTGCCATTCTCCTCTTATCATGCTCAGTCCCACTGTTGAAATCTCTCTCTGTAAGGAGCGGGAAACTAAATCACAGAGAAAATTGGCAAACCTCTGCTCTGTCTGAAGGAGGCAGTTGAGGTCAACAGTTCTTCCAGTCACATCTTTAGTCCAAATCCATCCTCCTACTAAAAGTTCTTTGGTCTTTTCTCTGTAAGCCCCTCTCCCCTTCGGCTGAGAAGCCGCTCTCACCGCTGTAATTTCATTTTTTTTCTTCAGTCATCCAGTTCCAGACCAAAGTGGCTGTAGAGATCTCGTGTGGTGGTCCCCCTCACAGCAGCTGCAAGACATAGCAAAGTCTGGGTTAGGCCCCTTCAGCAGATTACAGGGTCAACTCCCTCTGGTCTACTTTTCAAACAATCCTCAAAACACTGAACAGATCAAGCATCGCAGTACCAGACAAACTTGTTGTTTACATCAGCTTTAAATTTGTGATTTAAAACATCTTAGCCCATTTCCATTTTAATTGCAAAAGTTTCTCACACATTAACCCAGCTAAAGTATAATTTTTTATATACTCAAAAAGATCGGTCAATTTAGCCCCACAAGCTCTCTGCCTCTTTCACAGCAGAACCGAGCTATGCTGAGTCTGATACAAAGAACAGTTGGCTTGTAGTGTGTTTTCCTAAATATAGTACAGGGCTGATAAAGCTGTAGCATCTGTTGCACGCATATGTGTTGCACTGATAGGATGTTACCAGGGCTGACAATAAGAAAATATGTCAGTTAAAGCTGGAGTAGGCAGTTTAATGTTGGCATCACTAGGCAATGAACTTTGAGCATACTGTAATTCAAGTGGACTGAAAGAACGCTAGACTTATGCACCTCTTCTTGACTTTGTTTTTAGGCTTTAGAAATCTTGTCTGTTACGGAAGATTTTAGCCAGTCATAGGTAATTTCAGAAAGAGGGCACTGGTATTGGCTGTTTTACAAAATCAGATACCCATGCATGTCTCTTCAGATGGTGAAAGCCCGATTCAATGGCGCAAAATTCTGCAGAGAGAGTTGCTATTCCAGCATTAGCAACAACTGCCAACACTGCAAAACAACCCATAAAAGGAAGACGAACTTATCAAAAAGAGAGTCTGATATAAAAACAAAATAAAACGCTTGTCAGTATTGGCAAATTGTTTCAGAGATGAAAAGAAAGTATTGGTAATAGTTCCGCCTTCTGCTAACCCGAGTCAGCTGCAGCTCCAAGTTCACATTTATGTAGCTAACTTTAGCGAGAGCCTCGAATCACAGTGTGTCCTACACCTCACTCCCCACTGACACAGACGACCTCGCCAGGAGGAGAACCCCAGACAGTGGCCGCAGCAACCCAAATCCAGCTAGTGCAAACCCCACCTACAGGGACCCGGACAGACCGACTCCCTGCTGGATCAGCAAACTTTCTTTTGCTGCCATTACACAGGTTTGACCCAGCACTGCTGCTGGCCACCAGCCCACTGTGACACCCAGCGGCTGGGAGGTTTATACTGGCCGAAATTGAGTAGCTACAACCACCAATCAAAGGTTGGTATCTGGAGCTGCTGTTGGCTCTCCAACTGGCAAAGAAGTCCATAGCAGGGGAGTGAGGTGGAGGGACCGTGGGGTGGCTGGCTAGCTAATACTTGTCTCATTTGTGGCCTGATAAACAGAGAGAGTGTGGGGTAAGGAGGGCTAAAGGACTGCACCGCATGCAACTATACAATGAAATAAGATTGAATAAATGAATGTATAGGAAACCCCGGGTTACTGTATAAAGCGTGTCCAGATGTCTGTGGTCGTCTGGTGGGAGGGGCTTAGGAGAGAGAGAAGGAGCTGCAAGAGGAGGGTATATTTTCAGATTCTGACGTTTTTTTTGTGTTTTCCAGATTTCTGCCGCCTCCAGCTTTAATTTTTGGACTCTTAGATCAACCAATATTAATTTGTAATCTATAAACGTAAAACAAATAATGACACGGCCTGTCAATAGTTTTACAGTTTTTTGTCAAAGTCAAAGACACAAAATATTAAAACAGAAGTGGTGTGAAGCAGGAGAAAAAGCAAGCAAAACATCACCTTGGAAAAGCAACCAACCATTTCTTTTGATAAAGAACTGTGTCCCTTGGATATCTTTACCTAATGTTCTTACCAGCCTTGACAAAAATAAGCATAGGCTTAACCATAAAGTGAGGCAACTGGTTTTTTACCTTATGCAAATTCTGTTCGTTGGTAAGGATGTGTACATGCAATGCAGATGGGATATAGATTTGAAGGCCTGAAGCAACAGAGAGGTTTACTGTTTAATGTTTTACCTGTCACTCTAATACCTGCAGGGCAACACCCAACGCTCCAATTGGTTACAGTCCACTGATTTGAATGAGTTTCCCTCCAAACTGTTTTCCTTCACTGAGTGCAGTTATATGGATGTGAATAACCTGTTTCAGGGCAAATTTCTCATTAAGGAAAAACTCCTGGATTATATAAATAGCTTTCAAGGTGTGAAAAATGTGAACATTTCTAAGATTATATAGGTGTAGAAAATACTTTTCTTGAGATGTGACAATGGCCTTAATCCTGACCTACAGTCAGACGGACAGACGTAGTAAGACACAAAGAGACATTGTCTCTAAAGGGTATTGTAGGGCATCTCCTCATGTCTCCTCTCTCTTCAGCCCACCCATCTCCTCCTTCAGCATACAGCAGCAACTCAGTGTTTAAGTGTAGACTCTTTGTGAAAGTCTGTGTTTGTGTGTCTGTGTGTTTGAGAAAAAGTGAAAGAGAAAGCAGTACGGGGCAAAAGAGAGGATGGTAGCATGTGTTTGTCTTTGACAGCGTGTGTGAGTGTATGCATGTGCCTGCTCGACAGACAGAGATTGTTAATGGTGTATGTGTGTGAGTGATGTGAAAGACTGCCATTGTGTCAGAGGGGAAACGCCATCTCCATTCACTAAGAGGTCATTATCATCCTGACTTTCCACTGTACTGTACTGACAGAGAATTTAAAGAGATAGCAAGCTTTAACCCACAATATATATTTAATATGAGATCACCCAGTTTTTCTACACAGACAGACACAGAAGCAGAACATAAGTGACATTTGAGCTTTCGAGGAACGTAAAACTATTTGGGTTCTTCCTGTGTACTTATTTCGCTATGATCATTAAAAAATCTGGTAATGTACAGACTGTATTTGACCCTACACACTCAACAATGTGCATGTAAAAGTAGGTAAAAAGTCATGTTTATTATGACACATGCTACGCACAGACCACAGTGTGACTTGGCGGTGATTCACCAAAACCCTCCTAATGGTTTGAAAGGTGTGAACTTCTCCACACTTCCTCACCCTCATAGAGTTGCATAATATGTACACAAATAAGTTTCAAAGACACAAACTTACAACACTCATTGCAGCCTATCTTCGTAAACTAGTGTGTGCCCATACTTAAAGTCAGACAGATGGATTTACACAGTATTACACAGTGTTACAGCAATTATGACAAATGTAGGGAGGAGGTGAAATGCCATCACAAGTTTTTGATCTCACAAAGTACGTACAGTGATAGGTCTACATCCTGTTGATGTACTAGCTACGATCTGATGAATGAACATGTGACTGCAGGGGCTCGATTACTTAAACTGGATGAGATGGGAACCTGAGTATAACCAAGCTGCCCCACAGAGGAGAGACACTTCAGCCAGTAACATTTTTCTCTTAACCCAATGGAATGAATGTTTTACAGGCAAGCCAATGGAATAAAAATGCAGACATAATCAGTGATGTGGGATTAAATACTGTCTTAAGTTAAGACTGGCCTTGGCTTTTGATTCAGGCCTCAGAAAGAATCAGAGACATTGCTCTGTTGCCCTCTGGTGGCTAACTGTACAAATTGAATCTCAATGAGACTTGGCCAAGCTGATAATTTGCAGTTCACACTTTTCCTACATGCTACAGTTACATTATCTGATCAGATAATAGCTTATTCAAATGTTCCTTTGATAATATCAGAATCAGAATATATTTGACCCCCAAGGGGAAATTGTGATTTGTTACAGTTGCTCCAATGTAAAGAATAGAGAATTCTCCACAGACATAATTTTAAAGGGTTGTACCCGAATCAGAGTCATGTCAGTCGAATCAGATTTGGCTGTTTGTTCCCTTTCTCCCATATAGAGTTTAAGAGTTTGCACAGGGTTCCAGGGGGCATTCAGGGTGACAGCACCATTCATGTAATGTATTAAACAAGCGAGGTAAGCCCTCCAAGCTAATGTGTGCTTACTATGCTAAAGACTAATGATTGGAAAAGGGCAACAACATTTTTTGCTGACACTAGTTATCAAAACAAAGCCATAGACTGTATCGTATTAAGTTACTGTGAGCTATAAATTCACCACATCTAAGCAGGAGGCAGAAGATAATGTTACTTTGGAGCCTGACTGTGCAAAGTCTCTCTTTCTCCAGTTGCCTCCATCTCACGTTTACTCTCACGTCCGTTTACATGCACACTGATAATTCACCATTATTCCAAAAATGTCAATATATCAAATTTGACATCATTCGTGTAAACAGCATATTCCGTTTTGATGTTACTAATTAGGCCTTTTTCCGAACGTAGTAGTTTCCAATTAAGACGTGGGATATGCTGATATTATGCAGGTTTTAGGAGCATTCTTTAGGAGAACCACACCAACTTTTACACATTATGAACGAAAGGGATATCAACAGGTTTTTGGATATGTGCAAATATCGCGATGCAACCTTTTCATGAAGGTGGTTAAAGAAAGAGGGAGGCTGTGTTTGCACAGTCAAACAAAGCTGCCACTGATGGAAAACTTTGAAAAAAGCCTGGCACAAGTGACAGCTGTTCCACTTTTCCATACTTTGACATTATCAACAAGATTTTAGGGCACGTTAATCTAGGTAGGCACAGCTGCATGTACACGGGAATGACAGTGGAATATTCATTTTCATAAGCCATGTAAACAGTTTAGTAGAAATATTTTAATTTTCAGAGTTAGGGCAAAAAACAGAATATTTTGTGCATGTAAACGTAGTCACTCAGACTTAACCTGGGTCTGGGTCCGCAGCTATATCTTGGGACCAAAGTATTAGACTGTGACAACAACAGCAACTCTGTACTGATTATCTTTTTTGAGAGTGTCTATATTAATCCAAGTCATTTGAGTAGTTTTAAGGTTGTGATCACACTTTTGCGCAGTTTGTTTTCCTTGCTCCAAATCACACCACAAAAGACATATTGTGTGTCTCATCTAGTCTGTTCAGGGTTCACACTCTCTTATCATAAGTGAGCAAAGAGGTGTAAAATATGAGTCACATTGACAGACAGACAACTCATTCAACTGGCAGTTTTAGTTAGCTGTCATCTTGCAGCACTCATTAATTTGGTGTGGAGAGCCCACAAAGGAATAGTTGAAAATAACTCACAAGTAATAACTGTAACTGGACTTTATCTGTCACATATACAAAAAAAGGCTGTTGCCAACCAGAGGGCTGCTACAATCAGTAGACAAGTAAAGTATTATACTTGGTGGTTCATGTTGCTGTCATACCATAAATTTTCTAGACCTCAGTTTCCTTGTAGGAAACATTAGACCCATTCATAGAGTCTCCATGTGACTGTGTGGTGATTTGACCAAAAGAACGGAGCTAAAGGAGTGACACCCTGCAGTGGGATTGATCTGTAAATAAAGCAAACCTTTGCCTTGTAAATTCTACAAATATGCACCTACTTACTTAAAACTGGTGAGTTTAAATGTCTACACAAGGTGTTCTCTTACCAATACGGCCCAGGAGTGACTGTCCAATGTCTTTGATGTCATTGTACTCATGCAGCATATCAATATGACGCTCCAGCTCCTCTACTCTGCATCCCCTAGGGAAACACACACACACGTGGTCTTACACAAAAGCAATTATGTGCAAATGCTCATACATAAACACACGACAAAACACGACGAAACAAACTATGTGCAAGCAAGAGTAGCACACATAAAAGTGCACATGAATTATAGGTATTTCAGGGTATAATTTGTGGTGATCAACACTATTGATTCCCTGCCCTCTAGCACTCAACTGAACCACCAACACTTCATGCTTAACAATAACCCAAACCACTCAAGTTGGACTGTGAAGAATAAATAAAAGTACAGGCAGACAAACACACACAGCTGTACTCACTCAGCCTCCAGCTGTGCTATCTCTGTGTCCAACTGCTCTCTCCTCCTCTCTAGCTCTGCCACCTCCTCAGCAGGGCTAACTTTAGCACTCTCGGTTACTTGAAGCTGTCAGGTGCAAAACAGACAACCATACTGGGATGCACATGTGGCACTTTATGTGTGTATTACAGACAAGGAGGGGGTTTACCTACAGGTGATTTGAAGTTGGAGTGCACTCTCTTAAACCTTGAGAATGGAGTTCTGGGGAGAGGGGAGGGAAACTATTGTTAAAGCCAGGGTATGTTTCACTTGATGAGAAAATGCATAAGGATAATATTTCTTTTAGGTGTTTGGTTACATGATCACTCAGTATTAAATCTTGAAAAGTACTTCTGAATAGACGGTAATAGCAAAAGCTGTATTGCCAGTGTGTGCACATACAAAGAAAAAGTCAGGTTTCCAGCAAGAGTGCAAATCTCTCAGAACGCTGAGCAATTTTCCAGCTTGTTGCACACAAGCACATCGCATCACTAACATTTTAAGTTAAGTAAATTAAATAACCCCTGTGAACAGTTTTTATTAGTTTCCTTGCCATGGCTAAAAGATGCTAATTATCATACCAAAGATAACACAGACGCCAAATGCAAGGACATGTCTCATCTTTCGTTTTCAGTCACACTGTGTGGTAAAAATAAATTCATTTTCCATTTGACTTGAACAGATTGGGTGGGATACCCAGAGGAATCTCATGAGAGTAAAAATGTAGGTGGTCAGATAACAGAAGCAAACAGAAGGCATTAACTTATGCTTATACGACACAGTGAAACAAGGCTATGATAAACATAGTTTTACAGTGATAACAACTAGCTTAGCAGTAACAGTAATGCATACGATATTCCCATATATTCCGAGCTAACTAGCTAGCTAGCTGGCGTCAATCTGCTAACAACCTACCTTTTCAATGCTCCTGTCCGCAAGTCGTTCCCTTCCGGCGTCGAGACTGAGCCCTTATTTTCACTACAGTGGGTTTCAGCCGACTGCTCCGTGTTCATACTGCCCTAAATGTTATGATAATGCGTGTGTTATGGTCTATTTCGTGCAGCAAGAGCAGTACAAGAACACTGAGGAAAGTAGGAAGTTCGTAGTTCGCGGCTGATGGGAAACAGACACATACTTAAACCGGATTGGTTGATGACACCGAGAGGCGGGACTTAGATAGTTTGGTTACCCTGGTAACAGCCGTGACTCATTTTGACAGGAGTAATAGTAAGAATTGTATTTTGGTTATATATATATATATATATATATATATATATATATATATATAATATTATTTATTTATTTCAATAACCTAAGAATCCCAAAACCTGGAAGTGGGTTTGAAAGGCATGTTTTCCTTATAAAGAATATTCAACAAAATTATTACATTTATCATAGCCAGAAACTGTGGATATTTCAACTCTGTTGGACTTTCAAATTTCTCTCTCTCTCTGCCACCTTTCCTGTCTATCTTGGCTGTCCTATCAATAAAGGCAAATCCCCACCCCAAAAATCTTTTAAAAAATTACTTTATTCTTTGTCCCATTTAAAATAAAACCAACAAAACATCATTTGTGCTATCCCTTTGCCTCGAGTATTCCATGTAAGACAGGTGAGTGGGTCCTACACACCAATGTCATTCAAACTGACAGCTCCATCTGTGTATTATGATTTATTAATTGTGGGCTCAAAGGATAATTCAAAAAATGACTGTTGAGATAAATGATATATGCACTGCTTGCATGATTTATGATATATGCATGCAAAGGTCACAAGCTATTAAATTGCTTCATTTGATAGGTGATAGGTGATACCTATACTAAATCATCAAGGGGTCCCATTTGGAGAATTGTAGCCTATCTGATGCCAAAATAAATCACACCATAAAATCATGTGTGACCCTTTCAATTGAGGTTCATTGTAATTGGATATAAGGAAAAAAAACATCTATCTTAACGACATCCTTAACAAATTCCTTTAGGTTAAGCTAAGTAAATACCAGTGTTTGGCTGGGATGTGCCAACAGAGCCACCATCCTTATTGGACCACCAGATGGTGTAAAAGCACCACTTTGAGTTGACTCTGTATCTGCCTTCATCTCATTTCTCTGCTGATTCCCTCTCATAACATACATATTCTCCCTCCCTTTCTCTCTCTGTCTGAAACAACCCACTCACTTGTTGACTGAGAAAAATATTGCATAATCTGAGAGCGATGTTGTGGCATATATTCGTGTGCTAATCCAAACCGAGGCTACTCTGAGCTGCCCATCAACCAAGGTGCCTCTCAGACTGATTCAAAGCCACCATCAGTGCTCTAAATCTAAAGCGGTGGTGGATTAAAAAAGCAAAAGGTCACGTTCAATCCACAAACAAACACACAGACGCACACACTTGTCCACCTCGTATTGGGGCCAGTACAGTTCACTGGGCAAGTACCACAGGAAGTGAACGCAGCTTAAGATTTAGCTCTTAAAACAGAGAGAGGGAGAGACAGAGAGCATGAGTCAGAGAGAGAGACAGGGTTCATAGAGACAAGAGGAGAGTGAGACAGAAAGGCAGATAGAGTGTGTATCCAGGGGAGGGGGGTTGGTGTTGGGGGTGTGGAGGACATAAAATCGAGTCCATTCTGCTTTATGTCCTCAGGATTCATTGCTTATTTATTAGTTGTTATACAGAGACAGAGAGGGTCTGGAATGAAAAATTCAGACAGGAGGCATGGCCTTTTCTCCTTTTAGAAATCACAAGATTACACACACTGGGCGGTAATGGTTCCTGCACGCAGTCATGTGTGTGTGAGACAGAGGGGGAGAGATTTGTGGAGGATAGCTATTTCTCCACAACTCCGACACAGCGATAAGCCTCTGTGTATGTGTGTGTGTGTCACATTTTCTCAATGGCTGCTATGCATCTCTGAGTTTTGTTAATCAAGGACACAAAGTCACGTGTTTCATTTGGGAGCGCTCTGATGACAGGGACACTTTGTCTCAGCAAATATATCATCTGCTGTTATTGTTAATGGAGGAAGTGTCTGTTGGTGGATCTTGTTGTACTTTTGTCTATAGTTGGAGGGAAGTGCTCCTTCGTAATGTGCTACCAACCTCTCAAAGCTGCCTGTGTTTATTTTTGGCCATCTGGGTGATGTCCATATTAGTGGTGAGGGGTCTCAGGAATGCCAAAACACAGGACTAAAGTATTGGCAAGCAATGTTCTGCATATGTCCTGTGACAGAACACAGTATCATTACAGAATGTAGCAGCAGTATTTGTTTAATACTCAAAAACGCTGCTTTATGCTTCATATGAACGTAATTAGAAGTCAAGTGTGCAGGTGGATGGGTAATATTTGATATATGTTTGACTTGTCATCGCTGGAAAACTCAGTCTTTATTGAATTAACATTTTGTATTTTGAATTCTTGTTAATTAAAGGTCCACTTACTTTTTCTGGGCATCGAGGTCATTATTAGATGTGATTGGCTCCCCCTGTAAAATGGTAGCAATGGTAGTTAAGTTTTAAGACTGCAGATTGCAATCTGCTCAAACTCCTCCTAGTTACAATTTCTTTTGTGTTCATTGTTCAGGAGGTTTTTACCGTGAGCTGAATTATCCACAGAGGTCTCTTCCACTCCGAAACAAATGCAGCACATGATTAAAACCAGTGAAAACACTGAATAAAGCAGTGTCATGCTACAAATGAGTCTTTCTCCTATGCTGTTCTGCACATCGCAAACCAGCAGCTTGCCCAGCGCCTGCCAATGTCTGCTCACCATTTTCCTCTGATAACTTAAGATCTAGACATTCTGGGGTTTTTTACCAGGAGCCAAATTATCCACAGAGGACTCTTCCTCTCCAAAACAGTCTGATCGGGTGATTTAAATGGGTGAAAACATTGATGAAAGCAGTTTCACGTTAAATAATCTGTGCTTTTCTGACACTGCTTGTCATGGAGGGGCTGCCAGCTGACACACAAATATGAATGGCCCTATCTAGGACCAGTGTTTGGTCTCTCCATTCTGGGCTACTGTAGAAACATGGCAGTGCAATATAGCGATCTCCATGGATCTCTCGATCTCTATGTGGACAGACAACTTGTTATTTTTCAAAACAGATATCTCAAAACTTCAAGACATGAAATCCAAACTACCTCTTTGTCTTTCTCTGAAGAAAGTTTCACAAAGAGCTTATAAAGAAGCAGAAAGTATGCATAAGAGGAAGAACATAAAAGAGGGGGCGGTGAGAAAAGTAAGCATAAAGAAAATTCAAGCGGCAGAAGAACAAGCAATGGTAATGAGGGAGGGGAGGGAAGGGAGGGAGCAGAGCAAGAGGTCGAAAACAGCAGGACAATAAGAGGAAAGGAGGAGAACGGGTAGGAAGCGCTGGTTTGTAATGTTAGTTGGAAAGCCTCATATCTATCATGTTCATAATTCATGGAAACCCTGCCGCTCCCCTGTACTGCATCTAAATTCCACTGCTGGGGAATTATGGCCAGGGACCATAAAACAGACACACACACACACAACATGTAGTACAAGGGAGTAAGGGAGGGTGAAAAGATAGCAGAGGAACAAGAAGAAGAAAGAGAGAGTGTACGAGAGATGCAGCGGACAGACGGGGTGAGAGAGAGGGAGCACACTGCTGCAGGATGAGGGGTAGATGAGGGGGATGATTCAAAGCATGTCATAAAACATCGATACACCTCTAAAGGCCGTGCTACGAGCTCTGCTTACACTGGAGGCGATTATGCCACTAAATAATTCACAAAGCCTGTGCAAGCGCTTATTCACTCAAATACAGGAAACTTTTATGCAAACAAAGACAGAAATATATGATACAAAACACACACCTCCCAAAAACCTACACACAGAGATACAAATCAGCAGGGTCGTACATTTTGTTTCAACACTGGGGGGCATATATGAAACAATGGGTTTGAGGGTCAAACACTTAATTCCCTGCATTCCTGTATTTATGCATCAATTTATAGTATGAAGGTCTTTAAAAAAAAACTACACCTATGCAAATCAGTGTTTCCATAGAAATACACACTCACATTGGAGGTTTGGCTGGAGTTAAATGTAAGACAAAATATCTGTGGTTATATTTAGCTATTCAGAATCCAAAGCCTGGGTGAAGGACTCTGATAGAAAGCAGCTGACAGATCGTTTGGCTGTTTCGGTTATGAGGCAGACTCCTGCTGAGCTGGACAATGTCAGCCGTGATGGAAGGATACCGCCACAAACCTCCAATCTCACTCTCACAACAGCATCTTTATCAAAACAGTATTGATTCCCCCATCAGGTGTTTGTAACAGAACGCTACACATGCCTTTACTTTTTAAAGAGCTGCTAGCAGCAAGCTCAGAACCCATCAGCGATCGGTCTGCATGCATATGCAGATGTCTCTTTGCAGAGATACGGCAAGCATTTGTCTCTACGCCAAGCTGCAGTATGCTAAACATGTTCTAGACCCCAAATTGGATGCAGTGTTATCAGACAAGTAGCCCTAGTATCATTGCATGTAAATTACGCTGAATATAAAGAGAATAAATAAATACATTTCCAGCCATTTCTTCTTGCCTGTGGAATGCTAGTGTGGCAGTCATTTCCTGTTACAGTACTTACAATTCATGTAGAAATAAATGAGAGTTTGAATGCATCCACATCAAAGAGAATCCATCATAATCTGAGAGGTTTTTCATGTCTGAAGCAGTGCTGTTGTATTAATGCCATCACAAAATGGCTATTCATGTCTCTGCCAGGGAGGCCTCGGTTTGATATCAGCTCCTCTACGCCTCCATCTGTCTGTGTATTCTGTGGTATGTGCTATTTCTCATTCATTAGCTCTGACTCATCCTGCTTATAACTACCTCTATTTCCTGTCTGAAATAGTTTTTAGTTGTTTTCTATTGTATGATTAGTCTGCTTGCCCCTCTGACTCACTCAGTTTATTGTCAGAATAAAGCTTCCCATTTTCGTCTTTTAGCCTCCCTGCATGGATGACTTTTCATTGTGGCTATCATCTCCTCGCCTTTGACTGTCAGGTTGGTTTATCATCGCACTTAAGCATCCCATTCTTGTTTCTTAGCCCTCCCATTCAAACTTGTTTGCTGTCATGACTCTCACTTCGTCACCTCAGGGGTGACTGGATCTGTGTGCAAACAGACCGTATCGCTGTTGCTTTGGTTGGAGGTTTGGCAGGCGTCACTGTTTTATCTGTTACCGTATGTCTGATGTTTGGCTATCAACATAACAGAAAAACATATTAGCTGGTCCACCAATTTCTCTTGGAGACATATTTATTCCCGTTAGCTTTCAGAGAACACAACTTTGGGCTGCTGCTATGCAATAACGGTAATTTTCCTCTATTAGTTAAAATGCCAGATCTTCCTAAAGGTGACAATCAAAAACGTTGAACATAAGGGAAATGGCGGAGTGGAGTATATGTGGAAAGCATTAAAGCAACACTTACCTTTCTGGAAATTTTACACTTTTCTTTGTTTAGGTTAAAATGCTATTAATACGTTGATGGCACACTAAAATGTAAGTGAATTCCATCAGAGATGAAAACTCATAATTATATCATTCTCATATGGTTCTAAGAAAACTCTGACCAATCATTGCATTCAGACCGAATGCAATGATTGGTCGGAGTTTTCTCCTGTCCTGTCTGTCTTCCCCACATGGAGGCCTCCGACTGACGTAACCACTCGCGTAACCACCCCCCACACCCTCCACCCCTGAGTCTGAGACAACAAACAGGACGCGGGAGCTAGGCTAAGAGCTAACTCCATCAAACCAGCTGTTCCCAGTGTCCTTCTGGTGAATGTCCGCTCACTGGACACGACTCACCAAGGAGTGAGGGACTGCTGCGTGCTTGTGTTCACTGAGATATCAGAGTTAATGGGGCTAACACTACACAAAGCAGACAGGACGGCAGCATCATCTGGAAAGGTCCGTGGTATATACACAAACAATTCATGGTGCTGTGATGTGAAGAGGATCTCCCAGTTCTGCTCTCAGGATGTGGAGTTTTTGACTGAGAAATGTCTACCCTTTTCATCTTACTATTGCACTATATGTTCTTTCTCATATGTTGCACAAATTGTTTTTATATGTTTTGTTTCTGTTTGCTTGGGGTATGCAAAATGTCATTTCATTTTTGTGCTGGTTCAGTTCAGTTCATAACATTATGACAACACAGCATCCAGTTGCTAATGGCTAATGTTAGCCTACTGTAGCGTAGCCTCTGAAACATAAACGTTATCTTCCTTGTGCATTTCCACTTACTAGTAACGTTAACGCTACTATCTAACATTAGCACTGTAACCTTATTGTAAAACTGATCAGTCATCACTGACTCCGGTTGAGTTTTAAAACTCCGGGGTTGCGTTTGACTGTCTTTGTTGTAACATTACACTCGCTCTCCTCTTCCGTGTATCTAACTCTACCTTGCCGGAGTTGCAGGAGGAGGAGGATGGGACTTTGGAGGGAGGCGGGAGTTGTGGATGTTCAAATTTTTTCTAAGTGCTGTGTGAAATGCAAGAAAGGTAAGAGTTGCTTTAAGAGAAAATGAAAGGCAAAAGCCATCCAGGGCACAGTACGGAAACAGTAAGAATACAAAAGTAGTAGTAATGAATACAATTATCACCCATCTATCCATCCATTTTCATCTGTTTATCTGGGGCCGGGTCGTGGGGGCAGCAGGCAAAGCAAACCACCCCAGACATCCCTCTCCCCAGCAGCGCTTTCCAGCTCCTCCTGGGGGACCCCAAGGTGTTCCCAGGCCAGATGAGATATGTAATCCCTCCAGCGTGGTCTGGATCTGCCCGAGGGCCTCTTATCAGTGAGACGTGCCCTGAACACCTCCAACAGGAGGTGCCCAGGAGGCATCCTGATCAGATGCCCGAATCACCTCAACTGACTCCTAATGATGCGAAGGCACAGCGGCTCTACTCCAAGCTCTTTATGGATGTCCGCGCTCCTTACCCTGTCTCTAAGGCTGAGCCCAGCCACCCACAATGAAGACTCCTTCCGGCCGCTCGTATACTCGATCTCATTCTTCTCAATGACCATAGGTTAGGGTTGGGACATGGATGGACCAGTAAATCAAAAGCTTTGCTTTCAGGCTCAGCTCCCTCTTCACCACGATGGTCTGGCGCAGCGCCCGCCTCACTGCAGAAGCTGCACCAAACCGCTGATCCATCTCACGCTCCATTCTACCCTCACTTGTGAACAATACCCCGAGATACTTGAACTCCCTCGCTTAAGGCAGTAAATCTCTCACCGGCAGAGAACTATGGCCTGAGATTTGGGGGTGCTGACTCTCATCCGACTGCTTCACACTCGGCTGCAAATCGCCCCAGTGCATGCTGCAGGTCACAGTATGATGAAGCCAACAGAACCACATCATCTGCAAAAAGCAGAGATGCAATGCTGAGGTCCTCCAGATCCTGTCCATGAAACAGGATCGGTGACAAGGAGTAATATAAAGATGATAATAATTACAATAATAAGAGAGGTGGAGGAGCTGAATGTGTTTGGTCTGGCACTGCTGATGAACACATGTTGGCTTATTAGCTTTATCAATAACAAATAGCCCACATATGCACCACACAAAACAGAATTTGATTCCTGTTTCCAGTCTAGGATGGGACATTTTTCTTCCAAGAGATATGCAAACAAAGCTGCTTTGTAAAACAGTAAACCTAATGTACTAAATCCCATTTCAATCCTGCAGTCTAGACAAAAATGAATCATGCATTTTCTTGCGTGACTCTCTGCATGCTGTTTGTGGTGTGGTGCTTTGACCTAAGCATATGTTACAGTGCGCTGATATTTACCCTGAGTTTAGCAGTTCACTAAATAAGATAATCCGATGATGCATCGTGCTTATGGCTGAATCCACTGTTCAACATTTGGCAGCCGGCAAAAATATGGTCCTGTGGAGCATGTTCTTGTCACAGTGAATGTCCTCGGATAAACCTTTATATCAAGAAGCACTTAGGATAAAAGCATATAATGCAAAACTTAGTTTTAAAGGTCTCATGTGTAGGATTTATGCAGAAATGGAATATAATATTCATAACTGTTAGTTTATAATCATCTGAAACTTAGAGATTTGTTACCTTAGAACAGGCATGTCCAAAGTCTGGCCCGGGGGCCAATTGTGGCCCGCAGACCAATTTTAATTGGCCCTCGGCTTGACTTTCAAAATATACCATATGTGGCCCTTTACACAATAATGGTTAATCAAGCAAGATCACTTCACGTTTTTACCTTTCACCTCACAATGATATGACTATTATATGATTTGTAGACAGGCATCAAGTAGTAATAAATCGTTAAAAGATAAAAATGGTTCCATTTGTCTCACTTTTTTTTTTTTCAAACCCATTTGATGTGAGAATCAGTTGGCCCCCAGGTATTTTCAAATTATTTTATCTGGCCCCCATTCAAAAAAGTTTGGACACCCCTGCCTTATAATGAGGCATTCGACACATGGAGAGGGTGATCTTCCAGGGAGTCCTCCATGTTGTTTCTACAGTAGCCCAGAATGGTCAAACCAAACACTGGATCTAGATAAGACCGCCTTTCTCCTTCATGCCTGGCAAAAGGGAGAACTTTCAAATGGTTGCAACCTCAGCGCAAGATGCCTCTAAATCATACACACTAGACCGTTGAATATGTAAATTATTTAAATGGGAACAAATGACTCTCCAGGCTTCACATTCACAAACATTTGAATATGAATATGAGCTGCAAGAATGCCTTTTTCTCAACATTTCGTTCTGGTGAAATTAACAACGAGAACAAAACCGATCAGAAGGATTTTCACACCATTTTATTAGCAACAATGTGTCTGTTAGTTATATATTAGAAACAAGGACAGAAACATTTCTGCTGTACTGTACTGAGTCTGAAAAACCAGCTGGATCATAAAATAAAGCAAGTAATTCAAATACTGTAGGGAAAAAGCAACACTGCATTTGAATATACACTTGTAATAATAATAATAATCATAATAATTATAATAAATTTCTCTCATAGTTCTTTATGGCACTAAATTTCCTGTGCAACTGTCACATCGGTTTATAAAGTAAGGAAAGCATAGCATTGAGAACTCTGTGTGTGTGTGTGTGTGTGTGTGTGTGTGTGTGTGTGTGTGTGTGTGTGTGTGTGTGTGTGTGTGTGTGTTGTAATGTATTTGCAGGAAAGCACATGTCACAAGAGGAAAAACTTAAAACAAAATCACTCACTGTTTTACCCTTTGGGAATATAAATGAGCATGATCGCTGATAAAATTAACAGAGAGACAGAGAGAGAGAGGTACAACAGCTTTTACCATCTATTTTGAGAAGGAGGGGAGGTCCAAGAGGGACTATCTAATCCGCTTCGAGCCCCTCACACAACCACAAGCATTTCTTCTTGAAATCAAGCAGTAAATAATTTCATTCATTAAACGTGTGTCCCGTGTCCATAAAACTCAGCCACTGCTCCTCCAGTCAGAAAATCAGCCCTCCAGCCAGGCTGGGCAGCCAAGCGCAGAAAATAAAAACAATCCCAAGAAGGAACTCTTTGAGTACCTCAGAGGAAGAGCAAATATTCCTTAGTCCAACGAGTCGAGAGAAGAAAGAGACCGGAGTGTATGCTATGGCCTGTTAAATATTTATAGATGTGCCTTTAAAGGTGAATTAATCTTTAGCCCATGAATCCATATATCAACAAATCAGAGACGACACAAGGAATGCAGTGAAGAGTCCACGAAATGAAACTTGAGTGAAGAACTAAAATGAATATCACACTTAAAAGTGCTGCTGTAAAAACCTTTGTACTCCTCCGACAGCCACCTACAACTTGAGTCTGTGTTATAGCATTAATCGGTAAAATAAACATTTACAAAATAGAGTTTGTCACGTCATCTGGTTGGGTCATGGATTTAAAGGTAAAGTGGCAAACTAATACAATCACTTCACCCTTTACAATAAATGTTTAAAATGTTATTGCAACCCACCACTGGGTTCGGTATACATAGGGGTGACAGACTGTGTTTAACCGTATGGAATAAGATCCTGGTATAACAACTGGTCGAGTTATACACACACACACACGCACACATGCATGCAAGCACAGTCACACGAATGCACACAAATGCAAGAACCCGTCCCCCTTTGGCACCTAGTCCACCCTGCCTGTAAGAACACAGAGGTCTGTGTCTGCTGAAGTATACTGTATATACACTTTGTGTTGTCAGCAGACGCTCAGAGAAACCAGCCTCCCGTCAAAACTGGAGACCTCTAACAAAGGATATGGAAAACAAGCGGGGATTTTCCATCTTCTGTGAGCCCTTTATGTCTTAAAATATTATGGCCTAAGTTAAGTCTATCTGAAATGTCAGTGGGTGGCAGCTAAAACATGACATCCCCCTTCCTCCACTGGTGGTGAGTGATATTTTATAATCTCTATAATCTGTGGATGGAGGAGCAGACAGATCATCCCGTCATAGGAGAGGGAAACACTGGACTTCTCCTAATCATATTTTGTTTGTAGCAGCTATGGCAGAGAGAAAATCCCTGCCGATTATGTCATTTTGACATGGCGGGAATCTGTGTATCTTTCAGGCCATGGGCAGAGGAGTCCAGAGGAAGTAGGGCTACACAAACTTTATCAAATTGTGAAACAAATTCCATTCTGATTGTTAAAAAAGAGCTTCTCAAAACAAAACAAACCAGGAAGTTCATGTTTTTGATAATTCAACATTTTTAAAATACTTTAAACTCAAAGTTTACTTTAAACTTGGTGGCCCAAAGGTAAGGTCCTGGACCTGAGCATAGTACCTTTAAAATTCCAGTCCTGAGTGCCATCTGAGTCCTCCATTCTGCAAGAGGTGGCCAGTAGACGAAGACCAGACTAGATCAGACCACACTAGACTGGACTAAACTGGTCAAGATGACAAAAATACAGTCTGACTCAGTCCGGCCTAGGCCATCCCTGTTCATTGAAGCACAAACTTACACCGAGATCCAGCCTCACTCAGCTAAACATCAGTGCTGATGCTACAGCTGCGTTGGAACATGTCCCTCATGGTGACTGACCGGGCCAGGTTCGGTTTACGGTAGTTTGAAATGTTCACAGGCACTGGCAGGTCCAGGTCCTGCTGCTGGACACTGCGGTAGCTGATCCGGTCACCTCCGTTCCTCAGCCCATCTGGTTGATGGTGGATCTGTGGCTGAGGTGGCGGCTGGAGGTAGAAAGGCAGCTCATAGTGTGTACAGGATGGACAGAAGGTCTGTGAACGCGTCAGTTTCCTGGCCATGGGAGGGGTGGAGAAAAGGGCGGGGCCATTTGGGATGGAGGAGGCGGCGGCAGTCGCCGCCACAATGTTGTGATTGGAGTGGACCGGTGGGAGGCGGGACGTAACAGCGAAGTCTGGCTCCTCCTCCTCCGACTCGGACTCTTCCTTCTTACAGCAATAATACTGATGGTGGGATGTAGAGAAAAATCATGGATGACAGAAATGAGAGAGGAAGATGGAAGGAAGGGACAGAGAGAGAAAAAAGGCACCAGATGATGTAAAATGTAAGAGAGATGAGGGAGAGAGGAGGGGAGTTAAAAAAGAGGCATAACATAAAGATAATGAACAATAAAGAGAACGTGATTAGAGAAAAAGAGGGACATTTATTACACTGAAATGCCTGCATAGCCATGGTGTTAGCAGGAACACAGCAAAATAAATGCCTTAGTGAATTAGTTTACATGCACGATCCAGCTAATAAAGTCTAGGTCGACCTCTATATCACAATAATTATGGTTATGTAGTACCATTTTACAGTGTTTGGAACATAAATTCAGAGGTAGTGTGCATATGGAGTAGAAGAAAATGGCAAATAACATTTCATTGAAAGCCTAAATTATTGTATCTACACTTTATCAAGAATGTAAGACTACCATAATTCATTTAACACTATTTAGAGGAGGATGTCTCTTACAATCTAACCCTACTTTAGCCCATTTCCCCATGAGGTTTTCTCCATTCTACACGACCCAACATGTTCATGTGTCATTTCAAAAGCTGCACCTGTGCTACAGTATGATGTCGAAAAGATTTATTTCCCTCACCGTGCCAAATCCTCAACAATTACAGTTCAAACAGACTTGTAAACAGAATCCACTTTTCAGTGGAAAATTTGTGGCAGCTATTTCTGGCCCACAAAATGTAGCTTTCAAATTCACTCTTGGCAGCCCGCCAACTAATATGAAGCCATAATTTGTGGATCACTTTTGATTTTGCTGTGAAATATAAAAACCCCAAGAACTGTAATCAGCTCTGAGTGGAAAGGTTCATATCACTTCCACTCCAGCAATGTTAGCTTAGTTTCCATTTGAACTCTGTAAATGGGCTGCATTTATATAGTGCTGTTATCCAAGGTGCTTTGCAGTTTGCCTCGCATTCACCCATCTACTCACACTCACACATGGATGGCACATAGCTACCAGAGGAGGCCGTAGCCTAACCACTGGAGGTGATTTGGAGATCAGGGTCTTGGTCATGGACACTTTGACACATGGATAGGAAGAGCTGGATACGAACCACCATCTCTGCAATTAATGCTCTACCTGCTGAGCTACAGGCGAAATGCCTCAGGCCCATGCTCAGAGCTTTTAGATCCCCATGTGTAGGAAATTTGTTTTGCCATAGCCTTACAGTAATGAGCCAGATTTTAGACATTATCTATACATTACTGTTTACATAGATTATCAGCCCTAAGGATTTGATTTGCATTTGAACATTTCATACATATCAAATCAAGACTCTAAGTTCTGATTACGTGTATATGAGCTGATCTTATCACTGGGAGGTTGAGGGGATCACACCTGGGTGAGGCGGCTACCAAGCTGCAAACCACCTTTCAAGACCAACAAACAACAAAACCAGTTGTTTTTAGTGAGACGTTGCGACATTTCTAGCCATGATTGTGCCAAAACTGGGTATCTTAGGCCAAAACATGATATTTTCCCAACTATAATCAAGTGGTTTTTGTGCCTAAACATAACCACATGGTAACCACAGTGCCAACATTTTTTATAGTAATTCATTCTCTGATAGATTCCATGGCCACCATTCCCCAAACAGCATGACCGTCTGTATTTTTAATTCTGAATACAGCTGTTGAGTGAAATTTTCAAAAATTGTTCCATTTCATTAACAAAGGCTTGTGCAGCCTTGACAGACACAGACAAAGAGTACAGCCACATTCATTAATTAACACTTTTGGCTGAAAGAACTCAAGGACGTCCGGTATTTGCAGCTCTGCAGACTGTCAGAGGAAATACAGTGATTGCAACAGTGTCTGAAAGCAGCTGTGGCCTCACCTGCAGCCTACAGTAGCACAGTACTGCGATGATAAGGAGTAATATAACAGTAGCTAGAATTCCACCAGTGATGACCACTGTCCCGGCTGTCATTCGAATGGCTCTCCATCAACACCCTGCAGAGAGCAAGAGGAGGGAAGGATGGGAGGAGAGAAACAGAGTGAAAGAGTGGACATGAGAAGAGGAGGGTAGGGAGTGAGTGAGAGAAGAAACGGAGGAGAAAGCAGACAATTCATCAGCACAGTGGCTTCATTAAGTAGATTATAACTGTGTGTCATCTCAGTGGTGCTTATTGAATTATCCAGCAGTTAGGAGACATGTAATAGAATCATCCTACAAATGCTTCTCATAATATAGACGGGATCTCAGGCTGGGACGCGCAGAAAAAAAAGAAGTGTCTGAGAGAGGCAAATCAGTATTCAACAGCAGAGCAGAAATGGCAGGAGAGCAAAGAGATAAATGGATGGTGGGAGTGAGGAGAGCTGAAGTGACTGAGCAGGTGATAGAAACAAAGACAGACGGAGCGAGCAGCGCACTGACATGGAGCGAGAGGGAGAGAGAGGTCAAGATGAGCTGAGTAATAGGGATAGAAAGGGATCTGATGAATGGGTATGAAATGGAGAGACAAAAATGATGGAGGGGGATGAAGAGGGTGGTGTGAGAGATAGATGGGGAGAGGTGAAACATAAACAGAGGGCAGATGGAAATGAACAGGAGTGGATGGAAGAAAGAGGAGACGGAGGGGTGATGATGAAGGAACACAGGGTTATCGGGTGACTAAAAAGATAGAAAAGGTGTAAGAGGACAAGCAATGAAAAGAGAGAGGGGGTTTTACTGAGTTGTGAAAGACGATATTTTTATGCATGCACATAGGACTCGCAAATGCCTACAGTCCCACAGACTTTTGTTCATGCCCACTGCCCAAAAATAAATGACAACAAAATTCCGATTCAAACCAACATAGCAGGATGGTCAGAGTGGCAGCCATTTTCATGAGTACCATTGCTTCTGCAACCATTGTAGCAGGCTAACTTCCATATAAACCAGGGGTTGGCAACCTTTACTATCAAAAGAGACATTTTTAACTAAAAAAACCACCAAATAAACATCTTACTGTAGTGCTAAAAAATATTTGAGCCTATTTAGTCTCAATTATCCCATGAACATTACCCAGTGATGGCAGCGTCAGCAGCCCTAATTCAGCCAACTGATTTGGGGAAACCCAAGACTGGCCATAGCTATTGAAGTTCGGCAAAATCTAGAGGAAAGGCACCAAGCTGTAGATGCATAAGTCGATGCACATTCTAGTATAATTCAGTGCATAGGCTTCACTTTTTTTTTTTTTTTTACAGCTGGAGAATGTAAGAATACCTTAAGGCCTACAACAATGATAAATTAAAATCAAAATGTAAAAAAAAAAAGCATTATCCATTTCCATAATTTTTTGTCAAAGCCACGAGAGAGGGGCTGTAAAGCCACATGTGGCTCTGGAAATGCAGGTATAAACAAACTGACTTGCAGCAGGTTGCAAACTCACTGAGGTGAGGTTTTGCAGTTCCAACTAAATGAGCAGTGGAATAGTACATTTTCAAATAAGGAATCTATTACTTGACACACTGTCACACACTGTCACCATAACAACAGATGCCCTTTTCTTTTGTATGAGGTCAGTGACAGCTGCAAACAGTTCAATGTCCCTTCTTTTCATTCTGTTTCTTTGAAAGAAAACAAACAAACAAACAAACATATCTGTAGGTCCACGGAAAATAGAAACATCGAGTACAAGTACTGTATGCCCCAAACCTTGGAAGAGACAGAACTTTTGCAGTTGTAGCAGTTATAAGCGTTTCAAATATCTAATCACATACTTGGAACATAGTAATACAATACGAAAAAACAAAATACTTTAAGCTATATAAAATATTGTTAAATAAAACCTATGCGCCTGAAAGGAGGCTGAAAGGTCAGAGTCTAAAAATGTATTCAATACCAATCAATTTAAAGAGATAATCAAATTTAAACTGCAGCATTCATGCAGATAGTCAGAATTCATGGTTCACTACATATCTCTGTTTTGAACTATAAACTAAACGGCAAAAAATGGAACAAAGTATATGAGACAATAACCGGAGATCTTTTGGACAGATGTGTCAGACAGATGCACTGGAGAGAAATCTGTCTGTGGTTAAGCGTTTGCACTCCTGAGAGGGTTTTCAAAGTCACCATGAAACAGCATTTTGAGATCATTGCTTCCTTAATCAGATGCATCGCTTGACGAAACAGGGATCATTTAAAAGTCTAGACGAAGAGAAGATCAGATGAAGGGGAGAGAAAACAATCTGAGATACAGATATTCTTTCCATTTTGCTCTGATTCAACAATGAGCAGCAAATTGAAAATGGAATAATGGAAGGCACTGCTCACAATGGACAGAGAAGAAAGATCATGACCTTTATTGAGTCAATCAGCAGGAAACATCCAACAGCTGTGGATGACCTGTGAACTCTGACTTTAAAGCAGAGGTCACAACCAAGACAAATGGAGCTATATGGAGACCCATAAGCTTTAAGCTCATACACCAAACTACAGAATCTCAGCACCGATCAATATATACTGTTATCTATCATATATGTCACAACATTGCAATGCATTCTCACTCCCAACTTGTCAGTTGTGCAGCCACTTGGTGAGTGGCCCTACACTTTAAACTATGATGTTTAAATAGGCCTTCTAGCGTCAGTTTCGGCTTATTACATGCATACAGTGTCTTTTCAAAATAAACTGCAAACCGCCGGTGTCGGTATGCCGGGTGCTGTAATCCTCAAGTGCCGTAAGTCACTCTTTATCTGATGCGCTGTCTGTCGAAGCTAGAGCAGATGAATGGCTCACAATTGATATATTATCGAAAGATTGCATTTCCTGATTTTTGCTAAGCAACAGTTTTGTATGAAAGGAATTAAAGGTCTGTCCCTTACAGACACCTGTCCTAAATATAAGCCTGTCGATTTCAGTGATTTAAGCAAATGACCGCCCAGGCTATTAATTGAAGTTTTATGGTAGTTTAGGTTTAAGAAAAGTGGACTTTTGGTTTCACACAGAACACAAACAGTGGTGTCCTGAGTTGAAGTCCTGTGTTTGTTTGACCCATCCACCCTGACCTCCTTCCTAGGTAGACTTTGTCACATTCAAGCTTTGATTGGCCCTCGAATATTGATCTGTGGAGGTTGGTGTGTCTTCCATAAGCTCGGGTCCTCGACCGGAGGCCTGGGAGATGGAGGGTTCGGTGCAGTCTCTTAGCTGTTCCTAGGACTGCACCCGTCTGGACAGAGACCTCAGATGTTATTCCTGGAATCGGCAAGAGCCACTCTCCCAGTTTGTGGGTCACAGCCCCCAGTACTCCGATTACCACTGGCACCACTGTTGCCTTTACGCCCCACATCTTTTCTAGCTCCTCTTTCAGCCCTTGGGCTAGAGCAGAGATCTATCCATCCATCCATCCATAGCTCAAACCCGATGTAAATCAAGCCCAAGGGTATGTTGAGAAATTATGGCCTGACCCAACCTGCAGGGTTTGGGCCGGGCTGGAATGGGCTCTAAGTTTGGGCAGAGCATTACAACTGTAGTTCACATTGAAGTTATTTGAAAGCCTGGTCTGTCTCATACAGATGCTAAAGGATGTCTTGTGCACAGTATCAGATGCTGAGGGGCATGACAAAGCCTTATCTTGCTTTTGTTTGCAAAGTTTGCATATTGTGCATATTTCATTTTTGTCATGTATTTCTGCTCTTGTAGCTGTCCTTTTGTGTTATTCACAAAACCCAAACCACGATCTTCACTTAATTGACATGAGACTAAATTATTTTGTACATTTTGTTGACTCAGGCAGTCGATGTTACAGTTTGGGCTTAGACGCAGATAGACATGACTGGGGGTGAATTCAACAGAGCATCATTAGAACATTTGCAGCAGTAAAGTATGATTGACTTGAGACTGAACTGACCTCATTCTCAGCTTATTAGATCAATGCCTTCCTTTAATTACCTCTTTTCGGTCTCTACAGCAGCTGGATTACAGGAAGAAGCTTTGAGCCTAGAGGCCTCAAAGATTCATTTTACTCTTGAAAGTAACATGCATTAATCACAAACATTTGTAATGTCATTCAAACTGTCAAAAGTATTTTATTTTTTTTCTGCCTCCCTCTTCACTGTAAAGTATTTGAGGCTGTTGCATAACTGAGGAGTTTGATCCCCGTGGCAGCCGGTGCATGTCCGTCAACAACACACTGAACCCTTACCTGCTCACTCATACTATAATCTGCGAACAGCAGCTACAGAGAAAGTCCGCCCTAAATCCTGAATGGTGGACACACATCACTGACTGCACTGTCCTTTTCCCCGCGACTGTGAAGTGCTGCACTGTGCAGGATGTAGATGGAGCTCAAGATGGTGGAGCAAACAGGATTTCAGTACGCTTACTGTCACTGTTACTGCATAAACTACACATGTGAGCTCAGAATTTGATCATTATTGATGTATTTTTATAATCACTGGAGCAGCTGTTGAAAAGTCTTACACATCCACAATAGGGCTGCAATGAACAACTGTTTTCATTTAATTAATCAGTCGATTATTTTATAATTATTACATAATTACCTCCTCAATTAATTGATCAGCTGTGAAAAATGTCAGAAAATAGAGGAAAAAATTAAAGATATTCAGAAAAGAAACCTGAAAACATTCACATTTAAGTACCTGGACCTTTCTTTTTTTCTAAGAAACTACTCAAACCAATTAATCGATTATCAAAGAAGTTGTTAATTAAGCTAATAACTGACAGCTAATTAACTGATTAATCTTTGCAGCTCTCATCCACAATGTCCCCCATTTGCAGTAACAGCAGAAAACGGGTTCCTCAATGCTCTAATGGCATTTCATGCGTCTTGTTTGTCTTTATATGACCTCCATTCTTATATAAATATATCCTCCTGAGACCTGAACTTTTGTTTCGTTTGCATCTTTTATTTCTCCTAGCTACATGGGATCAATAGGACCCAATAAATATAAAAAAAAACTAAACACTTTCAACAATTATTAAGTCCCAATGTCTGCAAATGAGTACTTCCTACTTAACAGCTTCTTAGCTTGTTACTGTTACTAAAATTGGTCAAATGTGTTGCCATATCAAACTACAAACATTATTAATCACAAATAAACAAGTTTCAGCCATAAAATGTGATCAGGTTTTGAACCTTGTCAACTTTTGTTTCCGGATCGTCTGCAGTCTGACTAGGCAGAGATGGCTGCCATCTTGTTTTTACATGGATTAGTGTACTGTGCTCTTACTACCACTAGATGGCACAAAAGGTGTCCACGAACGAGGACAACAGGTCTAAGTTAAGGAGAATGAAGTACAAGGTCAGTTGAACCCAAAATGTGATGTCCTCATATGAAGTTACAGGGTCTCAGGAGGATATATTTCTAATACATATTGCACATTCTAATACATTACAATCATTATTAAAAGTTTAATATTAATATAGTAAGTGAAAAATTAGTTGAGATGGATCATGGTGCTTGTATAAATAAGACTTCTAGCAAAAGAATGAGTGTGCTACAGGAAGCATAAATTTAAAGAAAAAAGTAAATTGTGCATCCCCAAAACAACTCAGTCTTAAAAAGTGTCCCCCTCCTATCCCATAACTCAACAGTTATTTGACCTGCAGTGGCCCTTGCCTTTTTGTCTTGCAACTATCCTGTCTGTATCTGTGCACAGACATTGGTTTTCAAAAATAGATATTAAAAAAAAGTTGTCACTCAGTTCTCAGGTTAAGTAACATCCTTGTAAATTTGAGGAAAACCCTGCAGACACTTGACAGATGTGGGCGCAGACCTTTTTTCCCTTCATTACATCCACAATCTGGAAGTGTCATAGGACCACACCATCACACTGCATTGTGGATAATTGCCTGAAACCAAAAATAGGACAGCAGGCTTGTTGCTAAGCTATGACTCAATGGTGCGAGCCATTATCGGGAGCAAGCACACAGCAGTATAGGCTGGTGTTGTCAAGATGTAACTCAACTGTGACGTGGACACACCCTAAAATAGACATAGTGAGACAAGAAGCAGGAGTGCCAAAGTCATGGAGCATTCTAAAGTAAATGTAAAGGGGGAGACGTACCATTTCCTGCTTAGCCAGGATGCAATTTACATTGAGTTTGCTTCAGCATCCTGCAATAAACAATGCTCTCCATCAGCATCTCTCGGTCCACTCACATAGACTTTGCTGTCATGTGTATTATTCACCAAGTGACTGACAACTCTGACCTTCTCACCCCAAACACCTCTAAACCATGTTGAATTCCTCTGTGGGTAACTTGTCTAAACCATATTAGCTTTCATTGTGATATGTCTCTCCAGAGATGCTCTATAAAGTTAGAATGGATCAGACTGTCTCTGCCACAGCTATCTGCCCTGTCTACAAACAAAACACAGCTACTCTTCCCGCAGGCTGGAATCAGTTGGACTCTAATCCAATCTGCAGGCCACATAGTCCACCAACCAGATCAATATGAAGGAACAACAAGAGCAGAATGTTTTGGCTCTCTAGGCTTTGAATTAAATTGAGGAACGAAATGTGGTGATTTTAGGACATTTTTTTGGTGTTAAGTTGGTGGTTTTTAAGTTCTTTTCCTTACAACAGTTTGTAGAATTAGAGTCTCAGGGTTGATAACTGATCAGTCAGTCCAGTCAGAGCTGATCAGATCAAATCGATGGATGAGAGAAGCAGCTGCTGCAGGGGCAAGTGAAAGAAAACTTTTAGAGCCACTTCAGTTTCACTTTTACTATGCCTGACGTTCTGCTGCTCTGTCTGTGCCCAGAGTACACTCTGTGCTCTGAGAGTGTGGTGCAGTGAATAACCCAACAATGCATTTATTCCAACAGCACAACAAATGATCGGTCCAGCTCCATCTGTCCATCCATTTCCGTAACCGCTTATCCTGTGGGGGGTTGCGGGGTGCTGGAGTCTATCCCAGCTGACATTGGGTGAGAGGCAGGGTACACCCTGGACAGGTCACCAGACTATCACAGGGCTGACACATAGAGACAGACAACCAATCACACTCACATTCACACCTACGGACAATTTAGCGTGACCAATTAACCTGCATGTCTTTGGACTGTGGGAGGAAACTCCACAAAGAAGGGCTCCCTCCTGAGATTGACCCAGGAACCCTCTTGCTGTGAGGCGACAGTGCTAACCACCACACCACCGTGGTGGTCCACCTCCAAAAATAGAAAGTCAATGTGTTGCGCCAATTTATATTGTGGTGGTCCACTGCAAATAAATGAATGTGTGGAAAACAAAGGCTGGCTGTTGCATGTGTCTTGGCTGAAAAAGTGCACTTGAACACTAAAGCCAACTAGCACGTAGATTCTGCGCCTGAATGAGAGGAAGACACTCAAGCGATAGTAGTCAGTATTCGTCATTAAAAAACGGAAACCTAAAAAACAACAGGATGGAATTAAGACGCTAGTTGTTGCATAAACAACACAACCTGATGTTGAAAGAACAAATGATATTTGCCATGCGCTAGCAAACAATAACACAAACAATTACAAACTGTTTCAGCTAGCTAAGAGCTCAGTGGCAATAAAAATAATCCTATCTAACTAACAAGTTTGTTTTGGTCTCACACCCTCTTGACTTTAGCTGTTTGTTTGCTTTACTCACTTCCATTTTGTAGTTTTATTCACTGACGGGCTCCGACGTCTATACTGCTGATTCAGCATGTTGAATTAGCCAAAATTCAGCTGACAAGGGCTTTATTAGTGCCAACCGTGCAGGACACACCACAAAAACTAGGGTGGCAGATACTCACAGACAACCCGACATTGACCGACGGGCGACTGTCGGTCCCTGAAGGTAAAGGTAACAGGAAACAGAGGAGTCTGAATGTTTATCTGACATGTAGGTGAAGCTGAGAGATACTGATGTAATGAACTGAAGGCCTCAAATCAAGTCTTCATGTATTGCCTTAAGCTCTAAATAATGTCTACTCATAATGATGAGCTAAAAGCTACACTGATCAATATATATATTTTCAATCAATTCCTGAATCAGAAACCCTCAGAGAATTATCACCCAGCTTTGCAACTTCTCTCATCCTTATTAAGCATTCAGCATCTTTAAGCTCTTTGTTTTCAGTTTTACAACTTCACTGTTTTGGTTCAATCTCACTGCTCCTCTTATCTGCGTTGTTTCCGACCGCTGCAGGAAGCACTTTAAAAGACCCACTGTCTGCCAACTATTCAGCAGCAAACAGCTGACAGACAAAAATTAGCAACTAGCTGGTGAATAGAGTGAAGCATTTAGCAGCTAAAGAGCCTGATATTTCCCTCAGGAGTTAGTGGAGAGCATCTATCATCTATCTATCAGCAGCTATTGTTGCTCTGTGTCCACTGGATGTATATAAGGTGATACTATGTCAGTGTTATATTCACAGCTTGTTCCACTGTACCCAAGAGGCTTATTTCTGTGTTTTCAAACACAACAAAATATTAACATTTTTTTAACAACAATGAAAAATGCAAAAAAAAAGTGCATGGATTCAGCAGAGGGTCTGCGGTATGCTCCTCCTCAAGAAAGTAGGAGGGCCAAACATTTAAATTCCTGCATTTTCGTAATATTTTCTGCACCAATTTGTGCCTTTTCTGCATCAATTTATGGTAGAAATTATGATGGTTCTTTCTGCTTCAACCGTGCATAGTTGCCTCCGTTTTACGGCAGAGTGCAACCATTGCCTTTGAGGTTGCATATCACAACTTTACTTGAGGCAGTGTTGCATCAAGCCTTCAACTGCTTTCATGTTTTTATCAGGGGTACAAATGCACTAAAAACTGAGGGGGACTTGTCCCTTGCATCCCCAAAATCTATGCCCATGACTCATAGTATACTTAGATTGCTACGCAGCAGACATGTCCATGGTATGAGCAGTGTTTGCTGTGGTGCTATTGAATTGTTCCTCTGGAAAATTGGACCTTCTCCTTAACCTCTGACCCCTCCCTAATAAGTGCACACACAGGAATACCATGCACAAAACACACACTTGTAAATACTTAAGCAGGGCTACAACACACAAATGGCCACATGGCAAAAAAATAAAATAAAAAAATAAGCGTGTAGAGGATGTCTGTGTATACTTATTGCAAAAAAAAACAACCCTACTCATAATCTTGACAAGCTTACAGACATGAGTGCACACAACCAACGACAGAGGAAAAGTCCTTACTCATGTTAACATACACACACACACACACACACACAGACTGTCTTAACCATCTTCTAACACACATACACACGAACATGCAGCATTAGTTATTGTGCAGGGAAGGCAGGCAGTGTGTATCTCCAGGGGCTCCCTTAATCAGAACAGTGTGTGAGGGATGTGTTGCAGCGAGGCAGCGAACAGTGTTAATTATTTAACCACAGACACACACACAGACACACAGACACACACACACCGCAAGCACGCAACTCAGGCTTCATTGTGAAATAGTACTGGAGAAAGGCAAACTTGTCAGCTCAGCTCCTTTTGCTGGTATTCGTCCACGAGAATGACAAGAGGTTAGGGGCGCGGAGAAGAACAGCAGCGGACACACACACACACACACACGAACACTCACATGCAATAATTTTAGTACTAGCTAACATGCTCAGACAGTGGGCTTTGGAATAAATTGCCACGCTTTGATGAAACATGGCAGGGATCACAGCAGAGGTCTTGCTAGGAATAATGGCTGTTGACAGGCTTTCAGTTGAATGGGGGAGAAGTACACAGTAGGTGGTGGATTCGAGTCATACACGAGACAATAACATGCCCTGAGAACAATGGGATGAGCCGTATTACAGCTGTAGCTGTCAAAGAGTGATTTTACACGTACATTTGCAGCCATATCCGATGACACATATACATACACACGTGCACATTTCTCCAAGGACATGACACGAGTCTTAAAAAATGTAAGTATGTTTAAAACTTTAGTGTCTGACGTCCTTCGGTGTGCTCAAGTTTCTCTGCCAGGTGTCTGTTTTCAAGCTCACAGACAGTCTTTGATAACACTCGATATAAAGAGACAATGAACCCTTCTTCGTGACAAACTAGGTTTCATTAGAGCCTTCTGTCCTCGATTAGTCTCTGTCTGCCCTCTAATGACAGTGCAATCAAAGACTATTCAATTAGTATGTGCCAAAATAATTACCAACTTGCACAACTTCCACCTACAGTGTGCATCATCTTCGCAGAGGAAATTCAAATGAATACGGATTTCCATTATGCAACATTCATCACAGCTACCACCACTTACATATTGATGTGTAATACACCATCATGAAGATAATGAAGTGCCACTGTGATCCACTTTGTACACTTCATTACTGCTCCTTTGGAGCACAACCTGTCCCGCTGTGATATGCTGGTGAGACAGCTGTACTGCTTAAAAGGAGTAGGTCCAATATTTTGGGCTTTTTTACCTCACTGTGAGTTAGATGAGATTATCAATACCACTTTGGTTTTTATGAGTTTTGTGTGGCTCTACAGCGAGGGGGGTGGTAAGCTTATCTTAGTTTAGCTTAGCATAATGATTGAAAGCAGTGGGAAACAGCTAGCCCGGCTCTCCATGTTCACAAATATATACTTACTAGGACCACAAACCATATAAAAATAATAGACGTAGCCACCGTGATGTTATCATTGGTTTGTGGACTCTTGGTTTGAAGCCTCATGTTTGGCATTTTGGCCATTGCCATCTTAGATTTTTGGAGGCAGAAGAGACCCAAGGTGACCATTTGGACGACAGGGTGGCAGTGAGGGGAGGAGGCAGGGATGCCGTGCCATTGTTCCACCTCGCCATAAAAGGTTTGATCATGGAATGAGGAGGCAGAGTTGTTCCGCCTTTAAATCTGCAGCAGAAGTAGTAACAGAGTTGAATTGACATCTTTGTAAAACAAAGTGTGAGCTGCCAGGACAGGACGTGTGTCACCCACAGCCGAGAGGTTTAAAAAGCAGCAAGCAGCAGTTAGCAGCTAACTCAAGAAAGAAGAACAGCAAACAAGATGTCGTCAAACTGGGGAGACAATAAGGTCCAGGAGCTCCTTACCCTTTAAGCATAGGACGAGATCAACTGCCATAAGACAGCGATAGCAGATGATTGTAATTGCCATGAAATGCCATTATTATGATTTAGAAAGCCTTGCCCCATGTGTACGTTATATGTCATACAAGACGCTGACACTGCTGTGTTACATGTCATGCCTGTCACGCCTCTTTTGCATTCAAGATCCCACACTGGGGCAGCATTATGCCTGTGTTGTTTGGTTCTTTGTAAGAAAGCAAAGCTGGCATAATGAAGGGTCTTTGTTGCGGCCCTATCGCGCAATCTCTGTGTAAAAGTGAGGTATAGACTGTGGTGATGCCTTACAAACAGCCAGTCACTCTGAGCAGCCAAGGCCTTAATTATGCATAACTTTAAACCTTAATAAAATTCAAATGAGCAAGTTACATTTTAAAATCACCTCTCGCACATTATTATGAGCAGGGAAATTAGCTAAAGAAATCTGTTGTTTTGTACCAGGCTGTACACGTGTATTTCTACTGTGAAGATGTCGGCATTTTAACATGGGAGCCTACAGGGATTGACTTGCCTCTGAAGCCAGCTTCAAGTGGCCATTTTAGGAACTGCAGTTTTTGGCACTTTGCATCATTTTTCAGCTCTGGATGTTGCCACTTGACTAGCACCAGTGTTATGCTAAGCTATGCAAATAGCCTCCTGAACCAAGCCCTATATTTGCTGCACAGACATGATTCTTCTGTATCTCCCTGAAAAAAAGCTAATAAGCGTATAAACACATGTTCAATATATGCACATGTGCACAGTACAGATGATCAGAAGTTTTTCACTAGCGAACACTTAATTCTGCAAAAGTAAATCTTTATTGCAACTGATGAAGAAGAATTCTATTTCAGTTTATTTGCTCAAAAAGTAATTTTGAGGCTGGAACACGCATGAAATGTCAATGTTTCAGTTTAGAATACAAACGATACTGAAGCCATGTACACGAGCAAATGTTCCTGGGGAGGGAGAATATTAGCTCACCAAACATTTGCATGAAGAAGTTAAATAAATGAAAATGAGCTTTAGCTGTGATGTGCTGGTGCAACATCAATTTGACTGGATGTTTATTTATTTCTTTTTCCAATAAGCCTCAATGCAAGCAGTAATATAGACCCAAAAAAACTCTTCACAAACCCACTTCATCCACACTAATAGACTGACGTACACATTTCTTAATACGCTTACAAATTCCCCCTTAAGCCTTGTCATAATATTATCCTGTCTGGCTGCACTGACCCTGACTGCAGCATCACTCGATTCTCCCTCTCCTGCTCCTGGCTCACCCTGTTCCAGCATAAAATTTCACCAGGCGTACAAAAATTTCTTTTGCCACCGTTTCTTTGTGTCCCTGCACTCGACTCCTACCTCATCCCTCTACTGAAAGGCACTGACAAGCGTAGCTCAACCCCAACTCTGACCTTGAGTCAGCTACCTGGGAAATAATAAAGGCTGGCAGAGATAGGGGGAGAGTTTGCCGTTGTGGATGGAGAAAACAGAGCAACTAGTTCTCTCATAAAGTGATAATTGGAAACCAGGAATAGTTTTTATCTCTCTCATGCGCCCTAGTATTGCCGGGCAAACGTTTCTGTAATTAGTGCCCTTCTGTGGATGATATATCATAAAAATGGCTTCCGGCTAGTATGAATATAGCACCATGAGGACGTTTGAAAAAAACTTAACAGTGACCTGGGGGTCTCTTCATTTAATTACACAGCTCGCTAAATGTCTCTCATCCATCTGAGTGACCTTGCTTAGTTGCTCTTCCAGTTCAAATTGCATGCTGATGTAATGTAACTTTAAACGTGCTGCGCATGCACTGGAAACGGAGCATGCCCTTCCTTGTCCACGACATACTGTATTTTTAGACGGTGTATTTTTGTTTAAAGCTTTTCCTCTGGAGTCCCAATCCAATTTTAGGAGTATTCGAGAATGTTGTGGCACAAAGATGTTGTAAAATTGTAGAAAGTGAAGCCTTTTCAATGAAGTATCATCACCAAAATAAATATTCTTTGTTCCAATGAGGAAGATCCGTTAAAGTCAGTTGTCAGCCACGGACTGCTTTAATCTGTCTCGTCTCCTTAGCTATAAATCCCTTTTGACTAATGCACTTTAGTATGCATAGTCGATATAGGATCCGCTATAACTGTCACCTGTATTTACCCGAGTCTGGCGGGAGCAGTCAGCTCTAACATTTTGTACAGAAATGTAATAAAGCATGGAGAAAATCAGGATGCTTTTTCAAGTCACATCCGTGCTCAGATAAAGGCTGTCATCATGTCAGTGTGAGGGAGGCGATACGAACACAAGTACGACCTGTATTATAGCTGAAGATAAACCATTTATTTCACTGTCCTTGTGGTGCACAATGCAAACAAAGCCTCGTTCACTTTGAAATGTCTCATTTTGAACTGTACAAATCTAACAAAGAGATCTTTTAAAAGGATGTCTTCTCTCTATCTGTCAGTCTGGGGGAACATTTTGTTTTTCCAAAATTATCTTTTTCCCCCGGAATGGTTAAAAAAAAATGAACTTTCACTTTTAAATCATCTCAAAATAATTGCATATAATCACATTCTGTCCGTCTGCCACTGCACTTCCTGCTCCTCCCCTCTGCCATGCCATGCTCTACCCTCTGCTGTGCAAATAATACCACCAGTCAGTGTGTGACAGGCTATAATCTTGGCACCAGCAGGAGCTGAAGTTGGCTCAGAGATATTACAGTTTCTTTGAACTTCACACTTGATGGATTGAAGAGCAGTTCTTAGCCCTGAAACTGAGTGATGCAAGCCGTAAAAAGGTGTCCTTGGCGCGCTTCGGCTCTTGTCATGGAAATATGTGGACTTAAGGGGCAAGTTTAGGGCTGTAAGAAGGTTGTAACAGTTAACTGCATCAACCTTAATCTTTACTCCTGGCCTGACATAACAAGAAAATGTCATCACTTTAAACAATAATCCTATTTTACAGAGCACGCAGATTATTTCTAGACACTTTAAAAGGACTTGTTAGGCTTTTCCTTATTTTCTGTCATATATATAATGTTGCAATATTGGCTGTTCACCTTAAACGGAATCAAAGTTTCAGATCATGAGGTATTAAAAGTAATCCCTGTGAGCAAAAACCTCAGGCTTCAGACTGCTCTGAACAGCTTTTCCCACTTTCAAGATAAGCTGACAAGCTTTAAGATACCAGTGCTAAAACAATACTTTTAAAAAGGTACTGGTGCCACAATGGGAGGCTTTATAGGAAAATAAACCTAAAATGATGGTCAATGACATACAAAATGGATTTTTTTTAGTTGAAAAGGGCAGATTTGAACTTTTGAACGGTTAAAAGTGTCACTATAATGAGAATAGCTAGTCCACCTCAACAGTCCACCTTAAATGAGCCTGGTCAGGGTCCAGTGGGAGGCTAACTTTGCCTGCTAATTTCAGGGCTGACCCCCTTCACTTTGATCATCAGGTGGCAACCACACATGGGAACATGGCTTGGGTCTTGAGGAGTTGTAGCATGCATTCACTGACTAATAGCCTAAACTGTTCACACATTGCACCATGTTCAACTTCATACTCTCTGCTCCGGTCGCAGCATCCACACTCTCACTGTCCCACACATGCACATGCTCTCTGTCTCTTGCTCTCTCTATTGACCACACATTCTCTAACATTACACACGCACATATCTGGCACCAAAACGCGGCACCAAAATCTGTTTAATGATTCAGTCCGGTTGACTCGTATAGAAGGTTTAGATACCAACCCTACTCCAGGCATGCTACTAACCTACTAACCATTTGCATTCGTACAAGAAGCAAACGACGACCTTCCAGGTGAAAGTCGGTGATTGCTGAACCCATTCACCACCCCTTCCACCCACCCTATTCAGACTTTTTGGCCCCTTAACCCCTTTTGGGTGCCATTACACAATAAGGGTGACCAGCCGTGTATCATGCCAACTTCAGAGGACATATTTTTTCGTCTGAGTCTGACGCCAGAAGTCACTGCCCAAGCTTGTTGCTGTCTCTGTAAAGTAGCTGGAGGAGGAGCCAAATAAGCATCTGGATACACTAACTCCAACCGCTAATGAAGAGAAAAAGTAACCCTCAAAAAAAGGCAGCAACAGGTGTTGGAATCAGGGGTATTTTCGGTCTGTCTAATGTATACAGTCTCACTGACTGCCTCTGCTGTCGATTCAACATGCTCAATCAGCCACTGATGACGAGTGCCAGCAGTGTTGGACACACCGCAAAAACTACAGCCAGTGGTCTGCTACAGAGGCTCAGCGATGGCCCGGCGCCACAGGATGGATGCATGTCAGCGCGGTGCATCAAGGCCATTAGATACACATGGTAATCAAGCGACAATTACAACCAACACATTGAATAAAAACAGGCTTACTTTTAATATCACTTTTGATACGCTAAGATTTAATATAGCCTACAAGTCATAGTTGAGGCAAGGGCACTATCTGTTTGGCTGTGTCTGTGTGTGAGTACATCATAGTCATTTTTAGGTAAACAGAAAGGGCAATATTTGATGCCTTTTTCAAGCAAACTCTGCGCTCACTCAGATTCACACACTCCGAGCAACTTCACTCTAATAACATGATTAGTGAGTGTTTCTGCTTAGAGCTGCATAAATATAATGGACAAGAGCAGAGCTACATCTCGACAGCGTCTCCACTCTCAGGGCTCCACAGAAATAAACTGCTGTTTACAACAGAATATCAGTCTGTCGAGAGATATTTATGCAAACTCTCTACACTCTTTGTTCTTTCATATTAAACAATAACAATAACAATAATGAAAACCAAATTGTCAGCACGTATTGTTCACCCTTGGCAATGCATAATCTCTGCGAGTTTGTGTGTGTGTCGTGTCCATGTAGGTGTGTCTATTGCAGTCTAACTCTGAACAGGATCATAACAGTCGCTGCTGCCTGCCGCTGCTTCGCTCCGTGTTTGTGAGTTCAGTGTCACTCAAGTCTGCTCCTGAAAAATCGCAGTGACAGAGGAGATGGTCTGTTGTGACACTCAGAGCTCCGTCAGGACCTCCCGGTGTGAAAAACATTCACCATGCGAACACCAAGCAGACAATACTGCACTCAATCTGCCCCAGACAGGATAATATGTTATTGCAAAACACTCAAGTGTTATCATATGTGGGGACATACACTGCACACACACACACAGAAGCCTTCCCTCTGGCTACACGGTCTAGTCAGGGTAATACACTGTCTTCAAATAAATTTAATTCCTTTTCCTCTTCCTGAATTAGATAAGACACCATTAAATTACACTTGCTCCTTGACATTTGACAATGAGATCGTTCCAATTTTAGACTTTTTTTTTTCTCATTTTGCTTTCTCTCCCTGAGCAGCACTTTGGTGCATATCATTCTAGCCCTAGGGTGGGGACTGGTTAGCTTGGTTACAGTAGTTTGGTTTGGCTGGTGTCTTGAAACAAGTGTCTCAGATAAGTTGACCTGTGACGGTAGGATGCAAGGCGCAAAGCCATGTTAACAACTACAAGTCATTTGGAGATATATCACACTCATTAATCTGTACACACGGCAAAGTAGGCTGTTAAACGTAGCTCTGAATTAAAGTAGTGTGTGGGATTTAGTGGCATCTAGTGGTGAGAACTGCAGATTGCAACCGGCTGAAACAAGCGTGAACTCCCAGTTAGAATTCCTTCAGTGTTCCTTGGTCAGATTTTTACCTGCAGTTGAATTATTTGCAGAGGTCTCTTTCGCTCCAAAACAAACAATGTAAAGAAAGTAATTTAAACTGGTAAAAATATGCAATGAAGCAGTTTCATGATACAAATAAATGGTTTTCCAATAGTGTTTGGCTCGTGCAGAGGGACTGCATTATTGGCACAGGTCTTTTCTTCTTCAAAGCAAACAAACCCGTTGATTTAAACTGGTAAAAATACAGAATAAAGCAGTTTTAGACTGGAAAATCAGTGTTTTACCGACACAGCTCATCATGGAGGGGCTGCTAAGTACAAAGGGCCTATGTGAAAGCAGACATGGTCCTATCTAGAACCAGTGTTTGGTCTGTTTTGAGCTTATGAAACAAGGCGGTGCAACAAGGTGGACTCTGCGGACAAGGTCCTGCTCCCTTTGTAGATATAAACAGCTCATTCTGACGTAATGAGAACACAACAATTCTTGCTTTCAGATGATTTTATACTAAAGAAAATGTAATATAACGTTACTCAGAATGAGACAGTGTGATGACATCTGGACACAGCAAAGTGGATGACAGTTGAGATCACATGTTGTATTTACATAAAGAATTGCACTAGATGTCATTGGCTGCATGATTTTGTACCTTTTCATATTCCAGGAGACAAACCCACTCTATGAATGTGACAGGGCTGTTGTTGCTGCAGGTCGTGATTTGAATATACAGTGGTTGTCTCACCTCCAGTGTCAGCATGTACAAAGGCATATCTGTTTTCCTTCTTATGCAGTAGTTCATATTCAAAACCAGAGCCAAAGCTCCTTGGTTTTTCCAAGTTTGGAGCCAGTCAACTCAGACAAGACAGCATTTCTGGCACCCTGCCAGTCACTTCATTGACTTTTTGTCATCTTTCCCCTTGCTTTTTGCTCTCCACTGCCTCGCTCGCTCTCTCGCTGTCTCTTTCTCTGTCTGTTTAGCCTCTCCTCCCATTTGCTTTGCTGTCTTTGTCTCTGTCGCTGTTCTCCACCACTTGTACTCTCTGACCGTCCAGCTGATGTACACTGCCTCCGGGAGCACGGGCGGTCCTCTGTACTAAACATCACTTTGAACAGCATGTGCCACTCACAAGCCAAGATAGCGGCTCTGACGCGGAGATTGATAGATCCTGCTGTGCTTCACTTTGCATATTCAAAGTGACGTCTGTCAAGAAAACATGGTATTAACAAGAATTCAGAGGACTCTAAGGAGTCTTGCTAGACTATGTATCTGACGTGCTGATGAAATCATTACACAGCTGTGCCATACAGCAAAATGCACAGTGGGAAATTATACCCACAGATTACACACAAAAACAAAGTCTCTAACGTCCATGCAAATGACAACTCTAATGTTTCAGTAACAAAGATAGTATGAAAGCAGACCACTGTTTGCATACAATTTCTTCCCAGAGGTCTAAGTTGGATTCTTATAAATGATCTTTAAATGATCATAAATGATCTTTTCCACTTTCCATGCAGCAACCTGACATGCCAGATGGTTTGTTACACAGAACCACCTGAGAAGTCGTCATTGGAAATTGTTTGGAAAAGGGCAGGCACTTTCAGGAAATGCCTGGGAGGTGACTGGATGGAACATTTATCTATCACTTTCTATCACAGGTCAATCAGGAGAGGCCTTCAGTGTGTTTTTGCTCTTCTTTCAGTGGAGACATACTGGCCAGTGCCAATATAAGTGGTGTTACTGCAGCATAACTGCTTTAGATGCTACCATTTTTGATATCGCTGTTGTGCAAGGCCAGCGACTGGTTAAATCAGTCTACAGAAACTTGCGTCACATGAAATTCTGCGCAGTCACCATCGTGTCCTCTCCTACTTTTGTCTTGATGTTTTTATCTGATTGTACGCAGGCAATTTAGATAAAAATCAACATCATGCTGAGATGGATTTTTCGAGCTATGTGGAGCCTTAGTGTTACTTATGTGTGTGTGTGTGACATAAAGAGAAAGTTAAAAAAAAAAGGCACACTAAAGCATCAGATGCATGATATTTCCAATACTGAACTTGATAGATAGATGAGACCATCTGCACAGTCCAGTCACCAGAAGACAACTAGAAGACAATGTGGACATTGTACGTTTCTACACACCACAAATACGTAACGTTTGCACACATCAACATCCAAGTAGAGTAATGTTTGAGCTGAGTTTGGCATCGGGAGGTGGAAGGGAAGGTGGATGGTGTGACACCTGCCACCTGATGCAGACCACTTTGAGACCAACAAACAACAAAACTGGTTGTTTATTAGCAAGTCATTTCTGCATTTCCTCTGGCTTTTCAGGCCCCAAATGTGGGTGTTTCTTAGCAGCCCATCACTATTTTCCAAAAATAGAAAACCGGTGCTTAACCTAACCCCAACCCTATGCCGCCCCGAGCAAAGTTTCAACATATCTGCTATGTTATAATGCTCAAATGTAACATATCCGTGGTTTGCAGAAACATTAAATGGCAACATTTTTCTCTGGCCATTGGGAGGTGGGAGAAATGGCGGGTGGCGTGCCACCTTGGCGAGATGACTGCCGAGCTGAAGACTACTGATCTGCAGCAATCTGTCAGCTGGTTCGCTTTGCATGTGTCTACTGCATAGGTGTGTGCCTTTAAAGGTCTAAAGGTCCATGCAAGAGCAACAGTGGACACGCATTTAAACATGGAAGAAGTAGGGAGGATGGTAGATAAGGCCAAGATGGAAAGAGACAGCGTGAGGGGGAGTGATTAGTGGGAGTAAACACGGAATAAAAGGTAGAGGGCAAGAGAAGGTGCAGAAAGAAAATGAAATGAAATGCTGATGTAAGAGGAGAGCAAATGAAAAAGAAGAGGCACCTTTGTGAGACGACAGATGTCCTCGATGACACGTATAGATTTGTAAAGGAAACATTTTGAAAGCTCAAAGCTGCTTGGATTTTAGTACTAATGGTCAGTGCTCAAGAGGCACTGTGTGTAAAAGTATGAACGGGTCTTCAGTTACTATGGCGACGGGGCTATTACAGACTGACATTTTACCATCGCCTTTTCTGCTCTTTGAGTGGGTGGTTTACGCTTAAAAGTTTTAGCCATATTGTACTTGAAGCAACTTTCCCTTGCTGTATGCTAATCTCTAAGCTGACAAAAAAACGGAGCACAGTCCAGTCAGGCAGAATTGCAGAGATGCATAATAGGATACAACACTTCGGAAAGAGAGGAATTTATGAATGAGAATCTCTCCCCTCATGTGCATTTCTGTTGCGATCCACTTGTATGGCGGAGTAAGACACGACCTTGCTGAGCTTGATTGTTCTTAAATTCTTTTTGCTTCATCACTTCCCAAAGGAACCATGTCGACGTTTGCAGCTTTTTAGTCTCCGATTTTAGCATTATACAGCTGAACCTGGCTGTCCTCATAATGAGCGTGTAGGCTTTGGACCATAAAGTTTGTAATGACAAGGCCCCTGGGCTTCTTTGAAATGCATTGCATATTGTAGGTTAAACTTACAGAGAAAATGCAAATTGTAAACTGAGCAGTGCGCCGTCTGCCTTTATAGTCAGTGTGAAATATATGCAGCATGTTGCACATATCATAGACAAACAGACCAGTTGTGCAAGGCTTAAAGGAAAGTCCCAATTTTCTGTCCCTTTAAATATGGTTCCTACTGCACCAGTTATTTTAACATTTTACTATTTTTCACCAAACACTAGAATATGGGAACACAACAAGTATACTTTCCAACCTTGAGACTACAAAAACAGGGAGGATTTGGAAACCAAAGCAGGAGGTTTGAGGGTCTTCTCCCAGGAAAAACCTGAGTTTCAAAGACTTTGTTGTCAACATTTTGGTGACTTAGGGAATGAAAATATAAACAATAAGTAAACTGCAATGCCATTTTTATGTTACATACTTTCAATTCTCAGGAAAAACTACAGAATAAATCGCCCCACTGGCATGAACTTTAATTAAAGCGGCAGATTTTACAAAACGCATGCCCCTTTTCTTTAAAACTTTTTGTAACAAACAGGAATTCTGAAATTTGCTTGAGCATTAATTTCTTTCCCTTAGAACCCTCCATTTCTCTCTTTGTCTGTCACTAACTAAGGAGGACTAGGTGCAAGCAGCTCTCTTCCAGGTCACATACATGTAGCCGTATTGTTGCCCGGGTGGAGACAGTAGACTTTTGTAGTCGTTGTGATAATGGAAAGGGAAAAAAAGGTGTGGAAATATGTCATATATCGGGAGATATACAGGAGAATTGTGACCCTGGGAGGAAACCAGGAAAGGACAATAAAAAATGTGAGTCTCCCAGTAAAATAAGTAGGGTTGGCAAGTGCTGGATATCTGGATAAATCCCCAGTTTCTTACATGCTTAGAGGTTCAAACAGAGCCCAAACTGCCCAAACTGACAGTTGTAAACACATTCGCTCTTTGCAGAGCTACCTCCAGGATCAACTTTGCCCTTGCCGTGATTGCGGACGTACAGGTTTTCAGAAATGACTGTCATGGATATTTCCACTTTCCCTTTAAAGCAGGTCATTTTAAATAAACTGGGATTTGTTTATTACTTGTCTGATATTCTGCTGCTTGGCCCAATTGTGGTGTGAGTGTGTCATCTTGTCTCCAGATCATAGCAATAAAGTTGCTGAGGGGAATGATGGCCCTGACTATGGTAATGAGGCCCACCTTGTTTTATCATAATGACTAATGCAATTATAGCAGATACGTGCAGGAAAATCCACAAACACACACGATAACCAAGCTGCCATGGCTGAGGTACAACACAGAAAGGCTCAACCTCTTCCTGTTCTCCTTCCCCGCCTTCCTCACCTCCCGTCTACTCTTTGCAATGAGCTTCAGGTTTTTTTTTCAATCACTCACAGGGATGAGGACAGCCAACCAACGGCTTGTGCACGCGTGCGCTTGTGCCTGGAATCGCGCGCTCTAGCTATGTTGGTGTCTGCGTGGGAACCCATCTGTGCGCGAGCGGGATGTGTGAGCATGTCAGGGTGTAGCTGCGAGGGGGGAGAGCGGTGCGTGGTGCTGAGGGGGAGGGGAGGAGAGAGACGGGTGGAGGAAGGGAGGAACGGGTGGTGACTGCTTAACGTGATCATTGAGCAGCCATGTTCCCTTCTCCCAGTCTCAATTCATCCACACCACAGCGGATCTATCATGACTCCCCCTCCCAGCTGTGCATTTTAAAGGTAATTAAGCTGATATGTGAGTACACTTTAAATGCCCGGCAAAAAAAACAGAAGTGGATATGCTCCCTCTATAATTGCATTCACTCTTGACTGGTCTGCCAGTGTTTAAACCTTCCCTCCTCCTCCTCCTCCTCCTCTTCGTCCTCCTCCTCTTCTCCTTCCCTCTCCCTATTCCACATGCGTTCTCTCTACACCTTTCTTCATTTTTTTCATCACCCATCTGTCTTTGAAATTTGCCTTCTCCCATCCTACTCATCTGCTTGTCCTTCAACTCCCTCCCTCTCTCTCTCTCTCTCTCTCTCTCTCTCTCCTCCTCCTCCTCCTCCTCTTCCTCCTCCTCCTCCTCCTCCTCATCTCCTTCCTGCTGTAATGACTGAGGCTGGTTGAGCAGCAGCAGCAAGCAAGCAGACAAGAAACACACAGTCACTCATAGTAGTCACGCTCCAGGGGGACTTCAGTGTATGTGTGTGTGTGTGTGTGTGTGTGTGTGTGTGTGTGTGTGTGTGTGTGTGTGTGTGTGTGTGTGTGTGTGTGTGTGTGCATGCAGGACTATGACTGATCTCCCAGGGGGCCAAGGTTGTTCCGTGGGTCACTGAGGAAGTCGCCATGGGAACACAAGCCCTGCCTTGTCTTTCATTGTTATAGGCCCTCTTAAAGCACAGTAGGTGTATGTGTTTGTGTGTGAATTTATTTCCTTTGCAGTCCACAACATGAATCTGGTCCCAATTGTCGTTCCTGATACTAGCTTTAAATCACACTGTCTTAAACTGGGAAATATAACATGATATGGAGTGTTTAAAACCAGCCGCTGTGATGCTAAAACCGAAGCAGCATGGGCATGACTTAGAAAAATAACAGCACTGACACCAACATAATTCATTGTCGGACTCCTAGGTATCAATCTGAGTAAGTGTGCAACCTTCAGCCCTCTTTGCCCCCGGGAAATTAAAGGAAAAACCTACATGAAGCATCTTGGTAAGGTGTTGGAGCACCACGAGCCTCCAGAGCCTCTCTGTAACTGGCCCGGAGGGATGAACACCATTCGACCAAATGACACTCCCCCATTTGGTGTTTTGATGATGGTGGCAGACAGCATTGAGATATGGTGATTGCGAAGGCCATCACTTTTATGTGCTCAGAGACTCATTGTGCCCTTTATGGAAGCATCTGCATTGTTTTTTAGCATTCATTTATTTAGGTTTCTTTTTTAATCTGTCGCACATCTGTATGTAATGATTCGGGGATTTGGTAAGATTTGATTCAAATGTTTCAGCGAAGGAGGAAAAGGTAAGGCATTTAGAGAGATAAGCTAAGGTAGAAAGACTGTGACACCTCCAAGGGGGAGGGGCCCTTGAAAACCACGGCCACCCAAAATAATGGAGGACGAGGTTACTGTCTTAAAGAGGCTGTGGACAACTCATTTTTTCAAGCTAGCATGAAGGTGGCATCCTGTGAAACATAAGGGGATATATTTTGGCAAAAGAACAACTAGCAGGCCAATTTCAAAGGAGCCCCTTGAACTCCCACCTCAAGATATCTGAATAAAAATGATCCGTATACTCACGAGTCTTCCCTACACTTGGGAGGGCTTGTTCCCAGTAAATATTTTGCTCCCTCCAATCAATTTACTCCATCAAAATAAAGCTGTATATATGTCTTTTTAAGGAAAAGGACAATCTCAAAGTCAAAAAGTTGACAGCAGCGGTATTGACATGAGCCCTTTATACACAGAAATTGTGCTATAGAGCCGCCATGAAGTCCCTTATTTGTACCTCCTTTGCATTTTTGCACAGAACCAAACAGTGTGTGATCATGGACGGCATATCAAGATTGCGGAATCAAAAGAGGCTTGATGAACGTGACATATAACATACATGTGCAGTGCAGCAGTGCTTTATAAACAATAAAAATGGCATAACATGGCAACAACAATCATTTATCTATCTCTGTTGTATGGCGGCTGATCTTGTCCACTGCTCAGAGGACAAGGAGCTCCTGGATCTCACTGTTTTTCTAATTTGCATGTGGACATTCTTTGAGTTAGCTGCTAACTGCTAAGTGCTACTTTTTAGATCTCTTGTGGTGGGTTGCACGCATAACACTTAATCAAAACATCACACCAGTGCTGCCTATGATGGCATATAATTCAAAGGTATCACCCCTAGATTTTCAGTGACCCCTTCTGGCCACCTCTATGAAAAATTTCTGGGGGCACCGTAGACAGACACAAAAACTTCAGGTGAGAAGTTAACTCCAAATCATGTCCGCTGATACAAAAGCACACCTGAGAATGGTGAATATTTTTTTTATGGGCTGAAACAGCACAATGGAGTTCTCTAACAGGTTGTATTACAATGTTTAAAGAGGTTATTTTCCAATCTGGGCAGTATGAAATAATATTATTAGTAAAAGACATCTCAGCAAATTTTCCCCAACACTCTTATGGTCCATCCCTGCGCTACAACAACATAATACCACGTCATAACTATTCCCAACCACTCATGAACTACAGAGGGTCAGGAGTTATCATCACGTGGGTCGTGCAAATTCTTTTTTAGGCCAAATTTCCTGCTCCCCTGCCCCTGTGCTGCTTGTGAAGACAGCAAATATTTTCCGTCAACAAACCTAAATAGTGTAGAAGCTGCAATTTAATCTTCCCGGGTTGACATTTTAGCTGGTTACTTATCACTTCATCCACCACACTGTTTCCAAAACACCCAGTAGGTGGTGGGCTGCACACTGTGTGTTCCCTCGCATGAAACATTTTTGCCATTTCAACCGCATTCAGTGAAATGGTTTTTTTTTGTGTGTGTGTTGCATGGCCTTAATGCTGCTTGAGATGCATTTCCACCCTGCCTAAAAATATCTGGAGCAAACAGTTTGGATGTGACCATGGCTAACAGTTGGTGACAGTAGATGTGGCTCATGAGCCATGCTGTTTTGTCAGCATGTGGCAAGCCGGGCCAGCCAGCGAGTCTGTCATACAAAGCACTGAACCTCTCCCTCGCCTTCAGCTTCTCTTTCTCGTCTTTCTTTTTGCCTTGTATTTCTGTTATCCTCTACTGTATCACGGTTTGATTTTAGCCTCTAGGAAACACACTCTGCAACGTGTAGACTGGATTGGATGTTGGGTTTATGGAGTATAATGAATTATAAATGTTCTGGGGTGTAAAAAAATACGACTTCCATACTGCTGTAAGACAAGTGTGGATCTGTCCATGGTGCTGAAATGAGAAACTCATGTTGCTCTCTGCCCCTCAGCCCAAGCATATCTATCCAACCATCTATCCTCCTCTATGCCTCAGCAATCACTCATGCATATTTTTAACAAGCAGAACTTCTCAGTTGCATGCATGACTCTGCAAGCAGATGTGTCAGTTTATCTGCAAAACCAATGCACAAATCCAACAGGAGACAAACTCAGATTTCTTAAAGGATGCACTCTTACCTTCAGAGATAAGAGGAATTCACCGGGTCACATCTAGGGAAGTGGTGGCTCCTCGGAGCTCAGGTCCCGACCTCTGCTGGTTGTAGCTTGTGTCGACCTCAGTCACTGAATAATAAGACCAATAGGAAAGGAAAAAAAGCCCCAAATGTTGGCAAAGTAACCAGCAAAACAAGCTCGACTTGAGTCCAAATAACCCCCGCTGGGCCTGACTCTCTGTAGTTGTAGATTTAAAAAAAAAAAAATCAAATAGCAGATGCGTCCTTTGCCACACTACTTTTCCACACACATAATTGTCATTCACATGCAAAACACTTTCTGTCCAGTTCCACACTCGCAAAAAGACACCTGGAAAAAACAATCCAAAGACAAGAAGAGGAAAAAAATGCTCCAACAGTATTATAATCTCTGGAGAGACGTGCCAGCCACACTCACAGTTCCAATCCACCGTTTGTCTGGAGTTGTTTGAACAGCGCGTTTACCAACGCTGCCCGCAAAATAAAACACTCCTACGCAAACATCATCATGAGCCTCAGCAGCATGTGTGTTGGAGGAGGAGACGGGATGATAGAAAATCTCGACATCTCCATTTCAACAACCAGTTTCCCACCGTCCGAGGAGGTCGAGGTCAGGTATTTGTTGAAGTGCAGCTCCTCTGGGTTCCGCGGGGCTTTTTTTTTGTGCCTCCTCTCTCCTTCCCTTTCTATTCTCTCTATCAATCTGTTTATCTCCTCCCTCCCTCCTGTGTGTTTCTCTCTTTGCGCCCCATATTTGGCGGAAAGCGAGCCGGCCAGTCGCTCTAGGGCTACAAAGTGTCTGCAGCTGGTTGGTTTCAGAGAATAAAGGCTACTGTTTATTTTTACGTGCACGGTTGGTTGCCGGATTTCCGTATCTTTGCTGGTTCCTGCAGAGCGACGTCCGGGCGCTGCGCGGAGAGACGAGTCAAATGCGCTTTGAATTCAGAGGTGGCTCTCGGTGCCTGCAGACCCAGTGAGTGAATGCAGCCTGGAGTGTGCAGCCTGAGAGATGGCGCTTTAGTCACAGGCTCAGATTGGCTGTGGGTGCTATAGGGAGAAGAGACAAGAGGGAGGCGGGGGGATGAGGTCCTCTTTTTGACTTCCAAGCAGAAGTCTGTCAGCTGTGTGCGTTTGGTGGGACTTAAAGGAATACTTCACCTCCACAAATGACTATTCCTATTTCAAATATTCACCCAATGTTATGATGAATTCATGAAGAGAACTTTGTTTTTGAAGAATCCAAAAACTGAGAAAATCCTCCATGAATTGAAGTCACTGGGGGTCCACCTTTAACAATAGCAAAACTATGTCACATAACTCCTGTAGTGTAATCCAAGTCTCATTTATCCAGTCATATGCTCAGTACTTCCCAAACAGACAGCCATTTCTGATTGAGAGCAGAACTAGGAGTGTAACTTATCCATGCTGTCTTCAAACCCAGACTCCATTGACAAAATCAGTAATTTTACCCAACTGGACATAGGTGCTGCTGGTCTGCCGCTGCCTCAATTTGTAGTTTGTTTGTGTTGTCCTTTGACTTCAGTAAATTGTAACTGTCCCTTTAAAACACCAAAGTGACACAATAATAATAAAACAATAATTAAAAAAGAACAACTGATAAAAGCAGCGGTAGACCAGCAGCTCCTGTGTTCAGCGAGGTAAAATTACTGTTTTTGTCAATGGAGTCTTGCTTTGATTAAGTTTTACTTGCACTTCAGTTTCCTGTCTGAAAGGGCCGTCCGTTTGGGAAGTACTAAGCATATGACTGGAAATGAGACTTGGATTATTCCGCACGAGTTGTGTGGGAGTTTGTAAATTGATATTTTGTTGTTGTTTTGCTGTTGTTAAATGCAGCCACAATCAAGAACTTTCTCAAGTTTTTGGATTCTTAGTTCACTGGAGGCCTGCAAAGAAAAACAAAGTTTGATACACAGATGATCATTTGGGAACCGCACTGAACAGAAAGTATAGCTCACCCATGCTCTCTTTTGAACCAGACCTCATCGACAAAAACAGTATTGATTGCAGCTTCCAAATGAGTTCAGAAATAGCCGCCCACAGACGCCATAATGGGAGATATGATGAACTCACTGTATTTGGTTTAGTTTTACTCACTGTTTGATGATCCAGGGTTCTTCTGTTGGTTTTAGAGTTGACTGATCTGATGGCGCTATGAACTGATTGCCTTGACTGTAACGTTCATTAAATGAAAACAAAATTCCCCAAACAAACATTCCCCAAATAAACAGGCCTTTACAAAAACAAAGTTCAAATCAATGGGGTATTAAACAACTTCATCAAACAATAAAAAACAAAGCTTAACCAAAAACACAGCAGTTAAACACTGTAACCCCATGGCATCCTCCATGCTCCACACTTAATTCAACACAGCTGCCTTTAATTACAGGTTCCTGAGATGCCAGGTCAGGTGGTGCATTAGAGTGACTCAAAAAATGATAGGAAACTAGGACTGGCTAGAAATGAAATATTTTGAGATAGTTTTGCTGTTGTTAAACGTGGTCACATATGATTTCAGCTCATTAAGAATTTTCTGTTTTTGGATTCTTCGTTCACAGTAAAGGCAGGCAAGAAAAACAAGGTTATCTTCACAAATTTAACAAAACAAAGCAAATGGTCATTTGTGGGGAGAAGAATTCCTTCGAAGGGCATGCAAAGGTGCTGGATTTGTAGCAGTGTGATATGGCATTACTTCAAAAACTCATTTCAGAAGAGCTCTAAGCCATACAGACTTGCATAAAACAAATCGGCACTCCATATACAATGAGTTGTATCAAATCAAAAAGCCATCATCACAAGTCTGGAGAAGTAACAGAAAAGGTGGAAGAGGGATTAAGATGTGGCGAGAGGAAACAGGTGTCACACAGTGTGCTGTACTCCAAATCAGAGTTCACTATATGTCCTCCTGTTACACTGGAAACTGGAGGCGGGTGCAGCATTTACAGGAGATTCATTAAGCCTCCCACTGCACTACAGTCACAGCAGTTAATTATCAAAGCTGTATGGAGATGTGACAGCAAACTCGGGAGATAGAAACAATTAAAAAATGACACCTGTCCAGTGGTGCAGTGTTACTACATTTACTCAAGGGTTGTACTTAAGTACAAAGTCATGGTACTTGTACATTACTTGAATACTTTCTTTTTGATTTTAAAACCCTAAACAGGAAGGCAATCCATGCATATCGACAACGAAGGAAATATAAAAAAAGCCTTTATTGTACTGACTAAATCATTAAAAGCACCAAAGTGTGTCTTCGTCAGGGTTTTTTGAAAAGCCCCCCATCTCTTTCCCTATTTAAAAACCATCATGGATCAGCTGGAAAATGGAGATTAGGAGATTAGTACTTTTACGTAAGGAAAGGATCTGCATACTTTCAGCACTGCACCTGTCCTCTGCCCAAGGTTCAGCCAAGGTGGATAAAACAAACTATCTCTCTCTGTCTGGAACAAAATGTTCATTAAATCCCATTAGGACAACGGACACAATTGTTCCTTAATGGATCATTTTTCTCCCTCTGTACCTCCCCTCCTGTCTTTTGTCCTTTCACTCTGTCTCTGTGTGAGGACATATTGCGAATCCATCCATGGATATGACTCTGTTTTCTGCTTGTAACTCCCTTTTATGTGATCTTTGTGCCACAGTATTCTCGTCTCGTCAACCTCTGATCATGAACTGTTCTACTACTTTTTTCTGCCTCCATCTCTCTAACTCTCTCTTTTCTCCTCTCCGACTCTTCACTCATCATCGTCTCTTGTAACTAATGACCCGATCCACCCCTACTACGGCTCGCCTCTCCCTTTCAGATCAGACGAGGGGCAGTTTGAGGCAATGTTAAGAGTAGCAGTGTGAATTTTTATTGCATTCATTATTCAAACTCACAGAAGTGGAGATTAGTGCACTTTGGGAGTGTGCGGCGTTGAAATATTTATATTAGGAGAGAATGAGATGGTTGGATTTGTCATGTTGAGGCGAATTCTGCTTTTATTATTTCTGTGTGTGTGCACATGCATGCAGGGTAAGGTGCGTCAAAGACGGTAAGTAGCAGCGCACCTTATAAAAAAAAGGATTCAATGGCAGAATTTAAATTAAGCTTTAGCTGTATCATCAGTGAACAGGGGTGGATGAAGTAACATCAACCCCCTGCAATTCAGTTCAATCATTTTGTCAAAGCTGGTTTGCCAGACAGGCAAAGTGGGCAACTGACTCGTGGCCCCAGACCCCTTGGGGCTGTGAATGTCCCAGATTAACTGTAGTACATCAACTTCAATTAGTTTTGGTGGTTTTAAATTGTAAGGGATTTTGCACCACTTTAAATGAGACGATGCAACTTTAGAAAAAGTGAAATAGCACAATATGTCTTGTGTAACAGAAAAGTTAAATTCATAAGAAACAACACACAGTAACTGTTAAGTAGTAGTAGTTAAAAATCCTTTATTAATACATGGATAAACTAATGCATTTTGACTAGAGAGTCTTCATCAGAAGATTTTTAACAGTCAGAGTGCCTTGGATGCATTTTTGGACTGCCTGCCTGTACTATGGACTTTTACACTTGAGTGAGCTGGCCAGTCATTGTTTTTTATCTTTATGTGACTCGCTGCCCCATCCTTGAAGAGCACCTGATTTTTAACAACTAACTACACAGAGCCTTAACCCAGTGCAGCACTCCCTATTTTTTTCCTCACACTCTAGGGTTTTATTGTTACAGCCTGTAGCTCATGGGGGCTTCTGGACAATATCACGGTACTACTTTTGGCCCATACTGTAGCATTTCTCATCATACTGCACTTGCCACTTGTGGCCTCACTCACTGCTGTTCAGCAGATGTTACATATGTAGGCTTCACCTAAGAGAGATTCTGTATCATTAATAAGAAGCAACCATGCATGAATAAAGAGAACTGGATAGCGCATTGAAGGCAGCGCCCTGTTCATTCCTGTGAAAGTTGCTCAGTGACTTATGAAGCCAAAAACATTCAACTGCCACATATGAAATCACCTGGATGATTGGCACTGCTTCTGCATCACTGGGCCCATCAAGCAAGCGCATGAGAGCCTTCAACCAGCCAAGCCAGTAATTTCTGGTTAAGCACTCTGATAACTTGAACGTGGATGAAATAATTTAATCTTGCACATCTAGACTTTTAAAATGTTACCTGACTGAAGGGATCAAATTCAGACAGTAAAACAAGTCATTATGCAGGGGGGATTTCTTAATGTAAGTCTATGGGGAAAAGTCTTTCTGGGCAGAATGGTGTCATGTGAAAGACGAAGCTAAAATTCCACTGTTTGGCCACTACAGCCTCAGGGGCTGAAAAATGTAGCCGACACAGAAGTGCCAAAAAAAAGCAGTTTAGCCATAGCTGGAGCTCACTTGATGAAGTTTAATTGTAACATTTTGGTCACCTATTAAAGTCTTTTTTATGGTTGCCTGTTTTCCACAAGTGCAATTTAGCATTAGCATTGTCAAAGTTAACCAAGTAAGTCTACTGCAAATGCATCAAGCTAACCAAGCTAGCAGCTAGCATTAGGGTTAGCTCCACCCTCTCATGTAAATATAGTCTCAAGGCACAAACCAATGGGTGACGTCACAGTGGCTACGTCCATTATTTTATACAGTCTATGATAATTACCCAACAAGGTGGCTTCGTGTTGTATATGGGCCCTGTGCAAATACCTATTTTTAACACCTTTTAGCCTACTGTAAAAGTTGCACAATGTTTTTAAAATGAAGTTGTGCTTCACTGGAGTCAGGTGCTGTGGTCTCTGCATCTCCGGGCATAATGAAAGAGGTAGGGGGTGAGGGGTTTAACAGGGGACGAACAGGAGACTCTCGTAAATATTAAGGCTGTAGTTTCTGGTGGGTTTTTTGTGTGATGTTGCATTAAATTGGAAGGTGATTCAAGAATGATTTGTCCAACTTTATGTGTAAATAAATGGACAACGAAGGCTACAGTCTTTAGCAAACCTGATAATAAATGCAAATCAACACAGTATATACCTGATGCATTTTCTGTACAAGATAAACATGTTGCATGCAAACTATTAGATAATATGTATAATCTAACACAATTAGATCCTAAATACAATGCAAACCATACGTAACAGAAAACATGAGGTTCATAAGCCTTGCATCATTGGTCGCATAGATTCATAAATATTTTGGCATCTGCGTGTGTGTCTCAGTGTGACCATAAATGACTTTCTCCCAAACTGGAAGCAAAGCATGATGGGAAAGTTTGGGGGGCAATATTAGGATTGTTCTAGGCAGGATAATGTCAGATAGACCCCCAGGCTTATTGCATAAACACACACACACACACACACACACACACGGGCACGATTACACAAAGGGACCATCATTCTCTCCCTAAATCTGTTTTCCCCCACCCTTCCCCCATTCTATCCCCCTCTTTCTCTGTCGTTCCCTCCGGATCACAGCCGACTTTACGGCGTCTGTGTTTGCTGACACATCAGTAGCGGTGGCAGAAGGATAAGTGTGCATGTAAGAGAAATGAGAAGGCACAAAGAGAGCGAGAGAGGGTGATCAGCAACAATAGAGAGCAGTGCGACAGACTGGTAAAAGAGCGAGATGGTGTAAAAGATGGAGATGAGCAGAAAGACACATAGAGAAAGAGAAGATTATCGAGCCTCACATGAAGGCCAGAGACACACACATCTCTGTTTTTGCCTCAGGGACTAACCGTCTTTATTACATTAACCAACACAATACCAGTCTGTGCCTTTCTGATTCTGCTCTCTCCGTTTTCTGCTCGGATCCAAACCTTTCCCTTTGCGGAAAATGGATTCAATGGTTTGACGTCATGAACAAAATTTAATTCAACACACATTCAGGATACAGCACATCTGATGACGAGCTTTCCCTGGAATTCACAGGAACTTGACATGTATTGAATCATCCCTACGTGACAGGACACGAGATGAACGAAATGAGGCCGCATCTCCCCTCGGTCCGTCTGTCCATCCATCACTATCCATATTACCTGAAAGAGTAATAACACAAACACAAAAATAAACAAAGACCATTTGTCTTAGCTGAGGCCAGGTGTGGTCTCAAGTGTGCCTTGTTGCCCCTTGTAACAACACCTCAGTGATGTCACAGGGCTCTGGAGTACACCTGTGCATCACTCCAGCAAGGTGAGAAGTTAAACCAATGGAGGTCAGCAGAACCAAGCTTTTAAAGGGGTGTTAAGGTAGTCACTCGTGTTACACGTTCTCTCATATACCAACCCTAGACAGGATCCTATTTCTTCATATTCTATGTCTTGTTCCTTTCTTTAGGTTTTCAGTCCACCTAAGGACTCCACCAACCATCCATAAGCCTTTTAAACCGCAGACATGTTGAGCTGTCATAGCAGGAAAAGCACAGGTGTAACTAATGACATTAACAACAACAACTCTGTTCCATTTAAGAGTCACAGTAAGGGCACGATAACACTTGAGCAAATGCAGGCAAATACTTGAATGTGGGCATTGCCAGAAGTTATGATCATAAAAAGCTAGTGCGCTGCTTACGAATGAATGTTAGCTAGCTTGCCAATAAATACTGCAAAACATGATGCTATTGGTACATTTTCTACTTATATTCACTGTCTGTCTCTTGACTTACTGCTAACCAGGTAGCATTGCTCTTGTGGGGTAGTTTGAATTTTTCACGGCCAACATCATCAATGTTTCCTCAAACGTTTTTTTTGTATGATGTCATGCCCCATGACGACGTTGCATACTTAATGTAAAGCTATGTAGGTAAGGTTTAGGCTAGGAAACATGGTGATAACGTACTTTAAAATAACTCAAAGTTCACTTGGTTTCAATCAGCAGTTTCCTGGGGTAAAGTCCTGTGTTGTTTGACCCATCCATCACCCCTACCTGCCTCTTTACAAAGACTTTGTATCTTTATACTACTTCCTTCTTAACTCCTATCAGAGCATTTGTCAAGTGATCACAGCCTTCCTGATTACATGTGTTATACAGGAATTAGTGGCTCATGATTATGCGGGTTATACGCATTATGGCACTTTCTTTTTTGTAGGTAAACGTATAGTCCCAACAACTGTGGGGGTGTTCCCGATTCGAAGTTGGTCTGAACTGGTTATCTGCCTAAATGATCCTGTAGTGTGCGGGGCTATACAGATATAATCTTAATGTTAACGACTAGAGCTACCAGCTGCACCCAGACTTTAATAACAAAACCCTCAGGTGTTCTCAGGTGTTGCTCTCACGATCCCCTGCCTACAGAGATAGCACAGATAGATAACACCCCAGCACACAAGACAACACCACAGAGGTCATCACATTGTCTAATGTCTCTCCAGTGATGACAGTCTGCCTCCGTGTTTGTTCTTAAATCACATTTGGTCATAGGAGTTTCTGTGAGACCCCAGCTCTGTGAAATCACCACTCTGAAATTGTTAAGCATTAATGGCAAGTGTGTGGTCCTGTGGGTCTTGACTGAATTGTTTGGTGTGTTTTAACAATTCAAATATATATTTTTTTAAGCTGTCTCTGGCCTCACACGTTTTTAGATTCTTTTAAAATTTGAAAATCCTCTAGTGCCTACCAGGCATTAATCATGAGAAGGCTTGCACAGTGTCAGGACCCTGAAACTGAAGCAGCTAAATAGAATTGAGCCGTCATTGATTTCCTTTTGTACAGCTGGGCTTTTTCTGCCTGGACATGTCAAAATGTCTTCTGTGAAAAAGACCTATTAGAATCTGCAGGATCTTCATAGCATATTGCCGACAACCCCTGAACTACACATCATACATAGACTTTTTATATGATGGTTTTATTCTGCTTTGTTGGCTTTATGTAGCGCACTCTGTGGCATTGGTTTTGAGAAGTGCTGCAGTGTATAAATGCACTGCGCAGAAACAAAAAAAAAAACACTATCATAACCTTTAATATTTGTTTTCAGTCTCTCAGACATCTGAAAATATAGTTATGTGTTTGCACCTTTTAAACTTTACCTAGATTTTCTACAAATCTTCCTTCGCTTACATTGTTTTGCTGTGATTTGTGATTATGTGTAATGTCAGACGCCCTATTTGTAATCCTTTTCATGCTGTATTGATTCCTAAATGTGTGTTGGAGGCGGGGACAGGCTGAACAGCAGCGCTTCATTGTTTTTTAAATCGATTAATATCCATTTGTCCACTGCAGCTCACCTGTTTGTCATCAAATACACACACACACACACACACACAGATAAGCACACACTTTTCTACAGGGGCTTTACTAACCTTTAAAACCAACCTGAATGTGTCCCTCTCTTGCGTTGGAAACCCATAATTGACAGTTTGATTAGGTCTTCTGCAGCCTTGGGCGGTGGCTTAAGGAAAGGGCCTAATGCATTAATGCGTTGTTTACGCCTCCAAAAGTGCTTGCTGCCCAATAAATCCACTTTGAATCAAATACCAAACAAGCCAGGTGAGAGCTATAGTGCATGGGATAGTTTTTGTCAGGAAATGTACGAGAAAATGTTTGATACATGCTCACCAGAGACAAAAAAAAAGAGACAGAGATGGAGCGAGCAATAAAGTTTAGTTAGTCTAAAGCAGATTGTCGTTGATAATGTCCATGGTTGAATTTGGATCAATTAGGGGCTGGCAGATGTGCAGAATCATGGTTGACCCCAGGGCTTAAAGGATACAATCCAATTTTCCTCAACAAATGTAATACCATTAGGGTGGATAAAAACAGACAACTCACAAGGGAGGAGTCTCTTAAAAACCAGGGAGGGGGATGAGACAGAGAGAGACAGAGCAGTTGCTCAGAGGAAAGAGACAAAACCCACAAGGGCTTGGAAAACAGAGAAAACCTAAAGGCTGGAAAGTTACTGAAACTCAAAAGAAAGTCCAACTTTTCAGGAAATGAGGGCCTGAGAGGATAGAAAACATGGGAAGAAAGGAATAAACAACCTCACCTGACCACTGCGGGGGAGATATTGAGTCCACTGTGGCCAGAAAGCAGAGCAGAGCTGACAAGGCAAACAAAACCAGTGAGTGCTGGAGTTTGAAGAGTTAGAGCTAATACAGAAGCATTGATACAGCGCCTTAGAAAACTTCCTGGGTTGAACTCCACATCAACTTTGACTGAGGAAGCCTGAGAGACGAAAAAGAGGTCAAAAGAAAGAAATCAGCCCTTAGAAATTTTGCTACAACATCAACACCAGGCTATGAGAATCTTCAACAGGAACCTTCGCCTTCAGGACGTCACCATCATGTACTTCACCGCGCTGGCTGCTCTAATGGTCATCTTGGTGGCTTCATATCAGGGGCCCACGAATGCCGTCGACGTGTCCAGCCTTAAATCAAACCCCTCCAGCCCTCTCCCACCTCTCCCCATGCCTTTCCGTGTGCCCCTTGACCCACGTGGGGACCTCCAGCTGGCATGGAACATCAGCTACGCCAACCAGGAGGTTTACATGGAGCTGAGGGTCGCAAAGCTCAAACACGGCGTGGTCCTGGGGATGTCTGACCGCGGGGAGCTGACCAACGCTGACCTGGTGGTGCTGTGGGACTCTGGGACTAATAGCTACTTTGGGGTAAGTGTGTATCTGTTTAATGTGTCCCCCAAATGATTGAATTTAAAAGAATTTGGGGAGTTAAATCTATAAAAAGTCAGACTGACACAAGGCTTGCCGCGAGGAAGGTGTGCAGTTTCTAAGCAGAGGGTGTAAAAAAAAAAAAATATTTCACAGCCTTGCTATTTTCTTCCCATTTCCTCTCTGTGTTCACTTGTCAAATTTCATAAACGCACAGGGATTACATGAAAGTCCTTAAGGAATGGAGGTATCCCTCATCTGTCTGTGGGTCTCCGGGGCGTGAGATTGGTGTTTTTGCTCGAGGAGCAGGCGGACGGCTCGCTTCACGATCAAATAGTCACAAAGGATGTTATCGGCCCCTGCTAATTGGAAATCACTCAAACTGCACTAATAGCTGGGGTTCTTTTGGGAATCATTAGCAGATATTAGCATATCAAAATTGAATCCTGTGCTGATTAAGATGTGCCTCATTTTCATTTTGCCACTAACAAATGCAAGATTTTTTTTTCTCCAGAAATTTCTTGAACTTAACCATTTATCTTGTCATAGAAACCCCATTCACCTTCCTTTTCATTAGCATTTTGTCCATGTAAACAATAATGAGGAACAGTAAGCGGGGTGAATAATAATTGCAGCTGAAAATGACCTAGTATGAGTTATGATTCTTTTCCACCTACTTTATCTGTGTCATATTATCAACATAAGAACTGAGACTGTATCTACCAACATCTGAATGGTCATGCATGATGCACAGTCAGACCTTGAGGAGCTTGTTAGCACAGAGCCAGCTCCTGCTTTGCCAGAGAGGACTACGGTTACAGCAAATAAGGAACTAACCTGTTAGTTTTCTAGGGTTTTTGCGTCACCATAATGACCTGATTGTTTCTGTGCACAATGACAGACAGGGTTAATTTCAGGTCATGAGTTAAATAAAGTATAGGGACAGGTTCTTAAATGCAACCTGTTCTTCTTTAATGACTGCTAAAATATTACATATCAGTGCCATGTTGCCTTCTTTTATCACTACGCAACAGAGTACACTGTGTACAGTGTTAAAATAGTTCCTCTAATCGATGGTAAGAATAAAGGACTTTTACTACTTTTTTACTACTTACTTTTACTAAACTATTAAATGTATTAAAATTTACATTGTTTTAATTACATTCTTGATCACAGTAAACATCAGTGAGGGATTTTAATCTACAAAATAAATCTAGTTTTACATTAACTGTATAAGTAGAAAAAAAAGTTAATGAGCTAAAAAGATATGAATTAAGAAAGAAATTAAGCTCCCACGTTCGGGCACAGATTTCTTCTGCTACTTTAACTTTTGTATGCCACTTTGTTGAATGTTTAACCATAATTTACAAAGCTAAGATTACTTTTCCCCATCACTTGTTTTGGATAATGACATATTTATTTCTCATCCACCTGTCACTACAACAATGGATAATGGATTTCTTTTAAAGCTGATTGCTATCAGGACTACCTAAAAACGTTCTATTTAGCCCGGGGGCGGTGCCTTATATCCTGCGTCACACACAGTGTTGTGTGCCTGATGCCAACTCGCATTGGGTCGTCTTGTCACTTGTTGCATAGGCTAGTGAAACTGCAATTTCAAAAGTTGTTTATCAACCTAATGTTTGCCTTAACCCCAAGATTAAACCCAAAAGAGACCTCATGCTTGATTATAACTTCAAACAGAGATGATTTATTTTTTCTTATTTAATTTAAAAAAAATTTTTTGCTCCTTGCTGCTGGCAAGGCTACAAACACAACAAGACTTCCCTGCAGATTTTAAAATGACTTTAACCTGACTGCTGATAAATTCTCAAATTGACCATCATAAGGTTATATTGGAAAATAAGTACAACTAAATACTACTAAAATATATTGACATCTGGATGGAATAAATGATGTCCAACAACAAAAATCTACTAAGATGGAGGGTTCCGTATTCTGATACCAAAGCAGTATCTTGCATCATGTGTTAATCAGTCTAACTTTCCAAGCTTAAGAATAAAACTAGTGCATACTTTTACGCTAAGACCAACTTTTCATTTTCATTACATAGAAATAAGTCAGTATTTCTGTACTGTATTCTTACAAAGCTACACGCAGGTTATAATATAAGGTATGTACGTGCATTCATGAGCACAATGCTTTGACTGCTACTTCCTGCAGAGCCTCGCCCATCCGGATGAAATACCAAATTATCAGGGAGTCCTATTGATATCCATGGAATAAAAATAACCATTTTATTTAAACAGAGAAGTGGCAGTCAACTCCATTTGTAAAGTTTTATTGACTTATTCAGCAGAGATAAAACATAAAAATGAAATCTCTGCTGTGAATCTCCACTGTAATTCGTTTTGAGACAAGAGGGAGCATGCAGGACTCCAGAGGCCACTCTGTCTATTGGGTGGTACATAGCTGAGTGAGGATGGTGGCACATACTGTACTTGTGTTTCATAAATCCCTGAACAGTCTGTCCTGTATACATCTGTTGCTACAACTGTTTTCTTGTTAAATCGTTCTCCTCTCCTCTTTCGACTGGCTAACTCCCCTCGTTCCATCTCTGTCTCTTCCTTCAGGAGGGCAAAACTGCCATCAGGAGAAAGGTCACTGCTGATCTATCTCTCTGTTCCCGCACTCTCTCTGTCTCTGTCTCTCTCTCTCTCTCTCTCTCTCTCACACACACACACACACACACACACGTTCCTCCTTACAAAGCCAGGCACATTTTAGATATGCTCTAGTTCAGAGACTCCTAAAATCCCTTTTTAAATCAATGTATTCAAATCAGGCCTTGGAGATTTGAATTTTAAGACTTTGTCTTTACACACCAGAGATATGGAGACAGAATTTTTTCCTTTCTCTCTTTCTCTTCTTTGGTTCTTTGGTTACGTGACTCTGTGCACATTTTTAGATATATGCTATTCTTAGTATGCCAATTAGGTAGACGGTAAAATGAGAGAAACAAACGGACAATTTCTAGTAGGATCGTAAAAAGGAGCGCCATTGAGGCATTTTTGAAAACAACCAAGATGGTTGCAGCTGATGAACTTTCTGCTGAAGCCACAGGAATTGGCGAAAGTTTAAAATACCAGCTCATAACATGTCATCTCATCTCTGCACACTGTAGTCTGTTAATAGTTTTTTCATCGCTGAGGCATGATTTTTCTCCCACACTTATTGCCAAGACCTGACCACTAGACACTGAGTCCTCAGTCACAAGTTGATAACCTGTTAACTCTTGGCAATCCAAAATAAACAGAGATGTTCCAGACTAATTTGCAACTGCATTTTCGTGGGGGTTAATAGTTGACAGTTTCTGGACACCTTCAGGATTTCTCTAATTTAGGCCCCTATCAGGACATAAATCTGGTTAGGACCTGCAAGGTACTAGACGATATATCCAGATACAGATCACATGTCAACACCAGGTGTAAGAGGGGAACAATACTGGAGTCCCACTGGGCATGGATCCCTTCGAGAACAGCTGATGCAAGTTCCGAGATGTTCCTGAGATTCTCCCGTCATCTTGTCATATAGTGAGAATCAAGCTGCCATGCAATGTTAAATATAACCAGTAAAATGTATTGAGGCCATTTTTAGACTGCCAGACCAAAACTGTTTTTTGGTATATGTAGATTGATTTTTAGAAAGCCTGGAAAGCAATAGAATCAGATTTCAAAGTGTCTTTTGTGTAACGTTACTTACACAGCACTTAGAAAAAATTTGAACATCCACAACTCCTGCCTCCCTCCAAAGTCCCATCCCCCTCCTCCTGCAACTCCACCTCCCTCCAGAGGCCTACATCCCCCTCCTCCATCTCGTCCTCATTACGTCGTTGGTAAGGTAACGTTAGATACACGGAAGAGGAGGGCGAGTGTAACGAGTTTTCTTAGAGCCATATGAGAAATGTACAATTATGAGTTTTTATCTCTGGTGGAATTCACTTACATTTTAGTGTGCCATCAGCTTATTAATAGCCCTTTTAACCTAAACAAAGAAAAGCGTAAAATTTCCACAAAGATAAGTGTTCATTTAAACGGAGCTTTTCCAGCTGAGCTTAGTTTGTCTCAGTTCCAAGTGTTAAATAGGACTGATGAGAAAAATTGGACAAACTGAAATGCTAAAGAAGTTAAAGTTGAGGTTGACAATGTCATATAAGACATAATGATGAATTATTTTAAATATCTCTGGAAATACTGCATGCAAGAAACTTATTTAATTTTGCCCAGAAGCTAACTTAAACCATCGCGCTGTTCCAGTGAGGACTCAGGTGCGACATTACCCCTATCATAAGCTCACCCTTAACCTAAAGATAACTACAGGCAAAACGCCAACTTTATACATAACACAATTTCAAGGAACTTCTGAATTTTTTTTGATATGACTCTTTCTCTGAGGCATCCGCAGAGGTCGTAGCTAGTGTCTTCTGTACACACACATGTAACACACACATAACACACTATATACTGCTTATATATTTTTTTAGATTTATATATACTTATTTTGAAAATGGTTGGCCTCAGAATCTTTTGCAGTTTGTGTAGAACAGTTATATAAGAGGGACAGAGAGGGAGACAGAAATACAGAGATGTTAGGTGCTATTCTGGACAGATATGAATGTGAGAAACATAACAGAAGCAGATAGACTGAGCTGTTGCGAAGCCTCCTGGCAGAGATGTGGAGTCTTGTACACCGGGTTGGGGAAGGTTTCACAACACGAGCGCCGCAGCTTCACTGATATCTTTCTGTCGGTTGTAAAATAATTCAATAACAATCCACAAAAGTTGTGTAAGTGTGCATTCATTTTAAAACTGTTTGAGACAAACAATAGTAACATTAGTTTTCCAAAGCTTTCTCTTGTTTCTCAGTATAGTGTCAAACATTGTTTTCCTCAACCTCAACCATTGGTTTCTTTTTTTCTGCAGTATAGTTTGAGGAATTAACGCAAAACAACCAGGAAGAGATTCAAAATGACCACAAAGAGATGCAAAGGCAAAGAGACACAGCATAACTACAAAAATGGATGAAACTAACCCAGAGAAACACACAATTACTACAAAGAGATACAAGATGACCAAGCTGCATTTAGTATGTAGGCTTTAGTGTGTAATTGGAAAGGTTACACGCTGGCATTCACACTTGGGTCAAATGACTCTGCAGGAATCACAGGTATTGATCTAGTCAGGCTCTGATTGGCATTGATGAAAATATGGCACAAAGGTGAACAAGCTGATTTTAGCCCTTTAATCGACAAGATGTAATCACAGGCTGCCACACTATGCTACCTGTCTCCACTTAGGCAGCACTCAGGCATTGTTCCTAATTGTTCTGCACAGAGTTCGAACAAGGGAGTGAATAAGTGAGAGATATAAAGTGAAGTAACCACTGTAACATTGTTACTGGCCTCTTTATGCTGTTCACCAATCTGTTTTCTGGCCTGTCCGTGACACTAATAACTGGCAATGGGAAAGTAAAGACTGTGCCATATTTTGAACACTACTCTGCCTCCTGTGTGTTCCCTGTATTTGAGTCTTCATCAGGGTCACTACAAAAAATGCAGCTGGTCACACAGACATTCACCGGTGGTTCTAAATCAGTAATTTCAGACCTTTTCCAGGGTATTCCAAATGGTAAAGAAACTACCACAAACTATTGGAAAATGAATTTAATAGTAAAATTAAAGTCAGCAGTGTGTGAAACTATCTTTTCTACTTCTTCTTTTACATATTGGCGTGAATTCTGTTGGAAGAATATTATTTGTTTTTTCACTACTCCTAAATTGAAAACAAAAATGAAAATGTGGGGTTGACAAGGCTTTTGCTTATGCCCAAAGACAACTGTTTTAAGAAAATACTGTATCTGGAGAATCACACAGGGCTGCAGGTCCCACCGGCACGTGTGTCACTTTATTTGTGCAGTCTGACAGGAGGAATAATAGGAACCGTCAATACCGCCTGGAAATATTTACAGCAGCAGCAGCAAAAAAAAAAGCAATCACTCACAAATGGTTACAGGCTGATAAACCTACAGTTGATAACTGGCTTGAAATCATCAAAGAGATCCATGAGACGGAAAGAGTGACTTCTTTCTGAGACTGAGAAATGATTTGGGTTTTGCAAGAAAATAGAAGGAAGGTAGGTGCTCTCCTCATCCTCACTGCTTAAAATATCATTTACCTTCCTTTTCCTGTACTGGGAAAATTATATGCAAATTATGAATAGCTGTATAAAGACCCCCCACCTTTATCCCATATTATAAGATGTCTGTCATCTGGCTATGATGAATGTCATAATGTCTGTCAATGATGTTCCATATTATTGTTTTTGCGAAGTGTCAAAAGAAAGAACCCTCAGATAAAAAAGTTATCCATTCTCTAATCTACATGAAAACATGTGTGTCCTCTCCCTCAGGATGCATGGAGCGACAGCGAGGGTCACGTTTCACTGGACAGCCAACAAGATTACGAGCTGATAGAAGCCAAACACAAACCTGACGGATTCTACCTGCTCTTCAAAAGACCGTTCAGCACCTGTGATCCCAAAGACTACCTCATAGAGGTGTGTAACATCTTTCTTTCAACAGTGTGTGTGTATGTGGCAGGGAAGCAGTTTGCAATAAAAATGTTCACCAATAATGGATGGAAATTATTCCAACTACTCAAGGAGGCTTTGCACCTATAGTAGACCTATACATAGCGGTGACTCACTCTGCTATCTTAATGTCACGCTCGTTCATCTTTCATGAGCTGTGTAAACTGCCAGAGCAAACACAGCATTGTATTACAGAGGAATCCTGTATATTTAGCTCTGTAAAAAAAAAAAAATTTAAACCTTACTGCCCCTCTTATATCACTACAGTCTAACATTGCTCCCCTGTTAAACACTTTGAACTGCACTTTTAAAAGAGCCACTGTATATAAATGTTTGACTAATTTAACAGGAGGGTTTTCTCCTCGTTACTGATGTCAGCCCTCCATTCTACCCAAGTGCACGTAAAGGGAGAGCACACTTGTTGCTCTATATGTCACACATAGCCTGAAGCCAAAATAATGTCTGTCAATCCTGCACTGACTTAAATTGACAGTTAACAGGTGGTGAGAAGAACATGTGAGGAAGGCGGGAAAGATGGCGCTCGAGTGCGCACATGTGTAACCTAACGACAGTGTGTTTGCACTGTACGTGTTAGTCAATGAATGTGTAGGGTACATGTGTGTAGGGGGCGGATTTGCATCGCTGTCTTTGATGAATATTAAGAAGAAGCAATGACACAGATGATCGCAGAGAGCTCATGGTTTCATGTAAGGATGGGAATCAAGAACTGGTTCCAGTTGAGAGCTGGTTCCAAATGTCCGGTCCATTGAATCGCATGCCTCCGAGCTTATTACCTCCTTTTATTGAGCTAGCAGTTTCGTGTTGCAAAACGATGACATCAAGGTCACACATCTATACGCTGCTTGCTTGCGACAAGATGGAGTGATAGCAGAGAGGAAGAAACGGCTCAAAGCGTGGCTTCATTTCACGGAGAAAGACGACAGCAGTGCTGCTTGTACTGTCTGTAAAGATCATTTCAAGTGAGGGTGGAAACATCAGCAGTAGACATCTTTCTGCACAACATGAGCCTAAATTCCAGGAAAGCAGCATATTTGCAGTGGTGAATGAAGAACCAGAAAGTGGCTTTGGTAGAGTGTAATGTCACCTATTAGACTATTACTAAGTAAAAGTCTTAAAGTATCTGATGTATCAAAAGTAATTTTGTAATATCAAGTGTAATTAAGTGTTAAAAGTATAAAGTACAAGTAAATTCTGTCAGTAAAAGAGCAAGCGGTCAGAATTTTGACAGTTTATTTCTTCTTAAAATGTACGCCAACTTCCCCTGACCCCTGCACCCCGACCCCCTAAACCCTGACAAGGAGAGACTATATTTCCAGAGCTGCAAATATTAGTAGCTTAGCATGTATTGACTAATAATTATAACTGTCATTGTAATTATTATCACCATCATTACTATTGACTGCAGCCCGACAAGGCGATGTACATGGACTTAGGACAAGCACAAAATCATGCATAAAAAGAGAGAAAATAAATACATAAAGGCAATGTTAATAATAAATAAAATATAATAATAACAACACTTGTTTCTATTTCATTCATTCCAACCCCACCTGTTTGCCAGCCAGGAATCCAATGAATGTACGCCAACTGAAAAAAGGAGCCCACGTTACACTTGAAGAAAAACAAAATCCTTTTTTGCAACTTAAAGGATTTAAAGAACAAAATCCAGTTTTTACCGTCCTTCAGTTCCTGCATCCGTCGCTCCGTCCCTTCCTTCCTTCCTTCCCTATTTTGTAGTTAGTAACTAAGATGCTTAGGGAAAATGTACTTTCGTAACAGTATATACTTTATTTAGGAAATGTAGTGGTGTAAAAGTGAAAGTTGACAGAAATATAAAAACTATAGTAAAGCACAGATACTCTAAAAAAAAGTACTATTACAAAGTATTACTGTTACTTTACTCAGCAGATATTTTTTCTTTGACTAAGAAAACCTTAATGAAATGAATGCTGTAGAAATATTCTCTCATTACATGTATTTTAGATGATGACAGGCCGACTGTTGCAGCAGCCACCTCATCTCACACCTCACCTCACGCTTGCTACACATGGAGGGAAAATGAATGAAGAAAGGGTGTAGGCCACTTTTTCCCACAGAGAATCAAAAGTGGAATCAATAAAGAATCAGAACAATAAGCAGAGTCGATAATGACACTAGTATCAATAAAATCTTATCCATTCCTATCCCTAGCTTCAGGTGTAGATATAAAATCCTCATATAGCAGTTTGATCAGCACAATTTCCACTGAAACATTCATTACAGTTATAATGGTTTCCATGGTGCTGCATCAGACCTCTAAGTTGCAGACATAAAACCAATGGTCATCACCATGACAACATAATGAAAAGTTCTCTGTTTGCCTTTGCAGGCATTTCAGCCAAATGATAATCATGAGAGACTACTAATTTGAAAAACACATCTCTGCCGTTTATGCTGTGCTATCAAACAGGCTTTCTCCTCTGATTTTTTTGTGTTTGGTCAGGAGGGAACGGTGCACGTCATCTATGGACTTTTGGATGAGCCACTTGCATCGCTGGAGAAGCTCAACTTGTCCCGGATCCACACGGGGATACAGAGAGTGCTGATGCTGCGCCCCGACACGCCGCCCCCCACCCTGCCTCCAGATGTGCAGACGCTGGATGTCGTGGCGCCAAATGTCATCATACCAAATGAAGAGACCACCTACTGGTGCTTCATAGAGGAGCTGCCTGAAAACATGCCCAAGAACCACATTGTTATGGTATAAATGCCTCCGAAAATAGAAACACTGAACATGGATTTTTACGCACAGTGGAGTGGGTGTTCTAGATGGAGATCGTGCACAGGCAGCTGTTATTATTGCTCCTTGTTTACCAGCTGGGCCTTACAAAACAAGAGAGGCATTGTTATGGCTAGAAAGCAGAGAGAAAACATCACCTCACATCCTTTATATTTTCTCTCAGAAATAGATGTGGTATATATAATTTGATGAAATGTGAACAGATCTGACCTAAAAAACATGGAGTATTATAAGACACGGAGGTTACTGCACAGTATGTTGCATATAATTCATTTCAAAGATGTTTTTATTGACATACCTGTCTGAGGTAGTGGCATTGCCAAAGCTTTTAGCAATAAAAACACATCAAACAGCAGGATTCTCACTTTTTTTCCACTTGCTTCTTTTTCTCCACCTCTCTCTCTGTTCCTGTCAGTATGAGTCAGTGGTAACTCCAGGTAACGAGGCCATCGTGCATCACATAGAAGTGTTTGAATGTTCTCCGGAAGTCCGCAATGTTCCAGAGTACAGCGGCTCCTGTGATGACAAGATGAAGCCGGGCAAGCTCAACTTCTGCCGCCATGTGCTCGCTGCATGGGCTATGGGTGCTGAGGTACGATGGGAAACAGACACCCACACGCATCCTCTTACTTCTGTCCTTATGGGGGACCTTCCAGTGACTATATTCACTCATTTTTCCTTATCAAAACTAAAAGAAAACACTGCTGCAAACTTATATAACTTACATAATATAACTTTTATGATGCAAATCCAAGTCCTGACCCTGAAACTGCCACTTGAAGATGTAACGATCAACCCACACAAACCCCATCAGATGAAGCGGGATAAACATATACATTGACGAGTTTTTAATAAGCATAACAGGTGTCTAATTGAAAGAGGGTTGGAATAATAGCCTAATTTTGGCCCTGTCCTCGTACCTATTATGAGAGATAAACAAAAACTCCTACGGGAGTAATATCCAAGCCTAGAAGTGCGAGCAGAAAACCTTGTAAAGTTGATCCCACACGCAGCACAAGTCTATTAAGAGCTCGGAGACAGTCTGTATGTGGGAAGCACAGTCACACGCAAGTATTCACAAACTCCATTACATGGACACTCAACACAAACACGAATGAAAAACATATTTATGTAAATTGGAAGCTTAGAAAGAGGTACAAGGCAGAAGAGGTTACATCATGGCTGATATTCTCAGTCAACTGACTGATCTGCTGATCTATCAGCTTTGAAATTAACTATCAGAACCACCCAACATGCTTTTCTTATTTTGCACAATGAATTAATATAACATACATTGAAAAGTATTGCATTTCAAGTCTCCATCTGCTGGTGAGTCATCATGATAAGAGTATGCATGCATAATCTGAAGTTAATTCCACTACAGAAGATACTTGATGATCACTAAAATTAGGTAGAAAAAAAATATCTGGTACTGGCAATAATATTGTGCATCTCTAGTTAGGTTCTTCATGTAAAGTTACATAGATAGGGTTTAGAAAAGTAAAATGATGTAAGCTTGGTTTAGAAAAAGAAACATAGTTGGGCATCTTCACATTATATACTTCATGTAAAGTTATGTACTTAACTTAAATTTTTGTAGGTTAGGTTTGGTAAAGTTATGTGGGTTAGATATAGGGAAAGAAACACGGTACCCTAAAATAACTCAAATTTCACTTGGTTTCACACAGGACACAAACACCACTCTCCTGGGGTAAAGTCCTGAGTTTGTTTGACTCAACCTGATCCCTTATGTCAACTTTTGCTCTTCATACTACTTCCTTCTTTACTCCCATCAGTGCATTGGTCACGTGATTGCGGTCATTTTGATTACTTGGGTTATAAACAAATTACTGGTTCATGATTACAGGGGTTATGTACGAATTCTGATGTATTACTTTTTGTAGGTATAGGTTCAAACAGTGCATGCATACAGCCTGAATGACTACATGTAATGGGTTATTCATAGAGCCAGAACCCACTGAGCATTATTACCTGACTCAGAAGTTTCCCTGAGTCCTACAAAGTGCTTCTTTTAAGCTTATTTAAGACTTCCCAGCACACACATTCTGCTCATTCTGCAGCTAAAGAGACACTGATTTTTATCTGGAGTTGGTGAATCACAAACTAAACTTTAAAAAAGAATGAAAAGTGGTCTTGCAGTCATCAGGTGACCAGAAACACGACTCCAGCTCCGCAAGTACTGTTGACAACTGTCTGCTAACATTGTTAAAAGTGATACGTCAATGTTGAGTTACAGCTTGTTCTGCTGCCCCCAAGTGGCAAAAACAATAGCTATACCCTGAATCGCATACTTGGTCTTTTAACTATTAGTACATACTGCAGCTGCCCCTAAAAAGGACATTCAAAACTGGGACCTACTGCTTTGTCATAACATTGGGCATTGAACATTGAATCTGGCATACTGCATTTGACATATTATATATTAGGACATGCTAAATCTTTTTCCTGGAATGAGAATTTCTAAGATACTTGCTTCGACCCCGAGAGTCAGCTAGCCAACAAATCAGCCAGCCAAAAGGTGGCAAAGAAACCTGACTGACCAGTCCTTTAATCGAATTCTTCTCTCAGCTCATTAAAATCACTGCAACTACCAGAGTTCTCTTCTCCTCAGTTTCTTTTGGGAAAACAAACACATTTCAGTTCTTTTCTAAAGCAGAGCTCCTGACTGAAATAGTGCAGGAGAAAAACACTTGTTTCCTCAGCCATCTTCCCAGTCAGTCATCTATCAGACATTAAATCACCCCACTTACATACCACAGCTACCAACCAGCCGGCTGACCGAGCAAGCAAGCAAGCAGCCTGCTGGTCACATAAAGCAAAGAGGACAGGGAACGGTGAGCCTGTCACCATATTTCTCTGCTCCGCTCCCCACTGTATCACAGCCAGCCTGGCCCCTCTCTGATTGGATTATCTGCCAGCCAAACAAAAACAAGCAGGATGCCTTCTGTGAGCTGTGAGCTGTGAAGACAAGATTAGGTGGGAAATATTCAGGCCTCTTTCATCACCTCTTAATAGTGTTGTTTCATTCTCCCCGGCACCGCATCAGAAGGGAAACGTGGCCGCACGAAAACACAAAACAAGAGAGAAACGGGAAAATAGAGAGGGTGAAGTTTGACAGAAGAGAGAAATAATAATGTACGACACTGTCAAAATGTGAAGAGAAAGGACAGCACGGGACAAAGACAGATGCGTGTGGAGAGAGCAAGTCCCTGAGGGTTTTACTGTTACGACATTAAAGCCGGATTTAATAAAACAATTCTTTCTTCCATTACAAACCGAATGTATCAGCAGAAGTGGCTTAAGGTGAAGACACCGAGGTAGAATTGAGATTAAATCAAGATTCCTTGATACAAGCGTGGAGGTTTGACGCCCATGGGGCCAGCAGTGACTCAAAAATTAATTTCTACCACGATAAGCAGAACAGTTCAGAATCCAAAGGAGTGGAAGAAAAAAAAAAACCTCACAAGTTCAACCAGCATCTCGGAGGACACATCCATATGAGAATACAACCATTCTCTGTGTAGAAATAATCAATAAACACTGATCGAGCCAGCTCATAGATCCTCCAAAAAGGCCTCAAAGACATTTGAAGATTCTCAACAAGGAACATAGTTGATGCAGCCTGATTTAAATCTGTGTTAATGATCTGGTTTTTTTGTATCATAATCAGTTTTAAATCCCTTTTTTTGCCATACAATCTGTTCCCGTTACAATTTTAGATTCTGTGGGTGGTTGGGAGCTTGTGAGTAGGCATGGCTTTATTTTTAGTAGCCATCATCAAACATGGCAGAGAACCACTCAAGTATAGCTCGAGAGGCAATCTATTATCTCTGCAGTGTGGGCAAGAAGATGAATAAGACTGATGTAATTGTGATTTCTTAGATATACCATGTTGAATCTGAAACAGGACTGGTTTGAGGCGGATTGAGTAAGCCTGTCTTTGAGTTTTAGACATTCTACATTGGGTCACATAAATCAGTCTCGTCTGGACGTTTGAGTAACACTTGTCAAAGCTCCTGAGAGGCTGGATATATGTCTTTCAACACCTAATTTGCACATCTACACAGCAGTATAGTACATGTTGGTGACTTCTTTTTGTCATCCTCTAACAATGCCTGCCTTGAGCAAGGATGTTAGAAGTTATTTTTCAGCTCCGTCCTCAGAATTTGAGACATTTAAATGTGTTTTTCCCGTCGGGGACCTAAGCGCATTAAAGTCCCAGCGTGTGATAATAGTTTGGTTCCTTTCACTAAAACACTGTCACCCTCCACCAGTGGCTTTGTTTAGAGAAACCTTCCTCACTCTGAAATGTATTACTTTGTGCGTGTAGTACAGAATGCAACAACAAATCACAAGTTACTGGGTGATATTTGGAGAATACAGGGATAAAATGCACCTACATTCTGACTTTTGCACAGACGAAACAAAAATCTTTTTACTCAACAGCTTTGTATCATCTGTATGCTACTTGAAGAGGAGTTTTTGCTTTGACTTCAAAGCAGCTGTGCGTAAATGAGAGGAATAATGCATTGTGCATGTGTGTGTGTGTGTGTGTGTGTGTTTGCTTGCAGGCTTTTTACTATCCTCCTGATGCAGGGCTGTCTATGGGTGGGCCTGGTTCCTCAAGATTCCTTCGTCTGGAGGTCCACTACCACAACCCTCTCCTTTTATCAGGTAATGGCCTTAGCCACCGCGACGTCACCAATTGGCTTATGTAATCCATTTTGAAGCCTTGTATTTGGCATTTTGGCCGTCGTCATCTTAGATTTTTGGAGCCAAAAGTGACCATACTTGGGTGAGAGGGTGGAGCTGAGGAGGAGTGAGGGGTGGATTTGACACATAGGGCCCGTCACTCAAACTAGCTACACCGTGATATCATGCATAACTTTAAGCCTAAAGAGTGTACACTCATCTTGAAAAGTAAATTTGCCGTAGAGACGAAAACCTTTTTTTTTGTACCAGGCTGTAAACATGTTTATTTCTACCATGAAGTTTTGGCATTCTAACATGAGAGTCTGTGGGGATAAGCTAGCTTTTGGAGACAGCCTCAAGTGGCCATTCGTGTAACTGCAGTTTTTGGCACTTGGGCATTAGCTTCATTATTCAACCCCTCAGGTTGCTGCTTGGTAAACACCCACACAAACTTAAATCCAACCACATACTGGTATACATTTCTTTTCTTTTTTGGGGGGTACACATGAAACACTAGGTTTGGGGTCCACCCCCAGGAATTCTTTGGGCGCCAAACACTTAATTTCCGGCTATATTTTTTTTTCTTGCACCAATGTATAGCAGAAATGTCTATAAATTAATCAAATTAAAGGTCCTCTGCAACTTCCACATTCTTATTAGAGAGTACAAATGCATATGTTGTAAAAACAGAGGGGTACGTGCTCCATGCATTCCTCCCAAAAACTACACCTGTGCACACACACAGAGCAGGATTCGGTGTATATCTCCTGATGAGTGCTCGGCTTATCTTCAACAGAGCGATTCATTTATAATGTTCCAGATATACCTCTTGATCTCACTTGTTCGAGTTGCCACAGACTTTGCCTTCCTTATCCTGATATGACCTCACAATATATATCTTACATCACTACGATTTTGTGCATCATCTTATCTCTTAATTCGAATTTTCCTGCAGTTCAGAGATACAGAAAAGCCTTTGCATCAACTTGACACTAATAATTGAGCCAGAGAAACAGCATCACTGGTGTGATCTTGATTTGAATTTCTTTTTGTAGGTTTTCAGCATTTTATGCCTTTGGTGAAAGTGCTAAATCATTCTGCTTGGTCTTTAACATGATCTACTGGTAAACTGACTGAACATTACATATCTTAATATTCCATGATGTTCCTCATGCAGGCCGTCGTGACTCATCAGGGATACGGTTGCATTACACCCCTAGTCTGAGGCGGTACGATGCAGGGATCATGGAGCTGGGCCTCGTTTATACTCCTATCATGGCTATCCCACCCAAACAGCACACCTTCTACCTCAGCGGATATTGCACCTCCAAGTGTACCCAGACTGTATGTATGCAACAAAAAAACATAATTTACTGCACTATTTATGGTTCAAATATAGAAATACAAAGAATGAGCCACATATTTCTTTAAGTTTTAGTCCTGAAAACACAAAAATCTTGGTTGGAGCTTGTCCTTAAAAAATCTGTTTCTCTGTCTAGGCTTTGCCTCCAGGAGGAATCTTTATATTTGCGTCCCAGCTGCACACCCACCTGGCAGGCCGTGGGGTAAGAACAGTTTTGGTGAGGGGAGGCAAAGAGCTGGAGGTGGTACAAGAGGACCAGCACTTCAGTACACACTACCAGGTGAGCAACAGCAGGGCTCATTCAACCCAGAGGACCTCAGTACAGAGAACCACCTTTGTGCATTGTATCTTATATTGAATTCTATTGGATAAAAGTGGGTTTAGCTTCATATTACACTGAGCTGTGTGCCGCTGGGACAAAGATTACCCTCGACAAAATAACAGAGAAATGAAGACTGAAGCTTACTGTTGCTACTGACTTCTACTCATCTTTTCAAATAAAAGTTGCCATCTCATTACAATAAAGGCCAAAGAAGTGGCGAATATTAAATTGTTATTTCTCTTATCACCAACAAATCCCATGAAAAGACCAAAACCAGCCCATCAGCTGATATTGAGGACATAAATCTTTGAAAACAGCCCACAAAAGTATAATTTCATTCTTTAAAAAGGGCTCAGTAATTCCCTGAAACAGCAGGGCACTGTCGTTTTTATGCAAACGCTTCTCAGACTAGAGTAAACAGAGCATTTGTCGGGGACTATTTTCAGTGGTGGATTAATACACATGTGGTGCCCTGGTGGCTATTTCAAAACAAATTACTGTGCCCATGTTTACTGTAATGAAAGAACATATGAACCAGTGCACAAGTGTGTCTCAAATAGTTTTTGGACACTGTATATGGCACAGAGGAATTAGCATCTTGGGCTTTGGCGACACAGATATCACAAAGTGTTAATGATGAAAATACAAATCATAATCTTCTGTACTACTTCATTAAAGGAGTAAAATGAGCATTTATCGATCAGTTATTTACTCTGTGTTACCTTGAATCTATGAAGAAAACTGTTTTTCCCTGCATGTCTCCACAGTGAACGGAGAATCCAAAAAAACAAACATTCCTCATGGACTGAAGTAAAGGGGAGCTACATTTTGATAACAGCCAAACTATATCAAAACTTTTTTGCAAACTCTCACACAACTTGTGCAGTATAACCCAAGTCACACAGTATTTAAATAACACTTCAGCCAAGGAGAAGCATGCCTGAGCTTTTATCTACACTCTTGTGCAAATTGCAGTCCTGCTGGTATTCTAAAGAAAATTATAATCTGTCACATCAGTCACAGTTATAACACTCACGACATGAATCCAGACATCATCAAGTATAGCACTCTATAATCTTCATCCACAAGACAGCAGTATAAAATAAGTTCCTGACCATCAACTCGACATCAGAGCTGACAAACAACATTGTTGAGAGACAACATCTGTTGTGTTTTTTTTAAATGCACAATATCCCGGGGCAGGTATACACACACACACACACACACACACACACACACACACACACACACACACACACACACACACACACACACACACACACACACACACACACAGGGCAGAGAAGGACATCTGCTAGGCTGCCGGATACAATCTCCAGCTGCCGTTGATGTCAGACTAATTTAAGTGTACCTGTGTGGCGGTGCTGTTTCAAACCCTGCAGCCTCATTATAGGCATATGAAGACTTTATCAAACCATTCTCAGCAAAGCTAATAGACCTTTTCAAACGCACACAACACAACTAATAACTGTGAAAGCTGCCTCAAAGGAAATCATTAAAAGCAACCAGTGTTTTATCTTGCTGTGTTTGAAATAAATCTGCTGTACACAAAGTGTCTGACTGTGCCCAAATCTAAGATGATGGAGAGGGAAATGCATTGTCGAAATCTGTCTCATGTAAACTAAGAATTCTATTCTGACTTTTGAAAAACTTCATACAAGGAGCTTTTCTATTCAATCCACTTAAATCATCATCAGAGGAACCGAACTGCACCCACAAATAGTATGACTGCACAGAAGGAAGTGTGCATCTACTCATGGACGAGAGGCTCGTGCTTGTAACAGCGCAAGATGTAAACATTAATGGCGTTCTCCTTGACTGAGCTGTAACATTAGCTCAGTGGTGCTAGGTGAGCTAGCAGTAGATGCACGCCTCTTTTTGGAGGACGACCTGCTGAAGTTCAAACTGAGCATCAGAATGGGGAAGAAAGGTGATTTAAGTGACTTTGAACGCAGCATGGTTTTTGGTGCCAGACGGGCTGGTCTGTCAGAAACTGCTGATCTACTGGGATTTTCACACACAACTATCTCTAGGGTTTACAGAGGATGGTCCCAAAAAGAGAGCTGCAGTTCTCTGGGTGAAAATGCCTTGTTGATGCCAGAGGTCAGAGGAGAATGGCCAGACTGGTTCAAGATGATAGACAGGCAACAGTAACTCAAATAACCACTGGTTACAACCAAGGTCTGCAGAAGACCATCTCTGAACCAACAACACGTCCAACCTTGAAGCAGATGGGCTACAGCAGCAGAAGACCACACCAGGTGCCACTCCTGTCAGCTAACAACAGGAAACTGAGGCTACAGTTCACACAGGCTCACCAAAACTGGACAATAGAAGATTGGAAAACGTTGCCTGGTCTGATGAGTCTGGATTTTCGTGAAAGCATGGGTCCATCCTGCCTTGTATCAACGGTTCAGGCTGCTGGTGGTGGTGTAATGGTGTGGGGGAGATTTTCCTGGCACACTTTGGGCCCCTTAGTACCAACTGAGCATGGTTTAAACATGTCCATCCCTTTATGACCACAGTGTACCATCTTCTGATGGCTACTTCCAGCAGGATAACGCACCATATCACAAAGCTCAAATCATCTCCAACTGGTTTCTTGAACATGACAGTGAGTTCACTGTACTCCACAGTCACCAGATCTCAACCCAATAGAGCATCTTTGGGATGTGGTGGAACGGGAGATTTGGGAGAATGTTTCCAGCACCTCACTGATTTTGTGGTGAACTGCCCCTTTAATGTGCTGTGTTTGTTTTTGTCTTCTCTCTCACAGACAATCCGAGTTCTAAGGAAAATGGCGAATGTTCTACCCGTAAGTATAAAGCCGATAACTACCGCCTGCATTTGACAAAAGCAGTGACTATTATTATGTTTTACTTTTCCACTGAGCAGTTTTCACATTCAGACAAGAATGGGAATTTTACTATTCTGCAAGCTCAGCCAGCCTCCTCTGAATGGTAGTGTCCCAGATGTATTTTTTCCTCCGCTTTGCATTTAAAGTATTGAATTAGAATACCTCGCTGCTGCATAAGGTGCTTAAATGGAGTGGAAATAAGGGACAGGCTGTAAAATCTGTGCTGTCATAGGAAGTTCTCGAGAGACAGACAAGACAAAACCGCAGCAGCTGAGCTCCACAAAGCGAAAAACTGGCCACTGGCTCCCTTTAATAACTAATTTTCTGTCAGTAACCTTAAATTATCTTCGGAGCGCTTTGTTAAACATAGAACATGGTGAACTGCTGTGTGTGCTTGATCCTGCAGGGTGACGTCCTCATAACAAAGTGTACTTTTAACACAGAAGACAGGAGCAAGCCTACAGTGGTGAGCAGCACACTAATATACACGACTATTTTATGTCGCTGAGGTTCACCTTGAGCACTGTCGACAGCAACTGAATAATTTTGCCTTCTCTAATCTGTCTCCTCCCTCCTTCACTCTTATAATCCTTCCATCTTTCCCCTCACTAATACCTACATCTGCTCTTTATATCTACATCCTCCTGCATCTCCATCCAAACTTCTTTGTCTCCTCAGGGAGGTTTTGGCATCATGGAGGAAATGTGTGTTAACTACGTTCACTACTACCCCCGAACTAAGCTGGAGCTCTGCAAGAGCCACGTTGACCCAGGATACCTGCAGAAATACTTTAACTTCATTAACAGGTAGCACACGCAGGGACCATCTCTCTCTGCCTGAAATCATTTGCTTGTTCCCCTTGTCCTTCATTTTTTTCTTTTCCTTTGTGCATCTTCCTCTCCATCTTCTGTGACTAAGCAATTTTTGACTCTCGCATTCCACCCCTTCCCCCTCTGTCCTCCGCTCCCAGGAACCAGAGTTGTGTGATTACTTCTTTTAATCTCAAAAACCAGACGCTTTGTCCTTTAAAGTGAAACTTGTGTTCTCCCAACTCCAGTTCTAACTGCCTTTTTTTTTCAATCTCTTCCTCGTTTCTCAATCTCACTCTGCCTCCTTCTTGTATCGACTTTCCTTCAACCTCCCGCTCCCTCGCCATCCTGCCCTCCCTCCAGGTTCCACGGAAATGACCAGTGTGTGTGTGGTGAGGTCGGTGTGACGGAGCAGTATTCTCAACTACAGTGGGACGCATTTACCGGAGAGGTGCTGGACTCGCTCTATAATACAGCCCCCATCTCCATGCACTGCAACCAGTCGACTGCACGCCTCTTTCCTGTAAGTCCCCGGTCACACAAACACACACACACACACAACCACTGACTGCCAAGCCAGCAATTAAACCGGTTCAAAGGCAGACATCAGTTGGACAGAACACTCGGATCAGCTTAACGGACAGCTTGTTAACTTGTTATAAGCACACACACACGCGCACACACACACACACACACACACACAGGATGTTTGGATCAGAGCGCATAAATCAATCACAGTTCAAAAATGTGAACAGACCTTGATCAAGGTTTTTTTTTTTAGTCAGAAAAAAGCTTCCTCCTTCATGTGCACCATCAGTTGTGCAAGAGCAAACCAGGACAAATGCAGAGAAACAGATTCCAGTGTCGGGGTGAAAACATCAGGAGCAGAACTTCAAAGGGTTCTAGGTATCATAAAGTAAGCAGATCTATCAATAGACACCAGCACGTACTTAAAAACCTAGCATGAGGTTTATGATAGGAAACATACCGCTCGATTTCTCACACAGATGCTGTCGAGAGCATTGATTTTCATTCAGTTTTTTTAATAACTTCAACTGGTAGAAAGACTTTGGCTGCAACAGCTTCCAAAATAATTTGTGTGAAGCCGTCATTGGTGAGGAAATCTGAAAGTAATTCAACAGCCAAGCTTAAAGTCAGGTTGTCACAGTGGTAGTCTTTGTAGTGTCGATACTCCAACCTTAGCGAGGGATGACGAGCGATGCACCAACTGTAGGCAGGAGCTCTTGCAAAAAAAAATGGAGTTGTATTAAGAAAAAGGCTACGAGGCAAAACTTGTGAGGCTCTACAAAGAGAACTTCAACTGAAAACAACTGAGAGCCACAGCCTCACATTCTCCTACTGCAGAAAGGGGAGCGACGTTCCACCCTCTCAAACTCTCCGAAAAGCAGCCCACCGTCAGCTCAGGCAGGCATTGGGTGAACTGGTAGTAATGGCTGACATTTAAATTTACCAAGAGACACACAAGCACACCAACTCTGACATTTTTACACTAACTACTATTAAAGTCAAATCACCCACTGTTTAGAGGGCCTAGCTATGCACACCTGTTTTCACTTGTTTGGTAATCACAGGGTGTTTCAGGTATCAGACACCTACATCCAAAACCTTTTAAGACCTTTTCAAGATCATTTTCAACCAAATTTAAAACACACACAAACCATCCTATATTTATGTCTATATAGGTTTATATATGGCAATAGAGAATTCACCTTCTCCACAAACTAAATTCCTTTTCCATCAGTCTCGTCATCCTCTGCTGTTCTTATCAGTGTTTTATCGAGAGCCTCCTGTGTTTTTTATTCATCTGCTGGTTTCACAGCCTCACATTGAGAGACAGAAACAGTCTAAATAGCGTTGTTAAAATCTGCTTTAAGATCACAGGAGTGACACAACGAGACAACAGGTTTCTGCAAGCAACAAATCCTCAAGAAAGTCACAACTATTTTAGCTTCTTCTGGACATGTTCGTGCAGATGTATTTTCCCTCTTTTCTCTGTTGCCGCTGCTTTAACAGCTTGTAAAACTAACCAATAGTCAAAATCTTTTATTCCCTCTGCAATTCGTCTTTTAAATTCTCTGTAAAAAAAAAAATCTTTATCTGTGATAATCTGTCTATTACCATTTACTATTTGTAGATTCCTTTATTCCACTTAACTCCTTGGCACATTTTTTTTTTATTACTCATTTATTTATGTGTCTACATGTTACGTTATCTTATATTAAAGTATGTGTGCAAGGAAAGCTGTACAAACAAATTGCCCCTTGTGGGATTAATAAAGTTGTCTGAATCTGAATCTATATTTGCAGTCCCATGCAAAGAAAGGCTCTATGTAGGAATATGGCTACAATTATAGCGAGTTAGGTAAATCTACATTTTGCCAGCAGGTAAATACAAATATAAAGTGTTAGTTCAGAAATGTGAACTTTCATGCATAAGAGCTTGAATCATTTTGAGAAAAAGAAAATTAAAGATGGAGAATCAAATTTTTAAGGCCCAATCCAGTACTGAATTTACGAAATTTTCAGACCTTTAAGGACCTGCAGACAACCTGTCACCAGCAGTGACAAAAGGAGCAGATGAAAACTGAAAAATGAAGCGGAACTGACCTGAAATCAATAATTTTACACAAAAGCTTATAACGGGAAAGTGGACCTTGTGAAAAAGGAAGGAAGCACCTTTAAAAGCTCCCATAAAAGATATACACACAAGACAGGTTCAATATATTGTGTGTAACTAATAAAACCTGCAGTCTAAATATCAAGAATACCACCCCTTTTTTGTTAAAAAAAAAAATAAAAAAAATGTGTGTGTAAATGTTACCAAGACCATTTATCTGTTTCAGGGTGAGTGGGACGAACAGCCTCTACCAGTGGTTACCTCCATCCTTGAAAAACCTCGCTACCCCTGTGAAGGAGGAGCAGGCCCCACCAGCCGACCCCCTACACCTCCGGTCTGAGCGAGGGGGCATCACAGCACGCTAAGGCCCAACGAGAGGACACCTTACCTGGGAAAGTTAGAGAAACTCCTGTGACTTTGCAGAATGTACCCTGGTTTTATCTCTGTGTTTGGGCATACATGATGTCCTCGACTGGGTTTTCTGACACCTATTATAATTATATGCTTATATTCACTGTCTGTGTAATTATTAGTACACACAAATGATAATCCTATTCATGTCAAGTTTATAAGCAGTGGACATGGAGAAATGGGATTGGCATCTAACATACGAAAGAAGTGTTACTTACAAATTAGTGCTGAGGACAAAAGTATTACAACCATTTTTCTCAGGTTTATTTCACTCCCATAAAACTTCTCAGTGTTTTTTTCCTGGATTTGGCAGTACATCCAACCAGCCTCACAACCGCACATCGGTTACGACGACAAACTGCTGTCATGTCACAACCCTGGTGAGGACAGTGAGCATGCAGATGAGCTTCTCTAAGACCGTTTCTGCAAAAAAATCCCCTGTTGTGCGAACCACTTGTTGCATCAGCTGTTCGGATGGCTGGGCTTTGCAGGTGAAGATGCTGGAGGTAGAGGTCCTGAGTTGGTGTGGCTAAATGTTATAACAATCAGCTTACCTTCAAAGCCTTTTTATGAGTTCAATTCAAAAGCTACAGTGATCACTTTAACTTGTTTAGAGGGGGTAGACAAAGTAAGGGCCCTGCCTTCGGCTCCCTACTGACACCAGCAGAAGAACGTACTAAGGGAAACTTAGAAGAAATGTCCAATGTCCACTTTTTAAAATGAAAAAATAGGAACCAGGAAAAAGCAGAACCAAAAATAGGAATCAAACTCACTAGGGTGGAATCAAGATAAGAAACAATCCAGTTCTTCTTGTTAGTTAGCTCAGTCCATTCACAGTCTTCCACACACCCGCTCCAGGAAACACCAAAAGCAAGAGTCCATTGAGGTTTTCTTTCAACGCAGGTTGTCCCGTCTCCACCACCGTTCTCTTTTCCTCCTTGGCAAACAAAATTTTAAAAAAAAACCTCCCCAAAGGCCACACCACCTGTGTGCAGCAGCACACCTGAGCCAAGTTAACAAACAGGTGGCAACGAGATCGAGCAGGGGCGAGAGAAAGACTGCAAGATACATTGACAGTATATCTGAAGGCTATTCTACCTTAAAACCCTCTAACAATACTGTACATGTCTCTCCTCTCACCTCTGTGGCAGTGTGATCTTGGGGCTGGTTGGATGTACTGCCACATTCACAGAAACAACATTGGAGACAGTTTATGGGAGTGAAATGAACATTCAGCTATGATATATGCCACACCTGTTATGTGGATGGATTATCTTGGAAAAGGAAAAGTGCTCACTAACACGGCTTTTAACAAATTTGTGACCAAAATTTGGAAATATATCTACTAAGAGCATAAAAAAGTCTTAGATCTTTACCTTAAACCTGTGGAAAAAATGTGCGCAAAAACAAAAGTGTAGCATTTAAATTTCTGTTCAGATTAAATGTTTGTTCAAATTAATATAATTTTACTGTCCCTTCACATTTACGTAAATAAATAAATAAAATGACTTTAATTTTCATTCAGCACTTTTATAGTAATTTTCACTCTTGTGCTACAATCGACTGTGTGTCCTTGTATCATTTTTGTGTGTTGAATAATAAATGTCACAAAAATGTTGGCGGTTAAAAAGGAATTTATTAATACACCAAATGCTCTGGACAGATTAAATGAGTCCGCTTTGACATTGAGTGCACAATTTTACTGGTCGTTTTTGTTATCTGAAATGGTCAAACAATTCTCTTAAGACATTTTACATTTTAGGACTCTCTCTCAATATTCACATCACACTACAGAGGGAAGAAAAACTCCACAAACTGAATTAGACAAAACAAACCTGCGGACGTATTGTGGTCGAGGACCAGTGGTGATAGTGTTTTATCAGTCTGTTTCACATTTCCCATATAAATCTTGTTATTAACCTTAGCCACTGCTGAGAACAACCATTTCAATGATTAATGGCCTTCTGGGCTGAATCAATGAATCATTCCACATTAGTAAACATTTTGTGCTGAACGTGCAGCAACACATATCTGAGAGGCAGGTAGTAGCCATACATACAAATACCTTCCACTACTTCTTTTGGCTGCTGTTTACACAGTGTGTATGATGAACTTTGGTTGTTCATTTGGCCTCAACTGTGTTGCTTAAAGTGGAATTAAACAGGTAAAATAATAAAGTTCTGCGATGTGTCATAAACAAAACGTATACTTTGTAGTTAGCTTGTAATTTTAACAGAAAGAATTAACAAAACATCTTTAATTACGGCACATACCTGCGTTTAAGACAAGAATCAATGCTGTTAAAAGTCAGTTTTCATTCCAGCAACCACGAGCTGTTGACAAAGAAACCAGAGGCTATCTAGCTAGCAAACTTCTTAGCAGTTTTAGTTTTTACACATATATATGTATATATATATATATATGAATACACACAGACATGTAAAGGCACCGTTAATTCTCAATATGTTGACTCAGTAAATTGTCAAATTTAGACTTGGCTAGTTGCTCCAGCAGCATAATTTCATTTTTAATTACACAAATGCTACAATAGAGTCCTGCTATGCTCACTACTCCACTGTACTAAGCTCATATTTTGAATTAAAAACATTAAGAGGCCAAGATGTTTAATGAGCTGCTGCTCAGCGCTTCTTCACAGTTAAAGTACTTCATCATGCCCCCTGCTGGGAGGGCTTTGGCATGAAGCAGATGCACAAATTGAGTTTGATTTAGCAGCATAACAACACAAAATGAGGGCCTCTTATGAAAGCCTGACTCGCTAGATAAGTCTTATTAAATGACAATGCGTGTGTTAAAAAACAAAACTAAGAGAATTGAGTTTGCAAACAGCAGCGACAGCAGTTTAACGCCGCAGAGCACAGCGACGGGGGGACGGATCGGAAAACAAGGGGGTTCTATCTGTAACAGCTGCTTTCTGATAACTCTTGTCTTTTTCTGTCATTTTTCTCCAGCAGTGTTTTGTCCCCGGCTGGTACATTGTGCCTCGGGGTGTTTTTTTCTCTCCCCCTCCCTCTGACTCTGATAAACACTCTGTCTGGCGAAGATTTAGATACCACACAAGCAAGTAAAACTCTGTTTTTAGTCGTTATTATCAGAACAAACATCAGTCACTTTAATCTGACTCAAACTGCCAGAGGGGCTGGAGTAAAGTTTGAGAATACTTTTATTCCCCAATATGGGACTCTATGACCTCACATTAGAAATGACATATTACAGAACTACAATACAACATAATATAGTGCATTATATTGCCTACAGCTGTCCTGACTAACATGTTTTAGGATCCGGTGATCAACAGCAAATACTGGGAGCAGGGAGACTGTATAATATAGCCCTATGAAATGTAAACAGGTGAGTTATATAAAAATCAGCCCATGTACAGTTGTCATGGATGTTAAGATGAGCAACAGAGGCCAAAACCGCACTTCAGCATTGGCTTCATTATTCAGCCCTGGAGGTTGCATTGGCTACTAGCTGCTGCTGCGTTAGCTGGTGCTAACCTGGCTGACGTTGAATGATCGTTACTGAGAGCTGCTCCGAGGACTCAGTGCCGTGTCACACGGGAGCAGTGTATAGCTCCAAAACATTTAAGCTTTGGGAAAAAAAAAAAATCTGTTTCACAACTTTGACCATTACTTTAGTTTTTATTATCTCTCTTGGGTGACATACACTTTTAGTGATGAGTGGATCTTCAAGGGTTTAAAAATATATATTAATTTCGATCAGATTATGTGAACTACACAAACCCCAATCCTCCATTGAAGCATCGTTCCTGTGGGCTATGGCAACACTGAACCCCTGAGCTTGCCTGAGAAGGACTAAATGCACCAACCCGCTATTTCTAAATATCCCATGGAAAGAGACTCACTGCAGCCTGTTCTATTTTGTTCTGAAAATGTCAGCGTGCAGCCTCATTCTGGACTTCAAACTGTGTCACCGATAATGAGGAAATACAGTGAGGGCTGGACGGAGCAGTGAGTGACAACAACTACATGAAAGAGTACTGTTTGTGGTGGATCTCTAGGGTCTAGGTACCAGGTACCATGAGTGAAGAATTACTTTTGGTTCCAAAGGTACCATACCGAAAGTGTTTGGTGGAAACGTGGCTTAACAGAGGAATGACCAAAACTGGGGACAGTACGGAACGGTTCAATTGGTACCATCCACAACTTTTCCCTTTGGAAACGGAAAAAATAATACAGACCTGAACTGTACCGTATCATACTGCTTGGTTGAAACGGGGCTTAATTGAGAATTTACAGTATTTAATTTACACACATGCGTAACTGCTATTTTAGCCCTTATCATTACTGTCGTTTGCTGACTGTGCTTCACATAAAACATTAGCATCATACCTATAATTATGGTAATGAATACTGTCCTAAGGTTCACTGCTATGACAGGTGCTAGTTATTCATAGGGATAAATTAAGACTTCATGAGTTATCGAGTGTTAAGGCTTAGACATTCTGAATTAGTTTGATTTGTCTCTATTGTCTAAAAAGAGAGCAAAGATTGTTTAGTTTCTATTTCAAAAACCAAAGATTGATCATGCGCTATTATTTTAGTCCTCAATATTAATCCAGAAGAGGCGCAGGTTTAATCAGAGTTAGCTAGATTATGACAGGGTCTTCTTCAGTTTACCCAGGATTACTGGCAACACTTATTTGATTAGTGAAGACAACACAATAGGTTTACCTCTTGATTTAGTCTACACAATAACGCTACTCACGAGAACAGTGTTACTCTCACACACAGAGCTTCACAACAAAACATTCATACCAGATTAAAATCAGCACCTCTTTTAGATCTTGATACAGATTTCAGACCATCTACAAAAGCTCCATCTCATCCGCTCCAGTTCACAGATACAATCACAGACATAATCTTTATAAAATTATTATTACATTAAAGATGCATAGTTTTTTTGACAAAGTAGTTCAGACTAAAACAGCTGCATCTGCATGTAAAAAAAACAAAACAAAACACAGTTGCACCTCTCTCAGCCTGATTCTCCAACTACAGTGTGTTTTCTTCAGTTTTCACTTGTGGTCCCTCTCAGGCGTAGATGCCCTTGACGCGTTTATTCTCAGGGTCAAATGGAGATTTGAGGTGGGCCTTGGCCTTGTACGGCACTCCCATCCTCTCCAGGGTGAACTCGCCGCTCTTTATGAAATCAGCACTCACCTGATAACGAAAAGGAAGGGAGAGATCAGAGCATGAACAGTCGGGAGGGAGGGGAGGGGGAATTTACATTTTGGGAGATGAGGAGACGATGGAGATTAAAACAGAGGGTGAAAATGAGATGACCAATTAATCCACACTCTTTGTGAAAATAATGTTCCCAGCTGGCGGAGCGCTCCAGAACGGACAATTTCACGGCGTTCCTATCTGACAGAGGAGAGCGATGCAGGAGTTATAAAACGCTGAAAGCAATCCATTCACTCATGAGTCAATGTCAGCTCCCTCGTAACCCAGAGAGCTAATTTTCACTGACTGACTCCCCCTTTCTCTCCCTGCAGCTCTCCCACTGATCTGTCACTCTTCCCCTCTTTCATTCACACACAAACGCAGAACTCTCTCTCATCACCACTTAGTTTTTACTACTTTCATGTTGAGGGAAGTATAGGGAACAATATTGTGATCAAAGGCTCCATCGTACCAACGACCTTACTCAGGGACAAAGCTGCCTTTATTCCAGCTTAAAACACCTGCAGCCGTGTGGCATTACAGCAGAGGTACACCAGGAATGACGCCGATGCCCTTGTCTCGGTTTAAATGAGACAAGTGTACTGTTGCATTCAAATGGGGTCGTGTTTACCGTGTTCACAAAAACATCCCACATGTACGCGCCCCCTCTTGTTGTACGCATGACCTCAGAGGTGGGATTTATCTGAAAGCTCCCAGTTACCAGTTGTGACGCATTTGCTGGCGTTTTCAGAGGGCCAAATACTTTCACATAAAAGTGTCTGTCATTCCTCTTCCTGTAAAACGTTACGGTGGTTTTGATGACTCATCTTGAACGTCATGATATAAAACTGCACTTGATCGTTAACTCGTGTGCGGTTATAGCTTGCACAGCAAGATTGTAAGAGGAGGTGTGTGTTTGATTATCGGGTTACAAGGGCTGCCCCCTGATAGTCGACCAAACATTAGTCAACCAGAAAGTTCATTAGTCCGCAAGATCTCATTGGTCGCTTTGTCACAGGAAAATAAAATTAAAGTGAAACTCTATTCGGAGCTGCGGCTTGTCAAAATTAATTGAAACCTTAATTTGAAAGGACAGACACTCACGCTGCAACCCAATCACAGCTGACAGATATCTTTCCCTTCCTCCGTAAATATCAGTATGTGATAAATATGGAAAAGCTGAATATTTTAGTGCAGGGCTACCCAGAGCTTTACTTTTCTGTCCCATGGACAATAGGCCTACACACTTATAAACAGCACCTGGAAGAAGATCAGCTCTGCACTCAGCTTGTTAAGGTTGCTTAGCAACTTTAGAAGCAACCTGCTGCCGCGCTTTTGAAAGCTGACACAAAAAAGGCACAAGAGTAGCAGCCAGCGCCTGACCTCGCATTTTCAAGGCGGTTAAAGACACGGCATGTGTACGGCCCCTAATTTCCAGAGCTGGTACCTGCGGTTATTCCACAGGCTAGTTAATAACATGTCGGGCAGGAAATCCAAAGTGTGGGATCATTTTGAGAAGGTGAAGGACGAACCCAAGGTGATATGTAAACTTATCTTCATTGGTCGACTACAAACTTGACGTATCTGAAACATGGAAGTAGCTACATGCCCATTAGCCACTTAGCACAATCATTACTGCTTTGCCGACAGTGTCATTAACAGGCGGCTCGCTCAGTGTGTGACGTGCACTTGTAGATAAAATATAAGCCTCCAATGAATGAGTTATCCAAACAAATATTTAAATCTCTCTTTCACTTATACCCTGCCCACATATCCCACTTCACTCGGATATGGCACATAACAGAAGTTAAAGATGCTTTAACCCATTTGATGGTGTGGTACACTCAAGCTCAATGGTATAACCACTTTTTTTCAGGGAACACTGAGTTCATTCACCTGTCAAACCATTGACGCATGTACAGTACTTAGTCTGACAGCCAATGAAATTGGGGGATACATTTAATGGTGTGCCCGTTTCCTTAGTTATCACTCTACCAGCAGTGAAACGCTGAACTGAAAAGGAAACATAAGAAGGAAAGAACAGAAAGAAACGGAGAGCGATCAAGCATACAGAGGAGTGCCGACACTTTCAGGAGAGAAGACACTACTCTCTGTCAGACACACACACACACACACACACACACACACACACACACTTTGGTAGAAGTCAGTGATGTGATTGTAGGGGATGTGCTCTGTAATACTAAGTGACAGGAGACCAGATCCCTCAGACCTGTGTGTGTGTGTGTGTGTGTGTGTGTGTGTGTGTGTGTGTGTGTGTGTGTGTGTGTGTGTGTGTGTGTGTGTGTGTGTGTGTGTGTGTGTGCGCATGTGTGTGCGTGTGTGCGCGTGCGCACGTGTCCGCATTTGAGTAAGTGCATTTCCGAACTGAAGTGCTCAACAAAGCCAAGGGTCAATCCACTTTGTTCTGTTTTGCTGGTCACGACTCGTGGAGATATATTAAACAAATGAGCACACGCAAACACAAACACGAGAGCACACACACTATCACACACACACTTAATGGACACACAGTGCATGTGTCTACTGAGCGCACACTCACAGATACAGATCTCAATACTCTGACAAATCACAGAAGGACTGCTCTATTTTTTTCTGGATTAAAAAAAAAGCACTCTGCCTTTGAACAAACTGCTCCAACCAATAAGTTTTTCTGTCTCTTTCGCTGCTTCCATCCTTCTGTTTGATGCTCCATCTGTTATTCTGTGTGCGTCTGTATTATTGTCTAGAGAGAAACACACACACACACACACACACAAAACTGTACGCTGGCCAATAAAACTTATTATTCAGTCAAAGTGGGACCTGACCGACAGCCTGAGGCTATGATTGATAATACCTTAAGAAACAGATAAATAAAGAGAGACTGATGCACCTACCGGCTCACATCCTTGTATGCAAGAATACAACTACTGTACACAAATAAAGTACTTTGGTTTCTGGTTGATCTGGTTGATTGATTCTGTAGATGAGATATGGTGGGCTGATGTAAAATAATATGAAAGTCGTCTGTATGTAGTGGACTAACATGGGCAGATGCACAAATTGCAAAAATAATATAAAAATGAATACATAAATTAGAAAAAGATATTTCAAGATATTTTCTTAGTGCCAACACAGCAATCAGTCTGCGGGGTAATCTCACCACTCTGGCAAAACATTTTCTTAATTCAAAGGACCTCTATATGACATTCAGAGCCTATTTATGATTCAGATGTCTACATTTATATCAATTTTAATTAAATGAATGAATTAATTTAATTTTACAATCTTTTTGAAAGCACAAACTTAAGGTACTGACATAGTTGCATTTTACTGAAAAAGTATTGATTGCACTGTGACAAATAATTTGACTGTATTGAGATTGTCTGTACATAGCTCTCAACATGGAAGATGCTGAGCCTGTGGCTGGAACGTCTACTGGAACAGAGAAGCTCAGATTACAACACACACAGGGCAGTGTTTGGCTCATTACTCTCAAAATGTAATAAATTATTCATTAATTGTTAGTCTTTTCAAAAGTAATAGTATTACTTTACTTATTACTCCCTGCCAACAGTAATTCATTATACGATTGATTTATTACTTTTCCGTTACACCCCATGAAACAGGTAGTTGCATATCTCCCCAAAATTCAGATGTGTGCCTCTGAATGTCAGGGTAATTGCCAGTAAGTGTAGCTAAGGCTATGCATGCCCATGCAGCGTGACGATTTCAAAAATGAATTCGCTGATGTGATGGTTGTATTTCAAGTCAGTAGTGACATGATAACAAAAGTAAAGTTGTAATGAGTTGTTCGGTTTGGAGGTAACTGCAATATCAGTACTGAAATTTTACAAGTAATTAGTTGCACAACTCGTGACTGGAAAAAGTAATATTATTACTACTGTAAAGCGTTACTAGTAACACGTTACAGACACAGACACACACACAGATGTAGCATGACTTCATTCTCTGCGCAGGACGCCATTACTCCACTGTATCTTCACACAGCAAAAAGTAGTTTGCTATGATATTAAAGCTCTAAATGTTGTGTAGAGCTCCTTCAAGAAAAATCAGGCAGAAGGAGACAGAATGACAACAGCCAGAACAACAAAACTGATTTATAACAGAGCTTACTGATAAGGCTACAGTTTGAGGATATATGTGTAAGTGTTGTGTGTTTAAGGCCTTTACCACTCCTCCATCAGGGTTGCGGATGTATCCATATGCGACGGTTTTGTCGATAAAGAACCCATAGTCAGAACGCCGTATATGACCAACAGGTGTGCCGTTACGGAAAACGGCCTCCAGACCGAACATCGGTACTTTCCTGGTTGAGAGAGAGAGAAAGCGAAAAACAGAGAGGTTTAACTACACTCTAACAAACACCACACATGCCCCGTGTCTCTCACACACTCACAAAATCAACTCATTTAATTCAAGTTGGACTTTTCGTCTTTAAACCCAGAGCAGATTTAATGAAATCTGTTGCACAGAAACATGTACAGAAGTCTGTTGGCTGTAAGCTCATTAGACCAACACACTCCAACACCGCAGACTGACTCCCTCTTGCACACATCAGATCCACTTGTATATACAGACACAAGCACAACTACACAAGTTCACACTAATCACGACTGTCAGGACCAAACAGAATATGCCCACTTTGATAACATATCTACCCTTAAAGAAAACAGTGTTCTCATGGTCGCTAATTGTTGCTGTTGTGTGTTTGCACGTCCAGCATGTCAACTCATCAGGATCAGAGAAAAACATTTTTTTAGTTTGACTATCGTGCAGTTTTGTGTGTAGCTTGGTAGCCTTTCCTCGACTCATTAGAGAATGCAATCCTCCATCTGTAGATTAAACATTAATAATAACCAAAGCACGACTTGGTGTAACTGCATCTTAGAATTTTAACTAAGTGAAATATTGTGAATGTTTTATATTTTTGGGGCAAAAATCTAATAAGAGGAGACAATAATGTTTTCAAACTTTCAGTTTGGTCCTGGATACTAAAAGAAATCTGGCATAGCTCATGTCTGAAATGGAAATAAGAAAGGAGAAATGAGGAAATTCGATAATATTCCGTCAAACTGCTTCTTCACAATATATCTGTGGCTCAGGCACCACCGCCTCATGTCGTAACGATCTTGACATGGCACTACAGTACATTTGTTTTAGAAGCGACTGAAAGAAAAAAATTTCAACACACTTTAATCACTATAGGGTACTGGGGGAAATACATTTTACTGAGCCCTGAGAATTATAATACTTTTTAAATTTGTGCCTGGTGTGAAAACTTCTACAGGGTTTGGCCTCTCCTGCGCTGTGTGATTTTGTTTCTGATTCAAATTAGATAACTTAAATTAGATCTTGAGAACATCCTCTATATGAGACTGTACTGTACCATTTTGCCGCACTGCATTTGGACAATCAGCTTTTCCTGTAAAAGCCACAAATCAGTGGAACACCCTGCCTGACGATGTGAGGAGCTGCAGCGCCATCAGCACTTTGAAAACCAACTTAAAACACTGCTCAGCTCTGTACTCACTGACGCTTGAATTCTTACTTATTGTCTCCATAACTTGCTTTTGTTTTTGACAAGCAGACACTTGTGATGTGCTTTTGTGTGGGGCTTTGTGTTGTGTGTTCATAACTCTGTATTGTGCATTTACTCTGTGCTGTTTGCTATTATGCTGTTTCTCTGTTATGACCTTCCAGTGAACTATAAGCAAATTAGCTTAAAGCTACAATCTGGTGCGGTGCATTAAATGGTGACATTTAAGTTTAAATCCTATATGATGTGTGTGTATGTGTATAAATATTGAACAGCTGTCTGCAGGAAGCCTAGCCATGAGGTAATGCATTTTTTTTGTGGCTATGTAAGATCAAGAACTGTAATATGATGACAGTGAAACACAGGAAACTTGTTTTTTTATGTCAATATATGAATTCATCGTTTTGAACACTTTCAAATCCCACAATCTCTTCAGCTGTTGATGTCTGACCAAAGTTGACTGATTTTTTTCCTCCCTGTGCTTTGTCACTGTCCATATAAGCTTTTTAAATTCTTTTCTTTTTGTCGTTGATGCCCCAACCACTAAATGTCACGACAAAATAAAATTCTCTAAAGAAAAATCTTCTCTCCTTCTTTCTTAATTATTTTAGGTTATGGTTAAGAATTTTTTGTGTGAGAAGTGTAAGTGGCTCCACTCCAGGAAGCTCGATTTAAAAAAAAAAAAAAGTGTCTTCTAAAATTCACTTCAATATCTACCACAAATTTCTGTTGTTGTGGGCACATTTTCGTTCATTTCTTTCTGCCTAGCATATAATCTCAGGCTTTACTGACTCGTCAATGGTGAAGCAGACGATGCGCCTCTTCAGACCCTCCTCCTTCTGCCTCTCCAGCCTATCACGGCCCTGGAACGGGATCGAGCTCTTCAGTTTGCAGGTGAAGCCTAGCCCCGACTCCAAGGGTGTGTCATCTGGGCGAAGGTCAGCGTGCCAGTGTCTGTACCCTGATGACCAGGGGAAGAGAAAGAGCAGAGACATTAGCTTCGAGAAGCTGTTTTCTGTTTATTTTGATTAACAGGTTGTTCAAAGTAGTTTTTGTGGTAACTTATCTATTGGCTAAATTTCAGTGCATCTGTACCTGAGCTGGATTTGCATGCTGGGGTTAGTTATTGACAGTATGACCTCTTGTCAGTTACCTTTTTCTATGCTGAGTGAGTCAATGGCTCTGTATCCTGAGTTGATGATGCCGTGCTTTTTCCCAGCAGCCATGACAGCATGGTAGACTGGAAGGCAAGCGTCTTTGGGAATGTGCAACTCCCAGCCGAGCTCTCCGACAAACGACAGACGCATCGCTCGCACCTGGATGAGAGAGAGGGGGAGGCTTAGAGAGATGGAGAGAGGCATGTAGAGGACCAAGCTGCTGTGCCTCTGCTTGTGTGCTGTCACACACACAAGCACAAACACACACACACTTCACCTTTAAGGGCCACATCTACTTGTCTTGCATTTTAATACAAACAGCAGCTTCTGTGTGCTGCAAGGCAAGGGAACAACAGAAAAGAATAAGAATAGAAGAGATGCAAGGATAAGATAAGGCACACAAAGAGGGAAACAGGGCAACTGTAATTTCCTTTGAGAAGTGAATGTCCAAAGTGCTCTAAGTCCTGAAAGAGATTGATGGGGGTTAAGGGGTGGGAATGACGGCGGAGAGAAAACAGAATAGAGAAACAGAGCAGGGAAGAAGCTAGAGACGAGGTCTGAGAGGCAGAGAGAGGTGAAGCGTACAAGATGACCAACAGGAAAATTGAGGCGTACGGAAGGTATTTGTCAACCTGGTTGTTATTCTCATAATTTTGTCCATTATGAATATTGGGCATGATAACATTTTTTGGAAAATGCACCGAGAACAGTGTTGAATGGGGCACAGCTTTCCAAAAAAAAAGAAAAAACTCAATTTCATAGATATCATCTTTAAAATTGTGTCTTTGTAAACACAGAAATCCCCAGAGCTGCTGTAGTGACCTGCTCTGCTGCTGTGGAACAATCACCCACAACTAGAATCTGTCTTTCATTCAGTGGCAATCAGTGAAAACTGCACTGTGTGTATCTTGTCATTTCGTTTTTGCAATTTGGAAACAGTCAAAAACTACCTGCGTTTTTCTCCTATGTCTCTAGGATGCACACATCCTGACGAAAAATAAAGCTACAGCCTCAAAGGCTTGGATCAAAGGCGTCACTCCAATGTAAAGACACTGGTGTGCACATCAATATGGCAAACAAGTCAGGCAGCAGAATGACAAGAAGTGGGTCCAGGATGCTATGCAGTTTGCAGCAGCTACAGGAACTACTTGTGTTTTTAAGTAAAACAAATATAAGAAGGATTTCACTGCAGGGAAGGTGGTCTTTCATTAAATTGGTCCATGTATGCAGTGGAAAGATGCAAATACTTCAGATACAGAAAACAGACAAAAGAGGCTGTGGCATTTGCTTTTACTCAAGAGATAGAAAACCTACAACTACCAGGATGCACTGCCCTATACCGGACCAATAAATGCTCCCAACGACGGGTGACATAATGCAAGTTGCCCCTCTGAAATGAATATGTTGATATGTATCTGTGAAGAACTCCTTCCATCTCCTCTGACCGTGGCTGTCTCACAGCACGCCCCCATTCATGGTGCTCCCTATACTGACTGACCTGATGAGTGACTGCCCATGCGAGTCCACTTTTATTGTCTTGTTTGCCCTTGGGAACGAGGAGGCTCATAATTTTCTTTTTACTGTTGTGTTGCAGTGGCACGCTGCCAGGTTTGTATGCCACGTCACCATTTCTTAATTTCCTGCATTTGTTTGTGAGGCAGGACGCTCACTATGTGTTATGATTTGTTACTATTTGTGTTGCTAAGTGTAGAAAAACATCAGCAGTCATCAGATATTGATCTGCTTTGTTCTTTGTCCAGTGAATTAATATTCATAAATATTAATTAAAGCAATTGTCGCCTATTAATAGATTTTTAGCAGCTTGTTTCCAGCCTTTAAGTACTGCATTGTGACCGTTGTTTAATTTCAGTCATTCATTTGTGCCATTAAGGCTACATTCATGGTGAAGACCTTTTACTTTCATCCTATATGTCAGTCAAATCAATCATTGATCATCAATACCTGTTACACCTGTTATCTGTGGACAACGACATCAGTCATTTGCCTGTGCTGTTACCTCTTGCCTATATTCATTTTCAATACAAATTTTGAACTTTAAAGCCTGGACTCTGCCTGTGTTTGTCTGAATGTGAAGCCAGTGAGCGGGATTCAAGTTACCTAATCAAAGCAAATTGTTTTCAGTTTCTAAAAACATATTAGGTGAGAAATAGGTAACACAGTGACAGAATCTTGGTTTATATTCTTCAGATTCAGATTTTACTATACAGGAAACACTACGGTGCCCACTTTGTGTTCACAAACTTGCGTATTACAGCCAAACAGTACACTAAAATATCTTTCTGAAAACATTTTGGACAGGAAGTAGGCAATACAGTAACAGTATCTTGGTTTATAGTTGATCAGTTCGGCCTATTTTAACTGTTTAATCTGAGTTTAAGAGAGCCAGACAGAGGGGGGCGCCTCTTTCTCTCGATCTGCTTCTATACTCTTTCTGTCTGTGCTGGCGACAGGCAGACAAACGTAAGGGAAGTACCATCTGTAGTTTTTAGCAACAGTCTTGTTGCCAGCGAAAATCCACTGAATGACGCAAATGAGCAGGAAGACGTGGGCACTGGAAAGATGGAGAGAAGTTAATTTCCACATACTACCCACATTTTATGATACAGAGCTGGTTGAAAATATGTATACCTTTAAAGAAAGGAGTTGAGATGATTTCTGTTGAATTTTCTAGTCTCTGTCAGGCACTAGACATACACTAGATATACTATGAGAATAACACCCATGTTGACGAATACAAGAAATGGTTAAGATGCCAAATTATATACGTGAAGGAAGAGGGAAAGCTAAAGGAAAAAAAAAGAGAAGAAAAAGAAGCGAGTGGGAAATTGTGGAAGGGAGTGAAAAAAGAGGAGAGAAAACTCTCTCCAACAGTTTCCCCAGTGGGTGCTGTGACAGCCAGGCCATCTGGCCGGCCAGGGATCACCCTGGGCCCCATATGTACGCCACGAAACTCTCGGGAGGACAGTACATGTAGGCCCACGCTTGTTCTCAACACACACTCCTCCAAATACCACAAGCGACAAACTTAAACACACAGGAACACATGTATGCCTCATGCACGCTGTCACTCAAACTTTTACCAGCCAAACATCAAACACAGACACACAGAGAGCAGACACAAGTACAAAAATGCATATAAACATGAATCCATGTGACCGAACACGCATGCCAGGACACTGGCTTCGACTGGCGAGGTGGGAAGAGAGAGAGAGAGCGAGCGAGTCTAATGAGCTATGAGGGGAGCAGAGGGCAGAGAGAGAGCTCTGTTCTCGCAGCAGTGCAGCCATTAAAATGTCACCCAGACGAGGTCAGCAACCAGCTGGAACACAGCACAAGCAACGCGCACACACACATGCACAAACACTTCTGCAGAGCTGTGAGAAGATGCTGACTGCAATCACCGGAGCGTTGCATAATTCATGCAAGAGCAACTAAGACAGAGCGAGAGCGTGTGGACATATGTGTCGCTGCATGAGCCGGTACAACATGCTCTTTTTGAGCCAAGGCCAGGAACAGTGTGGAGGTCAAACCGAGAGGCCGAGGCTCCATTACCTCATATTGTTTAAAAACTGAATGAAAAATACAGCGAAAATACATGATTTCCCCCAGTGCTGGTAAACAACAGCATGTTGAGTTTGTTTTGAGCCGTTAGATCTCAGGCGCAGAAGGACAAAGCGATAGAAGATGGACAGAGGTAAAGAAAAACAAATAGGTGCGGACAGACTTGATATTGAAGTCACAAGGACGCCTTGTTTAGACATTCCATCTGTCTCACACACACACACACACACACACAGTCTACAATTTCTGTTGACTAAACCTTTGAAACAATAAACCAATGTCACTCAACAGTGTCATTTTCATAAAAGTATTATTTAATTTACTCATTTTTTATTTAACTAGCACTGACAAGGTTATTTTGAAGCTGACAAATGTACCACATTCAGTTACTGTAGAAATGAGTTGAGGCACTGGGTGTGTGCGTGTGTGAGTGTGTGCAGTAGTCGGTGTTACTGATGTTACACGGTGTTTGGGCATACAGGGATTATATAACCTTGCTTTTTTATCAATACTTAGTCGGACATCGGATGCCACAGCAGCAGCGGCAGAATCGCAGCCGTGGATGTAAAGAGAACTAGACACAGCACTGAAGTCGGGCCCCCATTCAACTCTGTGAAAGTTGCTCAGTGGCGCATGAAGTCAAAAAATCTTGATTTCTGCGGCATGAAATTACCTTCCACACTGCAGGCCCCATAAAGCAAGCGTACTAGGGACTTACAGCATTCGAGCACAGCAGAGCAGCTAACTTGAATGGGGATAAACATGATTAAATAGTGCCGCCTTTCCAGACTTTAGAAATGTTTTTGGACTGAATGGATAAAACTCCGATACTGAAACAAGTCATTTTGCAGGGGTTGTGACTTTCACAAAATGTATGAACTAATTTACAGATGTCAATAGGAAAAAGTGGGGCTAGATGGCATCATGAACTGACCCAGAGGTTGTAATTCCACTAGGGGTGAATAATATGGCCCTAAAATGATATCACAATATTTCAGAGCACTTTTGCAATAACAACATTCTTGACTATATGACAATTAGTTAAAAAAATATATACATATGGGGCCACGAAATGAGTTCCCTCTGCAGGGGAAGGTAACTTATAAGTCGCTAAAAGAGTTTAAGAAGTCGAGGGCTGTTCATAAAACCTTCAGGACGCCACAGTTCACTCCACGCTACTGAAGCTGCTCGTCTGTTTGGAACCACTTTCAGCCGTGCTTGTTGTTGCCATGGGTAACAGTATGACGTCAATATGTCAACAAGTCTAAATATCGTGACTATCCCATTATAAATATTCATATTAAAAATTATATCGGTATTATCGTGAATAAGATAAACAAGATATGGCCCACCTAAATTCCACATTTGGCCACTATGTCCTGAGAGCTGGGTCGCAGCATAGAGTAGCAGGAGTCAGACTTCATTTAGGAGAGGAGGAGAAAAAACCATCAAGACAATGGCAGAGGATGTGGTGTGAAAGCGAACGACAAAAGTGCCCATCTGGCAATATTTCAGATTTAGATTAGATTAGAGAATATTTTAGATTTATTTCAGAGGTGTGCGGCCTGTCTCCTGCAGCTCTCTGTGGATGCTCCTTCTTGTTCCATTATTCTCTGCAGTATTTCAAATTGATCCGCTGTCAACAAAAATGACTGATGTCTTGTTTTGTAGATGCCTTTTTTGTTGAAAACTAGCTAATCTGACTGACAAACACAATTACTGTGACAGTTTAATAAGGAAAGTCAATTTGTGTTTCGCCAATTAAATACTTTTAATGTGAAGCTGCAGCCATTGGAAATGTTCAGTTTAAATTAGCAGTGACTCAACACAGCAGTCGACAGGTACTGGGTATTATTGATGAATATCTTTTCTTGGAAAATGTCTGGTGTAATTGGTAACACTAGTGCCTGTGTGTGTGTGTGTGTGTGTGTGTGTGTGTGTGTGTGTGTGTGTGTGTGTGTGTGTTCTTACCTGATGCCCGGCTGCATTAACAACTTTGTGGGAAGAAAAGGGAAAAGCTTCGTTGCTCAGGTCTGTGTCCAACACCTCCTGAAGCACCTCTCGACTGCACATAAGAGAAAACACAATGTTCAATGGTCAGTGCATTTTACATTTGCACCTGTGCAGCTGGTGTCATTAAAGATACTTAATCAATACGTTCGTAGATGCTTCAATGATCCTATTTATTTATCTAAATATGTCAAGAAAACATTACTATAAAAACACAGGAGTGTGTTGATGAAGAAATGTACCACCTCTTCTTCTCCCACAAACACACACACACACACACACACACACACACACACACACACACACACACACACACACACACACACACACACACACACACACACACACACACACACACACACACACACAAAAAGAATCAATATTACATAAAGATGAGTCAACAGAAAAAAAGGACTAAGTTTAGCTTACTTTGCTACTTGTGTGTGTGTGAGTGGGCAGGTAGAGGCCTTTTCTGGGAGATATTTTTGCAACAGTGCGGCAGGAAGCCAGGGTTGATGATATTTGGGAAAGGGGGTTCAGGTTACGTTTGTGTGTGCTCTTCATGTTTGTGCATCTGTGTGGGTGTTCTTTTTTTCTCTAGAAAGCAATCGATGTGGTCATAGTTGGAAGCAGGAATGTGTGTATGCGACTGTGGCTATAAGTGAATAGAACATTTCTTTGTGTATACTGTATGCATGAATGTGTTTGTGTGATGCACAGGCTGATATTTTCTCCAGGCTGTCCTCCCTTTGGCAACGCTTTGTTCAGTGAACTCTCAAGACCAAGAGCAAGGCCAATTAGCTATATATAATCAGTGAATGGCTCTGTGTGTGTGCGTGTGTGTGTGTGGCGAGGGAGTCTTGCAACCACCAATTTGTTTCTCTGTCTTACCACTTAACTGTGGCTCTCAGCTGTGAATCAGAGGATGCATGCATACACACACAAACACACAGAGCTCTCTCGCAGAATATCACGTAATTTCATATATTATAAATAAGGTTCGTAATTACAAAGCAGACGATCAAGCGCCAGTTTCACCCTTTGGAGCGCGCTGCCAAGCTGCGTGAGCGAAAAAGCTGCACATCTAGAGACTCCCTCCTCTCCAGGGAGTTGGAATCATACATCTCCGCAGCTCCGTAAACGCTGTAATTTTCCGTCTCCTCAAACTTTAAAGAGATAAATTTGCTTCGTAAGAAAACAAACATCGGAGGGGCTATAGTCTGCGATTTCTCATATGTGGCGAAAACAATAAGGAGGAGTACAGCTGTGCAGAGAGAGAGGAGATACAGATGCTAATCTTGTTTATATTACTGACATGCACGCAAGGAAACATCGACTGATGCAAATACAAACACTCACAAGCTGAGTGCGCTTTGGATGCTCAAGAAAACTTAATGAGCTCCATAATCAACATCCTTTAATGCATGTGTGTGTCTGTGTGTGTGTGTGTGTGTGTGTGCGTGTTTATCTATAATGTGACACACACACACACACACACACACACACGTATTTGGCTACTGCTGCTAGTGACGCACTGATTTCTGGTTTGACGTAAGCAAACAAAGCGTGAGTGGTAGAAAATTTGAAAAGGGGAAGAGGACACAGAATAGGCAAGCAAAGACTGGGGAGGAGGAGGATTGAGGAAGAACGGGATAAGATCTACAGACACATGAGGACTGAGAGAAAAGAAACTTGGGAGAACAGAAGACGAGAAAAAGCCTCAAGGAGAAGAAATCGACACAGCCCACACAGAGAACAGAGTGGCCTAACCCTGCTGCTGGTGAGAGGGAAGAACAAAGACACAGTGGGGTGTGGAGGAGAGGAGGTGAGACGGGATAGAAAAGATAGATGAGGAGTTCAGGGAATGAGATCGGGGAGGGGTAAAAAGGTGGCACCGCTCGCTCTGTGAGTGAAGAACAAAAGGAGAACGGCAGGAGGCAAGAAGAACATGACAAGGACGGACTACATCTCATGTCCGAATGTGCAGTACAATTTGCACCTGTGCACACATTTTCTCATCCTGAGATGAAGAAAACCATGGATGGTGATTCTTACAGATGTGGGTTACACTGGAGTACTTGGACATGTTCGGTTAAGGTTTCAGTCACTGTAATTTTCTGTCTGCTATGATGTTTTAGTCGTCCTGATAACATTGTAAACTTAATCTTTTTGTTAATAGTTACCACAAAATCGACTGAAATCTGAGCCCAAACAATCACTGCAGCACCGATCTGCCGCAACAGCTTTGGCGTCTGGTCTATTTTCTATATCATTTTAGCAGTAGCAGAGTATCCCTGCTAAATGAGCAGGCACACATACACACCAGGGGTCTCATTTATGAGACAATAAGTAGGATCCATACTAAAAATGTACATAACAGACAAGAGCAAAAAATGGTGTGTGCCAAAAAATATTCGACAATTTCTACCATCAGGCTTCCATCTCACCATCTGTGTCGCCAATTTTCCGTCTCCAGAAGGTTCATAAGCATGGGTCAAAGTGTCTCCCATCAAATCTGTTTTTATGGATCACAATTGTTGCGTGGGAAGTGGCGTACGCCTCTTTCAGGCCTTGTTTTGTGTATATGCAATGTTTATAAATGAGATCCCAGGACACAGACACAAAAACTGGAAAGCTGTACTGGAACATATATTATATGAGTCCAGACATAACAGCTCATGCCCATGGACCTCTGACCCAAGGTGTAAACTGTTGTTGAGACACAGAGCACAACAGTTCTGAGTAATCTTTATCATTATCACTCACACAGGTGAAAAATAGATTTTTATTTACTTTGCAGGGTTCAGAGCATCATGAGACAGCCAATGGCGATTTTAAAGTGCAGCATTACTCTCTAACCTCCCCACTTCCGTCTCCTGTGTTCAATCAACCTCCGTCCCTGCACTCTCTCACCTCTCATGCCTATGGCCAAGTCCTGAAAATAGGCACTTAACCTGCTCTCCTCTTATCGATCCAACAGCTTGTCTTTTCAGTTTCCCCACCTCGTGTCCAGGTTGTGAGTCATAACCCGTCTTTAGACCAATCAGTCACCTTCCTCTTTTTTTCCTCTCCTCTCCACTGCTTCTTGCCCTTGCTCACTCCTTTTGTCCTTTTCCTCACCTGGATTTATAAATCATGGCATTGTCTCTGTTCATTCATAGCCCTCCCCTTTTCCTCCTCTTTTTCTTTTCCCACCTCTTGGGTCCCTGGATGCTGATCATCCCCATGTCCTCAGAGTGGTCTGTCAGCTGGCAGTGGAAGCCTTGGTCCCGAAGAACTGTTTTAATGTGGTTCCAGTTGTGTTCTGCTACGCCGCCTCCAATGGCCAGGTAGTACGCATCACCTGGAGCAAAGGTGGGACAGGAAAGAAACAAACAATGATTAAGGGGAGTATGGTAAATGGTAAATGGACCTGCGTTTGTATAGCGCCTTTGTAGTCATCTAACCGTTCAAAGCGCTTTTTACACTACGAGTCACATTAACCTATTCACACACACATTCACACGCTGGTGGCCGAGGCTACCATACATGGTGCCACCTGCTACTCAGTTTTTAACACACTCACACACAGGTGGAACAGCCATCGGGAGCAGTTTGCGGTTCAGTATCTTGCTCAAGGATACTTCGGGGATCCAACCCCTGATCTTTAGATTGGTGGATGACCCGCTCTACCTCTGAGCCACAGCTGGCACTCGGCTTGTGGTGTTCAAAGCATCAAAAAATACATTTGAAAAGCTCAACTGCAATGTCTCAGGGGCCATGGTTCTCTGCCGCAAACCAGTAGTTTGTCCCCTTCAGGTTGGGAGAGAGTTACTGCCTGAAGCGAGGGAGTTCAAGTATCTCAGGGTCTTGTTCACGGGTGAGGGTAAAATGGAGAGTGAGATGGATCGGTGGCTTGCTGCGACTTCTGCAGTGATGCGGGCGCTGTGCTGGACCCTCATGGTGAAGAGGGAGCTGAGCCAGAAGGCAAAGCTTTTGATTTACTGGTCAATCTACACCCAAGCCCTCACCTATTGTCATGAGCTCTGGGTAGTGACCAAAAGAATGAGACCACGGACACAAGTGGCCGAAATGAGTTTCCTCCGTGGGGTGGCTGGGCTCAGTCAAGGTTTATTCTTTATAAATCAGGTCTTCCTTGGCTGGGCTGTAACGTAAGATAGCTTAGGGGTGCTAGGTGAACTAGCAGTAGATGCACTCTTCCTTCTGCTTAGTGATACGGTTGGCAGGTGTAGTTCGGTTGAAAGAAAAAAGGTTCCTACATGAAACTGCTCACAAGGTCTGTGAGTTATCTTGAGTAACTGGGTCATGATTTCTAGAAAGAGACATTGCTGTTTTTCAAACATAATTTTTGGCGCTTTGAGCACCGCAAACCGAGTGCCATCTAGTTCCATTATATTGGAGCGAAGGCAGACATCTCTACGGCCGCTATCTCCAACACACTGCAACTCACACCAAAACAATCTAGACTGATAAACAGCACTACAGGTAAGAGGGAAAATATGTATTTTTGGGTTGGAGGTGAACTGTCCCTTCAAGAAGAATGACAAATAAGACACAGCACATAAATTGATAGCCATGTCAACACACAACAAAAGACAGATTTACGGGCAGAAGAATATAATGATAGAAACAGCAGATATACAGTATTGATAGATACTGAGAGACAGAACAATAAATAGAACAAAGCAAAAGAACAATGAATCCAAAAGAAGACACAACACAATGACAGATTTATCCAGCAACAGATAAAACACAACAGTTAAAGTGACAAAACACAACAGTGATGGAATAAGAGAGAGAAGCGTGGAATAAAAGCGAGGAAAATGGATATAACAGCGCGGCAGATAAATATAGAAAACAACACAAACACACTTGGTTTCTCACCATTGGACTGTGGTGCCAGGGGCAGGTTGGCAGCACCAGGCTCCAGTCTGCTCACTGTCAGGTCAGCCTCTGCCCCTCCTCTCTTATTCAGCATGCAGGTATACACAGTGGAGCCTGAAACACACACACAAACAATTAATTCCCGTGGCAGACTTTGTAGGCCAATTTAACATGTGCAGTCTCTTGGAACCATGCCGACGGAAATCTCAAAATAAAAAACGAACCCGAATTCGAGGTCAGTCTTCTGTTTGTGACTGCGTCTTTGTGAGTAATCCAGTTGTAAGCTTTAGTGTGTCTGTGTAAGTGCTTTCCTGCCCCTTTGTGTGTGAATAAGAATAGATTGATTTTTAATCAACTCAAGTGTACTTATAGTTCTTTCACAACTTGCTAATAATTACATATGTGTGCCTCAAGGGACACACGTGCCCTGACGACATGTATTTTGTCTTTTTGCTAAATAGTTACCAAGGAAACAACTGAAATGTGAACCTCGTTAAAGCTCAGAACATCTCTTGCCACACATATTCATAATAGGAACATCATCAAAAATAATTTCCTAATGACTGAAGTCTGTATCTAATTAAAAGAGACAAAATCTCCCCGTCATCCGTTGTGCCAAAGGAGCTGGTGGCTGCAGCGACATGCTAATCGCGGCTGTCCCTCAGTCACCTCTCATTTGAATGAATGATTGATGTCACCGTTTCGTTCTGTCACTGGTATTAAAGGAAAGGGTGTGTAAATGTGTTGGTGAGGCACAAGTCAGGCCTGCGGAGACATTAAATATTCTCGGAGAAAGTGTGACCACTGTAATTGCTGTAAGTGAGAACTGGGGGCAAGAGGGAGGAAGAGAGTGACGGACAAAGAGACTGAGTTAGCAAGGTTGGGTGATGATGTGTCCTCTAAGAGCTCGAAAACATTTTGGGAAACTATCTCGGTAGATGGGGTGAGAGCTGGTTGTCATCATGAGTGCAGGATCATAAAGTGAAAATAGATGTTAGCACAAGAAGTCAAACAGCAGCTGTGCCAGCTTAAAGGATTATTCCAGCAATTTTATGTTGCACTTCAATTACAGTAGCTTCTTCATCCATCCAACAACAGAGACTAAAGCTGTGTTACAATTCCCAATTGAGACAAAGCTAAGAACTGTCAAAGTTGACACAGCAGAGGGCGGGATATCCTAACCTCTTTGGCATTCCCTAGCAGTCCTATGTAGGGACTGGGTCTTACATCCAATACTACAACCTTTATGCTTATCTTATGTGTTTGATTCCCCCTTAGCTCTATATAGTATGTACAAATGGCTGTATATAAAGAATATTTGTGACATTCCAGTTTTTCTATTTATACAAACAGTTATAAACATTTGACTTTCTTATATGCTTTTCAATGACTCCCTGGCCCCTAGTGTCTTGTAAACCTATGGCAGCCACCGTATCATCCTAAAGGGGCTCTATGTGAAATGAGAACAGGCCCTTACGAGTGATTCAACTTGCCACCTCAAAAATACACCTGTGTTCAAAGAAGAACACACATTAAAATACAAATGCTGTTGTCTGCTATATACACCTTCGAGAAGGCAAACCCATCTACTTCTATGGCTTTTTTTTTTCTTTTGTGAAATAGCAGAAACCTATAACAAAATATATATGTTCATTTTACCAACACAAGTTAATTTAATCTACAGTCATCCATACCTAAACAATTAACATCACAGCAGTTGGTTTGGGCTCTCTTTATTAATCTCTTTATTTGCTTTTAACCTTACAGTGTCTAATTGATGTGCACGCATTCTAACATTGTCAGGTTATGTCTTTGTCTTTGCAATACTGTGGTTGTGTAAGGAGACCCCTTCCTGGTGGAGCAAAAGGTGTGACTGAGGGCTGAAGACTCTTAAATGGTGGAGCCAACTCATTGGTACAAACCATGTTTATATTAGTCCTTGCTAGTTTTATTGTATTCTTTGCAACTTATTCATTGTAAGTTTGTGTAAGATTCCTTTGATGTATCCTTGCAGGTCTATTCATATTTATGTGTTTTCATTTCCCTTGTAAAAAGGATGTCTTGACACATATGAATGTGATTATATGATAATAATATCACTGGTCATTTTACTATATACATATCCATCATTTCATTCCTATGGGTATTTGCCTGAGGAAGACCTGTAGTTGGTCGAAACGTTGCTGATAAAATTAAAGGAGCTCTTCTTCCAGTGTACAGGTACTCTTTAAATCTTGACTTGCAACAGCTCTTACATTTCCCATGATGCAACAAATAGTATATTTCATTAGATCCTCTGTGCCTTGTTAATGTCCACATACCTCAAATTTAGTAACAACAGACATTAAACAACTGTTTTTACAAGCTGAGATGCTTTCAATGACTCGTAAACTGACTTTTATGTGGAGTTCCTCTTTAGATGGTAGTATCACATCAAAATCAGACACCTTCCAGCCCCACACATGCGCTCCTTTCACACATGAACATTTCCCGCTTTGGGTTATGTGTTAATGGAAGCATGGATTAATAATTCATGTAAATCTATACCACCAAATTCCCACCACAGCACATCTGTGTTGTGAATTAAAGCAGTAACATTGCAGGGACAAGCACTAAAAGTGTTTCTTCTGACCAAAGGCGCTTTCACGTGATGCGAACAAACCACACAAGACTCTGCTGATGACGTGTTTATGGTTTAGCAACTTGTTGAATATTAAATACAATACAAGAAAATTGGCGACACATGAACACAGCTCTTTGTCTGAGGAGATGTCTTCTGCTGAGTTACGCTAACATCCAGCCTAGCCCCTCATCTTCTTCTTCTTCTGCTGTTTTATGACAGTTGTCATCCGTAAGTGTTGCATTACCGCCATCTGCTGGACTACCCCTTGCCCCATCTATTCCAGTTTTCCCATGGCATGTGTGAAAAGGCTTAAGTTGGAAATGTTCCTGATTGAAGTGCATGTGTGAATAGTAAAAATCACTAGCAATGCCGTAGAGGTTATCCCAGTGATTTACTGGGAATCATGTGTTAAAGAGGCTAAAGAGGCTTAAACTTAAAAGATGTATCTGTCTCTGCATTCTTTCAGAAGTTGATGCCAGTTTCTGAAGGCGTACCGCTGTCAACCCAGAGGCAATCTATCCTGTTCAGCAGCGAGAGCAGACTGTGAATGAAGTGGGAAGTGTGAGGACAGTGGAGGAAAAAAGCATATCCAGAGCATTTGGGGCTCGGCCCATTTTCACATCTGTATTCACCTGTCACCACAGAAAGCAGGCACAGCTGTCAGTTTGCCGATTTTGAAAAGTTAAAAAAAAAAAAAACCCTCTGTGAGACTATGTACTGGCACTGAGCACCAGTGATATTTGGATCTTGTGGAACAGCGGACTGTTTTGCTCTCGTGCTGGCATCTTGTTTAGTCTCCCTAACTGCCCCCTTCATTCTGTCAATCTTTTCTCCCATCTGTCTCTGCATTTATGTGTGTGTGTATATGTGCGTGTTCTTGCTGCAACACACTGACCTGGCTTCTTGTTGACATCAGCAGTGAACAGCCAATCAGCCGCCTTCTTGGCATCTGGTCCGGTGAGATAGAACTTTCCAAAGTAGGACATGTCAAACACTGCCACACCGTGTCTACATGAGAGGCACTCACTCTTTATCTGCATAAAAAAAAGCACACACACACACACACACACACACACACACACACGCACACACACTCAATTAGCATAAACTCGACATTAAATAAAAGAGTCCTCCTCTCTTTGCCAAACATGACATTTCTGAGATGACTGTTCATATTTGGAGCCAGGTCCTCGAAGGCAGCATTCATCACAACTGTGAAATTAAAGGGAAAACCCATTGAGAGGTTTTGACGTCAAGGTTGGTAATTCTCCCCTTGTGATCTGTCCTCTGAGCTGCTGTGCTTGTTGGATACGCACTTTATGCACCATAAACCTCACTAACTGTTCTCTCATCACTGTCAGATGTCCATGATCGTCATTTCCCATGAGGACACATGTTCCCTGTCCTCACGGGAGCCTTCAGAGAGCGCGCACACTCATCTGGCGACCCTGAGCTTTTTTGGCTCATGTAATTTATTAACATTGTTCTACTGAAAAACACACATTCACACACACTCAAATACACACATGCTTGGTGTCTTACCACGTCATGATGCGGAGGGAAGTCAAAGGTGTACTCCTTTCCCAGCAAGTCGTTGTACTTGTAGTTCACATTCTTCTTAATGTCATACGCCCCGTAATAATCATAGTCTTTAAGCTGTGCAATGATACAGACAAATAAAGCGTCAGAGGTTAATTAATCATCACTGTTTCCATCTGTGGAGAAGGACAAAGCATTTGCCCAGTCACTGTCAGTGCCAGTGTCTCCGCTTAGAGGCAGTCAGTCTGCAAGCCAGCAAGCAAGTGATAACACTTGCATCTTAATTGTTTATGTCTTTCCAAGTGCCTGCTGTCAATATGTGGATAAATTCATTAGCATGCACGTGCTTGGTATACATGTGGACTGTCTCACAGGTGCAGGCCCGTCTTTGTTGAACCAGCCAGGTCTCTCCCAGCCATGTCTCTCCTGGAATACGCAGCCCTGCTCCGTCAGCACCTGAGACAAACAGAGAGGGGTAAAATCAGGACAGAAATACACTCAGCTGAAACTGTTTACTATTTAGTGTTTACTTTGGAAAGTCAGAAGCCAAATCTGGAGGTACTGGATTTTTTTTTAAAGCATATGTGCACAAAATTGTATAGTATTAGTAAATGTTGTAAATTTATTCTCACAGTCAGCAACTTCACACTTCATATTGACAGAACTGAACACATCACTTGCGAGAGAAACCACAGCTGCTGAGTCTTGTTCAAGGGCATTTTGACTGCTGTATTTGAGCAGTACTAAATTAGTGTTGCCAACTTGGTGACTTTCTCACTAGATCATCTGACTTTTTCTAAGCGACTTGTTTCCTAAAAACTGACTCGTGACAAATTAAGCGACTTATTGAGACCATCAAGGAAAAACATGAAATATGTTATATCGTAACTCATTGCCATGCGAACTGCTCAAGAGTCATCACAGTCAATGGCTCTTCCACCATCAGCACAGCATCTCTCCCCCTCTCTCCTCTTGCACTGTGCAGTAGGTGTGGGACAGGCAAAGGAGGAGGAGAGGTGGGAGTTCAGTTGTAGTGAGCTTCTATAGGTACATTGATGCTCTCACTCTCTGGATTAAAAACGCAAGAAAGTACTGCATGCCATTCAACTATTATGTTGAGGATTTTTCAAATGAATCTAATTCAGCAATGCTTCAATTTTTCTACATGTAAATGAATATGCAAGATGGGTTAAATGCTATGTTCGACAGACAGAAATGTTGATCCAAAACAACGAGCTGAAAGATACAAAAATGCTCTGTAGGGCTCTGACAGGAACTCTAGAGCAGTGGTTCCCAACTGGTCCAAATTTCTCCTTATCAACGACATACATGCCTTTGGCCATGTCGTCGAGCTAGTTTGCTGTCTCTGTCAAGTATCTGTCTGTTAGTCACTCACTCTAAAGCAAGAAACTGCACTTCAAAATAGAAGCTCTGTGTTGGAAATTTACTGTACTTATAAATACAATGTGTTTTTTACAAACCTGACACGTTTGCGAGTCACTTGTGGTCCGTTGGTAACCATTGCTCTAGAGGATAGTGATAATAACTGTTTGCAGTTCCATCACTACAAGCAAATCCCTTTCACATTATACACCATTATTTGACCCACTGTTACTATAAAAACAGTGATGACGATGTTGATGATGAAGTGCAGACCCAGTGTAACATGATGGACCACAAATGAACTCTCCTGCGTATTAAAAATCAATTTCACAAGCTAGGAATTGGTGACAAGTGATAGGAAACCCTCTTTCTGGCACAAACTGTTGCAAATATAGTTCACTTATTAAGTCTTGATTTCTTGACCAGTGCTAAATTGAGATATTTCAGCGCTCGCCATCGTCCTTGTTAAATTTGACAGTCGCCCACAGTTAGTAGGTATGTTCTGCTATGCTCTCCTCCTAGCAGGCAACTAGCTGTCTCTTGCCAAAACTTCCCACACCGAGCTATATTTACCATCCGTGCTACCGAGGTGGAGAAAACGTGTGAGCAGCAGTGTCAGAGATGGCCTGTTTGTGCTCGGAAATAATCTCATATTGCCTCCTAAAAGTAGACAGTTGCATTATTTGCACAGGGACAGCTTCCTTGGCAGATCAAACTCCTTCAGTACCTCTCAGCCATCATACAGAGCGTCATGATTAAAAGCAGGAGCCAGTACCGTGAACAACAGCTCATTTAAAAAATAATAATTAGACTTCTGTGTGTTCTCTTTTTTTTTCACTCTGCCACCCCTACATTTATCTGAGGCTCTCCGACAGCAGGAAGGCTAGTTGCTAGGTGATGGCCCTCGATGAGTGATTAGCAGGGGTCTAATGGGCTCGCAGCCGAGGGTTGGACCAGCCCAGTCTCACAGGGACTGTGCTCATCTACTCCGAGCAACAGTCTTTCTACCTGAGAGCGGTTATTTGTGTCTTTTCACTGCTCTACACTGTAGCCAGCCAGCATCAAATCTGGTGCTATAATCATTATGAACATAACGTAATAATACCTGATCCTGCACTTGTTATGCAAATTAAGGTCTTTAGCGCTGGCTGGAGGAAGCTGTAATAGGAAGGAATTAAGTCTTAATGGTAGTGTTGTACGACAGGACACTAGATCTGCCACAGCTGCATGATGACACAGTCTACTGAGCCTCTGAGGTGTCAATCAGCTTATATGTTGTGATAAATTATTTCATTTTGATCTGTAATGACGATGACTCAGTGGAAGTCAAGAGCTATTTGAATATTTAAGGCTCGAGTCCCAAATTACACGCAGTCTATTAATATTTGTGTGGAGGAGGTTTCGCACTATGTGTGGTGTGTGGAAAAAATGTTTTGATGCACATCATACGTCACTGGTGTGTTGCTCTTAGGACAAGTGGAGCTCTCTTTATGACCTGGGAGGTTTAAATAGAGCGTGACAGTGTTATTTTCATGGTGCTTCAAGTAAGGCTCATAGTTTTTGTGTTTGACTGCAATTTCATTGCATCATACATTTAAAAAGGTACCTGGATTTTTAAAAAATGGATTTTAAAGGATATAAAGTTAAATTACATTTCTGCATAACAAATTGATTTGTATTGAAAAATCAGATTTTTGCATGTATTTGTTGAGTTTTTGTGATCAAAGTAATAAATCAGTCATAAACCCAAAAAACAAGCACATTTTCCTTCATTATTTAAGCATTCATTAGGAGGAAACGAGCTAAAAACTGAGAGCATTTAAAAAAAAAAAAAAAGTTACCGTCCCTTTCTGTCTTTGCTCATTCTGTAAAACATCTTTAAAAAAAAGCCCCAAGGGAAATCTGGTTAATTATGCATGAAAGGTGTCAGGGAAGCTAAATAAAACAAGCTGTAAGAAAGCAGTGGGCATGATCTACAAAATACATTGACAACATTGCTAATGCAATTTGTGTGACAGTAATCTGTTCTGAAAGAATGCCTGCATGCGTGAGCGGGGGTTGAAATTGCTACAGTTAAAAGGTAAATGAAGTCTGGAACAGGAAAGCAAGGCTAAGTGGGTCATTAATGCATAAAATATGTTGGCGAGGCCCATTAAGAGTTTGTGTCGGGCTAAGAAGAGAAAGGAAGCTGAAAGACATCCGAGACCAGGCTACCGAAGCTAAGTGTATCATTTATAGTCATGTTGGCAGGGATCGCATTAATAAATGTAGCTGCTGGGGATAAGTTACACTGCTAACTGCAGCCTGCCGGAGCCTGAATCAGCTATTTGCTTCAAGATTTTAGCAAACAAGACATGAGGAGGGACAGAGGGATAAACATACTGAAAGCACTGAGAGCACTGAGAGAGACGCGGTCAGAGTTTGACAGATGATATCTGTACAAACACTTGTATCACCAGGACTTCAGTAGCTTGGCAAAATATTTAACGAGAGTCATGAAAGCACACACACAGTTTGTTCTACATTCCTATTCAACAACTCAACTCAATTCAACAGCTCTCTGACATTCATGCTGACACAGATATCAAAGCCTGCACCAACAGGGGTTTCACCTCTTCGCTATTGCATTGTTTTTAAAGATTTTTAATGTCTGAATAATTCAAAAGCGAGGGTGGAAAGAAGTTGCCACTTCCATTGTGGAAGTTCGTGAGAAACGTGACATCATATCTCTTTCAAGAAAGACAAAGCTAACGCACTGAAGCAGAAAATGGTGGATGGTCTGAGTACACGGACCTGAAGCTGCTCAAATAGTAACTCAAATTCAGCCAGCCCAGTGCAAACTTCCTGCAGGATCTGCAAACCTTCTGTTGCTGCAGTTACAGAGATTAGACATATCCTGCTGTGAACCCTGGTAGCACCTGCAGAATTTTTTTTTTTTTTTTTGGGGGGGGGGGGGGGGGGGGGGGGCTTTGCTGCTGCTCTCCCTGCCTTAGGCTTTCCATGTAGGCACATGGAAGGGCAGAGAGGTGTGATCTCTCTCTCTTTCTGCTTAGGCCCGAGGAAAGGCAGAGAAGCCCCAGAACAGGATCATACCACTACATATAATACTGCAAATGGAAGTTTTCTTTGAATAAAGTGTCCCTGACTGATGTGTACTTCAAAAATAAATATATTTTTATTCATAAAAATATCTGTATCTCTAATAAAGTAAAGTATATTTCACATAGGACCTTTCACAGAGCAAGGTCACAAAGTGCTAAAGTGGAGTCAAAATGTTAAATAATAATACCATCATACCATCATCTGTTTTTGGAAATATGCCTCATGGTACACACTGTCTAGAAGTACATGATTGGCAAAAAAAATTGTAACTTTGAATACATATTAAACTGGCACCAAAGTATCGTGATTGTTTTGAATCACTAGATAAGTGTATCATCCAAGCAAAAAAGGTTTACAGAAGTCAATTGAGGAAAAGAAAACGGTGGCTCTTTTTTCTCAGACAAAACACAGATCGGAACGAGAACAAAGAGAGTGGCAACCACAGGAAGAGAGAGCGAAAAAACAGACATTAAGTATGAATAGTGGGATGAATAGAAGAGGAAATTGTGCTGGGGAGGATGTCAAAAGACAGAATACAAGATGAGAGACATATGAGTGAAGGCAGTGGGTAGATGCATGGATAAAAAAAACTGAAAAAAGAACGAAATGAATGGCTGAAGGAGAAAAAAAAAACAAGAAAAAGAGTGAGTCATACAACCTCTACAAATATAGGAAGCGATCAAAGACGACTGGTCGGGTTATGTGGCAGCAGAAATGCTCCTGTGACTTAACAAGGTGAACTGGTTTCATCTATGTTAGGAAACCTCGTCGATATGGGTCCAGATAGTTTTCCCCTCAGCTATGTTCAAGCCAAAAGGTGTCTGTCTGTCGAAATCCTGAGAGAGACACAACACTGCCTACACTTTCTCACAGAAAGTAAAAGCCCTGCTTACCTAACTGAAAGCGCCTGAATAGAGCCAAGGCTGTGCTTAATGTGAATCAGATCGAGGAAAAATGTCTTTGAATGTGGTTTTGTAACATCTGAGGGAGAAGTGCTGGAATATGAAATCATTTTTGCTTTTATTTCACTAATCATACTTTACTTATTCAATAAAGACAATCACACTGTGCACTGTGTCTAAGTGTGTATTCAGGATGGAAAAAAATAAGACCTTCAACATGACACAGGGACAGACAAAATAACAAGAAAAGGTATTGTGTGAAAAAAAGGTCTATTTGTCTTATTATGTTATAAAATGATTGGATTTTTGCATATTTTTTTAAATTTCCCAACAAAAAACTATAAAAAAAAAACACTAAAAGAAGATGTTTCTAATTTATTTTATTTCATTTTTTGAAAGTTGTGTTTAATTATTTTTATTTTTGTTATTATTATTATTATTATTATTATTATTGTATCCTTCTTTCTTTTTTATTTGACATGACAAATCAAAAATGTGGGCACAGATATACACTCACAGGCCACTCTATTAAGGAAACACCTTGCTAACCTTGCTGCTTCAAGGTTCGACGTTTGTTGGTTCAGAGATGGTCTTCTGCAGACCTTGGATGTAACCAGTGGTTATTTGAGTTACTGTTGCCTTTCTATCATCTTGAACCAGTCTGGCCATTCTCCTCTGACCTCTGGCATCAACAAGGCATTTTCACCCAGAGAGCTGCTGCTCACTGGATATTTCCTCTTTTTGGGACCATCCTCTGTAAACCCTAGAGATGGTCCCAGTAGATCAGCAGTTTCTGACAGACCAGCCCGTCTGGCACCAACAACCATGCTGCGTTCAAAGTCGTTAAATCACCTTTCTTCCCCATTCTGATGCTCAGTTTGAACTTCAGCAGGTCGTCTTCACCATGTCTACATGCCTGAATGCATTGAGTTGCTGCCACATGATACACACATAAAGTGGCCAGTATGTGTCTGAGTGCAAGATATTTATATAGTTATATATTCATATAGATGTATGATGTTGATGGAAAGAATCTAGAAATTCATCCATTCTGATTATTTTCTGGTTATCTGTATTAAACTTTGTTATCTTTTATGTTTAAAAACGGCAAATGTAAATGAGACAGTAAAATGTTTCATGGACATTTGGTCGGTTATCTCAATAAAAAAAAATCAGGAATTTCCGAAAGGATTGAAAGTTCTTTTCATTTCTGTTTTCTATCATTTATAAAGTAATAGTTGTTAGATGGAAAGAGGAGGGAGAAAAAAAAGAGATTAAACCAGTGGTGCCTTGACTTCAATGACTCATCAAACCACAGTTGAAAGGACTGTGATTAACTCGCACAGGAAAGACGCACATTAAGGGTCGTTTCCTTGAACTCCTGAAGTAACACACTGTTTAACCGCTCATCTACCTGATGGAAAGGGTCCTTCCTCATGTTCCGGCTGGCCAGCGGCTCATCAAAGGGGAACACCACAGAGTAGTTTTTAGCGTACGACTCGTGGCTCCTCTCTCTGATCCATTTTGCGTTGTCTGTCAGCGAATTATGGAAACGCCTGGGACAGGAGGCAGAGGAATTCAAAAGATTAACGCTCATTAAAAGTCACAAGCATTCAGACTTCATTAAAACTTCATTATTCTGGCTCCTGCTGCCCTTTTAATAAAATGCCGAATGGAAACTCAAAAAACATGATCTGCTTTGTAGAGCAGCACCATGCCTGGGAAACTTCCTGAGGTCAGTCGCTGCTCAAATACTTAGGCTTTTACTCAGACTTTAACACTATTTGCATGGGACTAGTATTGCCTGGGGACCTCTGTTAATTTGTAATTATTGCTGAGGTCATCTGTGAGAGAGTGGAGTTACAAATGACTGTGTGTGACATCGAATGTGCTGCACAAAACACAGACATGGAGGGGTAATTTCCAAATTACATGAGGTCCCAAGGTAAAACTAGTCCCGCGCAAATAAGGCTTTAGTGTGCATTGATGTACCTGATGTCGTATCCATACATGTCCTTTTCAGGGCGTCCATGTATGACCCAGTGAGCCAGCTCTTTGCCACAACCACCTCCCAACATCATGCCTGCAAAATACACAAATACAACACACACAGAGGAAGAGATGATAACACGGAAACTGTTATGAACAGCATCTCATAATCACAGTCAGTTCCTTACAGAAAGCATGTTAACTACAGCTGAAACAGGTCATTAGTCAATTAGCAGGCTTAGACTACAAAAGATTAATTAACTCTGACCGATTTTGAAATCTGGTTGCATCACGCACAAAAGGAGAAACTTATTTCTGATCTCAAACATGCACACACTCCAACGATGGCACTTCATACAGGATATAATTAAGATAATCATGCAAGAAGAAGCATGAATGTGCCGCCTCACATGATCTTATGGGGAAGCAGATGTAAACAAAATGGAGACTGACACAGTGCAACAGATTTCTGTAACTTTCATAATTCTTTGCATTAAGAAAAAAATAAAGAAGAAGGCTATACAAGTCTGGGTCAGAAAATGGTTGGGGAGTGCTGTCAACAGTGGTTGGCTATTCTTCAGCAAGAGCTGTAGGTGAGATTTTTAATGTTAGTTTGAATGACTGTCATCAGTCATATGCTAGCTAGCATTACCTTCAGGTGCTCTAGTCTGTACTGACGCTATCATCACCACAATCATCCAGATTTTAAATACTTAATATTGAACACATTTGAAATTATCAGGGCGACACCGATGAGTCTGTGAGCAGTTCGGGACTGGATCTGTAAACCTCTCACGTTGTCAGATAATCTGGGCCGATCATCAGCACCGACTAAGCCGGATTTCTCTCTAATTGAAGGGATGGGGTGAATCGGGGATACATTGGCCCAAAACTCCTGGAGTCTGAGCACAGCTTTGATCAAGTTTAAAGGTACACTTGGAAGGGTTTCCCCCCAAAATGATGTATAGACTCATACAGGCATAATCCCTCTCCGTCATCACTTATGACGCACTAGAAATGTGTGATGGTGTATTTTTCTGCAGATATCCCACCCTCTGCCTTTTTTTTGTATTTTCTTCTTAAGTTTGATTTAGGTTCGGTAAGTTTCTGGGCATAGCGGCAGGTGAGGTCAAGACTTTATAAAACCAGTGGGACCAGGAGTCTCATTTATAAAAGTCCATACAAAAAAAATGGGTAACACTTTACTTGAAGGTATCGACATAAGAGTGACATGACATTGTCATAACTATGACATGACACTCTCATGAACTTGTCATAAACATTATGTACATGTCATAAATGTTTTGGACTGCTGTCATTAAATGTCAATCGTTTTCTGTAATGACAAGTTGACATTGTTTGGGTTGTCTTGATTATAACCACTTGACATTAATTGAAGTGACATTACCAGAAGTTGTCTGTGTCATAACAATAATAATCATTATGTCAACTTGTTATAAACACAAAAAGAGGTGCATTTCTTGTTAATGTCAAGTTGTTATGACAAAGACATCTTCTGGTAATGTCATCCTGGTTAATGTTAAGTTGTCATTATAAAAACACCCCAAACAATGTCATCTTACAAAAACCAAATGACCCTTAATGACAGCAGTCATAAAGGTTTATGACATGTACATAATGTTCATGACAGGTTCATGACCGTGTAATGTCCTAGTTATGACAGTGTCATGTCACTCTTATGTAGATACCTTCAAGTAAAGTGTAACCAAAAAATGTACAAACACAAATCCAAAAGTAGTTTGAGCCAAAAAATATTCAACAATTTCTACAATCAAGCTTCCATCTCACATCTGGATCGCCAATTTCCCGTCTCCAAAATGTTCGTAAGCATGAGTCAAAGTTGCTCCCATCAAGTCTGTTTTTATGGATCACAACTTTTGTGTGGGAAGATGCATACACCTCTGTCAGGCCTCGTTTTGTGCGTATGCAATGTTTCTAAATGAGACCCCAGGTGCCAGACATTAAACAGCACACATCTAAAAGGAAGCACAGAAAACAAACCCATTAATATAGCTAATGATAGTGAATCTGGTGTTTGCTTTCTCTTTTACTTTTGTTGTTGATACAATTCACAAACGGTGAAATTCCTTCGTAGTGAACATTAAAGGCCTAATTTGCTGGTTTTATCCATTCATCTTGAATGTGAGGATTTAATCGAACATCTTAAAATTTTCGGTTTCAGGCTGCAACAAGCAATTATTTTCAATAAGTCTGTATTTGATTAATTGTTAAACAAAAGAAATGTCAGACAAAATAAAAAAAAAAAGTGACAAATTAACAGCTAATGAAAGTGACTGTTGCAGAACAAACATACAGTTTGTAACAAACTGTCACAGATTACTAGCTGGGAAATGACAGTGGAAAACCTGAACAAAAAAAACAGGACCTCTCTCCCCTTTTCTCTCACCGATAGCCTCACTAGAGGACTGTGAGAATATCTCATTAATTTGAAGAGAGAAGCCTTTTTGTCCTCTGCAACAGCCTCGATATGTCATACGACCTACAGAGGATAGTTCTGACCTTTATCCCATCATTTGACCCTTGCTCACAGCTGCCCCTGAGCTATCTGACTTCATCGGCTGCACCCACAGCTGCAGCATTTTGTTGCGGTTTTCCTCAACCTAACCAACGAGCAAACACTAGCAATTCAATATTTTATCCATGTAGCCCAAAAACTGCTGGGTTAATGAGCTGCTCCCTTTTGGCAACCCCTTCTTGTGTTGTGTTGCTGCTCATTTGCATACATCATGCGCGTTTGTGCACGTGTACACACTCTCGCATGTGTTGCGAGCACACCATCAATATGCGGCAGCACGATCAGTGTGTCCTTGCATCCCTCCTTCATCCCTCCATCTCCATCTCTCACAGCGTCCCCTCTGCCTTTATCTCTCATCGCTTCACTCGTCTGCGGACACTGTCACTGCGGGCCAAGCCTGGGCGGATGTTTGAATGGCGGGATGGATGGATGGACGGGAGCAGGGGTAGAGGGACAGAGGGAGGAGGGTGGTGCAGTGATGATAGAGTTCTCCTAAGACAATGTGGAGACAACCAACAAGACGAGGTGGCACTGATAAATGTCACCCGAGATAGCCACACTGATGTGTGAGCGTGCATCTGCATGTGAACCTACGCCCTCGTGCTTCCACTCATCTATCACCACTTCTCTCTGCCTTTGCGCTTCCCCTCTCCTTCCTCGCTATCGGTATCTGGCTCTATTATTGTTCCTTTATGCAGTGCAAACATTTGGTCCTTTCTATGTCATTATCTATCACTCCCTCTCCTCCGTATAGCTCTCAGTTTCTTTTAAGTTAGTGGCTCTCTCTGTTTCTTCTGACATTTACAGTGATGCCCCTAGTGATTATGAAATGCTTTTAAAGAGGGAGAAACCATGCATAATTTCATTTATCCCTCTCTTCTACAGTAGCCTAATAAGAATGTTGATTTTCAGGTGAGAACTTTTAGACATTAACGTTAAAACAGTGATAAGTTTGGTTTAAAAAAAATAATTTTTCTCGAATTGTAGGTTACAATTTAAAGGAAAAGTTCCAGCATTTTGGACAATGTGTTTACCGATCTAATGTCAGTGTAGTTAATGTGGAGCTGAAGTCAGAAATTGTTTAGAGTGGCTAAGCATCTAGACTCTTTTTTTTTTACACTGTAGGCTGCTGCTTTTATTTTCCATGTTTCCAGACCGCCAGACCCCACTCTGCAGCCTCCTCTGTGCAGAGTATAGCAGTGAGCCTGGTGAGTCAATTTCTGTTGCGCAATTCAGATGGTAGGGTCAGCATTTGGAGTAAACAACATGAAAGCATGAATCTATCCTGTCTTGTATCAACGGTTCAGGCTGGTGGTGGTGGTGGTTTTGTAATGGTGTGGGGGATATTTTCTCGGCACACTTTGGGCCCCTTAGTACCAACTGAGCATGGTTTAAACACCACAGCCTACCTGAGTATTGTTGCTGACCGTGTCCATCCCTTTATGACCACAGTGTACCCATCTTCTGATGGCTACTTCCAGCAGGATAAAGCACCATGTCACAAAGCTCAAATCATCTCAAACTGGTTTCTTGAACATGACAATGAGCTCACTGTACTCCAATGGCCTCCATAGTCACCAGATCTCAATCCAATAAAGCACCTTTGGGGCGTGGTGGAATGGAAGATTGGAATTCGGACAAATCTACAGCAGGTGCCTGTCTCTTCCACCCTTTCCTCGATATGGACATTTGAAAAGCACGGCCCTACCAGCTAGCAGAGGTTATCTAGAGTAGAGTTTACAGACTGATGAGTTGACTTAGTCATCCTTATGAGTGACTCATAGCCACACGCATCCACTGTCCAACGCCAACCACAAAGGACATCACCAAGACTTGTAAAATACACATAGGAGCCTAAATTTAACACAAATTTACTGGAGGTGACAGAGAAGCGACTGGAAATGTCTGTGCAACTCAGGGGCCTGCTATCAATATGAGATGATATCTGTAAATGTCCTCACTGTCTTTGTTTTTGGCTGCTCGCCATTGACTTCTGGCGCTAGGCTGCTAGCACTGTTTAAATATTTAGGAAGGAGGTGCACTTGGACAAATATGGTGACAAGTCATGCCATGGGAATTGAACATATCTTAAAGATGACGATATGTAGCGATGTTTTCACTTTGCACCGGTTATATTAGATTGTTCATCATTAAAATTATACAGACTGATAAATCATTATGTCTAATTTGTTTTAGCCATAAATTAACAGAAATTTAAAAACAGCAATCATTTCAAGCTATAAAACCAAGCTGCATTTAATAAGAAGGTGTTTTGCCTCAGGTCTTTTTCTTCTTCGTCTATGGGGATCCAAACTGGCTCCTCTTCAGGGCTATCATCACCATCTCTATCCTCCTCTAAAGCACAACTGAAGGGGATCAGTTCCTGTTGCTATTTGCGTCACTGACTCCATCCTGATAAAAAGCAACATGTCACGACACTCAATGGTTTTCTCAGTCTTCACTGTGAACTGCCTTTAAATGCAGCCACTTTTCTGTGCCTTATAATGTGATAAAAACCCTCTGCTCATGTAAAGGTGCTCAGTATTGTGATTACGAGCAACATGATGATACATATAAAAGGTGCAGCAACCTTAATAAGAAGTAAATAAATGCACTCAAAGTTCAGCATGATGGTTTTAACACTGAGAATACGTAACTTAAAGGTTGCTAGGCAACAAATGCAACTTCTAAGAGTTTTACTGATTGCTTGGAAGCCAAAATAAAAGCCAGCGAGTAAAAAGAAACAACTGGAGGCTCAGAAAGTTAGCGAGCACTCAGTGATGGATTTTTTAATGTGAATCTGTCGACTTTGACCCTGTGGTTTCTGAATTACCCCACTTGTCATGGCCCGCCTTGAGCCAAATAAGCCGTGTGAGTTCATGTGTGTGTGTAGGCGTTTCTATGAGATGGAGTGAAATGGACAGAGGACTATTCCCTTGCCAGAGGGGTGAAGAGGCAGGGGGAAGAATGAGTGACAGACACAAAGAGAGAAGGGGGAAAAAAGGACGGCGCGAGGAGAGGTGGACACAATCAAGCTCCTGCTTCGATAAAAACTAGGATGTTTTGTTTGTGTGTTTGCATGCTGAGTGCAAGCGAGTGTGTGTCAGGCAAGTGAAAGGCATTTGGAATATCCTTGCTGTGCATGGCCGCTGGAAAATCTTTAATTATGAAGTCACTGTTACCTGATGTATCTGTGATGCTGGGCCCATTTCAATGAGCTCGGTACCAGCATGACACATCAAAACTAGAGGACAAAGGGACTGCAATAATTTGTCCACCTCCATTCAAATAGGAATGGTATTTTTTTTTATTTGTATACTGTAGAAGAAAAAGAAGAAATTGAAAAAGGGCTAAAGCATTTCAATAAAAACATTTTTTCCGTCTTTTATGTCTTTAATTATAGGGATAGTGCACCCAAAAAGAAAAATCCAGCCATTATCTACTTATCCATATGCCGAGGGAGGCTCAGGTGAAGTTGCGCAGCGAAAGCATGTGATCGCAAGGACTGCGATATCGCACTCAGGGATTTGTTTAAACAACTACCTATCAGTAGAAAACTGCAATTTAACACCTAACTTTTGTATTGGTTCCTCTTGTGATCAGTTCAGTTTGTTCAATAAAAAAATGTTGGACATAATTTCCTTTCATTTTTTAAATTCGACAAGCACTTTGTCGTATCTTAGCAGCACTGATTACACTTTAATATCTGAGCTTGCCATTCGGTTTGTTTTTTCCTCATCCCGGGGGCAGATCGTCATGGTGACTTGATTGCGCACCATTCTGTTTGTTGTGCCTCAATATTTGTTTATTGTGTTTCATATCACGGGCCCACAAATATTTATCTATGTCTCATAATTATAAGACCGTGAACCTCTGCCTGACCCTCCCTGTCTCCAAGGCTAGTCATTTATTCTAAATGGTCTAGGCTATTTAATTGTTCTATATCATCAAACTGTTATTAATATAAGCACCGCTGTGTGTGAATGCATGAATGAGTCAGACCTGCTGCACCGGATTTGAAATGAACTATTATAAACTGGAGCTTCTGTGCTTAGATTACCTTCTGTGAAACAACATGACCCTCGTCCATTTAAAATGCCTATCAGTTCTTCTGAGGTCATTTTGGTGAAAGTAACACAAAACTAATGTAATAACTAACTTCATACTCTAAACAGAGAATTATATTGTAATGTAACTTATTCCTTTCAAATGAAGGCAACAGATATCTTTCCTGTCTTCCACAAATATCACTCCATGATAAATATGGAGAAGTTGTTGATCATTTCAGTGCAGGGCTATCTAGAGCTTTACACTGTTCCTATGGACAATATTTTAGGCCTCATACACGCTTAAAAAACACCGCCTGGAAGAAGATCAGCTTTGTGGGCTATATTACAATGCTGGGTGGTTGCCTAGCAACTTCGGATGCAAGCAACCACGCAAAGAAGCACCGAGCGCGCAACCTCACATTTACCAGGCCGTAAGAGACTTTGCATGTGTCCTTGCCCTCACTGAATACACTGAAAATTTTCTATTACATTTTCCCAAAGCCCAGGGTGATGTCTTCAATCACTTGTTTTATCTGACCAACAGTCAAAAACTAAAAGATATTCAATATACAATGATACATAACGGAGAGCACGCCATCCTTCACAATTAAGACAAGCTTTAAAAAAATGACTTAAACGACATATCGATCTTAAAAATTGTTGCCAAATAGTTTTCTATCAATAGACTAGGTGCTAAATCACTAAATACTTTTAGCGCAATGTAAAACCATAAGCAATAAATACCCAGTGAATAAGTTATGAGGCAATTTGTAGGAGAAATAAAAGGAACAACAGCTCAGGAAAAGGACTGTGTGCACCTTTGTTAACCCAGTATCGGATAACAGGATACTAACTGACCTACGATCAGGCTGACCGACACATAGTGTCTCATGGATAAGTGGTTGGGGAATAAAAGAGCTCAAGAACAGCGAGGATCAATCAGCAGTTTACCTCCAACGTACAAAAACTACACTTCTAAAAGCAAAAAATAACAGAGAAGGAAGGTCTGTGTGTGTTATGAGTGTTGAAACCTCAGTATGCTGGCTCATTAGAGCTCCACCTCTCTGCACCTCCCAACCTCCTGTCATAACATCTTCAGAGCTCGACCCCGTGGTCTTATGCTCTTATGCAGAAAAACGCTTTCACTCAACCGTCTGTTAGCGCTGATGGCGATTACTTTACCCTTTACGCCCCCTCTCTTTCTGTTGTTCAGATTGCTGGGATACTTACATTCCTCACCGTCTAATGTCAAAGGTAAGCTCATCTATGAGTGAAGTAATGGAGTGACTTGGGTTTGTGTGTGTGTGTGTGTGTGTGTGTGTGTGTGTGTATGTGTTCTTCATGGACTCAGTGCGAAATGAAAAGCTCTCCATTATTCATTTGTGCTTTGAGAGTGTCCACAGAGATTGGCGAAGGCTGGGTCAAAGCACGGGAAAAACACTCTGCGGCCATTTCTCTTTGCTTGTTTCCTTCCTTCTTATTTTGCCACGTACTGAGGATTGCTTTGACCTTTCTGGCTCTATCATTTCATGGCTCCCTCGAGGGAACGCTCTACACCATGAAGTATTTGAAAGCACACCACTGTGAGTGATATGTATCGTTCGTTTACGGCGTTGACGCTCTGATCGGAGATGTCTTTGCGCTCTCTGACATCCTCGTGCACTCCTCATTTGTCTTCCTTCCTTTTCTTTTCTTTCTTTAACAGTCTCTCCCCCCATTTTTGTGTTCGATCGTTCCCTCATTGCAGCACTTACCAGCACTGTTGAAGCCACAGCCCAGGAAGAAACCTCTGACCTCTGGGGCTTCTCCCATCAGCGGCTTGTGGTCGGCTGTAAATGATTCTGCAAACAGACAGCGAGAGAAAATTTGTAGATACAAGTGGCCACAAATGTAGACAGACAAACTTATTAAAAGGGGTGACATATTTCCCCCAACAATACTTTTATTTTGTGTAAAAGATGAGTGAAATAAAAGAAGTCCCCGTCTCTAGAGTCTTTATGTGATTGTTAGCTATTTGTTGAAAGCTACTTTGTGCTGCCCTTTTCGCTAGCTCTCTTATAAAAAATAATGTACATCAGATTTCCTGGTTAAATAATTAAATACTGAATAAAATAAATCAATAAACATGGAGTTCAATGGAGGGTCGATATCAAATTTTGTTTCTGAGTACTGAGTGGACCAACTGGTCTAGGACGTTTAGGCTTTGGGCAGGCGCTAGGCTGTTAGCCGCTTGCAAAGAAAGAGAAATGAACCTCTCTTTAAATCTAAAGTTGTTTGTTACTTAGGCTACGTTAACATCACAGGCTTACTGCTTCAATTATTTCCCCAGATCCCAATCTTTCTGCCTAGACTGATCACATTCATGTTTGATATCATCAGTGGGAACAGATCTCTACCCTAAAACGCCTCACATGTAACCAATAACGTCACACACATAGCATCACATCTGCAAGAGACAGGCTTTAAGGGAAAAATTAATGACATAACCATGCAAGCTTCATCTCCTGAATGATTTGCTGTTGAAGTCAGGTTGTTGAGGAGGAGACTGCCTATTAATCCGAAGGGCCCTTTCTCCAGTGGCACTCTCCCACACCGAAGCACATGGGTGATTAGCATGCAGAATGACATCATTGGACCTTATGATTACTGCTATTGGTTAAGGTGAGGATAAGAATATCGTGGTAAACCAATCAAAGGCACAGTAGGGCAGGTCAATCCTTCCCCATTTGGGGCAGCAGAAGCTCAGTCCATAGGGACTTGGGTTAGGAACCGGAGGATCGCTGGCTTAAGTCCACGTCCAGACCAAATGTAGAGCATGGACTGGTAGCTGGAGAGGTGCTAGGACACTGCTAAGGTGCCTTTGAACAAGGCGCCGAACCCCCAACTGCCGAGGCACCTGTCCATGGGCAGCCCTCTCGCTCTGACACCTCTCCATTTAATGCATGTATAGGTCCTGTTTGTGCATGTGTGTGTATTTTGGGCCTGTGTGTATATGACAACAGAGTTAAGAAAATGAATTTCCCCTCAAAGGTTCATAAAGTATATCTTCTTTATAGTAGGAAGGTCCAATGATGTCATTCTGTACAATACGCACCCATGTGCTTCTGTTTGGGGGAGTGTGTGGTGTATTTTTTGGAGAAACAGCCCTTTGGAGCAATGCACATTTGTTTTGGGGGAAACAGCTGTTGTACAAATTGCAGTTTGGTCCAATAGCTTTATTAGCAGCCATTGCTGGTAGTCCTGTGGTGAGAGAAGTGGACCAGCCCGGAGAGGAGTCAGGAGTGTTGGGGCCGCAATGTGGAGGAACAGTTCCTCTAAAACCTTAGGTAGTCCAGAAATACATTCCAATACATCTGTCAGCGCTTCACAACAAGGCTGTCACGGCAGGACTCAAAATGAAGGCAAGCATCAGAAAGCATCTAGCAGTCAGGCTCTACCACAGATGCGGTGTGGGTACAGCAGCCTTGTGTAGTTTCAACAGACCGCTCTGACACTGTATAGTAGGTAATCTGCACCTGCTCAGTGAAGTATGATGTGGAAAAACCATGGATATGTGAAAAACACACATGAATTCCATTAGGGCCATTGTCATTTTGGTCGCATGGACAGTGACTGGATATGTATTGGATTTAGGACCACATATAAAGCGTGCCTGATCTGACTGGAAAAAATGGATTTCAGTGTCCACACACCACTCTGAAAAAAACAACAACAAATCTTTCTTAGTGAGAGCAAAAAAAAATTTGCTTGTTGTGAAAGCAGTCCTTCACGTTGGGTGTTCTCGGCTGGCTTGCTGTTGTTAGTCACTGGTCATTTACTATTTCCAATACAGAAGTTTTAACACGTCAGCGGGGAGACCTGTTTAAAGGCATGTAGCGAATAATCAACCAATTTTTTTTTACATGGCATAATGACTTTTTCAATTAAATTTAATATACAGAGTAGGTGATTACATTGGCCAAGTAATACTGAAACAATAACCTACTCTTCTATGCAAAGCCAGGGGGGAACACACTTGTTATGAAGGAATATGTCACTTTACCTGCGATAGTATACAATTCTGTGTGACACATTTGAACTTCTCTTTTGTGCATGTGATCATTCAGGGAGTATTGAACTGAATCAGATCGACGCCACCTGTAACACTTTAGAAACTCTGTGTAGCAAAAAGGTTTTTAAACCAAGTACAATCAAAAGGTCAAGTATTCCACTCACTGGGGCTTACAGTACATGAATTAAATCTCCCTACAATAGATACACACACACACTGACATGTATTATGATGCGCATGAAGATGTTCATCAGCTACATTCAATTACTTTAACAATATGCCGGAAGAAAACATGTTTAACCTTTCAATTAACCTGAACTACTCAACTGTAACCCCAACCTGTGTCCTTGGAAGAAGCATATTACCCAAAACACCTTTTTGTTCAACATGGCATGAGGACGTAAAGCAGGTAGTCACAGAACTCATAATACTTGGGTCATGGCTGAGATCTCTGCTCTACTCCTCCTGCTCTCTCCCCAGGGAAACAGTTGAACACTCGGTAAACTCACTATGAAAATTCCCCTCTCAGCGCGGCGTTCTTATCATGTAAACACAACACTTGAAATGAAACAAAAGCCAGCCTTAAAGCGAGGGGGTCACGGCCAAGATGCTCTGCAAACAACTCTGATGAAATCCTCGTTTTCATCCCCCTTTCATCTGAGCTTCCTCTCTCCCTGAGCTGCATCTTCCTTGACTTCTGACCTCAGTTTTTCTAGCCATCATAGTTTGTTTCCGTTTCTTACATTTCGTTTATCTCTGCCATTCTCTACATTTTACCTTTCCACCTTGACACCTCTACTTTTAATTCCTCCAATTTTACTTTTCTCTGTTCAAGTTTCGACATTTCTTTCAGTTTTTCTCAGATTTCCTTTTCTATCTCTCATCCCTACGTGTGTGTGTCACTCGGTCCACTCCTTTCTCTCCAAACAGCTGCATCACACTATGGTGATGAAAAATCCAATTCGATACTGTAACTCTTCGGGCTGCACAGCCACAGACCTGCTCGCTCAACCACTTCAACAACTTGATATTGCCTGGACGGGAAGTCGGGCTTGAGCTAATCAAACTATCTCCTCTACAAACATGACACATAGTCAGCTAGTTTAGGTATTCATGAGCCAATGCAGTGCTGGAGCGGTGCATAACATATTTCACAGACAGATACATTTCACTTTTAAATTAGAATGTGTCCAATTTAAAAAGTGTCATGAAAGTCGCTTGTTCCCTGCTGTAATGCATAATGTTATGAGAAATCTGCGAGGAGAGCTCGCAGGACTTTCATAAAAATTGATGCTTCTGAAGGGCTGATGTGCGTATGAGTACCTGGTCCACAGACGGTGGATTTGATACCGGTCTGCTCCAGAACGGGAACTCTGTTGATCGCGCCCTCGATGTGTTGCATGAATACATCCCAGTCCAGGTCAAACAGGCTGAAAGCAAACTTATCAGACACCTGGGAATAAAGCACACAACAGAAATGTATGTGAGGTTTCCTTATACTTGGAAAACACAAGTGGGTCATTTTCAATTGGCTGCCCATGTTGGTTAGTTTTCAAAGATGTATGATGCAGGATTTTTCTAAAACAACAATATACAGACTCATACAGAAGTAATCCCACTCAGTGATCATTTATGATCCACTAGAAGAGTATGGCGGTGTATATTTCTGCAGAGACTCTGCCATCTGCTGTATTTTCTTATTTTCTGTGCTCTGGACACACCCGGGCGTGTACCTCCCCAGTGCTCAGGTGAGGTAAGTGATTTATAAAAAGGTAGCCACCAGGTGCCAGACCATACACAGCAGACATCCAAGAGACACAGCACCAAGCAAATATTGTGACGCAAAACACTGAACAGTGAATCTGGGGTTGGCTTTTAGTTTTGCTGGCGACTGGGTTTGCAATCAGTGACTAACAATCCTGGATAGTTTACCTTTTGGATTTTTTATGCACCAACTATATTAGGTATTCTGCTGCAACAACACGTTGACTTTTGTAAATTGGTGGGACCCATCTTCCATTTGGAAAAAAATGAAGAGAAAAAGGCAAATTGGCAGCTGATTACAGGGTGCTTGCAAAGAAAATTGTATACTTTTCTTTTTTTTGCACTTTCTTAGATTTTATAAAAAATAAACAAATAAATAACACACAGATGAATTTCAGGCTTAATTTAACAACCTGTGATGTCACACTGTTTGGGGTTTTTTTTTGCCAAGGGGCTGCCACATTATGGTAAAACATATTAATGATTAGACCTATTAGTAACGTTGATAAGCTAATTTAGACTTAGTAATGCTGTGTTACCTTTATTATAAGGCTAAAATATAGTTTGAAGCTTCAGACAGATTTAAACTTTTTTTTTGGTAGTAAAGGTTGCTGACCTTGTTAGAGTGCAACACTAAGTCATTTGGAGTCAATGTAAGTCCAATATTCACTCTCTTTAAGCTCTCTTTTTGTCTCTACTAACTACGGAGAGAGAATTCTCCTTAGGTTCATGACTGTGAGCGACCACTTTCACACTGTCATTTGATACAGACATACTTTAAAAATAAAAAAAAAAAGACTGAAAAGATGAATGTGCATTACAGCAGTGGATTGTTGGATATTCGATAAAGATGCACTGCTTCAAAGCCAATGTCGTCAAGACCAATGTGTTCTTTTTCCTTTCTTCCTCACTGCTGACAAGAAAGCTGTGACTTCAGTCCAACCCACCACATGTGACTGTGGACCGCCAACTCAGACGCACACAGCAGCCACAACACAATCCTGTAGCATCTGTTGAATTGACTCTTTCTCACCAGGGAATCAACATCTGTCCAATCCCTCTCAGTTCCCTGTCCAAGCTTTAATTTGCTCCCATCTGGACCTCCGCAACTCCCTCCTTGTCAGCCGGGCCAAAATGGAGCCTTTAGCTCCTACAACTCATGCTGAGCAGTGCTGACCGCATCGCCTTAAAATTCTCCCCTCCTACACTAATCTGACTGACTCAGGGTGCTCAAATTGAAAAGTCCAGCGCAGCAGCTTGTGTTCTGTGCAGCGATTTTATCAGTCGTGCATTTCTCTGGATCTGGTAATCCTTCGACTCAAACTTCTCCATCTTCTCCATGAAATGCAATTCAGTAAGCAGTCATTCTCTTAGCTTCTGGGGTGACTGCTTGTCTTTGTTATTGCAGACATATCACAATGGATAACAGCTTCAACTTAGAGCCTAAAATGTTAAATATAAGCGGTTCTTTAAGTTTGCAGTAAGACAGAAGTGCAGAGAGAGAAAGGAGTTCCTATGGCTTTACAATTAGTGTCAGCAGTGACACTTTCACTTTTGATAAAGACTTGAATGTCACAGGGATGCGTGAGCTGACAGTAGCTGCTTTCATGTGAACAAAGAGTTTCTGCATTATAACTGAGCACTGACAGTCAACCGGAGTATCTGAAGAGCAGTGTTCTTTGTCCTAGACGCCACACTTCTCTCAATCCCTCCCAAGCCATCGATCCTGCTCATCTTCACTCAGTAGGCATCCTCTATTCTCTCCGTCTCCCTGCTAATTCTCCTTTCTCCATCTCCTCTTTCTTCCTCCATTCGCCTCAAGACATCAAAGCAACACTCAGCTGCAGAAGGAGAACAAAAGGAGCTGGTTCCGAACAAAGAAATCCTCTAAAATGTAAAAACCACCGAGGAGTCTGTAGACAGACAGGCAGCCAGCCAGACGGAGAGACAGAGAGTCATGAAGTCAGCATTATCAGTGTCCTGCAAATACCCTGTCTGCTGCCTTTCATTTAAACTGAGACTAAATAATCTTTTATTATATATTTCTTTACATTTTTTGAGCTTCATAGCCTTTATTAAAGCCAGAGAGATATCTTTTATAAACGCATTTTATCACAGACATTGACATGGCTCGTTTTCAACCTCTTCCACTTTGCTGGTACACCAGTGTCCTCAGCCGACATTACTGTCTCTCAGAGGGTGTGGAGGGCTTTTTTAAAGCTACACACTACAGATACATGTGAAACTAGGAGAGCTAAGGAATCCATTGTACCAAACCATATCTTGCTAGATGATGTGGGAAGGAGGTTAAATAATGCTCCAAAGTTGGGCTAGATTTTGGCGATTGTTTTATGCATGCAGTATAAATGTTATTTAGTCTTGGAATTGCATAAATTAGGTATATATTTAAAAAAAAAATTAAACTGAAGCTGCTAATTGACAATATTTTGCACAATGTTCAATATCTTTACATATGGTCACAGTGAGTATTCATTGTTATATCAGAGAGCTGTGTTCTGGTCAGGGTGGAGAAGCCTCTGAAGTAGGATTGTACATGAAGTAGATTTGCTACTGAAACCTGGCGCTTCTTAGTCCAGGTATCCACTGGGCTGGACTGGACCCTTTGGCGGGCTGGTTCTGGCCGACAGGAAGTATGTTTGACACCCCTCTCCTAAGGCCCAACCTCATTTCTACCCCTTAAATCTCCTTAAATAATTGAGTGCCCTCTCCGTCTGATAGTCAACGGAGAAGAAATGCTAAAAACAGGAGGCGCCTGCGACGTCTTCTAGTTCTGAGTGATTTTCTTTGGGTAAGTCGATTTGTTTAAATATTTTGACGCTGTGTTCAACCGAGTTGCTGATGAGTATACGCTAGTCCAGCCACCTGTGGTGGCAGCCATCTTTTCCAAAACTTGCCGAATTCGCAAGGTGTTTTGGGAAATTTCATCCCCCACTTCGTTGTAATTGTGGGTCAGGGCTCCCTAGGAATCTAGGGCGTGTTTTAAGTGTTGGAAACCACTTCCACTACCTCAATTCTGTTGTGGGACACTACTAGCCTAAACGTGAACACGCACAACCAAGTGCAAGTGAGGATTTCTAGGGGAAGTGTGGGTATTGGGACAGGCCCTAAGCCCTTATACATTCTAAACTCTAACTCTAACCAAAACACAATGTTTATTACCTTTCTATGAATTGTAAAATGTGACACACAGTGCTGAGCTTTACTCCAAATTAATCTTCCATTTCTCAGCTTTAAGATAATGTATGGCACTTATATGTGACATATACTGTTGACCTGTTATCTTCCCCTAAAGATTCCCTGTCCCCCCCAAAAAAGACAAAAATGGTTTTATAATATGGAGGTGGAGTGGAAGGGGTTAAACAGACACTAATCTTTGCATGTAAATGGCATGGGTCCAGAATTGCAATGCATTGTTAGAGCGATGATTAAAAGGTATATATCAAAGAGGAATACATGAGCAGTGAAAAGTTATCAGTGTGAAACACCAGGACAGGAGAAAGAGCAGAGATGCCTGCCAGGAATCTGCCAGCATAGTTAACAAACTACTCTAAAAACCTGTCCTTGAGAGAAAGTACACATCCATTAAGACCAGGACCACCTGTGGAGTTAAAGGCTTTTGTAAAGATCATTCTCCAAAGTCAGCCGCCCCTTTAAAGAGTCAGACTGTGCATGAAAGAACGGCCTGTGCGATTACCTTTTACAGTTGCCAAAAGTTGTTTGAATAATCCTCACTCTTCGCAGGCTTTTTGGATTTTAGAGAGATGCTTTGGTTTTTATGCTCCAATAAAAGCCATTTCACCGGCGGAGGAGCTCGGAAAATAAGGTTTGTGGGTGGTGCTAAAAGAACAGCTATGGGGTCATTAAAATCAATAGATTTATGGCCTGAGGAGGGTGTGTTATGCTCATCAATCTGCACATTAGAAATGAAATATCTTGTGTGCAGGCAATAAGACACTTGAGTTTCGCCATGGATGACAACACAATACTCTTTTTGATAGTTTACCTTGCTGAGCATGTTTTTCTATAAAAACACTTTATAGGAAAAACAAACTTTTCAAATGCGACATTGACGCTCACAGTATCTACCAAAGCACACCGGATCCATTAGGCCCTGTCATTAGTGTGGGAAAACACTCATAAATTTTATTTTATGGCTCTCTATTAGGTATAACAACCTTACCTCAATACACCGCCAGGTACAGTGTAAACAGAAAACTGCAATGTTGCTTACACTTTGCAAACATGTACTTTTCTGCATAATGAGTTCTCACAATGTTGATACTTTGACACTAACAAAAGTTTAACATTTTGGGAAGGATGCTATATAAGTTTGCTTTAAAGTATAGGGTAGATAACATTTTTACCTTGGGACAGAGCTAGACAAGCCATTTTCCCGCCTCTAACTGACAATGCTTCATAAGTACATACTTCTTCAAAATTTGAGGGAATATGCCTATTCGCTTTCTTGCCAAAAGTGAGATGAGAGCATTAATAAAACTCTCATGTTTGAACTCTCAATATAAAGCTAGAACCAGAGGCTGGTTGGCTTAGCTTAGAGCAAAGCCTGGAAACACAGAAAAACAGCTAACGTTAGCCAGACTATGTATGCAAAAGGCAACCCCAAGTTAAATGACAACCTGTCATCTTTACACTTCAGTTTTTGTATTTTGGTTTGAACCAATTAGATACAAGTGTTCACTGGCAAGCTTTAGAGGTACCAGTAGGCATATTTTTTAATTTCAGCAAGAGCCAGGCTAGCCGCTATTTCCAGTCTTTATGCTATGCTAGCCTAGCTGCCTCCTGGCTACAGATATGTGAGCAGTATGTGTTCTCATGCTTTTGGCCTCTAGACCAGGTTTATCTGGTTAAATAAATGTAAAATAAATAAAAAAATAAATAAAATATTGGCTAGACAGAAAATAAGTGTATTTCCCAAGTGTCAAACTTTTGCTGATGATACTTTTATTTATTTTTACGAGTACTGTCAACCCTAACGTGTTCATTTTTGCATTTACAGGGTGTCTACAGGTATAAACAAGACTTTAAGACCTTTGTAATACCACTTTAAATGAAATTTAAGACCAAACTTGCAATGGAAGTACACGCCAAAAGTGAAAATACACTTTTTCCAAGTAAACACATTGATGTCAGTTCAAAATGAACAGTAAAAATGATCCTAACGATACTTTCTGTGCTTACAGCTCTGCATGTACGATTCCACTGCCCTGATCCCCATTTCACCATATTTACCACATTTGAAATACCGTTGCTTTGTACACATTTCCAGACCATGGCTTTAATCACCACAAGTAATTGTTGGAATTCGTTTAAGCTATTTGTCTTTACACTTGCATCTTCCCATTTTTGCCTAGTTTGCAAGGTCCTATTTCAACGATGCAGACACATTGCATGATCAAAGTGTGTGGGGGGCAAAAACAGGGGCATTGAGCACACACAGGTGTTGTGGCAAAGTATGTTACCCTGTCGAATAGTGTTTCCCTCCCCTAAAAATTCTGTTTCCTATAGCACCAACACCAAATGTGTCATCTGTGAAGTTACTAAAACACATTTAAGACACATTCAATTTGAATTTAATACAATTTAATATGTTTTAGGGCCTTTTATTAGTCAATGTGTATTTAAGACCTTTTAAGGATCTGCCGCTACCCAAATTAATTTGTAATACGTGACGCATTTTAAAACAAGTTAACGCAATTAAGGCAGCTGCTTTTTGTTTACTTCCTGTGGTGGCAGACCTTTGTGACAATGTGTGTTGCCAAACCGAACCATCCTGTTAAAAGATGGATAAGCACAATTATCGAGGTTTAGGTGGAAAGTTTCTCTTTTAAAGTAATCTGCACAGCTTGCAAAGTAGAATTTAATTACACTGAAGTAATCTGTCTTTGACATAACACCTTAAGGCAAAACACCCTACCCAAATTACAGGGCTTCACCAATCTATAATACAGCAGTGTGGTATTCGTAGGGGAACATCAAAACCCTTAAATGAGAATGATTCAGCTAAATTGATAGCTAAAAACTGCCGCCCAGTTAGCACAGTAGAAGACGACAGACAGAGTAATAATTCAGACTGCATCAGGAGTCACCTCTTAACATCTACCCTCAAGAGTAACCATCGTGTCAAGAATACACACTGTCTGAAAGCAGGAGGGCACAGAGGATGAACACGCTTAAGCAACCAAAGGACGTCACTCCCACTGGGAATCACTCACTTCTGGGAGTAGCCTCATGACAACTATTTGGGCTGACTGATAAAGAGAAGAATCTGTGACGGTTTCCACTAACTGTGAGTGAAACGGGAGAATCTGTGTTCAAGGTTAAAAGGATGCTACTAAACAACAGTATCTGAATATAAATGTATTTTCTTTGTGTTGATTTTACATGTAAATATTCATTATTATTCAGTTTTAAGGGGAAAAAAGGGATTAATTACAATTAATTAGCTAATTCTTTTGACTTTTGGTTAAGCAAAGATTTGAATGCAGGGCTTTTACCTGTAACAGAATAAATCCAGACGATAACACTGCTACTTTAACTTGAGTAGACGACCTGAAAACCTCTTTCCACAACTGAGAGATTAGTGAACAAACACTCATGCAGCTCTACGAGTCCCCTTATGAATACAGTGTGACCTCCAAGCTAATACAGCAGCAAGTAATGAAGACACAGAAAAGCAAAACAGACTCAATAAGAGTTGAGGTCAAACTGACAGAGAGAATGAAAAGTATATAAACAGGATTAAACTTTATTCAGCTTCTTAAATTAAGTATTTGATTTTGTGTCAAACGAGACGGATCATCAATCTCACTCACGCACACAGGAAGTCAATACGTGAGGTTTCACAGCCCCAAAGCTATCGACAGGAAACGAGATGGTTAATCATTCAGATCATATTCAAGCTTACCTCGTCCCAGAAGATGGGGTTGGGTTCATAGCCACCCACGGACAGGGCGTCACCCTGGAGGCGCAGGTACACTGATGCATCATGGTCCCTGACGTTTGGCATGTTCTGCAGAGATTTAAGTGGAAACATTTAAAACATTAATTAGTCCAGAAACATTGTGTTTCCAGTGACAACATGATGGGCAGGTTTTTCTCAGCTGGAGGATGAATTATAAGTGCTCGATCTTCATCTAAGGAATTAATTACTCAGCATGATTGGCACTTAAAACTTAAAACTGCAAAATCCTCATTTATAACGGACGCTTCAAAGAAAAGCAAGTTGATGGGAACATTTAAAGCTGTGCTGCAGATGCTCGGCATTTTTACCAAATAGTGGACTAAAACTATAAAAAACCGTCATAAAATATGTTCTTGAATTAAAAGTTATCACAAATCATGACTGATTTTGTGTCAGTCAACGAACTGATTGACTACTAATAAACAAAATACAAATATATCTCTGACATGCTTTGTGACATATGGACCTTCTAGGAACCTGAGGACATCTGGTGCCGTTCTACTGACCGTCCCAAGACTCAGTGCAAAACATGGTGAAGCAGCATTTTGTTATCATGTAGCACAAACCTGGAAGAAGCTCCCAGATGATGTTAGACAAGCCGAGACCAAAAACATTTATTTTTTACACTGCCTGGTCCAACCTGTAATGACTGCAAACTTATTTTTAAACTCAACTTTGAATCATTTTAAATAATCTTTTTATCTTTGTACCTCTTTTTCTTTTTTAAAAAAAAAATTGTAAATCATTTAGTAATTCATTTTACTTTGTATTTTTTTTTCTATTTGCTCTTTTATTGTAAATCTGTATCCTTTATTATGTTTATATTTTTTTGCTCTGTAAAGCCCTGGTGTATGAAATGTGCTATACAAACAAAGCCTTATCGCAAGGAAACCAAAATAAAGATTATGAAAATGGGGTACATTTTCTGAAACGAAGGAAAATGATTGTGCTGTTTAAATGTATTAAAAAGCTAATTTTCTTTTACTCTATCCAGATTTTCAAATAGTATTGTATGCGCCTCCTCAATGTAGTGGTTAGAGCACTCGTCTTCCAGGAAGGTCCAGGATTCAAATCTTGCTGGGGTCGACGTCAGCAAAGGCATGCGGTCGCAAGAGGTTCCCACCACCGAATCAAACGGGATCAAAATTCCTTAAGGAGGCTTCAGGATAAGAGAGTAACTCCGGAATCTGAGCCAAGTCCTCAATGAGGACGTGTCTCAAGCCTGTGTTGTATATGGGAGATTCCAGACGTACAAGCGGATTCATTGTAGGGCTGTCCCAAATATCAGTTTTTGGGCATCAAGGCTCCAGTGAGAAGAATCCATGATTAATCAACGCTTCAAGGGGAGGGTGAGGGAATGACAGACAAGGACATGAGTCAGACTTTTCTAAAATATCAGACTTCAGTTGGTGAACCTAAAATTAACCTACAGTAATTAGCCACGTTGTTGCATGCAGGTTGCAGTAACAGTAGCCGTAACAGCTAGAAAGAATGAGATTGTGGATACAAGCGTCCGAAATGGATTTCCTCCACAGGGTGGCTGGGCTCAGCCTTAGAGATAGCGTGAGGAGCTCAGACATCCGGTGGGAGCCCACAGAAGAGCCGCTGAGGTGATTCAGGCATCTGATCAGGATGCCTCCAGGGTGCCTCCCATTAGAGGCTTTCCAGACACGTCCAAGTGGTAGGAGGCCTCAGGGCAGACCCAGGATATGCTGGAGGGATTACATATCTCATCTGGCCTGGGAACGCCTTGGGGTCTCCCAGGAGGAGCTAAGTGGGAGAGGATGTCTGGCTGAGCAAGAAACTCCAGACAGCTGGATGAAAATAAATGGATGGATGGATGAAGAATACTCTGCAAGACAGCTGATTTTTCAGGTGATCTGCCAAACTCCTTGTAGATTTGTGACCCACCAGTTTCCTTCGGCATATGCGGCATTCGACTTTCTGGGGGTCAACTTTGGAATTTTGAAACTATTGCAGACATTTGACTTTATTGTCATCTTGGCACATCTGTAAGCTTGTCACGTGTGGTAAAACTGTCCCAGTCTTAGTAGTGCTGGACTGCTGGTGACTGATGTTAGATGAGAGCGAGTCAGAGCCACAGAACTATGTTTAAACCCAAACACTTATTAAATGTCCCTGTCTGAGAATAACTTATAGTGGTTGATGCTGATTATTTAGACAGTCTATAAGAGGTGAGAGCATTTGAACAACGATTTGGAGGTTGATAACCATGGCAACAACCAAAGCTTACAAGCATTTAGGTCAGCACTAGTATTTAGTGCTTTGGCTCTTCACACAGAGACATGCATATAGAAAAAAGGGTGCATAATGTGGGATATAACACCCATAACATCTTTAGAGCACCAGTGGTCTACACTATGACATGCCTTAACAAACCATGGAGTCTCTTTATGTATAGTACAGCAGCTACTGGCGCACCGTAAAATCTTCTTTTTAAAAAAAACTAGAGCGGCATTAACCCCCTTCAGTCTGAGCAAATATTTTTGTAGAAGTGTCTAATGAATAGTTACGCTTAAAGTACGCCGCGTCATTTGTATTCATTCTGTCGTGAGTGCTTTTCATTCCAAAGTCAACTGGCTCTCTGAGTACAAAAACAAAATACCAGTGAAGAAGCTGGCATTTGGAAAACGGCGCACTACATGTAATAACAGCCAAACTACTCCTTTCCTTTCTCCTCTGCGCCGAGTACAGTCAGGCAGCTCACTCCATGTGATCAACCCTGGACTTCATTATTCTCCGTCCTTCATGCGCTCACACAGATATAAACACACACCAGTTACTATCAGCAAGCTTTTGAAATTCACATCTACTGCAGCCTCTGAGGACCAAAACACATCTATTCACATACTGACATGTGGTCAGCGTGAGATGTTTGACCAGACAAGTTGCACACCCTGGTGGGAACAGATTTCCTGATGGCATCTGAGTGTGTCATTGTGTGTGTGTGTGTGTGTGTGTGTGGGCTGATGTCTGTGTACATGATGTAGCAGTAATGCCGGTAAAGCTGCTCTTAAACTACATAACGCAGAGAAGCTCTGACAGCCTGCCTAAAACCATCGGCCTCTAGAGGATGAGCACAGCTATGCATGTGTACACTCAACTAAAACTAACACAGAGAGGAGATCCACAATCACAGAGTTACAGTGGATCGTGAAGCAGCATAAGACGTATTCTATCTGCATACAGAGGCCTCCCATTTCCCCCAAACACACACATTATCATACCAAATAAAGCCAATCTCTCCTTCTCTCTTTCACAAACAAGCACGCACCTCATTCCAACACTCACTGACAGCCTTCTGAACCACTACAGGTGGAAATCTATATAGTCACAGTGCCCCCTGCTGGTCATGCAGATTTAATACAGACAGATGAGGGAATTTCTGTCTCCATGGAGAATTTAAAAGAGCACTGAAGTAAGTAGCGTATTATAAATCATGCATAATGTAATGCAAGTCTTTTGACATCTTACAGTAATTGTCACAAGGTAACAGTGGCATTGTGTCATTACACATACAATCAGGTGTCATAGTTACTTATGGTTCTGGACAGGTCACCAGACTATCACAGGGCTGACACACAGAGACAGACAACCACTCACACTCACATTCACACCTACGGACAATTTAGAGTCACCAATTAACCTGCATGTCTTTGGACTGTGGGAGGAAGCCGGAGTACCCAGAGAAAACCCAGGCTGACACGGGGAGAACATGCAAACTCTGCACAGAAGGAAACCCCCCACCCTGGATTCAAACCGGGAACCCTCTTGCTGTGAAGCGACAATACTAACCATTGCACCACCGGGCCACCATCAGTGCATCCAAATGAATGTTTGTGCAAACCATAAAAAGAATGTCTCCAGCCACAGCTATTGCCGGCGTGAGGCCTAAAAAAAAGTGCTTGGTACACAAAATAGGATATTGGGTTTTTTTTAACAACCTGCACAAAGTGCTGATACAGAAAAAGTCACTGAACACCCGCCTCTTGTCTCGTGATGGTTCACTGCTGGAGAGAATGTCGAAACAGGTTGAGGACCAGCTGATTTTCTTCTCTGTTGTTTCATTCATTTATCCCTGGGTTGAAAATCTGATTGTTGATATTTTTCTTTTTGTATAGCTTTGGTACTTTTGATACTGCTAAATGTATTTAACAGCAATCATATTATTTTTAACACTTGGTATTGAAAAAGTTTCAAAGAATCAGTGCTTCTGACAACATTAGTACGAGCCAGAGACAAAAAAATACAACCAAAATAGCACAATTATAATCAGGAGCCTCGTCCATCTTCGAGGTTTTTCAGGCACAGCTTTGCGGCACAGGTCAGCTTTTTCTCTCAGGGTGAGAAAATCATACCTGCCATTATCTAACATGCTACCAGGACCAACAAAATGGTGTGCTGCGGTTGATTTTATTTTGAATATAATACATCACAAACCACAGTCAAGTTGTCCTCATATGACACATGAAGGTCTTACCTGGATGCCTTCAATTCTCTCTGTCACCACATAGGCATGATGCATCGCGATAAGAGGCACCTTGACTCCAGCCATTTGCCCCAGCTTGGTGGCCCACACACCTGAGTGTAACACACAGAGTGAAAAATGATATAAAATTGCCACCTTATGATCTAGATAAAAGTAAATTGGGCAAAATCATTTGTAAAATTGCACCTAATTGTTGTTATGCATTAAGTATCAAATCACTTTTACACGGCATGTTTGCAACAGCATGGAGACGTTCCTAACACTTCCCAGTCACATCAACAATGCCTCACAGCATGTCAAGAAATGTGCTCAGAGCAATGTTCATTTTATATTTTCAATAACACTAAAATCTGTGGTTTTGCTGTTTTTGGGATGATTAGCTGATCTTGAATATATCTCACCTGCACAGTTCACCACACAAGGCGTCTCTATGGTCCCATGATCAGTCTCCACTGCCTTCACCCTCTTCACACCAAAGTCATCTGTCCGCACTTGGATACCAGTCACAGGGCAGTTCTCGATCACCTGATTCAAAGAGGACAGTGTGGAGTTATTGACATGTGACATGGAGGTGTATATGCTTTGCTCCACCCTTGCAAGAGTCCCTGTATGTAATATACAGACGAGTCATAGAGTATAGTAGTCGAAAAATATTAGACTTTTAACATCATTAATATCTGCTCACTGTGGCTTAGACAGGATTTTCTGGTCACAAGTCTGGCCGAACATTCTCCAGCACTGCTTTGATCGCAGTATGGCTTTTGTCTACTGAATTAATCACTCTCCTCTGAACAAATTTTGCCACACTTTGCAATATTATTGATTATTATCCATAAATAACCGTACAGTAAACTAATATAAAATGTGATAAACACAAAGTAGTTCACTGAGAGCAAACAACACACTAAAGCAGAGTTTTTTCCACATGTAACAGCAACACAAACAGTACAACACACAAAGTCTGTCATACAGTGTTCACATGGTTTCACTGTTTGAGTACGTTAATCCAGGGATTGTGATATCGTTGTTTAAGAAAAATGATTGGTGATTTTCCTCTTGGGAGAGCTTTTTGGATCTGATAGGCTGAGCTTTCCAGCATCTGTGCAGTCTCAGTTACCATGATGACCTTCCCCAAAAAGTAGCTAACCTTATGAGCCTAAAGTTATCATTTCATTGCATATATGTAAAACCTACATTTTATCCCTAATCTTATTTACACTGCACTGACTATGAATGTATGATGTTGTGTTTGCATCTACTCACTATGATTAAAAGATGTCATTTACTGAAACAACATTTAATATTTAGTTGCACACATGGCTGCAACATGGCTACCTACACTGGATTCTCAGATAAGGGCTCAGATATGGATGCTATCTTTCCACTGTACTGTCACAAACGACAAAAATCAGAGGGCAGCTCACTTAACTTGCAAACTAGTTGGACTGTGCGTTCCAATACCTATACTACCATACTGTAGAGCAGTGGTTTTCACACTTTTTGTGCCCAACGCAAACCAAAGGGAAGCCAAAATCCCAAGGCTCACCTGTATTTATACCTGTGACTAATAGCCTCTATAGCCTGTGTTATCACTCTTATCACAACATAAGACAATAAAAACAAGACAGGTAGCTTTCATGATGTGGTCTACTGACAGGTTTTTTCTCTCTCTTGTTTCAGTTGCTCCACACACTAAAGCGATCCATTATCACACTCACGGCTTTCTCCTTTTCAAATTGAGTTATATGTTTAGCTAGAGTTTGCCTCTCTTACATCTTACATCTCTTACATCTAGTATGTCCCAGTTCATAGTATGTCAAATGCAGTATTCCAAAAATACCAGGATGTTCTACTACATCTGGTTTGACAGCATGCTGCAGTATTCCAAAAATACCAGGATGTTCTACTACATCTGGTTTGACAGCATGCCAGCATGCTTTTCTTGCTCTTCTCACAATCCTCTGCACAGCGGATGATACGTCACCATTGACTGAGCCGCAAACAGGACAGCCCATTGACAGCTGTCAGAAGTTGCAGTGACGGATGAGAGCACATTCAGGTGAGTGATGACCAGTCGATTAGTAATAAAAGAAATATTAACTATTTAACTGAATAAAATAATCCAAATATAATCAAGGGTGTAAGTATTAAATAACAATGACAGAGAACTGTATAGCCTCTGTAATTTTACTATTGTGAATGTAATATGTCAGAATCTACAATGTACGCAGTTATAACATTGCAAAATAACAACATAAATCCACTGTGATGAATGATGTGTGAACAGGACTAAACATTGTGTATACTGCTGGTCCAACAATGAAGCCACCAGTCAGCAGACCAGCACACATTACCGTGGCTCCCCTGGCGGTGGCTGCTCTGCTCAGAGTGGTGCAGGTGCCTGCTGGGTCCATGGTGCCATCTTTTGGTACGTACAGAGTTCCATACAGGTCATCAACATTCATCAGGGGATACAGGTCTTTGGTCTCCGCAGGTGACAGGACATGGGACTCGATACCATAAACTTTACCCAGCTAGAAATGAGAGGAAATTGCACGTTAAATTGGTTATGGTCTTGCCTGAGAGGGATTTCTTCAGCTTTATCACCTTTATTCTAGATTCAAATTAAAAAAAACACTTCCTGAGGCATATGCAGGAGGAGTTGAGTTACAGTCAGTGGTAAAATATCATTGTTGACATATCCATTTCACTGCTTTTTCATGGATATATCATTGTTGACATATCCATTTCACTGCTTTTTCATGGCTTGGCTGGGTCACTTTCACCCAATGCATTGATTAGGGGAAGTTTTAAGTGAACTTTGGACCTCAAAAACACAAAGTTAAATTGAGCTTTTTCCTTGGTAATGTGCCACAAACTGTGCTGAGCTAAAACAAACAAAATATTAACTCAGCTTTAAACGCCCAGACGAGTTGCTGCAGTATTTGGAAATCGGTTTAACCAAGGTTTCTCCTCAAACTGTGCCTTTTTTAATCAGGGGACACCAAATAATTTATGTAAGAGAGTTGAAAAATGGAAAAAGGGAAACAGTTGCATTCCAGAGGAAGTCCGTTCAAAATATTGTGAATTTCCTCGAAAGACCTCAACCTTTTGAAGATCATTTGGCTGGAGGAGTCTTGGAAGCTATTTTATTACACCTGCTCAGGAGTTTCACCCTTCAGGCTCTTCCAGCTGGAGGAAATGTGGCTCCCAGGAAGCTAACCACTACCACTTGTTTTGGGCCTGTCTAAAAGTAGGATTTATTTAGAATTAGTGACTATATTTGGGCCAAAAATGACTTTTAATTGGGATGAACTCCTTTATGGGCTTCTATCTTCAACATCTACAGTGATTAAAACAAAATACTTATTTGGACTTTTACTATAGGAAACTGGTATGATATAATTTATGACATCTTTGTAATGGAAAGAATTACCTTCTCCTCGAGGCTTTAGGATATTGAATTTGAGGAAATTTGGAGGACGTGAAAAATGTTTATTTCCCTAGAACACCTTTCTTGCTTAGAATTTGTTCCTTTAATAAAAGCAGGTGAAGCCTCTTTCCCCAGGTTTGTGCATGGGTGTGTTGCATACTGCCAATAAATAGACTGAGAGATTGGTTACTTTAAAATGCCTGTCCATTGTTGATTCATGTATGAAGAATAAAGTGAAACACTGCAAAGAGGCAAGTGTGCTACCAGTGTGGACTTTTTGATGTTTCCAGCACCTTGACAAGTCTAAGCTGGGTGAAGCAGTGGTGGTCCGGCATCATCTATTTAATAAATAATTTTATTTTTTTTTATCTTTTATTTATCTCAAATGAACCCCATTTTCTATTTTATGTGTTCTATAATTACGATGTAAAACGTGCTGCTGTTAAGTGAGGCCAAATAAAGGGGAAAATGTAAAATCTGTTCCACCCCATTAACATGCAGTTCTTTTAAAAACTGCTAATTAACTAGTGGGAGCCTGTGGTGTACGCGCAAATTAAGTTTCTATCAGGTATATTGTTCTTTGGTAATTGTGACAACAGGGGCCATTACCTCAGTAATACCCATATTTATGAGCCATTACTTGTCAGCAGCCCACTAACTCACTAAATAACAATCATTTTTTTTATTTAGAGAAGCTAGTTGGAGAAATCACAGTGTCATTTATATGCACTGTAGCACCCTGGTTATTGTAAAGCCTGTGTTTACATGCAACAGGCCAGGTAGTAATCATATCCACCTCCTACCTACACACTTATTTAGCTTTTTCTTGGAGCACAAATGTGTATGAAGTTTACAAAAACGTGATTGATTACCTTTTGTGTGTCACAGTGATACTTCCTCTATCTGAAGTGTTTTTGTATTCTTTAAAAAAAAACAAAAAAACCTGTTTGCGTTTGCAGCCACCTGCTTTGTAGTGGACTCTGTGATACATGTTGCTATGGAAACCATTTGAAGCTATAATAACAGCACGTTATAATAATGCAAGTTATTATACACTGAAATCACCTCGGATTGATGTGAGAGCAGTCACTGTCACATAGCACTTAGGTGTCAGTATGTAACCTAGCATTAGCAAATGCTGGTTAGTTTAGTGTCTCCCTCTGCACTGAGCGTTAAGGGGCCAAGTTTGACGAAGTTTGATTTTTCCGTCCTCCATGTTTGAAAAAGAAGCACAGTGCTGCTATAAACGTTTGCTTTACAGACTGTTTTGTCGTAACTACATTGCTAATACACAGTTTGGGTCCGAGTTTAGTCCAGAAGACATTTTAATGGAGTATTTGACTGCTGGGAAAGGAATGGGGCTGTGGCATTTGCTCCACAGGAAACAATACAGCAGTGGGTTGGTTATAAACAATCTTGAATTACAGTTAAACGATAAGCTAAAATATGTTTCTGAAAACACTTGAGGTGAGGAACAGGTAACACAGTAATAGAAGCTTTGCTTATATTTAATCAGCACTGCCTTGTTATTTATCGCAATCTGGATTCTTACCGACATGAGGCGCTTGTACTCGTCCAGCCTCTGCTTGTTGGAGGCAATGAAGAGACCTCCATTCTGGATCCAGCCTGTGTGGAGACCCGTCTCCGCCTCCAGGTCTTTGCTGACCACATTCCTGGTGTGGGCTAAGAGCTCTACCTCAACATCACTGGGACGCAGCTGCCACAGCAGGCCTAAAGAGCAGACACACACATTAGTGGATTTACTAACGTTCTTAGACAGAAATGCATGTACGGTGTGTGTGAGCACACATGCAGGCAAACATACAAATGCACAACTGTGAGCACTTTATCTGCAGAGACCTTAGACTAGACTTGAAGACAGGAGATAGAGACAAAAAGATACTGTTGGTAGATAAGTAAAGAGTGAGAGTAAAGGTGGTTTAACCAGTGTCACTGCACTGACAAGTCCACCTTACACCTATACATACTCTAGAGGATCTGTTACCTGCAGTGTGCCAGGTGGTGCCAGCAGTCAGTCTGTCCCTCTCCAGCAGAACTGCGTTGGACATCCCCATTTTAGCCAGGTGGTAGATGGTCTGACAGCCCAGACTGCCTCCTCCAATCACCACCACGTCTGCTGACCTGAGGCAGGTGGCAGATAACGACAGGTGAGCTGAGAGCATGACTTTCAAATTACCTTAAGGACGATGCCACTTAGAACTCAGACCAGTGACACCATTCACTACATTAAGTCAAAAATAAAACACTTTCAGTAATGTGAAGAACATTTTGACTTTTTGGGAGATTCACAGATTTGCTTTGTTGTCGAGAGAAAGAGAAGAAGATCGATACCACACTCACGTCAGTCCGCTAAATATGAGGACACAGCCTGCAGAGAGTTAGCGTAGCTTAGCATAAAGACTGAAAACAGAGAGAAACAGCAAGCCTGGCTCTGACCGGAGGTGACAAAGTCTACCTACAAGCACCTCTAAAGCGCACTTATTAACATGTTGTATCCTGTTTTGTTTCAGAGGTATATCATGCAGGATTTTAATCTCTCTCAATCATCACTCCTGCCCTCTGTCTGTATTTTCATTCAGAATATTTCTGAGCACAGCGCGCAGGTGAGGTTGGGACTTCGTAAAGGTGGCAACCAGGTGCAAGACAATAAGCAGCATGCATCCCAGAGGAAGTGATGGAAATCACAGACACAGCACCCAACAATTGAAAAAATAGTGACAGAAAACACCAAGCAGATGACAGCTAAGGCTGGCTTTCACTTTCGCGAGCAATACTGTTTACAAACAGTAGCTGACAATTCCTACCTAGTGTACCTTCAATCTATACAAAAAAAGGGTAACACCAACAAGTCTTGCTTCCTGCTTACATCAGGCGGTTTCCCTCCTCATCTGGTTTTTCCTAAACTAAGCATATTGGCTAGTGGCTGTGGCTTCATATTTAACAGACAGCTATAAGCATGGTATCAATCTTCTCATCAAATTCTCTGCAAGAAAGTAATAATCATCCATCCATCCGCTTATCCAGGACCTAGTCGTGGGGGCAGCAGGCCAATCACTTTTTTTGCCTGAAGTTAAAAAGAAAAATATTTTATTATTATTAGACTGACCACCAGATGTCTTTTTTTTCAGACATTTCCCAGACCTGAGTGATCCATAGAGCACCTACAATCTGTTGAGTCATCATGACCATTATCCCTCCATCAGCTTGTCTGTAATTGCACTATGTCATGACACATTGCAAAAACCCTAAACGTACTCAGCTATGAGCATATTAATCAACCTAAATCTCCTTATCATGATGTCATGAAACCAACCGAAGCTGATCTTAAGATGCAAATCCTACCAGAAGTCAACAGTCACTTTTACAGTACATGTAACGTAAACACCATCCATCCTCTAAGCTGACCTGGGTAAAGGTTTAGTGGGTCCAGAAGAGGCTCCATCCCCCTGTTTGAGCGTCTTCTTGTAGGGAACATTTTTTTCTTTGGTGGGCTCTGAGCTGTAGGACCGAGCGGTTGTCCGGCACAAGGGGGAGAGAGGAGGCCGCACCGCCGACACCACCCGCCGAACTGCGCTTCCAAGGAAGGCCATGGCCCCTGCCGACGACACAACAGGACAGAGACATGCGAGTTGTAATGTGCAGAATATTCAAGGTCATGTAATACACTAATAAAGAATTATTTAATTATATATATTTTTCTCATTGCTATTACAACCTCTATGACTAATATTATTATCATTCATCTACCTTAACGTTTTGTTTTGCTGCTTGTTTTGTATGGACGTACGTGAGTGTGTATATGTATTTTATATGTACTTGTTTGTGGGAATTAAATAACACATGAATAACATATGAAATAACATGTGTGCGTGCACCTGCTGTATGTTATTTGTCTCACAAAAAAAGTCAAAGCTATTTAAAAAAATACATTTGTATTTAGTTAATGCTGTCTTTGTGTCTTCCCACAAAGGTCAGGTAAAACAGATGGTTTGAGATTTTTTTTTTTTGATTACTGTTATTGCAGTCTAAACAAAACCGCCTGCAAAACTATAGATCAAGGTTCACTGTGTCATATTATCACTAAATAGCATGAAGCTGCCGTTTATCATGGTCAATGAGTGACAGCATTGTTCGTTTGTGAAGGTACAAGCACTGCTGCCTTCTCAGCCACATGGTTAGTTTTCGCACAGGATTCAGAGCAGCCTGTCCTGTGAACATCAAGCACCATGAGTAGGTTAGTGACCCAGCTACCATGACAATAAATTGATATTAATAATGTGCAGTGCACTCTCAATAAAAAAAAAGCTGCCACCAATGATCTGACAAGTAAAGTTACAAAACTGCACGTTTGCACTGAGCATGAAGACTAACAGATATGCATGGCGGGCGAGGAGCAACTGTGGACTTTCACACACACTGTGTACTTATGCAACCTCCAATAACTTGAAGGGAGAACTGAAGAAAAGGCAACAAACTTCAAACTGGCTGCAGATGTGCAACAGTGTCACAACACACACCGCTCGGTCCTGCACTGCACCTTTGAGCACTGTAAACTGTCACTAACATACATGCTTCATAACATTCAAGAATAAGCAACAACACATCAGCACCTAACTGAAAACACCGCATGCACTAACGTTACATGTAAACGCCACATCCCAAAATAAGAACAGCTTCAGCAGCTGCGAGCGCTAACGTGGCATAAACGCTGCATGCGATCTCTCACGCCAACAAGCAATTAAAGCACCGTTATGTTACCAAACTTCAGTGACTCTGCTGTTCCCACATGCACACTTACACTCGGTTCCGCCTGCTACACAAACTGTCCCGGAAAACACACTCGATGCGGGATCTCAAGCGGTGGAAAAACAGTTTGCAGGAAGGCGGATTGGAGTCGCAAAAAATGGCCGATTCCTGAAGTGCACCACAGAGCGACAGCGTTTGAAAGTGCGGCAAGAGAGTTGCAGTTTAGTAGCTGTCAGATAATAGGTGTCGGACCGCGGTTGTAGTTCCTGTTTAGACCCCTCCCCTCCCACAGGCACTCAAGCATGACAGGGAGACATTCACCTAATTCAAATCCACGTCTGTCAATCATAAATCCAGTTGGTGTCAGTCCAGACATTTGGTGAGTCAAATGAGGACACTGAAAATCAATTCCTAAGACAACACAGGATCAAATTCTGTGTCCCTACATAACCTTCAGCACATGTCAGTCTGCTGATTAATAAAACCCTGTACAAATTAATAAAAGAAAAAAAAATCCAAATGATGTTGTATGACGTTGTATGTATTTAGATGTGTTCAGCAAAAAGGTTCAATATGCATGACCTTTGGAGCTAAAACTTGCAGCACCATGGTCCTATCAAGCGTAAACATAACCTGGGAAGGTTAGGTGTTAGCTACCACTGTGTTTCCTTGGACTGTCCCACCATCAGGTGAACTCTACTACTGGCCCTCTCCATTTTTAGGGAACATCAGCTTTCTCTACTGCACTGAATCATTTCAGCTAGGTTGTAATACATGTGCTGGTCAGAGGGACCCTATCTGGGATCATGTTGCTTCTTCTCTCCCTACGGCGGAATTTATACTTCTGCATTGCTGTAACCTATGCCGTCAACGTGCACCTCTCTAGAAATGTAACTGCACATCGGGGTGATGCAGACCTCCTGTTTATGTTTGTATGCTGAAACCATTTCCCTCAGTGGAAACAAAGTTTTCATTTACTGTCATTTCACAGATGTCACACTGACAATGACAGTTGTTTTGTTGGTGAACCTTGTGAGTTGTAACAGAGCCAAATTATGTGCCGTTACCTCTGTGAAATGTTGCATTTGTCCCTGGTTTTATATGAGAAGAGGTAAAGATCGCCCATTGCTAGACTAATTTATACAATGTAAAATTACATAGGCTTGTGCTAGGAGCTATTGCAGGAGTGCAAATCCCGCTTGTGACATGTTCACTCATCCAGCGGCTGTGGCTCAGGAGGTAGAGTGCGTCGTCCACTAAATGTAAGATCAGTGGTTGGATCCCCGGCTCCTCGAGCTCACATGTTGAAGTATCCTTGAGCAAGATACTCAACCCCAAATTGCTCCAGATGGCTGTTCCATCGGTGTGTGAGTGTGTTAAAAACTGAGGAGCAGGTGGCTCCTTGTATGGTAGCCTCGGCCACCAATGTTTGAATGGGTTGAATGTGACTCGTAGTGTAAAAAGTGCTTTCAGTGGTTGGAAGGCTAGAATGTGCTATACAAGTGCAGGTCCATTTACCATCCAATGTGCCCCCCTAACCTGCTCCTGTTCCTGCCTCTTAAGTCCATGATGCAATTTCTTTGCAGAATCACCCAAGACCATGGCAGTCATCCTCCTTCTCTGATTGCTCAGCGAATAGCTCTAGATTTGCACAGGTTATGAGGCAATGGATTGGGCTCCCTGGGCGAGACCCGGAAGTTTCCTTGTTATCCAACCTCTACAAGGGCGTGTTGTTGAAAGGCATTGCCTGGCTGCCTTATAGTCTCCCAGTTCTACCTTTGTGCTGCCAGATCTCAAAGATATGATGTCATGCTTGGTGCAACATCTGCAACTTGGGCAGATGGTTGTGCTGCTATTATATAGGGCATGCATGCTAACACTGGATCTGCCTCAATAGTAAAGCTCATTACATGTCTATGCATGTACTCAGATCTAGAGTTACTTTCAGGTTACTACTAACATGAGATTAGTATGGAAAACCTTACTGAGAATGAAGCACACAAACATCACCAAAGAAGAAACGCACAGTCAGTTTGTTGTTTGTTCCAGATTCAGATAAATAAACTGTGTGTGGATGTGGATGTTGGGGGCTGGCAGGGTAGCAGCTGTTGTTGAGAGTCCTCACAGTCCAGAGACCAAATCAAGCAGAAGTAGAACATCAGATCTGCATGGGACTACATGTATGAAGAGTTTGTGTGTGTGAGGCATTGGATACATAGTCTTGGTAATCTTGCAGTGGAGAATGAGGGAAGGGAAAATGTTTTAAAGCCATACACAACCCTACCAAAGTTAACATTATGAAACCTTATGCTCTGAAGCCCTGAGCTATAAGCAGTTGCTCCGCCCGCCAAGTTGACCCCACCAATCCCCACCTCCAAGCCAGCAGCCAATAACGCACAGAGTTTAGGGTCCCTCCTGTGAGAGGAGGTTCTCTCCAGTTCATACAGCCTAGAACAGGAGGGGGCATAGTCTAGAAACTGTAGCCAATCCCTCTGTTTTATCTACATGGCTGTGTTCTGCTGAACGCCTGAAACTGATTCATGTGGTTGTCTGACCTGAAGTAGTTTAGTTTGCATGACATGCGCGCACACACACACACACACACACACACACACACATGCATGTACATTTGCAAGTTTGTATGCTATGCTTATGCAAACAGAAAGCTTATATGTACATTGATTGTATTCATTCTGACATGGTGTTACATGACATAAGGTTATGTAAACTGGATAGATTACTGCACGTGCAGACAGCTACACATATAGAAGCATATAGATAAACAGGATTTGGTTTGACTTTGTTAATCCATTGATCAGGTAAGTATGATAGACAGTTATAGTAACACATAGAAATAACACTTAGAGCAGGGGTCTGCTGTGTTTTCCAAGCCAAGAACCCCTCAGCTGAAAGGGAGACGGAGCAGGTACCCTCTGCTACATATACTGTATAAAAGTGAGCTGCACTTCATATAATTTACTTATATTTTCAGGTCTTGTCTCGTAGCTGCTAAGTTAGCATCATTAGACATGTTAGCCGCACCCTCTTCACCTTGGTTTATGAAGTTGATGATGTGTCAGATCCATTGTTTCTCAAACGAATGTCTGTACATAATAATACAGCTAATTGGCCAATATGTGGGGGAAAAGGTGCTGCAAGTTGATTTAGGGTTAGATAGCTTATGTGATTTGAAAATGAATTGACAGAAACTGAGATAATGTTTGATGTTACATTAAAGATAAAGAAGGATTATACTGGTTGTCATTATTATGGAAGTTTATGAATGAAACAGTGACATGAAAGAGTAATCACCCCTTGTTTTCTTCCTATTTGTCAATTTTTTGAGTCAACATGGACTAATTTCACTGAAACTTCCCAACTGTGCTCACAAATACCTTTCATGAAATCCAGGGACTCGTTCCATGCCTAATAAAAAGTTATTACACCCTCTTGTGGTGAATTGTTGTCAGTGCAACATCTGGTAGTACTTTTTTTTCCCCCACCAGTGATCGTATCTGAGTTAACACACACTGTGCTGTCCACAGAAAGCTCAATTTATTAACTAGTAAAAAATGCATAACCACAATCTGACAATGAAAAAAATTGTAAAAACATTTTTTTCATTTAACATTTGTAAAGCTTGCTACACAGTTGCTCTCAACATCCTGTTTCATATCATCTGGATACAAATGTTTTGCTCAAAGACACAGAAAGAAAAAAGGCTTTTGACAAAAAAAAAAAAGCCATTGCACTTTGATTGTTTCCTTACATCAAGACATGTGACTCATCCATCAACTGCATCAATAAAGACTTGAAAAATAAATTAAGACATATAAAGGGAAAGCAACACTCGTATTAACAGATAGAAAAAGAATACATGAAATCAGACCACCATAAATGCTTAAGAAGACAGATGAATGTAATGTAAATTTAGTGTAACTTGATCATCATGATATGAATCCTCGAAGGACAACTTGCAACTCAAACATGTGACGATCCCAGTGATGCTACAGAAAGGTTTTGAAAGGCTGTGTTTTAATATGGCTTTTATAGGCTTCTGCTTCATATGTGGGATCATTTGGATGAACACTGCCCACCAGGTGAATCATAGAAGCCCTCTTAATGGAGTTTACTTTTTTTTTTTCAACTTTGCTAAATGTGAAATGTAAGAAATATTAAAACACAGCCATAGATGAGAAGATCTGATGAGTCAATGTTATTTCACTTAATCTATTAATGACTTGACTTGAAAAACAATTAAAAGAAGCTTAAATTGTTCAAATGCAAACATTCATTGTGTTAGTTTCACTAACAAAACACTTCCTGAATAGTATCTGGTGGCCTGACACAGACTTATACAGTAGAGGCCATGAGGTACATCAGCTTTAAAACTGTAAATGAAGCCAATGGAAATATCGATTATGTCAAGTCTAGCTTTGTGTTAAAGGGTAACTTTCGTATTTGAAGCCTGGACCCCATTTTCCCATACCTTGTCGCAGTGGCTAATGAAGACAACAATTTTTCAAGTTGGACCAGTATTAAGAGAGAGTGCTGCAACCGGCAGCAGCAAAACAGGCTGCAATATAATGTCAATGGGCAATTGTGTGCTGTTAATTTAGGTCCACTAAAAGTTCTTATTTTGCCACTGACAGGCTCAGATTGTTATTATAAGTGTATGACAACATTATGGAAAGGATCCCTACAGAGACAGATCTTTTTGTCAAAGAGTAAGATCCTTTTTGTTTAATAAGAAATGACTATCGTCAAAACATCCAGACTCTATTCAAATAAACAGCAATTTTGTCATGGTTAAACACATATTATTTGAAGAAGACAGAAACGAAATAAAACTCACAAAACCTGCCGCGGTTTGTCTTTTCACTGTTCAAACAATCATCATGTCTGATTTGGTTAATATAAACCCTTAATTCACACAGTTAGATGTTAAAATATGTTGGCTCTATACATGCTAAAATTGCTGCTTTTTTAAATGGAGTCTGGTGGGTTTGGTGATAGTGATTTCAGGGCTGTTTCTGGTTAAACAAAAAGGATCTTACTCATTCACAAAAAGGGTGATCTCTGTAGGGATCCTTTCCATAATATTGTCAGACACTTAAAATAATAATCTGAGCCTGTCAGTGGCAAAAACAGGCATTTTTAGTGGACGTATGGTGCCCGTTTCGCCACTACCGACTGCAGCGCTCTCACTTAATACTGGACCAATTAACCAATTTAAGCTAACCTTTAAATACAACTGTATCTCACAACAGTCCCGATGGAAGATGAGCACATATAGAGAAATGGATAGACAGACAGATAAACCAACAAGGAAAACAATAGCAATAACACGATCAAACTTTTGTCCAGACTTGCCAGGAGTTATGAACAGTGCAGCTACTGGAGCCTCAGTCAGGAATGAACAGACTAACAAATAAAAGTCCTTGTAAGGCTGCCTCTTCAGGTCCTTTTACAAGCTGTGTAATTAGCATTATAAACATACAGTTATCACGAGCATGCACACCATCACAAGCATACATTCAAACAAAAATGCTGTTGATCAGCCATAAAAACTGTATAAAGTCTCAAAATATTTAAAAAATGTCCGAATAAAGTTAAAAAATATCTAAAGTTTGGATCAATACAAGTATTAAAACTCTTTTTCTTTACAAACAGCCTCAATTAACACTGTCCCTTATAATGTTTCCCTCCCAAAAAATCCTCTTGTGCCGCACACTCGCTGACATGCTTTAAAAAGTCCAGTTGAAATGACACTGAGCATGTCAGTGGCCTGACACAGAGTGGACTCAAATAGAGTCTGGGAACACTTTCTCCTCTCAGCATCTGTCTCTTTGACCCCGTGGCCTTTTGACCTGCAGGTTCTCCACAGCCACGTCTGCGCCGCACTAAAGTTCATCCCTGTAGGACCCTGACAGCATGTCTGGTGGCGCGGCCCCTTTCAGGGTCTTGTGGGAACCCCTCCAATCGGTGCGAACGTTGTCATCGTCCCACAGAGTCGACGTCTCCGTGTCGCTCACCCACTGCGGATCACCGGCGTAGTGACATGGCTGGACCAGGAGGGGGCGCGTACTGTAGGCTTGTAAGTTTCTGTTGGGGAAATGGGACTTGTAGTCCTCACTGAAGAAGAAGAGAACAGTGATTTGATTAATGTGAGACCTTAACACATATTTTACTCTTGATAACATAATAAAAAACTAAAGCACAGATTTTTTTAGCCCTTTCATTAACAGTGATGTTCTGTGATTTATATGGCATACACTGCTTTGACAAGAGATGGAGACTGAGGCTGATTTTCAAAGACAGTTCAGCTACTCTTAGCATGAAGGGCGACAGCAGGACCGATGTGTGGTGTGCGGTCGTTGTGCATTCTTAGCGGACTAGTCAAGCATATCGAATTAGAATCACAGAGGTGAGAGAGAGAATAGAGAAAGTGGCTTGGCTTTAAGCCAGTTTTCCACACATGATGGAGCACACAGACACTGCCAAGCCTTCTGGTCTGCAGGCCCTTCAGCCCAAGGTGCATTTCATCTCCTACAGTCAGCGCCCCATATGTGTCCCAGTTACTCTGCTAGATCATAACTGTGGGGTGATGATAAAAGTCATTTAGTGAGGGCCTAACGTCAGTGAGATGGGTTTGGAAATTGGGTCAGCCAATAAAAAAAGTATACCATATGAAACTGAAGTGTTTCAAAGATGACACAAACAATGCACATCATCATGTTTTTATACTAAACAACATACAACAGTCACCACATATTACATCAACCACCTTGTGTGAGTTATGGGGGTCATGGGATAGAGGAGGAGTTAGTGTCATGGATGTATAAAGAGAGCTGGACACAGCGTTGGAGGCGGGGCCCTGTTCATTCCTATGAAGGTTGCTCAGTGGCGCATGAAGCCAGAAAAGTTCAACTGCTGTGTACAAAATGACACTGCACTGCTGCTGCACTGTGAGGCCCATAGAGCAGGAGCACCAAAAGCTTCTGACGGCCGAGCCAGTAACATCCGGTTTAGCCAGGAATGGGGAGAAAATGCAGAGCCAACATGACTAAATGGAGTCCACAGCCACTGCCTCTGTGATGTGATGAAATGATATAATCTTGCAGCTCTTCCAGATTTTAGAAATGTTATTGGACTGAATGGAACAAATCCTGATAGTGAGACGAGTCATTTCGCAGGGGCTGTTATGCTCAAAAAAATGTATCTACAGATTAACAGACGTCTCTTTTGCCACATAGGCAATGGGGAAAAGTCTTTTTGGGCCACAGGGCATCTTGTTATGGATGTAAATGGATGTTTGACCACTATAAGAACTGGCCTCAAAGCCTGCCACACTCCCTGGGGGCCTGGTTAGTGTGGGAACAGAAGGAGGAGCAGTGGACATTTTTGGACTGGTGGGAGGACCTAAATGTTGTTGCTGTTTTAGAACAAACTTTGTTGGACCACCTGTGAAGGCAACATGAATAACAGAAAGTAAACTTAAGTCCAGTGCCATGCAAGCAGCTCTGTGAGGCTGTACTTGGGATGGCATGCTCACATTTCATGATGACAATGCTAATATGCTAATGTTTAGCAGGTATAATGTTTAGCTTAGTGTGTTAGCATGCTCGTTCATTTGCTCTAAACACGAAGTGCAGCCAAGGCCGAAGGAATTACCAGCAGTTATGGAGAGAGGTGGGACCAAGTCATAGTTTCTCAAGTCTCAAGTCTTTGCACTCAAATCCCAGGTCAATTCCCAAGTCCTTACATTTGAGTCCTTAAGAAGTCATCAAATGTACTAGTTATATTTTAATCAGTAATTGTAGATGCTTTTAATCAGAAAAAATGTAGTGCTGACATTAGCCAGCACCACAAAATAATACATTTTGTATGTTTCTTTCCTGTTTTGTTGTATTTAAATCATCTCATGTTGGACAAAATTCTATACCTTTCTCTTCCCTATTTGGCCTAAGGGAAGGTATCAGGTATTCTGAAGGCCAAAAGGCTCCAAGTCCCATTGAAATCACAAGTTTTTGGTGTTTAAGTCCAAGTTAAGTTGCAAGTCTTTTTTGATTTTGTTGAGTTAAAAGTCATTAAATTTGTGACTACCTCTGTGCATACCTCTGGTTATGGAATGGGATGATGGAAAATATTGGACAAATCTATTATTTTGATGGGGCTGATTGGAAAGTCAAGGGGCCATCATAGTTAGTCACCCTGAGCCGAATATGAATGACAGTACCAAAGTTTATGACGATCTATCCAGTAGTTGTCCAGACATTTCACCATAAAACAAAAATGCGAACCTCGTGGCATTGCAAAAGGAAACATTAGGGAGTCAAAGACGTCACTGGGATTCATCCTCTGGGCACAACTACAAAAACTACAAAATTTCATGGCAATCCACCCCAATCCTCATCTCTTGCCGAGATATTTCAGTCTGGATCAAACTGGTGGGCCGAGTCAGACCTGCTGACTTTCCCATCCCTCCAGGCACGCCAACAGCGTAGCTAAAAACGTTAAAAGAAATGTTAATTTTACAAAAGCTCAGCACAATTTTGCCACAAACATCTGAATCCCCTCCGGCTGTTCAAGTACATCTGGTAACCACACTGTGCCAAAAAAAAAGTTGCAATCCAGACTATCCCAAACTTCAGACGATCATTTCCAGAGAGAGATGCTGCTATGAAACCTGCACATCATAAAAAGACCTACTTTGAGATGTTGTGTTTCTAATTCAGCTCGACAAATGCTGCATGTTAAACTGACAAGAATAGAGATCATACCCTGAACTGACCCTTTTTTCAAAGAACCCACAGACTTCACTATAGCTCTTTAATCTATAACTACGTTAAATATATCTGTAGCATGTATACAAGTTTGGCGACTATACAGAAGAATGTTTTAGCAATTAAAGAGGTCCGTTTTAGATTTATAGGTCTGGCAGTGAAGCGATGTTGGAGAGTGCTGAAAATAAAGTTTTAGCGTAGAAATTACTCAATGTGAAAATGATTGAAAAAACTTTTATAAAAATTTTCATTAAGATCACTTATTAAAATAAGAAAAGTAAGAGGTGTGCATCATCAAATGCAACAAATTTCAGCCAGTGGGTTCATTGCTGTCGTTATACTTACTTGGGATGTTTGTCGTACATGATGGGGAGGAATTCATCGACAGGAAGCATCTTGGACAGTGGCTCAGCATTGAGCAGTTTTTGGGCCCCCTGCAGGGAGATGGCGTACGAGAGCGTCCAGTACGAGTAATCTGCAAACACCAAGTTGCGAATGTGCTCCAGCGGCTCCTCCTTTCCAGGATTCACCTGCTTCCTGCCGAGGTATCTGCAGCAATGTTAAGCCACAATGGGAGAAATAAGAGGGAGAGGGAAAGAAAAAAAAACACATTGAAGAAGTAATGAGGCAATGTCAAAAACATCTGAGTCCCGAACTCTGCTGCAGAGTTGCTGTTGTCTGCTGCCACGTGGTCGAAATCATTTTTGAAGTATCTTCTCTTTTTTGCAGCATTTGCTCTGCATGTGTGTCTAAGCGTTTTCAAAGAGTCACAACAATACACACGAATAAAGAAGCTGGTACATTTCCCGTCTTTCTGCTGAAAGATATTTTTAAAATGCTTTCATCATGTGTCTGAAGCTCCGTCTAATCATTTCCACATGTTTTCAATTACAAACAGTTGTTTGCATGTCCTGTACAAACATAATCACAGAAACACTGACACAACTACACAAGTCGTATGTATTGCATTCCTTTCCTCTGACTTCTGATCCCATTCCTGTTCTACACATGCACAACATACTTCTGAGGATACTGTCCTGACTTAGTCTAACCTCACTCAGAATCACGTGACTAAAATGTGCCCATCTTACATGATGTCCCAGTCCAGCTCCACCTGCTCAACATCCTCCATCAGCTTCAGGACTCGTCGCTTGAAGTTGGCCTGGAAACGAACATCATCTTCAAACACGAGCGCCTTATCCATCTGCATGTCCACCATCTGAGGAGGAGAAGGAAAAACAGCTGTTTCAGAGGGCTGGTTGAATACAGAGAAAAAACAATCAAGACTTTGTTGTTGAAAATTAAACTGATGGAGAAACAATAGATGGGACAGTGACAAAGAGAGGTGAGACTCAAAAAGGGTCAAAATATAAAGCGAGTGTCTTGAGTACATGTTATACCTAGCAGAGCTGCAGATATAAGTTGATTAATTGATTAGTCAACCTCAAGAAAATTAATCACCAGCTATTTTGATATTCAATTAATTGTTTCAGCCATTTTTTACGCAAAACAAGTCAAAGATTTGCTGGTTCCAGCTTCTTAAAATTGAGACTTTGCTGCTTTTCTTTGTCATTTATGAGAGTAAATGAAGAGTTGTTGGGTTGTAGATTGTTGGTTGGAGAAAAGAAGCAAATTAAAGATGTCGCTTTGAGTTCTGGGAAGTTGTTATGAGCATTTTTCACTTTTTTTGGACATCTTACAGACTAAATGATTAATTGATTAATTGGTGAGTCGTAAAAATAATCAGCAGATTTGTCAATAATGAAAATGATTGTTAATTGTAGCCCTGATAACTAGTAGACTTTTGTTTGGTAACTGGTTCTATTATGAGTTCATTTTCAAGTCAGTAGCAACCTAATTTTAAACTTTTAATATCAAATCGCTCATCTCTTCTTTTAATAGCAAAGGAAAAATTACAAAACATGCAAGCAGTGATTTAGCTATGTTATAAATTGTTATGTTATAAATTGCAATGAACGCAATAAAAAGGTTTTGTATTTGAAAAACAGATTTGATACTAAGCTCACAGAGAATGCCATCAGAAGGGCTCGTTCCTCTTCACTATATTGACTGTATGTTCTCTAAACCACTCTCAGTCATACCAATAAACCTTTCACATGTAACGTGTGTGTCTTCTCACCTCCTTCCAGATGAAGAAGTGGCTGAGGAAGCAGCCAACCTCTCCTTTGGTTAGTGTGCGTCCAGAGAACGGGTCGTAGTAGCCTGGCAGCAGGTCGACACCCAGGATCTTAATGTCACTGCTGTTCAGGGCACTGCAAACACGCGCGCGCACACACACACACACACACGCAGGTGTTACAATATTATATTCACAAATCGCAACAGATGATCTCATTGCACATTTTCCTTTAACACTATAGTTTACAAAAAAATTTTTTACTCAGTCAGGAACGTCTTTATTCAGATTTTTCCCAAAATGTTATCAGAAATAAATTATAAGATGAATGAACAATTGTTTTATCTTTTATTTCAGTATTGATTTTTCTCACTTTTTCATAGACACACTCCAAACACTTTGTATCTAAGCCAGTTGAGCAACCTCGCTATATTCAGGCTCTCCCTGACTAGTGTACTCACTTTCCATCCACAGCATCCACCACCTTGACGTCAATCTCCAGCTCATTGAAAGAAAACAGCATCCGGTCTCTACGGTCAACACGCCGTCGCAGATTGATCAGAAATATCTGAGGAGAGGAGGACACATGGTTATTCACCACTGAATTCTTTGTTTTGTCATGATCATTTTAGATTTAAAATTTGAGAATGTGTTCTTGAAACATGGCTACTTCCCTACAAGAAGAAAAACAATGGGGTGTCTCTCACCTCATCGAAGCCCATGAGGTCTCTCTGTTTGGGGAACATATGGACAAATCGTGAGGGGTGCATTGGAGGACCATCAACTGTTTGAAAAAGAAGAAACAGGAGTTAGAAGAGAAGGATATAATCTAATATAACAAAGCTGAAATAAACCTATCATGATGAACTTATTAAAAGTGAATACAGTGTGTTCTTACTCAGGGACTCAAGATGGACGTGGACAAAGTTGAGGTGATCGTCTTCCAATGTGTGGTGAGGTTTGGCCGGGACATTCAGGTAGCCGTAGCGCTCCTTGTTACACAGGTACATCTGTACCTCTGGGTAGCAACACAGATGAATGAATCAGTAAATGAATAAATCAATCACGTCTTCATTGTGTAAAAGACATTGTTCTACAGTAAAGTGGGTTTTGTTCATATATTATTTTGCTTTTTAAGAGGGTATGATTACAAAAACATAGCTCCAAACGAGTGCTAACCAACCTGCAGCCCGGCAGGAGAAGGCAAACACGATGATGTCATCATAGGGCCACGAGTAGTCTTCGTGAGGAGGGTAGAAGGCCAGTTTCTTCATGCCCTCCTTCCTTAAATCCAGCAGAATAGTGGAGTGGACCATGGGCACAGGGAAGCAGCCCGTTCTGTGACGGTGACGGGTAGGGAAATACTCTGCCGTTCGACGATAATATCCCTGAGAGAGATGGATTATGATATGCAGGAAGAGTGTCACGACAAAATAAGTGCACATACAGAAATATATTTATTCCCACTTTACGATTACCATCAAGCTCACGCTCACCTGTGGAGTGATGCCGCACCAGTAGTTGGAGTACGCTCCCTGAGAGTCTAACATGGGAGCGATGACTGACTTATTCTCTGCTATCATCAGGTTGAGTGTGTCTGGGTTGGTGAGGATATTGTCAGTGTCAGCATACTGAAACACAGACACAGAGGAGACAAAGAGAAAAAAACAGGAGAGTGACTGTAGCGTTGTGTCTCCGGAACAATCGTTGCCAAAACTTTGTCTTGGATGAATTAACGGCAGCAGAGGGGAGCGAATCTCATCAGATAAATCAAGGGACGGTGCTGATATGAGTCTTACACTGCTGTCACAAGAAAGAAAGATCTTATCACGTACCAGGATGTAATCGGCCCAGCGTTTCCTGGCGAAGTTGAGCGCCGCCTGCTTCAGCTTCATCACATACTCATATCTGCTGTTGGGCCAGTGCTTAGGACCCAACTCTCCTGCATAGGACCTGAGACAGAGAGAAATGATGACGACATTGTAGTATGTTGTACTGATTTCCCATTTTCTCAAATCTCAAAATTTACATAACACTTTGACCTTGTTGTGAGCAGTTTCGTGTAAGGACTATTTTCTTGCGCAGAAGGAAACGTGCATCTACTCATAGATGGCAGCCTCATGACAGAGCAAGATGTAAACATTAATGGCGTCCTCATCGATTGAGCTGTAATTTTAGCTGGCTCAGTGGTGCTACGTGAGCTAGCAGTAGATGCACACTTCCTTCTTTGTGGTGATGCGGTTGGTGGGTGAAGTTTGCTAGAAAACTATTGGTAGAAACTTTTTTTTTTCTTCCACACTACACCTGGCAACCGAATCACCATGAAGAAGGAAGCATGCATCTACTGCTTGCTCACCTAGCACCACTGAGCTAGCTAAAGTTACAGCTCAACTGTGGAGGACACCATTAATATTGAGCCGCTTGTCTATGAGTAGATGCACGCTTCCTTCTGCGCAAGAAAATAGTCCCTACATGAATCTGCTCACAAGAAGATCTGTGGATTATCTTGAGTAACTCGGTCATGATTTCTGGAAAGAGACATTTTTCAAATTTATTTTTTGCTGCTTTGAGCACCACAAGCTAAGTGCCATCTAGTTCCATTATATACAGGAGAAGGCAGACATCTCCAACACTCTGCAACTCACACCAAAAAAAAAATCAAGGCTGATAAACAGCACTACAGATAAAAAATATGTATTTTTGATTTTGGGGTGAACTGTCCCTTTAAAATACAACTGACTGACAGCTTACAGAGTTCAGTGACTGTAAACAGATACGCAGTCAGACTGTATAATTAGCATGCACAAATCACTTCCACTAATGGCCTCTTGAGCTCAAACACACATCCACACAGAGTTACGCGTACGGACAAGCAGAGGCGTGCCGCATCATTCCTCATTATGGAGAGTTAAAATGAGAGCTATCTTTAGGCAACACAGTGGATCCCCTTTGACAGACTACAGGCTATAAAAGTGTGTTAATAAACTTTAGGACAAAAGGAAAATGAGCTGATTACCTCCAGTTGATAAATTTACTTTATAACCAACAAAATGACACATCGAGGAATCTTTGATTGTGATCCTGGTTAAATAAAAAATATGGCTTAAATAAACTGGCTTACTCCTTTCCTTTGTGTGATAAGGTAACACATACAGACAGATGTGAAGACATTGCACCTACTAAGGTGTCCCGGGTAAGACTTGCTGTGATCTACAGAGTCAGGACAGGATGTTCTCTCACACAGATCCCTGCTGTAAACACATACATTCATTTATGTGAACTTACGTGGGCTGGTCCATTGGTCTCCACTCAACATAATGGTAGAACTTCTGCATGACAGTAAGCCACTCTTTCAGTATGGCCGTGGTGTTATCTGTATTGTGATCCGTGGCTGCCCTGAGGAGTGCGAAGAAAACAGGTTGTAAGACAAATCACTGACTGAGGAGATGATATGTTTCAAATGCTGGGTTAATGGAGGGAAAATGAATTCCAACAAATCTGTAAGATGCAAATCATTACTTGATTCATCTTTGCGGTTGAGCGGCAATTTTTCTTTGTCTTGTACATTTTTAAGCACATTCTTGTAGAGCTGGGCCATATGAATAAAATCAAATATGACTGTATGTTTAATCAAATACCTTTATATCAATATTGCTACAATATTGCAGGGCTGACTATTGGTGCTTTCACACAATATCATTTTTGATAAATAATCATGAGTGATGTAGATGTAATGACTCAGTGGATAAAAGCAAATAACAGAGCAGCTAAAACAGTCTGGTAAGTTCATAAAACGACATCACTTTAATGTAATGCAGCCTTTAGAGCCAGGAAAAGACAACACACTTGCGATCATGATACCCAAAATCAAAGACGATATCTGGTCTTGTACCACAATCACGATATCAATATTGTCCTACTGCACATTTTCAGTTCAGTGGGGCAGCCTACAGTTGTGCTCTAATTGTATAACCACAAAAATCACTGAAATACCTCTAAAATAAAAGAAATATTTGGATCTGTTTTCCTTCATACCATTTAAACAATTCCCTGGAAAGCTTTCTTTATGATTTTTGCATCAATGACATGAAATATTTTGATTTGTCAGGCATGTAATTTGCTGGATTATCTGAAATCAGACACTCTTGTCTGGTTATTTCATCCACTCACAACTTCTCTGTTGGTTTTCTGAAACCGGTCTTTATCATCGTATTGATTTTCTGATATAAAATGTCATATACTGTAACAAAGGATTTTCTTCCCATGTGTCCTTTAATATCCTGCACACACCACCTACAGTATCATGACACAAAACACACATCACATACTAGTGTTACTACATCATTATTGGCCATAGATCATGCCATGTGATATTTCATACTGTTAGGTAACCCAGCAACAGCTCATCTGTTTTATAGATCCAGGTCCATCAGATCTAACTTTAAATATACAAGATGAATGGATGTTAAATGAGATCAGGGTCACTTACAGACACATAAAGTACACTTAAGTATCCCACAGAGGCACACTGTTAAAAACCCTGAGGACAGTTTTAGGGGTTTTAATCATTAGTGTTAGGCTTTTAAAATGAGTACTAAGAAAGCAAATCAGTGCCAACAAACTCTACCAGAAAATAAAATGTCATGCAGCCCACAGTAGGAAATGAATGCGGCGGAGAGAAAGGCAGCAGGGCTGTGAAAGGCTGAGGGAGCAGGGGAGCAGGGGAGGGGTAGGACGCTGCTGCTGCTGCTGCTTTCACAAACTCATTTAAATGCCTTTGACCTTTTGAACGGCTCGGATAAAAAAGGAGAGCCGTGTACAAACAGCCTGGCAGTGTCCATGCAGGAAAAACCCACCACACAGAGATGCGATCTTTGGGGTAGTTGAGTCTCTCCAGAGCTCCGAGGTAGTACGGCAGGGAGTGCGCAGTGTTCCGGGCTAGGATAGCGATAACCACCGTAGGAGGCTGCATCTTCGACTCCTCTGGATACATTTCCTCCGAAAAGTAACATTCAGCCTGGAAAACAAAGGCCCCTAAAAGTAGAAAGTGGAGGAACATGGTGGAGGGTTGGGAGGGTTTGAGTCCAGGGTGCTCCAGCACCTAGCACCTAACGTTAGCCGGTGGACGCGTCAGCAGTCCAAGAAAAAAAAAAAAAAAAAAAAAAGAAAGAAAGTCAGAAGGGTTTTCCCAAATTTCCTCCCCCTCTTACTTTATGTACAAGCTGGCTGGCTTTTTCCGAGAGCAAATCCAAAAGGAGTCAGATAGTTACATTACAACTTCCGCCTTGTTTCTGAGGTGGCACAGGAGAAGTCTGAGCGCATTATCCAAACGATGAAGGCGTGATTTGGCCAGATTTGGGCTCATCGCAAATCTCTGTTAACTAAACTACGACACAAGCAGTCAGACAAACCTCTAAACAAATAGATAAGTGTAGTTTTTGCACCCTAAAACACAAATACAACCGCAGCATGTGTGTGCTTTGTCCATGTTACATGTTTTTTTGCACACTGTAAAACTCAACACGTCAATTATAAACATTAAATCTGCACTATGGGTACAAGTTTACATGCTTACATATAATAGGCATGCACATTTAAAACCACTGTTATGGACTATAATCTGTTTTAGATATATTAGATAAGGCTGTAGTCTAAAAAAAAAGCATCAGTAAATGTTTCTGTTTATCCTGGCAGCAGTTTCACAGACTCACCAGCAGAGGGAGGATTTGATCCAAGAGAAGCTCCATTACACAGGATGAGTGACTACATGAGGCCTCTGATTTGCTTCTTTGGCTCATGCTGGGATGTAACTACTGCACACATAAGTACATTTCTGAGGTTACATGTGAGTATTTTCACGCTATTGTTACAGTTATTTGGCAACAATAATCACTCGTGTCTTTGCAACGTGTAAAACAAATGATAAATTTGCTAAATGTGACGTTGCAGATGAAAATAGGCCACACAAGAAGCATTCAAATTGTATTGTAATGTGATTTATCTTGCAGTTTCTACTGGGTGAGTCAGGCTAGTTTTAACTGTAACACACACTAGTTAGCTTTTATTCCTTTCCTGTATAAATACATGACATGAAATGAAATTAGTTGCAACACTGTGATATCATAACACATTAAAGGGAACATTCTGTATAATGGCATTTGATGCTTTATGTGCAGTTTTCTGTAACTATTTTTACACTGTAGTGTTTCACTTTAGTGTTTCTTCAACCACTGGGTTAATCACAATTACTGTATATGTCCTGCTGTGTCAGAAGCCATAGTGAGATCTCACAGAAATGACAAAGAGGTTTTGTATTTGTTGTTTGCATCTGATGCTATGAGGAGCTCTTGATTACCTCACACACTCTAAGGGGCATACAGGGGCGTCGCAGTGGAGGTGAAAGTGGGACTGATTACCCAAGGCCCCAGTAAGAGGGAGTACTTTAAAAGCATGGCGTGGAAAGTTTGGTTTTCTTTGCATTTCTAAGTAATAACTAAATTAAAATTGTCTGAAAAAAACAAAACAATATAAAGACAGAATGTATTATTAAAAAAAAAAAATGTGAAAGCTGTCTGAGGCCCCTCTCACCCCTTCAAGATGCAAAATGGTTGAGTCTGCCCCTGCACTACGGTGCATCTCTAAATGAAGCTAGACCAGAGTGAGGGACTGAAACGGGGTTCCAGGAAAGAAGAGAAAGAAAGCAAAAAAAATAAAATCAAAAGGTGAGTGAGAGAGAAATGGATCAAGAGGATGAAAGGGGGGCCCACAGCAACTGCTCATGCATAGGGTCCAGAATTTGGTGCTGCACTCCTGGGACACACACTTGTGATGCCATTTTAACCTTCTCCAAAAAGATAATATTGGGATCATGTATAAGAACATCAGAAAGAAAAGATATCTCTTGAAAAGGTGGGGTTGGGTTGTTGTATGTTTGAAGCACACAGGGAGTCTGGTGGGATGCATGCCACAGAGGCAGAAGGGCTTCATGGATGAAACAGTCTCCAATGGAGGCTTGAGGTTGTCAATATGTAATATAATGTTCAGCCTAATATTCACTGGAATTCTTCACATTTCAATGAGGGAAGTCCAAACAGAGCTGGGAGGGCGACTGATCACTGAGTCAGTGGAGTGAAGTTTCTGTTATGTGGCCAAGAGGTCAGTCAAAATTTAAAATACGCCTCGTAATCTATCATTAAAAATAGTTTCAGAAGTTGTAAACGGATGAGTCCAGAGCTTTCGAACAGGTCTTCATGTGTGGGTCACACATAAGGCCAACAGTTGCAAAGCAAAAGAAAATGCCAAGCAGAAACTGATGGGAATGAGACCGTGGCGATGGCTTCCATTACTCGTTTAAATAAATAGCCACCGGTGTTTGTCAGTCCGAGAGTCAACACATGCTCTTATTTAATAGTCTCCTCCTGATGAGGTCGTAGCTGGTATGTGCTTGCATCTCCTGCACACAAGTGTTCAGAGCAGGTTTTGCTGCAGTGGACCACCTTGAACCTCCCCAGTGACCCCTGGAGGTCCTTGGGGCCCATATTGAGAAACTCTGTCGACAGCTGTTGTTAGGACAAGAAATAATACAAGATCCCACACCATCACAGAATATAAGCAGCAGGTTTTAAATGTCTTAGTTTGTAGAGAACACTGTCGAAAATTATTTTATAACATGCAGAATCCCTCAAAATAGCAAATGACATGCATAAACCAATAATCTAAGTTAGATAGATTAGACAAATATCACTAAACTAATCCAAAGTGTGGAAACAATGTCAAATCTATCGCATCCAATAGTCCACAGTCATACTCTACATACATATGCACATTCATCTTCAAGGAGATCCTACTTATATCACAAGAGGAGTGCTTTTTTAAGAATAAAAAATAGAAAATTACAAATAAATGATTTAAAAAATGATTTTTCCAAGAGATGCTGTGGCACTCAAGTCGAGGCCTTGGCTTGAGTTTTGCAATGGTATATCTTTAGCTGAGAATTGAGAAAGGCTGAACTAATAGCAAATTTAAGGATGCAAATGATTTAGTATCACTGCTCAGTCTACTAAGCACTTGAGTTGAGGTCAATGGCACAGAGGCTGTGAAAAAAGCAGAAAGAGGAGTGATGGGAGCAGAAGGAAGAGAATGAGGACGATGGGAAGAATGGCGAAGAATGAGCAGAAGCATAAAGACATAAACGTGGGTGGAAAATAATAAGCAAAGTGGTATATAATGAATTTTGCCTCCTTTGGCGGGCGGTCTGAATAAACCAAGGCAGTCATGGCTGACAAAAGCGGAGCTGGGTTAAAGGGGTCGTTTGTGTGGACAGGTCAGAGGGGTTGAGGGTCAAATCTCTCCTATTCATGACACCCCAAGTGTTGCCGCACTCACACGCAAACACACGCTCGCATGTACGCATATGCGTACATCAGGGGCACTTTCCCAGCGTTTGCGGCAGAGGCAGATCTGGGAGAGTTCAACCTCGGGTGCACTAACTTTTCACTGCGAGGTCAAGGGTGGAGTTGGCATTTTTGTGTGTGTTTGTGTGTGTGTGTGTGGGGGGGGTGCATTAAAGACAGAGGGAGAGGGAAAGGGAGCAAAAGAGAATGGGAAAATCTGCATTGTTTTGAGCAGATTGCAGCAAAGAGACTGAAAAAGAAAATGGATAAACTGCAGTTATTGAGGCTTGCATGTTTGTCAAACAGTGGTGGAAGACATCTTTTACTTCAATAAAAGTGACAATAAAACATTGTAGAAATACTAGAAGTAAACTTAGAAATATTACAAGTTTTATTACCAGAAAAAGTACAGTTGGCATCAAAATATACGTAAAGTGCAAAAAGTGAAAGTACTCTTGAGGCAGAATGTTACATTTTAAAATAATATATATTATATTATTGGGTTATTATTGTTATTATTGATGCATTAGTGTGTTTATCACTTCAGTGTTGCAACTGGTAAAGGTGGAGCTCTTTTTTTTTTTTACTTTAGATACTGCTGGATAGTTTAATCTATAGAAAGATATGATAATTAATTTGTTGATTTATATTTTGTATTAATCTGAGTTTGCAAAGTAGCTAGTAGCTCAGTTCACTATAAACACAAATGGTGCAAAACAGGATCCAAAACAGGTCCCACTATGCTCTTAATCATAGTAATCATTGTTTTGGTGCAATATGGTACCCATCTTTTAAAGGTGCTATACAGCGCCTTTGTCAAGAAGTGCTATATAGAGGTGCCATAAAACACTATATTGTTTGCTGGTGCCTGGTGGCCCTCGAATGATACAAGATAATGTCATGGATGAGACAACATGCTTCTAAATGGCACTTTTACTTAAAATATGACAGATTATTAATATTTTTTTTATGAAATATTGGCCTAAAATATTCAGAATACTGTTCTAAATGCTCATGTTACCTTTTCAAACCTGGAATATTTCCGTGCACATGTGGAGAAAAAGGTTGAGAGACAAACCTTAAATACACCGTTTGTATGCTATTTTAATATAGTGTTTTTATTCTTATCCTAGTAAACTAAACCGTACAAAGCTGAAGAACCAGTAGGGAAAACGGATCTCTACTGGTTCCTCAGCTTCCTTTAGTTTAGTTTAGTTTAGTTTCGTTTAGTGGGTAAAGAATAATTCCATAGGTGTAGATTTTGGGGGGAAACAGGGGACACGTTCCCCTCAGTATTTGTAGAAAATGAGCATTAGTCCCCTCTGATAAAAACATGAAATAACAGAGGATTTGGTGCAGGAAAAGGCACAATGTGGTGTGCAAAAATTCTCCAGAATGCAGGAAATTAAGTGTTGGATGCTCGAAATTTTCTGGGAAAGGACTCCCAACCTTCCCCAATTCATGAGTCCCATGTGAAGTTGACACAACATCTACGCCCTTGGACAATTCAGAGTCTTTGCTGTGACGAAATAGTGAAATTAAAACCCAAATCAAAACCAACCTGTCCTGCGGATTGCTCTGAGTAGCACTGATTCTGGAAAGACAGGTTGCTGGGATCCCCACAAATTAAACTCCATTCACCTCCATTGTACTGGATTGGCAGCAGAAATATAAAAGACAAATATCTCAAGGAAAATGAGCCCAAACTATGTGCATGATGCCACTGAAGATAAGTGGGCAAATGTGGCTTTTGGAACAACTCATGCATGTGCACACACAGTCACACTCACAAACATACACCTCAACCCACCAGGCAGTCAGTGTGCCACCAATCTCCCTTTCATCTTTTCTTCGCCCAGGCAGAACGCTTTAGTTAGCGTGAGAGAATGAGTGGCTGTGGGTTAGGATGTGTCACAGTGGAAGTGTTTCTGTCTTTGTGTTTGTGTGTTGGGACCAGCAGCAAAGAGTCGTGACATTCTCACAAGCTTCCGGGACCTTTATTGCTGTGGCAATAATCAATAGCGTTCCCACAGAGACGTCTTTTGGCTGGGCGGGTCAATACCTGTCACTCAGGGTCTGAGCCGTAGCACATACCCTCTTACTCAGCAGCTCCAGCAGCCTCGCTCTGTCTGCGCCCCTCCTCCCATGTCATCTCATGTATCTCAGGAGTGTGATGTTGCCACAATTTAGTAGTCGTGTGTTTTATCTGAACTCATGTCCAATTGAGACGTGGTGTCAGTGATTTGTTTCTTTACACTGAGTGTGAAAAACTATAGTGACTGCAACTCATGATGATTTTTATTACTGTTTCTGAATAATCTGTGAATCCATAACCAAGTGGTGTTTCATTCACACTGAGATGAAACGGAGAAAAGCAGCAGAACCTCACATTTGAGCAGCTAGAACGAGAGAACGATGTTTTCTCTTGAAAAATTCCATAAATGGATTGATGATAATCATCACTGTTATCAATGCATTTGTTGTACATTTTTTTGTAAACTGAATGATTAAATAATAAGCTTTTGGTTTAAAAAATTATAGCCTCTTGAACTTATTGAACTCTTCCTTGAAACTAACTTTATAAAGTGAAAATGTTACGCCTATTTAAAGGAAAATAAAATCTGCTGAGCAGCTGATATTTGACAAACTCAAGATTTTTTGCCTAAAAGTGACAATAGGATATTTGAGGGTGTTAATGTATTTTTACCACACTTGGTGTAGGTAAAGTTAGTTTTGGTGTGCACATTATGTTGAACTAAAATTACATCAAGACCCCGTTTGGGTTCATTTATAAAAAGAAAACACAGTTTTGTTTAAACTCAATCTCTCTCAAGATTTTCCTCTTTCAAAATGTAAATTAATCCAACAGTTGTCTTTGTGACAATGTTTTTGCATGTTTAAGTGAGCACATAGATGGACATTTGTCATCCCCTTCCAAGAGTTAACGGAGGACTTTTATTTATTTATTTTAATTAAAAACATTTACACCATAAATCAAAGCAGTATAGGCACAAATCGGTGCATTAAAATTCACTTGAATGCAGGAAATTAAAGGTCCAGTGTGTGGAATAAGGAGCATAATTGGCAGAAATTGAATTTATTGTAATAAATATATTTTCTTTAGTGTATAATCACCTAAAAATAAGAGTCATTATGTTTTTGTTGCCTTGGAATGAATTGTTTATATGTACATGTGGGAGTGGGTCCTTGTTCATGGAGATCGCCATGTTCACCATCATGTTTCTACAGTCGGCCAGCATGCTTTTACAAGTTTAAATCCATTTGTTTTGGAGAGGAAGAGACCTCTGCCGATAGTTCAAGCTCAGTGAAAACCTCCTGAACATCTGGATCTTAAGTTATCAGAGAAAACAGGTGAGTATACATTACCATGTGATGGGCGAGCTGCCCGTCTCAGATGTGCCAAACAGCATCAGAGAAACACTAATTTATAACATGACACTACTTTATTCTGTGTTTTAACCAGTTTAAATCACCTGGTCCGTTTGTTTTGGAGATGAAGAAACCTCTGTGGATAATTTGGCTCACAGTGAACACTGAAGGAATTCTAATCAGGAGAAGTTTTAACTGGTTGAAACGTGCAATCCTCATCATGCCCCTATGCCCCTAAATCAGTGGTTCTCAACTGGTCTATCCTCAGGACCTACATTTTTCCTCAGTCATTAAGTTGTGACCTAAATTTTTGACTTTCCGCTCAAATCTATTTCACAGACACTGCCTTGAAATTTTATGACTTTTTTCATGAAATACAATAGTCTTTTGGCACATATTCGTGTCTATTCGTCGTCCTTGCATTGACGATTGTATGTAATGTACAGACTAACATTTTGAGAATTTCAAGAAAATATTTCTAAGAAGAAGTTGTAAAATTACATGAACAAAGTTGCAATATTTTGCAAAAACATTGTAAAATTTTTAGAAAAAGACAAGAATTTTTAGAAAAAAGTTGTAAAATTTTGAGAAAAAAGTAACATTTCAAGGAAAAACCATAAAATTTTGGAAAAAGTCAAAATATTGAGAAAAAATCATTAAATTTTGAGACAAAAATCGTAAAACTTAAAAAAAAAACGGTCATACATTTTTTTTTAGAAAAAAGTTGTAAAATTTCGAGAAAAAGGTCTTAAAATTTTTAGGAAAAAAGTTACAATATTTCACAAAAGATTTGTGAATCCGCAACCAAGTCAAAATGACCCCGCGACCCACTTTTGGGTCCCAACCCACCAGTTGAGAACCACTGCCCTAAATCTTACACACTAGGACTTTAAGTATTTGATGCGCACATTTTCCGGCAGAGGACCCCCAAACCCACATTTCAAATATGCCTAACATATTGATAAGAAACCAACATCCTTAAACGACAAGTCAGTGTCTTTGTGTGTGCTTGCAATAAAGTATATGTTTAAATCACAAATGCTCAGCCCTACAGATGTCATGATGTCTGAACACAACGGACAGTGTGAATAGGCAGCAGACAGTACAGATAAATTGACTGTCAGTCCAGTAGTCTATAGGCTCTTTTTTTTTACCCCAGGTGGCCAATACTGCTGTTTGACTCAAGCACTTAAACTGAATTGCTTCAGTAAAAAAATGACCTGTGCACGTCAAGTCCAGTCTTCACACAGCACCACTTAGTCAGCACAAAGAAACTGATGCTCAGACCTAATGCTCTGGCAAATGCCTGAAATAATGAGATTATGAGGTCAGTGATACAGGTATGATTCCATTAGCTGCTCTCATGAATATGAAACAGATTGTCAACAAAATATTTGTATTTTTTTATTCGATTTTTGAAAAAAATGTATTCAATTCTAATGTTGTCAAATGAAATACTTGCCCAGTGAATTGATTTTGCAGTAGATGATGACAACAATGAGCCCTACAGTCTGTTTAGACCTCCTCTTTAACTCGTCTATACCTTTTACGCTGCTACAGTCCAGAGTCAATTTAGAGGTTTTGGTTGCCGAGGCACGATTGAGGAATTTCAGCTTTTTTAACTTTTAAAAACTCACAGAAACCTCAAACCTTCCACACTGACTCAAAGTCAGATTTACATTTGTATCTTTTAGTCCTGAAAACACCGACGCACAGTAACAAATTACAGGATATTTGTGAACACCCTCGAGCCCTGTGATCTCTACAAAGTAATGGTGAGATTAGTGGAGACTTCTCTGCTTCTCATCTTCTCTGTTACTCCCTGGATGACGCTGTCCGTCGCCTCGTTGCCAAGCAACAGCGCAGCCACTGTCAAAGAATTCTGGGGGATGTTTAGGCAGCGGCATGCTTGGGGGGAAGGAGTGCGTGTGTTTGTGTGTGTGTGTGTGTGTGTGTGTGTGGTTGTAGCGGTGGCAGAGGAGAGGCAGGAGTGTGTGCTGGTCTGAGCAGAGAGTAGCAGGACACACTCAGTTGTGCATTTATATGAGAATTTTCTTTTAATCTTTTAATCTCAGCCATTATGCCACTTGGTGATTCATCAGGATCTATTTTACAATCCAGCCTTTTAATCAGTGTCACAAAGTACACCCCACTTATCTCTGACGAGTCAACTTCTCTCACACCAGGAAGAATGTATAGTTTACAATGTATGGTTTTTTCATATTTGCAGTGTGTTGTCATTGGTCACAAGGTCAAATTTTCGACCCCCAACAACACGTGAAGCAAGCTACTGTCAGTGAAAACTGATCATCCGTCAAACTCCTAAAATATTCAAGCAACATTACAGCTTCCAAAAAGTAAGTAAATGTGTTTAAAAAAAAAGCAAAACTGCATGTTCGTACCAGACTGTAGGACGCAGGAGGAAATCTAAAACTCTTTCTTGTGTGTCATGGCCTTAAGATTTCTACTGCTCTGTAATTGGCTTCCTGCATTTGCTGTCTGTCTCCTTTAATGCCCCTGGTTGTGCATCATGCTTCCTTTCCTATCTCGTACATTTTCTCCACTACCTATTGCAAGCTGCACAGAAAAACAGGAGTGTAGGTTTGTTTCAGCACTGGGGGGACACATGTCACCGCTGAGGGTGTTGAGGGTCCTCCACCAGAAAATTTTGCATGTCAGACATCTAAATACACATGCTCTAAATCAAAATAGGACGTGTCCCCAGCTTGCACCCTGAGATCTACACCTACGCAGACGAACATCCAACTTATATCATGGCTGCTGGATGACATTAGTGTAGTGCTGCTCCCACAATGATTTTAGAGGATAGTACACCAGCAGGTAGATGTATGGATGAACTTGTGTTCGTCCACTGACCCTCTCTTCTCAATTTACCTCTTTGTCCATTTGACTCAATGTCCTGTCTTACCCAAACATGCTTCCCACTATAAATTTCAATGACATTCCCTGCCACAGCGTTGCCTCTCTCTCTAACCTCTCCACTCCACTCTCCATCCTCTATAGCCGTGCCCTAGCAGCGGGGAGGAGATGCCTTCACCAGAGGAGGTTTATTTTAAGGATTCCCCTGTTCCCTTTGTCCTCTCTCTCCTCTCCATCTCTCGACGGGATGGTTTCATAGCCCACCCCGCCGACTGGGCCTCCCTCTCCCCTGCCAGGCCTTTTAGCCAGCGGGTTAAACATTGATTTGTGAATGGAGGGAAGCACAGTGGCCCCTGCGTAGAGTGCAGCGGTCCCCTACTGTTTCTGTGTGTACACACACACACCCCTACTATACACCACCAAGACTAACAGCCAACATGAAAGCTACTGTGCTAAAAGGCCCTTAATTCAACGACTGAAGATAGCTGAGAGTGTTTCAAATGTTTTTTGTGCAGCTACTTAGCCTTAAATTGTTTTGATTAGACTTTTAGATTTGCAAAGTTGGATTATTTTCACATTCAGCTTTGTGTTTTCTCGATGTAACAGATGGAACTGAAGGAGCAACATTTTGAGGGGAGAAATTTCTGTCAGTGCTTGATCTTAATGTTTAGTTTATTTGCACTTATACATGTATTTAAAAAAGACTAAAAATTTGAAGACTGTGGAGGAGAGGTTAGAAGCAAAAATAGCTTATGAATAGAAGACACCTCGGCTATTAAATGACCAAGGATTTAAGTTTTGTTGTAACATTTGAGGAGACACATGAAACAGGGAGATGTGGGAGTTCTTAGCCAGAAAATGTTGAGCATCGGACACTTTCCTGCATTCTGGTGAATTTTATTCACCAAATTGTGCCTTTTCTTTATCAGGTTACGGTATAAACTTATTTAATTTTGAGGGGGAAGTGTCCTCTGCAATCCCCTCTGAAATCTACACCTATGTAAAAAAACAAAAGCCATATTAAGTCTTGTGGTTTGTATCTATCTAATATTTAAAGGTTTTGCTGTATGAAAACTAATTTACAGCTTTCGGTGTTTCTAATCCACATATATAAACTGTAGTACATCCCACATATCATGTGCATCACTTGTTGAGCTGCCGGTCAGTTTTTGCCACATGTAGGTGATATTTCTAAATCAAAATAACAATTGTTTGTTGGCAGGTGTCTCTGTGATCCTAACAGTGTATTACAAAGTAAAATGACGTATCTCTGCACACATTATGATACACAGTCTAAACTCAGAGTGTTGAGACTCTTCAGATCCATAACCCTAAGTACCATAAGTGAGTGGATGTCAAGGTGAGAGTGAAAGTGGACCCTCTTGACTTCTCATGGGTTTCCCGCCTCTAGAAGTGGAGTCAGGGCATGAAAAGGCAAAGAGGGAGAGGAGGGAAAGAGGGGAGAGTGTTGAGGAGATGGAGGGGTTTGCTTTTCACCACTCAAAAAAAAGAGCAATGAATGAGTGACTGGCTGAATGAATGAGAGGCGGGCTGGGGCTGAGAGGGGCTCTGGCCCTGTGGATCAGCAGAGGTTAACTCGGCTTCTTCAGAAGGATGAAAAGGGAAAAAACGGATTGAGCTTTAAAGAGGAGGATCCCCTGCGCCCGGGGCGGGATCAGACAGGATGATTTATTAGGGAGAGAGAGAGAGAGAAGGAGAAGAGGAGAGAGAGGAGGTGGCGTTTGTAAGCATCAAAAAGCTGCAGAGCAAACGCAGCATTCAAAACTGCTGATATGCACGACATGAGGATGGGCTTGATTCAGACTCCAGTTTCCAGGGAGAAACACAGAGAAGCTTAACACTTCTTACCTCTTGAATTATACTCTCACATTAGGGCGTTTATGCAAAACCATTTTACGCATGAACACAAAAGCGTGCCAACTCTCTTGATGGGATTTTTGTGCAGTTATGTGGGCGTACAATCAGAAAACTAAAAAAAGGTCTTTAATTTGGTTCTTTTGTTTTAATGCTTATAAATAAAACTTAAACTGGTCCCATTAGTCACAGTGTTCAGGACAAGTGCGCCTAGGGGCTTTAAGATTTAACCTTGTGCGTAAAAGACCAGCAAGAGCAAAATAAGAGTTCATCATGCAATGCAACTACAAACTGACCATTGCATCTTTTTCTATGCAGTGTCCTACATGAATAAAGATTTATCCTTATTTAAACTATAAGACAACGCGGCCTCTGTCGCCCCTTCAGTCCTGTGTCACATGCGCATCATATAATCCACTCATTTTCTGTCACTCCGGACAAACACTTGCCACACAGGCCTACAGTAGGCTGCCCTTTCTGCAGCAGAATGGCTGCACATGGCGCTGAAGGCACCGCTTTATGTCCAAGTGCCTGGTTACAGCGTTGCACTAGTTTGCTCACACAAGAGAGGGGGCACAAGACAAACACTAAACGTCATGCAGTGCGGTCAGAGAGTAAACAGTGTCGGGATTGTAATCTCTTTTTTGGGTAGAAAATAGGGCTGTTGTGTCTTTAAGAGGGGCTGCTGGTCCCTCATCGCAGCTGCTGGCGTGTGTGTGTGTGTGTGTGTGTGTGTGTGTGTGTGTGTGTGTGTGTGTGTGTGTGTGTGTGTGTGTGTGTGTGTGTGACATAGAGGACAGCGGAGATTCATTACTTAAGCAGTACAATGGACATTTATCACCCCGTGGTGTTATTCAAATTCAGTACCAAGCGAGGACCTTCTCCACTCCTCTCTCCGCCTTGCGTCGCGGCCGCAGCGTTTATTGTTGGAGCAGCGCAAAGAAAAAGCCAGGAGGGCAGAGAGACATCCATCCAGTCAGCCAGTCAGTCAGTCCGAGAGACCCGTAAAGGAAGGATGGGAGGAAGGCAGGCAGGCAGGAGCGTCTCACCGCTGCTCTTCTTCTTCTTCTTCTTGCTCCTCTGCCTCTTTTTTTTGTCACCATCCAACGCTGCTCGCTGTGGGGCTTTTGGACGGAGCAGAGAGATCCGAGAGAACGCACGTCGTGGGAACTGAACCAAGGACGCACCAACGGGAACTAAGGGGTTTCCTTTTTTTTTTTTTTTTTTTTTTGTACAATTTCGGTCTCATCACCAGCTATAAAACACCAGAGGAAAGAACCGCAAACGCTCCAAGTGCCTTTCTTCAAATAGGAGGGGATTTTTTTATTTATTCTTTTATTAAATTAACATCCGTGGAAAGCCATTGTGCATCTTGAGGCACCAGAACTGAACAGTCTTTCCCTAAATCGATGACAGTAGCCTATACAGGTGCAGAAATGGCGTTTTCCTGACGTTCTCACCTCGGACTTTAAAATGAAATTAACTCCACTTGAGCTGTTTGATGTATTTTTCTTTCTTTCTTTTAAAAAAAATGACTTTAAAAGTGAGACTCTCTGGTGAACCAAAGGAGATGACATTTTACTTAAAGATGCAACGGCCATGCAGCCATCTTAACGGCCCAGGGATGTGGACACACTTGGGGTTAACTTTACAACTAGCAACCAGTGTACAGACAGAGAAAGTAAGAAATAAGATGCTTTCAAGCAGCAGCAGAAAGAGTCACAAAGTGTGGCTGCAAAAAAAAAAAGGACTTTCTTAATGTGGATGAGTCCAAGCTTCTGTGCCAAAGCATGTGAGGTGTACTAGTGTGGATGAAAGTTGCACCAGAGGCTGTATTTGAATATATTTCATATTTCAAAAATATCTAGAGGTTTAGTTTTCTGCTGCAACAGCTCAGTGTTGGAAATGCACTGTGAGGTTTCTTTTAAACGAGGAGCCAAATCCGAGGCAATGCTGAGCAGCGAGGATGTCAAAAATAATGCACAGAACTGCAACTCCCCATCTTGTAGAAAAAAAGAGGGGGAAAGGAAACAGTTTTTAGTGTCAGACGCAGGCAATACTGTCAAAGGGCATATAGGCTGCCGTAGCAGGTGCAGCCATGGGGCCTATACAATAACTGCTCGTGCACACTTGTGATTTAAATACTCAAATGCTTCATTTCTTCTTTTTTTCCCAATCACGGCAGAGGATATACAGAGTCTCTAGCGACTGATTGTCCAAACGCAATTCTTGAGTAAACTCAAATTCAACCCCAAGAATTGTGTATGGACATCTGTTGCTGCAGACTCACATTCATCACTGCTGGCTTTGGCCAAACGCCACAGCAAGAATGTGGGGCCTCCAAACCACAAAGGAGGCTCACAGAAAGGCCTTTAGTGTCGTTTTGTTGTGTAACTGTCTCATTTCAGGTAAGATTCAGAGCACATTTAGCATGTTATGGAGGACTGGGCCAAAATAAAGTGGAGGAAACCCTGACTCTGCCTCGTGTAGTGTGTTTTTCGAGGTGTGTGTTGTGGTTGGCCCCGATTGGTATTTACACTTTGTCGAAGATCTAATCAAGACTGTTTGTTTTAAATGGCAAATATCGACCGGAAGCATTGATGTATCGACTGTGTTTGGCAAATAGTAGAAAGCAGTGAGTTGAGTGGTCGCAGAGTGAGGCCTGCATGCAGCACTGGTGCACGTGAGGAGCTAGAAACTGGACCAGGAGGCATGACCGAGGAGGGTGAATACGCACGACAACGCAGATAAAATAAATGTGAAAAGTCTTCCTTAAAAGCTGCATTTGGCTGTAAAAAATAATGAAATAATCCCTGATAATTTATTAATATATTAAGAGCACATTTAGAGCCTATTAAGGCAAAGTGCATCCTACAGGAAGGCACTTAACCTCAGATATATGACTGAAAACACCGTTTTTTAAAACGCACTTGGTGCTTTTAAACAAAGGCAGCACACTACATATTCATGTGCTGTAAAAAGAGAAAACACACACACAGAGCAGAAGAGGCCTGGTGACTGATGCTGCCAAATCTCTGGAGTCAAACAGCGTCACTGATAAATCACGTGGGACACTTTTTGGCCCATTAGGTGTTTTTATGTTTTGAATTTTGCATTATTTTTGTTTTAATTCGGGATTTTACAGCTTAAAAACAATTCTAATTATTCTTTTTTTAAAAACAATAAATGATTAAACATTGTAACTCACATTAATCTTACAGATAATTAAAATTATTGACGTTTTAAACGGTTGTTGCAAAAAATATAGGCTTGAAAGAATATTATTTCCAAAATGTATTTTCTTATTTAAAAAAAAGTCTTATTTTGTAGACCCACCATTTAATTGAAAACAAAAGCACACACACACACACACACACACTCAACCAATGTGTGTGTGTGTGTGCTGTTGTTGAGCATTAAAGGCTAACCTATCTTAATACCAGGAGCTCAGTGCATCATGTTTGCTTTGATGCTTTTGAGTGAAATTGACTCTGTTACTGTTTCTCCTTATTTTATTTTATTTTCTATCAAATTACAACCGCATATTAACTATTTAATGCACAAAAGCAATGGTGTGTGCACGTGTTTTTCTACGTGTTTCAAAAAGAAAGAAAAAAATCTCACAAATAAAATGCTCCTTTTTTTAATAATAATCATCAGGTTGTAATATTTTGACTGTGGGGATAGATGCTAAATAAACACTTATAATTACGAGTTGTTTAAACATGCAGGCTGCAAGCTTAGTCTGAGTTCTATATTTATATAACTACAGTTTTGTTTCTCATAAAACTAACATGGGTCTCAGCACTGCAGGAACCTATGGGTGCAGTAGGAAAACACGATGGAGAGCAAATCTGGCAACAGCTGCCAACCCTATGATATTTGGATTGTGTTGACAGAAGTCAACACAATCCAAATATCATAGGGTTAATATAAGATAGATTTTCTTTTCTTCTTCCCCCTCTTTTTCGCTGTAGAAAAAAAACTAATTTTACAAACATCCTCCCAGCCTGAAAACTAAATCAATGCTATTATGTAAAATCATAATCTAGCACTTTATTTTTATTGGCTACTGTTTACTACGTGGCTGTTTATTGCAGACTGGAGATCAGAGGCGCCTTTTTATACCCACTGTTGTAATCTGAGCTGCAGAGTGGGAATGATAGGCTACACGTGTGATGGTGGTGGTGATGGTGGTGATGGTGAGGCCAGGTCGACTGTCTCACCACCAGCATCGTCACCATCTCTCCTGTTGAGCAGACTGCTAGTCAGTGTGCAGGCTGTGCAGGTGGAGTGGGCCCAGGCAATAGTCCAAGCCCTGCATGCATTTAGAGCTGAGTGCATGGCAATGGAAAGTGAGAGGGAATTAAATGTGGGTGCAGGTCTGATTGGATTATTGTTGGCTTTAACAGCTTAATTTAAAAACAAATGTTAGTTATAAACCTTCACATTCACAACAGCTTATGAACTTTGAAACCTTTGGTGTTAATATTTGGTCCATTTCTAAAATGGTGGCCCATAAGAAGCACCAAGCTTAAACACATGCAGAAATATATATATTTTTTTATTAAGTGTCCCTCTCACACACACACTCAGTATCCTCAGTGTATCCTGCACTGGCTGACACTGTGCTACACTTTCTCCTCTCCATAACCCCCTCGCAGCCTCATTAGCATTTCCTTTCTACCGGCCATTATCGGCCGGTTTCCCGTTGCAAATCGGACTCCACAACCGAGAAAAGGTTTTAGGTCGCCCCGGGCGTTCAGGGGAGGGCAGCCCGGAGGCTAGACCTCGACCTCCCGCAGTGGTCCTGTAGTTCACACCCCACCCACCACCACCACCATCACACATATGCACACACACATGCACATGCACACACACACCCTCCTCTCTTATGCATATTCCAGCTTGAGTGGGGCTATAGGACGGTAAAATCTCCCCCAAGTCTCGTCTAATCAGCCTAAAACTGCAGTGAGATCACAGAGCTGGGCTTAAATCGATCAGATATAAGCTATCACCAGGAATTATCGAAGCGTGATGGAAAATCCTAATCGAGGAAAGCGTTTGGATACAGGCCTCTGTGTGCGGCACAGGGTGCTTTGGGTCCCTGCAGCCTAATATGCACCTTATGGTGACGTAGGCAGGAGAGATGGTGTAAAGTGCAGAAAAACACACAATGTGGTTTGAGGGGATTGTAAAATAATATTTAGCCTATAGTGAGTAGAGAATAATAATCACAGCATAGACGACACTTAAAAATAGCACAATTTCACTGCTATTTTTTTTCTGCAATTGCAATACTTTTAATAAATGAAAGAGAAGAGGACATAGGAATTATATTTTGCTAATTTATTATAGCTTAAAGTCTTTATTTCACAACTGTGTTTATGACTGAAAATTTCGCACTTGTCAGGTATGTAGGTGGGGAAATAAATCATTAAAAAAATACTATTTTGATAATTAAAGAATTTATGGAATGAAAATATAGAGAAATTCTGTATTTCTTTTTTTTTTTTCATTTTGTGAGGAAAAATCTGAGCAAGAATACAATATATTTTAAGAAAAAAAATCTTATTTATTTATTTATATTTTTTAAAAAAATCACATTGGACAGAAAAAAAGCCAAAATTAACAAAATGATAAGTAAAAAATCATTTTAAAAAACTTTCTTTCATAACACTTTATTTTAACCCCTTTAAGTAGCATTTCTGAGCACCATATAAACATTCACTACATTTTATAACACACTATAATGCAGTAATAAGCAGACAGATAAACTGGATATTTTTGTTTAATAATTATTTGTCAACAACTTTAACCCCACATGTGCATCATCCATAACTGATTATTGATGTAGAAACAGATAATGAATGATAACATAGTAAAACACAGGTAAAATATGTCTTAATTGGAGAAGTTTTAATTGTTGACAAATACATTAAAAAAGACCTAAAATGTCCTTATATCTGCTTAAAACTATATTACAGTGTGTTATGAATATATTAAATGTGTACATACAGCTTAGAGATGCTAATATGGGTTACAGGGTTAAAGCGAATTGTTACCTTTTATTTTATCTTCCTGTGGACTGACGGTCATTATAGTTCCTATAAGACTGGGTCATATTTTCTTTCATGGTTATGCTGGAAGAGAAGATGCAGGGAGATGGAGGTTTACACATGTGATGTGATGTACACTTGCACCTGTGAGTTGGCCGGTGTAACCCGAGCGTCATATGATTACACCTGTCCAGTCTGATTTTCAAAAAAGGTTACGCAAACGTCCACAGAATTCCCGTTTCACAGTTTCCATATTTTTCTTGGTAACCATCTCTGAATTTCCACTCATTCCTGCGGACTGACATCAATCACGGTCAGTCCTCACGGTGCAGGCTGACACGTCTGCAGCGTCCAATGGGGTGGTGTGTTGTTGAGATGTGAAGGGAGGAAAGGAGTGAAGAGTGCAGGGGATGTGGAGAAAAAGGCTGTCACAGAGAAGTCAAAGATAGGGTTGTATTCCTCACTCGTTTTCTATCCTCCATGAAGAGTGGAAATAAACACAACATTGTCTTGGTCTTGCAGTTGGTAGTCCAGCTCCCCCTGAGGTTCAGAAAACACACACAATATTTAATATTCAAACATCACTGCAAGTCAAATATCTGTCTTGACTGATACAAATATGTGCACCACTCCTGTGTTCACCGGGGCCCAATCAATGACAAACTTTTCATTTCATTTACATCCTGTGTTGCGTCCTGTAATTGAATCAATGGATTCAAATTGAAGCGTTCACACTGTGTGTGCGTGTAAATATGTGTTCAGATATGAGACCCCAAGGACAAACTCGTCTTGCAGCTGCTTTCACATTACATGAAACATTAACTGACTCAGAGAAAATGAGCGATCTCAGTATCAGTGAACATATAGGCTCACCTTCACACTCACACACACAGTCCTGAATTAAATGTCCACGAGTGTGTATAGTTACAGGGATCTACGCATGAAGATATGAACACAGCTGTGTGAATGATCACCAATCATTTAACACACCCTGAAAACAAACATGGGTTAAAAGAAAAAAAAAAATGCAGGTTTTACAAGCTGCTGGAAACACACACACACACACACACACACACCATACACACTCTGTACACCATCTGACAGTGAACATGGCTCCCAGTGCTCACCATTAGCTCCCAGTCTGCATCATTGATAAGCACCAGGATCCCAGGTCTCCTGTGGGAAAACACACCGTTTTCAGTCAGACGCATTTCCCAAAGGTATCAGACGCAAACACACGTACACATGTGTGTAAAGGATACAGACAGGTCGGACAGAATGCCTCCAAAGACACAAACGCACTAAGGGAAAAAGCAATCTGTAGCCTGCATCAAAAACGAAAGACAAAAATCATATGAAAATACAAACTTTAAAGTTGTTTTTTTATACATACTACAAAAGATTAAAATTAGGTTTAATGAGAAATCACTTCCTCGTTTTCTTGGGCATGACATTTTATTTTGTCTCTACATGTAAGCCTGTCAAATTAAATAATTTATACAAAAACATTTCTTATTAAATTATTACTTATTATTTTCTGTGACTTTTTGGGGCTGTGCATTGGGACACAGAGGTCTTTTTTGCCGTTACAATGAAATTAATAGATAATAGTAAATGATAATTAATTAATAGAAAAAATAAGTAAAATGTTTTTTTTTTACTGAATTCCTCCTGCCAAAAAAATCCTGATTTTTTAAAATTATTTTAATAATTGACAGCAAAATGTAGCCTACAGAAGAAGAAAAATGAAATCAAGTCTGCGTGGTGTTTTAATTTCCGACACTTCACAGTATGAAATTAATAGACAACCAATATTATGTCTGAGAATACACACTGGTGTATTTATGATAATAAATCTATCGGCATAAGTGATTGCATGAGTGTGCTATGTCCATGTTATGGCCCATATAAGATCATAAACAAGCACTATGGGGTTATTCTCACTGCTGCTAATGCTGTGTACATTTACACTACTCCGTCTGCAAATATGCATGGAGCACTTGCATTACCAAGTGCAAAGTCCCACATTATTCTGGCTTCTGGGATTTTTTTTTTTTTAAATAAAAAAGAGACATAAGTGGCTGAGGTAAAAGAGATCGTGCAGGGAAACAAACTGTCACCGGAAATTAATGGCGGCCCAAAAATAACACACACATACAGATGAAGCCTAAAAAAAATCCCCACCCTTCAAAGGAGGATAATGGGGATAATGGGGGGAGGGTGACAACAGGCACCTATGGGTGCAGCCTTCTCAACATATGTCGGTGTGTTTTATTTCTGAAAGCCACAGAGGAAACAGTTTGGGGGGAACGTGGATGGTGAGATAACGCCTGAAGCAGCCTGAATAAGCTTCTCTCCACCTTGTGGACGCGCTATGACGTCAGTGAGAAAGGGCGATGTGAGAGGAACCTGTGAATGCATACGTGTGTCCATACAATCCGCACAAACACACACACACACACACACACACACACACACACACACACACATACACACAACCGGGGTTGTTTTGAGAAAGCACAAAAAAGGTAAAGACTGTAAACTAATCACACACACAGCACCCGTAGATCTTTTTGAAAAGATAATGAAGAAACACCTTGATGATGGTTTGCTCAAAAACAGTGTGTGTTGCCAACATAAAGTACACACAAACACACACATCTAATCTATAAGGTTTATAGGTAGGGCAGCTTTTTTCTTCCATTCATTGGTGAGGTGGTGCTATAAATAGTCCTGCACAAAGGCAGCTGTAAAAGTCAGCCAGTCCTATAAGGCTGCTGTGAGTCCTAGACCCACACACACATACACACACATGTGCGCACAAACACACAAGCTCACACACACTTGCACACAGGTAATCATCTTACTGAAACCCATAACCTGAAGGCTAGACTGTTTTTTTCATCCCCAGCATTTCTGAACTGCGGGAAAAAAAACATGCTTCAGAAAGCTCCTCGACTTCAGTTTCATTTTCACATTTTTAATATGTTGAATTCTGTTCTTATGGAGCTATTTTGATCAGATATTACAGCCATATCCGGCAGTTGTGGTTTTTGTCCCAGTGGCAGCGTGATGTATGACAAATCCTTTAAGGTTATATTGTTGTACACAGATCAAGTGTGTGTCAAGTGCACGCACACACTCACACAGAGTCACCCTGGACAAAGAGCTCGGGCCGTTCCTTCAGCAGGTTCCGTTGGATCCAGACCAGCAGCTGCTTCACGTCCCCTACACACACACACGCACACACACACAAAGCCCATACACAGGCAGACAACAGAGGTCACAGGTCAGGGGTTAAGGGTCAAGGTGCATGGTTCCAGCCCCCTGGTCGATGTGACGCGACAGAGGCACCAGGCGGGACGGAGGCTGTGTATATATATGTGTGTGTGTGTGTGTGTGTCTGTGTGCATGTATATTTATGAGTGTATGTGTATGTTGGGGGGGAAGGAGAGGACACTGGAAATTGGGGGGAGGGTTGACTGATGTCAATGGCCAAGAGCGACATTGTTCACCTTGGTTGGAAAGAAATAAAATTAATGATTTGTGTGTATAAATCTAGAAACGACCGTGCAGACTAGAAAAGAGCTCGCCATGTAATTTTCAGAAGTTAGAATGAAGGAAGAAACTAAAATATGCAGCCAGACATTCCCCAAAAGCAACCATTTCTTAAATAGAAAAATATAAATGCGTAATTTCTCTCTAGCGTCACACTTGTAGTGAAAATGTTCAATTCAGGACTAATAAAAATCAGAAAATCCAGTTTGAGAAGAATAATTTTCTTTGTTAGAATCGGACATTAAATGCCTCTCGTTTGAGCTTGAATATCAGCAATGCTTGAATTTTCTATGAGTCTGACCTCGTGAACAATCAGATTGACCTTGTCTCAACAATAGGTTGAGCCTCAGTCAGACCGACTGACAGAACGCCACAAAGGCGACGACAATGAGAGGTTTTAGGATAAATCCCCACTAAACAACTAACGATGAATATATTATGGTTATGGCGGTTGTTAATATTAGGATTCAAGGTGGTGTAAGAGCTTTTGAGCATCTGGGTGTTAGTGCTTGGTATTTTTCTGTATGTTATCTTGTAAAAAATTTAAAAAAAATAATAGGAAAACAGTGTAATAATAAACAAAAAAACAAGGTGAATGCAAGAAAGCACATGACTGATATTTTCTTGTGACCATTTCCTGGTTGTGTGCTCAAGTGTGCGGTGTGTGTATCATAACAGCTGTCTTCTTAACGTACACGAGCTTGACGCCTCGCGATAACACTTGAGAGCAGCATTGCAATCACACACACACACGCTCTCACACACACACACAACATCAAAATTATTAGTATCAACCTCCTTGACCAGTTTGCACAGGAATGAAAGAGCAGAAAAGGATGAGGGATGGAAATGCACAAGGAGAGAGTAAATAAACAGAGGAGAGGAAGAGAGCAGCAGATGGAGGAGATGCGAGGGTAAGAGGATGACGGTGAGTCATCCCGAGCCAGGTGTGAGGAGAGCGGTGGAGCCGTAGCAGGTAGGCGTCGAACCACACGGGGATTCGGGAGTTCAGCTGGATCAGAGGCAGAGCTAATATCACATTAAAACAGTGCAAAGGCTGCAGTTTTTACATGAGATACATTCAGAAAAATGCAGGAGAAAGAAATGCTGCCAGCTCACAGGTGGAGCCAAATTTGAATTTTGCTTTCATTTTACATTAATTATTCTAGTAGATATGGAATGCAGGCTTGTATTTTGTGCATATCTAAAATTAGAGACATTTTAGTGTGTGAAATTCACCAAAGATTCGCAAAAATAGCTGCTTTTTTTGTAGGAATAGCAGGAAGATTTACAGAAACAGGGGGTTATAATCAAAAGTAGGTCCATACAACTAAAAAAATGCAGTTTTCTATTTCAGATTCATCTTACGAAGCTCAAAATTGTATTAATTCACCCATAAAACCATAGAAATGGCAATGTTTTGCAGTGTATAAAACCTATATGACCACAAGATAAAATGTAAAGTAAAGAAACATCACACTAAGTTATAAAAGAAATATTAAAAGGCCTACATGCAGCATTTAACTCGTGACGAAAGATTTGAAGAGGCACCTGCCTGGTCACTGTGGCAACAGACTGTGTGGATGATATGTGATGCATAAGGTGTGTGTGAGGGTATGCATGTGTGTGTGTCGGCACACGTGTGTCCCAAGCCTTGTGCGAATGGTGCTCAGGTTAATTGCAGTGCTGTCGGCCAGCTCGGTAGTATAATGATAGTGCTGGTTTTCTACGATTCCAAGCCTACATATACACATATATATATATATATATATAAATATATACACAAAAGACAAATACCTCCACACACACACACACACACACACACACACACACACACACACACACACACACACACACACACACACACACTACAGAGTACTAGGCAGTGAATATTGACCTGTACCTCTGCAGGGCTAAAAACAGAACTAATCACTACAGCAGTCATAACTCCTTCTTTGTGGTGACTCCTTTCTTTGCTCTGCCTTTAACTATTGGTAATTTTTCTCCACCATTACCCCTTATTCCCTCTTTCATCCTCTCGCCCATTTACTTTTTCATTTGTGCTCTCTGCCTCTCTCTCCGTCTCACACACACACACACACACACACACACACACACACACACACACACACACACACACACACACACACACACATACACACACACACACACACACACACACACACACACACACACTCACTCTCTCTCATTCTCTCGTAAACCCTGCTCTCCTCCTCTCTTTCCCTCCTTCATCGCTTTCCATCTTTCGCCCTTTTATTTCCCTCCCTGGAGACACACGCAGGCAAACATGTTAAAAGTTGCACATAGAAATAAATAGGTTGTGTTAGCTCAGCACACGGGTCGGCAATAATTCACTTTCATCAATTAAGCTCTTTTTTATGACATAAACAGTCATCAGGCGCTGCCCTGTTAAAGGCTACAAATCTATATCATCCACAAGCAAACAGACAGGCTTGTCTCAATGAAGTGTTTCAAAAATGGAAGACAATGTAAAGACGTCAAGAGTTAGAGAGTGAAAGAAAAGGACGGCGACACGGAATGGCTGAGAGGTGAAGGTTTTTGATGGCGCTTTGCGGTCCAGGTAGAGGGGGAAAAGAAAATGAGGGAACAAACGGCCAAGAGAGGGGGAAAATGCGTCACAGGCTCCCGAAGCATCTTGGGATAGCTGCGTTGCGTGGGTGGGAAGGAGACATGGAGGGAGGGGAGGGAAAAGGCGCCATTTTGACGCCGATTCAAAACCGCGCCCGCTTTTCTTTTGTGCGTGCAGTTTTTCCGCCCTTTCTTCTCCTTTTGCTTTTCTGTCTTTGTGCGATTATGACGGTCATGTGAGGGGGGGGGGATGAGCTATCCATCTTTCTGCTGATGCGTGGGGCAAAAAAACTGTGTGATCCTTAGACCACGGGGGTTTTGTTGTGTGTGAGTGTATGAGAGAGAGTGTGAGTTAGATAGAGAAAGAGAGAGTGAGTGGGGGTGGGGTCTTTCAGTCGAGGGTCATCAATCACCGACTGGGGTCAAAGAGAAATACGAAGGATTCAGAACCAATTATATCTGCCTTCACTGCACCCCCTCTGTACGAACACACACTCGGGCAAACACACACACACACACTGACGTGTAAGGCGAAATTAGTTCGGAGCGACATTTTCAGGATCAGCAAACCTGCCAGGCGCACAACTGGTGCAGACTTTAGATCACAATGAGCAAGAACGTCCAGGAAATGTTGTGTCAAAATGTCTGCGCTTCTGTGATGTAAAAATGATGAACTTGGTGCACAACATGGCAAAAACTCACTCTCTCACACACACAGATATACACACTCACACACAGGTCGGCTAGTGCAGCAAGGTCATATCTGGCTGACATTCCCTGCTCTGGTCAACTTTTGTCTTTTTGTTGTCGTGGTAACATCAGCGCCATGGATGAACACCCTTTGTTTAGTCAAATACCAAAGACACATATTTCGTTTGTTCCTTCTCTCCGTAACACACTCACACACACACACACACACATATTATAAATAAACTCACAAGATATTTTAACCTCTAGGCAACTTCCATTCACTTCACTCTCCCTCTCCTTATTTTGTCAATGACCTGGGCCCAGAGCTGGGTTTGGGAAATAAAATCAGGCTGCAGGCCGGTTTTCCCTCGACTCTTCCATGCTGAGTTAGTGACCCATATTGGAAGGAGCCTGAATCCCACAGCAAAATAAAATCTAATCAATTTGGATCCTGAGGTGGAGAAGTTTTTACGAATTGAGAAATGAGCACACGCCTGCCAAGTCAGCCAAAACGATCTCTGACAAAGAAAAAAGCTTGTCACCCTACAGCTCTATTGCAACCCACAGAAATAACATAAACTTCGCCTTTAGCTCCCTTTACCTCCACTCACATACACACATATGCTGGCATTACCAGCAGGGAACATTTACAGGTGAAAGAGGCAGAAGGGATCAGTTTAACGGTGAGGATTGAAGGACAGAGAGAGAGAGAAGAAATGTGAAGGTGATAGGAGGATAAGGGCTTGTAGGAGGAAGTTATAGCAGAGACGTGCAATGGGAAAGCTACTATATGACATATTTACATTGGTTTTTAAATGCTGGAGAGAAAATAATATAAATAGAGTTCTCATTAACATTAAATATTGGTATAGTGTCCTCAATACATGACACTCAAAATGCGATATATCAGCTGAAATAAATCTGAAGTTGTCAAATGTTAACATAACGTGTTCAACAGTGATGGATATTTTGGTTTCTCCTCTTTACACGTGGCAGGAAGTCACTGGTTTTCATTCATTTCAGGACATTATGACAGTCAACTTGGCAAGGCTGTAAACTTTATATGTAACCATCACACTGAATCTCATTATCTAGTTTTGGTGGTACGGTATGCAGCTAAAAACATGGATTTATTTGAAAAGTCAGCAAAGATGGTGCATTCAAGTGTCAGTGGACTGAGGATCAGTTTACCACATTGCATTAACAAACAGTCCTGGTAGAAAATTCAAAACTGAAAACAAATAATATTCAAAGATTGATGTTGTTAACTGGATTTCTGGAGTTAAATGAAAAAGTTATGTAGTAAAAAATGACGATGATGAAGTTATCAACTGAGATGTCTGAAGTTTCCCACCATGAACACATGACAATATGCATGCTGTGCAATGCCAAAACACTTAATGGGTCATTTAAATGGCGATTCTAACTACAACACTCTTTAGGAACATTTCTCATCTTTGGGTTTTTACCCTAAACACTGCGTTTGTTTCAAAGAGGGAAAGTCTTGGAACATCACTGTTTCACAGTGAGGGTCTATAAACATAAACAGACAGGTGATACTCACAGGGTTCGGACTGGCTTGGAAGAGTCACATGATGCTCCTTCACACCATTGAAAAGCAGCTCTGCTCCACCGCTAGACAAGAAAAGTGTCAGATTGATTAATAACATGCGTTTTTGTGGAATACAGATACTTCCACGCGATTCAGGAAGAACGAGACATCTGTAACATGACATAAAGTGTAGCTGAGTTGAGAGTGTGTGAATGAAAAAACTGTTGCTGTTAAATACTGTTGTAAAATACTTCAGATAAAGAACATATGATGACCACACTGTTACTGCGTGAGTCTTTTGGGGTGGGTCAAAGTCTAGTCTCAGGCCTTAATGATTCATGGGGTTAGTGTATAATGCTAAAAATAAAGACGTTTTTTAGCATTAAAAAATTACTTTTGTTTTGTTAACATGTCTTATTCAGCTGACAAGTTATTTTAGGGAAGCTGGTCAAAATCAGTAGTAGGAGTACTGTAGGAGTAGGATGGAATTAAAATAAATAATTCCAAATATCATAAAGGAAACAGTTTGACAACCAAATATCAACACAACTTTTGGACAAATATTGAGTTTCAGGTTCAACTTTCATGTTGGTCGTACTAAACTCATTCAGTTTGTCGGATTATAAAAGACTCATGGGATTTACTCAATAATGCCGGAGTGGAACTACATAAAAAGAAGCATGCAAATCGTTACCTTAACTGTTTTAAGTTGAACCAGTGCATCACTTTACTTGGAGTCAAGATTAACTCTGTCATGTTACAGTGTCATGTTCTTTATATATCTGAGAGCTGAGCAAGGAGGCTTCATGACAGTAAGTTATGCAAGATGGATTTTTGCATTGCTGTGAAGTACTTTGAACTGTCAGGTATTTAATTCACTGGATTAACCAAAAACAGACATCCCCGCCTGGTTAATTTATTAATACATTTGTTAAAGTGATCCTTTTCCACATGTTTAGTTTTGCTTCATATATGAAAGACTGGAATTGGTTGTGAAATCAGAGTGTCTTGTAATGTCATGTGGGATGGGCCATGAATGAATAAATTAATGATTTTCCTAAAAATTACACAATGGTTTAATTTAATTTAAAGGTTTGTATTTCCTCATTTTTTCTGGGAAGTTTCCAGGAAAGAACTGCACTGCACTACAAATTGTAACTGATGAATGTACAGTGACCAAAACATGGTTAATAAAGTTAATAAACAGTTTTGTCTTTTCTTTCACAGTCACAGTTTATGATGCAACAAATCTTTGAAGAGATATTAATAATTGGGAAAATAGACAAAGTTCTGTGAGTCATTTAGTTTTCTGCTACGTAAGTTAGATGTGCTGATGCACAGTTCTTTCAGGGAGTTTCTTTGAAAGAAGTCTTCATGACAAAACTGACAGTGATCAAGTTAAACCCAGGAAACAATAAATTTGTTCTTCCCCACATTTGTCAAATTGTATGTTTATCTGTAGACACATTTGTGCATGTTCAGCTGACCTGCTGTGCACTGGAAAGACAGAAACCTTCCTATGAACCACTGTAACATAAACAGCTATTTTATAGCAAATCATATGGTAAATAAACTGATTCCGCACATTTGAAATGGTTTAAATATTAATTTTCCGCAATATCAATACAATGGTACGGGCTGTGCTTATTCGCTCCATCTTATTACTAATGTTCATTATAGTCAATTTGCTGTTTTTCCCTGTGGTATCAAAAATGGCATCGAATACTGACATTTTTTCAATGTACTGTATCAAAGTTAGAAATCTTAGTACCGTGTCAACACTAATTCATGCATGATGAAGCTGTCATGTGATGTGCTGATGCAACCCATCAGGAGCAACAAAGTGTTAGGCAAAAATTATATTGCCCATCTTATGACACTGATTTTACTGTTCTCTTCTTATATAGATTAACAGTTAACCATGAAAAAGCACTTGATTCTTGAAGTGGAACTCCACCTAAAATTAAGAATTCCAATATAATATTTCCATGGCTGAGGAAAGTTCAATCAATATTTGTGAACATGAGCTGCTCTCTCTCAAAGCCAGAAACCAGAGAAGTAAGTCTCAAACTTGTGATGTCATAGTGTATAAAGCAGTGCTGCAGGATAAGAGGACAATATGTGGTATGCAAGTCCATTGTTAAATATCGCAATAATGACATTAGGTGCAATAATAAAACAGATATTAAAGTGTACTCAGTGCTGACTTCTGCTGATTTCAGTGTACTGCTAAAATACAACAAATTGCTTGTTGAATTAAAAAAAAAAATGAAAGGATTGACCACTGAACTGACCACAATACGCTAATACAAAAGAATGGATTTTACATGTATAATTGCAGTTTTCTACTGATATTATCAACCAATTTAAAAAATAATCTCAGAATGCAATATTGCGATCTATAAATAATCAAGTAATAAAGTCTGGAGCTGCTCCACAGGCAATGAATTGGAGCTTGTTTTGTGGACCAAGTTAATGTTGGTTTAGCCACCTAAAAAAAGTCAACATCAGTGTAAGCTATACTTGAATATTTGCTCCATGTTACTTTACACACTAACCAATCAACACTGCAGCAGACCTGCAGCTCAGTGTTCTGCCATTTAAAATGACCATTTTTGTCAGTGGAGTCTGGTGGCTTTGATACAACCACTTCAGTTATCAGTCAGAAAAGACTGTCAGACGGCAAAGTAAAGTGGTAAAAATATTTTAAATATAGTGTACAGTGAAACTGATGTTGATTTTTTTTGGTGGGCTTTTTTAGGTGGTTAAAAACAAACTAATGTACATGACACACTTAATTTATAAGTACAGTTAATTTCCAGCACAGAGTTTTTATTGTGAAGTCCCCTTTCCTGTGCTGTAAAGTGAGTGACTAACTCAATGACACGTCCACACACAAGTATGACACTGAATGTATTAAATCATGTGGACCTTTAACTATTGACTACAGAGAAACCTGGACCCTGTGGCTGGACCTGCTGGGAACCACTGCTCTAACATCTTTGCCTATTCATTGTCTATGGAGCAGCCCCAGTCTTTAGACCAGAGGAATAACATGTATGAATTTGGAAAATGGGTGAAGTGTCCCTTTAACCTCCACCCATGCGCTGCTGTTTTGCACGTCATTGATTATGTTCAGTAACAGTCCTGGCATGTTTTACTGGACAAGATGTTAACAGTCGAGTCAGTCAGTTCTGCTCAGTTTTGTCCCTGTGTGACGTTATATCTGTGTTTTATCTCTGGTCACACACGAGCCAGCACACAGCCTCTCCCCACATCTGTCTCTCCCTGTCAAATAAGAGACGAGAACCAAACACACGATGGACAATATTTCATAAACAAAGTCCAGACTAGCAGGAGGCTAGCTGTCACACTGACCTGAGCTCTTGTTTAAACGAACAAAAGACAACGACATAAAAACAAATGACCATGATTGTTATCCAACGTCTTGCCTCCGCATAAGTACTGACAGAAGACCAAAACATGTACACCAAACTATCTTAAAGGGTTTTAAATTCGCCTACCCAAACTCCAGATGAATCGCTATGGGCGCTGCCATATTGTCGGCACATGCAGGAAGTAGTGGAGGCGGGAGTCGGAAGTGACGTGTTTGGACGGAGACTTCAGCGATGGTAAGGGGACATTTTCTTTTTATTAAGCTAAATTTCGTTATTCAGTCACATCTTGTAGTTATTTTAATTGAAATGTAATGCTATTTTTTTTATCTATAAAACGTTTAACAAATAAGAAATCCATGTCAGTCGCTTATATTCACTGAGACAGAGAGGGACTCTTGCTGAGACATGCAGATGAAGTCTGTCACATAAATGATTCTTATTTTTTAAATCCTTTTTTAAATTTTATCATCATGTTTATTACTGTAAGAACTAATTTCCTTCATTTTTTTTTATAATGAACTGGCATTTCTGATTGTTCGCACATTCTTACAACTAGATATAGACAAAATAAAATTAGATGAGACTTAATATGACAAGCAAACTAAAGCAAACTCAGAATTATTTAAGAATGACACATATTTTGTAAACAAACAAAATGTTATTGTATCGATTATTTCAGTGTCTTGCTTTCTTTTTTGTCCTTTCTAGAATTCAAATTTAATTGTCCTTTATATGTGTGACCATAATGAAGCAGCTACAGTGTGGTTTACAATATATGTATTCAGAATAAAATAAATAAGACTGTTGTTTACACAGTTTCACACTGTATAGCCTCCATGAAAGAAAGAAAACTGCATGGTATAGAGAAAACCAATCTCTATTCACGATAGAGCGCATTATATTGTACTGCCTGGTGAATAGTGAATGAGTGAATGACTTTGGGCGCAGCCATGATTATATGAAGTGTTGCAAAACATATTTAAAATTGTGGGGGTTTCTAATTTAATCATTTTGTTCACACATTTGACAAAATTTTTTTGGTAACATTTTGTTGCTCAGTTACTTTAATTCCATGTGTTATATTTCATATTGAGATCTTTGCCCCTCTAAGAGGAGATAAGGAGCAAAGTCTTCAGATATTTAGATTTGACTTTTTGTTTACAATGTTTTCAGAATTTCACATTTGTTAAAGCTTGAGCATTTAAGAAGTTTGGATGTTACGTTGTGCTTCTTTAATGTATACCAACCCTTTTACCACAAGGACAGAAAGGTTTTATTTGTATAGCACATTTCATACACAAAGAAAATTCAGTATTCTTTACGTAATGCATTAAAAACCTTAAAAATGAAGAAAAACAGCATAAAAACATTAAAATGCAAATTAAGGAGAAGAAACCCTTTAAAGGAAATTAAACACTGACGACAGAGACATAAATACAGGATAGGAGAACAAGATGGTTTATGGTTAATATTTAATGTTCAGTCAGAGGCAGTGCAAAACATAAACGTTTTTCATTTAGATTTAAAGGCGACCAAAGTTGGTGGAAGTCTAATATCTCCTGGATGTTTGTTCCAGCTCTGTGGTGCACAGAATGCTTCTTCTCCATGTTTAGTTTGCACTGTGTAACTAATTCAGTGTGATGGTGCCCTCATTCATGAACTGGTTCTGTATTGGACTTAACTTTATTTTAGAAAATCATTATATTGGAAAGTCATTAGTATATACAGCTCCCTCTCACACATACACTCCCTGTGCATGTCTGCATGTATTTGCATTGTATGTCAATATGAAAGTGTGCAGAGGCATGACATGAGTGTGTGAATGCACATCTGCCTCTCTCTCTCTCTCCCTCTCTCCCTCCTTACATACATGCTCAATCATACTGGTGACAGTTCCAGTCCCAGTATACAGGGCTGGGAGGATGAGGTGGGGGGTGGGAGAGGGTCGGTCAGAGGTTTGAATTGCAAATCCGCTGCCTTCTGTTGGCGTCCAAGCCTTCGCAGGCCCTTCCCTGTCTGCATTCATGTGTTAATGAGGAGTCAGTGCAGGGGCAGATAGACAGATCGACCAGGGGCCTGGCGGGAGTGAGGGGAGATTGAGGCGTGGGTGGGTGGGTGGGTGGGGAGGCAGGCGGGAAAATGAAGGGGGTCTCTCTGACGGTGGAGGCCGCGGTGGAAGTTTTGAAAGATGATGAAGACATGATAAGTGCCACTGGTGGTTGCGGCCTTTCGTTATAGCTGTGATGAGGAGTGTACAGCTATGGGGTAAGCTCAGAGGGAGGCAAAGAGGCGCAAGATGGAGGGTGGGTGGGATTGTTATGGCTGTAATGTTCATGAGGTACCCAGGAATGATCACACCATCACCGGGTGTCGCATCACATTTGCTAAGCTGCCTTGAGGTTCAAGTACAGCTGTGGTACGCCATGCTTCTGTTGTACTAAGATGGACTTCTTCGGCATTCAAATTTGATTTTGAATCAAGATGAATTTGAGATATTTCAGTATTTTAAACATATGCATCCAGTTAAAGATTATGTGAAATAGCTACCTTAATGTTTATGGACATGCTCCATCTTGTTCTTAATGCTGTGTTTGTAAAATTTGAAAAAGACAACACCCCATTCAAATGATTTGCCCTCATCATCCATTGCTGGCATTCCTAAACCATTTAAACACTTTAAATTATCCACCCTGGACTCACTAGAATTGTAATTTACTCCCTAATTCACGAGGTCAAACATTTTTTTATTACATTATTTTTAATTAGGCTACGAGTTTATCTTGTGAAGGAGTCACTGTAACCTCTGACATGACACATACTATGTTTTTTCCCTTTTATTTCATCAGCTGTTTCCAAATATCCCACCCAAACCTCAGTCATCTTCATCTCGACCTCTCATACTCGAACTCGGATGCGATTCTAAACATTTCTTGAAATTAGATGGACGTCAGAAGTCAGTGCTACGCTACCAGGCACCAGCTATAGAGCAGCCAGGGTCACACATGATCAGATGACAATGACCCACACAATGGATTAGCTATAAAAGGACTGGGGGGAGAGATTAGGGGTGAATTGATGACGGTTGGCTGGCTGGTTGGCTGGCTGGCTGGCAGGCCTGGGAGATCTTGGGTCTGTTTCAATAAGGGACATAAAGAGCTGAAATTAACATGTACCATGATACCAAGCAGAGAGAATCCTCTTAGAGATTACATCCATAACATGTTACGCCTATGGAACTGTATGTAAAGGGGAGACAAAGAGCAGAGCGAGTGATAATTTTCTATTGTGGCAGATTATGGGGCATCCTTTTCGGCTCTTTTCTGTTTCACTCTATTATGTTTTGTTTTCTTTTCTTCTTTTCTCCTCTACGTTACAGCTTTCTTAAAGTCACAAATGGGGTAAATCTTCTACTTTCTGTTTTTTCCCAGGAATTTTTTTCACCTGGAATAAACTGGGCCCCCTTCAGCGTAACAGCTGCCAGGCCGCACTACTGCCTCCATCATGCAGGGGGTAGGCAGCAAGTCTTTCTGTAACATCTGTGTTGTGGCACACACACACGTGTTGACAAAAGCACACGTTGATACAAAAACACACGCTTGCGCACATACGGACACACGCTCACACATGCGTGGGTACACACACGCGCACAGTCCATCTGTCTTTGTCTCCCTCCCACTGCCATCACTGTGGGTCTGTCTGCAAAACAATGTGTGATGCTTGGTGCAACACGCATGCTCAATACATACGGTACATTTTCAGTCAAACATGAGATACATTGCAGATTTTTATGCATTTTAAAACACTACTAAAGTAGCTAAAGTGTCCAGAAGGGTGATGATCCAGGAAACGTGGACCAACAAGGATGTTCTGGTCTACATGAGGAGGAATCATCGAGCCTCAGGACTGCCAGTCATATAATGTGGACCAGGAACCAGGATGCTCATGACTGCAGTTGGCTATAGAGGGAGGACTGTGAACTGTATAGAGGAAAGGGGTCAGCTTGCTTTGGCAGTGAAATGATGACCCCTAGTGTCTATTAGTGCACATTACAAGAGAACCGCTCCTTCAGGACATGGCTAACCCTAACCCAACTTTTTATACTAATCAACTGTGGAGTAGATGGTGCTAAGTTTGGAACTCAGTGATCATTATCTTGATCTCTTCCTCATGTAGCAAGAAATTTAAAAAGAAAGCTCCCTTGTGTGTTTATATAGCTTAGAGGTGCAGTGTGTAGGATTCAGTAGCATCTAGCAGTGAGGTTGCAGAACTGAAACTTCTCCCATGTGCCAAGGGTGTAGGAGAACTACAGTGGCCAATGTGAGAACACAACTTGTAGCAAAAACTCCCGTACACACTACTGAAGAACAACAGAGCAGACTCCATGGGAGAGGACCCACTCTGTATGTAGATATAAATGGCTCATTATAAGGTAAAGTAAACTCAATGATTGTTTTTTTAATAATAAAAACACAGTTACGAATACTTTATATCATTTCTACCAGTAGATGCCCCTCAGTCCTACACACTGGGCCTTCAAAGGGTGGCCTAGGTGTGGCAATATTTATTTCACTTTTTATTTTTTTATTAAGTTTTGTCAAAAAAAATCTCAATAAAAGACCCAAACAACAATGTGATCAGTCTCGATACTTTCCCAGACTGCAACTCAGCCCTGTTTGTTCCTAATGAAGATTTCAGTTGTTAAAAAATAGGTTTAAAAAGACCAAAAAAAGCTTTTATATTTTTTTTGTTTTTACTCAAACAGGAGTTAATAGTGCTTTAATTGTGGACTAACTTCAGCTGCAGATGATGCTATAGAGTATTTGCATCAGTATATATGTATAAGCTGTGTTTGTAGGATGGACTAAAAACAAACGGCAGTGTCCATGTTCATTGTGATGCAGGAACATGTACAGGAACAAGCTAGAAATACCAGTATTGTGACAGTACTATCACCTGGTGCAACAGTGTAGGTTACTGATGTGTTTTAAAGTCTTTGTGCAACAATTGAAATCTGTGTAATAAGCTGTGTCAAGCTTTACTACAGTATATAGGTAACACTTCATTGTTGGTTTAGGCCTTTTTACTGGTTTTAATGGCTATAAAAAACACAGACAAAACAACAGCAGGAAAATACATGTTCCGGTATGTTTTTACTTCTGGACAAAACCAAACTCTTCGACACGAGCAATCATTTTATTTGAAAAAAAGTGAATTGCTATGTACAGTATACGTAAAAAACAAAAAAAATGAGATCGGTCCTGAAACATTTCTTGTCTTTTTGCTTTTCGCGTTCATCTCATACAGTCCTGTTGTAAAAAATCAGGAGAATCCACACACTGTCAGAGCATTCCTGTACAGCATTCAACAACAGCGGACAAATAAAAACATATTACATCATCATCATCATCATCATCATCACTTTTTCATCACCAGTGTTATCAGATACCAAACCTAAACCAGTAGGTTTGATATCTGATAACACTGATATCAAACATTGGTCTCAAAACACATAGAATAAATGTGTTTTCTTGTGTATGTGTGTGTGTGTATTCCTGTTTTTTTTTTATTACAATTAATGATTCTGAGTTTTTTGCTGACTAAAGATCGCCCCCTGTTGGACCACAGCGGGAACTGGCACATGGCTCCTCTGTACAGGCTCAGACGAGAAAGCGAGACAATCAAACATCCATTTAAGAATCTCTGATATGCAACTCTCGGGTAGACGGATATTTGTAGAATTTTTTCTGCTTGATCGATATCTGATATGACTGAAGTTCATATGTAGATTATCAGTTTGGATAGAGTTAGGAAGAACAAAGGATATACATGTCAGGGGGCAAAGAGGGAGTGCTGTGAATAGGTGTCTGTTTCTCTGGGGTCTAAGCCCTTGGTTGAAATGATTGCATAGCTCTGAGAGTCGGCTAAAGCGCTCTCAGGCCAACGTGCTGCTAACACAGCGATGATTCAACACTGAAATAAAACCCATAGCAATAAAAGGATTAGCTCTATTGCTGCAACACAAACTCGCAACACAGAACCAAAAGACATTCTCTGGTAGGGTTGTGGTCAACGTGTTTGGGAATTTTGTGTATCATTCATTGATTTTCAAACTGGAAAAAAAAGTTTGGTATCATTCAAGATCATTCAGGATTATCCAGACATGAACGATTTTCATCTGCATATTTCTCAAGTTGACACATTATGTTTAAATCAATAGTTTAAAGCAACATTTGACTTGGTGCATGCATCAACCGATTATTTCTGCAACTTTACAAACTGAAGCTGGAGTCGTACCAACATATGTTCATAAATGTTTATACACTAAGTGAAACATTGCTTAAACTAAATTTAAAGAGTACACATCCGCCTCTTTAGTGCCGTTGTTAGCAATATTTTGTGCACAAGACACACAATATCAAATGTGTTAGTCAAAGAGCGACAACAGAGGGAAGCTGCTTTGTCCTCTTAACATTTTTAACAACTCACAAAGCCCTCGTGTTTAAGTTGCTGCATCACTTCTGCAAATGTTTCATTTCTGATACATTTATTAATGCATGCCTGATACATTTTTAATGGGACTCAATGGGACTGCTTGATACATATTTAATGAGGCTTTATGACTATGGTTCCCTCCGAATGAGCACTGACAGATCCTCATGAGTTTGGTGAAGCGATGTCCATGATGTTTAGATCGTCTTTGATCATGACAAATAAATAGACAAAAAAAATTATATGAAACATTAATGACTTACAAAAATGAAGGAATGTAAACACACATACACGCGCGCACACACACACTCACTCACTCACACATATGAACATCTATATATGAGCTATGCAAGTTATTGTTAGCATTTCTGCTACAGTGTGTGACAGCAGTTGTTTGCAACAAGAGAGAGTCTGTTTTTTTTTTTAAATTGGAGCAAAGCCAAACTCTGCAGCTCTGTTCGGCCCTCGGGACGCTCCGTACACATGTTACTGTTTGTACCAAGCAGAGGAGCTGGTCAATCTCCCCCCCTGTCTTCTATTCCACTTAGCTCGACTCTTCCCAGACGCCATTTAAATATTTTAGCGCTAAGTGAGGAAGTCCACAGGGAGGAACAGAAAGAAGTCCACAGTGAGTGCAACACGTTTTACAAGTGAGACCCTCTTCTCTCTATCGCTCACTCCACATGCTCCGTTAGCTGCCTCTTCATTCACTCTCCACCCTCCCAAGTGTTCATGCTGGACTCTTCCACATCATCCTCTGCGATGCAAAATAAGACCATACCACAATGAGTGGTGAGTGCAGATGGGGGTGTTTTGGCGACGGCGGGTGTCGGGGCAGGTGCTATAGCTCGCTGTGGCGCACGGGAGGCTCTAGCTTGTGTGACAGAGCGGTGAGGACCTTGTCGAACTTCTCGTAACGCTCTGACTGGCTGCCCTCAGAGCCGCGGCTGCCCCACAGGAGACGCATCTGAAATTCTGTCTGGAAGATCTCGCGGATTTCTGCCCGCTCCTGGAATCCTGGAGAGAAAAGAGGATGTTAGTATTTGTAGATAATATTGTGTTCATGGTAAAAAAGATGACACAACCATAACTCAGGACTTACATCAACACTCTTCTCCCTATATATCACCACTTCAGGTCAAAGTATAACAATTAATCCAGTTCTATTTACTGATGAAGACTATGAGAAAAGGTTAAAGGCTCTTAAAAGTGGACCTTTAAGAGAATATTCTGTCACACAAACAGTTCCCAAAATCAAGAATGATATCTGAAATACCCCTTTCTATGCTACACATAAACTAAAGTTAGTTTTTGAACGTTAACATTTTGAGCTGAACCAATTTTAACAACTGTATGAAGTGAGCATCTCAACTTTGGCTCAGAAATGTTGATGAGGGGAGCAGACTGAGGTCAGGCCGATCGATGGCGATATATAACGAGAAACAGAGATGTGAGCTGATAGCTATTGACACACTGTTCAATAAAACAGTAATGGCCTCCAACCGAGAACCATTGGGGAGGTATTAGGGATCAATACAGTTAACACAGTAACCACACACACACAGGATCACTACATCAAATCAGTGATACTGGACGCACTCAATATTATTAACAACGATGCATTAACAGTATGAGATGTAACACAATATATCTGTGCCACAGAAGCATCAGAGGCTGTGGTGAGAAAATGCCTTATTTTCATCATTTCTGTCAGCTGGTATGGATAAATGATTAAACTTAAACCAAACAACATTAGGGATAAAGGGATGGTGCTTTTTCTACAGCCATGCTCACACTTACTGTGCTTTAAATAAAATGCTAACATTAGTATACCAACACAATGACAAGACTAATATGCAGTCTAAGATGCTGTCCAAGTTACGTGTCATCTTTGACAATGTCTCCCACCCACTGCATGAGGTGCTGGTCAAGCTCAGGAGTGCATTCAGTGCACGACTCATTGCTCTGAGATGCACCACGGGAAGTCATTCTTGCCTGTGGCCATCAGCTCCTCCTTCACTCAGAGTGTCAGACAGTCTGAGTCAATAGACTGGCCCTCGGACTTACCGGTCAGCAGCCATAACCCCATAGATTATTTATTATTTATATTTTCAACTGTGCAATGCAGACTTCACTATACAATATGAGGCACTGACTCACCTATATTGTATATGTGCAGTACTTCACCTGTGCAGTAATTCAACCGTGCAATCGTGCAATAATTCATTTGCACTCTCTTAGTAATTATATTCTTGCATTTATACTTCACACACTTTGTAGTACAATGCACATATTTGTACCTTAACCACAGGGATTAATAACATATTTCTTATCTTATCTGATGCTGAGCAGGTAAACAGTAATGTTTACTATACGGACCAATTGCCTGCCCGACCAATAGACCATCAAACCGGAGATGCCATACATAGAGCGACGCCGCTACCATGGCTAGATGCTGTAGCGTCCGTTTCAATATACCAAAGTTATAGACTGCTTAGTTTGTGAGGTGTCTCAGTTTTGACTCGTGTTTGTGTTTCTTTTCTTAAACCTTTGAACCCTGAGCGAATTGATGCAATTTCTTTCAAAAATATGGAAAAAATGCTATCAGCAACTTGGTAAAAAAAAAAATTCCACAAACTGCAAAAAAAATAATAGATTAAAATTAGAAAAAAAAAACTCAGGAAAATATATATTATTATTATTATTAGTAGTAGTACTACATTTCAATATTATGTTACAGAATTTAAAAAAAAAATAAAATTAAACACTCTTTCCGGTTCATTTCCTTGTTTGTTTGTTTTAAACATTATTTCTTTCATCCTTTCTTCTTTTTCCCCCCACTAATTTTCCTGCTAATTTTTTGGGGGTAATTTCTTCTTTCATTGCTCATTGCCTTCTTCCCATGTTTTAAAAAGAAATCACGCAAATCTGCTCAGGTTTCAAAGGGTTAAGATCCCCAGTACTCACATTAGGCAGGGAAAAGGTTCAATGAGAACCCAAAAAAGAAAAACAAAACAGCAAGCAAGTCCTTCCAAAATTACATTTCATACAGTCCACTACCAACCTGATGTCTTATTTCTATATATTATTATTGTATTCCCATTACTACACTTCAACAAGGCATAAAATGGTCCAAAACTTATTAGAATCCAAATAAACACTAAGTTACAAGCGCACTAAACTGCCTTACAGCACCATACCTGGCGTAACATAAACATTTGTGTAAACTTAAATATCAACAGAACGTTTATGATACGTCATATCAACACAGAAATTCTTACAAAATATTAATAAGATGTTTCCTCATTAAATGATTCCAAAGTCTACGCTCGGTCTTACCCTGCAGTTTGGTCTCAGCGTTGGTTCTGTAGATCCCCCCGTGATGTGCGATGGTCCGGGCTGCCTCTAGGTGGTACATGACCACGTCTACTCCCACTTCTGCACTCTCCCAGGGCTCCAGCGTCTCCCCGATAACCATGCCCCGCTCCAGTAAGGAAAGGACGGGAATGATGTGGGGTAGGGAGGTGTTGGAAAGGGCGTTCGACTCTGTAAGCAAGGGGGGATTTTTCAGTTTAGAGTTGTTAATAAATACACACTCCTGCACATGACTGTAGAAAACATGCAAACACGTACCAACCATGTGAACTCACCTTTGCCATCGTTCATATTCTTCATGAAAGGTTTGAGTTTCTTCTCATATAGAATGGCGCCCTCTGTGTGTCTCTGACGTAATGTCACCCACGTCTGCTCCAGCCGGGAAATCTGAAGCAGTGAGTTACACAGCAAAAAAAACCTGAAGAATCCATTCAAGAAAGAAAAACCTGTGGGATTTTTTTGTACTGATGACTGTGACTTTAATCCGTATCTCTCTCTCACCTGTGGCAGCTCCAGGGCTCTCATCACAGCAGCAAAGCCAAACATGTTCCCCAGGTTGCTTTTCAGCTCTGCTGCCAATTGGATGGTCTTGTGGAGCAGGGCCGCCCTCTCCTCTGTGCTTCCCGTACAGCCTAGCAGGTCCACTGCCATCATGATAGACATGGTGTAGAACCTGAGAAAAGGAGAACGAGCTATTCAATAAAACGCGTCAATAAAAGTTAATTACTGCTGCTGATAGGGAGGCAGAGGATGTCGAGTCAAAGCCTATTTTTGAAAACCACTCTGGATATTCACATTGTGGCAGACTGTAGTGTGTTACAAGATAAGAACAGAGGAGGGGAGAGAAGAGAGGAGAAGAGACGGAGGAGAAGAACAGAAGAGCACAGATAATCAATACCTGAATTAATGAAGGGGGTTAGTGAGTGATGTATAAAGGAAGACAGTGGGGGGGGGGGGGGGTGTTTGTACCTCTCCAGTAAGTCAAGCCTTAGCTGGTGTCCATGCGGTAATGTCAGTAACTCCAACCCTGAGGACACTCCCATCATCCTTTGCATGTCTGGGGTTACGCCTAATATTCGAGCCACCTGTCCAAGAGGTGAAAATGTGATTAGTTGTATGTGTGTGTGCCTGCAACTGCATTATATTTGTGTGTGTGTGTATATGTGTGTGTGCATACCGTGCAGTCTGCCATGGTGATGTGTTTAGCTGCGGTCCTTGCATCCACCTCAGCCAGCAGCTCTTTGACTCTCTTCAGCACTGACATCTCCAGAGGCTTATTCTCAGCTGGCAGAAGGCAAGACTCGTACCTGCACAAGAGCGATTACACCGCATTAAAAAATACTGAACTGGGACAGAGACATGAGCACAGGCAAGGACTCCAAGATAAGTGTGTTGTAGAGATAAATGGGTTTCAACAGAGTGTTTGGTAACATGGTAGGCTCATACAGTGGTCCAGTTTTATGGTTCAAAGAAGATGCACAGTTCATGACTTTAATAATAATACCACTTCCCACCAAAATTAGTGTGTATATGCAGGTTTTTTAAATGTGATAAAACCGCTAAAAATAGCCGATTGACTCTGGCAATAGACAGATATGTTATGATCCTGGTCTTTGCTTATCTTGTGGACTTTGTTTTGGGGTTTTCTAGATGTGTTTGTTTTCTTCATTCTTTCGTTATTCATAAACGTTTAATCTGTTTCCTGTTATTTTGTAGATCTCTCCTCATGTGTCATGTCTGTCTTCCTTCAGGCTCATTAGTCCTTCCCTGTTCCCAGGGTCTTCCCTTCACACCTGTTCTGTATTAGTCTTGTCTGCTCCACCCTGGTGTTCCCCACCACACCCTTGTTGTAAGCCGATCCCCATTTCCTTCCTTTTGCTCATGTCTTCCTGCTCCAGCTGCGTCTCATTCTTGTGATTCGTTTTATGTGCACATGTACATGCGTGTTACCCTTTGTTCCTTGTCCCTGTTTTGTTTTGGATTTCTTCCCTGAGTTTATCACTGTTTATCATATCATCCCTGTTGGATTTCAGTTTAGTTTTGAGTCTTCTGTCTTTTGGATTTTAAGTCACCTGCCTGTTTTGGATGTTTTTTTATCAGCTTTATTAAAGCTCCTCCTTTGTTCTAAATCAACCTGCCGACTGCTCTGCATTTCGGTCCCTCCCTGGACTGACCTTTTAGGCTTGGGAAGTGTCATGGTATTATGGTATACCAGGGTATTTAGAAATTCGATGGTATGATTTTGAATACTGTAAAAAAAAACCTCATATGACACTGCATGAGGATATATTGTATTTAGTGGACATCACTTGCCACCAGAGGGCAGTCTCTACTGGTGGGACAAGCAGCTAAGCTGATAAACATGGTGACTGAAAAGGGTGGCGATAATGTTACAGGACTGTAAACACCCAGCTAGCAACAACAAAGAGAGAACGTGGGGATTAACAACATATTTTCTGATCTAACTCGGTGAATTAAGGGGTTGTTTCAACCAAACCAGAGTTGATGATTGTTAGAACAGTAGACTAACTAACTAGATAGCTAACAAGAGTAACTAAGATGGTTTTGGTGAGCTTTATTCTGTTTCGGTTGAGCTTGAATAAAGTGTGTTTTACTGAGTTTAACAGGAATGCTGACCTAGTCTTAGTTTGGTAAAGAGAGAAATCCATCACTGCCTATTAGAGCTGGAGTCAGCTACTGCATTATTATTTTTCCTGGTGATAAATGCAGATTGTAACCTTTCCCACTAAAACAAAAGCCAGATGATAGTTGTTTTTTTGTCCAGTAGGAAAAGAAGCTTAGTTGATCATGCAGCAAAAGGGACCAAGTTACTAACAAATGACACTCAACACTAGTTCTAACATTAGTGTCACTGTGCCCTCATCATACTGCGTTCTCTTTAACCAGCCAGACACTCTCTAGCTCCCACTGGTGCATCAATCATAAGTAGTTTTTACTGCCTTAACTGCCAATTTCCTCAGTAGTGTTAACACTGACAATAATCCCCCTGCACCGAAATTTCACAGGGGACCCTTAGATGTCCAAAGCTGCTGCCTGCTCCATCGCTGCTGCCGACTCAGCGTACCTGACCGTTTTTCTTTTACAAGCCTCATCTGTCCTCCCATGGCACCGCAAGCCCAATAAAATACAGTATCTGCTGTGCCTCTGACCACAGCACAAAGTCTGCCCTCGGGCTATTTCCCACAGGATTATCAGCTGTTTACTCAAGTCTATTTTCCAGTCTCTGCTCACTGATAGCCGTGTTGCAGTACCTGGTCTCGTTCCACTGTTCCTGGCCTCTTGGACGAAATGTCAGCAGGTGTATTGACCTTTGAACATACCAACTTAAATTAATCCTGCAGGAATGATGAGATCTAACTGTGTCTGCTATATTGGTTTCTTCCCAGCTCACCTCAGCAGTTGTCTTCATCGACAATTAAAGGGAAGTCTTTTAAATTTTTACTGACTCAGCCGAAATCAAGTAACTTGACATACAAGAAGAAGACGTCGGGACATATTTCGGTACCTTCTCTTCGTTCGTGGTAGGACTCACTCACTAAACTCCAAGAGCTGTTTGTGTTGTGAGTCCTTTTGATAAAGTACTTTTTATCATGTTAAAAGAGAGGCTCACACGCTTTGGAAATATCCCAAAATGCAAGTTTGGAAGTGTAATCCTGTGTGTCTCGTACCTGGATGGCCTGAACGAGGACGCTGTCTCCACCTGTGGGGTGGTAAACATCCCCTCTCCATCCTCCCTCGCTCCGTCCTCCCTCCCTTCTTCCACTCGCAATCGCTCCACGTAGCCCTTAGTTGGGGGTTTAGGGGGCCCAGCGGGGCAAGGTCTGAGGTCGCAGTAGCTCCCTGCTGTTTCCGAGGAATGTGATTGGTAGCTGGGGTGATGGGCGGGCGTGGAGTGTGCTGAGTGAGACGTGTGCGCGGGATGCTCTGGAGGGTTGTTATCGGCTGAGGGGCTGAGCTGAGGGTCGCTGGAACGCCGCATCACTGGGGAGGGTGGGACGACAGCCAGGACCCGCCCGCCTGAGTGCGCTCTCTGCCTGGTGACTGAAGAAAGACAGAAGAGTCTTAAAATCACTTACGGAGATTGTGAATGTGCAGGGGAGAGCTTATATTTCTAATTCATGCGTCTCAGTGTGTGCGTCTCTGGCACTTACTAGCACTGTATGCAGGAGACAGTGGTGTTTCCCCAACAGGTGACAAGGGGCAGCGGTACTCCTGAATCTGGTCCATGCTCATCGCACAGTTCCGCATTGCGTCTTTATGGTGGTGGATTGTTGACGGGCTGCAGACATAGCATTTTTAGGGTGTTAAAAATCTTTGGGTATGGATTTAAAAGGTGACAAGTCGCTGAGGGGAACCTCACAAAGCGGTGCAGTTTAGGGTGTCACATTCAGCAGTTTCAGATGACAGGAATGGTGTCGTTACAGATGCAAATGCTAATTATTCTAGGGTGAGAGAGACGAGGGAAAGTTTAGTCGGTGCAACCTTAAAGGCAGTTCATCTACACTGATACTCTGGTGTTATTTATGAATTTAAACCATGTTTAGGGCCTTAAAGCAGGAGCAGAGAATGTAGTACAGGGTGGGAAAAGATTAACTGCAAATAATAAATACTTAAAAGGACAGTTAACCCCAAATCTTCCTCTGCTGAGCTGTAACCTTAGCTAGCTCAGTGGTACCAGATGAGCTAGTTCAATTATATTTGAGAGAAGGCGGACATCTCCAACACTCGACAACTCACACCCAAACCAACCAATCCAAGAGGAATGTATGTTTGATTTTGGGGTGGACTGTCCCTTTAACGAATGTTCAAAGTGCATTATCACTGTTTTAAGTGCATTAACACTGGGGACTGTTCTCATCAATCGTGCCTTAATCTGTTTTTTCCACACATCTTTGCTTTCTAAAGCCCAGTGTGCCATTAGTATTGGTTTTGTCCCATGCTTAAAAAGTTTGCTCAACTCCCTTCCATACTCCCTATGAGACTTAAATCTGTTCATTGTACACCACATATTTGTCTGCTCCTTCTTTGTTTCAATTCAAGTTTCAAACAGCCTTGTTCTGCTTGAAACTTGACGGATCCAGTGAGGACGTGGCCAAGTGAACGATTTATTTTGCAACTCCACTCTGAGGACAGGACGTGATGCTCATTAGGGGTGGTGCTGTCAAAGCAATGGTGTCTGTGAAGTGAGGGGACCGCAGGGATGTGGGAGGAAGGTGCACTAGTTTAGTGCTCAAACACAACACTAGTGTCACACACACACACACACACACACAACCTGCAGTTGGGCACAGGTTCCGGCTCTGGTTCAGGTGGTGCCACTGGTGTCCTAACTGGACTGGGACTGTCTGAGTCACTGATTGTGTATATAACATAAAGCAAGAATGAAAGAATAAAATATGATGAAGACTGCGAAGAAGATCTGTAAGGGTTTTATCAATGGCTGCTCAGCTGTTGCATCTCCTCCACTAAAACACAAACACTTCACTTTCTCGCGGCTCACCTGTGAGGTATCATCTTCTCAGTCGTCAGCCCATCCGTCATGGTGACGCTCCGCCTCTTGATGTACGCTCCCCTCTGACTGGACGGTGAGTAGGCGGAGCCTTGCTTGCTGGTGGCCAGAGCGAAGGTAGCCTCCAGGTAGCGCAGAGGGAGAGTCCTGCTGACCGGACAGTAGATGTGGACACCGCTGGACTGGGAGACAGGTTTGCGTTGGCCCACGTAAAACCGCACAAGCTCCTGGACCGAGTCAAAGCTGTCAGACTCCAACATATACTGTACCTGAAGATGATGAGATGAGAGAATTAAATATAGCATCTTTGGGATTTTGTAATTATTTTTCACCATGAGCACGTTAAAGGGATGAAACTGGAGCATCTAATATATCATCTAGGAAGCAGAGACAACTCTCTGTGTTTTGTAACTGCAGATTTATTTGAGTGGGGAGCACAAAATGCTGCTGTTCAACTAAAAATATATTATTTCTACAGTGCTTAATACCAGTAAAGACAGTGCAGAATTATCCAATAACGGCTTTGCACAGAGAAAATGAAACTGAAATCAAGATTTGGAGGCTCACACAGAGGCATGAGATTCGCAGCTGGTCAATGAGGCACACCTGCACCAAATTAGCCTGCCAGTACTTTCATCATTAGAGGCAACAATAGGCTTCGTCAAATGGAGGATGGATCTTGACTTGCCAGGTGTGAGTAATTACGCCAAAAATGCAACACACTCAGGTATGGTGCTGCTCTGAAGTGAGATGAGAAGAAAAGGCTATGAGCAACACTCATGTCGATAAAGGTCTGTAAAGATGGTCTCAATACACTGGACAGGTCTAACACTGATGTGACTAACAACATTAATATGGCTGTTCTAATGCCAGGGCTCTGGTGTTATGTATGCTGAGCACTGGCTGAGGCACCTTAATGGAACAGAGCCATCGTTAATGTTATTAGTTACACCTGTGCTCTCCCTGCTCCCACACAGTAATGGACTGAGTGACTTTCTGAGTGATGACGGTTTGATTGTTTGATCCTTTGGCATTAAATAAAGCCGAGAGAAAAGACAACAAGAGCAACAGTAGATTCATCTCCCCTTCAGTGTGCTCACTGTCTTGTCTGCAGAATATAAAGTAAATGTAACAAGGTAAAAGGCATGACATAAGACGTGATGAGCGCTGAAAAGACAGTAAAAGCTTTAAAGCTAAGTTCAGGCATAGTCCACAATGACACAGGTATTTTTTGTAAACAGGATTTTCCCCACCTTCATTCTCTTAAAAAAAATCCCTGTCCACACACACTGTTATTACAAAAATATCTCACCTTCTTCACTGGTGCTTTGTTGTAATTTGCTCTCTACAATAAAGCGATCAATTGTCCCACTCTGAGCTTTCATCTTTAAATGATATCATCCCTCACACTGGCTGCCAATCGGGGCTTTTGATGTGTCACACACTTATAATTCCCACATAGGAATGGTGACAAATAGGTTCCTGTGAAGATTTTTTTAATCAAATTGCCTTAAAATGAATTATATTAAGTAAATCACATTGTATAGTTAGACTTTGCCTCTTTATTAGGAAATGCACACAACATGTTAAGTAAAATTCATTTATAACTTTTTGTACAGGCCCAGTTGAATATTGCAGTAATAACGTGTGGTTATTACAAAACCCCACCACTGTGCCATGGCACACCATTTGAGAACCACTGCCCTAGAACCACGCAAAGAAGAAGAAGAAGAGGGTGGCGAATCAGCAGCCTGAAAAAATAGCTATTATGGGTGGGCTACCTAGAGCAATGACCCCTGTAGTGCATTCTGACACCTCTGTTCCTCAACATGCTGGTAGAATAACTGCACATTTATGTGTAAACATGTAAAAAGTACTGTTAGTGAGGTGAAGCTGCACTAATTTTATGACGTCCACTATTGCACAAAATGTCACCTCATTTGTGACACCTCAAGGACGAGATAACGATGCACAATCTGATGTTACAAGCCAAAAACTCTGTTTTATCAGTCCACTCCTCAACACTGAAAATAGGGTTTCTGAAAATTTTCATCCTGAAGTTTTACAAAAGGTTTGTTTATTAACGGACCTAAAATGCATTTTGCAAACGCCAAAACGCAAAAAGCTACTTTTTGCAAAAATACCTGTGTCCATGCAGACAAGGCCTTATAACCAAAAGTGATGTCATCGTTATCTTGCATAAAGCCCAAAGCTTCTGCAACTTATCACAGCATTTGGTCGTGCAAGTCTGAATTTATGTAACCAGGCCCCTGCTGGGCTTTTCAGAAATGACTGACACAAATACTGAAGAAAGCAAGCAACTTAAATGAGAGGTAACATATTTTTTTTAAAATATATTTCTGTCTCAGGATTTAAGTCAAATGTTACAAATTCATTTTCAAATACTGAAAAAAAACAGGAGACCTTAAATCTACATTTGAGTAAATCTTTTGTCAGCAGATTAAAACTATTTACAAGATATTAACTTTTGTGTCATCAAACATTTATTGCTTCAAATATGTGACTCCTTTCCTTACAGGGATAATATTAGGCAACTCACTATGTCTACAAGTCTCTGATTTGAAATATGAGTTTAGAGTTATTTACAATTCCTTCTCAGAATGGAAGGGTTACATATTTGGTCTTTCATTTTTAGTCTTCTTTGTAACACTCATTGACTTCTTACTTCCTCACAGAATACTTAGTTTGTACGCACCCTGGCATTTCAGAGAATACTACAACACACTGGCCATAAATGCCTTTGTGTGTGCTTGTACCATGGAGTATAGACAGGGCTTAATGTGTACCTTGGTCTCACTGGATTTGACCAGGACTTTGCTGATCTTGAAGTGCAGCACCTCATTATCCCATCGACAGGTCAGAACGTAGTCACCCACACTGGTCAGAGAGTCACGCACCAGGAAGTCTCCATTACGCACAACCAGAGTCTCTGACACCTAGACAGAGAGAAATGGTTTTAAGTTGGTTAAACAACACATAAGGCTCCACTCTTAAAAAGCTGGAAGCAAACTTGGCTCATCGAGCTACAGCATGTGTGTGAATATTTTCTTTCTGTCACTTTGTTGAATAATTGAATTTAGAGGATCGTTATTATTTATAAAAACGCCCGAGGACAGTTTGTGTTTCTGAACAAACACGACTCTCTCTCTCACTGCCAAACTGTCTCTGCTGTTTGAATTGGCAATGATGGATAAAAAGCCAGCATCGATGGCCGCTACGACTTTCTGCGGATGCGTTTTATTGAGTTCAGCACTATTGTAAAGATGAGAGTTATTTTGAATTTATTGACAAAGCAAGCAGTCCAGAGAAAGCAATCTCCCATTCATGGTCAATGTAGCAGCTTCGGGCTGTACGTCTTGCTGATCCCAAACACTGCAAATGTGTCTCTGGTGTCTTTGACAAGAGATCGCAAATATTGATCTAGCACTCGCGCAGGAAACGAGAAACATGTTTCCAGCTGTGCAGAATTCCCTTTTAAAACTACCTGCAAAGAGACTGCTGATGAAGGCTGGAGGTGTGAAGCTTTACATTCTCTCAACACAGGAAACAAGGCATGAAATATGCAATGCAACACAGCACAAGGTAAACAGTGCTTCACAGACCAGCAGGAGGCAGTATATACACAGATCAAAGGCTCAGAGTGCAGGACGCTCTTATCTCTCCCATTACTAAACATCATTCTGTTGTGGTGGGGTTGTTTTTTTAGCTTTTCTATCTGATCTCTTGCTGCATTTAAGAAGATATGTTTTACACTGACAGTTTGGAGCAAGATATATAAAGTAATATGACTAAAAGGACAGCGACATACACTCATGACTTGTGCACATGCTGGAAGTCTTCACTTTAAAAGGGAAGAACAGAAGAAAACAAGAAGGAAGTAAGGATATGAAGTACAGTGCTTACTGCACACAGGGCGTATGTGAGGTGTAGTCACTAAGTATTGTTTTGGTTACCAGGGGGACTCAGGGTTTCCCCGAGTTTCCACTGGGGCACAAGCATGAATAAATGAATATTTTATGTAAATTAAAAGAGGAAAGACTCACAGATGGCTGATTTGAATCTGTGTCTGTGTTTACGTGTGTGTGTGTGTGTGAGAGAGAGAGAGACAGAGAACAGAGGTTGATCGAGAGACAGAGGCAGCGTCTATGAACGAGGACCCTCCACATGTGCATGCAGTGTGTGTGTTGTGTGTGTGTGTGTGTAATAAGCGTGTGGGCGGGTGCGAGTCTGTTGTTGTGTGTCTCTGTGTATCTGCGTGTCAGTCACCAGCTGTGAAACTCAATTGTGTACATCAGCAACACACACAGCTGTCTGTTTGGCAGAGTTTCCCCTCCTTCTGAACGCTGAAGCAATTTTCGACTGAGCTGTGACAGATGATGGGATTCAGTAATCAGTGTCATTCTGTGTGTAAAGCGCTTAAACTGTGCTTTCAAAGCCAGAGACTTTGGCCAAGTAATCGCTCAACTAACACTACTGGTTGTCAAGCACATCAACCCACACAGATATACTATTGTGTTTGTATTTTTATCTCGTTTAATTCTGGCTTTTTAAAATACATCATGGGATGTGTGGAGGATATAAACCACAGCAGCAAAACATCTTTTTCAGACTGTATTTATTTATAATTTATTCCACTGCCACTGGCTACACAGACTGACAGACTGTGATGTGAAGTTTAATTAACGATTTTTATTCATATCTTCTTCATAACTAAAGGTTTGAAAACTGATCACTTATTAGTGATAAATTATGTTTTGGTTAATAATGAAAGTTTAGTGTGTTAGCTGAAACACATCAGACCAGATGTGGGACGAAGTCATTGTTTTGAGTCTCAAGATGCACCCAAGTCCCAAGTCAAGTCCCACTCTGAGTTTTCAGTCCTACACAAGTCATGATGCACTCTTCGCCAAATTTGATGCTGTTTAAAAAACAGAATAATACAGAAAATCTAAAAAAAATCATGAACGCTTTTTAAAATTTGTAAGTAATAATAAGTAAGTAAAGTGTATTTGCAAAGCTCTTTTCACAGACATATATACACACAAGGACATTTACAACACACAAGAAAGAAATCATAGCAGATAAAAGGACCACCCGAGCTCTGTATTTAAAAGTGCAAAACTAAGAGCACAGTGCGAAACGCAAAACACAATACACACCAAGAATACACGATATATATAAACGCCTGTCTAAACAGGTATGTCTGTTAGCTGGCTTTTAAAAGAAACCACAGAGTCAGCAAACCGCAAGGGTGTGGGCAGAGCAGTCCATAATTTAGGTGCTTGATCACCACGGGTCTTAAGACGGGTGCCAGGGACAGACAAATTTGAGTCCAAGTCCTGTGACTTGAGTCCACACCTCTGTATTGGACTATGTGATTTATAGACAATGTAAAAGTGGGACTATTCCCCTGGAGTCCATGGTGATCTTATTAAGTGTGTTGTTTTGTTTGACCAACAATCCAAAACCCAAATAAATTCAGTTTATAATGATATGACACAACCGAAAGTGGAAAATTCTGATGAATGAGCCTCTGCTTGAAAAAGGAAATAGTTGTTGATTCAATTTGAGTCAGTCGACTAATCCATTACTTGTCTAATAATTTTAGCTCTAATATACTTCGTTTGTGAGGGCTGCAAGCATGTGTACTGTATACATATGTGTGTACCAGTGTATGTGCTGGGACATATTGTGCACAGGCAGTGTGTTACCTCAAGGATCTACTGCGTTAAATGTGGTATCTGTGCACCCATCTGTTCTCAAACACTCATTCAGGACTTGCAGTGTCACGACTCTCTCCGTACTCCGCTGTGCATGTATACAGATCCCACAGTGGACCTCACAGTGTATGTTTGTTTACCTCTCTGGGTATGTGTCCATGGTACCAGCCATGGCTCCTGATGTCAGCAGCGCTCAGTTTCAGCTCCTCCTCCAGCTCCTTACGAAGTTTCTCGGGGGGAGACTCCAGCAGGTACTTCTCCTTGGAGAACTGCGTGGAACAAACACACAAGACATGAGTGGGAGGAAGTTTACCCATGGGACTCCTCACATGAAGCTCATACAGCCTATTCACATGGAAATGAGCCACAGATTAGCCTCTACATAACTTTTATTTATTCAGGTAAATCCCAGAGAGATTTGGATCTAATTTCCAAGAGCGGTGAAGGTACATACATTTATCTTACAATACAAACAGGTGATGAAAAATACTTCAGCTCATGATAAAAAAAAATCCTGCAGTATAGTAACACTGTAACATGGGCGTATGATTCCAAGCTACAGCAGAGCGTAGAGCGCACACACAGACATGCACAAAACGCACACACACCTGTGTTACAGAAGGTGACACTGCAGGGAAGCAACAGTGTGTGCTGCCTGCCACAAGCATGCGCACACATACTCAAGCACACACACACACACACACAAAAGAAAGAAACAATCCAATCGACCCTGACCTGATTACTAAGAGGGAGAAATCATCATGAGTACGCTCTCATTGTTCTCATGTACAGTGGAGACCTAGCTTCAGTTTTTTCGAGTGTGGTCACCCAGGATGGCTTATAATCATGCCAAATACACACGCTTACACACACACACACACACACACAAACAAATGGATCAGATTTTAGATTTCAAAGCTTCGTATTTCTGCTTGCACAAAGAACGGCGCTCGGGTGAAATCTGGGTTGTAAAACATGAAAATAAAGGAAAAAAAATACATTTTTACAGTTATTTAAATACAAATAATCCTCAACTGTGTGTGAGAGTGAGAAGGTGAGAGACCACTTTTCCATTGCCAGAGGACCAGTATGCCTTTTGTATTTCTTTTTTTTTTTTTTTTTGTTACTGCTAAGTCACATTCAACGTCACAAATGCACCAGGAAACAAGATTAGTAAACAGTAGAAGCAGGGAGCCCAGTGAAAAAAGCTACGGTTGTTACTTCCTTTTTATGTCTGTTACTTATGTAGTCTCTCATTCAAGCTCAGTGCCGACTAATTTTGAAGGATGTTCGAGAGCTGTTTGGGCAGAGACGCACAGATTTGTGTCTGAGATAACAAAGACAACAGCCAGGTGTTAGTGGGTGTCTTTTTGTCCAGTGGGAAGGAGGCTTTCGGTGGTTCTGACAACCGGACTGTTTTAGTCGACAAACTCTGAGAGGAAACTATGCACAATAATGAAAATGTTTGAAGACAGTATGTGTTGAAGTATCTGATCTACTCAGGAAAAAATAAGAAATCCCACACTGGGACCTTGATGTTACGTGACGACACCATAACAACCGCTGATTGTGGAAAGATTGAGTTCAGATAGATGATCTTAGAGGCAAACAGGGGACACGCGCACACACACACACAAACTTAAACTCTTACACAAATAACCTCAAAACACAAGAAATCCACACAGGAATAAACAGCGAAAAGGAACTCATCTCGACTCTGCCAATATGAGGAGAAATGAGACTAGAGACCAAAATAAACAGTAAACAGCCCTGTCGCTAAGGCTGGCCTGTCGTTCCCCCTAATATTTTCCTTCAATCTCTCTCCCTCTGTCTCCCCGTCTCTATCCCAGGCTCAGTGTTTTTCTCCTACTTTCTCTCAGGCACACTCTTTTCCCTCTTGCCCACTGTTCCTCTTCCTCTCTGTTCATCACCACAATCATAAAGTTTCAGCAAGTTGTTGAACTTTTGCTGAGTGTGTGCGACACTAACAAAGAGAGTGTGAGTGGGGATGGCAAGCTGTGACAATCTGTGTGTGTGTGGGGTGTGTATCCGCCTTCCCGCACGAGCGTGTGTGATATGAGGGGACTACAAGAGCCAAACAATCGATCTTATCGTCTCCAGGTCACTGCAAGATGAAATTATTAACTTCCTCCTCTCCCTGCTCCTCTCCAATCCTCGGGGGAAGATGGAGGAATATCGCCGTGGAGGCTCACTCTCCCAGATTAGATTTGAGGTGTGTGAGTGTACATGTGAAGGGGAGAAGAGGCCAATAAGAGAGCAGAGGGGTCAAGTGTGCAGTTATTGCTTTTCCTTGTCTCCCTGGAAACCCAGGAGAGGCCTGCCACTGAAGTGGTGCCCCACAATGAACTTGGGGTGTGTGTGTGTGTGTGTGTGTGTGTGTGTGTGTGTGTGTGTGTGTGTGTGTGTGTGTGTGTGTGTGTGTGTGAAGGGTTATGGGGCAAATTGAAATGTCAGTGGGGCTCTATTTATGATACGGTTCATGGAATAGGCTGACATCAGGAGGGACACATTCAAAGAGGGGGGAAAATGGATTGACAATAAAGCAGAGAAAGTAATTTGACAAAGACGGAAAATATAATCTTTTCTGTCTTCTAACATATGAGGGAAACATAAAGTATCTACACACACACACACACACACACACACACACACACACACACACACACACACACACTAGTAGCCTTCAAGTCTATCCTATGTTAATACTGCAGAGACACTCCTGTATTCTTTGTACGCCTGTTTCACTGGGAAATGTCTCCCCCCTTTTAACTTCAACTCAACCACGGAGACTCTATGCTGTGATAGCACACACACTCTCCTCTTACAAAGAGAGATAGAGGGGACAACAGAGATGAAGTAGAGGTGCGAGAATAAATAACAGAAAATTCTATTCAGGTGAAACGTGTTGAATGGTGAAAAAAGGGGTCGAAACAAAGGGAACTGGAAGAGTTCCTGGAGAACGCAGACCTCCACCAAGGCCAAACACCCAATCTCGAAATGTTAACAAAAGGGGAAAACAATTCCTGTATCCGCCCCGTGATCTGCTCCAAAATGTAATGGGTTTTTGCCTTGGCCTGTGCTACACCCTTTCACCAAGTTTCACAAAATCTGGGACTGTAGTTTTTCTTTAATCCCGCTGACAAAGAGACAAACCTCTTGGTGACGGTATGAAGTACAATGGGAGACATCTACAAAAACCAGTAGGATATTACTATTATAATTACAATAGGTGAATGCAGACCCTCACTATGCTGAGTCCTTGGTTGCCGTGGCAACACATCATTATGTTCATTTGCCTGTTGGTGTGCAAGAATGTGTAAAGTCTTCTATCTTTCATCAGCTACAGTAACTGTGTGCTACTGCTAATGCTACTAATATTATTGGTTATACTACACACTTATTTCTACCAACACTTACTGTACATCACTGATATCATCCAAATAATACTTAGATCACTGTTAGAAAACTGCCACGATTACTGCTACTACTACGACAAGCACTAGTATTAGTTATCCTAGTATCATACAATTAATAGCCTGCTTCTTTTACTAGTACTTCTACTACCAATTTCAAACATTTCTAGGGCTGTTAGCTGTTAGTTATGACATATATGTGTTTATATGACTACAACTGCTACTATTACTCTATGTTCTTATGTTTCGAATACATGGGCCAGATGTGGCCATCAAATAAGTTCCTAGAGCGACTCCTCTTTTTGCGCTGTGAATATAGGATGAAAATAATGCAACGCTGGTTCAGTAGGTCGATTAAGATCCGTAGGTGTAAAGCAGAAAGCCCTCCACAATAAGGATGCGAGTCCCCTCCTCCTTATGGTCAGACTTTGGGGACAATCTTAGTATCCAGGGCGTTACTGGCGCCATGAGACGTCTAAAACTTAACTGGGTTGTCCAACATGCATAGAACGTACTCATCATGGCGTCCATGTCCTGAGCATGCTCTTACTACTATGTTAATATTGGTACAAATACTACTATCAGCACTACTGCGGCTTCCACACCACTGCTGAATTCGAATTTATATCACTCTCACTGCTGCTACCATTTCTAACAAGACATTTCTTACTACTTCTACTATTACTTGTAGCAGATAGAGCAACTATTTCTGCTATTACTACAGTAACTGCAGCTTGTTCTTTTACTGCTGACGAGACGAGACAAGACAAAGACGAGACGAGACGAAGACAAGATGAGACAATACGAGACAAAGACAAGACAAAGACGAGACCAGACGAGATGAGACAAGACTTTTCCCACATCGGGTAAATTCACACGTTACAGCAGCTCAAGAACCAGATGCAAGAGAAAAAAGGAAAAAAGTGAAAAAACACCAATTAGATCAAATTAAAACGAATAAAAACTATATACACTACTGGAAAAATACTAAAATACAAATGTAAGAAGGCCCCTATTTGCTGTGTTGTGTGTTTCCTTTGGGTTTAGTAGCAGCACACAGTACATGACCATATTTCATTTGAAAGATATTGAAAGTCTAGGCAATTAAGAGAGTGGATCTATGAACACAACAGCCAAACAGAGCAGCAAAGAACGTCAGCTCCAAAACACAGACACCAACAGATTTATGAACCGAGAGGCAGACCGACAGAAGAGGCACAGAAGCAGACAGGTCAGAGACAGACGGACAAAACAACCTGCATACACAAAGACGAGACATCAGACATTCAGGAAGGCACGGAGGCAGACAGACAGACAGACATAAGGAAACTCATTAATGTAGACAGAGAGGCAGATACGCAGGAAGACAGGTAGCCCATTAGCAGATGAGAGAGTTTGGGCAATTTAGCAGCTGATGCAGGACTTTGTTTCCCCAGGGGGGCCAAGAGAGGAAAAGTGATTGGTGAGTGCACATGCAGGATGTGTGTGGGTGTGCTTTCATCCATATAGGTGTGTGTGCATGTGTGTGTGTGTGTTCTACATGGGTGGCACTATTAATGGATGGGGCTCTATTTTTGGTCTGAGCTGCAAAGAAAGTAACATCAGGGTTACCAGAGATAAGAGCACTGTTAATATAAAGACAAGCTTAGATACATTCATTTATAATAGTGGCTGTGCTTTGAATGGATGTGGGTGAGTCAAGTAATAGGCTGTGGGGGTTTGGAGCATGTATACATGTATGAATATGACTTATAGGTAACAACACAGTATGATTCATCACCTAATTTACACCAACATGCACTTGAACCTTTTTTCCCCTCGCAGCCGGCCAATTAGACGGTTTCGACTGATGATGTCACCACAGCCTAACCAAGTGAAAATTGACACTGCTATCACTCAACATCAGTAAGAGAGACCTAAAAGGAAAATAAATGAAAGGGATAATAATGGGGAGAAATTCTAAATTTATGCACATATTTATACATATATTATGCACGCACACGCCTTTTTTTAGCACGTTGTGTGTGTGTCACTGCGGCTCCTCAGTCTGTTCCACACTGAATTTTTATATGTTTATTACTTTGTCCAGTTTGCATGCTTGCTGTATTCTTTTCTGTGCCTGCACGCAGCTTTAAAATAACATTAATGAGCATTTAATGCAAGATTCAACTAAAACCACCTCATCAATGTATGCAATTTGTAAGTCAAAAATATACAGCCACAGGTATTTACAATGCACAGCACAGTGGAGTGGAGTGTTAACTCTGGCACAAATCAGCATGTTGTTGTTTGTGGTTGAACTAGTTTGTTTTGCTAATTCTTGCAGAAGGAGCACAAAGCCAAGTACCTTGAGCAATTTGAGGAGATGCGACTAAAAACAAACAACTCTGAGAGCGAAGGCATGAATGAGAAATGAAATGGAAGATAATTGCTGACAAGTAGAAAACCCTGCAGGGAAGGGAAAAAAAAAGTCTCTGGCATTTACCAGCATGGATGCAACGTGGAAAAAAAAAGAGGAACACATTCTACTTTAAAAAAAAAAAAAAAAAAGCACCAACAAAAGAGAGGAATGCAGTCTAAACAGACTGCAGCACTTAGATCTGAGCTCACGTCAGTATGCATCTCCTTTCTTTTGCAGCTCGTGGGCTAGCCTCTAACCCCGTTGTCATGGTAACGCCCCGAGTGGTGGTGACAGTGGGGGGAGGAAGGGGGCTGGGTTTGGGCATGGCGGTGGGGGGGGGTCCCACCTCCTGGTCATGCACACACACACACACACACACACACACACACACACACATGAAGGTCAGGGGTCCGATTCTTTAAGAACCTTTCTATCCCTTGATCTGCTTTCTCTTTTCCCTCCTCTCGCCCCCTTCAACTATATGTATCCCCTCTTTTGGGGAGATAGAGACCAGGATTATTGCATAAAGACCCTTGAATCCCCCTATCTCCCATTACACACCCACACACACATACACACACACACACACAGGCACATTATAGCAGTTTATGTGTAAGTGCGTGGCCAGTATCACCCCTCTCCAGACTGTTATAATCCCTCTGTGCCCTCCAGCCTGATTTCCACTGTTACATTCACACTGGTTCACACGGGTATAATGGTCTTTAACACACATGTAAAATGATATGAGCATTAGAGGGGAGCGCTGGTAACATTATATTTACCCTTTATTTTTTTTCTTAGCAAGGTGAGAGTGGCATTGAATCAAAGCTAATGAAACTGCTTTTGCAGTGATGCAATAAAGACAGCTCCACCGTGGGTTCAGCCTGAAGTCAACCTGAGCCACTGCACTTTAACAAGCCTGAACCCTTTCAAAAATATTTGGCAATGTCCCTGACTTAATACCCTTGGATTTTTGTTGGAGTAACAGCCACTCTTGCGGTAAATGGGCTGCACTCTTGAAGCGCTTTTCTACCTTATCACACAAAGTGTTCTTGTATGTACACTACAGTAAGACAAAGAAATAACTGACCAGTGTGTACATAAATGATAACCTTCTTCAAACAGTGGCCTAAAGCTTTATTAAAAACTCAAGCTGTTTAAATGATGTTGAGGGCAGTTGATGATGATGAGTGCCGATGTGTCTTTTGATAGCATTTGTAAGACTCTTTACATCATAGTAAAAAGTGCTGCCTGCAAAGCTCATAATTAGCCTGCTGCCTGCAACCTCCTTCCAAAATAGGCTATGACAACCTTCATTAATATCAATATTATTTGTACTTATATTTAACCAGATTTTAAAAACCACAACCCTTAAATATAAGTTACAGTTACATATTATATTTATTATTTATCACAGAGTTGTCCCTATGATTCTTCAATGTGCAATACACCTTGCAAAAGACTCCCACCAACTCTGTACAAAGCAGCTGGGGAAATGTCAAATGACAGAGTGAAGAGGATGCAGCTCAATGCCACTGTAATAAAAACACAACAAACATCCTTTCAATAATCAAATCCGACTGCAATGTGTCCGTTGCAACATTTTTTAAAATAACTACACATGAAACATCAAAAGCACAGCCCGTGTGGTATATTAGATAACAGTGTTATAGCAGCTCGCATGTAAACAGATTAGCGTGCTAGCAGTAGTACTAGCTCATCTGCCAAGAGTCTCCTTCCTATCAGCCTAATTAATGCAGCGGTGCAATCAGCTGACACACATGGGATTCATTAGATGTTGCTTCCTGACACCTGTACTTGCTCCAGACGATGTTCTAAAGTACAACTGAAAACTTTAAATACTTTCTGGAGTAACCCTACTCATATAAGGTGAAAAATGCTGTTAGTAATTAGGCATGTCTCTTTGAGTAGGACTGTCTGCCTGTGGAGCAGATGCAGACTTCATTGTTTCACATGATCTCATGTGACAAAAACTCAAGAACAAAATTAATGAAAAGAAACCTAACTGATTCATACGCAAGGAAACAGAGACAAATTAGATCCAGAAACCTGTCTGGGTCCTCGGGATGAGAATCAGAGCTCTGACTGTAAGTAAGAGCAGTGAACTCACAGATCCTGAGATAAAGAGCTATTTATATATTTGCAGTACTGATTCCACTGTTTTGTGAGGCAGTATGTGCAAGCACTTGTCACAAATGGGATATACAGTGCTGATGTCTCATAAGATCAGACAGTATCAGAGAACCAGCTTCAGACAGAGAGCGAGTGTCGACGGGTGGAGAGACAGGAAGAGAATATGAGACTGATAACAGTGACCTTCTACTGTCGCTTGGAATGAGTGTCTCCTACATGCACATGTACACACACAAAAACACACAGGACATTCACCCCTCGAGGCAGCTGGATGCCGATATATGAACTATATATACCCGCACACACATATATATAGAGGTGCTGTGTGAGCTGTCAGTCAGTGCGGTGTCAGAGAAGAGACCCCCTGGATTGAGTGACAGCTGGTGGACAGGATATGACATATAGCTACACTCCCACTGAGACTGCAGGAAGCGCAGTGCCACTCTGCACTGCATGGCTCCTCCAAACTACTCTCTCCTTCTGCTGTACATTTTGGCTTTCTCCATTAGCACAGTCTTTCTCTTTTCTCACTTTTTCCAGGTCCTCGGAGGTTATCTTCTCCCTTCTCTCAACCCCATTTTCTGTATTAATTCAATTTCAATAGACTTTTTAGACATGAGGAGACAGTGACAAAGGCAAATTTAAAAAAGAAGACACAAGAACGCTATTTCCTCCATTTTGTTCCTGCGTTACTGCCAATGCAGACCCTGTATCTACTTGATTTTTTCCCCCAGTGGTTACTTACATAAGGCATCTCTTATTGGAAAACACTGACTGCAATTAAAATAAAGATAACTTTCTTTTTTGTACCCAATTGTGCCAAATTGTTTGGGGTATATCTCCAGGACTGAATACCACCTGTCGTAGTCCTATGCAGGATAAGACAGTTGCCTTCATGTGAGACGAGACATAACCCCAGGGAAAAGAAAGCCACTCTCTTCGGCTCATAAAGCTTAATTGCTCTGACAACTGGAAGTGACCTTGATGAGCATATCAACATTTTTATCAACTCCACTCATCTAAATTATGATGGCTGGGCAGTAAGAAGACTCTGTTAAAAAGTTAAGGGGACCTCACATCCCCAGTGGAAATGGCGCCCTTTCGTGAAAGTAAAAACAAAAGCGGTTGCACCCAAAATGTCTGTTAGAATCATCCTTTGCACGGCAGCACTGTGTGAGCCACAGCTTCTGGTACATCTCAGCACATTAGGTCAGTTTGGGTAACAACCCTTAAAGCTCCCTTGCCCCACTTAAAATGATATCGCTGTATACTGTGGACTTGTGTGTGTAAAACATGTCCCATTACATATGATGCTTCATCTATTGAACACTGTTATAAAGCTACGACCTCCCACTGTGTCCCTTTATATCATCAGTAATGCTGAGGGGTGAAATCTTTCCATTATCTATACGAATGAAGGCCACAACTATGGAAATAAAACACAAGTTGTAAACACGTGTCCTTTACAGAACAGATCGTACCAGTCCTTGATTATGACTGGCTGAGCTGCGTTCAAAGCCGTTGTAAAATACTCTATAAACACACAGCTGTGACCACATTGCAGTGTCAGGATCACTGTGCCAATTAGTCACCTACTGCATATGGGATGCAGAGCTAAAGAGGGCAACCGCCAACTACACCCTGAATCATTTATCATCAGAGTGGTCAGTAGTATCAGCTGTGTCCCGTGGAACCCACTGTGTGCTAATGCTTCGTTGGACTAATGAAGCTCTAGCAAAAGTTTGGTCAGGAAGACAAATCTCTTCATGCTTTGGATTTAATTTTTCTTTCTCATCCTGCCATTCCCTCCTTGCACGCATGCTCACTCGCTATCTCATGCTGTCATTGTTCAGGGTTGTCAATTGAGTCATCAGCCATTTCACAGCTGATTCACAATCAACCAGTAGCAGAGCGACACACCTTCTCTCTCAGCCTATCATCTTACTGCTTCTTGTTTTATGTTTTTTATGGCTCTTTTTCTGCCTGTAGTTCTTTCGTGATGTAGCTCTGCGCACCCTCCACCTCCCCATCACTGCCTAATCTTCATGGATTCATCTGCCTCATCAGCCACCCACCTCAGAGTCATCATCCACCACCACCTTACTCATCTTACTGCTTTTTCTTTTATGTCTTTTATGGCTCTTTTTCTGCCTGTAGTTCTTTCATGCTGAAGTTTTGCACACCCTCCACCTCCCCATCACCACCTAATCTTCACAGATTCATCGGCCTCATCAGCCACCAACCTCAGAATCATCATCCACCACCACCTCCACCAGTGTTTGGACTTCATGCTGCCGCTCAGATGTCCCTCGATCACATAAAATCTCCCTCTGGTGTCCAAGCATCAAAGATTTCTGTTAAATACTACGAGCACAAATCATCTGTTAATCTGTACACCCATATATCAAACATTACTTCATTCATTTATCTCTCCTGGTTGAAATGTCTGTTGTTACCGCAGCCCAATCCATCAGCCTTTTATCTCCATTCAAAGCCAACAAACTACACCAATAATCTATGGTGTGTTAATGATGTATGCTCATTATTCCCTAGCTAGATATATTTTTTGTTACAGTGTAGTTTCAGTAAGTTACCAGGCTACACTGTACAAAAAACCCAAAAAAAACAAGATATCACTGGCAATGACAACAGCTCGGGTAAAGGGAGCGTAATAGTTGCAGATACATAAGTGGTTATAACGTAGCTGTAGCTATACTACAGCCCATGAGGGTGAGCTCCATTTTGCGGATTTATAATGCAGCATGAATGAAGAATGATTATTTGTTGTCGATAAATTATTTAATTTTATGTTTCTATGTTTGTTTACATAGCATCACCAGGTATATGTGCTGTTTTATAAAAGCAACAAGCCACTTGAGACTGTGGTTTACAGTGATTTTAGAGCAGCTAAGGGGCATCATTAGGCACGATGCGGAGCTTATTGCTTAATTAATACAATAATGGAAGTATCTGCTTCCCTCTCTGTGGACCCTTTGTGTCCCTTTCTGACTCTGCCATTCATATTTTAATGTCTCTTCCTCTGTGATTCACTTCTTTTCGTGCTTTTTGTGTCTGGCTCAAAGACCTACTGGAGCATTTCCTCTCTCTGTTTCTCTCTCTCCCTCTCTCTAATCAACCTTGTGAGCAACATCTATCAGCACTTTGATGAGAGGACCATTACTGAGAGTGAAACACAAGTGTGTGTGTGTGCATCAGCATACGTGTGTTCGTGCCAATAGCCGACAACTCGCTGCCTAAAGGGGCTGAATGTCCTTCGTGGTTGGGTCTGTCCTGCATGTGTGTGTGTGTGGTTTTGTGTACGTATCCACAGTGCTGTCACTCCTGTGAATTGAATTGTATCTGTTCTGGCTCATTGATCAAAAAAACTGTTGTTTGCGGAGGGTTTGCACATGACAGCGCTGTCAGCAACAATGAGAGAGAAAACGCCACCTAGATATCACAGACATGCAAAAGAGAAGAAAACAACTTTTTTTATTCCCACAAACATGAACATACGGCGAAACACTAACACATACAGATATAAATACACATGACATGTGCATGCACACACACACATACACACACGCAGAGGCAGAGATGATTTTAATGATGTTTGACTGTTAAGTATGACTCCCAACTGCACGCCTCTCCCTCGCCTCCCGACCCGTGCTTTCTCTGCTAAACAGGCCTATAGGCTACTCACCGTCTCTCTCTGTCTCTTGCACACACACAAACACACACTCAGAAGAGTGAGGGGAGTAAACAACCATCTCCCCAGAGAATCCATACCAACACAAACTCCCTTTTCCCACAAATGCACACACACACACACACTGTAAGACACAGTGTACACACAGGTAAAAATAGAGATGATAACGTGCGGTGATGTCACCCTGAGTACCATACAGACACTGATTAGAGATTACACAGATTCAATTAGATGTTTCTCTGGATGAAATGAGATAGCTCGCTTGAACCTAATTCAATTCAAATTAGTTTAATACTTCTGCTAATGACACAGCAATGTGGCCACACACACTGCGTTGGTAATTGGATACATGAACAAATTTAACACATGCATAGGCTCAGCCAATGACTGGAGGCCAGAGTGTAGATGACTAAGGGGTCGTGTCTTAACTGAGCCAATCAGCTTCTGACTGTGAGTGATGAGACCGGCCCATGAGCAATTTATGTTCTGAAAAAGTAAAGTTTGGGTTATTTCATTTTAAAAGATATCTGGATTTATACTTCTTCTGTTCTCTTCTCACAGGTTTGAAGTGGGCGGGGCTCAGGATGATGTCACGTGCCTCTGAGCACAGAATTTATACTAGATGAATAAGAATCTGATGACAGTCAGTGGGTTGCTGAGAGTTAAATTCCTAATAAACAGAAGCTAAAGATGATTTTATTTCAATGTTGCTTATTTGAAAGGTGCAATTCAAACTGTAAAATAAATAAATTTAAAAAAAAAAAATTAAATACATTTTTGAGAAGCCTAAAAACTGCATTGTTTCTCCTTGAGTGTCATCTAGCAATGAGGTTGCAACATTGCAACCAAGTTAAACTTGCGAAGCGTGAAAAGGCGAGTGTTTGGTTTTTCCATTCTCGGCTACTGTGGAGGTGAAGCCACTCCATATGTAGATATGGCTCATTCTAAAGTAATGAAAAATCATTATTTTTGTCAGATGATTACTAAAGCCAGATTCAAACCAAATATTCGCGACGAGACGAGTTGAAACAAACAACTACTTGCAATGCAACATTCTAAAATCCTGCCGGTTCACATCAATGCAACTAGATGAGACGATGTATCATCTCTATGCAGCAACTCTCTGTGCTTCTGTTCTGATTTCCAGCTTTTCAGGCTTATTTTGTGGCTGATTATAATATGAAGCTTCTTAAAATATGAATGTGGATAGAGATAGTGAGATACTGGCTACAGCTGCATGTGTAGTAGTGATGAACAGTGAAAAACAGGAACAAAATGAGCATCAGTTGGGCTGTATTTATAATAAATACACCACAATAATATAAGTAATTAGTTAATGAAAATGTGTGTGTGTGCGACCCACCGTCTGAGTCGAGCTCAGGCCGTCTAGTTCACACCGCTGCAACTTTTCTCTGCAACGTTCTAAATGGTTTTGTCTTGTCGCGAATCTTAAGCCTGAACTTGGCTTAATGAAAACATAGTTATGAATGTCATATACCATTTCTGCCATATATTCCCCTAAATCCTTCATACTGGAGCTTTAAGCTTAATGAGAAAAAGGGATAAACGCAAATGTTTCAAATAAATGTTGACATGGCGGTCGACTTCATTCTGCTTAATCTTCTTACTTGTTCTTTGAATTTCTGGATTACAGATGTAAATCAAGTATCTCAAGATACAAAATGCTCAAGATTATACAGAAACACCTAATCTTTTTGTTTATATCAAAATTTGAATAGAGATAAACCATTTTCACTAGACACAGATACAAATGCTCACTAGGCAGGAGGCAACAATTCAACAACAAGATGCCAGGTTTGATTTCACAAATAAATATTCACAAACAGTACCGTGCAGACAGCTTTTAGAAACTCTAGAAATCCGTTGTAACAAAACAAACTTTGTTGTCTTTTTTTATTTGCTTCGAATTTGCACAACTAGCACATAGAAATGTGCACGCAGCAGAGAGAGGCAAAGAAAGTATGGTAATAGAGTGCTTGACTGCAGATGTCTGCTATCTGTCTGTCTATAATATGGAGACACTGTTGCAGTAATGAGGGGATGGATAGATGTCCATTAAACAAAATCATTATCCAGAATAAACACCAGATGCCCCACATAAAATAAGACACACACACACACACACACACACACGCTCCCTTACTGTCGACTCAGCAATGCCACACCTATGGATGCTGTTGCCATGGTAACACAATACTCTGCATGCCCCAGCTGGTGTTTCCCGGAGGAAAAATGTATGGGTGTAAATGTGTGTGTGTGTGTGTGTGTGTGTGACAGAGGTTAATGTGCCCCATGTGTGCTTTGCTCCGTCATGTGCAGTGGGGTGTAGTGAAGAGGAAAACATGGCTGGTTGGGAGCAGTTATCATGGTATCCCATTGTGTGTATGATGGTGTGTGTGTGTGATCTCTTCCTATGGATCTCTTCTATATTTCAGCCATCACTTTTGCTATTGATTAATCAAGCAGTTCACTCTTTACTGAAGACCACTGACAAATCTGGATTCAGCTTTCATCTAAAGACAGAACATTGAGGACAGACAAAATAGTGAATGAAGACAAAACGCCACTAAACCCTTTAGATCAACTTAACTGCCAAGAATTCACTGCCAAAATCTGATCTCAATCCAAATTAATTAGGATCCGATAGTACAACAATAGCGGAAAACAAAGTCATGGAGCCACACCAGAGTGAAAACAAATCCCTCAGCAGCCCACTCTATCTCACAGCTTGTTGCTATTTTCTTACGATGACTCATGCTTTAAATTTACACACATTACAGTGTGTGGTGACCTGGGCTGCTGCCAACGTGGCTGAAAGGATTTGAGACAAGTACAACATTTAGTGGTTTAGTTCACAGTAGCATCACTCACCACAGGAACTTACACAAAGAATAATAAAGGATTTAGGGACAGCCTGACTTAAATGAACATGTAACAGCTAATTTGACAAGAAACTTAAAATAAAAATGTCATAAATGAATCAACAGCATCATGGTACATGTAATTTTATTTCACGGCAACGTATATATCATGATTTAGTAATTGTTCTCTAAATTCACTTAAGAAATGATTTAAAATAACCATAACATACTTTTTATGCATTTTGATTACTCTCCTCTTTTATGTGGAACTTCCATACAAACAAAAAACCAACAGCCACAAATGAGACGACACTTCAGTTCAAAATAAAAGACTCAAAGCAGCAAAGTTAAGTCTTAAAATAGAAACTTAAAGGTTCCTGAGAACAACACTTTCAAGTGTTATAGGTTTCTGTATTCACAACGTCTCCTCCATGTCTGCCCATGATCACACAAGCATCAAGCCCTGATTTACAAGTAGTCAAAATATTGATTTATGAATATTTGAAATGGTTTCAATACTCTTTTCCCTCAGTAATGGTCCTATCAATACTACTTCCTCACCTTCTCTTCTCTCCAACAGCGAGCTGACACATACCCCGCTGCAGTGCCCCCGTAGCTCCGCCTCCTCTCACACTCACTGCTGTCCTCTCATCACTTATCTCATTCACTCCAGTTGCATGCAGGCTTCTGTGGCACAGTTTTATTTGTACTTTATTGCCTTTTGAATGTGTAACAATATCAGAGGCTTTTGATTTACCACAAGAAGAATATTGTGTTTTATTTAGGTTTTTTTTTTTTTTAATGATTTTTGGGGGGCTTTTTTTTTTGCCTTTCATGACAGGACAGTTTGAAGCATGAAAGGTGGAAAGAGAGTGGATGATGGGCTGGAATTGAACCTCCGGCTGCTGCGGCAGTGACACTGCCTTTGTACACGGCGTGCTTAGTCTATGCCCACTGAGCGACTGGGTGCCCAGAATACTGTGTTTATTAATGTAAAAGTTTGAATTATTGTTCATTTTCATCACAGTCCAGTAGTAAGTAGTCCAAACCAAGAAAGCATTGCCATGTTAAAGCTTGGTTAGATTTATCTTCAGTCAGTTCTTCCCCGTGGTGCTGAAAATGGTTTTGCATATCGAAGTTAGAAATTGCAGTATCTTGACAACCCTACTACACTACCTGTCTGACACTTCCTGGTTCACACAACAAACCATTTTGTTCAGTTCCTTTCCCCTAATCAATGGGCTATCCCGATTCTTACTATTCGATTTCAATACCTAGCCCCAACCATCTTCACACTGCATAGAGCACGTGTGGTTTTCGGTACGGATTGGTCAGTGACACTGCCCCCACTAGCTCCTGCAGTAAAATCAGTGTCGCCTAATCTCTGAGCAAACAGTGGCTTAACTTTCTCCTATTTTACTAATGCACTGCACACTTTGCAATCCTCGACACTGTCTTATATTCTGGACCATGTAGAAACTGTTTCAAAACTGCTCTCTTTCAAGATGTTTATTAACTCTGACTGGCTCGGCCAAACCGACCCCATCCATCTTTCCTGGCCAAAGCTCAGAGTCATCAAAGAGAACCGAGGCTTTGCTGTTCAATCACTGCATTTCGGCCTGTTTCCCCATGCCTCTCATACTTCACCTCTCCCTCACTGCGGTGCAATTTATAGACTGCTCAAATGTACACACACACACACACATACACACACGTCTGACTCATCATACAGCCTTCCTTTACCTCGCTGCTTTATTTCCTACCACTCTTGGTCAGATTTCTCCACCTGTGCTTTAGGCGGATGCTGCAGACTTTTTCTACACGTCTTCTCATGCTCTTTCCTTGAATATGACTTCCTCTTATTGTCCTCTGAACTTGTCTTGTTCTGGGAGATATGGATATAAATAAGTGGAGGAAGGTCAGTCTCATTTCCCCTTTTCTTCTTCTTTAAAGCATCATGGCTGATCTGTCTGTCTCATCTCTAACTCTCTCTTTCTTAATATGTACTTTATTATCCTGCCAGTTCGCTCCATTACCTTTCGGCTTTCTCCTCCTCTATTCCTTTATTCCTCCACTCAAAATCCCCCTTTATTCCTTCTCTTCGAAGTTAATCATCGCAGTCCACTGTCAGTTCATCTCTCCCGCCCTCCCCTGCTGCTCTAACCTGCCATCTCTCAACCACATATCATATCATTTCCCTCTCCGTGCACTCTCCCTCAACGATCCACTCAGCCGGTCTGTCGGCGTGGGTGTGTAGCTGTTTGTGTGTGTGAATGTGTGTTGATGTAAAACATCAGCAGGAGCATCACCTTGTTCCATCAGCAAAACAGAGAGAGAAACAGAGAGAAGTGATGCGTTCGGAGGCAGAGGAGAGAGGAGGAAATGTAAGTGTCAAGGCATTTAATCAGCCATTCCTTTCTTAAAGTATGCTATATGCACTTCTATACCAGCTACATTTGCATTCCCAATTTTGTCACTTTGACAACCTCAGTTACAAAGGCCATATGTCATCCTGCACGCACTCCCAACTCATCAAATACCAACGCTCGGTCAGTGGCCCTTGGCTTCTGATACTGACGCACTGAGGCACCCTTCAGCAGTGGTATGATATGCAATGGGCGGCAGCATTTTTTGACCCGCCAAACAACTGCAATAGTATAATGCCAGGTTCACGTTGGATGCGGAAGTGCCACGAAGAATGTTCCACTGCCCACTTGCTTTCGGCGCCAATGTCAATTGGGCTGTTCACATTGGACACAATTAAGCCCGCTGGCCAGCTCGTGATCTGGAGCGATAGTTTTGGAGTCTGGTCTATTTTTTCTGCATGCTGCTAACAAATCTGGCAAGAAAACACACTGATAATCTATTATAAATTATAGGATAGGATATATAAGATATGATATAAATGATCTGACTATAAACCATAGAATATGCATCCCATGCTTTGTAATATTTGTCAGTTGTGTCAAAACAGATAACAAGAAAGATGTAAAAATAAATGTAAACGTTACCCCTGATGCTAGGTGTACCTATAGCATTATAGTTTGACATGTAGGGCCACTGACCAAGCGTTAGTACTGGAGTTGGGAGTGAAAATGTGTCGCATATGTATACATTACAATAGGAACATTCAACTGAAAAGAGTTGATTAAAGGAAAGCTGCAATAGGCTTGTGTCAGGCAAAATAATTAGAGATTTGGAATTTGAATACAGCAGTAGAGAATGTGTTACTTTGGTTCTCACTCGTATAATCTGATCAGCAGTTTTAAAGATCTTATATTAGCCTTTGGTGACAGCACTTTGTCTGATTGGTCCTCTTCGATTTTAGCACCCTTTCACTCAGAGGGGAACATCCTCTTTTTTTGTCTTTAATTGAAACAGGAGCTGTTAGTGTCTATGACAACCAGGACCAGCTGGGACAGCTGAAAGATGCTCTGGGCAGTTTATTCACTCGGCTGGAAATACAAATCTAACCTTTCATTTTGGCAGCTCAGGGGAGAGCTTGTGATTGGTGGGGCAGAGGGCTGGGGAAAGCATGAATGTCAGCAAACTGCAAACGCATTATTTTAAAATAGACCTCATCATGACAAAATAAAAAATCAGCGTCCACTCAGAATGACAGATACTTTTGTCCAGCTTGGACACAATATTTCCTCAGAATGACACAACACACACACACACACACACACACACACACACACACACACACACACACACACACACACACACACACACACACACACACACAATTACCCCTACGGGCTGTGCCATTTGCTGTCACCCTCTCTTCTCTGGGCTGAACCATTAATGGCTAATTTGCAGGCTTTTTGGGGCAAAAGGTCACCACACTGATGGATGGAAGGTCTCAGGACTCATCAATACTAACCATCCTCCATTACCACACATACAGAAAGACATACACACATAACTGTCTGGGTGCAGACATGCGTGCATGAATTTAAACATATATTGCAACCAATCAGGTGCACACACACACACACACACACACGTGCACACACACTCATTCTTTACTTGCCATTTAACCGCAAGTTAGTACCATTACCATCCATACTGGTACCATCTACCTCGACAGTGATAGGCGTGAAGGGAAAACCACAAACCCACAATGCATTTCTCCAGTAAAGTTAAACAGCAAAGAGACAAAAAGGGAGATAGCAGCAGTCGAAGGACAGGCAGCAGCGGAGAGGCTAATTGAGAGGAGGGGGTTGGTGAAGTGGGAGAAGAAGGCATTGGCTGGTTCAAATGGAAATAGAAATTTCTATCTCTCACTGAATTGTGATTGTATAAGGAATGCTCTAACAGAAATATGCCCATTGTTATACATAAAACTTATAAATTATATACTTTAAATATGACTAGTTATCCTCAATAAAAGCTGTGGCCTAAGCTGCAGCCTCGTTACCATGGATACACACGCATATGGTGACACAGCATCTAATTAATTAATCAATGACTGACAGCAGAGGATTAATCAGCTTTGCCGGCTGAAACGCAGCCAAGAAAAAGGACGCGGATACACACATGGTCACTCTCCGACAAACAGCCACAGCTCTTGATGTTTTGTTTGTTTGTTTGTTTGAATTAAATTAAATGGTATACATTTAGGGATTAGGCTCTCAACTTTTTTAAGCTTTTAACAAAACTCAGATGGGATCAAATCAGGATTTGCTGCCTGTCCATGAATCATAAAATTGCTGGAGTAATAAAGAACTATGTGACAAACCCCTAATCCTGGGTTGGAGATGTATTTTAAAACAGTGAACAAGTGACAAGCCTCCCTCCCTAACCCTTAAATAACTACTTACATAAGCGAAGGGGGTCAACCCTCTTAAAGCTACCCCTACCCCTTCAGAAAGATGCCCAGACACACCAAAACAACATCAAGGAACTAGTGGTGACGAAGGCCGACTGTTGCGTAGCCTCACATGGCCTGTGTCCCTGCCAAAAACTTGCACTTGAACACACCGCAAAGACAACAGCCAGCGGCCAACTAGCACATATGTTATGTTGGAACTACCCATCTATACCAGCAGGTGGCAGTAGTCAGTATTCGTCACTGAGAAAAGGACACCAGAAGACCGATGGGACGGATTCAAGATGCTAGTTAGCCAGGTAGCACATTGGTAAAACTAATCAATGTTGAAAAAATGATATTTACCGTGCGCTAGCAAACAATAACGCAAACAATTTAGAATATTTCTGCTAAAAAGCTCAATGGCTAAAAAAAAAAGCCTTACCTAGTATAACAAGTTTGTTTTGATCTCATGCCCTACTCTCTTCTTGTGTACAGAGCTTAACTGCCAATTAGATTGATATCATTCTCCAACGGCTCGACCATCTGCGACGCCGATTCAGCATGCTAAATCAGTTGAAAAAAAGCCAGTGAAAGCAGACGAGGACCAACGGCGCTGGACACATTGCACAAACTAGGCCGAAAGATATTCATCTACGGCCCGACATTGATCAACGCCCTACTGTCGACATGGTGTGTCAGGGCCCATAGATTGGAACAATCCTTCTAGCCCCTAGGTGAACTGCTGGCACATGGGATGTAAGCCTATTGTCACACCCCTACTGGGGAATCCCCTTTTTTTTTTTAAATGGTGTTATGTTTGGATGGGTGGTGAAGGGATACAGAGGCAGGATTTGGAGCTTTACTCATTTATATGTTTTGTTTTTTAATGGATTATTATTCATTTTTGTTATCTGTGTGTTTAATTTAAAAGTAATGGCAAAAATCTATCATAAAAGATTCACTGCTCCGAAAATGTGAATCTCTGCATCTGCTGTCCGTGAGAAAACTGCTTGCCTTCTCATATCTGTCTGTAAAACAGGAAGCCAACAAATAGAGCATGTCTGGGAACCCATGATGCAAACACTCACTTTAGACGGAAGGTCACAGTAGGGAAGTGTATCGTGAACAAGTTTATCTCTGGCTCGGTCACGGTGTCATCCTATTCCCTGCTGTGTCAGTACACGCACGCACATAAATTTTGCCTAGTCACAGCGCAAACAATGACCTATCGACCGGCCTCGGAACTTGACAAACACACCACATGCACAGGAAGAGATGATGAGGATGCAGTCCAAGATGTAGAGGGCAGAAATAGAGGTAGACAGAGAAGGTAGACAGACAATGAAACAGGAGAGATAGGAGGGAAACAAAAAGGGAAAAAAGGTGTGAGAGGAAAGGAGACAGAAAGTTGTAGGAAGGAAGCAAGGAAAGGATGTATGGGCATATGATGAGAAAGAAATGAGGAACAGTTTCGACCACGGCTGCATATCAATCAGTTTTATCTCCCTATTACCAGCACACATACACAACCTCCCTCGTCACCCCTGATCATGCAGACCGTTGGAAAGAAGCACGCCCTAGAGCTGTGATGCCATTGGCCAGCAATGATGTCATCTCTTCCTGGAGGTTGAGCAGCAAGCTGAACAATTGGCTGGCTGAGGCAGACAGTGGGAGAGCGCCGCTGAGGTATCAATTCCATTCATACAAAGGCAGCAATGGAGCGTGTGCGTATGTATGTGTGTGTGTGTGTGTGTGTGTGTGTGTGTGTGTGTGTGTGTGTGTGTATGTGACCACTCCCCACTGAGGCATACAGGCAGAGCTATTAGGGCCGTGTCCATCATTCAGAGACACAGACAGTACCTGCTGGGATGCTCCCTAATGGACGCTCTCTCTCAGTCACACACACACACACACACACACACACACACACACACACACACACACACTCGAAGTTCGCTCAAATGCACACTATCAAATATGCAAGTAATCAAGCATGCACACACACACACTCTTGCACATGCACAACTGATGGGGGTTGGGAGGGTTGAGATGGGTGTTGTCTCCCTGTTGTTACCGGGCTGTTGTCATGGCGATGACGATGGAGCTTTTACTGCTTGCTGGGACTTTGCAATAAACAACACACATACACACACTCTAGCACCTCTTTCCATTGATGCACGTGCACACCTTTCGAGAGCAGCCTTGCCCTTGCAACTGCTTTCAAGCAACAGAAAAAAAACCCCAGAAAAAACAGAAGAGGCCTCGCTTTCAGTGTGTGGAAGTGTGTGTGCGAGTGTGTGTGCGAGTGTGTGCGTGTGAAGGTGTGAGTGTAAACACTCCCATGGGAAACACTAGAGTCGTTCCTCTAAAGAGAAGCTCAAGGGAAATTAGCCTGTGATAGCCTGTTACAAAGTGCTGCACGTTCACTCTCCTTCTCTTCCTCTCTTTCCCCCCTCACATGTTTTACACTCCCCTCCCCCTCTTGCCACCCACACCTCCCGCTCCTCATCCAAACACCCCTTTTTTTAGAGTATGATGTCACTCGCAGGCTTATAATTGCCAGCATAGCTGTTGGGATCTCTTCCAACACTTCACGTGTGAACACAAAATGCAAACCAGCCCTGAATCTTATTTAAACACACTGTACTTGCAAGTTTTTATGAAAAATTCAGCATGCACTCTATAGATAGACGCAAATCCAGATAGCACATACTGAAAGCCATTTCACCAAACATGATAACGCAATTTGAGATGTCCCGATACAGGAAATAACTGCCTTGCTGCAGGATGTTCTTTGCCTGTGCATTGTCCATTACTGTCTTATATCTGGACACTTCTACTGCGCACAGGAAACATAATAAACGATATCCACTGTTCTATCAACACAGTCTTCTCTTCCATCTCTCTACTAAAACCCTGATTATGTGTATGCATGAGTTACATGTGTCCCAGCTCACAATCTGTGTGTCCACACTGCATGATTTCTATCTTATTAGCACAAGTGTAATCTAATTTGAATTGAACTACATCCAACAAAGCGATCAAATTTCAGTCAATTAAATCTGTTTCATCTCTAATCAGTATCTGTATCTGGTTTCCATTAACACCCCCGATCTGCTTCATTAATAACTAATAAATGTTATCAGTATCTTAAGCAAAATTCCACTCTATCTGCCAAGTCTTCTCCACCTCTGAGTAAGTACTGGTGTTAAACTGGTGCATCTGTAATTTAGCGCTGGAACAATTAGTCAGTTTCTCAACTGACAGAAAATCTGACATTTTCAATGATCGATTAAATCGCTTAAGCTGTTTAATAAGGACAAATGCAAATGACATGCAAATTGTGTGACACCAACAATTCATCGAATCTGTCAACCCGTGCATGCGTGTGTAGGCATGAACACATACATGAGTGAATGTCTGCATGTGTGTGAGAGAGAGACAGAGTGAGCAAGTGTGTTCATTGCCATTCTCAGCTGCTCCCTGCAAATCACCCAGAGACGCTCCGACAGCCCCCCAGTCTTTTTTCTTAAAGGAAAATGATGCATTAAAACTCCACAGAGGTCCGGGGCCTTCTGTAAGTCAAACACACTCCACCCAGTGGGATTTATTAGAAATTAGAGCAGAGAGCAACACTGGCACAGGAGGCTGGGAAACCTTCACCTAAAGAAAATACAATCTCCCTGGCAAAACAAACTCCGCACTGAATATTCAGTCTACATAAATAAATAGTTTCCTTTCCACAAACTTCGTAAATGTAGAACACAAGCTTCAATAACTAAATCTGAACATTTTTAAATTACATCTTCCTCTGAATCATTAATTTGGACAACAGGATTTGTACTGTAACGCGATAAGCTAAAACAAGATCAATTATATGCTTTAACGAGCTAAATTAACACTCTCACTAGTATCAGAGCCATCTCAATCAGGGAATTCTCCAAATCCAATTTGATTTGATGTTAAGGTTGTGATTTAATTTAATTTTCAATTTAAACTATTTTTTTCAGCACTGACAGCGATGCCAATGTTATGTCGAAAACACACCAAGCAGCAGCAAAAGTCTCGCCGCAATAATTACATTTTTCTCCGGCCAGGAGGCGTGTTCAGGCGGGAAGAAGTTCTTTGTTACAAACGCCAACATGACGGTACAGTGGTGCAGCAGTTAGCATTGTCACCTCACAGCTGGTTTGAATCGAGGGTCGGAGGTTTGACTATGCGGACTGTGTGTGTTCTGTTCGGTTAACTGGTGACTGTAAATTGCCCGTAGGTGTGAAAGTGAGAGTGAATGCTTGTCTGTCTCTATGTGTCAGCCCTGTGATAGTCTGGTGGCTGCACTTTGCCACGGGATCAAACACCCGCAACTCACTGAGCTCGAAGCTGCCACCGTAGCTTTCCACAGACACTGCATGGCAGCTCACTGCAGGCCGCACTTTGCAGCCGCTTATTGTGTTTTAGACCACTGAGTCTTGATTCGTAAAGATTAAGAGATCATTGGGTTTATGCTCTGACAACTGTCATTACCACTGTCAAATTCTTATTTAAAAAAGATGGGTTACATGATATGAAGTGTGATGTAACCCCCATATTATTATGGAATGCACCACTATGGCCATATAGTCAAATTCTAATAATTTATTTGAGTTGTAATAACTTATTTCACCAATCAATTGGGAACAAAAAAGAGCCACTGAATATCAAAAGGGTTTACAGCAACAGCTTGAGCAACAGCTTGAGTTCCCTTCCTTTACTTGCTGTAAAACTAATTGCCCTCTAGGGACAAAATAAAGTTGAAGCTGCAGTTGAGTTTTACACCTGCAAAAGGCCATCATGTCCTTGCTTGACTTTCACTTTCACTTGCACAGCCTACAAAGTTTGTAGTTTACATAACTGATGGGGAAAGCAAAATGTTGCCACATCGCTGACTCACTCTATTATAGTCCTCTATTCTTCATCAATGGCCATAGTGTCTGAAAAAATGCAGCTCCAGACTGCCAATAACACCATGTCCTGACTGGATGTGATGGGAGCAAGTGTCCGCGACTAAATCAGACTGATTGCATTTGTTTTTTTATTAGACTGTCCTAATTGCCTGCAAACGACGCAGCACAATGTGGCGTAATGCAACACCACTCTGAGCTAAACTTTTGTCAGATGCCTTGTTTTTGCTTTATTCTGTCGCTTGTGTTGGAAGCAATGGACGAGGAACGGCTGTTTCATGATGTTCACATGAGGAATTACTACAGGATACCTCCTTATTTCACTACATAACCCAAATAAGTTGGCATCTGGCTGGAGCGAGATTGCAGGAAGATGAATATTTCTGGTAAGAAAGTAGTAGTACGAACTCATCATCTTTTCAATGATTACTCTGAGTGCACAGCTACATGTAAGTGGTTTCTTTACATGACGTGACAGAGCTCGATATTTAACTGATAAGTCTGATGCTTGCATCCAGCTAGGACTCAGTGTTAGCTAGGTTATGTCGTCCTAGAAACGTTGCTTCTTTTGTTGTTGTTAGCGCACAGGAAGACAAGTACCGAACCTGTTTTTGGATTTTGAAGATTTCCATCAATCTTTAATTCACAACTAAAATCATGACACCCCTAATTTCAGTGTCTGAGAAGGTGCTATACTTCTCAAATGCATCCATTTCAAACCAGAAGGCCCTTCTCTCTTTGTACCAAACAATGGGCATTAAAAGCCTGAGAGCACAACTCCCTGTGCTGGAACGGCTATCCGTTTCATTTGGGAAGAACTGAGCCTTTAAAGCCGCGCAGGCCTTTGATCCGACGGCCTCCGCGTTCTCCGAGGTCAGGTGAGGTCAAAGATGAGGAGAGCAAACAATTGCCAACCTCCTGCTCCAAATCCCTCCACTATGCCACACTCCCTCTCAGCTGTGTCGTTCCCAGCATATGTGAGCGTGGTGTGTCTGTGTGTGGATCCACAGGCATGTGTGATTTCTTCAGCGAGAGACTAGTGGAGAGACTTCAGAGGATTGATTCACACGCACATGCGCACACACACACATAAACACACACGCTGTTCAGCCCTCCGTGTCAGTTCTAAAGGTTTGCTTGTAAAACTAACAGACACTTGACTTCATTCATCTTAAAATTAGAATTTGTGAATGAATGTAGCGGTAAGAGAAGACAGAGTGAGAAGTGAGGGAGCCTGATAAGAAAAAAGGAGGAGAGAGGAGAATATTATTCTTATTCTCGATCAATGGCGAGCAAAGTGGATGCAATACATAAACTGTGCTAATGGGCGATGCTATCAACCTACTTTCAATGTTAAATTATACCTTTATGTTCGCAGTTACCAGGAGCTCTTTTACAATTTGTGATCATCGCTGGGTCATTTCTCTTCATTCAGACTTCCTTCATTAGCTTTCGTGTAAGGTGATGGTTGCTATTATTAAGCATGGTTTACCTAGCTCTTAAAATCCACAGATTCAAACACATCTGACAAATTAAATAATGAAAAATCAGATTCAGCAAGCAGAACAGAGGACAATTACTGTAAGTACAGCATCGGCTGAGATGGCAGGAATTGCAGAACTCTGTTAAACATTTCTGAGTTTCTACAGCGCCGCTAAAAGATTAAAAAAGTCAAAATGTAAATATTCACCAAAGCAATTACTTTCAGCCCTATGCTTTAAATGTTGAGAGAGAAGAAGATAATTACAACACCGCGGGCCATTTTCATCATCTAACCTGCAGGCAGGTATTCGTTTGGATAATCTCTCTCCTCCACCGGCCCCTGTTTAAAGAGCCGAGACTTAATGCACAGAAGCATTTACCATACGTTTTCTGTCCTTACGCTCTCCTATTTTAAAGCTTTCCTCTATCATGTCGAGAGAGAGAGGGAGCAGATGATTACATGAAGCACTGAGCTGGAAAACTCTGATCCTGGCCCGCAGCTAAAAGTCATGATATGAAGAGACCAGTTTTGCATTTTCACTTGTTTGAACCACGAGCACATGAAATTTACTGAACCATACACTGCCTGGAGACACATTTCTACCAGACAGCCTGGCTGTATTTATATAAATTACAATATTTGTAGCCCTTTCACTAATGCCATCACCTGACTGCTCTTAAGTCGGAGCACATTGAGAGGTGAGCTTTCAAGGTGTACCATCAACCTTAACATTATTTGATAAGAGGCTAAAAGAACCGTATGTCAACACGTCTATTAATCCACATTTTATCCTTATAAGAATTAATGTACTCTTTATACCTTACAGAGTAAGCTGCCTAATGGTAAACTGCAGCTGAAGGACCACTTAGAGTTTCCTCTGACCTCCCAGGCCAAGATGAAGATTAAAAGAGAGTCTGGGCACAATGTATCAGAAGGACAAAGCACTGCTGAGGAATGAGCAGTGGACTCTTTAGTATGCTGTTAAAGTTAACTCAGCACTTCCTGTGGCTGCTTCACAGCAAGAGCCTTCAAGCAAAGACAATATAGGTCTTCTGTTCGGCTGAGGACATGACACGGACTACACTGCAGTCACATAGCCAGTTCATAATTTGGTGATGAACACCAAAGTGTCTTTGCTGTTCCTTGAATTTGTCTGACGATTTCAGCATCTGCTCATATCGTCAGAGGGTCCTGAATCTCGTCATCTCTCTACTTAGACATTTTGTTGCCGTCTCCATGTAAATAAGCCTTCTTCTTCACATGTGGATGTTTATCTTTTTCTTGTTTTGTGTGAGCCGCATGATTGAAACATCATTAACACCCCGACTGAATTCTTCAGACTGTTACCTGCTCTCTTCACTCATGGGCTCAATGAATATCACACGGACTTCGTGCTAGGGACCAGGCAGGGTAAAGTCCATTTAAATATTCGCTTTGATGGATTTGGACATTTGTATTCCCACAAACAGCTCCTCTGGGTAATGTCCAGATAATTTCCGGTTTGCGGGTCATGTGCGACATGATATAATGTTAGGGGGAAACCTTGCTGTTTATTCTGTCTCCACATTGGCTAGAATGTAATTGACGTCCTTATGTAAGCAAACACACATGTAAACACAAGGGCAATAATGTGCGATGTGTGGACATGAGGGCGGCACGGTGATGCAGTGGTTAGTATTGTCGCCTCACAGCAAGAGGGTTCCTGGTTTGAACCCAAGGTGGGGGAGCTCCTTTGTGTGGAGTTCGATCAAATTTGCTGACTTCGCTACGTTGGCAACGTAATCATCGTGATGTGCCTATTTTTGACTGAAATTATGTTCAAATTTTCTTGACAAGAAACATGTTAGCATGCGAATAATGATAGTTTTCTCTCAGAAGTAAAGGAAGGTGTTGCAGGATGTTAATGTAGTGCTGCAAAACCTGTAGGGAGGCAGTTGAGGTGGATGGTTCGGCGTAACAAAGGTCTGATTTTGACTTTGGTGTCTGAGGTTTGCATCCTGTCTCCTACAAACAGTTACAGAAATGCCGGTTTCTTTAAACAATTATCCAGATCTTTCTCTCACTAGTAACCAAACCGTAACTACAGAGGTAGCACATTTAAAAAAACACGCACATGAACTCTATTTGTGAGTTTTTAAGGTCACAATTGATGTTGCTCTGCCAATAGGGGCACCGGGATTACAAAATGCTCAAAGGGTCATCTGGGAAAGCAATGACAATCAGTGTATTTTCTTAATTAGATATGAGGACCTGTTTTAGTGTTACTTAAATCTCACTCCAAGGAACTCTCATTAAATCAAAGAGAGGTTGCAAGTGTCGCACCAACTTGTATAAAGTAGTTAATCTAAAGAATTGTTGATCGATTACGCCGGCTTAAACTAATCCTTCTCTTCAACTGAAGCAACAAACAAACCAAGGAAGAGCCGAGAACCAAGAGATGTGAATGAAAAACAAATTTACCGAATGGTCTGAAGCCCCCACACACACACACAGTGTAACACACATGGGAAACACATACATAGCTGACACAAACACACACGCGCAGGCTTCTTCCTCATTACTGCCAAAAACATCACAGTGCTCTAATGAGGATATGGACTGTGGAAACAAGGCAATTTAAACACACACTCACACACACAGATGCACGCACACACACAGCTGCCCTTCACACTATGAGCCCGAGGGTGTGACAGGCAGGCACGCCAAAAGAGGATTTGTGGTGAAAAGCTTTGGGGAGGAGGGCGAGAGGGAGAGGGAGATAGGAGGAGTGGAGAAGAGGGGATTACATGGTGAATATTTCAATACTAAAACATACCAATTGGCTTGGGCTCTCTTTCTGGCTTGGACGGACAGATACACACACACATACACACACACAGACACATAAAGGCATTAGCAGGGGCCATATCTTCTACAGCTAGCTTAGCACTGACTAGACAGAGAGTGGGGTGATGGGTAAAGCTAATACAAACTGCAGGGACCCCTGGGGAGCTGACCGACGAGGTGATTGCTGGTTAACCTGCTGTGACTGACTGACTGGACCTAAATTGCCCGAGCTCTCATTTAATTTAAGAACATCTTTTGGAGGAAAGTCCAAAAAGCATTAGACATCACCGAAAGTAGTAACTTGCAAGAAGCAAAGATGTATGAGACGTTTTTTTTGTTACTGTAAAACTAATAACATCAAAGTACAGACTGTGCTGTATGTAGTGATACATTATGTAGAGGAGGCTCTATAGAAAGGACATACAGCTGGCAGTACCAATTCAATTTCGGATATTAAACTATGACCTTCTCTTGGGAATAAATCATAGACGAGACTTACAGAGGGGACATCAATGCAATAAAGCTTGCCACTTTAATATGTATGACTTATTTGTTGCAGGATTTCTTGACAAAAATCGTCCTGCTGCATGAAATAAATGAAGCTCTATGATGCTCTGACTTGTTAATATCACCACAGCTGAATATTTACACTTTTTATTTTTAAAGAATGTGTGAATTTATCTGGTAAAAATCAGATTTTTAGCAGTTGAATTTGCAATGCCAACACCCTGTGTATTTTCTCTGGTGCATAATTGGCCGCTCATTTGCATTTGAGCCCCATTCGTCTCTTCACATTTTAGAAGATCCTCTGAGCTTTGCTCTTCACGAGTCCTTCGCTTACTGTAAACTACAGTGATCAGGATGTTGTTGCAGCCGAAAACACAACAGTGTCTGGGTGCACAGGGACATACGCTCAAGGTGAACATCAAATCTAGTCCTCTCTTTAAAATGTGTTTTCTGTGAGAATCAGCCTCACATTACACTGTATTGTCATATTATAGCCTTTTATTATTCCACAGTATGCAGAATGAATATCACGAGGAGTTGAGTCGCTGAGAATCTCTTTGCACAAACAGAAACTTGGTTAACAGTGCACAGGACTGCATGGCAGAAAGGTGCCATGTTGCGAGGTTGGAGGTCGACAGCAGTGTTCCAGATACAGTCGGGCTGCAGGAACGCTAAAGGACAGAGGGACCGGCTGCTGGCTGGCATGACGGCTGCCACATGCTGGTCAGGTCAGCGGGGACCGAGGCTACAGAGTCGAGTGGCAGAGAGAGGAAGGAGAGAGAAAGTGGCTCGCAGAAAAGAAAGGATTAACTTCAAAAACAATCTAAGCAGAGGGGGCAGCTCTGTGTATTTGTGTGTCCATGCATCTGTTAATGTATTTGTGTGTGTGTGTGTGTGTGTGTGTGTGTGTGTGTGTGTGTGTGTGTGTGTGTGTGTGTGTGTGTGTGTGTGTGTGTGTGTGTGTGTGTGTGTGTGTGTGTGTTAGTTTTTCTGGGGACTCATTGGGGGTTTTATCGCTGCGGGAGTTCAGCGGACAGTTACATTGTCCCAGTTTCATCGATGCGCTGGAAGCACTGGGTATAATGCAGACACAATGGTTAAGCTGTATGTGTGTGTGTGTGTGTGTGTGTGTGTGTGTGTGTGTGTGTCCATAGTTTGCATACTGCAGTCTAGACCAGGGGATCAAGTGTAATCTCTCTCCACTGATACAGCTGATGAGCTGTCCACTGTCGCTGTGTGTGACAGCGCAGTATTGTTAATCAATTCATAAATTCATTTTAAAAACAACTTGTTTTATAGTGAGGGTGTGGGCTTTATTTCAACATTGTGTGGGACACATATGGAACAGGGGGATTGGGGAACGTCGTACACTTAATTTCCCGCATTCTGGTGGATATTAATGTGCCATTTTTGGATCAATTTATGGTTGACATGTCATCGATTTCATCAAAATAAAAGTCTAGTGTTTTATTGGGGGTAATGTCTGCCCCCTGAAATCCATACCTACTTTTTTATAGTATTTAACCCTTGTTGGCTGCAATTATGCCTTTAAAACTTCCCTATGAAGTATCAACAGTTTGAAAAGAGAAAATATAATGGTTAAAATAATCTGTAGTGGGAGCAGTTTCTCCCGCTGTGGTTACTGACCACTAATGAACACTCATTAAGCAACAGCCTGCGTGAATGAGAGAATCTGTAGTCATTAGTGGTGGGCTTTTTCTGTGCTTTTTTTAGGGGGGTAGAAAAACTGATAAGAAGATCAAGATCGACATCATTGGTTCCCCTGAGTGTTCCCAATTTCACACACCATCCAGGCGGTGAGTAATCTTTACGTCGTCAGATAAAAGAAGATTCAATCACAAGTTGGAAGTGTCTAAGAGAAAAGTGTGAACATCATAACAAATGTTTACCCCCTGGAGGCAAAGAAAAAGCATCAACATGACATCGAATGCGCCGAACAAGTAATGATTAAAGCATCACTTCTCTGGGTAGCCGACACCGTCTGGGTTTCATGACACACAGCATTGTGCTTGACAAGCTATGTTTAATTGGAATGGACTGGGGGATCAATATTGGTCGACAGACAAAATCACACTGTTTGTAAACAAATACAAGTTATAGGGAATTAAGTCTTCTTCTTTTTTTACAACAGAAAGGCTCCCACTTAACTCTACCCATTCAGCGACTGCTAATTAATTTACCCCCCTCTCACACACGCACACACACACCTACCACAACAACACCACTTCGCAGGAACCCTATGACAGATTCAATTAAAAATAACTTCATTACTCTGAAACACTTCACTATAAATAAAAGCAGATGCTTCCAAAACCTAGAAAGAAACGAGCCAAGAATCCCTCTCTGTCTCTCCGACATTTGTTTTTAGAACAAAACAGCCAAAGTAATCCAGCATGACTGTCTCAGCTAGTTGTCACACTGACGAAATGTCCTGCTGCCAGGGACAAGGTGGGACACGCCAACACCCAACATGAGGATAACCGCCCTGAAACACACTTCAACCGCACACACAAACACAACTCTGTGGCTTGCCCGTTTAAAGTAAAGCCATAATTATAGCAACACAGTCGGCTGCAAACAACGTGGCAGCGAGAGGAGAAGAGAAGCTCCTACATGTTCTGCTACAACCACTTCAGTCCAGCACACATTCATAACCCCGGGCAATAACATTGTTTAATTCCCCACAGTCTACTATTTCCTATTATCTCATCTATTAACCAATTCTCTTTAAGAACTCTCTATTTTGCCTCTGCTATCTTTTAAAATCCTCCCACTCTGAAGAGTCTCATGTTTGGTAATATTCTACAACCTTTGGTCTTTGCAAACCCTGCCAGAGAAAACAAACAGAGAAGCGTCGTGATCCCTTGAATTTCTTGGTCCCTGAAAAGTTGACATTTTGAAAGCAAGCTTTTTGCCAAAGAGCATCAAATATCAAGCATGACAGACACAGAAACACACTACTGTATACACATGCAAAATATACCGTGGGTGTCATTTTGTCTCGGGAATAAGGTCAGATATTAGGTTTCGGGCGTGAAGCCAGAATTAGACCAAAGTAAAACTGATATGCTTCAGTCTACTGTACCCGTCACACATCTTCCCTTCCTCTCATACACAAACACACAAATCACAAACATTCTTTTTCTCTCTGTCCCTCTCCCCCCTTTCATCCATTTCCCTCTATCTCTCCCCTCACTGTGATTTCTCACAGTCCATCTGACACCCAAGTACTGTACAGCATCTATGATATCATCAGTCTGCCAGCTCCCAGGCAGGCTGACATTACCGGCTGCCGGGACAGGAGAGGAGCCAACAGTGAGCACACCTCCCGCGAATACACACAAGCACAAACACACACACACGTGCACAGACAAATGCGCCAAATGTAAGGAAACTTGGATGAAATCAGGACACACATATGCCTGGTGGTGACATATCACGGACTGCGAGGACTTTGTTACACACCAGGAAGCCATGCCTCTCTGTTTCTCCATCTCAACACATGCAAACAAACAGAAACACACATAGATGCTCACTCACCTGCACCTGCATGAAAGACCCCCGGTAAAAGCAGCATGCTGCAGCCGACAGGGCACTCCACAGACTACACCTCTCCGTCATGGTGGGTGCACACCTTCCTCTGCTACCTTTCCTCAAACCTTTCCCCCTTCGCTCCTTTTTACTTCACCTCTCCCTCTTCTTGTCTTCCCCCGTCTCCTGTCCTCTTCTTTATCTCTACCCCCCTCCCAGGGTGTCCGATCTCAACCCCAGCCCCTGGGCTAAGCTTGTCCCACCCCTGCCAGCCTCCTCTCCTGCCTGCCTGCCTCTCAGCCTGGCTAACAGCCCCTCAACATAGTGCCACCACTACAAAACCAGGCTACAAGCTAAACAGCTAACACCAAACAGCTACAGCTTGCAAGCAGCTGCTGGTAACCACATCAGCTACAAGCTACGAGCGAGCTGCTAACAGCTGGTACTGATAACAGCTACAGATACTGCAGCTCCTGACATCTCGGCTGCTTCTGCCCCGCACCGGCTTCTGTCGCTTCTGCTCTCGCTTCTCTCCCTCTCACTGCACTTGCTGCACTTCACGAGGCTGCTAGGGATTACCTCATTGCTTGCTGATGAAAGGAGTGTGGGTGGGGGGAGGGCGGACCAGAGAGAGAGAGGGTGGGAGGGAAGGATGGATGGAGGGAGGGAGGGAAGGAGGGAGGCAGGCAGAGGGGGGGTATATGCTAGCAGGCACAAGCGGAGAGGAGTGCTGTCGAATTGCAGGCACAAAACACCACCCACCCAGCCACCCGACGACCCCAGCTTCACTGCTGAGACAATGCTGACACTGGGTGGGGGGGGGTGGAGGGGGGGGTGATGGAGGGAGTAAAACAAGGAGAAAGTGAATAAAGATGGGAAGAGGGGAAGAAAAGATGAGCTGATGAATGAAGAAGATGCGGGTAGAAGGAGAGAAAGGAGGAGAAGTGCAGCCTCCCAAAGGAATCTAACCTTTCTTTTGCCATGAAAGAAACCCAGCAGGGGTGCCCCCCACCCTACCATACACACACACACACACACAGGCACATGCTTGAATGCAAATTCACACCTTTTATTCCACCTACATATCGACACACACGCACACCAATACTAGGGATAGCAGGAGCTACAGAGCTTTTGGTTCCTGTGAAATAGTGTTGATAGAAATGTTTTCCTTCTGCATGAGTGTGCGTGTGTGAGAAAGAGAGAGAGAGAGCAAGCGAATGTGTGTGTGTGTGTTTGTGTGTCTGTGTGTGCAGCAGAATATAATGATGTGTCTCTAAAAAGCCATGCAGACTGCAGCTAGACAGCTCATTATAGGCTGAAACACACAGGCAGGTGTTTCAAGGATAACACGGTGTGATTTTCACCGGCCCATTTCACATACAGACACACACACACACACACACACACACACACGTACACACACATCTACACACAAACACAGGAACACATACCGGCACTGAGATGTCAGGAGGGGTGGGGCTCTGTCTCCAGAGGCCTGAGTGAGTGACATCATTGAGGACGCCTCACCATGGCAACACTGCGAGAGCACTTGACAGCATCCAAAATTCTGACACTGCATTTAGTTGGGTCTGCACCACTGCAGGGGAAGCGTAACGCAAGAGAGAGACACAGCCAGAGAAGGAGAGAACATACCAGGTGACAAGACACAATGTATATGCTTCCTTTTCTTACTTTGTCTGTGCGGTGCAGAGAGTGACCTCAAAGACACATACGGCATCAGATGATGCCAGTAATCACGCTGCTAATCTGCCTCTTGAATGCATGCTAGTGGGTCACAGGCAGGAGAGAAAAGGCCGATAGATAAGGAGCTACAAGACACAGGGTGGATTCATTAACTGCAGCGACTCCTCTTAATGTAATCTCAAACCATCCAGCGCTGGATTAGACAGATTACACAGCGGGGACACAAATAATCTCATAAGAGGGGCCCTGTGCTTTCCTTCCCTCAATCCTCTGTAATACCGTGCCAAAACAATCACAACATACAGCGTGCTGCATCTGGCTGCTGTGCCACACACGCGCTACCTAAAATGCATGCTGTGGGAAACAGATGTGACAACATGATGGATGCAGAGTTTAAAGCATATATGGTCGGGCAGATGAGATTAGCTTTAGAATTGGCAGTGTTGGGGGTGTAATTCAGGTCATAATGAAAACGTATTGCACTGTCAGGTCCATTAGCTAAAAGCTGTTTTTATAAAACATACTTTTTATATCACATATCCCTGTCCTTTTAAACAAGTCTCTCTTTTTTTTTGCACAAGTGAAGAGAATCGTGCCAAGAGGAGCACATCCGCACACTGTTTGGAGGCAAAATACATTCTGAGCGCTCCAGCTCGTGTTTCCATGTCAGTCTGCATCCTCAGATGAATAAAGTCGAGTCAAACAGATATCAAATGGCTGCTGTGGGGAGCTGTGACATTAAAGCAACAGATTCACTGCAACTGAGTCATACCGTGTTCTGTGGAAATGTTTGATACAGAGGAAAATATACTGTGCTCTGCACTATGATATAACCCTCAAGGGTAGATGTCCTGGTGCATCAGAGACTTGCTCTTTTTACTTACTTTACTTCAGCAACTCAGAAGAACCATGGCTTGAATTAAACTGACAAGTGTCTGAAGATATTGAAATGCTGATATCATGAATTTCTTACAGACCTAAATATGGTGGATTCACTATTTCCATTTGTCTAAATCCTACATAATTTCACTGAGAATACATTAGCTAAAACTGGTAGAGTGCAGATCTCTGCCAGGCTGTCCGAGCTGATTACAGCCACTCCAGACAATTCTTGTAATTTCGGCAGACGTGCCATAGCACATTTCAGAAGATATGATATAATTATAAGGCTGAATGTATTATTTTTAAAAAGTAAAGCACACCCACAAAGCTGGTATTAACTTTGTCTGTAGGCTACAGCATAACAAAGTTGGAAATAAGAACAATAAACACAACTAGAACAGACACCGACTTATGGTAAAAGCCCAAATCTCAAGGGAAATCTGCAAGTCTATAAAATTTGGCAGACAAAACCCTTGAAACACTTCTGAAACACTCTCACTGTGGTATAACGCCATGCATCAGACAGAACAGAACCAGGTTGAAGCCGCTACATGGCGCCGCTTCGTCCAGTGGAATCGTCCCTCCCAGTTCCCTTACAGTCAAGATAGCAGCAACGATAACAAAGACAGGGACTAATTCATCTTGTAACATGCTAAACTTTAGTGGATCATAACATACCAGGTATAGAATTAAACTTCAGATGTTCCGCTTTAAAATAAGACCGAGCTTTCCTATGGATGTCACGTTCTGAGCTACATCAAAAGCCCAAACAACACCAAAGGCTGAGGTGAATTCCAGAAAATGTGGGCCTCTACCGACTGGTGATTGACATTTCGCTTTGTCCCGCCCCTTGGTGATGGTCCAACAAGCTGTCAAAGTAAGCATGGAGTCTGCACTGTTGATGATCATATTTTTGGAAAAATGAAACAGTGATTCCAGAGAGATGTGATGACACAGAGCTGGTTGAATATCAGCAAAGTTTCCCTGCTTCCCTTCACTGGTTCCTGTACAGCATGGTCTGTCTTTTTTTCCACTCATCATAATCATTAAGAAAGAAAAGCAGCGTGTGTATACATTCAGTGGGCTATATGTTCAGTAGCTAGCTAGCTAACCCTGCCCCAGACACAACATTTAGCTCCAAATCCAAAAAAACAGCCTGAAAATGAAGGAAATCTGTAACAACTGCATAAGAGTCAATGGAGCACAGCTGCGTTGTTGTCGACCCAAGGCTACATTATGATTGGCTAGTCTGCATCCAGGGGCGGGACTTAGCAAAGGGTCAATTGCGAATCACAGCAACCATGAGACATCCTTAAGCAGTCATATATGTGAACACGAAATATTAGGCTGATGGGTCCAGTAGTTTGTGAGATAAACCCCACACACACTCATGCAGTCGTGTACACACACAACTAAACACGTGATCCCCTGCAGGTTTATGCCTGGCAGAGATAACCAATGACAATTATCCACGAGTGCAACCAATAGAACAGTCCATAAGTTCATATTTTTATACTGCAGTTCATCAAGACAAACATATCAGATATGAGTCACCATAAGAAAGCAAAGATCATGCACCAATGTATTAGAAACTGTATTGTTAAATTTCTCATTATGGAGATAAATGTGAATATTTAGCCCGGCCTTTGCTGCTCCATTTCATTTAAGATGTTTTAATGAAATAGACTGAACGCTTTGCAGACACAGGTTGAAAGAAAAATGGTTGTGACTTCCCCCCATTTTGTGCCTTTGGGAAGACTAAAGAGAGTCTCATTCTTACGTTAGTGCCTTGTACACTTCATTACCCCGAATCGTCTGTCTTGTTCTTTTTCTTGCCTTGCTTCATCCTTTCCACTGCTGCTTCACTTTAAATCCTTTTATCTAGCTCCCTTTCATTCTCTGCATTCACAACAAGTGCGTCTGTCAGAGAACGTCTGTGCAGGTGTTCCTTCCACCATTTTCTTCAATTTCTTTCTCTTTTCCTTTTTTACTTTCACTGTTTTCCATTTATTGAACCTGTTCTTTCTTTTCAGCATTCCCCAAACTCCCTCCGTCTGTGCTCTATCGAATCCAACCTTTCTCCAACCTTTCTTATCACCGCGCTCCTCCCCTCATCTCTCTCCCCCTCCTTATCCCGACCTCTCATCACTAGCCTAACCTCCTCCTTCCAGCCTCCTTCTCTCTCTGATCTCTGCCTTTCCCTCCCTTCTCTCATACGTCCTTCCCTTCTCCTCCATGGCCATCCCTCCGCCTTCCCCTCCTTCCACACCTCTATCTCCACATCTCCTCCCCTGCTTGGAGGCGGTCTTCAGTTAAATATTAATTAGTGAGCCCCATCCCGCAGGCTGATAGGGAGCACAATGGAGAATCCCAGCATGTGCCTGCAAGCGTCCCACTAATGAAAGGAGTGTGTGTGTGTGTGTGTGTGTGTGTGTGTGTGTGTGTGTGTGTGCCAGTGTGAGGGAGACACACAGAGATAGAAAGAGAGCGAACACAGACGGTGAGAGAGTGTGTGAGAGTAAAATGTGTGCATGTGTGTGAGAGATGAAAAGAGACACACCGTGGGCAGATCAAGATTATACGTGCACACATATCTTTACGCGTGTCTATGTGTGCACACGTGCGTGTCTAAAAACAAAGGCCGAGCTCCGCTGGGGGTTAGTGGGGTACAGCTAATGATCTGTGTGTGTGTGCCTGATTGTCATCAGTGTGTTTTCACAGGGTGGACCCCATTCGCCGACTGGTTAATCCGTATCGAACCACCAGATATGTGTTTCAAAGGCCGTTTGAAACATCAGCCCGCGATAATGATGCAGCTGGAGAAGAGGCCTGGTAGGAAACGCTGCGACTTTGTCCGTGCAGACGTGCAGAAAAATATGAATTTAGGTGTGAAATAGCGCAATTAAAAATCAGCTGTCCTGCTTTAATCGCATTAAAATGACTTAGGCTTACAAAAATTGTGTTGCTGTAGCAACTAGACACATCCTCAGCGTGAATAAAGCAGTGTGTAATACTGTCTTACAGAGATCAATGTGTCCTCATTCTCTGCCTTGTGTACTGCTTAGTGGCATGAGCGTGCTGACCTTGAAGAGGGTGGACAAAATAAAAGAAGCACCTGAGAATAACATAGTCCTTCAGTAAATATCAGAGCTTTTTTTCTGAGACTCTCAAAAGGTGCTATTTTTGAGGCTGCCGTATGTGAAGCTAAGATTCAATAAGGTGTCTTTCAAGAAGCAGTGATGCTGGTGGTGAGCTTGTGACCACTGGTCCTCTTATATTTTGAGACTTTTCTCTTTACATCATTACATATTTATTCAGTGTTTTATGACTGACGCGCCAGGCAGCGACCACTGTACTGTAAATCATAATTACAAAAGGCAGTTAGACAATGTGCCAATTAAAGTTGAAAACCAATTAGCAAAGTGTGCTTGCAAATAGTCAGCAGTTCTAACTTGAGGCTTCAAGAATGGTGATGTCACTCATTCGGTCCGCCTTTTTAGTCCAGATTGAAACAACTACTGGATATGGTAAATGTGGCAAAGATAACTATGGTGCCCAGAGGATGAATCCTACTGATGTTGGTGATCCTCTGAGTCTTTCTCTTCTGCCATCAGCAGGTCAAAGAATTCACTTCTCCAAAATAAAAATGTAATATATATCAATATTTAATACAGCTGACTGATTGCCACAAAATTTGTTACTGATATTCATGGTCCTCAGAGGATGAAGCCGACTGACTCCAACGAACCTGACTTTTCCTCGAGGCCATCATGATGTTGACGCAAAACTCTGAAGCCCTGCTAGTCTTAAAAATGTTCCACTGGACCAAAATCTGTAAATGATTTAACCGACCCTTTGCTCTCGACTCTGGTGGGTTTTTTTACCAACTTGTCCCTGCTTTTCCAGCAACTTTTGTGCCACCAAACATGGATGTTTTACGCCAAAACACAATTTTTCCTCACCATAATCAAGTGGTTTTTGTGCCTAAACCTCACACCTTCAGCACAGCGTTGTTGACAAATGTAACAGAGTTTACTGTCACTTAGGTTGTCTCACTGCAGGGAGGGTGTATTTTTTGAGAAATGGGACTCTGGAGCAATGGGCATTTGTTTTTGGTATAACGGGCTGTCGGAGAAATGGGCTTTTGCTCCAATGGCACATTTTTTTAACTAATAGGGCTTCGGAAATTTGAGCCATCGCAACGATGGGCAGTCCCCACTGTGGTGCTAATGTTAGCATGCTAATATGCTCAGATCAGATGACAGTCTTGGCAGCACTACCTGCTAAAATTGTCATTATTGGCTTAAATTGCTGGTCAGCTGCAAACACTTGAAAAAATTATATGTGCAGCAATGGAAAGCTCTTAGCATGTCACTCTGAATATTGTGGGTTTCACCAAACTGGTATTTACTGCAGGGTATTGTACTGTACTTTACTGCATTTTAAGGTGATTCTGTTATTTTATCCGAGTCAGACTTTACAGATGTGCCATAAAAAGATATTGTGCATATCTGGGCCCTTTTCTCTTCGGTGACCTAAATAAACTGATTTATGCAAATAATGCGAGACGTAAACACAGTTGTTAACTGTATGTGTGTGCAGACGTGTGTCTGTGAGTCTTTGTCAGTCTGTCTGCACAGGAACAGTAACTGGAGACTTTCCAGGGGTGTGTAACCGAGGGCCAGCCCTGACAGTTTACACCCCCTCTCATTTACAGAGGCGCCACATTAATTCATCTACTGTAATTGTCACACACACACACACACACACACACACACACACACACATGTTCATGCACCCACAGGGCACTGCCTTAATTTAATCAGGCGGCACACAGACACATACAGATTTTGAAAATTCAAACCATTCGCATAATCAAACATGCAGTATTGCGCAGATACAGCTGAGCCCCTTTTCACACACACACACAGACACACACACGGATTTTTCTTCAGAGCAACATTGTGCCAGACGTGTGTTAATAAACCTCATATGATACGACCCGCTCCACCTCCCCCCTCCTGTCCCTCCCGTCAAAGTAGCACCAAACCAAACCACTTAAAAGGCCGGGAGACAAAGCAGGGCTCGGCCGCAGGCAAAAACAAACGCACACAGTCATAGAGCCACACACATCAACGTCATAAACACTGTTTCAAAACAAGCTCAAACTTAGACTGAACACTTCTGACTAACACGGTAGGACGCGGCCTGTTTTTACACTCAAAGTCACACAAACAAAAGCCGTCGATGTTGCTTGACCAGCCGTGTGTCCACATGAAAAATTAATGATGATGGATATTTTATGATAAAGCCTGAAAGATGAATAACTTGACCTCAATGTTTCAGGACTTTTCTTACTGATTGCTTGTTTTCTTTGAGTGTATTCAGACCAGATTGGTTTGTCTGTCTTTACCTCTGTCTCACTTTGTCTCATTTTATGTATGTGTGTGTATGTGAGTAAATAAACGTTCACGTGTGTGTGTGTGCGTGCACATGTAACAAACCGGAGGAGAGTCACTGGCCTGGTCTTTGGTCTAAACAGGGAACACTGCGACCAACTCCTGATTTAAACATCAGCTGTCATAAATGTTTCAGGGAAATGGAAGGAGATGGAGGGACTGCTGGCAGCTTTCAGGGAATGGGTGGGGCGGTGGGTGGGGGTGGGAGGAGCTGTTGTGGTGCTTGAGAGCAAGAACAGGAAAGAAGGAACAAATTTGGGTGACAAAACATGTATGAATCAATATGAAAAAAAAGCAGCTGCGTTGAGGTGTAAAACAGAAAACAGCACTTCAGTTCTTGCCTTTAAAATCGGAATGAATGCTTGTTGCGTGTTCAGTCACTATTACATGCATGAAATAACGTGAAAATTAATGTTAAAAGCAGTCATTTGTGAAGCTTATATAAAATTAAAATTAAACTTCAGAACCAAAAGAAGTTAAGCAACATTTATCTGGTGTCAACGCGAGAGTGGTTTTAATGGTATGAAGTACTAGTCACAGGGCGTCTTGGTGGCCTGTGGTGCAAAGTGTTTTATAGCAGAGGTGGGTCACCTTCCTGAAATAAAGCCCATGTCACGCATACTAAAAAATTAATACACCTTTATAAAATAAAAGACCAACCTTTTAGGGGGACAGAGCAGACAGCCACATATTAAACAAGTTTTTTAGGCTTTAATATACAAAGTAAATTGGTGATGAAGTGAGGTGCATGAGGTCGTGGGTGGCTTACCACTTTAGCTATACTAACACTAAACAGCTGTGTATAAACATGGCAGTAAAACAAGCCTATATTCGCAATTATGAGAGACTGATACAAAAAATGCTGATTTTCCATCTGTAATCCAAACTCTCTGATTATATCAGTATATCAGGGTAAAAACAACCTATTGGCCTTAATGAGGCAAGCAAAGTGTTACAGAAGTGTACTACACTGCCCCACACAGGCCAAGCGCAAGAACTACGATAAGACTGAAACGTAAATATGGCTTCAAAGTTTTTTTGAATTGTGCAGACAAATGTGTCATAGATAGAAACGTGGTAATGCACTTATCAAATAGACATTTTTATGCCTAAAAGACATTATCAATGATTTAACCTATGACCCAAAAAATGCAATGTAATTGTAGTTTTACTGAGCTCCCACTGTGTTACCTTAAATAGCTGTGTGAGTAATGCCAAGGCAAAGTGCAATGACTACAAGGAAGGAAACTGTGTTCATTTCTTACTACATTCAATTTGTATTTGTGTCTGTTTTAAAAAGAGTAACAGAGGGAAATGTTAACATACCCTCAAGTATTATTTTGTTGTAATATTCATGTTTGTCAAGTCTGACCTAACTGAGATTATTTGACATCATTCATCATCACTTATTTTAAGGTCATTGTGATGTTACCAGTTATTTTGTTGTTGGCATCATCCTCACTCTTACGTCACTTTTCACTGTAATATGCTTACTGTGATTTTCCTTGGCAGGAAAGAATCCCAAATCCCTAGAATCCAAGGCAGAGTGCAGTAACTACATTTGCCACAGTTTGTCTTGGGTTTTGGTTGGATTTTGTTGTCACTGCAATTTTTACAACCTATTTTCTCGAGAGCAGAACACGGAAATTTTGTCCAGAGGTTTAAATTAAGTCATAACTGTATTTTGACCCAAACTGTAGTGTGGTCAACCTTTGTAAGGCAGTACAGATGGGTAATAAATTAAAGGAAAAACCAACATGAAGTGTCTCAGTAGCCTCAAGAACAGCTCCAATGCTCCTTGCCAAGTCTGGAGGACTCTTTTTAAGGGATGAGCACCATTCCTCCACAAGATATTCGATAATGCCCCATTGATATATACAACCTTTATCTCACTGAGATCAAAATAGACCTATGTAGCCAGACACAACAAAAAAACATACAGCTTATAGACAGTCATTTGAATGTTTATGTCTATATTATATAATTTGGTTTTTTGGTGACGATAGTGGAGAACATTATTTTATACACTGGTCCAGAATCTTCCATATATGTTCAGCTGGGTCGAGATCTGGGGACTGTAAAGGCTGTAGCATTTTATTCACCTCATTTTCATACTCACTAAACCACTCAGTGACTCTAGTTCGCAGAAGAATCTGCATTTGAAATGTTTCTCCACTCACTCATCCCCCATTGCCTATTTGCTGTTGCTCTGCCTCCAACATTATAATCCTGACAAAGGAGGCAGTACAGTGGGATTTAACTATAGTCAATTTGTTGTGGTCAGAGGAAGTTGGATGTATTTGTTTTACAAAAGGAAGACAGGTCAGGGTCATGGGAGAAGGCTTTTACCACCCGCCTCTGATGGATAATCAATACAAAAACATATCCCAAGTGCTCAGCAGTTCACTTCTCCTCCCTTGTCTCTTGCTCTTCCTTCCTTTCTTCACTGTCTTGACTCACACTCTCCACTTTTGCTCTAAAAGTCCAGCATCTGCATTAATGTGTGTTCGTGCCATCCAGGACGTACAAATCCCTATCATCCATCTCCAAGGTCAAGAAACATCTTCACATGCTCTCTGATCTTTACTGAGCTCACAAACCAAGGCTATGGCCCCACCTACTGGCTGCAGCACAGACTGCGTGCCGGCCGCACAGTGCTGACATTAGCACTGCTTCACTCCTAATTCAATTAGCTAAATGGCAGACTGAATTAGGCTAAATGCAGAGCGTGCCTGCTGAAATGAGCACAACTGTTGAAGACTAAGGGCTAATAAGCAGCCACAATTATATCTGAGAGCTCACATTAAAAAAATCTAATTCAATAATATGGGAGAGTGGAGGAAACTCAAGCTGGGTTGATGGTGGAGGTTAAAAACTAAAACTCCCATCTATCGGCATCTCGGGCATTACATGTGTGCATGTGCGTCACTGACAGAAAAACACAGGGCGATGAAATGAGAGACCGTGTTTCATGGAGCGAGAAAACACACACAGAACACACGAGTTGGTGCAACCACACACACACACACACACACTCAAGGGCAGGACAAGGGCACGTACAGACGCACACACACCTGGACAGAGCAGACTTACCTGCACATATTCCTCCTGGCTCTCTGCTGGCTCCATGTGACTGTAGAAACACGAAGAGAGATCAAAGGAGGGAGATGTTAGGCAACAAAATAACAGATAAACGTCTGTAAACCTCTGTCAGAAACATCTGCACATGCTTCTGTGTTTGATCTGTGCTTGTAACAGGTGCACTGCATGTTACCACAGACAAAAAACCTGCCTGTATTCCCATGACCCACTTCTCCAGTGAGTAAAATGCTGTTGCAGTCCAGCTTCATGGCAAACGCATAGATAACAAACCCCACTGAGCATCTAAGGTTACTGAATATGGAAGTCGCCTCTCAAATCTCTCAGGCACCATAACTCACACTTTTACACTCACGCTGCATCCGGATCATGTGTCAAAACCCCTGCTGCGGAGCAGTCCTGGGAGCCACACTGTGGGTATTTTGTGATACAGAGCGAGCGCAAGCTAAAAGGGGCAATTACACTCCCGGACAAGTTTTAAGATCAATCAGCGCAGCTCCCAATTGCATGATGGGTCTCACAGGGCCCAGAGCAAAGCCGTGTTACACATGACCGCAGAGAGGCCAGATCAAAGGGCCCCTTTGTGGCAGCAGGCTCGGGAATGTTAAAAGGTCCCACGGCGGAGGAGCTCTACGTTCTTTTCCCAAGCTGCTCCTGTGCTTCAACATAAAAGAAAAGGTTGTACAGATGTTAAGTCTTTGCCTCCCATCATTTGCACTGATTGCATCAGCTTTTATTCAGAGAAGAATGTGACTGAGCTTTAAAGAGAAACGCATAGCAGTCATTCATGAGGCATTGCATCTAATGATTATTTTCACTGTCGATTATTTTCTATTAATAAATGAGTTGTTTGGTTTATAGAATGTCAGATAATGATGAAAAATGGCAGCCAGTGTTTCCCAGGCAAAACCCAAGATGATGTCCTCAACTGTCTTGTTCTGTTGCGCCCTAGAAATATTCAACATCATAAACTTAATGAAAATTTCATGCATGAGGCATCTCCAGCAGAGGATAATTTAATTTCATTTTCTTTCTCTTGGTTAAATATTTTGTTTATTATCCTGCCTTAGTTCACTGTTTACACAAAGTGTGTGTTAATCTGTGAGCAACAAACATCGTGAGGGGGCCCTTTAGTGTTTTTTTTTTGTTTTTCATTTTTCTCTTTCCTGTTCTGGGAGGACATGTTGAGTTGTACTGTCTTGTGAAGCCCGGCTGCAGTTTAATGTCATTTGGAGAGTAAAGACACCAGGAAATATTCACATTTAAGAAGCTGGACCCAGACAATTTAGACAAAAAAAAGGGAATTTCATAGTCAATTAATCAGTTTAAGATGAACCAATCGATTAATTGATTAATGGTTGCAGCTCTACACTACAGTAGAGCTGAAGTCAATGTCAGTTATACTAGCGGTGGTTCAAACACTTATAAACATGCAGAGTGTTTATACTTGTATGCTTTAATTTCACATATGAAAGTTAAATGATTCAAACCATTCCTGCAAAGCACATTTGGATAAACATTAAATATTGAAGATGCAAAATCTATTTCCCCACATAATCATGTGCAAACCACTTGTAATTTGATAACTGTAGTAAAGTCTTAGGGCTGCTGTGAAACTGCGGCTACTAGGGCAACAAAGCGTTTATCTTGGGTGCGTCAATACAACGGACAACCAAGAAAGGATGGCAGAGAAGTTACCTGCAGACCAATACAACTGGGCTGGACAGACACGTAAAAGGTTCACAGGCTGATATCAATGCAAAAAAAAAAAGGTCAGTTTATTTATAACATCTGTGCACAAAAAGGTGCTCAGAGTGAAAAATGTTGTACAAATCACAACATCCTCAAACACCAGTACATTGGTGCCTCTGCTCCACCTGACTGATTGATCACACCTGGTAGTTATCTGTCTGTGTCTATATCTGTATATATATATATATCTATATAGTAAAGGACTTAAAAGTTTGCTGCTGTTTTTATTCACTTTTTATTTAATTTTTTGCACTTTGAGCACTCCCTTCCACCAATCAGTTGATTGGGCTGTTTAAGATCAGCTGATGTAGTTGGGATGTGAGCTGATGTGAGCTGAGCTTGACATCGTGTCCTGCCTGAACTAACGCTATGCTCAGTTCTATGACAATGACGATTCCTCCTCTCTTGGTTAGTGGCAGAGAGCAGCCAAATGATATTAACAATAGGAGAGAGAGTGAAAGCGTAGCTGGTGCTGGTCTATCAATAGTGTGGGAAATGAGTATTTCAAATGCTCAGGATTAATATGTATCAATAAATCATTTTTTTATTTCACTAATGTCAATATTACTATATGTCCTTGATATCGTATTTGACTGACTTAATTTTAAAACCCTGTTTCTACTGTAATTCTAATAGTCCTACTACTCTTTACAAGCAGCAACAGCATCTGATTCAAGGATGTAAGAACAGAGGTTGTCAGAAGTAGAAACTGCAAAGCCCTCCTGCAGGAAGCTCTAATTTTGGTCTATGTAAGTAAAACTGACTCAATATTGGCTGTGACTGGGACTTCAATATCAGTTCATCTTCAGGTTAGTTTTGTGATTAATCAATTAATCAAATGAGTGCCCAACAAAGCAGTTGACATGCTCCGGCCCCTGAGGGACACTGAGGCAAAAGAACAAAACACATGATTATGCCAGCTGACTTCACAATCCCACAGACACCATGCCATAATTTCATTTCAAAGCCAAATCTTACCAGCCCCTGAAGGCACCACCAACACAGCCTGAGAATTAAGTGAAATTGGTCTTCCAGAAAAGCAGTCAAAGAAGTGAAGACCTGCACTTTGGACAGAGTAAGAACAGGACAGTGAAGCTGAGGGACAGGAGGACCAGTGATTTAGGGCTGAAGAGACAGAGAGTTCTTTGATGTGCCCATACTGAACTTACACTCCTCCATACAGCCGTATTTCCCACGGTCCCTAGCCTGAACTAATGGGCTGATGCTGCACGCTCGCACGTGCACGCCCATGCACGCCAGCACAACTGCAACCACACATGCACACACACGCTTTAAATCCCACTGTAACACGATACGCTCCGCTATCATGCATGGAATATTGGAGGCAGGGAGACATTGGCATGTCATGGGAAAGCTGCGAGACAATGCACTGTGCACTGCTGAGAAGAGGAACTGCACAACATCCTCCCTCAAACTCTTCAGTAAAGTTCTGCCTTTGTTTATAAACCCACTACAGCAGTATGAAACGCACACAATGAGCACACAAAAGGGCTTATTTATGTCCGGTCTCCCGTGTGTCAGAACAAATCAATGCAAAATAAGAAAACATCAGAGCAGCAACAGTGCGGCGGCTTTCCAGCGGCATCTGATCAATAAAAGCGATCGATATCACCTGCTGCCTTTAAAAAGTGAAGTAATGAATCCTGTTATCGTCTCACCTCACACCCATCGCCTCAGGCAAGTCCTGTCCACAGCAAAGTCAGCACAAACACTGTAAGATGCCCGACTTCCCTGGTGGGTCCACGCAGTTTAAACCGATTTGCGCCCCCTGGTTTACGCACTGAGCATGGGCGGATCGACATGTCTTTAAATATGTGCTGCTGCTCCCCTGCTGACCCACAGGTCCTCTACTCCCTCAGCAATGTGTGCAGTTTGTTAGTGCTCGGATATAACCAGGCCAACATTTACTGCATGGTCATTCTGATAAACTTAAAGGTGCCAAAATAGGGAAAAAAGGCCCTTTATCTAAAACCTCTGCTCAGCCCTTGCATTGAACAGTATTGGAGTGCATCAAAATACGTGAACACTCTAGTTTAACAACATTAAAAAAAATTATAGCTTAACTTAATACATTTTTTTTTCATTGGTTTATATTTCTTTTGTTGAAAACGTGTCAGCCCGAATGGACATGTAGAAAAGTCCTTGAAAAATGCATGTTTGAAAAAAATGAACTTCAGATTTTAGTAAGGAATATAATCCCTTTGGAAAAAATCATAATTCATGCATGAATTAAACTCTTGGTTGCTTGTGGCAGGTACATTCTACACATATCCTGAGTAAGCTGTGAACTGCACGTGTGAGTTTTCTGTGAAGAATTATAATAGCTACGGTAATGCTTATATGAGAAGACAGGTGAGCAAAGAGTGTTTTGCTTTTGAGCCGGCAAGAAGAAAACCAGTGACTGCACCTCTAACACTGCAAATGATAAAAAGGTCAAGAAGACGGCCCAGCCCTGTGTCTGCCTGCTTCTAGCTGTTCTCCTCAGATGACTGGTAAGACACTGACAGCTCAGAGCAGTCTGTTACACCAGCTCAATGGACGCTTGATCTTAAGTCAGTCATGCTGCAGCTAATTAGTTTGATATGAAACCTGTCAATGTCACATCAATACGCTCTGCCTAGAGCTACTTTATTGAACTTTAATGAGGAGCCAGTAGATGTTGTTAATGGTAACTTTTGTAAGGTTAATTATACTTTACATTTAAATATAGGCTACAGGATGAAGCACCATGCAGACACCCATAAGACCAATCAGCATGACGTGTGTCTGCTTCTCACTGAGGAGAAACTGTACACACTTTCCTTTTTGTATCTATATTTTTCAGTTTTGTTTCATGCATTTTCATTTTCTAATGTGCATCTATAAGCAAGCTGTTTATTGTCACTTTACAGGTGAACAACCTACGCTCAGCGGTTGCCTGCAAAGCAGTAGCTGAGCTGTATGTTCACCTCGAGAAGGCCGTGGACCCAGAGGCAAAAGGATCAGGTCGAGCCTTGCTGTTGAAATTGGCACAAACAACAGGCTAATCTGGCTCTGGTCGCACTGGTAGAAAACTGCAGCGATGGTCACATTGTGTGTGTTCTGTTGAACACAGGGCTGAGGTCAGACGAGAGAAGAGGCTGCATTCATTTCATCAGCAAAAGCACTGAAGTTAAATAGAATAATAATACATAGTGTCTTGTATTCCCCTGTCTTCGTCCCTCCTCAGCCACCACTGTATTGCAGTTAAAGGAAGCATGGCTCAACATCTGCACCAGCTGGCTGACAGCCTGGGAGTGGCTCGCATCTTGACAGCAGGAAGGAGCTTGATGGAGTGTTTCCCTCTTACTGTCTCTAAGATGTGTGTGGATGCTGCACCACAAGTAAGGTGGGTTATCACGTTCTATGGATTTATAGTAACATTTTGTGATCATGTGGCTCTCGTTTCTTTGTTGAGTATTTCCACTGTTGTCATTTTATTTCACTCAACACTGAGCTGAATGAGAAGTTTACTCCTCCACAGATACCACGGACAAATAGTCCTTTTGGAATTGGCCCACTACAAGGACCTCCTGAAACTATGGATGAAGATCATTCTAGAAAAAGAGAGGTCGCTGGATCTCTCAGGGGCAAAATTAATGTAAATACTACGTATGTCATAGAGGCCAGAAAGCAGTTAAGATTTTAAATAATGTCACTTGATGCTTTAGGGGATGTGTTGTGCTTTGCTTATGGTGCTCTGTTGTTACATGCAATGGCTGATGTCTTTTGGACTATTATTGTAAGGCAGCAATACATGTGCACCCCTGAGTCCATGACGAATTTCCCCACAGGGATAATACAGTATTTAGTATCATACCATATCGTGTCGTATCGTATCATATTCTACTTTTACTGAGTAGATTTTGCTGACAATACTGTACTTATCCTTAAAACACAGAGCCTACAATCATGAGTTTATAGATTCAAACAAGTTCAGACATGTTTTTCTTTATGACCTTTGCTTAGTTTGATCAGAACGTTCATAAGCTAGATAATAGCCTTCTGTGCGCACCAAACAAATCTGGGTCAACAGGGCCGGCACTTAAATTTATGGCACTCTCTGTTCTCCACAGTCACTAACCTTTTCTCTTTTAATGACTCACCTGTGAGTGCTGTCAGAGTTTTGGTTTCCACTGTCCGCTCCCTCTGTCAGCTCTCTGCTCTCAGCCTGCTCCTTTGGTTCAGACACAGGCCTGGACTCTAACCCATCATCCTCATGAGTCCTGGTCTGATCACTCCCTGGGCTGAGAGGATGTGGGTTTAAGTCTGCTCCTGTCTGGGTGATGCCCTGCTTGTCACAAGTCTCTGCTTGGAGTGCAGAACTTGAGCCACCAGATGGCGACACATCTTCCCCAGTGGCTACAGGTCCAGAGATGGTGTTTTGGGTGTTTGTGGCAGTAGTTTGATCTGTGGGACCCAGCTGGGTCTTTGGATCAGTGAGACAGTCTTTAGTGAGCCCAGTGTCAGCTTGCCTGGCTGCTTTGGATGAGGCAGCTGTGAGCCTCAGGGGTGAACGGTCTTGGTCCCCTGCAGGTCGCTGGCTTTGACTCCTGCTGATGCTCTTGTCTTTAGTTTTCTTATTGCTGCTGGAGCCTCCTAAAGAAGAAATGACATCATAGATAAACATCAGAGGTTTGTCATGGTGCAAAGTGTTGTCTGTGGTGCTGTTTATATCGTCTGCTTCTTTACCTTTATTGCTTTTGTCTCTCTTCTTCATCAGTAGCCGGGGCAGTGTGCCCATGTGTGTGTAGCTCTCACTGGAGCGGACATAGCTGGCAGTGCGAGGACGCATGGCATCCATGTCGTCCATTGTTGCCTCAGCAACAGGAGCCAGGACTGCTGCACCACAGACATCTCCAGGTACATATCCAGCTCCAGACTTGGACGGAGAGGACTTGGAGTCTGATTTCTCAGTGGAGCGGCGAAAGGAGAGGTTGGTGAGGCTACCAAACCACTTGAAACCTTGAGGCAGGAACAAGGGGGAAATAAAAAGAAATGCTCATTATGTGATTACAAGTCCATGACATCATGTGTGACTATATGTGTTTGCCCACCAGCCAACTCAGGTCATCCTCATTTTTTTTTTTTTTTTTTTAAAGTTGGAGCAAAAAGAAGTTAAAGAAGATGAACTGATTAAAGCTGCACAATATATATACATGTATATATTTCTATAATGGATCAAATGACTACGTGTAATGTGAAAGGTGTCGTTCGGAGTGCTTAATCAACACCTCTGCAGAGCTTTTTTGTGTCTTTTAGCTTATTGTTTTGATTTTTGAAGTCAGAAATTCTGCCAAAAAAAAAAGAAAAAGTCTGACACTAACACTAACACAAACACAAAGACTCTGGAGGACTCCAAGCAAAGAAGTCCATTAAGGCCCACTTTCATTGCTTTGATGGATACACTTAGCATATGTAAGATAGTTACAGTTGAGTTACATGCCATGTGTCCATTATAATGACGTACAACATATCCTATAACGTACTTACTTATGTTCAAATGAAGGTAACTAGAAATATGTAATTTATTACATTTTGAGGATAATTTGACCAGCACTGGTCCTAACTAATGGTATTCAGATGACATACAGTAGCTAGAAAGGGCTTATGGGCTTTTAGAGCAGCAGCAGTGCACTGTACTGTATAGTGTCTTTACAGTAGGTGTGAGGGGATTAATAGCTGTCAGCTAGCCTTGGACTCAAATGTTTTGGACTCAAAACATTTGCCTAGTTTGCCTCTCCTGATGGCGCACCCCTGCAAATGAATGCTAATGTTGCTCCGTGCCTGCTAGATGTGTTAACAGGTCATTTTGCTTACTTTATAAGCTGATATGCCAAATGTTGCTTGTTCTGCTGCCCTCGAGTGGCGAAAATATGTGAATGCAGCTTTAATAAACAAGTGCCTCTCTTCTCCACAGCTGTTACACAAAAATTCCCTCTTGCAAAGCAAGTGTTTTGATCACTCTACAGATGAGAGATGTGGGAGCAGTCAACCATGTGCAGCTATGCAGCTCAGTAAAACATGAATGTGCATCTATGTGTGTGCATGTGAGTGTAGGGGTGCATTTGTCTTGCTTTTTTGTCCCTGTGTGTCAATATCAGTAAGCATGCAAGTTGTTTTGCTATTTATGTAAAGACCTGCTTTTACAAAACATATATTGTCTATTATTAAAATCATATAATGTATATAAATGAAATATATAAAATACTATTGTTGTGCAGGTCTGCTTTTCTCAATAAAAATCAAGTTGGTCCTTGCACATTGTACGTAAGACAGACAGGTAACCCAGCTAACACCCAGGCTGACTATATGTGTAAACACATGAACAAAGTGCAGCTGCTCCACACACAGACACACACAAACAATACTCACTGAGTTTCCGTAGGCTCATGTTGTGGCTGCAGGGTGGGTACAAGATCAGCTGCAGGTGGGTGACAGATGGATCATCTGAGAGGAGCTGCAGAAAAACAGAAAAGGAGAGCCAGAGAGGGGACGGCAACTTCTTCTTGAGGTGGAGAAGCCTCGGTATGAACCACAGTTCCTCTCTGTGGGTGAGATACTGCACGCAAAGTGTGACAGAAACAAAACTGAGAGATGAGAGGCAGCGACAGGGGCAGGGCAGAGCGTGACACTTCCTGTGTAGAGCTGAGGGGATGAATGGTAAGAGGAAATGAAGAGATGAGATGACAAGGCTTGAAAGGGTAAGATAAGGATATAAATATATGAGACACGTGAGCGTGCCCTCTGGCCGAATGAAAGAGTGTTGATGGGACAGATAGAGAGTGATGGAAGCTATAGCAGGGGTATAAAGTGTTTCAAACTAAAGTGCTGATTGGTTGTTTTGGTCCCACTGAAATAAAAAGCTTGTCATAAAGTCATTCAAAGGTAATAATGACAATCACCTTTGATATCACTGATTATCTACCTCAGGCTGGTGCTTTAATCTTCCCAATGGAGTTTATAGACAAAGTTAATGATTGATTACCTTGATGCATGATTAGGACACCTGATCTTTAAAGGGACAGTTCTCCCCAGAATCAAAAAAACATATTTTTCCTCTTACCTCTAGTGCTGTTTATCAATCTAGATCGTTTTGGTGTGAGTTGTCAAGTGTTGGAGATATCAGCTGTAGAGATATCTGCCTTCTCTAGAATATAATGAGACTAGATGGCACTCAGCTCGTGGTGCTCGAGGCGCCTAAAAAATACATTTGAAAAACTCAACAGCAATGTCTCTCTCCAGAAATCATGACCTGATTACTTATGATAATCCACAGACCTTGTTGTGAGCAGTCTCATGTAGGAGCTATTTTCTTTGTACCGAACTACACCTGCCAATTGTATCACAGTGCAGAAGGAAGCGTGCATCTACTCATGGAAAAGAGGCTCGTGCTCATAACAGTGCCAGATGTAAACATTAATGGCGTGCTCCTCGACTAAGTTGGTTCAGTGATGCTAGGTGAGCTAACAGTAGATACACGCTTAACTCTTTATAGAAACAGACATTGCTGTTGAGTTTTTCAAATGTTTTTTTTTCTTTTGGGCTGTTTAGAAACATAAGCCGAGTGCCAGTTAATTTTATCTATGTATTCTATTTATTATATGCATGAGAGGGCAGATATCTCTACAGCCGATATCTCCAACACTCTGCAAAACAACCTGGACTGTGCCTTACAGCAAGAGTGTTCCCGGTTCAAATCCAGGGTGATGGGCTTGAACCCTGGGGTGGGAGAGCCCCCCCCCCCCCGTACAGAGTCTGTGTGCTTTCCCTGTGTCAGCGTGGGTTTTCTCCAGATTCCCCATCTTACTCCCAGAGTCTAAAGCAAGTTGGGTAAATTGGTGACTTTACAATTGCCCATAGGTGTGAGCGTGAGCGGTTGTCTGGTGACTCATTTAAATTATTTATGTTGATTTTGGGGTTAACTGTCTCCTTAAGCAGAGATTAATAATTCAATTAAATGTGACAGCATATTTATATAGTAATATCAGGTCAGCATATATCAGCTCAATGCAGGACGTTCTGCAGTACACAGTAAGTGTGGGTGAAAGTCACACCGGATGCTACTGCATTAGGGTTACGATCATTTCACTTGTTCTCTCACTACAGGTAGCACAGATGTGTGTGTCACTTGCTTGTGCCACAGGATGTAGTGATTGCAGATACAGCTATTTGTGCGATCAGCTTGGACTCCCAGTGTAAGTGCTGTGTGAGAGCTGGTGCGTCATTCGGCATTATCACACTGAAATATTAATTATGCCTCAACATAAAAGTGAGGCGTCACAGAATTATAATTAAAAAATGTTTAATTAAAAAACCATGCTGTGCAGCCAAACAAAGCCACTGAACTGTATTTTTAATATTGGTACAGATCCCAAAGTTCCCAAACAAGTAAAATTCATCAGGCTGAAATTTGTTTGTGTGTAGACACTGATGCAAAGGACATCGAGAATAATCCAGTCTGAGGAAAAAGTGACAAGAGATTTGACAAGAGAGATCTTCACAAGACTGTTTTTTGGAAACTGTCCCCCACACTTGTCTGTCCTATCCATTAAAGGCTAAAAATGCCCGAAAAATTATATAAAAACAGAAAAACCAATGGTCAGTAAGGCAGAACGTTATGACTTTCAAACCAGAAACCAGAGGAAGTATTCTCTCCTCTACCAGCAGTCAATGCTGGGGTTTTTTTTTAACCGTGACCAAAATAGGTCCATATCTCATTTGTCTTTTGATCACTGCACTTACTTTGCATGGATAACATCACATTTGCACAATACTGAATGCTGTTAAGTTATTTAGACATTGGTTTGTTTATCATTCTTCCCCTTTCTTCAGAGATAAAAGATCAAATCTATCATTTATTTTGAAACAAAAAAATCCTTTAAAAAGGAAAGTAGGTTGTTTGTTTCTGTCTTTCTCCTATTTATTTATCATTTACCATCATTTCAGCATAATGAAGGAACAAACTCCACAAACACAAAATCCAGCATATCATTTTTACCATTTTAGTTTGACATTCTATATATATATACATTTATTTTTTATGTCCTTGGCTGTGTTTAGGGAGATCAACTAAGATGCTGAGGAACACCCATTATATTATACTGTATACTAGTCTGTGTAATGTTTAGTATGAGCGATGTGCTTTCATGGGCTTTCACTTCCTGTTGGGTTTTGGGCGTGTGGCTTCTGCAAAGATGCCTTTTGTCTTCCTGTTAACACTGAACCACACGAGTATATGTAGCTATGAAACTGTGAGGTGTGAAGGCATGAAATAAAGTTAATACATTCTAAAGCTAAGTGAAACTCCAGTTTGTCTGAAACATTCGAACAGTCCCGCTCAGTGGCAGCTGCTAAAACTGAAAGTAATAATATCATTTTAACATCATCCCGAGCCTCAAATAGCAACAAGGGTTTGTTGTTCATTTTCTTCCATTTTGTATCGAAAGATGCCCCAAGGATAATAATTCAGACTTAAACTCTTGTATCGTCATCATATTGTCTGGTTTTATTATGTCAGCTAAACTTTAAACCCCTTAATCTTGGAACAAAAGGCTCTTTGAATGCACATACACATCCTCAGCCCTGCAGACTCAACGTAAACTGGCTCAGCATCCCAGAAAGACGCCGTGTGATCAGTTACTGTAATACAGAAACAGTTAGACGGAGATCCTTCCTTATCATATGTTTATCGTCCTCTGGGTGGCACCATCGGTCCTTGAAAAAAACAGAGCTATAGCCACTCTCACTTCCCTCTAACACATATATACATCATGACAGATTACTGTAGATACATGCATGACTGAGGTAGGAAATCACTGATAAATTAGCCTTGCAAATTTCTGATTAGGAGTTATTAAGAATCATAATGACTCATGAAGAAGACTCTGAATTGCTGCCTAATTACTGGCCCAATGGTTTGTTGAATCCCATCATACACACATATCACATGTAATCATTTTTGTCTCTTAAAACGTGTGATTTTGTGATGCCATTTTGTTCTGTCCATTTGCTCACGTGGACAATGTCCTCTTAGGGAATAAGGTCCCAACAGTACACCTTGACCTCTCAGTGCAGCCTATAGACTCAACTGAATCACGTCACTGTTGTCCACCACTATGGAGGTAGACGGAGTGATGTGAGAAATATGAGATAGTGTAGTAAACATGTACATGTGAGCGCACACACACACACACACACACACACACACACACACACACACACACACACACACACCCTGAGGTAATGGGTTGGACTTTCATTTTGGACTTTGTGTCCCAAGCAGGCTTTTCAAAGAAGTAATTTGCTGGAGTGAATGACAGTATGTGTGTGTGTGCGTGTGTGTGTGCGTGTGTGTGTGTGTGTGTGTGTGTGTGTGTGTGTGTGTGTGTGTGTGTGTGTGTGTGTGTGTGTGTGTGTGTGTGTGTGTGTTGTACTCATGTGTGCTGCTTTAATTTCACCTTGATGAAAAACAAGCCTTCAATAATTCAGCTCTCTGCCTCCTCATACGATGACAAATATCAGTCACGTTGACCTGAGGCCACGCTGATACACACCGCCCTGTGAGAGAGACACACAAAACTGAAACCTTGTTTAGATTAAAAATAGAAGTGCTGACGGCCTGACCCAGGTCCCGCCCATTTTTTGCTTAAAGTCACTTTATTTCATTTTTAAACATTGTATCACATCTCAATAACTGTAATTACAGCACTAAATATATAGGGCAGAAAATGACTTAAGTATCAGAGTTTAAGTAAATAGATGAATAAATAGATATATAAATAAATAAATAGGTGAATAAATAAGTAAATAAATACATGCATACATACATACAAAAGAATAATTGAAGGTTGAAATAAATACAGAAATAAATGCATAAATGTGTAAATAAATAAAAGGTGATAATTGAACGGACACAAATGAGTAAATATCTTACATTTATTGTACAGCTACATATATTTATTTCTGTATTTCTGAAACTGTAATTTAATGAGGTAAGAGGTCCTAATTTATAGTAATGTATATATTTATTATTTTATTTATTTCAATATTTATTAATTCATCTATTTATTTATTTTAATATTTATAATTCTTGTATTTATTTATTTATATATTTATTTATTCATACATACTGCTTCCAGGAATATAGGAACTGACAGGTAGGTTATATATACAGTATATAACTAATAGATGAAAAGTCTCCATTTACATTTTTTAGTTTTTATTATTATGCCAAAAAAAGCCTTTTCTTTTAAAAAAGATTCTAACACCTTTTGAAAGCCCTATAATGGAGCTTAGACACATAATAACATATGGATTTATGACTTTTCTTTCTTGCTTCTATTTTATGTCCAAAATGTCAGCATTAACTTTTGCTGAAACGGTGCTCATATTGTATTTACTGGGATAATTGGGTTTATATTGGAACATTTTGCCATTATCTTTCGTATTGCTCCAGTGTAGGACCTAAATAGCACTTAAATGAATTACTCTGAGACTTCAGCAATATATTGTGTATCTGCTGTACCTCACTGTGCGACACAGGACGTGGGTCATGCTGCAATGAATCTAAAAAATCATCTATTTGGACATTACTACAAGAACTGAATTAGCATCTACTGTCTTTATTAGAATATGATTGTGAACTTTAGTACGATTCTGTTGTCAGCTGTTGTCAGATAAAGTGGTGGAATACAACAATGTAAAAATACAGTAAAAGTTGTGCAGTCAAAATCTTACTTTTGAGCTCAGAGCATTGTCTGTAAAATTGTTATCCATAAATATCTAAGAAGAATTTTATTGCTGTAGTTATCTTTAATTATTTTGAATGCTGTTTAATGTATAAAAATGGGTAGTCATATAATGTGTAGCTGACGAATATGGAACTGCAACAAAAAGCTTTGAAAGTCAATGTATGAAAGTCACAGCTGCTATATAACTGAACATCATATATTTCATGTCCTTGTGCTGTCCCCAGAGACTGAGGGGTCATGGATAGGATGCAGCAAGAGGTGACTTTCATGTTTTTGCCCTCTCTGGTCAGGTCAATTCTCCGCATCGTTTTATCCTTGTTTATTTTAAGCACCTCTTGTTATGCTCTGTGCAGCCTCGTCTCTATCGTCATGGCTTCTGCTTTCCTTTCCAAGAATTCCACTTGTCACTTATTATTGTGTGCTGTCCAATAAAAGATAAATGCTGCAAAAAAAAAACGATGATCGTAAAATGAAATGACAGTGGGAAAGGTCAAGTTGACAGTGTTTCAGATCGTGTTGCCATCAGGTTTTGTTGCTTTTGTATTGATGTGGGCTCTATCTGTCGTACGTTAGTGAGACTGAATTATTGAAGCCTTGTTTGTCATCAAGGTGAAATTAAAGCAGCACACATTCAACTTGATATACACACATACGTACATCCTTTGCTGTACATGTGGGGACCGTGACTTAACACCACACTTGTCTCGCTACTGTTTCCAAAAATAAAAAAACAAAACAATTAAATGACAATTGGGATGAAATGCTTGACGCATCAAACATGGATCTGGAAAAATTTGAGGACAACATGGACATGCAGACAGTAACCCAGGAAATGTGCACTCCACTTTGCTCCAGTGCTTTGTTAATGTTTGTTCTCGCCATTTCTTTTGTAAAATATATTTAAATAGGTACAAATACAAAGTGACATTTTATAAACTATTATTATAGACACCTAGTGGCCACTTTATTAGGTGCATCTGTACAATATATATCACAATTTGATACAGCAGGTCTTCCATAATGTCTGTCTTTACGCAGCTAATACATTTAGTGTCGTTAAAGGTGATGTCGTGATGACTATATCATATCAAGAGATATTTCTGAATTTTTGCTCATCCTTTTTACATAGATGAGGAGAGCAGAATATCAGAGACATCATCATCATTTGCTTATAAAAGAAAGAGTTCAACTCAACTCAAATTTATTTATAAAGCACATTTATTGTTGACCAAAGTGCTGTACAAAAGGAATAAAATGCTAACAACACATACATGAGAGGCAGCATTACTGTCAGGAACACAGCTCACACATTTAGAGACACAACAAACACAGGTACCCATCAGGGAGAGCCACATCAGGGGGACTCAAATGCTAATGAATAAAAGGAGGTTTTGAGCCTGGACTTAAAAGAGTCAGGGGTGGGAGCGGATCCAAATTGGGAGGAGGGCGCTGTTCCACTTTTTTGGGGCAGACAGAAAGGTCTTGACTACAGTGACGACATTCGAGAAGCCAGAGTTTGGCATCACTTCTATTGGAGTCAATGGGGCGGGCACGACAAATACCACTTTAACCCATCATGTCTTTGTTGTTTCAACTCTGACTGAAAAAAATTCCATCAGAATAAAAAACACACATTACATGATGCTGACTGATGGTTTTTATCTAAATATGTGTATTTATTTTCCTTGTTACTGGTTACAGGCAGAGGCTGTGATGCAGGAACTATATAACATATAATAAAACATATTCTTAGTCTTATTCTTATTACTGATACAGATATATTGCAAGTACTGCACATTGCACATCTTCCGACACAGGGTCATCCCTATGTTCCCCGGGTCACACAACATTTTGTATTTGTAGCAGGTAGACAGCCTGATGCATCTAACAAGTGTGTGAGATTATTTAAATCTGGTACTTGTAATTGGATAGGGGATTTAAATACAGTAAAGCATGTAAATGTGTAAGCATGTGTCTCAGGCTGTGGGGGGCGCCAAAGACAATAGAATTAGGGAGCTATCACCTGCCTATATCAGATCAATGGAGACCAATCACAGCAATGAACTGTAACGCAAACATACAGCCAAACATTTAAATAACGGCGGATCATAATAATCTTTTGTCCACGTTTCAGAAGACTACCTTGAATAAACCTTATAAAAAGTTAATGTACTTAATGCATTATGGGATCAAACACCTCATTATGCTGTTAATTAAGAGCTGTTCATGAGTAATTGTGTCAATGGTTGTAATGGCTCCTTCATGTTAATTAAGTCAGTTTATAGAAATGTTGTGAGTAGTCGTGATGCTGGGTAAAATGAACTGAACGAAGCATGGCTGTGGGTTTGTATTTGGGTGTCACCCAGAGATTAGCAGGTGAGTGAGGATCAGTGAGTGACTGGCATGTGTCTGTGCAGAGAGGGACACCGGAGCTCTCTCTGTGATGCAGAGATGTTCACTGAGTGACTGCGTGCTGAATTAGATTTTGGAAAAATACAAGCAGACCTGAGAAGACCCCGGTTTACAGGAGCTGTGCCAGCTTTGATTTCTGGCAGCTTGTGTCTCCCTGTAGACGTGGAGGAGGACAGCCAGGACACTGAATCAGTATTCCTCATACCCTGGACGCTGGACTCGGGTAGTTTTTATTTCAGAACCAGCAATAAAGACACTTTTGGGAGGCGCCTGATGAAGACACAAGTTGTTTTGTATTTGTTGACCCATATGGCTTTGGCTCTGACAGATTTAACGTCTTTTATTGCAGGATTCAAAATGAATTGGCTTTACGAAGGCAAGGATAAGACAAGATTTCCTCCATATCCTTTCTGTATTATGAGAATGGGTTAAAACAAATGTACATATACACATTTATTTTGTATTTCCTGTAGGTATGAGAATTATTCTAAAAACATCTCCATATTTTTTCCTCATAATTTAGTGGATATTTTGTGATACTATACTGTCGAAACGCTATACTGTGAATTGTGGATGGCCACCATGTTGTCTTTTCTGAGTCCAAAGTGGACAAGTGATTCAACAAGGGAAGGCACAAAAGACGTATGGAACCACAGAGAAGGTGAGGAAGCACCTCCGATGATGATGATGATGATAAGGACAATGAAGGGACTGTATCAGGGACTGTCTTATCATTCTTCTAACTCCCTATAATTTTTTTTGCCACCACATAAGACTACCTGACAGTAAGAGTATTTGTTTAATGTTAAATATAACCAGCACCATGTGCATTATCAGTAAATGATACGAGTCATTAAAGAGCACGACTGTATAGACACACACAGAAACACTCAATTACCCAACAATCTGCTGTCGGTCCACTCCTATTCATTTCTGTGTCATCCCCTTTGTGGTTTGGGAGGAAAGTCAAGAGGCCAGCTTAGTAATAAGGAATACAGGTGTGTGTGCCTGAGTGTGTGTGTGTCCTTACCTTTAATGAGTCTAGCAGTGCAGCCAGCTGAAGGTGACTCATCTGCAGCTGGTGCAGCTCTGAAGTATCTCTCTTCTCTGTTGGGGAGGTGTTGAATCATGAGAAGTAAACAGTGACTTCTCAATGAGAAGTGCAATTTATTTGATGTCGTGCGGCTCTGAACTTTTATGTCCACAAATCCATATGCATTTTGCCGTATTTTTATGTCACTATTTTTGTCTGTGAGGGATAAAGTTGTTTTGGGTTTGATTTAGATAATCAGAATTCATCAGGATCATGAATTAGATGCATTCAGAAAGTGTGCACGTGTCGTCCCTGTATTAAAATGTATGTACCAAAGCACTATTGTCATACAGAAACACTATCACAAGTTATAATGATGAAGAAATGCTTAATTTAAAGAAGAGCTCTACTTCTTAATCTTCACCACAGCTTGGAGAAGGCCAATTTAGTAAAACAGTTTTTGCTGTATTTAACAGCAGTGTGAGTAGCTGCAGGCCACAAAAAGTTACACACATGCACTTATGTCTCCAGGGGTCACTTCACTTCTACTTTTGGCCCCTGAGGCTAAGGATTAAGTACTTAACAGCACTTCAGTGGGAGCTGGTAAAGTATGGGAGTTCTTCTATTGCAAGTGGTTACCAAACATATCAAGCTCAAACAGGCAGAACCATAAACTGCGAGGTTCTCACATGGCAACATCACTGCTCTCTAAAACCAAATTTCTCATGTTTTTTCCAACATGTACTGACGGGTTTCAACCACTAGAGGACTGCAAATAACTAAGATTGCAATATAATGCAAATTTGTGTGCTCAATTTGAATGTAAGCCGCTGACAGTAACTTAAACTGTAATTGTGTGCATTTGAAGCAGTCTGCATGTATGACTGCAGCTGAGGAGAAGAAGAAGAAGAATGTCTTTATTGTCATTGCAACAAGTACAATGAAATTATAAGGCGTAAGGAACTAGATTGAATGTGCAGAAGTGTTTTGGTACCATGTATGGATTTTAGAAGTTATACTGAATGGAATAAGATTCATAATAATTACAATTACTGTAGAGCATTAGATTTACACTGTTTTGCCATAGTAGTACTTAAGCCTTAAGCAGGGTACCAAGCAATAGCAGTGGTAATGGACTGTTCATTATTTATGAGGGGGTTTGAGAGTGGTGCAAAATGGGGGAGGCAATTTTAAGCACTGGGTAGATACATACAACTGTAAATGTTTATATTTTGTATTTATTTAAATACTATCAGGGCTCTAAAACCTGCCAGTTGCTCTGAAAGGCATATTTTCTTTAAAAAATTGTCAAAAATTGCACAATTTCTCAAAGCCAAACACTGTGCAAGCAAAAAATGTGTTGCAAAATTGTTGGATTTTTGCATTTCTGACGGTCCTTGAACACATCATGTACAATGAATACTGCTTCTTTCAGGAAACATGCTGAAATCTAAGTTTAAAGTTGTAATATTTCATCAAAATCTCTTTATTCTGCTTTAGAAATTCTTAAATAAATAAATAAATAAAGATTAAACTATCAGATCGTTTGTCATTTCTGTGTGGTTTGTTCATTGCATTGGCTCTGAAACATGCATTTGAAGTGAATATCAAGAAGTAATATTTGTAGCTTTGAGCAGGGTCAAGATGAAAAAAATAAAACAAATAGAAAAAAAAGTCACACCCCAGCCACCCTCTCCTCTGATAAGTAAAGAACAGTCCCTAAGGGTCACTGGATGTTTCAGCCATTGGATAGTTAAACACCGAATTGATTTTCTGTGAGGAATACATCTCAGGAGTGCCGGTTGAGTACGATGATAATTCTCCGACAGACAGCATTGAGCTTCAAAGCGATCTTGGTGATTACTGAGATTGACTTCCCAGAGGAAAAGTTTTTAAAACAGATGGTTTCCTGGCCAAGCAGAACCAGAGGCAGGTCCTGTCCTTGGCCCTGTCTGATGACGCTCTCACACATTGAGTGAGGGAAGATTATCGAATCAGCGCAAAAACATTCAAGGAGAGAAAGAATAATCTGGATCAAATTCTCAGCGTCAAGTTGCACTGATATGTTTTGTGCTTCACTGTAGCTTAAATCCAACAATTCATCAGCTCAGGGAAAAGGAGACAAATTTACATGGTTTTGATTCATGTGTTGTACTTTCAGTCAGCGTGGACTCTGAGGACGGGGCCCGTCAGCACCATGGACAGCGGTCCAGAGAGAAAAGTGTGCAGGAAATACTGAAAATTGAGTAAAATAAAAAATGCCTACTTAGAGCTCCCATTAAATGGCACCATTACTTCCTTAATGTGAGGTATTTCCTGTTGAAAGAGGCCAGTGGAGAGTCAAGCCAATGTGGGCTTTTATAGTATGGAGAGAAAGGACAAAAACATCCTTAGTTGAACCCACAAGTGCAGGATGACATCACTACTGAAGAAGCACTGTTTTCCAGGAAGTCCAGTTTCATAGCATCTTTAAGATAGACCACAATCAAAGTTTGTTGTTGTTTGATTGCATTATAACTGATAATATCAGCCTGTTTAACTTCTCCCACAGCATCAGAAAGCATTAAATGTTGTCTGGGGTGTTTTTCATACAGTATAGTGTATTTCTTTTGTGGTGTGTCTGCCCTCATCACCAAGCCATAACCACAGTTTTAGTAAAACTACTTAATATTTCCATAAACTAGGGCAGAGATAATAAGGAGCGTGACCTGAGTCCTGAGGGAGACTGAATAACATGTCTTCAGTCCTCCCTCAAATTTTTTTTTCATTGTCATTTTTATAATCATACCAAACCCCATCACAGAGGGTTTAAAGGGACAGTTCACTCCCCCCAAAAAATACATATTTTTCCTCTTACCTGTGGTGCTATTGGTCATGGTGTGCCTTGACCACCATGACCTGGTTACTCAAGATAATCCACTATTTTCTATTACTATTTTCTTTCCATTCATCTCTATGGCTTATATCTCCAACACTCTGCAACTCACACCTGTACAATCTAGATTAATAAACAGCACATACAGGTCAGAGGAAAAATGTGTAATTTTGAATTTGGGGTGAACTGTCCCTTTAAACAATTTCTGTTTGTAGGGCCAGAGAATTCAAAACACTATGCCAGTACTGTTGACTCAAAGTGTAATCAAACCTGACTACAGACACGATGCTTTCACCCCAGCAGTGTCCACGCCACAGTTTGCTATTTAAGCCAAACAAGAGCACTTGGCAAGGTTAAAAGAAGCTGATAGATATATATTTTAACATTCCGGGGAAGTAATCCCCTTTTAAATATTTCATTACCTCTTATCCATTGCCTCTGAAAGCTCACTTACCACCCTACGAGGAAATATTTATGACATATTGCTCTAAAAGCAACCGCCCATATCCCAGATAGGCATAATTATGTAATAAGTGGATGACTTTGGCTACTAAATATTTAGCAATATGCACGAAAAAGCTCATTGTGGGTATAAATTAAAACTTTCTTTCACTCCATCTCTCTCTCTCTCAGACACACACACACACACACACACTGTGTGCCTTCATAATCTTTTCTTATTCTCTCAGCATCCACTCAGCCTGCACAGACTTTGACCCAGTCAACATGTGACTGTCATACTGAATAGCAAACTGAAGAATGGATGAATGACTGGATACCGTAAAGACATAAAAAGAGGTGTGGTGGAGGTGAAAAACAGAGAGGAAGAGTGTTTGTGTGTGCGTGAAAGAGTAGGTGAAAAACACAAAGAGAGAGAGAGAGAGGGAAATAGACAAAGAGAGGAAGACAGCAGATGGTGTCAGGGATCATTGTGAGTGTAATGCCTGCCAAATTAAAACACAGCTTGACAATATTCCTCAATTTATCTCACTCCACTGGGTTATTGCCTACATACATCCCTATCTATCTATCTATCTATCTATCTATCTATCTATCTTGGGCAGATCTCTAATGGGAATATGCAGAAAGTTAAAAAAAATATGGTCTCCCCGAAAATGGAAATTTTAACGTCTTCAATTCCACATCAACCTGGCAACTCCATCTGGCGTGGTACATTGTGACATAAGATCCAAAGCTCCAGAACAGCCTCTAACAGGCCTTGTGGTGAGACTGTTTTACCAACTGTCGTTTCTATGGTCAACAATGAAGTTTAAGTCTCAAACTGGCACCTGGGCTACAGGCACCTGGGGCTGAAAACAAAGATAGACTGTCCAGAATTACAATGGCCAGTAGAATCATTGTGAAAGAGCAGAAACAGCTGGGATGTATATAAAATGCAGAGAAAACAAAAAGCCCTACAAACTGTGTCTGATGCTGCACCCTTTCTAAAGTAGTCATAAAATTGCCCCCTGGGAGATGCTACTGAGCTGCTGCAGCAAACAATTTACAAAAAGCTGCTCCTGCATGCTCCATTCACCTGCACCCTGCCAGCCAGCCACGCCCCCCTCATCAAGACAACGCCACTCACCTGTGCACACAGCTGCTCCTCATCAGCACTGCATATAAGCAGCTGCTGCCTTTCCCCTCAGTGTAGGACTGTTCTTCACCCAATGCAAGACTTTCCAGCACTTCTCACCGCCCTGATCGTCTGTAACCGATCCAGCCCACCTCTGACTTGTCTACGTTGTCTGTTTCCCACTAAACTCACCATCCTTCTTTCCCTGACCACGAGTTCTGCCTCTGAGTTTCTGGTTTCCGTCTGCCTGTAGCTGTATGGTGTTTTCCTGCCACGACGTTTCAGCGTGAGTGTTCCCACCTGCTATCGGACTGTACTGTCTCGGTCCCACCTCCATAGACAACAAAAACAGTCGTCATACACTCCCAAAGGTCCAGTCAATCTAAATCCAGCGTAATATTTAATTCAAACACATCATTACACACAAAATAAATCATTTGATGACCAGGCTTCATCTGGCCATTATGTGTGGGGGGGGATACAAATTCTGGCAGACTGGAAAAGCTGTCAGAAATAATGTGTTTCCCCCTGTAACATTGGCTAGAACATCGTTGTCACTCACGGAGAAGAGGAGCAACGTTAGCGTTTACTCCCGGTGTTAGCACTAGCCAGGATCCGGCAATCTCTAGCCGAGTCGGCTGCCACCGGCTACTGGAGTAACTTACAGCTTACAGGGGACATCTTTCACTTTAGGTTTTCTAGAAGTGGTTTTATATACAGTAAGCTCCTAAATAGACATTTCTGGCATTGTTTTTGTTTTTCACTCATGTTCACACAATCATTGCATTGTTTTACCCTCTTGTTTGAAAAGCACTTGGTCAAAACCTTTAAAAAAAAAAAAAAAGTGCAAAATGTTTTTTTGTGATATTGTTATTCACTTTGAATTTGGATTAGGTGAGGCTTAATGCTATGATCCCATTGTGTTTTCCAGCTAATCCCTCCCAGTTCTAGTCATCTGAAGCATCTTTTTTTAAAGATAAAAAAATAATGTTTCAGAAACACTTACAGTGATTCTGAATGTTGGGGAAAAACTTCAACCTTTCAAATGAGTATGACACCATGCATGTCCATGTACTAAGAACTAGATAAGCTTTCAATTTACTTTAGGTATGCCTTGAATAGGTGTTTCAGGTGAATTTAGGTGAATTGTACAGGAATGGTAAGAGGTCTCAGTGAAGCCGAAGGCAAATTCCGATTATTATTATTTGAAATTTAAACTGTGGCTGTATTGAGCAGCATCATAATACTTTCCTCTCTTTCTACAATCACTACCCTCTTAAACAAGCGGCTCTTAAACAGCTTACTTAAACTATCAGAATGACATCCTGTATTTTGTACATTTTCAGTTTATTTAAATGAACTTCATTTAACTGTGTTCATTTTGTCACATACACTGTAATCGCGGCAGCAGTTTGACATCACTGGGAAGGATGAATTAAGTGTTCGCTCGGTTTTAAAATTCATGAAACATGTCAGAAGCTCACAATGCACAATCGCAGAGGTCTTTATTACTGTTATCCTGTGGCCATATTGGATAGTGTGAGCAGGTAATCATCACACTTGCATGTCTGTTGTGTGAAGTGAAGACTCCTACTGACTATGAAGAAATGTAAACCGTAAACATCTGCTAACCTGCAGACATGTCACTCAATAAAATCGTATGCTTTTGAGCTAAACCTTCGTGATCTTTTTAAGGCCCATTATTTTGTCTCTAACAGGTTCTGTTTGGTTTATAATGTCTGTCTATCTTGTATCCTGCATCGTGACCCACTTTCTGCAAGCAGATCATAAATGTTTCATCTGCTCTAATCTGAAGCTACTCCACTCTATTGTTATTTTGATATTACACTTCACTTTATTGCATTTATACTGTGAATTCTGCCTCTCCCTTCCCATTTCCCCTTCTTTTTTCTCTTCATCTATCCATTAGTCTTTGCCTCCTGGAATCAAACCAGGACGCTCCCGGTCCTTTGATCTCTGCTCTCTGTTTCATGGTCTACACACAAACCCACACACTCGCAAATGCACATAAAAAATCACATCGCTCAACCTTGAGTGTCCTTCTCCACAGCTGACTGCGAGGGGGGAAACAAAAAGAGAGAGATCGAGGGGGATGGGGGAGGTGCAAAGTCATCAATTATTTATGGACGAAATCTAATAAGAGGCAGGAGTTTAGATGGGCAGCGAGCATATTGACAGATAGGCAAGAGTTCCGATTTGCTGCGGCTTACAACATCATTATCCTGTGGAAAACAAAGCTGAAATATTGAAACGCGAATATGATTTTCTGTTTGTGTTCTTTGGCATTCAAATACATTTGCTCAGCTGGATTTTAATCAGATTGCTGTAATTACATTAGATGGTGACGCATCCCTCTGTTTGTACGTGAGAATGTGTGTGTGTGTGTGTGTGTGTGTGGTTGGGCTTGTGTGGTTGTGGAAATGCATGTATTTGAAGGAGCATTTGCATGAAAGGTGAACTAGTGTTAAAAAAGCATTAATCTAACTATCAATCATTCTCTCCTCCTTATTAAGCTCATACTTGCAGTTTTAAAATTGCATCCAAAAAAGCATGTGTGCTGTGGCGCGACAAAAAAGTACAGCTAATTAATGTTGTATTCTTTGGTTTCTTTTCATCATAGGCAATTATAAGATTTGGAAGTTGTACACACACACTCACAAACACACACCTGTTCACTTAAGCGCACAGCACGGGGGAAAAACCGGTCTGTTTCCTAAGTAGTCTACTGTCCATATTTGCATACTTATTTGATTTGTGGGGTGAGAAGAGCAGCTTTCTAGTTCCTCATTAGGAGTATTTTTGAGTATTCTTATGTCTACTCATGTGTGACTGTGCTGGCGGCTCAAGTGGTGCTCATACAAAGCAGACTAAATGAATCATCTTTCTCTGAAGCACAAAAAAAATGACAGCTTCTGTGAAAAGTTACCAGCATGGCAGCGCGTGAATACCATCATTACTTGGTTTTATCCATAAACATATTATCCTCCCAGCCCAATCGTCAAGATAAATGTTGGCATTTTAGGTTTCTGCAAACCACTGATATGCAACATTTGTATGTTATTATGTAGCTGATATGTTGAAATTTCATGTTTCCTACGTTTTAACAATGCTGTGCTTAACGTGTGGTTATGCTTAGGCACAAAAAATACTTGGTTATGTTTGGGAAAAAGTCATGTTTTCACTTCAAATACCCAGTTTTGGTGGCACAGTCACAAACAAACATGGCTGTAAATGCTGCAGATGTTGCTGGGCAGCTGTAGCTCTGAGGTAAAGCGGGTCGTCCACCAAGCAGAAGATTGTCAATTACATCCCTGGCTCCTCCAGTCCACATGTCAGAAGTATCCTTGGGCGAGATACTGAACCCCAAATTGCTCCTGATGGCTGTTCCATTGGTGTGTGAGTGTGTGTGAATGGTTACTGAGTAGCAGGTGGCACCATGTGTGGTAGTTTCAGTCACCAGTTTGAGACACCACAACAGCATGTAAAAGCGCTTTAAGTGGTCTGAAAACGAGAAAAGTGATATGCAGTCTATCTACCATTTACCATGTTAAATGTAACCACCAAAAAACCCTCATTTGGTGGCACAATTGTGACTGAAAATGCCGGAGATGTTTCGCTAAAAACAACCAGTTTTGGTGGCACAATCGCAGCTGGGAAAGCAACTGATGTCTCTAGGTGCTTTCAGACCTAGAGTTGTCTTGCTTTGGTCTGAATCAGGGACTGATTTTGTTACAAAGTTGCAAAGAAGTTTGTATTCTCATGGCAGCATTTATAAGCCAACCAGATGAAATGCCTTGCGCATGAAAGCTGCTCTTGATTGGTCAGAATTTCCACATTGGAAAAATCCAGTTAGTAAACAAAACGTTGAGGAAGAGTACACTTGCAAGATAAATGTGACACTTTCTCATGTCACAATGGAGGGACAACTATGCAGGTTGATTTTAGCGCTGCTCATCGTGGACTATATTGCTGTCATTGTTCATTTTAGTCAAACAAGACAGTTTGAAAACGAGGCGCGGCTCCAACTAGAAAACAATGTTTTGATGCATTGGATGTGCTGAATGTGCATATTAAGGCAGTACAGGAGGAGGTGCACATTAATAATCCTCCAGGACTGTAACATGCTCATGTTTAACCCAAACAATGTGTCATGTGACTGCAGTTGGTTCACATCCACGTTCTCACCACAAACAAACTGCACCAGAGTCTGTAAGCAGAATGAGACCACCTCCTCAAGAAGGTCTCGTTCCGGTTGTTTTGATGCACATCCGAGTGCGATTGCTGAGTTCACCCCTGCCCAAACAAACTGCATCTAGGGGTTAAACGAACTTGAGAACGATTGAAGCAGAAGTAGTGACAGCAGGATGTGAGTTACACTGAGTCGTTAGGACATTGAGTCTGCACCTGCATATACACATAGCTATTTCAAAATCTTTTGATGCTGTGAGCACCACAAATAATATCGCATTCTCCTTGGTCTGGCACCAGAAGTCTCAGCGGTGGATTTCCCCGATCCTCCATAAATAAGAGTGTAGCCTTCTTCATCTAAGCTACTTTTGACAATTACAAGGTGATTCTGTAGGAAATGTTCCAATCTCATCACTATCTTCCCCTCAGTGTTGATGCAATTACTGCAAACACCATCAGAGACAAGTTCTGCAGGTCAGATCCTGGAAGAGTTGTGGTTAACACCAGATAAAAACAACTTCTTTATTAGTTAGAGCACGAAGGGAAGTTAAAAGGTTTATATGCGCCACTATGAAGAGGACAACTTATGTACTAATGATGTTTTTCTCAGTGTGGAATATTCCATCGAGAGAAAGTTGAAGGAGTTTTCAACCTGGGCAAGTGACCGTGCTTTAATTGGGCTCAGCATATTTGGATACATTAAGTTTAACCAGGTATATTTCACCTCTGGATTCAACCTATCTTTTACATTAAAACAAGTACCACTTGAAACAGGTATAAATGCCATATCCAGACCTTTTAAATCCCCCCATACAGAAGTGTGGAGGTACATTTTTCTTTTCTGCCTCTTGGACTCTGGTTCTACACCCCAGATTAGGGTTGTCTCAACAAAGTACCAAAACTATATTAAACTATAATTAGTGCCTCGCGGTTGTTTGCCTCAGCAAACCAGTCAAGTTGCAGTTACAGTTTACATCCATGTCTGTCCAGACTCATGTAGCCATGACAATTGACAATGCTACGTTTGAGCCAAATCTGAATAACTTCCCTCATAGCCTTCTTGTGATGTTGTGTTCACAAGAATAAGATGGATGTCACAATGACCTTAATTTGACCTTTGACAATCAAAATCTAATTAGTTCATTGTTGAGTCCAAGTGGACGTTTGAGCCAAAGACATTCCCTCATGGCATTCTTGAGAATTCTTGAGATGGATGCAAGGTCACAGCGACCTTGACCTTTGACCAGCAAAATCTAATCAGTTCATCATTCTGTTGTGTCCAAGTTGACGTTTGTGCCTAATCTGAAGATTCCCCATAGGCATTCTTGAGATATTGCATTCATGAGAATGGGTCAGACGTACATACTTATGGACAACTCCAAAACATAATGCCTCCTGTCACGTTTGTTGCCGGCACAGAGGCATTAACATCATTAACAAACATAACACAAACTACTGATTGAGGCAGTGGTAGACCAGCAGCTGCCATGTTCAGCAATGTAGAAATACTGTTTTTGTCAATGGAGGCTGGCTTTGAAGAGAGCAAAGTTTGTCCCTATCTGAATATACTGAGCATTCAACCAGATAAATGAGACTTGGATTAAACTGCATGAGTTTTGTGTGAGTTTGTAAATCAAAGTTTTAATTAAGGTTTGCTGTTGGTAAAGGTGGACCCCAATGACTCCACCTCATCAAGAATTTTTTAATCTTTTGGATTCTTTGTTCACCAAAGGCATGTGAGAAAATCAGAGTTTACTTCACACATTTAATTTAACACAGGCTGAGTAACTGATAAACAAATGGTCATCTGGGGGGATGGAGTATTCCTTTAAAGAGATAGTGGTTGCATTGCAGTTGTTCTGAGGACTTCAGTGACCTTTAGTGTTATGGAAATCACAGCAGGACGTGAAAGAAAGAAGCTGACGGAGCTCTTTGGCTGCTCTGTTCCTCGCAGAGGTTCAGAGGCACAGGGCCTGGACAGTGTCTGAGTCAGACAATATCAACTGAGATTTGGGGAATTGCAGGCTCTTTTAGTGGCTCTTTCACAGAGAAGCAGGGGGTCCTTACAGAAGCCAACAACTTAACTGGCCATTTTTCTACTAAGATATAATGTAGGGAGATTCTTCGCTATCTGAGAGGAGTTAAGTTCAGTTCCTCTGGTTAATGTCTTTTGGGATGTGTAATCAAGCTGATGAATCTCTCCATTGAAGCTCATCCCCTGCCAGCAACAACAACAGCCTCCCCTCAGTGGCATGCCCTTTGCTTTTATCTCTTTACAATGCAATGCTCCAACAAATATTTTAAAGAACTAGAATATATGAATAAAGCTGTCCATGAGGATGGCAAATATCAGAAACCACTTCTGTTGAAAGGTGGTCTCAGTAAGGTTAAGGGATGATAAGACGCAAGTTTAACAATGCATTAAGCATTTAGCAAATCACTGTGTGCTCATACAGAATGAATATTTTAAAGTGAGAGAAAGCATTGTCTGACTAATTGCTCAGTGTTATCCCATAAATGATACTTGTTAAATATGACTGACTGTAATAATCACAACCTAACCAGGCTGTCACTGCAGTACAACGTTGACATTGAGTCTGATCGTCTGAGCGACAGAAATAAAAGAACAGGGTTTATCCCTTGACCTTTGTGTGTTTCTATGTGCGTCAGTGTGCGCCAGTGAACAGGATTTGCTGACCGTGGCTATACGTGACAGTGTTTGATCCCTCTGTAATATGGAGGATCAGCGAAACGCATACATGATTCATGCGATCATGCAAAATCACACATCCTCACCAGGAGGCACAGATGTGGTGCATTGCCTGTTTAGTGCTCAGTATTCACAATAGCACCTTACACTAACCTTACTTTAATTTAATAAGGCTTAAATATATTGAATTCTGTTAAAAACCTAGTGGGATACTTTGCCAGTTTTCAACCAGCTCCATCTTCCCTCCATCTTACCAGGCAGCACCCAGATCTCCCTGCTCATCTCAAACGCATGTCGTCCGGCGAATTTTTGCTGTATCTCAGGCTGTTGCTTGAGCTACATGTTGTCCTTTGGCTTTTTATGCCTGCTCCCAGGGACACAAAGAGTATAGAAGTGGATCAAACTCAGATCAAACTGTAAAACTGCAATGACTTGCAGAGTGAGACACTGACGAAAAAAGACGTTCTTTAATGTCGGCATGATACGTGGCCGGTCACTGTTATAGTTTAACAGCGCTTGGCGGCATCAGGGGGAAATGTGGCGGAAGTTAAGGCGGTCACACAACAACTTTCACCTGGGGGAGGAGTGTTCGCATCCCGGCCAAACGCTATTCTTTTTTCCTAAACCTAACCAAATGTTTTTGTTGTCTAATCCCACCCACGTGTGTCAGAGTAAGAATGTGTTGCTTGAAATGAAACTTCAGCACAGGAATACAAATCATCAACGTAATGTCCTGTAATTTATGCTAGCTTCGTGCTTTACTACAGCAGCATTTTGCATCGACTCCCCAAATGGCAGGGGCAAAAGAAGAAGGGTTAGGGTTCCATTTAGCTTCAGGGTTATTTTGGTCACAACAGAGCAAACAGGGGGTACTCTGGCTGACCAGAGGCACACCTGAGCCTCCAGGTGCTCCTGGTGTGACCTCGGGACAAACATGGAGCATGGAAGTGTCCTATTAGGGCACAGATATATCCTGGAGAACAAAGATTTGAAAATTGGCTTGCAGCAAAAAGCAGAGGATGGTGGAAAGAAATTGAGAATGAGAGAAAGTGAGATTTATAAATACATAACCTCTGACCTCGGTGCTGCCCTTGTCTTAACCCCTCATTTTGATTTGCTAGAGAAAAGGCTTTTCCCACTTCAGCTCTCATATCAGATCCATCCTGACAGGAACAGAGAGCATCTGCACCATTGGCTGCGTGGCTGCTTGCTCTAATGATGCCCCAGCTGCCTGCTGCCTGCTAGACTATGTGTGCACCCCTGACAAGTGACTTGATGCATTACTTGATCTCACCGTTCACACGTCTGTCTAAAAAGTGGGTTCGTTTGCAAACTCACTGCAGCATGGACAAATACGTCCCTCATTAAAATAGGAGGGGTTTTGTGCTTCGTCTTTATGTGTAAGCTACAATGTTCAATGAGTTTGCAGAATTTGGAACAATCTGTACACCTTTTGATCAGGACAGAAAATGCCAAAAGTATAACTAAATAAATACAGAAATAAATAAATGCTTAAATGAAGACATAAATGCAGATTTTAGAACCTTCTAACATAGGGACACAGAAAGTTCAGAAAGAAAGACATTTTACAAAAATATAGAGATGAATGTGAAATATTTATTCATTTATTTTCTGTATATCAACTTCTGTTTATTTACTACTGCATGTATATATGTAATTTCCATATTCTAACATTTATTTATTTATTAATTAATTGTTTTATTTACTTATTTATAGATTTGTTTATTCCAATATATATTTCAGCATTCATTTATTTTTATTAGTAATTAGTAATTAATTTATTTAATCATTCATTCATTCATTCATTCATTTATTGACACTTAAGTCATGTTTTGTCTACCATAGATGCCAATATCTGGCAAGCTATAACCTAAACATTAGCAACTTATATTTAATTGACACAGATTTAAATAGATAGATATAGATAAAGATATTTTAATAAATGCACAGACTGTACAGAATAATATTTGGCACATTGTAACTGCATTGTAATCTCTTACACTTATATAATTTTTAATCTATCTTTCTCTTTTGATTCTGTCTATGTGGGAAAATGTTTGCTTCATGTTCCATTATCTCTCTCTCACACACACACACACACACACACACACACACACACACACACACACACACACACACAAACAAACACACTTAAGTACTGATACATCTCCAATAAGACAAATCCTGGCACCATCCTCTGCTCCCCGCTCACAGGAGAGACGCAGAGGAACTGAGGCCTCAGGGTTCAGTTTCATATAGAGGAGCTTGTTGATCCTTCACTTCTCCTTGTCCCTCCCTCCTCATTCATCCCCCCCTCCCGTCTCCACCATCCTCTCCTCTCTCCACTGCTTCCTTTGTTAACCCGAGGCCATGTTGCTCCCGCAACACACATTTTCATTTCCACATGCATGCTATTTTTTCTTATATTTCCCCTCCCGGTATTCTTTCTCCCCACCTGTGTTTTCTTTCCAAGCTGTAATTTTTCTCTTCAAATTCAGTTACACTTCAAGCTCTCACTTCAGTGTAAGAAACATGATAAATGCTACAGCACATGTCTCATGGCGCACAGAGGTAAAAATACCCTTAAGGGTGACTTCAAGACTCTAAATGATTGGTGTATGTAAACAGTATCATAATATTATCCAGTACGTCTCTCCAGCATAAATCTGACATGCACAAGATGGATCAAATTCTAAGATTAGAAAGAGTTAGCGTGCTGCAGGACTGTATATTTCCTGGGGCGAATCTTGGTCTGATCCATTAAAACGCTGTACTGTATGTGATTGGCTTAAATACTGAGATGTGGGCAGCCACTCAGATGTCTGGAAACAGGGTAGTAAAAAATGTGATTGCATTTGATATGACTGACACACACATGCTAGAATGAAAGGCACATGCAATGGAAATGAGCTGTTGTCAAGGCCATTATGTAAATAAAATCAAGATTGGTTGTTCAACAGCCATCATGTATTATAGAAAGAACCCTAAAATAGATGAGAACATACATTAGACACATTTTGTGCTAATGGCAAAATGTTGCTTTACTTGTTAAGAGTTACAGCTTCGATTTGCTTACCATGTTATGTGTCAGCAAAACATTAAAAACATTGGCAGGTGAAGATGATAACATTAATCCTTTCAAGTATGAGTTCAGAGAGGACAGGAATACAGAGCAGCAGGCAGGTTTGAGGTTAAACAAAAAGCGATAGTAAAGCTGATTAAAACAGACAAAGAACAGGCAGGTAACAGAAAGTCCAAATGACAGAAGAACCAAAACTTAACTGAAACCCAACCGTGATAATCGATCAACTCAGGTAAAAAATCCAAACAGAACACAAGACACCAGGAAACGACACCAAGAACACAGGGATGGACACAGGAATGAACTGACAAGGAACAAAGGGAAACACACAGGTATACATACACAGAGAACTATGGACATGGGCAAAAGGGGAGAAATGGGGATTGGCTAACAACAAGGGTGTGGTGAGGAACACCAGGGTGGAGCAAACAAGAATAATACAGAACAGGTGTGAAAGGAAGACTCTGGGAACAGGGATGGACTAATGAGACTGAAGGAAGACAGGTGTCCACTTGGTCTACAAGTGTTTGGGTGGGTGCTGTGTTTCAAGTAGCATCAACATAAAAGACGGTACCCAAGGTTCCTCAGAAGAACATTGCATTGTAACGAGATGATCAATGTTATTCACTTCACCTGACAGTGGTTTCAGTGTTGTGTCTGATGTGTACATGACAAGATTGTATTTTGACTGTCATGATTCTATGACAGTTTTGCGGCAGTGCAAAGAAAAGTGGAGGTTATTCTGTACCATTATTTTCACTCACTCTAGCGTGTATCTCGTATCTCACATTTTCCCACATTTTCCGAACTCATTCTCACACTCTTGAGGAATATTAGCATGTGTTGTCTCACAAACAAAGCATCCTGCAGTCTCTAACACTGAGTTATTCAGCCTCTCTATTCCTCCTAACCTGCTCCTTTATATCAATTACCGTTTATTGCACTGCGACACAACTGTTGTACAAGACAAATCCCTGCAAGTCCTCAATGATTGATTGGCTGGCTCTTCACGATGAATAGGGGGGGGACTGAGTCATGTTCATAGTTTCAAAATTTAGCTTCACACCTGGAAATAAATATTGTTACTGTTTACGGGTACACAACAGCTCAATTACTTTTGGCTAGATTTTTTTTTTCTTTTTTTTTTTTTAATATTTAGGATCCCTCTTATTTTCCTTTCCCTCTCCACTTCTCCTAAAATGTTGTGAGAGTGTCTTTACAGCAAAAGCTGGTCTGCACAACCTACTAAAAAAGGGTGAAATGAGGGCCTCTGACTGTGAAAGTTGAATTTCGCATGGACATAACAGCTACCATCAGTGGGGGATAATGAGCAGGCACAGACAAGTTGTTGGCTGCCTTGTTGGTCTCTTGCTTCACACTGCAGGGGTGCCTCAATTCACAATGCCAAAAATAACTAAACATAATCTTCAGCTAAAAGCTGAACAACAAATCATATTAATTTTACTGTTGACACCTATTAGGAATATCTTTTTTTTGTATGCATTGTTTTATTCGTTTTCTTATGTACCAGTGGTTTACAAAGTGGAGGCACTAGGGGAAAAAGAGAATGAAAGTGAAAGAGATGCTCACAAGGCTATCAAGATTCAGGCGAGCAATATTTATTTATGGAGAAATTGAAATCTAAATGGACATATTATTGACATTCTTTCATTCATTTTTTGCAACTGCTTATCCTGTTAGGGATCGCTGTGGAGCTGGAGCGTAGCCCAGCTGACATTGTGTGAGAGGCGGGGTACACCCTGGACAGGTCACCAGACTATCACAGGGCTGACACATAGAGACAGACAACCATTCACACTCACATTCACACCTACGGACAATTTAGAGTCACCAGTTAACCTGCATGTCTTTGGGCTGTAGGAGGAAGCCGGAGTACCTGGAGAAAACCCACGCTGACACAGAGAGAATCTATTGAGTGTATTACTGTCAGAGCTTCTTCTTCTTCCTGCAGCACTGTGTATTGCAATGCTCTGCTGCACTATAAAGTTTAACTGCATGATCGATTGAGTGAGCTCAACATTACCTAAATAGCCGACATTAGGTGCTCCAGGCTTTTGGCACAGCGCTCAGTATTGAGGGTACAATCCCATACCAACACTAGACGCTGTATTGGATGGATGTACAACAATTCAACCTGCTTTAATGAATATCTCACAGCGTAAATCTATTGAATCAGCTGCACTTTCTCAGGAGAGGAGAAGTTCGGGTGAAGGTCACAGGTAAAAGGCCTCTGTGTTAATCTCGGATCACTTTTTTAATTACCCCACAGATGGGTGACCTCACCTCTGATCACCCGCTCTGAGGAAAGCTCAACCCTTCCATTGGCTCACAACCCAATTAGTGTGAGTGCATTGATTAAAGCAAATTATGTGGGCTGTCCCTGGTGAATAACTACTCCTTGGGGCTGAAGATCAATAAACATGATCATTGATTAGTTATGTATAATGAGTAAGGATTCAGGTGCGGTTCCTAGAAATGAAAAACAATTACAGGGCTATTACATCCCTTTTTTCAGCCGTATTAATTATAATGCTTCTATTTTTGTTCTTAGGTTTCTGGCAGTGTTTTATAGTGGAGGTATAAAGTTTATACATTTTTAATGAAATAAGACATGAACCAGAAGGCAAGGCAGTGCAGGTTAATGGTTAATTGTTTGGTCTATGGAGGAGGAAAAATGATGTACTATAAAGTAAGTATAAAAAATGAATAATTAAGTAAATAAATAACTAAATAAAACATACATACATATGAAAATGAAAAAATGCCTACGAATGAAATAAAGGAATAAATGCTAAAAAATAAATTGTATACATACACAGAAATAAAGAAATAACCAAATGTGTATGTACAAAAACATACAAATACTCGTACTCATCGTCCTCTGCTTATCCGGGTCCGGGTCGCGGGGGCAGCAGCCTCAGCAAAGAACCCCAAGGCGTTCCCAGGCCAGCCGGGTGGTGTAGTCCCTCCAGCGTGTCCTGGGGCGGCCCCGAGGTCTCCTCCCGGTTGGACATGCCCGAAACACCTCCCAAGGGAGGCGTCTGGAAGGCATCCTTACCAGATGCCCGAACCACCTCAACTGGCTCCTCTCAATGTGGAGGAGCAGCGGCTCTACTCCGAGTCCTTCCCGGATGTCCGAGCTCCTCATCCTATCCCTAAGGTTGAGTCCAACCACCCTGCGGAGGAAACTCATTTTGGCATTTTTCCGGCTGAGGACCATGGCCTCAGACTTGGAGGTGCTGATTCTCATCCCAGTCGCTTCACACTCGTCTGCCAACCGTCCCAGCAAGAACAAGAGGTCACTGTTCGATGGAGCTAGGAGGACCACGTCATCCACAAAAAGCAGGGACGAGATCCTCCCGTCACCGAACCTGACACCCTCCACCACTCGGCTGCGCCTAGAAATTCTGTTCATAAAAGTTATGAACAGAACCGGTTAGGGTTATGCATTATGAAATAAATACAGAAATACATGTATGCATGTTTGCATTTATTTATGTATTCATTTTTTATATTTATTTCAACATTTATTCCTTTATTTGTTTTATTTATTTATTTATTTCTGTATATTTCAGCATTTATTTCTTCTATTATTCTTTTCTGTATTATTTATTCGTCTTTTTTATTTATTTCCATTTGTATGCATTCCTATATTTATTCATTTATTTATTGATACTTCAGTCATTTTTTTGTCCTCCACATTTGTCATGTGTCTTTCAGAAACTACTGTACTAAGCCATTGTTTGAACATGAGGCTGCTATGTCGTTGTGATCTTTGTTCTCTGTTTTATCCACCCCTCCAACCACCCTGCCTCCCTCCCTTTCTCTCTCTCTCTCTCTCTCTTTCTCATTCACACACACACACACGCTCGCGAGCACACACGTACACACACACACACACACACACACACACACACACACACACACACACGGTGGTAAATAGTTAGAGGAACAGGTGGTGGGCTCTTATTGCTTTCCTGAAAATGCTATAAATACTTTAACTGCTTTGTTACCGTAATCATTATCAATATCATTACATTCAATGAGAGTAAAGGGAGAGGACTAATTCTTCAGCCTATTTACCAAAGAGTTTAATGTATCACGCACAAATTAAGAAATAACTAAAGAGGCTCTTAGTTCTGCTCCTCATGTATGATTTGCTTGATAATAACTTTACTTTATAAAGCACAGGGATGATTCCAGTAATAAAGCCCCCACTCTCCTAAACTACTTCAGGGATCTTAGTGTCTTTTGTTTCACTTAAGCACTTGTCCCCCTGCAAATATGTGTGCCATGCGAACGACAACATATGTACTCGACAAACAAAGCTGTTTAACATGACAGAAATTCCAAAACACGTTGACCTCATAGCTCGGATGTTCTCTTCTTCAGCTGAGCAACAACTGTCAGCACAAAAGCACCACAGCATTGTTGACAAATAACTGCTCAGCCTCTATCTGTGTATGGATAATTGAGTGCTAGGAAATAAGATCTCATTGTCTATATTTACAGTGGTGCTGGGTGTTAATGAGAGTGGAGTAATTCTGCTGCAAAGGAAAATCTAGGGACCACACAGGGAGAAATTCACAGCTGTGCGTCAGAGGTCTTACTTATAAGATACTTGGATTCCATCTCGCATACTTTGTAATATTTGTTCTGCAATCAATCATTTTATCTCAAGGGTCTTACTATGTTTGGTGGAGTCCGGGCACCCTGCACATAAGACAGTCTGAGGTGTCCAGTTTCATCTGATTTGCATCTGTAAAGACAGATTTTTGTTATTGATAATGTAGTTGTCTAGCCATGCATTGGGTTTTGGTTTCACTTTGAGTATGAGACACCAATATCCGAAATGCCTTAACTCCAAACAGGCTCTCAGCATTTTTAAAACAGACTATTTCTTCACTAGTAAGTGGATCCAATAAAAACTGTTCACAGTGACATCGGTAGATCATCAAATATAATGAGCACTTTTTCAATACCCTCATTAGACCAAATTGCCCTGTTGTTTCATTTCTTAATTCAGTCTGATATAGTGTTCATGTGAGCTACTCTTTGTTGTTGAACTGTTCATTCATATTGATCATACAGAGATTGAGTGGCATCAGTCCTCTTATCTAAATCTCAGCAAAAGTGCATTTCCATCAAATGTCGAACTATCTCTTCAAGATCTCTGTTGGTACACCCAAAACACAAGACATTTAATGGTTTGGTGCATTTGACAGTCTGCAAACTGCGATGTACAGATCACAGGAAGCAGCCTTCAAAGTCTCAGCAACTCTTGAATGGATTGCTGTGAACTCCGATTCAAACATTCATGTTTCCCTCAGGATGAACTGTAATAACTTTGGTGATCCTCTGACTTTCCATGTAGCAGCATTATCAAGATAAAATATTTATACACACATCAACTTCAGCTCTTTTGTACTTTGAGTATAGTGCTAACTAGCCATGCTAGCACGCTAACATGCTAAACTAAGATGGTGAACATGATAAACATTATACCTACTAAACATCCATATGTTGTCATTGTCATAGTTACCAACACATTCTCACTGGGACCTTGTCACATATCCACATTTGGTCATGAACCTTCCATGTCCAGAAATGACGTGAAAGGTACCCGGAAGTGAACACTGCCTTCCTGGGTGAAAGTCCTTGGTTGTTACGTCCATCCAACACCCCTCCAACCTGCCCAATTGGGATCTCCGCCACCTTGACTTTTATTCTTGTCCCGCCACATTTCCCACTCACACCACAGCGCTGTAAAACTATAGCGGTGACCTGTCACGTATGACGCCAACGTGAAAGGATGGCTTTTTTCATCACTGTCAGTGCTAGCATGCCAATGTTAGCACTTAGCTCAAAGCACTACTGCCCAGCCTCACAGAGGTGCTACTATGGATCTTACTGCTTGTCTTGGCAACTCCTGCACTTCTTAGCTGTGATTGGCAAGTAGTCGAGCTGTGATTGGGTAGTACTTGTCACACTGAGGTGTTGAGGTTTGAGATGTTAAGGGTAAGGGAAAGAGGGCGTAATTACTGTAGGGCTAGTACTACTCAATCACAGCACAGTAGGGTGGGACTTGCCAAGAAAAGCACTCAAATCGTAATAACACCTCACAGAATGGCTGGCATGGCTCTTGTAATGTGATTGCTCTGAAGTGTACGTTATATATTGTTTTATCATTATGTTGATATTAATAAAACTAATTGTATGGCAGTGAAAGTGAAAGAAAAATAATTTGCCTTTAGTGTCTTTTAGTCATTAATTTAACATCTTTTGAGGTAAATGTGCTTCATTCTGTTACATTCTGTTGCATATAGGATTTCATGACCACACAGCACCCATTATTCTGAAACTCTACTGAGAAGAAGAAAAGGAGAGGAGACGGAGTCACAAGAGAGGTGAGTGTTAGACTGAGAAAGGAAGGAATAATGAGAAGAGGGCTGCGTGAGAAGAGAGAGAAATCAAAAAAAGTAAGGGGGTTATAGAGGGAGAAGGAGCACATCTCTGTGGGGAAGAAATCCATGCCCCGAAACCCAATGCAGAAATGAGAAATAAATGAATGTAAAAAAAAAAAAGTTGAAGAAAGAAAGCAGATGAGAGTCGGGTTGGAAAAAAAAAGATCATTGAAAACCTGACAGCAAGAGAGAGACAGAAATGTGGAGGTGACAGATTTCTGAGTGTCTGGAAAAAAATCCTCAGCAGGTGTGAATCTAGTCTCAGCCTGCAAATCAGGGGCAGGCATCTAAACCCACAGACACACAGACACACACACACACACAGTACACAGAACTGAGACATAATTTTTATCCAGCAAGCTGTCTTGATTTGCCCTTCCTCTTTCCTCTAACCCTCCATCTCTCTGTCTCTCAGACAAACACACATTTAAGTATTAAACCATCTGAGAAGGATTTTAAAACATGACTACATGCACTCACTGTTTATTTTTCCTTTTCTTTCCAGTTTTTTTGAAAATTAAAAGAGCAATCTCAAATGATTTGGAAATGCCCCTTTCTCCCAATGACATCTCACACACTCACATGCACACACGGGCAGACATTGTTTTAACAAGGATGGAAAAACAAGGAAAATTCAAATAAAGAACTTCTTGCTTGTCTTCACTGTTGCAAAACACTAAGACTAGCCCTCTTTTATTAAAACAAATTACAAGAAGATACACGTGAGGGTACACAATGTTTTCTAGATAAGTTCTTGTACCTGTGTGTGTCTCACAAAGGTGTCATTTACAAAGGGGACACTGGGGACATGTCCTAACAACTTTTTGAAATGACCAATTTTGCGTCAGTTTTATGCTTTTCTTTGCATATATGAAGACATTTTCACCATATATTGGTACGTAAAAATTGTATTGTCACCTGACAGCGAGAGGGGCCCTGGCTCAAACCGGGAGCCCTCCCTGTGTCAGCGTGGGTCTTCTCTCTAAATTGCCCATAGGTGTAAATGTGAGTGTGAATGGTTGTCTGTCTCTATGTGTCAGCCCTGTGATAGTCTGGCGACCTGTCCAGGGCGTGCCCCGCCTCTCGCCCAGTGACAGCTGGGATAGGCTCCAGCCCCCCGCGACCCCAATCAAAGTGACTTGGTGCCTGAGACAGACAGATTGTGTGTGTCAGCTGTGTTTTTTCTGCAGTAATTTGAACTGCCGAAACAACTAAAACACTGTCATGGAAAGTCCATAAAAGCTGTGTTAAACTACAAAAATACTCAGAAACAGACAGAAATTGGGGTGACCAAAACAACGATGGCTGCGATAAGTGTGACAGAAACAGTATTGTGAGAGTGTGAGATGTGAAGAAAGGAAACATTTCATACAAAGTAATCTGATTCTTAAGGAGAAGCCTGTGCACACTGTGGAGATCCAGATCCAATGTGGACCGAGCTTTCCCTTTTGTCTTCTTTGTTTGTTTTCTTATTCCTCTTTCAGCTTTTTCATCCTCTCTCATCCTCTTTTGAGTCCACTGTTTCTAAACCTGATATGCCCATCAGTTTATATGTCTCTTCTGTCAAGCCTTGTGGGGGAGGGAATATTAAACTACTATTAAATTATTGATTAAATTCAACTTTAACTTTAATCTGAAGCTGCTGTTGCACTACATCACAAGACCTGCTGCTTTCTGGAGGTTTACTGTTGAATTAAAAATCTGTCAAAAAATATCTATAAGGTGAGGTTTAACTGTAATAAACAAAGTCCCCACCAGAAATGAAATTCCTTTATCAGTGACAGGATAATGAAAAGCATTGAAAAAATGCCTATGGTTAGTGTGTGTGTGTGTGTGTGTGTGTGTGTGTGTGTGTGTGTGTGTATGTGTGTGTATGTGTGTGTGTGTGTGTGTGTGTTTACATGCTCCTGCATAAATAAAGTATATCCAAATGGCAAGAGCAAAAAAATGGTTTATGATTTTTGTTGAACATTTGCATGTTTGTGCAATTTAAACCCTAATTGGGCCACCCTTCATCATCAGATATGCGGACACACGCGTGCGTGCACACACACGCACACACACACACACACACACATCCCTACGCTGTGTGTTCTCTAAGGAGGAGCAGACAGCTGCCTCGCTAAAACTGAACTGTAATTAACACCTTTAAACCCAACATGCCAGACTCATAAATAAAAGAAGCCGATTAGGGCCTGGGACACATTAAAAGTGGATTATCTCCAAAGATGTAAATATCCTGCGCTCATTTTCATCATAGTACCCAGAATCCAGAGAGCCTGAGCCATCATTAGGGAAGCGAGAGGGCAGAGATGTATGCAAATGTTTTTGGGTGAGTGTAAGAGAGGGTATTATAAACAGAGACGTGTCATAACTCTTTGGAATCTAAGTCCAAGGAATTTACATTGCTCCTAATACTCCACACAGAAATACACACCCATACACATACCAGTTATCAGACAATAGACGTGTGCACGCACACAATTTACATTATACTTGAAACAGCCGTCAGCTGAGGAATAATGATAATGATAATGTATTATTCTAGCGCTTATGTTAGTGTAACTGCTGTGTAGATGTAGTCACTCTATATCTGGTATTGTGTGGTACAACATTAAGGGGTACAGTTTCATACTACCATGATGCCAGACTACCACATACTGACAAACTGTACAGTTTACAGTTCAATTCAATTCAATTCAATTCAATTCAATTCAAGTATGATTTTATTTACATTTTGTAGGGTGTGGTGGAAATAGTGGTAACCCCAAGGGACATATGTTCTTTTATGAAAAAAAAGAAACACAACACACATGACACAATTTGATTAAAATCTGTATTTATGTGTCATTTGAATTCAGTTTAATATTAGGTCAGCATTAAATTCAAATATAAGCAGGGTTAAATGTCCAAATTTAAAAATACCAAAAAAAAAAACACACATAAAAGGTAATTTTTTTATAGAATAAAAGTGACTATATGTATGTTCCTTTTCGTGTCCAGCAAGTGTGTCAAAATTAAAAGAATAAGAAATGTGTTACTGTTTTCTTTTTTTCTGACAGGGGCAAAAATCACCCTGCAAGTGACCATCCCATATCACCATTGCATTCTTAGCATACAGCCATACCAGACGGCTTGACACTGATGTTCAGCTGATTTCAAGGTGTTTCCGAGCCTGAACTGGAAGAAAATCCGAGCTGGAACATTTTCATTTGGAAGCATCAACGCAGTGCTGCTTCACATATTCTCCTCAACACGGCTCTTGATGTTCTACAACATATCGGCGCTGTGCTGCATGAATGTAGGACCAACATGGCATCACATATGGTGTGAATTCATACTGAACAGTCATCATTTGTTGAGTAAATATCTTCCACACAACAGGATGGGGATGGAAATACATACAATATATAGCAGCATTTAAATAGTATTGCCCATATAGTGTGCTTTTGTTTTTGTTTTTTACTTTTACTTAACAAAAATGAAACAGTTAGCAAAATTAGCAATGAAGTTCATAAAACATCCATAAAACAGGTCAACTTAACTATGCTAACTGAACAAGCAACTATCTAAGAAAGACAAAATGCTTCAGGGGCCTGCCAAGATGGCCCTCCAGCAGAACAGGTATCTCAGTATCTCAAAAGACATGTTTTTTTGCTCATCATTATGAAGTTAATGTAGATCGCACAATGTAATGGCCATAGAATAATGACACCATCAGTGTTTGGATGTGTTCACTATAGGCTTTGCTTCCACTGTGCCATTTTATCTGAAAATGAAGGCTGGAGTTATGCAACCCAGTCTCACTCCAGAGTAGTTGAAATCCGGCGCTTGGGCAGTGTATTCCAGCATCAGACACTGAAAATAAAAGCTGTCCTTCAACATCGGCATGATATGCGGCTGGTCACGGTTATAATTTAACAATGCCAATGCCATCAGGGGGCACGCGATGGGACAAGAACGAAAGTTAAGGCAGTGAAAGTCTGAAAAGGGTGGTGGTCCAACAACCCTGGACTTTCACCTGGGAGAGAAGTGTATGCTTCCTGTTGGATTGTAAAGCCAAACCCTGCATGATAAAAGTCCGTGTCCACATATCAACATGTGATGAGGTCCTAGTGAGAATGTGTTGATTTATGGCACAAAGGAAGTGTGTCAACCACTGCACAACCAAAACAGGAAGAGGATAGTGCTTTTGTTTTCCCTGGTAGCTACTGGTAGCGATCCCCAGTTACTAAAGAGTATCATTGTAGGTTTTATTGCAGTTGCTATCCACTGTAGGGGAAATGCCGGGTGGTGGAACAACCGAAATAACTGTGGAAAATGTGGTGGTTGCTAGGCTCGGTTGCAACAGTTGCACCACCAAAAATACCTTCTGAAAACACAAGGAGCGTGGGGAAGCTGTCTGTTTGCACTTAAAGACAAACTAAAGTGTGACTGTTCAGACGTTACCTAAATGCATGCATTGCTAATAAAAACAGGTGCACTGCCAACAATACTAGATTAACTATGAATATGATGTATATAAAACAAAAGTCATGTGTCATCATTTATCTGTTTGCTTATGTGTGTGAAATGTGCATGGTTGAAAACAACAAAACTCATATGGGAGAAACTTCAAACTGTAGAAAACTACAGTGTTTGCAAGAGGTTTACCAACATTGATGTTTGTGTATAGGTTGATTCGTCTGATGCAGCCCTTGTGAAAAGCTTTGAACGTAGGTTGTCTCTAATATTGATCATAACATCTGTGGTTAATTAGTGAGTGAAACTACATTAACATTTACACATGTACCTGTTTGGTGTGGTGGCAAAGACTGAGTGATAGAAACACTAAGCAGAATATTCACTGACTTTCCCAACAGTTAGGAAGCCAGTGATCTGGTATATTGTTTGTTATTTCCTCCATTCAGCCTGTTCTAATGCGAGGTCTGTTATTGCTCAACAGATGGAAGGATTTAGGCAGACGCTTGCTGTCTCTCTCTCCCGCAAGCACAGGCAAAATAGATGCAAGATTTTTGTTTGGCACATCTGTTATTATGAGTGGGATATATTCACATTTCTGATTGTGACATCCAATATCAGGTAATAATTTCTTTCCCAGTGCTTGCTCCTTGAGGGAGACCTATTATGCTTTTCCTTATTTTTTTGTCATAAATATAATGCTGCAATTTCAGATGTTCTTCATGAACATGGCCAAAGTTTCAAAAAATGAGGTAAACTTATGTAAAAGTAATTTGAGTGAGCAAAAAGGCTCAGGCTTCAGACCTTGCTAAATACTCTCTTGCTAGTGTTTTGTGTCTACTTTGGTGACAAGCAGATGTCAGATTGTGACGGATTTCTTTATGTGGTCATCTGCTCCTGGCTCACTACTTCAAGTGTTTACATTACATAGCCTACACTGCTACTTGTAGCTACATGCTAATGTCAAGGAAATGTGTGATCTTGGTCGCTGATATTATATTTTCTTCCCAGTTTCGGATCATATTCCTGCTGGAACATGTCCCGTTGTGAAGATTTTGGTTCAAAAGCATCTATTGGTGATTTTTTACAGTAGAAAGTGCTGCTATACTTTGTTGCAGTCGTTCCCTGGCTGCAATGACGATGCAGAGATACTGGGAGCACCAGAAGACCCGGACACACTGACCAATCAGAGCAGACTGGGCTTTTTTAAAGAGACAGGCACTAAAATGGATTGTCTCAGACAGAGGGTGAATACAGGTGTTCCAGTACAGGCAGTATGAGGAAAATAAAGGTTTTTTTGAACATTAAAGGAACAGTCTGTTAGATTTAGAGGGAGTTAGTGGCATATAGCCGTGAGGACTGCAGATTGCAACAACCAAAACCTCTCCTGATAAGAATTTCTTCAATGTTCAATGTACTAGGATCTGAATTATCCACAGAGGTCTCTTCCTCTCCTAAACAAATGGAATTGGTGTGAAAACTAGTAAAAACACTGAATAAAGCAGTTTCACTTTACAATCAGTGTTTCTCTGACGCTGCTTGGCATGTTTAAGACGGGCAGCTAGCCCGGCACCTACTAATGCATGCTAACCTTTTTTGTTTGATTACTTAAGATTCAGACATGCAGGAGGTTTTTACTTGGAGTTGAATTATCTGTAGAGGTGTCCTGCTTTTCACAACAAAAAGACATGATTTGAACTGGTAGAAACATCACATAAAGCAGTTTCACACATTTAAAAAAAAAACAAAAAACGTTTCACCGATGCCGTTACCAGGAGCTTCCAACTGCGTTGGCTGACGGAAAAACGCAAAATTGCAGATGCCCCTGTTTAGAGCCAGTGTTTGGCTTTTCCATGAGTCCAGTCTCACTCCGAAGTCGCCGAAAACCGGCACTTGCATAGTGACTTGCACCGTCAGAAACTAACAAAAAAGGACGTCATTTAACGATGGCATGATACACAGCTGGGAAACATAGCGGGACAAGGAGGAAAGTTAAGGTGGCGAAAGTCTGACTTGGGTAGGTGGGAGGGGTGGTGGATGGGTCCAACAAACACGGACTTTCACTCGAGTGGTGTTTGTCAGACCCTGTTCCTTTTTCTAAACCTAACCACATGTTTTTGTTGCCTAAACCCAACCATGTGCATTTGTTGTTGAAGGAAAAAAAAACCATTAATTTGCAGTGTTTTACCGTTTATTTTGAAAGAGACATGGTGTCCCAGAATGTCAACAACCAATGCACCCAGGGTACCTTGCATGTCGTATCTGGATGTAGAAAGCCCATGAGCAAATGTCAGTACGTGATGAGGTTGGAGTGAGAATGTGTTGCTTCCAATTTGGCCTCCTGTAGAGACATGATGGTGCAACATGGTGATCTCTGTGAAAAAGGACCCGCTCCCTATGTAGGTCAAAATAACTCATTCTAAAGTTAAAAAAAGACAATGATACTTACTTTCTGTGTTTATACACTTAAGAGGACATATGATATTATATGCCATTTCAGCCAATATATCCCCCTAAAATTCTGTATACTGAACCTTTAAAGCATGCAAACATGTTTTATAGAAACTCAAAATACACTATGAACCTGAAAATAGCTTTATAGGTCCCCTTTCAAAGAAATATATCAGCAGTACCACGGGGGCTATGTAGTCATTAACAACCTCCAGTTTAGATACGGGATCTTCTCCATATGTCTCTCTCTTCCCTGGTGGCTCTGCCCTTGTTTCTGCTGCTTTTGAAGTGCTTCAGCAGAAACCTAGGCACAGGGGCCTGGAGTGAATCTCAGGAGGTGGAGATGAATGATTTGAATGGAAGGATGTAAAGATGGGGGAAGATGAAAGTGCTGAGATGTTATGTAGGATGAGGAAGGAGAGAACAGGCAGGTGGTTGACAAGTAATGATTGAGCATGTGGAGCGGAGGTTGAGCAGCCTAGATTGATGGCCCTCACAGATGTAAAGTAACCAATATTCGTCAAGGTCGAGATCAATGCCGCAATCAGTGCTGCCCTGTATGGGGTTTCTATCTTCGTTGTATCTCTGCCTCTCTGGCTTTCTCATTGCTTTTCTCTCTCAATCTCAAAGCTGGTATTGAAGTGTAATGTCACTGTACATTTGATGGGCTGTCATATGAGCACAGCCAGACTAAGACACCTTCAGGTTAGCTCACACAGGCCTGACTGATACAACACTGACTAAAGCATGAGTTGCTGATTTCACTGCTTTGCATCATCTAGCCAGCGGTCTGTCTTAGTCAAAGTCTGTTCACTAAGCTTCTGTGTGTTTCCACTCCTAAAGGCTCCCCGGCCTCTGTTTTTGGGCAGGTGTGCATGTACAGGTGTATATTCATGCAACTGTCTGGCGTATCAGCGTATCATACTCACGTAGTGACAAGAATACAAGGCAGGTAGTGCTGTACACTGCAAATGGCCACACTGAATCTGCGCTGCTTTCACTAACTGAAAGACACGGTCCCTTCACAGCAAAAATGATCTGCATATTTAAAACCGAGCAAAAGTAATGAAGCATCAGTTGTCAAAATGTGAAGCTGTTTCACCTTGTCATTGTTGGCATGTGCACAACTTGGTTTCCAAAGCAAATTTGGAAAGTTCTCAACAGTACATCAGATAGGAATGAATGATAATAATAAAAACATTCAAAACAAAAAGCAGGCGTAATGAAATAAACTGACATTAAAAATACAGTTAAAAGATGGCAGCTTTCAATATAGAGTCAAAGCAAAAGCTGCTCCATTCAGTTTTAGGGGAGTGACTTGAAAGCAAAGACTGTAAGAGGCTAGCCTTGTTTCACAGCATTGACGATTACTGAGAAAGCCTGATCGCATGTCTGTATTTTGAAACAGCTGCCATCACCCTGTCCAGAAATGACTGGGTGCTGTGTGACTACACCGGTGCCAAGTGCTTGAGATTGGTCCTGGTCTGTTTGAACGTCTCGGTCTTGTTTCAGACCTGACCACATTTTAACTCTGTCTTGTCTCTGTCTCAGACAAACAGGATTCAGGCTTTTATTTCAAGACCGGTCAAGAACGCAACCATGGAGATAAACACTTAGTGTTTGCAAAAAAAAAAAGAGATGTTTAATAAAGATGGTTAAATTGATTTCAGCTCCTTAGCATTTGTATTTGTTTGCAGAAAACAAAGGAAAATTCCCACATATAAAATTCACCCCTGCAATGCCTTTTGATTCACTTTTTCTTTCAAGTAAATGGGAAAGTTTGATTGGTACTGTATATACAATATGTTTGCAAAGAGATGCATGTTTACGAATCTTCTATGAATCTTTGTTTTCTGTAGGTGGTTTTATGGGGATGTGGATCTTTCAGATCAGATTGAGGAGTGCCTATGGTCTACATGTTCCATGTTTTATTGTAAGTGTGTCATGCAGTGTGGAACTCCTAATGGTCTGGTCTTGGTCTTGACCCGGTCTCATCTTGCCTTGGTCTTGGTCTTGATCTAATTCTGGAATCAAATGGATATTTAGTCTGTTTATCAGGCTACTGCTTTGCTGGATGCCAAGATGTACAATATTTCAATAGTCCCCAAAGGATACACTTGTTTTTTCACCTGGACCCCTGAACATGGAGGTCAGCGTGTGCTATGGAGAGATGTTGGAGCCAGAACATGTTGTTCAAGACACTTGCGATCAAGGATGGCATGATTTTAATTGAATAATTACATGTGTGTTTATTTCATTATGATTTGAGGTCTAAGAAAAGAGACTTTTGGGTTGCTGGGTTGAAAACCTGCTGCTGTATTTTGTACATTGTGTTGTTTGGGTAGGCAGGTCTGAAGATCTCGAAGAATTCATGTGTTTTTATTTATTTAGTTACGACTGATTTTATGTGACTGTTGCCTCGTGTGTGTCAACCTTGTTGTTGTCATTGTTGTTTGTTGCTCTTGTTTTTATTGCTACTGCGGCAGAATCAATTGCCCCTCGGAGACAAATCTTGAATCTTGAAATTTGAATCTTGAATTATGGCCAACAAAAGGGTGTGTGACATACTGTCACCACCATTACTGAGAGATGAAGTCTGACAGCCAAAGGCTTGAGCTGCCCACAACATTACGGTGTGTCTGTGTGTGGGTGTGTGAGTGTGTATTAGTTATTAGTGTGAGGTTTTGGGCAGGGGCAACAGTGCGGTCTCACCTTACCATCACCTGTCACTGACAACAGATGTTCACACGACAGGATTATTTACCCACCAACCACATTGTGTGTGTTTATGACTGAGAGTTATTGATCTAAAGCCCAGATATGATTCAACTCTTCCAAAGCACATAGCTACAGTACATGCCCTCAAATCCATCTTCTTTGCACAATACCAGCATTGTGGAGGTGTCATGTCATCATCTGCTCATTCTGTGTGATCCTAATTTGACGGCTCTTGTCTTCACCTCTCATGAGACGGAAGAGGACATCAGGAAGGGACGTTGCTCAAAAAGCCACTCCAAAACATCTTTTTCCATTGACTGCAGTAATGAACGTGCACAGTGTTGGCAGAGGAAATAGTAGTCTACCACAGCGCTGCATTTAAAGCTCCCGTCTCATCCATCACACTCCAACAATAGAGATGTCGTCCACTCCCTAGACAGCTGCTCAGCCACAGCCCCCTGACAGTGTGTGTGTGCATCTGTATGCTCATGTATGTGCAAACATGAGTGAGTTTGTTTGTGAGGACGTCTAATACGACAATAAGATCTTATTCAAAAAGTATGTTTGAGCATATCAGACTGACAAAGACTCCATCTCACCTGTTTGACACCAGTATTGTACTGTGCTGAATGCCATTCATTTATAGATACTTAAACAGATTGATTATTCCTTTGTTGACACTGACATGTCATCTCCTCCAGAATATAGTGAGGAAACTTTTTTAATTAGAAAAGAAATTAGAACCGTGGCCTGCATAATCGTGAGTGCTAATAAGCAAGGAGAAAGAAACAGAGATGGATAAATCCTTGCACGGTTGATAAAAAGTACAAAGGGTGGATCAGTGTGAAAGTCAGATTAGTATTTATTGAAAATTCTTCCTGGCAACGCTGGCTGTCTGACCACAGGCAGGGCAGCCTGTGTGCATCCATGTGTGTGAGTCCGCCTTGCTCTTATGCCCATGCCACGCTGGCACCGCCATCTGCTGCCCGTCGAAGTTCTGTCCGGCCCAGCGATGCTCCTCAAACACACACATGCACACACAACTCCCTATGTGCTGCTTGTGGTCAGACAGCCAGGTGGCATCACACCAACTGACCAACGGTTGTTACGCACACGCTGCGACATACCGTACACCAACGGAAAGTCCCTCTCGATCCTTCTGCTCCTGCCTCTTTCTTGATGTGCACGTAGGCCTGATTAACACGCAGAAAGGGTGTCTGTCTGTCTGTCTGTCCTTCCGTCTGTTTCTCTCTATGCCATTTGGCCTGTTTCTCTGCCTTGGATTGAGAACATAGGAGCTCTTCCTCACGACCACCAAACAGCGTTTATGTGTGTGTGTGTGCCGTGTGTTTTTAGAAGACAACTCTGAAAAAGAACTCCTTAGAGGGGTGTCAGATGGCAGGCGTTTGTGTTGGTGTGTGGAGAGGGGGATGGAGAGATGATGGGGGCGGATGAAGGAAGGGATAGAAGGAAACAGGAGGAGGGGGAGATTGCTCTGTTCTCTGCTCTTCAGCTTTTGTTCTGCTAGATAATAACTCTCCACCCCCTGACTCCAAAAACCAAGGGAACCCCTCCAGTCTAGAAACAGGAGTTGCATTCAGGCTCAGACTGTGGTTATACATACAGTACATATATTTATATATAAGATGACAAGATGATTCACTGTATATATTTGACAGTTGGTGCTGCAACTGTGTCAGATTTCTCATAGTTAATTATAAATGCCCTATGTTGCCCTAAAAAACTCAACATGCTTTTAATTTGGGCCAAAACCGAGAAGGGGGAAAACACAGAGCCATATCACTGCCAACAGCCTGGAGGCCAGTTGAGTGTCTTGGACTAATCTGCCAGGACCAATGAAGAAGACTGAAATCTGAGTACAGAGAAGAGAAGAAGAGAAGAGAAGAGAAGAGAAGAGAAGAGAAGAGAAGAGAAAATACTACATATTAAACAGATTTATGTTTAACTCATTACACTAAGAGCACCACTTTCAGATAGCAGAGCTTCAGCGCAGGTAGCGGCTCAATAACCACAATCTCTCTTCTCAAATGTCTTTTTCTAAAAATCGACACTAAATGCGGGAAGGCAAACATTTATGGGGGAACCGAGAGGGAGTCGAAGGCATTGGATGCTACAGTGAAAACACTGTTCTATTTGCTGTGACCTGGTTGAGTAGAGCAGCATCTGCAACCCACATGAAATCTAAAAATACTCCCGCACCATTGACTGCTACTATGCCGTGGCCCCAGTAGGTAGATGAATAACTGCGTGTGTATGGTACGCTTGTGTGCGGGTGTTAAAGTGGGAATGGGGTATGGGCTATATTCTGAGATTTACCACTGCCTCATTTACAACTGTCGACCTTAACACCTCATTGTAAATATGCATTTGTGTATATGTGTGTGCGTGTGTGAGTGATAGGCAGATCATGGGCTAAGTAGAGGAGGCAAAAATGACTCAATCCAGGACGCTGATGGCATATGATATGACTGCTTGTAGCTTGAGGGGAGAGCTGATATGATACATAAGTGTTACAGTAATTAATGAGATTTTGACATACAAGAAAATAAAATGAACAAGCACAGTGGAAAAACTTACAGTAAGACTTAAAAAGTTGCCATGATTACAGTTGAATACAATGGATGGATTACTGAATGGGCCTACTGGGCAAAGTCCCAGGCCACCCCCTAGTCTCACCCCTCAAAATGTCACTCAAATGAACAAGAACCAACTAGGAAGAGGCCCAAAATGACCATGTAAAGATGCAAAGAAACTGCACAGAGACACAGAATAACCACAAAAAGGGGCAAAACAGCCACAAAGAGACACAAAATGACTACAAAGAGATGTGAAACAACCAAAAAAGACACTCAAAGAGACACAGAACAACAAAAAGACTCTGGCTTCCTCCCACAGTCCAAAGACATGCAGGTTAATTGGTGACTCTAAATTGAATGTGAATGTGAGTGTGAGTGGTTGTCTGTCTCTATGTGTCAGCCCGGGGTGCACCCAAGCTCTCGCCCAGTGTCAGCTGGGATAGGCTCACGGAAAATGAATGAATGAATAAATGAAAGTTTGAAAGAGAGACTAAGGAAAAGATATAAAAGAGAAGTATCCACCACAGAGTTTCATAAGCCTCCATGCTGTTTTCTACTGTTGACCAACCTGTTTTCCAGCTTGTCCGTGACGTTGCACGTGACACACACACACACACACACACACACACACACACATACACACACACACACAGGATTTTTTTTTAGCAGGTTTATCTGTGTTTTAAAATCTGTGTATACACTCGTGTTATTGGAAAAGGGCTCAAAGCAATGCAAAACAACAGAGACAGGCAAAACCAACACAAGGTCTGTCTGTCTGGGCACAGATATGCAAAATGGCCACCTCTCCTACATAGAAGCAACTATGTAGGAGAGGTGGCCATTTTGCATATCTGTGCCCAGGAGCCCACTGTCTCATAATCTGCCCATGCTGAATACAAGTGTGAGCAGAAAACAGTGCAGTATTGGGGCAGCTCAGGCACGAGGATTGTCTGTGGCTGTGTTAGTATCGTGTGATTTATGTCAGATGCTCGGTCATGTATATGTGTCTGTGTTATAAGGTTTATTGGTTTGTAAATGGGAATACGTCTGTTTGTATCACACTCAAAATAGAGCCATGATAACCCTTCTGTCATGCAAATGACAGATGTGTGACAGATGTTACTAATGTTGTTAATGTTACAATAAAGACTGGCTGCATCCATGAATCAGTCATTGCTGTTACCATGATGTGCAGTAACAGACGCGCTCAAGCCCAAAGCAGAGTATCCACAGAGTCGAGTGTGAATGATTTTTAGATCTTAATTTTTTAATTTGCAACGGTTGTTAGTATGCTGGTTAAGCTTTAGCAATTCAGAGAGTCTCATTGAGATTAAGATGTCTTTAACAAGAGGCGAGTGTGTTACTCACATTGGCTTTGGTTTCATTTCAACATTAGAGGGGAGACACATCAGACACTGGGTTTTGGGATTGTCTGCCAGAATATTCTGAGCATTAAATACTTAATTTCCTCCATTCTGGTGAATTTTTATGCACGAATTTGTGCCTGTTCTGCATCAGTCTATAGTGTAAATGTCTTTGATTGTGTCAAAATAAAACTCCTCTGCTGCTTTTACATGTTCTAAATATTAAAAGGGATGTGTCCCCTTCATCCCCCCCACCCAAATACTACACCTATGGTTATTCAGGGATTGAACCATGATTTAGAACACTGAGAAATGCATGCCATGACTTTTAGCAGAGTTTAATGACGCACATAATTATTTCTAAAATGCATTTCATCTGAGACTAACACGAAAGGTGGCTATACAAAAATGTTAAAAACAATCTATTATTTTATGTTAAACTATGACATTTAACCTTCCAGGTGTAAAATGTATGCCCTGACACCTTGTTTATATTTTGACAATGTCTTTTCATTCTTAATAAATGCTAGTTTTTCTCCAAACGGTAAAGGTTTACAAGAACAGCTGGTTAGTTCTCTACAAACAGTAGGTTAATCTGATTTTACTTACTGTAGTGTTGGGGTTTAACTAGTTACTTGTGATTAAATGACAGAATAAATGTAATTGTAATCAGTTACGAGTAAGGAGTAATTAAAATAGTTACATTACCACAATTTTAACAGGGTAATTAGTAATGTATGAAAAAATATCTATGGACTAGCTGGATTTTCCAAGGTGTTTTTTGCTAGTTGGACTAGCAATGATTGTGTATGTGATATGATGATGTATGATGAATAATGTCTATAGTTTGATATGGCAACAAATTGGACTAATTTTAGCAACAGCAACAAGCTAAGACCCTGTTAATTAGGGAATACTCGTTTGAGGACACTGGGACTTTATTGTCGTCTCATCTGAGGACATTAGGACTTTATTATCATTGATCATGTTTAGTTTTTTATACTTATTGGCTCCTACTGATCCCAAATAGCTAAAAAAATAAAAATGCATACCAAACAAAAGTCCGTTGTTGTTAAGTTGTTGATAAAAAATGTGTTATTGTATTGGAAATGAATAAGCAAAATGTAATAATTACAGTTGAATACAATGGATGGATTACTGAATGGGCCTACTGGACAGAGTCCCAGGGCACTCCCTTGCCTCACCCTTCAAAATGTCACTCAAATGAACAAGAACCAACCAAGAAGAGGCCCAAAATGACCATGAAAAGATGCAAGGACACTGCACAGAGACACAATATAGCTACAAAAAGGGGCAAAACAATCACAAAGAGACACTCAATTACCTCAGAGAGACACAGAGAAACAAAACGATGATTAACGACCACTGTACAGAAAAAAATGCATAAACAAAAGTTTGAGTCTCAGGAAGGTAGCCTATACTCAGCCTCTGTTTTGGTTTACAAAAATAATGTAAAAGCTCCTAGTTTCCTCTCTGTGACACACACACACACACACACACACACACACACACACACACACACACACACACACACACACACACACACACACACACACACACCGGGAAGCGCTCCATATTATGCAAGGATAAATTCTGCACCAATCTGTTTTCTTTGCTGCCTGTCTCTCCCCTCTCCTGCACCGTTGTACCGTTCACCGTACAGGTGCGAGCGAGCAGCGGGCTCGAGCCGCTCCGCCAATTAGGAGCACCGAGCGTGACCACGTGAACAAATCCCGTTGTCTAAATTCCCGTTCGGCGGCGAGCAGCTCGGAGTGAGCGGCAGCGCTGAAAGCCACAGTGAGTGGGAAGTAATAACGGCGGGCTGAACGGGAACGGTGAGCAGGTAAATGGCTTATGTTTATTCTCCTGGCTGTACACTTCTTGTGCCGTCATGTCCTCACAGCTGATCTGTGGGGGGGTGGTTCAGATGCGGGGCTCCGGGACAGGGATGTGTTGGATTACATTTGTCGTCGCTTGCGGGTTGATTTCTCTGCTCTCCTCCGGTCCGCGGACAGGACAAACAGCATCATCGGCTGCTTGGCTCTGCACCGTCTGCGCATTGAAACTCAGCCATCCCGCTCCTCCCACCCCCACCTCCTCTTCCTCTCCCCCTCTTGTCTCTTGCAGGAACACGAGGCTATTGATAGTTGACAGAAGCCTTGTAATCCCTGCCTGATCTGGCTGACCGGCCACAGCCATTTGCGAAACAAGAATGTTGATTGAACTTTATTTTGCTCCGAGATTTTGTTTTTTTTTAATTGGTAACGCCCGCATGGATTGACGCCGTGCACGGGGGGAGTGTGAGGGGCTTCTTTTGGGTGCTGCATGCAACCAGGCAAGCAGAGGCAAGCTTTTATTGCTGAATTATTTATAAGACTGTCTGGGAGAGAGTAATGCTTCTGTTGGATGGAGAGGGAGTCAAAAACTGTGTGTTCATATGCTCTTTCTAATCATGAATGCTCTGCATTTGTATAGAAGCCTGCTACATTTTTAATTCAAGCTGCCATAAAAAGGCTTTTTATTGTTTTGGCAAAGACAGTATAAGCGAAAAATCAATTAGCCTCCTAACAGAGAATTATTGAATCAAGCATTTAGGTTATAAACTCATGTATCAGTGTCTCAAATGTGAGAGTGTGCGGATTTTCTTTGATTTATATAACTGTAAAAAGAAAATCTTTGACTTTTGGAGTGGTAAACTAACAAAATAAGCACTTAGGGAAGTTGTCATGAACATTTGTCAGCATCTTATGACATGTCTCAGCCTCCATAGATAAATCTGAAATATTGACACGCTAATTGAGGGTGAAATAATCAATAGTTGTGTCTCCTCGTAAATTAATTAAATTAAATGCAGTGTGTTAATAGCAGCATTTCTAGTGTTTTCTGCAGCTCTGCGTTTGTTTACGCCTCTGTTTGTCTCAACTGCTTCCTCAGAAACATAAATAAATCATCAACAAACAAATAAATAAATAAATGCAGCGCATTTTGCCCCTGTTATGTGTTCCGCCGTTTCGCAGCTCCTGCTCCACCGGAATGAATCGACCTCGTCCGCGCATGCGCACCGCCGCCACCATTCATCTCCAGGGATCTCGCCCTCTTTTCTCTTGTCTCGTGCGAGAGAGGAGAAACCAGCAGGCGGCTCCGCGCTCGCGCTCGCCTCCCCGGCTGTTGAGGCACTAGTAGTCTGTGACGGTGACAGCTCAGGTCGGCTCGCGCTCACTGGTCGGATTGAGCTCGGATTTTCGCCTCTTTTGGATTTCTATGTTTGGGTTAGCGGGACGGACTCTCAGCGGCTTATTGCTCTCACTGTAAGTTGGTTTATATTTTATCTCTGGGGTTGTTTTTTCCTGTTTGACATGCATGTTCAGCGCGCGAGAGAAAATGCTGCCGGCACGAGTTTCGCCAGAATGTTTTATCTCTCGCGTGCGCTTAGACTTCTTTTTTTATTTGTTGTTGTTTCTGTGCCTTCTTAACCATGTTTGTTTTCGCCTTTTTTCCGTGGTAAAAAGAAAAAGAGGAACTTTGCACGTGATAAACTTTCTTCGCACTGTGTTTGCGGAAGATGCGTTCAGGTGAATTACGGCATGTTGTGAAGAACAAGCTGAGATGAGGAGACCTGGCTGCGGCTCATCTTGTACAGCAGGTGTCTGATAACCCACTTCCGCACTATGCTGCGGGATATCGACCGTGTGTAAACCCATTGAGGTCTGTTTAACCTAAACATTTCTCTCACACTCGGTTATTGGAGGTTAAGGTGACAGTTGTTTATTCAATCGGCTGGTCTTTTAGTTGTTTCAGTATTTTTCTTATTTCCCCTTTTTAACCTGCACGAGGCACTGCTTTTAGGGAACCAAAAGTTATTGAAGCACCAGGTTTCATCATCGAGGTTATTTCCTTAAACAATTTACCTTCTCTGTTGTGTGTGTGTGTGTGTGTGTGTGCGCGCGTGGGTTAAGGTAAGTGACAGTGAAAGAAAGAAATGCTGATCTCTGTTCTTGCTGAACCAGCTCGTTGGCTTACCTGAACCTGTTAAGTAGCCATATAATCATAAACTAACACCTTGTTTTTCTGTCTTGGAGAGCCCACAACAGGCAGATCAGCTTGTCAGTGTACAAAGGTCTTCACACCTGCGTGTACAGTGTCTTGTTAAACTTTCCAAACATTGTATTCACTCACTGAGTAATTGAGCTGTATTTGGTTTCTGCTGTGGTCCAGTGCTTCTCACTGGTCTGTGCTGGTTTCAGTCATTTATCAGCTATTTGTGCCTGGTGGTCTCCAGGCTTGACTAATGGCCTGTTGCCTTTGGGGTTATTTTGGTCCGCTCCACCCTGCTCCACCCTGTTTCATTTGCAGGAGCCACACCTGCCCTGCTTGGAGTGAAATGTGGTGTATCATTGTTTCAGTGCCCCAGCCCTTTGCTTTAATTGCTTAGATGGAGCTGATTTATAGAGTGGAAACAGAGTTGTTGCTTGTTACGGACATATAATGCTGCTCTTGTGCTTTGACAGTGGGCTTTATGAAAGAGAGAGAGATGGAGTATTATGTGTGTGTTTGTGAGATTGTCAGTGATTTTGCAGTCTTGCTCTTTTCCTTATGTGTATTTATGTATCCAGCGGCAGCCTTCCAAAGTGAGCAGAGTACCAGGAATAGGGCAGGTAGAGAAAGTGTGTGTGTGTGTGTGTGTGTGTGTGTGTGTGTGTGTGTGTGTACCTGTGCGGTTGAGTGTGTACGCTCCAGGCCCCCACCAGCACTTTCACAGCCTCTTTCTCGTAAGCATTGACTTGGCAGTGAACTCTCTATCAGTATCGACGAGATAAGAGGATGAGAAGGAGGGAGAGAGCGAGATGGTGCTGTACGATCACGATGCACAATCTGTCTTTGTCGCTCGCAGTATTTCTTTCTCCCAGAATCTTTTGGTATTTGATTTTTTTTATTTCTCTCCTCATATGGGAAAATGTGATACACTCTTTTTGTCTTCATTTTGCTCAGTGTCTCTATCCCCTTTCTGTATGTCTTTGTCATTTTACACTTACAACTAAGGCTGACAAAGATTATTTTAGATATTTTATTGCATTATTTAGTGAGTTTATTTGACATTCCTACTCACTGGTTGATAATTTTCTTTCCAGGGTCTATTCCTGGAAAAAAACATTAAAAAGCATATTCAATCAGATTCATAAGATGTTTTCCATATAAAATAGGGCTTTGTACCAGTCTATATTTAGCTTTTGCTGTTTGATCCTGGTATCAAACGATGATTGAAGTTCAATGGATTCGAAGTGCTTCAATGGATGTAGAAATTGATTTAATTTCCACTAATGGAACTCAAATTCTCAGATTAAAGGAATACTTCACCCACAAAATGCCCATTTATATATTAAATACTAACCCTGTGTTACGCTGAAGTAAACTTTGTTTTTCTCGCATGCCTCCGCATGAATTGGAGTAAACGGGGGCAAGAGAATTGTATCAAAACATCCATTTGCAAACTCTTAAGCAACTTGTGCCGTTTAATCCAAGTGTTATTCATCTGTTATTGCTAAAATCTTAATTTTTAATACACTTCCACATGCGAATAGCGTGCCTGGGCAAGCATGTGTGGTTGAAATCTGCTCGTGTATTCCACTGAGCAGAGCTTAAATGTATGGGCTTGCTCAGGGATGCAACTCATCCATGCATGAGACCTTTTATGTGGAAGTGTTTTAAATAGTAAGGTCTTAGCGAAAATGCATGTGTGTGGCAAGTAGCATGTTAAGCATACAACTGGATTAATGATATTGTACTGCATGATGGGTATGAGAGTTTGTAAATGGATGTTTAGGTGTGGTTAAGCTGCTGATAAAGGCGGTCCTCCTTTTTGGATTCTTTGTTCACTGTGGACTTTTTTTATCCCACAAATTCAATATAATACAGGGTGAGTAATTGATATTCAAGTGATCATTTGTGGGTGAACTGTTCCTTTAAGGACACAGGAAACTGGTAACACATAGGTGCACTGAGCACGCATGGCAAAGACAAACACAAACACAGTGAGGTGACAGTTGAATAACAGCCACAAACCAGAAAAGCACAATTTTGTCAAGTAAATTTGTTCTGATCTGTTCTGATACTCAGCCAGGTAAACAAACAGCATTTTATTTGTTTTCAAGTCAGGTCCAGTCAGGTTTATTTAGACAGCGCCAAATCACAAATTTACCTCAGACGGCTTTACAATTTGCACAGCATACAACCTCTATCTTTAAATGCTCAGCTCTGATAAGGACAAACTCCTCCCGAAAAACATATAATTGGGAAAAATAAGGAAGACGCCTCAGGGATAGTTTTATTTAAAAAGTAAAATGTTTGGTCTCAATGTTTGGTCTCTTATGCTCATATCCTTGTATGTCTGCTCTGCATGTAAAGCCTGGTTCAGCTATTTTCTCTGCAAACCAATCAGTGTGTAAGCATCTGTTTTATGTACATCCAGGAGCGGCATCGTGGCCCCTCGGCTGCTCGGGTTCTGGTTTTCTTTATGTTATGTTCTTAGTTTAAACTGTTTAGAATCTCAGTAACACATGCTCAGTAGCAGAGGACTCTCAGTAGCGTCACAAGATGTCTCTTCCTCCTGCCGCTGCCTCTGCAGCGTGTGTGTATTCTGGTGCCCAGTGCCTATCAGCGAAACAAGAGTCTGCCCACCAGTTCTCAGATTCTAGCATACAGCAGCACATTTAGAGTCTCATCTGGCGAGGAAATGTAGCACTAATCCAATTGGCTGGAGCTTTAGTAAAAGCTTTCCTAATTGGCCGATATGGCAGCTGGCTGCCAAGGTTCCAGTAAGCACAACAGGGAGTTGGGGAGAGTCCCAGTGGTGCTGTGGTGCAAGGGAGACTGAACAAAGGGCAGATAGCAGGGTGTGCTACTGTTTTGAATATTCCTCCACATGGCAATATAAAGGACCCATCTGCACCCTGCTGACTCAGATCCATCCAACTGACCATAACTCATTTTCAGCTGTTGTTTGCAAGGCACGCATGCAAATACACACATGCAAACACACACATACATTCCATCTGCAGGAACAAGAATGGCTTTCGTCACACAAGCATGTTTGAGAAAACATCTTCCCAACTGGCTGGGGAACAAAGCTATTAACACAGGAATATTGACTCTGTGTGTGTGTGTCTGTGTGTGTCTGTGTTTCAAGAGGAAGCTCTTTGGAGAGAAATAATGCTCCTACCAACATCGACTGCAGCCGTTCCTGTTTCCTTTCACCTCAGTGTGGGATCCAGGAATAGCTCAGAGTGACAGAGACAAGAGATGAGAGAGAGAGAGAGAGAGAGAGGGAGAGACGGACAGACGGAGAGAGAGAAACAAAGAGGGACCGTCAGACAGACAGACAGACAGACAGAGGCAGAGAGTGTGAGAGAATGCCATGTAAGGTTTCCTGCACTACAGCTCGCACCACCACACACAAACACCAAACCTGAAATGAACTGTTCAGGGTCTGGTTTCTGGAGTCACTGCTAACTTACTTGAACTTTGGCTTTGTGTGGCTGCTTCACAATGAAACAAAGGCAGCCTTCACCATAAGATGCATTAGAGGACTTGTTATAATAGCGAGGTCCCTCTGAGGAATGGCTTGTTTTGTTTGCATTCTCATTTTTTTGTCCATATACAATAGCAGCGTTGTCGCGAAGTGTACTGTATATGATGAATTAATTTCCCATTAGGCTTGTGAAACTTTGAAATAAGAAGTAAACCCTTTGTTAAGAAGTTAGAACCCTAACGTAGTACGACTTCTCATCGTTTCAATTTCCTTTTTGTGCTTGGTCATGTAATTTTTTAACACTTGGCTTAACATAAAAGGTCATTTGTGTAATTAAGTAGAAGCAGAGTTGATATTTTATATTTTTCTAAAACTCTAAGAAAAAAAGTAAGTATATGAAAGTGTTGTAACTATAAATATTTCACTAATTAGTGAGGCAGCAGAGGTTGTTCATCATCTTTGCTTTGCACAAAGAATTGAAAATCAAACATTGACATTTGTTTTATCGCAGGGTAAAATGCTCCAGATGGCACTGTAAAGCACTTAATGTGCGTTTACGCAGAATCACTGTTCTACAAAGTGAGATGAAGCTCAAAGACATATTTTATCATGATGACCCTGAAGAGAAATCCATTCACTCCTCCATCGTGTGTGCACATATAGTCACCACAGGCCCCAATGCACACTATTTTGACGGACCCTAGTGGACGCTACTTACTAGTTTCAGGTGCACACACACACCACTGGCAGCTGTTCATAAAGACGCCAATGTAATCTGATTTAGGGAGCTTTGCTACTTTTTCCTCTGTTCATTTCGCTCTTGTCCACTTTTATATTTAGAAGGCTTGACTGCTTGCTGGACTTGCAGATGAGCTCAGACTGTCACACTAGACTGATTTTGCACTAGCTACTGTATCGTATCGTCTTGTCACCTCATGGTCTAAGATTAGTGGTTGGTGCTTTTAAATTTGAGGAGTAAGTGTGAACATGGTCATTTGATCGATTGAAGTTTTTACGACCAACATTTTTCTTGTAGTATTTTGACAAAATTCGAACCACATGTCACTCGACAAATTGATAAATGCACAGTAGTGTCATTGGGTGAAGGACATATATATGGAGGGAAGCTTTCAGAAGTCCACGCTCTGCATATTCCATTTCACTCACTGATGTGATGATGAATTTACCAGGAGGGAGGTTGTCGTGATGGACATGTGGGCGAGGAGAGTTAAGAATGTGCCTTTCTTCTTGCATCGGCGGGTTTGTTAGAGCGCAGTTCCACAACAGTTATTCCTGCACTAATTATGTGTCATCTAGCTGGATGGTGGAGACATTTAGAAGTAAGCGGGGGGTCGGAGTAATTAATGAAATTGTCATAACTGAGGAGAGTATACTTATTTAGGATACTGCAGTGATGATATCTTAGTGGCTGCTTGTCCAGGACTTTGATGGCTTGATTGTAAAGAGATGTTAGTAGTTTAATTGTGGAGGCTGATGCTCTTTGCTCTGCTGTGTCTAATTCTTTCTGTCTATCACCGCTTTGTACCGCGTCTTATGCGGAAGAAACAAGCAAACTAAACAGAAACATAGAGTCAAGCAGTGAGTGGAGGATGTGGAAATAGGGCACAAGTTACTTCCAGTTATAGTTGCACACTTACCCATAACCTGGTTACTGTGAATACCCATGGTAGATGAAGTTGATTAAGGGTGTATATGGTTCATAGGCTGACTTACCTAACCACCTGAATTTAGCTTACATGAGCTGATAGAGAGATAAAAAAAGGCTCGAAGAAATTGTTGAATATGTATTTAAATGGACTTTGACATGTGGGATTAAATGGTGCAGTGACGATGTATGGATTGGGATTTAAACACTACTCTTTTGCCAGTGGTGTGACATGAACGCTGCTTCCTCTGTTGCTCCCAGTTGTTTTATATTATTGTAAAATAATCAGAATATTACATTTCTATGGTGTTAGCAAAATCACAGGAGGCATGTATGCATACATCTTCTGTCAGAGTGATGGATTGGGTGAATGGAGTGTCTTCATTTTGACAGTTTGGTATGGGAGGGCCATCTGCTCTATCACTCAGTGACTGCGAGTGTCACCTCTCTGCTCTGCCTTGTATGCGCTCACTCTCAAGCACACTCACTGACAGCAACATGTAACGCATATAATGTTCACATGTTGATAACCCATTTGCACAGACCCCGGCCGAACTCTGAGCTCCCTCTCTCTCGCTTTCTGCACACGCACACACACAACCTTCCCCTATCCCCCTCCTCTAATGTCCCAGCTCTGCTTACTGCCTCAAAAAGAGCTTAGATCAGGGAAACTATAGCTTGCCCTCATGCAGACTTCCCAGAAGATCGGGCTATTTATTCAAACCAAGCAGGCCATGTTTGGACTGTTACTGGAAGGACGCCAGCTTGAATCCCAGTATTGTTTTACAAATTTGGTTGAACCAAACCACTGTTAAGGTGCCGAAGAGCAGGGCAGTCACCTCCATTTCCTCCATTGACGGCTGTGGTTGTACTGGGAAGTTTATAAAGAGTAGCATCATATTTTATTACTATATGATGCATTTGTATGCTCGTAATTTATTACACTGTAGTAAACAACATGAAGAATTATAGTAATTTGTATTTGTATTGGTTTATACAAAGTGAAAGGCACAGTGTGCATTGTATCCTCATTCAGTAGTTCGTATATCTTATGAATTAGAGCCCCTGTCAGTTAGGTTAAGGAAGGAAGGGTGAGAGAGGCAGCTGTTTGTGAGTGACAGTAAACTTTTAAACCCAGCGCAATGAACCGTCAAGTTTCACTTTCACTTCCTGACGTTCTACTGCTCCGTATGTGCCCTGACTTCGCTCTGCGTTCCTAGAGTTTAGAGCAACCGAAAAGGTAGATGTATATTCTAACAGTGCAACTAATGAACAGTCCATCTCCAAAAATTGAAAATCCAAGCATGGGGGCTGATGTGTTAATTGTGGCGGGCTGCCACAGATAAATGAATGCACGGAAAACACTACACAGGGCATGAACTGAGGTCTCCTGGCTCAAAGTCCTGTGTTTGTTTGACCCAGACCACCTCCCTATACAGACTTTGCCACTCTTTATAATTTCCCCCACCTTCCTGTCTTGCTGCCTTCATGTAAGGGCACATTACTTTTGATTAGTGTAAGTACACACAGTGATTAGGAACAGCCTGCAGTGTTATATGTTGTGTTTATAAGCTTCATCTGTCACTGTTGAGTCTCTCCATTTATTTTTCTTGTTAGTGCATTATACAGAGCAGATGAAGTGTTGTTGGCTACCCTCTTTGGTAACAAACCTGAAAAACAATGCCAGCTGTTGTTGTAGGTTTGTAATGTCTGTTTGTGGTAGTTGGTGCCTTGAAAAGTATAATCCAGCTCAGTCTGCCCTAATCTGCATTTGACAACAGTGTTAAACATCCCATGGATCAACTTGTTATTTTCAATCCAAAGAAGCTGTTTTTTTCTGTGATGTAGATATAAAGTAGCTTCTCTAGCATCGTCTGCCAGTGTTATGCTCTAGCACAAGAGGTCTAAAACCTCGTCATAAAGAACTGCAGGCAAATCTGTCTCCATTAGACCAATATAAAGCATTTGTGTTGCTTTGAAAGGGACCTACACGAAAAAGTCTCGGGAGCAATTTTAAGCTGTTCACCACAATTTGTAAACACATGCACTAGATGGAAATAAGCATAATAAACCCCCCACTATATCTGACCTGCTTCTTTGGAGAAATGAGGAAAAAATTATGCTTCACTTAAAAACAATTAAATATCTCAATGATACTTTGGCTTTGTGTGCATGCATATGTGTGCCTGCAGGCCATATTTTCTCTCTACTACAATGACCCAGTGACCGGTGTTAGCAGATTAATTGTTGCTTTCATGTTAAGCTGTGGCGTATCACCCTGTAATTGGTAATGGAGATTATCAGTGAGATGCTGCGTAGGTCTCTGTATGTGTGTGTGTGTGTGTGTGTGTGGGGTGTGTGAGATTTCTTTATCTGATTAGGAAGTTTATCTAATAAAGTAGGATTTATGGGATTCTAGTCTCTCTCTCCTCTGCGCACACACCAGCCTACGCTGACACGTGCACCAGTGGAGGGGGGGGGGGGTTGTACAGTATTAAGGACAGTATGCTGATAAAATTCTATGTTAGTAAGGTTGGCCTGTGTATATTTGGGACTTCATGGACGACATGGACTGTAAAATCAAAGATATTAATGTACAGTACAAGACAGACATACTTGTGTCATATGCCTGAGAGCTACCGAGGTGTATCCACCCGTGTTTGTTGTTCTTGCTGGGAGGATAGGGATGAAAAGGACGCAACGGAGCAACACACTCTTCCACACACACGCACCCACACATACATGCCTGCGAGCAGACACGTAGCACTCGCAGGGAAGCTTCACCATATTTCTCCTGAGATCCTTCGGAGCCACATCATCGTCTCACTCCAGCACACACATCATTGTCAGCCTGACTTGCGTACGCGCAGCCTCCGCTCAGCCAGCTGCCCGCGTGCATGTGTGTGTAGCTGTGAAAAGTAAAGGAAGGAAGATGAGTAAAAATAGTTGTGTCTGTGCTTGTGTGCATCTGTGTGGTAATGCCTGAATTAATAAGCCATCTGTGAAATATTGGAATATTAAAAAAACTTTTACATTTGCAAACTTCCTCTTTATATGGAAATTTACTTCAATCCAAGGGTCAGGTTTAAAAATAAAATCCACCTTCAGAACTTTACATGACTATTTGTCATCAGCTTGTGATGTTAATATATTTCAGATCTTTTTCAGTGATGACATGTTGTAATTTATATTTTTAGCTTGTATTTTCTCACATTTCTGTGTAACAACCTTCAACAATGGCTCAGTGCGTCTTAAATACTTTGCATTCTGCTGTGGGTTTAATGCGTAGGTGGGAAGAGTAAGAGCCACATGAATACACTGTTAAACACATGAATAGATAATTAAATAATGATACAGATAATATTGAGAGAAGAGCTTTGTAAATATGCAGGGTTTTTTAAGAACATTGTAAAGCATTTACTACACTCTGCAACCCCTTTGTTTATGGAACCATAACCAGGCTAGTGCTGGATGTACCTTTTATTGGAAATAAAGAAATTTTATGCTGGCCCAGCTCACTGGCTTTTCATCCACAGCTCATTAGAGCTATAGTCTGACAGCTCCCACACAGATCTCTCCAAACAGTCTCTCTCGTCCGCTCAAAACGCAGTAAAACAGGCTCCAACATGCAGCGTGCACCTGGGATTGGACACCGACTTGACTGACAGGTGTTGCTTTGATTGGCGAGTGCTCACAAAGAGGTCCAATTCGGAGTTAAACTATATCAAACAAACATCAGGCTTGACAGCACCATCAGACCGGCAGTGACACTAACCGCTTGCAGTGCTTCTTCTGGCTTTCAGCCTGAGTGAGTGTAGGCATGACATTGTGGTTATCAAGTGGGCACCTTCCTTCACAAATGACTCACTGAGTTAGAGACACGACACCTCGAGGAGGCTGAGCAGTAAAGCGTCCCCTGCAACACCCCCTTCTGTTCCCGTTCTCAGCAGACCCAGTCACATTGATATTGTGTCATAATCTTGGTAGCATGAGCTTCTTCTTGCAGGAAGTTGCAACGCCTGAGAGCTCTGACAGTAAAGGCTCAGTCACCTCTGTTGGCAGTGCAGCGTGTGGAACAAGCAGTAAGAAAACCCAACTGTGCCTCGGCTCATAAAAGAGGTCTGATATGTCGCCTGGGGGGCCTTTGGTTATCAGTAAATTAAACCTAAAAAAGCAGAGCTGCTAAACAGGCCTGATATGATTTGGTGCTGCAGTGTGAATGGGCAGCAAGCGGGGAGGATAACAATTCAAGACCATGATAGTGACGTTCCCTATTTAATCAAAGAGAAATATGTCTCAATTGCTTTATAATCCGTTGACGCTGTAATCTGTTGAGGTGCTGTCTCTCCCTAAAGTCATAAAACATACTGTACTGAGTTTACAGCACAACATTGTTTTAAAATCGTCCAAACCTTAGGACACTTATTCCAAATCAGAGAAAATGTACTTTCCTCTGAGCACTTGTGTCCTGTGAGAAGGGAGGCTTTTTTCGTTAAGAGTGATGTAATAATACACTGCGAGTTGTAATATATTTTGTGACTCATAACACGGACTATTTGATTAAAACAAGCATTAAATTGGTGCTGACACTTCCCGTTTGCAGCTGTACCAGCTGCTGGTGAGTCCGTACGAAATAATGTGTGTTTTGCAGCTTAGTTGTTTTTTGCTCTTTTTGACAAGCTTTGATCTGACGTGCTGTACTCATGGAGCACTTTGCTGTATATTATACTTAGTTGGGGATGTTTGCTCTCCATGGTGCTGAAATGTTCTGTTTTATTTAGTTATTGATGATTGTCTTTGTTTGAATTGCTTTTGTACCAGTAGCTTGATATCAGAAACACATCAAATCTTTTTACACAACAGTTAGTTACGACCAAGTAATTTGATTGGACAAGAAGCACTCTGTGAGTGCTGATATAGAGTATAACATCACTAGGACATGTAACAGTAAAATCACTCTGCTCACAGGTGTTATAAATATAAATACAACCGTTAATTAACCAACTGTCACACTCGCTACATTGACGCAAACGGGCACTATAGTGTTACACTAAGAAGATGGATATTTTCCCCAAAATTACATTTGAATTAAATCGTCGTCAGGAGAGGACGAGGAAAAGGAAAGCCAGGACTCTTCTGCACAGACCTCCAGGTGTGTTTGTGTAACATCAGCCAACCTCAACAAACTGGAGAGGAGCAAAAATGAGGCGAACACGGTCAGGAATTATCAATGATCATCTGATGAGGTACTGATGAGGATGAGGGAGAGTGGAAGCTGAATCCGGCCGTGCCAACATCCAGGTTTGGCAACGTCTCATCAGCTGAACTGGACGAAGTTACATAGCTGCAGATCAATGTAAATACAAAGTAGGCTAGCTTGTGAGTTCCTGGCGTGTGTGCTGCGTTGCCTGGCAACAGACTGGGGGAACTGTTTCTTTTCGCGGAGCTACATAACATACTTAAATAATTGATTTCATCACCTTTTGTTAACATTTCCTTACTCAGCATTGCTGTTTAAGCTGTTGTGTGTTATCACACTCGAGGTTGTGACGTTGTACTGTATATCGTTGGTTATTTCTCCTTCAAAATAACCAAGACATAATTGAGATCAGGGGCAGACAATTATGAGATCTCCTCTGTTTATCCCACTTCTCAAGTATTGCTCAAATGGTTATCTCAACTCAACCTCCTTTGTCTTAGTGATGTCGTGTCTCTTTTTAGCTTATCTCTTGCTCCTAAGGGACCCTTAGGAGAAGTAACTCAGAAACAAATGATCACAGAATGATACAATCATGAGAAGCTCAAATTGATCTCAAGAGATGAGATTGAACCACAGATGAGCAACACATTTTTCCTATGGGTGGACTCTAGGTTAACATGATTGTGTTGTTTGTAGTGTGTCATTCTTGATCTGCCTCTCTCTGCTGTAGTGTCAGGCTTATTTTGCAAATGGTAAATTGACTGCACTGGTGAAACGCTTTTCTAGTCTTCTGACCACTCAATTTACTTTACATTCACCCATTCACATAAAGTCACACACTGGTGGCCAAGGCTACCATGCATGGTGCCACCTGCTACTCAGTCACCATTCACACGGTCTTGCAAACCAGTGGAACAGCCATCGGGAGCAACTTGGGGTTCAGTATCTTACCCAAGGATGCTTTTACACCGCTACACCGCTACAGTCCCCCCAAATGGCTCTGCAATCGAATCACCAGAAAAATGCTGGCATTGTTTCTGTAAACTACAGATTTGTTACATTTGCAAGTTATTATGTAGCAGATACATTGAAATTTGCATGTGGCTAGGTTTATGCACTAAGGCCACTTAGTTATGGTTGGGAAAAGATCATGTATTGGCTTACAATGCCCAGTTTGGGGGCATAATCACAGCAGGAAAAGCAGCCATGTCTGTCAAAAACCAACTGATTTTCCTGCCTAAAAAGCTGCCGGGAGAACAGTGACAGGCTGCTAAAAATACCCACATTGAGTGCCTAAAAAGCCACTGGAAAAACAGCAATTACTCGCTTTTACACAACTGGTTTTGTTTGTTTCTCTGTCTTGTAACAGTGGTCCACAGTGGTCTGCAGCTTGGCAGACAGGCAGCTGGATTTAGTTCCCTTACCTTAGACCATGAATGTTAATGTATGAGTCTCCTGGCTTTTGATTTTTATAAGACCACAAAAAAGCTAAAAGGTAAAAAAACCCGATTTATTTCTATTTGGCATGTAAGAGGGACATTTCAGTTGTATCTGCCTCTGCTTTGGAGGAAGTGATAATGTGATTGCACCTAATGGAGCATGGATTTGGGGAGAACAATAGATTAAGGTGGGACTAGGAACTGCTTAAGGAGTAAAACCCATCACAACAAAAACTGTGATATGCATGCAGTGTTTTGTGTGAGGGGAAAACAAGAGGAAAGGAGAAAGAAACTCCGGAGTTGGTTTGCATAATTAAGTGAAATACGATACAGAGTGATGCAGGTGGAGGCTGCAGTTAATTGGGAATCCATGCCAGGTTTTTATCACCGCTGCAACGCACTGCTATCTGTGATACTGTGGGTCGCTTAATGATGACGAGAAGATGTAGACTACAAAGAGAGAAGCACCAAACCACTATCAAAGCACGTCGGGGAAAAAAAAAAAAGCTTAATACCAAGTGTGGAAATGGGTTGTCTGAACAACTTCCCCTCACAGGCAGAGCTGCGCGCCCATCAGACTGAAGGAAACATCCCCTTTGGGACATGTCTGTTTCAGGATGCCAAAAAGCAAGGCGCGTTACTGCCTGTAATGGACCGACCCAAACAACCAGCAAACTTGAGAGGCGAGTTATTGTCCCAGATTAGATTTCTAAATGAAATTAAAGGTGCATGGAGGAGAGATCAGCACAGACACATTGGATTTGCAGGCATGATCAGTCTGTCTTAGCGGGGGTGTTTTTCCTGCAGGACAAACATTCTGATTTGGGGATCTTAATCAGTGTTGGTGAATTAAGGTTAAGCATTTTCGGGACAGATGTGCAGTGTAGAATGATATGGTCATTAGAGAGGGATGGATGGAGAAAGCAGTACTCAGGGTTGGCACAGGGGAACAGAGGCTCCTTGGCTGTAGTAGAAGGGGGCGGGTCCTTCTGTGCGGAGCAGGGCTCACCTGAAGACGCAGTATTTGGCATCTGTTCATAGACTATTAGTATGTGGCTTCACTCACATGCATCCTTCTACCATCTCTGATCTTTGGCAGAGGAGGGGCTCAGTTGACTCACATGGACGATTGATTTGATATTTTGTGTTCTTATATTGTTAATAATTGATGGTGATAAATTATTATCAACACTCTGCATCATTCATGGTAATTTGATCACTGCAACACTGATTACTGACCTTTTTTCTTGCACCCCTATTAATTAGTGATACTACCTTTGGCCAACTGTGCTGTGTGTTTTGTGTTGATATTGGCAGTTCAAATGTCTGCACTGGCATAATATTAGAGGTACCCTGCCAGATGTGCCGTAGCCTTTGACTGAAGCCTTCATAACGATTTGTGCCTGCATGCTTGCGACTGTACTAGCTTTTATTTTTCAGAATAGCCGTTCATCCTGTTTTCTATCTTTGCTTGTTCAATATTTTGCATGTTGACCATATTTTCTTTTAAAGATTGCAGTTACACAGTGGCTAGTAGTTTAATAACATGTTTATTGTCCTATGTTGTGTGCATTAGGGGAGACAGGGAATGGTTGTAACATTTTTGACATTTCTAAGTGTATCTTGGAGTTCTTTTAAGCCAGTGCATTCAAAGTGTGATCCAACATAGTTACATGTAGGCATGGGTATGGAAACCTAGTATTAAATGAGCTATACTATCAAAGACTGTAGTACTGATAAGCTCCAACTTTAAGAGTTCTTTTATCGGTGCTCTTAAATATTTTTAATTTATTACCATCCTGCAGCCTCTCACCTGCGCTCTGTACTGGGACTGACCTCCTCCACAGATACACACACAGTCACACAACAATAAAGTAATAAAGTCTGTGAACAGAGAGGCCGTAATGGAAACAAAGTGAAGATAGCGCGAAAATTACTCGTTGACAGCACCTACGCTCATTACTGTAAGTGCAATTTAACCTTTGCGAGTAGAAAGCCAACACTTTATCAATGCCTGTATCAACAATTATAAACATGTAAACATGCAGACAGTGATATTTCAATTTGCTCTGTCCACTGTCTCTCATCCACCGTCACTTACGTTATGTTTAACACAAGGACAGCACAGTTGTTTGGCTAATAGCAAATAGTTACAAATAAGCCAAAACGACAACTGTCTGAATGTAGACTAACTTAGCTTGATACTTATCTTAGAATTAGGCAGATACTTTTAAACTTAGCTGCTGGCTGAGACAAACAGCCCCTCCTCTCTATACCAGCACAGATGTTACCTGCATGCAGTGAATCACATCAGCAGAGAGGGAGCAGGACAGAGGACAGGAGGAATGACTTATAGTGACAAATAAATACCGAACTTTACTCAGTATTGTCATGTCAGGAATATTATTTATATCGTGACTTAGTAGTAGTAGTAGTAGTAGTACAGGAGGAGGAGTTGTATAAAATACTGTTGCTGCTCTACAAACAACATTTTGTTATATTTAAAATATTCAATAATCCTGTTCTGAATCTATTCTTTTTTAAATTGATATATTCTCTGAAAAACAATTATTTAGAAATGAAAAAGAGCCACTATGAGTATCGAAAAAGTACTGAATCGATAAGATTTTATCGATACTACTACTCTTATAAATACTCCTTAACGATACCGATCTCTAGTTACATGTGTCTGCTATAGCCTGAGTTAGTTGCAACACAGCCTGGGATGCAATGTAACATTATGAAATAATGATTGTGACAAAAAGTCAAGACATTGAAAGCTTTTAAGTCAACACTGAAATGCCTTTGTAACATAATGTCTATGTTTGTATGTTTGTGTGTGTTTGCACTTGTCTGCACTTGTGTGTGCTTATTTGTTCTTGTCTGTACAGAGAACTTTGCATGGGGTAGGTTGTTGCATTTTCTCACGTTACAACTAACCCAGACTATTGATGCTACGAACCAGGTTACCTTACATCTAGCAGCGAAAAACCGCTTGCATGAAAGATATCTACATAGACACATAATAAACATGTTAAAAGTTTGATGAATTAAACTACAAAAAGTCAATGCTACTAAAAAAGTAAACTGGAAAAATACTTTCTACACCCTTATAAACTTGGCTGTTTCTGCCACAGGGTGCTAATTACTCACATGATGTATAAGGAGTAAAACATGTGCAGAGTTAATATGTTGATTTGTAGCTTGTTCCTGGTTGGAGAAATTGAAAGTGTTGCAGTTTTTTTCAGGTTACAACCATACTAATTCTTAATGTTGAATACACACAGGCACAACATTCATAGATGCAGCAGTGTGTGTGTTGTTTGTTTCGAAAAGAACACTGTGTGCATTGTTGTCAACATCATATACAAACATCTCAGTTGCCATACATCCATGCTAAATAGGAACTTCCTGTTTCCCTTTCTCATAAAGTGTTAACCATACTGCCTCCTGTGTAAAGTCAGGCTCGTTTAAAACCATGTGGTTGTTTCACCACTGCTGAATGAACGGGCCTGTTATCACAGAGGACAGAATTACATTTTCTCACTCTGTGTAGTCCTAGTCAGACTTCAGACTTTATCTGTGGATTATGTGTAGGCTGTACACCAACCTGTGTCTATTTGCTGAGTTGTTTCAGGTAAATGCACACACACAGGTCTGTATATATGTCAGAGTTGTTAGTTCAGTAAAGTGAGTCGGATTTTCTGAGCAAAATGTTTTTTTAAATAGCAAAGTCTCCATGAAGAAGGCAGACTAAAGGTTTGACCTCTCGGTCAGTCATAAAATGGCTTTATTGTTTTAATGCTTATGGACTTTAAACTTCTTTTCAGTTAGTGGATTATAAACAATACTCAGCATTGTTTTCTGTCAGCAACATACAGTAGCTGATAAATTGTTGTTGATTTAAATCCACTAGCAGTTATGCAGTTGTTGAAATAAAAGGAAATACTCAAGAGACACATGGACAAACCATGTTGGGTACAGCTTGCAGTTATGAGGCTATGGTTGCTGTAAAGTTACAAAAAGACTTTTATCGTCCTAGTAGTTAAAAAATAAGCTTCTGCATAGTTTAGTGTTTTTGCATATGGCATATTTGTCTGTCAAAAAGTAGAACATTGAGCAGTGCTGACAGTTTTCCAGCGCATTAACTATTGACTGTGAATACTTTTACTTCAAAAACAGCAGCAATAAGAACAGTATCAAATGATGCATTCTGGAATATTGGCATTTAAAGGAATTAACGACTACAGATAGTGCTTGAATTACAAGTTTGTGATTCGTACACATCTGCAGTGGCTGAGAATGTAATTGGAAGCACATTCCTTATTTAAGCTCACAATAACCTTAAAGCTTTTAAGGTCAGTGCAGCTCATAGCTGTAACACATTCCAACAGTTTTTCAATTTTCCACTTACACACCAAAACCCATAGATGGCCTACAGAAGCCAACATAGTGCGTTCTCCCAGTGACGTCTGAGAAGTTATGTGCTGTCAAAGATCTACTGTAGCAACACTGTAGTGCAGTGTGTCTTCAACTAAAGGCCTCCTCATGACAAGGATAATATTGTGTTTTATGTTCATGGGCCGGTCAGTTTAAAAGCCTGCAGAGTACCACTGCACCATTAAGACGTGCGGGAGTTATTTAACCCATAAGTATTTCTCTTCTCTTCCATAAACACGGCATAAATGTCACCGTCACATGTACACTCCCGTTCACAAACACATGAAGCGTTTCTTTCGCACAAATAGAGCAGGTGGTTTGGATGCAAAAACATTGGAAGCCTTCAGGACTGCTGCAGTGCATTACATATGCTGTAGTCAGCTCAAGCTATTTCTGTTGCCCCGTCAGCCAGCCAAGAAGCAGCCCTGCCCATTTCAGACCAGCCCTGCAGGTTAATCCATTGAGGCCTTTAGTTCTTCATCATTTTAAGCTCTAGATTCATTTTAAATATCTATCCAAGCACTGGCATGTATGGATTTAGTGAAAATAGGGTAATCTGCATACAGTTAACAAGAAAGATTATGAATTAGCAGAAACATGGCAGGTAAAGGGAACAAAGAGGTAAAGGTGAGATTGATTATTCAGCAGTAGATCGACCTTTACCTCATTTGCATACTCATTTTTCACCTTATCGCTTTACACTGTCAAAAAAAAGCACATTCTGACTATTTGAGTTCAAGAGAGAATACACAGGTGTGACATCCCCCAGTGTAAGAGCACTACTATTCATTTGTCTTCGAGATGTATGGCTCTCGCTAACACACACAGAGGTTGTGTAGTGCGTACAGTAGCCTGATGAATTGTCTGCAAAATGGTTAGTATGCTTACTGCATTCCTCATCAATAAAAATTTTAATTACTGCTCGGAACTGCTGACCAATGCACATTGTATGGTTTATAGGTTACTCTTATAGCCGCGGTGTTGGCTGGGGCAACGGTAAAAACCCAGGAAACACAGCAGACCATGAAATATTTGTTGCATGGGATTTCATTTCATAGATTAAAAACTGTGAGAGAGAGATACTGTGGAAAAGCCTCACAGCGTCTTTTTAATTTAGAGTCCATCTGAAAATAGCTTAAATATTGGAAATCATTTTAAAATGGGTGGTTTTCTGTGGTTATGTAAACAAATAATCTTTAATCCTCAGATCTGCTGCACAAACAGCTCAGCAGATAGAGTGGGTAAGAAGAAAATAAGTTTTAGGAAAGGTTTAAAGGTGGAGTTGTGCTCACATTTAGCTAAACTGTTTCAGGTGCACCACATAATTATGCCATGCCATAATAGGTAGGTGCACAGGCTTCGATAGACGTGGCATGCATTTAATGAATGGGAATGGGACAAAGTTATGACTGAAATAGAAAAGATAAGACTTAAGAAAAGAGAGACCTTGCAAAAAATCTATGACACGGAACGTATGTGACCAAAAACCTCGGATAAAGTAAATGAGTAACTTGATATTAACATCACTGTGAATTAGTTTGGAACTAAATTAACCAAATTAAAATCAAATTAAATAATGGCTTTGTAGACCCAGCAGATTAACTGATCTCTTAAGAGTGCAATATCAAATTAATCGGGGACTGATTTTGTGCCACTGATAATAATAATACAGACCGAAATATAATGACTGGAGTTCTTCATATTCCTACAAGGTTATCAGTCACTTCTACCATCATTATCATCAGTTCAAGTTGTGTCACTCGTTGCTTAACTGCTGGGTAATTAAATGCTGTATTATGAATAGATTATCCGGCAGTGTATGACACGCTAATTTTTATTTACCCATTAAGAGGGGTGTGTTAGAAATCTGTATTTATGGAGAGAGAAGAGAGACAACAAAAGAGAAAATGACACCAGGTTAATTGTTAGTGAAGAACTAGGAAGCAGAATGGGAGAGGGGCTAGCTAGAGAGGCTTTGTTTATAAGTGGAGAGTGGAAGGGATGTATGGTGGATGAAAAATAACTTAAGTATCAATAAATAAATGTATAAATATGTATCGGAATAAATTAATAAATAATGAAATAAATAAGAAAATGTATAGATAAATACAGGAATAAGAAAATAAATATGGAAACAAATAAATATAGAAATACAGGCAGGAATTAAAAAGTAAATACAGAAATAAATAAATGTATGAATGAATGTGAAAATAAATACATGAAAGAATAAATTAATGCTGAAAATTCACAAGAAATAAAAGAATAAATAAAAGAGTAAATTCTTTAAAAAAAAGTTTAAATAAATACGGAAATAAATCATAAATTCATAAATAAAAGTTGATAATTAAAAAGAGCAGTAGATAAAAGTAACAGTAAATAATAATATAAAATAATTTAAATATTAAATTCATTTCTACATTTTTGTACAACTACATGTATTTATTTGTGCATTTATGTTTATTCTGTTTGTATGTTATTTATAAATTTATTTAAATATTTACATATTTATTTCAGCATTTATTTATTTAGTTTGTTATTTATTTATTTATTATTTTTTTAATAAATTTTTTTATTAACTTGTGTCATTTTCCGTCCCTCATAGGGCATGAGGGTAAACAAAGCAGCTAGAGACAAAGGAAAGGGGGAGGTGAAAAGGTGTGTGTTTGGGGGCAGACTATTGGATGGATGGATGGATGGATGGATGGATGGATGGATGGATGGATGGAGAACAAATACTTGGAATGGATGTGCATGGCGATGCCTCTGAGCAGCCAAAGGTGAGGAGAGAGACTGACTTCTGCTTCACACTGATACCACAGACTGAATCAGTGTGATCCCTCCCTCTCTCCCTCTCTCTGTGGGAATTCTCTGACCCAGTTAGCTCCTCCACCAGGCAGCAGCAGAGTTATTTTTACATATTAACAGGAGACAATACTTTGTCCTCTGCTCGTCCTCCCCTCATCCGCATACTTCCTTCTGCCGTTCTCCTCCTCCTTCTTAGCCGGTCCCATCCTTTCCTCTCATACCATCCTTTGCTTCTCCCCCCTTTTCTGCATTTGTCTCTATTGTCTTTGATCCTCCTGTAGGGATGTAAAGGTTCATCAAGATACTGGCTCGATGGCAGTGTTAGCGTTATAACTTGAGCTGAATCGCAGAGAATTATGCACGTAAACAAAAGCAAATCATAAATAAATTGATGACAGGTTTGTAGATACTGTTTTTAGATCTCTGAGCCAGGGTTTTAATTATACTCTTAGGACGTGGCTTTATTTGGTGTTGTCATACTCAGAGTAGTGTGGCCAAGCACAACAAGAGAGAGAGCAATGTGTCAGAATTAGCATTTCAATGTAAATACACAGAAACCTCTGAGAGAGTGAGCAAATCTGTTTACTCAGTGCAAAGTGTGAAAATGCAAGAAAGAAGAACAGTTATAGAATTGCGTATTGTAGAGGGCACATCCATAGTTCTGTATCCGAACAGACCTATTTAGCTATTACCTCTATTATATCACAAGACAATACAGTGTCTTGCTGGAGACTGCTTTACCTGATTATAACTGATTATTATCACTTCTACTTCACAGAGGGGAGATTCCCCATATACAGCAAATAAATAAGGCTTAAGCCGTATTAGGGTATTATGGTGGGGTATTTAGAAATCCAGACAGTGTAAATATTAATACCATCAAAAATACAGATGCCCGTCTTCAAATTAACTGATATGGAAAAGCTGTATTGAGGTGATATATTGTAGTGCATTGGTTCCCAGCTGGTCCAGCGACAGGGTCCAGATTTCTCCTTAGTCATTAGTTCAAGGTCCTCACAGTTTAATACATTACGCGTCATACTTGTCGTCAAGCTAGTTTGCTGTCTCTGTCAAGTAGTTGTTCATTAGTTACTTGCTTTACAGCAGGAAATGGCACTTCAAAATAAAAGCCCAGTGCTGGAAATTCATTGACCATAAAATTTAAGTGTGTTTTGGACAACTTGACATGTTTGCGAGTCACTTGTGGTCCATTCAAAATGGACCCATCATCCGTTTTGGGATCATGACCCACGAGTAGGGAACCACTGTTGTAATGCACCGCACGAGCCACCAGGGGTCAGATTCTATTGGTGGCACAGGCAGCTTAGCTTAGAGAGATGGTGACTGGGAGTGATGGGGATAACGTTACAGGACTGTAGCATGTTTTAAGACGTGTTAACAAGGCAGTTAAGCTAGTGTTTCTAGTTTGGTGGAAGAAAGAAATTTTATCTCAGAATTCAACCTTTCTTGACATTTTGTGAGTTAAGAGCACTAAAAAAGTTAAGAAAGCTTATGGAACGTACTAAAAGTTGGTGCTTCTGGGCCAGGGCGAGCTACCGTTAGCTGAAACCGAGGTGTTTGCTCTCAGAGCTAGCCACTGTTAGAGGTCTTCTATTGGAGGATATACGGTAAGTGCAGTCATATGCTGCATACCCCCACGAAAAATATCAGGCAGGTGTGAAGGTAGTAAAAACTAGATACCGCCCAAGCTTAATATAAATACTGTGTGGTTTAGAGAAGTAGAATAAATAGACAATAGAGCCTTTTTTTAATTGTATCTGCATCCTCTTTCCTTTTATTGAATCTCAGCATTTCTTAAGTGGTTAAAACCTCACCCTTTCCCAACCACTCTCCTCTCTTCTCCTCTCCTCTCCTCTCTCCAGAGAGTAAAGGGACAGAGAGTGGTTGCAGGTGTAGACAGGTCATCTATTCGCCTCCTAATGATGATGGATGGCAGGACTGCAGAGAGCGAGAACAGAGAGAAAAGTGGAGCGATGCAGGGAGATAAAGAAATCGCAGAGTAAGAGAAGACTGTGTTTATATGTGTCTGCTGGCGGGCAGATGGTGGGAGTTTTAGTGATATGTTGATCCTCAAGTGTTTATATCATTCTTGTCATCTACCTGATAGCAAACAAACACACACACACACACACACACACACACACACACACACACACGTACACCTGTGTGGCATGCTTGCAAGGTGACATCTGGTGCAGTGCATTGAGAAGCACACTTCTGAAGACACACATAGGCCTTGAGCATGCGCGGGCACACACACACACACACACACACACACACACACAGACAGTTCCATCCCTCGCACGTCAGTCCTGCCTTCTCTGTCCTGTTTACAGAAGTAGGAGATCTCTTGGGGTGCTGTTACATGTTCACACACACACATACGCAAACACTCCTTTCCCATCTTCGCCACTGACTCGTGATATCTTCACAAACCATGCTTTACTCTGTTCCTGTATTTTAGTGGCATAATGAGTTCTTCTAAAAATCTTTGCATCGTCTTCCTCTCCAGATTGACAGTGTTTGTCTGGTAAACAGTGAATCACTGTATCTCGGGAGATTATCATATTGTCTTATCAGAAATCATCAATGCATAACAAACACAATCTCCAAGAGATAGAAGCTTTTTTGTTAATACTATACATGAAAAAGATCCCCATCAAAAAGAGAATAAATATTAGATATTATTAGGAGTGGGGTGAAGTTTTAGAAAATAAGATAAAAATGCTCATCACAATCTTCCAGAGTCTGAGGTGAGGTCTTTAAAATATTTGTTTGTCCAATTAGCAGTCTAAAACCTAAAGATATTCAGTTTCTAGGCATATAAAGCAGAGATGGGCAACAAATCCTAACATTTAAGAAATTACCTAAGTGTTGGCACCAAAACTCAATTTTTTGTCACTGAAATGTGTGTGTACCAAACGGAAAACCATGATGCTGTAGCAGCATGTCCACAGATAGAAGTTGGACAGGAGTCTGTACGCGACTGTTTTAATGAGACACAAATATGACAGAAGTGCTAATGAACTGAATATTACTACAGTTTTCGCAACTGTTGATGCGCTGAGCAGCCAAAATGGATTTTGAGGTCAGGGTTGGTGAGGTTCCTGCAGCTTTCCGAGTTGGAAATTGACTTCAAGGGGCATGAGAGTTTAAAGGTCTGATTGGGAACTTGGAAGTTAAGGAATGCACCTTGAAAGCTGGCAGCAAATTTCTGGTCAAATAGATAATCTTGTTTATTTATTCTTTGATCAGATAGTTCCTGATTTCAGTCGCGGATTTATTTGAGTAAATGTGAAGTACATTTTAGATTTGAGAAGGTAATAAAAAAGAGAGCGCAGTCAATTCTCTCTACAAGAAAAGCCATGTTGTTGCTCTTTAGACACGGTGTCAGCACTGAATGGGAGGACACGTGTGGGGTCACAAGCAATCACATCCAACACTCTCTCTTCTCTCAGCGCGGCTCACCTCTCTGCTAACTCACAGCTTCCAGCAGGAGTGTGAATGTAAGGTTGACAGATAGGAAGTGTTAAGACCCCCATCTGGTGGGGTTACCACACAGCACGCACACACACACACACACACACGCATGTACATACACACAGTGGTAAAGTCTCACCCTTCCCAAAGTACAGACAAGGAGGCAGGCTGTAGCTATGGCAACCCAGAGAGAAGGGAAATGATTGGGCAAGGCTTGAATTTGTTAAGAGCTACTGTATGAAGCCTAGGGCGAGACTTAGTCACTCTCATTTGGTGCGTGTGTGCTTGTGTGTGTGTTGATACAAGAGTGGGTGTGAGAAACACAAGAAGTCAAGACTTCTCTTCCTCACTCTCCTTCCTGTCTGTCTGCTGTTTTCACGTTCTGTTTGAGCGCTCTGTCAGTTGTCAGGCTGTTATGATAGATCTGAGTGAGCGCAGCGTTTTACCCGCCGCAGCACGGTCTATAAACCTTGAAAAAGGCTGTGAATTGCATCCATTGGTTGCATACACTTGCACAGCTAATTGAATGAAATGAAACACTTCACAGGGGAGATACAAAGCAGCCGCAGAGAAGCTGTGACATCAAATAGACCATTTAAGCCCAATGTTTCACTAAAAGACAGGCATATGTTCATATTTGGCCTTTGGAGAAAAACTCCTAGTTTTCAGAAGGTCTTTTGTCAGTGAGACTTTTATTACACTCTTGTGTTCTTTGTTGCTATTTAGCTATCACACAGGTTTTCTGTGCTCTCAGTATTGATTAATCTGCGTATTATTTTCTCGTAGAGTTGCTTCGATGCTGATATCAGTATCGGAAGTGTCTCTGATACTGACTAAAATGCTGGATCAGGTATCAACGAGTATAAGAGTCTATGCACCAATCTGATACCACATAATTTATTAATAAACCTAAAGTAGTTTCATACCTTCATAAAAGGGAAGTTTTCCTGAAAATCAGTTCATCATCGCCGCCCTGAAACAGTAGCCTACACAAAACGATGTGCCGTGCAGCCACTGCCAACCACTATTTTAGAGCAGTGAAGAAGATCTACAGTAAATATACCACATAAAGTAGTCATGCAAGCCTTCTCTTTATTTTCCACTGTTTCAAAACAACCTGTCAGATATTGTCACAACTTGGTAAAAATAATGATATCATAGTTTTTCCGTATTGCACAGCATGCTGTCAGCCACAAGAGAGTTGTGGCTGTAACATCATAAAATGACGGTGTTCTTTATGTTCTTCCTTGGTGTGTCAGTGTTTATTGGCATTTCGACACAGGGTGTCTAAGTTACGCTCACTGCATTAGTGTCAGAGGCACTTTTTAGTGTCCATAGTGTCCTATGTTCTTTACTTGCATGTGTGTGTGTTCTGCTGCAGAATGGGTCACTGTTAAACAAGCACTGAATGTGATTTTAGGGACCTACGCCTAGACACACAAGGGTACCCGCAAACCAGCACCAATTGCTGTAGCTATATGGATAACATAGAGGGGGGTCTCCAGTGATGTTTGAAACAGAGGTGTCTTTGTAGATGCCAGATCATATCCACTGACTGGGGCTCGCTTTGTGTGTGCGTGTGTGTTCTTTGCAGACTTTGTGCATGAATGTATGAATGGGTGTGTAGTTCAGAAAAGTGTGTGTACTTACTGCGTTCAGCTGTTATTACAGTCCTGGCTCAGTGTCTCACCAGCTTTGCTTGAATAAACTGAATAAGAGAATTGATACGGCTGTCTGTGTACCGTAAGGAACATTTTAGAAAAGCTAACAAAAAAGTTGCTGCACCACAGTTTCACTTAGTACAGATGGCATCTGGGTGTTCACTTGTTTTTGCAGAACAAAGGGGAGAGGAACCCTTTGATCGATAGTGGAAAAATACAATGCTGAAAAAGCACTACATTGTCCTGCTCTCTAAATTGAAATCGTTCTTTTTCTAATTAGGCTTCAGGTCTTCAGAGAATTTAGGGCTTTTATTTCAAACCTAATATTAAAGCAGAGTGTGTGTGTGTGTGTGTGTGTGTGTGTGTGTGTGTGTGTGTGTGTGTGTGTGTGTGTGTGTATTAACAGTAGGAGCATTCATAGAAATTTCTTCAATCAAACCTGCAGTCATTTTACACCTATTCATTATTTATGTGTAGTATAACAGATGAGTGTTTTTTCCTCAGAGTCAAAAGTTGAAGTGGTCACTAGATCATTCCTTTTACAAGAGAAGGCCATTTGATTTTCCCGAGCACTTGCTCCTACGAATAAAGAAATGCAGTCAGCTGAAAATTACTCTGCAATGGCTGCATCTGTATCTTAAATGGCTTTTATTGTTGAGTGGAAGGAGGCCGCACACAAGAATGAAGCACAACAGGCTGAGCAGCACGGAAACTCCCTGTCACCTCTCCCTCCGTCTCCACACCCTCCCACGTTCCTTCTCCTGACCTCACGCTCTGCCTCTTTCGCGTGTATCTGCATCTTAATTAATTGCTGCAATCTGTACCTCGCCATCGCTCTGGAAGGGATGCAAACACGAATTTCATCGATACATTCTGTAAACAAACCAGGTCCTTTTTGTCTTCACACCTACCCCCCATCCAACCGCAACCCATCTCACCCTTCACCCTCTAGTTGCTTCCTGACTGGAATTCCAGAGCCACGGCTAAGTCAGGGGGAGATCTATGGGCCAGCCTGCCATGTATAGGTAATATAGAAACAGAGAACCAATTCCACGGCTTCCTCTGCTGTGTGTGTGTGTGTGTGTGTGTGTGTGTGTGTGTGTGTGTGTGTGTGTGTGTGTGTGTGTGTGTGTGTGTGTGTGTGTGTGTGTGTGTGTGTGTGTGTGTGTGTGTGCGTGCGTGCGTGCCCCATGCACGCATGTGTGTGTGCTAGTGCAAAAGTGTGCATTTGTGGGTTAAGAGAGGGCTTTGTTCCTCTTAGGCAAGTGGTTCTCTGTTCTGTGGTTGTACGCTTGTGTTTGTTTTGTATCTGATTTTTTTTTTGTCTGGTTACCTGCACCTTGAGGTAGGAAATGCTCAGAGTCTATCTCGCACGTATTCAGCATTCAGGTCTCAGGAGTCTTAGAACGGAATTAATTCAGAAAATTGTCCTTTTTATGTTTTTTTTTAAACGCATACAAATCGTAAGCGTGCGTGCAGGAGCATCACTGTAATGAAAATGATTTATAACGGAGATTATCTGGATTAGGATTACATGTAATATTTTTAAATTGAGAACGAGGTTAGGGATACTCCCTCACATCATAATTACTATTAGAGTGTATGAATATTAAAAAAGGGATTGTCATTTTAATTTTATTTCGCAAATTGAATAGCAAAACTAATTTAGAATTAAACGGAGTGGTCTATTATATTTTTATGAAAGCACTCTGGTGTTTCGCAGTGAGATCAACTAATGTGCTTCCCATGACACGTCAATCTCTCTTAGCCTCAGAGCTGAAGAAAATCTAAATGACCACATTTTCACTTGACTGCTGTATTAATGAAATAATCTGATTAAGACCCTTATTAAGAAATTACGAGATAGCAGATTTTTGTGATTAGATTTGTGATAATAATAAAGCCTGGAGCACAGAGCCAAACATAATGCAGTGATGGTTTGAGACTACACAAAGTGAAGTCATGTTATCGTATTTTAAAATAACAGCAGATAACAACCAGATAACCAACACTCTGTAGTGAGATAGGAAACCAGGGGAATCGTTGAGTGTTACAGCTTCAGTTGTCATAATGAATGAGAGAATAAATTTGTGCAGAGCAAAGAACTGAAGTAAGAAATGGTAGAATTGGACAAGGACAGTAATTCCTTTGTGTTTTTACTATGAAAGTGTGTATTTTAAAGAGTGTAGTACCGTTTATCAATCTAGATTGTTTCGGTTTGAATTGCTTAGTGTTGGGAGATATCAACCACTGCCTTCTCTTGAATATTATGGAACTAGATGGCACTCGGCTTGTGCTACTCAAAGCTGCAAAAACACACAGTTGAAAAAAACAACAGCAATGTCATGACCCAGATACACAAGATAAACCACAGACCTTGTTGTGAGCGGTTTCATTTCGAAACTATTTGCCTTCTACCGCATGCTTTCTTCTGCACGGTGATTTGGTTGGCAGGTGTAGTTTGGTAGAAAAAAGGTAGTTTCTCCATGTAGCTGCCCACAACAAGGTCTGTGGATCGTCTTGTGCAAAAAAAATATCTTTAAAAGAAATCACAATGACTACTGACAAACAACCAAAACCATAACTATAAAAATAACAGTGACAGCGAAATGCATATGTAATTTCACTTTCGCATACACAATATGTTTGAATCTAAAATCTGTGCAGTTATGACTTTAAAGTTAAACGACATACATTGCAAACATACGTCTATGAACTCAGTGAGTGGTGTTTGTATTATCTCCAAGGCTGTGGATATAAAAGTAAGGTTCAGGTTCAAAGTTCAAGATGCATGTACATACTTTTTAAGAGTGGCTGCAATACCTACTAGAAGTAAAAATAAAAGGAATGTGATTTAGAAAGCACCCATGGTTTCTGGAAGATGAAATGTGTTTTTTTTTGTGCTTTGAGCACCACAAGCCAAGTGCTATCTAGTTCAACTAGATTGGAGAGAAGGCAGACATCTCTACAGCCGATATCTCCAGCACTCTACAACTCGCACTAAAACAATCTAGACTGATAAATAGCACTGCAGGTAAGAGGAAAAATATGTAGTTTTAATTTTGGGGTGAACTGTCCCTTTAAATGTCCTCATTGGAGAGCTGGCAGTGGCAGTGATGTTACAGTATGGGCCATAACATTTTGGGCAGTTTTTATAGTTTCGAAAATGTTCAGCCATTTAAAAGTTGCCATTTGCTTTAAACAGCTACCTCTGTTTTGTGTTCACACTTCATTAAGTTTATTATTATTGGCTGTAGTCCCCTACTACTTGTCTGGCTAATGGCTACATCATCATTCACCACACATTACACTGTGAGGGCTCAAGCTGATTAAACAGCCCCTTTGATCAGGAAGTCTCTGAGTGATTCACCAGAGATGAAGGTACTGCAAAGGCACCTGCGCTCAGGAGGATCCGAACTGATGATACGAAGGTTGAAAGGTTGTGAAAGGTATCCCATGAATTCAGGTGCTGTAGGTGAGAATGTGTGTGGAAACGAGCAGTCTTATAGAGGTGGTGAGCGCTTAGTGTTATTCAAGGAGGTAGGTAGAGAGTGCTCTGCCAGAATGCACACCCTTAGTCAATTTACACACAGGAAAACAAATCCATTAGTTTGAAAATTTCCATGTTGGTGTGTACTTTTGTATGTTCACAAGTGTGTGTTTTGGGTTACATTTCCCCCAGCTTCTCTGATTAAAAAGTGACAATCATGACACCGGCAATCTGTCACTAACAAGCCCAATTCCTTACAGGTTGTGTTTTATGCATCGAGCCAGGTTCTTACTACCACCCACTGCAGCATAAAATTATGTCTTTGTTTATGCTCCATTGCACCATTGCTTCTCAGTTTGACACCTAGCTTCTTATTTCTCACTATCGGTAATGGTTTACAAATGAGACGTGAAGGATCGGCAAATTAGATAATGCTGTCGGCTGAAGGTTTATTTTCCCTTCTCGTGAGCACTCCATTGAGAACACGTGTCAGTCACTGGAGACAATTATCTGACAGTATGTCTCCATTAACCCCTCTCTCTCAAGTGCTTTGCTACAGAGGGAAGAAATACAAATCTGTGATATGAGAGGTATTTTTTTAATATATCTTTAACCGATTCACCACGCCTGCTAGAAGTGTGAAAAATGAGTTTCAAGCCTAATCTGCATGCCATACTTTAGCCCTGCCTAACACATCTGCCTGATTTTCTGTGAAAAATGGCTAGATAGAGATCATCTTTAGATGTAATATTAACATCGCTCAGTACAGTGCGGTTTATACAACAGTTTTGTTTGTGATCTGACTCATATGTCAAGTCCATTTTCAATATGACGCAGACTTTGTAATATTTGATAGTATCAGACTGTAATTACTAAAACAGATTGTACGTCTTTTGATAATGGATCTGCACTTAAGGAAAACACAGGCAGTTTTTTTTTAACAAAAGTTATTCGAACATCACCATGACAACTCTCACCAACCTTGATTTTTTTTTTTTACGCTCACCTCGTCTTGTCACATCTTGTTTACCAGTTGTTCAGCTGTCCAAAGCTCACAAAATAAAAATGGTGAAATGAAATGGAATGAGTCACTGATAGCCTAGAGATTACTCAAGCACTTATGAATAAATACAAAGTTAAAAAAGTTTACCACAAAGAGTATTTTAGGAAATAAGATTTATTTGATGTTGATAAGGTTTTAATGATGCTGCCCTAGTTTACACTGCTCATACCAACAGATTGTAGAAAAAATAATGGTGGAAGCCAGCGTGACATCACCAACTGGTTTTTGGACTCCCATTTTGAAGGCTAGATTTTTGCATTTTGGGACTCACCATCTGTTTTTTTGGAGGCAGAAGTGACCATATTTGGACGATTGGAGCTGCGGAGGAGCGAGGGGTGGCTCTGACTTATAAGTCATTTTCTCAAATGAACTCTGGACAGTGTATATAGAATCAGGTCCAGACATTGTCTAGAGTTTCCCTTTCACACATGTAGCCCACAGCCTTTACGCCTACTGGAAATACTTCAGTTAGTGTAGGCGAGGGGTGGCACCTGGATAGAACATGCAAAGGCACATTGCTGTCACATTGCTTGTTGGTAATTTGGTCCCTTGCCGTTCCTTGAATTTGTCTGACGTTTTGGCGTGGCACTTACCATCAGATGTTTCCGAATCTCATCATCTATCCAGTTAGATGTTTTCGTTGTTGTTTTTGGGTAACTGATCCTTCTTCTTTACCCTCAGATGTTCTTTTTCTTCTGATTTCAAGCAAGCCTCATGTGACGCTTGCTGCAACTTCCCCGAACGTGACCTGCTCTATTCTCACGTAGGCTGACTTGGACGTTACCTGGGCTTTGTACTAAGGTACAAGCTGGCAGGATAAAGTCTGTTTAATGTCTGATCCAACTGATTTGGACATTTGCATTGTCACATACAGCTCCTCCAGGTAATGTCATGGCAATTTCAGGTATGCAGTCCATGTGTGAAAGGGGCTATAGGCTGTGGGGACACCTGGCACTTGTAAGGTCTATGCCCTTCATTATGCAGAACTTTAAGCTTTAATAAAATGTAAAATGGTTAGTTATATAAACATTCACCCCCTGCACTATTGTCATGAATAGGGAAATTAGCAGAGACCAAAACTGTAAAAACATTTTAACATGGGGGTCTTTGGAGATTGACGGGCTTCTAGAACCAGCCTCAAGTGGCCATTTTAGGAACTTCAGTTTTTGGCACTTTTGCGTAGGCTTCATTTTCCAGCCCTGGAGGTTATCATCTGCTCATTACCACAAAGGTTTTCTAGTTCTGCAGGAAGATTGATTGTATATGCTTGTGCACCGTACTTGTAAGTTTTATTTGTGTGGCTGTGTCAGAGTTGTGAATAGAATCAGTTGCAATCAGAATCAAACTGAGAACCAGTTTGTCCTGCAGGACCACAACATTAAATCTATCACACCGACCAACACCCACCTCAGTTATGCTCTATTTTAAAAGGTGTGACCACTTCCCCAAACAACACAAAGCAAACACTGTGGATTTGTCCTGCTTTGATTTCCTTGGCTGTGTGCCTGTGTGTCATATTTGTAGGAGGGTGCATCACTGTGTGTTCGTTGTATCAGGTTTGTCAGGATCATCACAGTCAGGCTTGGCTACACAGAAAGCAACATGTGATTACATATTCTGAGTGTTGTGAACAGTGTGTTATGCATTGTTGCACACTGAATATAGTATATTGGGATTATAGCTGTTGCAAACATTACTTGACTTCACTCATAAATACTAAACAAATGCTAGAGCTTGATATTTCCCAGTAGTCCAACAATCAGGGTTGTTCTTATTGATTTACAATAGTACAAACTAAGCCCAACAACCTTATTTAATGACTCCAGCTGGTCTGTCCGTTAATGGCGCCTAAAGATGTTTGAGCTAATAGAAGAAAGAGAACACTGTGGTCTAACTAGAAGCCACAACCTAATTATACTAATGTGCAGAAAACGTGAATAAAAAAGATACAGCAGTGCTTTGCAAAGGAGCCAGTAGCTCTTAACTTGTTCTTAAGTGTCACTGTAGCTTTGTTTCACAGTAAAGTCTCAAAGACTATAGCAATAGTAGTTAGGTAAAAGAGTGCTTATTGCAGTATGGTTGTACGTCGGACTTCCATCGCAATGAATTAAAGTAAGCAACTTTCCTGTTCCAATCTAAAGGAGAAAGCGTCAGCAGTGCATTGTACAAGCTTTGGAACGTTGGGACAAGCTAATAGGCAGCTTTTCTCAAAGTCAGACATGTCCTGGAGGAGTAAACGACAGAATTCACTAAAAATCTGTGATACAATACTGTATGTGTCAGGGTCATTCTCTGTAACCTGTTTGTATGGAAAGCAAATGTGGAAATTGATGTTGCATGTATTTATGTAGTGATACATATGCAAATAGTAAGGAGGGGCCCATTTCCTTAGCAGGGTCGGAGTCTCAATTTTCTGGTCAGCGAGTCCTCTGTACCCTCCTATGATCTCCTCTTGTACTCTTCTCTTTTATCCATGCCTCCTTTCAAATATCATTTTTCTATTTCCTCAGCCTCAGTTCCTCAGGCCTTGTCCCCTCTGCCCTCACAACTTCTCCACTTACCGTTCTGGTGGTATTTGCAGGAAGGAGAGAAGAAAGTAATGTTACAATGAGGGTCTGCTGTGCGCATAAGTGAATCAGTCATACTTCAATGCAAAATAATTACTCTTATCACACAGAGATTAAACATGCACTTGCCTAATGGAGGTTTTAGTCTTTCAACCTCTCATCTTTCAGTGTCTGTTCAGCTTTCTCCTGCCTTAGATAGATAGCACTGGAGTGTGTATGTGCGTATGGTTGTCTGTGTGTGTGAGGGACATGCATGATACTGACATTACTATTTAAGTAGACAAGCATATCCTTATTTGCACCTCATTTTTTAACTGCCCCTTTGATGTCAGCTGGTCTGCGTGTCCCTGAAGTCAAGCTGAACATGATCCTTAAGTGCCTTTGCTGACCCTTGAACTTCTGTCTTCTCAGGTACTGAACCCTGCCTGCTCTGACGCCGTGACTCCAGACAGACACACTGGCTGACAGACGCTGAAAAAGAAGTGGGCAGATTGGAGGACAGAGGGAGGTGAGTGAAAAGAGTAACAGAATCTGTTCTTATCTCTCAATCTGTATATCTCCGTATACAGTTTCTATACTGCTGCAAGATTTTTGGCTGATAGTTTACAGAGCAATCAGCCAGAAAACAACACGTAACTGCGACTCTGATTATGGAGTCCAGTTTATTGCCAAGCAGGTTTTCACATAAAAGGAATTTGCTTTGTTTTTTTGCGACAAGATACATTAATAAAGCAAAGAAAAAAATGACAATAAAATATCTAAAAGGGTTGCGGATTGAACCCGCCAGCCAGCTTGCATGCTCTCATGTTGGTGTAGCTTTTCTATGGGTTCTCCAGCTTCCTCCCACAGTCCAAGCACATGCAGCTTCAGTTAGCTGGTGACTAAATTGTCCGTAGGTGTGAATGTGAGCGTGAATGGTTGTCTGTCTCTGAGTGTCTGATAGTCTGGTGACCTGTCTAGGGTGTGTACCCCCCCCCCCCAGTGGCTGCTGGGATTAACTCGTCCCCCTCTGACCCTGCAAAGGATATGCACTTACACATTTTAAATGGACTATTTTAAAAGATGCACAGCGTAACTGTTTAAGGTGAAATAGCTCGGGTGGGACTGTGTAAAACTATAATCTGGGCGATGTTCAAAGGTTCACAGTATTAGGAATAAAAAGAATATGCTATGGACTGCAGCCTCCCTCCAGCTAGAACAGAGTGGTTCAAGTTTCCGGGGTGGAAGAGGTCGACTCCAATCTTTCCTGACGGCCTCAGGGTCCTCGAGGTGTGCAGGTCCTGAAGGGACAGCAGATTGCATCCAATCGCCTTCTCTGCAGAGGAAATAATGCGCTGCGGTCTGCCCTTGTCCTTGGCAGTGGCAGCAACGTACCAGATGGTGATGGAGGAGGTGAGGATGGACTCAGTGATGGCAGTGTAGAAGTGGACCATCATTGATTTGGCAGGTTGAACTTTTTCAGCTTCCACAGGAAGTAAATCCTTTTTTGCATTTTTGTAAAAGTTGAAATCTTCTACCTCTCTTTATATCTCATTCCCTCCTACTGTATGCCTCTCTGAACTATCATCCAGGACAGTGTCGGTGTCCATCTACTGTTTCCCATTATGGAGGATGACTTGTATGATCTTCACCATCACTATAATCAGATAACTAGGAAGATCCATGAACAACCCCTCAGATGGAACTTCGACCTTGGGAATGTTCTGAATCCTCTGCTGTGCAGTTAGGACAGATGCTGTTCCTTGCCGGTGTTGTAAGGTTTCCTCCGGGCACATGAATCCTAAACATGGCCCCGTGCACATTGCCAGCACCATTTGTGCTCCAGGATCCACTTCACCTTCCGGTCAGCGGAGAGGGCTTTGAATGGAGTGCAAACGCTGAGGGAGTGATCCTTTGTGTCACAATATGGGCAGTTAGGCCTAACTTTATTTGTCCTGTCTCTGCTCTTAGTGGGCGCTAATTAGATAGTGGTGGTCTTTTCTTTGACCTGGGTAGTTGTGTGCTGCTCTGATTTTTCAGGATTAAGTGCACTCTCCGGGTGTAGATCAGTGCTCAACTGGCTAACCGTTTGGACTGTGACTACAGATGCAGCCACGAAGCAAGATTAGGCAGAGTGTAAGTCCACACAAGTCTGTAGGATACCACAAATTAAGCAGTATTCCACAAAGCTGTCTCTGTATCCACTGGACGTCTTTCTAAGAGTTGGTCGAGTGGCACTTAAGCTCCTATTTGTTAGTTCCCCCCAGCATCTTCAGCAGCATCATCATCATACCCACGGAAGAGTGGGTACACAGCAAGGAGTTTTCAAAAGCTTCGACATCACCATACATGATCGGTATTCTTTACTTGTCTGTGTATGTGACCCTCATTGGCCCCACATTGATACATACACTCAGGATGCCTGTAGGTCAAACACATTTGATCACAGCTGGTCAGGGGCTGTGGTCCGAGTGGTTGCTGAGTTCACTTTGGTAAACTGCCTACTTATGTATGTAAAGTAGTTTTTATGCAATCCACCCAGCAGCCTTCCCCACTATCATCTCAGTGGGAGTGTTTTGGGGTCTGCATGTGTGTGTTTATGTGTAAATAATTGATTGCTGTGGAGGTTTTAGTGGATTGCTGGTGAGAGACCAAGTACCAGGCAGAGGCGGCACTGCACTGCTCCTCAGTGTGCACAACATAACAGCTATACCATGTCTGCTGCTGCTCAGTGGGCTCTCTGTGTTGTCTGGTCAGTTTAGTTTGTAATGCTGCTGCAAGGATTAGAGGATGAATTTTAGAATCACAGAAAATCTTAACGAACATTAATTGACAACAACTTGGATGAAAAATTAATCATTAAAATGATTTTTGAAGCCGAAATACCACACGTTAGCGTAATTTGCAACTTTTCTGTGTCCTGCATCACTGTAAATCGAAGATGTCACTTTGAACAGATTCAGGGTAACAAGCCAAATATGTTTTCTGGTTACTGCACATACTGTAAATCTTATTGAGTTTTTCCAGCAAGAAATATTTTCATTTTCTCCCAGAAGCAAAGCCTTCCCCGTCTTTCCATTTCCTGCTCTTTTGTCACACTTTTCTCATCTGCTGCCTCCTCCACTCTCATTTTATCTGTTTATATCTTTATCTCACTCGGCCTCCTTTCACTAAATGTCTTAATTTCTTTTCTGCCTCCTTCTTGCTTTCTCTTCCTGTGTGTCATTCCTTCTCTCTTTCTTGCCCCCTAGCCGCAGTGTCCTTGAGAAAGCAGTGACTTTGCCGGTGAGCGCAGCAGAGCGCATCACTCCCTCTCTCTCTTTCTCTTTCTCTTTCTCTCTTTCTTTCCTGCTCACACGCTCTCTCACTGACACTCACTCAGTCCCCTGATCTCACACACACACACACACACACACACACACACACACACACACACACACACACACACACACTGGGTCCATGGCAGCACTGTCAAGCAGAACCAGCCCTTACAAGTCTCTTTCCTTTAGTCTCCATAAATAATTCATCACCAGTAACATTGGCTGTACTTTATGCAAATATTGACAAACCTATTGCAGAGAAAAATTGAGACAGTTGCTTCCTGTGTTGAGCACAATTTTTGCCCACTTATTGTTTTCCGAAACATAAAGTAAATCATCAACAAAGTGCTGATACATGCAAAATATCTCAAAGTCATGGCACAGTGGAGCATTCCCCAATGTGCAGAAGGAGGTGAAAGAGATTTATTAATTAGTTGATAGATGTTTTTATTTATTAATGCTTGTCATTGCCCCCACAATGACATGCTGTGTGTCCATTAGAAAGACCAATAATTTAGTGTCAGTTAAACTCACTTAAATTACCTCGCTCGGATGATGACACATTGAAGAAAACAGGTTTCAGTGCAGAAGTTAAATTACTCTTCCTCAAGGTTTGTTACAGTATTCGGACAAATTGGCCTCAGGTGATACTGCAGCCAGCCTGCCAGCATGGAAACACAATCCCTTTTGTGCCCTCCTCCTCCTCATTAAAGGTGCCCTCCACTAATCTTAGATCATGACGGTCCATTGTCACAGTTTTCCGAAGCTTTTGAAATATAGATGGAGTCTGATTGTCTGGTTGTAAGATGAGATGTTATAGTCTCTTGATGCTGTTTGTTCTCGTTGGTCTCTGTTTTCCATTAGAGTCCATAGAGTGTGTATTGGGTCACTGCTTTTTCCTGCGGCCTTACGTGTTTTGTGTTGGAGATCAGGTATCCTGTTGTTACCTAGCTGCAGCGCTATATGGCATAAGTGTTTTTGTAACTGCATCCTGGAAAATTACCTTCACTGACATACTGATATGTACAATAATTTTCAATTTTTCACCATAAGTACTTGTTCACTTCATGACAAAAACTCAGTGCCGCCATGTTCTCTCCCCTGCTCCTTCTCTCTGTCTCTCTGTGTATCTCTCTCAGTCTTCTTTATGTTTGTCCCACGTTCGGCTGAAAATGCATCCGTAGCCATGGCGACCATTCCCAAGGGGAAAAGTTGATGCTGAATCTCATCTCACTCTCCTCTACCTCCTTTGTCTCATTCCTTGTTGCAATCAAATGCTTTCCTCACACACACAAATAAGCACACACATACGCTAGCATGCTAGAGTCTAAAAGCAGAGGAGATGCAGTTTGTGAGTCACATGTTGTTGCGTTTCTTTGGCACAGAGTTCAATTAAGCACGGATGTAAGACAAGTGACCTAATTACCGAGGAAACACTAAACCCTGGGAGCAGAGTTGAGAATCTTTGTTCTTTACAGTTTCTTTCTTGCTTGCTTTGTTGCTTGTTAGTGACCATGACTGTTGCAGTTTAACCTTTGGACAAACACTCACACAAGAGAAGCGGTCGGAGAAAGAAAAAGATTGAAAAAGGAGGGAGATGAAATGAGGAGGCAGAATCATTTCATAAGAATCTGGAGCGTTGTACTGAAACAGAGTGAGCTGTCAGACCTCAGATACAGAAGGGTGTCATCACACATATGTGTGTGTGGTCATGTGCGTTTCTATGAGGTGTTTGAATGTATCCTCTGATACAGGCCATTTTTAACCTACTTCTTTTGTCTACCATACACCATACACACTTTAAAAAGATGTTTTAAAGACTTAAGTCTGACACCCTCCCACATGTAAAGACAATTTGAGTTTTTTAGTCATGCACTATAAGACTGGGGATCTTGGGTCAATACTTGCAAGATTACAATTAGATTTCTTTTGAGAGTGATAGTTTGTATTGTATCTGTGATAGTCTGGCGACCTGTCGAGGTTGTACCCTGCCTCTCTCCCAATATCATCTGGGATAGGCTCCAGCCCCCCTGTGACCCCCAACAGGATAAGCAGCTATGGAGTATGAATGAATGGTTTAAAGTGATTGGAATTATCCTTCAGTGTGTTAATCTCATGGAAGTGGCCTTGGGCAAGACATGGTCCAAAAGACAGACTGGAGATTTAAAAGTGCAGGTAATAAAATTTAGTAAATGCATGATAATTAATTGTTAAATATTAATGACAAATCCTGTTCTTGTGGCTAGGTAACATTTTATTTAATATTAATATAAGACCTTTTGTTATAAAGTGTGAAAAGACAGTTGAAATGAATCAGCCATGGCTCCTCAGGGTCTTCTTGTCTCCCTTTACTTCTCTTCATCCCTTGTTTTGGTTCTTCCCCTCATTTGCCCTTTACATCCTTTCCCTTGTTCATTCATCCCCTGCCTTCCCTTCCTTCCTTCCTGTCTCCACCTTTCTGCATTCATAGTCCTCTCAGTTACCCACTTTCTTTCTTCTTTCTTTCTATTCTGTACTTGCAGTTTCTATTCTTCACTGCTTGTCCTTTTTTTCCCCCTCGCTCCCTTTCTTAAGCCCTGCACGTCCTACCTTATGGCTCCATTATTCTTATCTAAATCAGCCACATCCTGTCATTCAACCCTTTTCACCGTCTCTCGCTCCTTTATGTCATCCCGATTTCCATCTTCCTAATCTCTCACCTTGCACTTATCCACCTTCTCTTCACCACATACTGTGAACCTTTTCTATCTCCCTCGTTATGTTCACTTTGACCATTTCCCTCTCTCATTCCCTTGTCTCTAACCTCCCTTATTTTCGCCTTCTCTCCCACCATACACCCCCTTAAATCCAGCCCTTCCTCTCTCTCTCTGTCTCTCTCCTCCCATTCCTTCCTTTCTCCCTCTCCGTCGCTCCGTCTTCTCCCCCGAGTTGCAGAGACAGACAGGAAGGAAGTGTGTAATGAAACGGCCATATCGAGCACACTGCCCAAATTGACCTAGAATGAATGGAGTCACTGATCAGCTCCTGCCAAAGCTGCCCAGATGAAGAAGTAGGAGGGGGTTGGGAGAGAAAATGAAGCTGCATAATGTAGCACACATTTTATGAATGCTACTATCAGACTAAATGAGTACACAAACATGTTTACTTTGTATATCTGTGAGTCAAAGTGCACCATCAACAACGCTGTATGTGTGTTTACTTGGGAACTCATGCAAATGTTATTCCATCACTAGTGAGCTGTTATTGAAATAATACATGAGTGCAGAAAAATAACTTTTTTTCCGCTGAATTCTGCCTGAAATCGATACTTGGCAAAGTCCATGAATTCAGACATTTCAGCTGAAGGAGGAAAAGCAATCTGCATTCAAGAGATTTTCTCTGCTGTTTGATCAGGGAACAGAGAGGCAGACAGGCGAGGCAACAGCTAAAGAGAGTGAAAATTAGAAAAACACTGACAAACAGGAAGAGACAGAATGACAGCACGCACTCTCCCAAGTCACTGAAGTTGTTCTGTGTGTATTAATGCCCAAAATCTAACTCATTTTGAGTCCATCCTGTGAAATTAATTTCTTAAAAATACTCGATCCTTCAACGGGATTTGGCTGTTGTAATACATCACGCTAATCTGCTCATCTGTCACCACACGCCACACTATTGCTTTTTATTAATGAAAATGGACAGAGAGAGAGATAAAAAGAGAATGGACACACTGCTGGGGTATCAAGTGCTACTATGGTATGTGTGTTTGTGTGATTGTTTGTTTGCCAGCTTGCCTGCCAGTGCGTGTTGTGGAGTCAAAGCCCATTAGGGAATTAGTTCACATCTGGACAACCCTAGCTGTCCTCATGCACTCACAGCTTGTAACATACAGTATACGTTTCAGTGTTGGGAGGGTCTCACCAAAATTAGGTAGACGACAACCCCTCACAATTCCCTCCATGACCTGTTTTGACCTTTTTGTGACCTATTTTTATCGGCTTTGACCTTACTTCTGCTTAAAAAGATTCACAGTATATCAATATTGGACAAAAAAAATGAGGTTTAATGGAAAAACTTCACACAATCCATCTTTAAATTTTCCTCATATTCTATTTTTCTTTCTTTCTACATCTCACCTTTCTTCTCTTTTTGTCCCTCCCTGCCACAATCACTTTTTTGTACCTATGTGGCCTTGATAATTCAATAAGTTGATCATTCGCAGTGTGCCGCTAACACTCTTTGTATTTATTTTTGATGATTAAATAGTCAGTAGGATACAGCAAAGGCCCACACTCCTTCTCTTTTTACTTAAATTTGACAGCAGGCATCGATGTGATTAGTATTTATCACCACTGACATATTCGCAAACCTGCTCGGACAAACACACACACAAAGGGGTGGGGGGTGTGACAACTTTGTGTGTTGGCAAACATGAGCTTAGCACTGAAGAGCCTTTCAAGCGGGATTAAGCTGCTAAGTGTCAATGGAAAAGACAAGTAGGCCAAAGACCACTAGGTATCACTTACGCAGCAACAATCAGTGTGTGTGTGTGTGTGTGTGTGTGTGTGTGTGTGTGTGTGTGTGTGTGTGTGTGTGTGTGTGTGTGTGTGTGTGTGGTAGTATGCAAAGCAGGTAACGTTACAGTAGTGCGGTAGGTTAATGATTAAAAAAAACAGTAGGAGATCAGCAGGGACACACACACACACTGTATGCACATTCACACGTCTTCCCACAAACTGTGGACTGTGGAGGCTCGGCAGAGCCCTGGCAGGACCATCTGTTCCTGCTGCAGCAGGAGCCTACCAGCGCTCACAGACACACACACACACACACACACACACACACACACACACACACACACACACACACACACACACACACACACAGTTGCAGCATGCTTCACTTCTGGCATAGTGATAGTCTATTTATTCCCCACGCTGACGCAGGACAGTATTCAATTGTGTGTATGTGTGTGTGTGGCAGTTAAGTTTCAGTGAAGAGTAAGGTAACCCGTGGAGGTGATAGATAGATAGACAGACAGATGGACAGATAGATAGACAGATAAACAGATAGACGGATGGATGGATGTTCGCTTCATATCTGATATTTTTTTTCTTTTAGTAATCAAGTAGTCTATTAGCCTGGAAATCCAGACCCAAATGTAGAAAGATTTAAGGGGCAGCACCAAGCATGCATTTGTAAATATCACTGCACGCAATTGGATAACACTACGACCAATCAGAACAATATACGGGGTGACGTATACGCTTAGCTACCAGCGGAGCTAACTGGTAGATTCAACTCTTGCCGTATCTGGTCGGCAAAACAGCAAAAACATCCTTCTTGCAAAGGAAAGACTTGAGCCAAGTCTAACTTGTTCATTGTAGCGACCATGTAGAAGCCGTTTCAAACAACTGGTGTTCATCCGTAGCCATCTTGCAATGTTTTCTGACTTATTCCGGACTTCGTCGTCGCAGCGCTGTCGTCATCTGTTTAGCTCGCCTCTGGCCCCCCTATATCAGATACACCGATGTGATTGGTGCAGCTCGGTTTTATGGGCATAGGTAGTAGGCATCATTACTGATTGCCAGAGTGACTTGCTGAGCAAATTCAGATTGTGCTCTTGCGAGAACTCCAGGGTTTTCCAGGGTACTAGTCTAAAATAATTTAACGCAAGTGCTCGAACATGGAGTTTACTTAAAATAACTACCTAGATAGATAGATAGATAGATAGATAGATAGATAGTCTCTCTGCTGTCAGCAGGAACTGCACACACATACAGCTTTTCTCCATTTTAATAATCGACCGAGGGGAGTAACACTCCCCCTGTCAATGTTATCTATTTCCCTCCGAGAAGCTACATCAGCGTTTCCTCCGCTTTCTGCCATCTCATCAATACTCTGTGCTCTGACCTCCGCTGGCCTGCACCTGGACCCAGTCAAGACAGAACCACAGTGTAGCACTCGGAAAACATATGCAGGATAACAGAGAGCCTTTCTTCAAGCCAAGGAGTCGACACAGTTCTGTAACCTGCGTTTTAGAGCTCAGTTTGAGGACGGGATCACAGGAAAGCCTGCAAATGTAGAGGACAAACGTGAAAATGGTAACTAATAGGAGCTCATCTGTGGTGACAAAAATCAATGACAGGGTTCAACAAAACTTGACCTAACCTTGTCCTGCTAATAACGTGGGTGAGACTACCATTTTTAATCAATAAACCAAAGCACGGTCATTCATCCTCATTTTTCTAAGCTTGTTTCCAAGGTTGCGTACTGTCGGTGTATATACACTATGTTTTGCTGCTGATCTTATTTTGGGCATTTCTGACACATGCCTTGATTGCAGGCTTTCAAACGAAACAAAGACACAATTAAAGGTAAGCCACTGGACTGTTGAACACTGTTATTGTGGCAGATATGGACCTACAGTGTCGAGTCATCACACTGAGCATCCTTTTTTTTTTTTTTTTTTTTTTTTTTATAATGAAGGTCCTCTATAAAGGAAATATTGATGTGGAAAAACTTTTTCCCAAGTTCTGTAAATATGATAAAACCCTGAAGGGGTTTACGTAAACCAACATAAACAAATAAGGAGGGCAAACAAAATGGGGTGGAGATAAAAGACAAAATCAAATATAATACCAGACGTACTGAGCGTTACAGACTGAACAAGTCGCTAATAATGCACCAGGAAAACAAAAGGGAAGTAAGTGGGCTAAGATAAATTGGAACAGACCAGGTGCATAAGTTGAGATCAGCGGGGAAATCAGTGTGGTCGTCAGTCGGAGAAGTAATTGCTTTTGTGCGTGCATGTTCAGTGGAGTCAGTGTGTGTCCACTGTGAGGAGAATCACGCTCTCCTATTTGTGAGACGGACCTATCCATCCATATTTTACATTTTTTCTTCAGGATATGTGATCATTAAAATTTGATTGTTACCCTCATGTTCCCTTGCAATGTCAATAAAGGAACCACTTTTAAAAAGCAGAAGTCCTGTCTGCCGTTGCATAACACACACAAAAAAACCCCATAAAACATAGGATACCTGTAATTGAATAGCACACCAACTATAATGTTATGGATATATTTTATTTGCATTCCCCTGGCGTCCCTGTGTCTGTAAAACAGTTTCTGGAATTAAAACCAGCAGGTCTTTTTGTTCTGAGGACAGGAATTGAGAGGATTAGCTTTAAATGAATGTGTGATGTTTTAATGGGCCAATTCCTGACAGTGTTTTCAGGTTGCAATTGTTCTGCCCATTGCCACACCTGTTAATTACTCTCCCTGCCAAGTGCTCAACATTAGCAGTGTTGGAGAATCACGGACAGAGAAAACAAAACAGAAAAACAAAACATAAATCAGTCAGCGAGGAACAAATTGGAGAAAAGGAAAGAGAGAAAGGGACACGGAGTAAGTTAAGAAAAGCAGCCATGAAAGTGTATACATTTCTTGTGTGTGTGTGTGTGTGTGTGTGTGTGTGTGCGTACACCTTTTGTGGCTTAGAGAAAGATGCAACTAGGATTTAATAACAGTGAATAAAGACAACAAAATCTGTCATCACCATTATACACATGAAGTACATACCTGGCACCATGTCCCTTCTGTCCTTTGTTCTAATATCCTCTCAGCATGTGTCGAGCCTGCTGCATAGTCTTGCATTAATGAGACATAATGCAGACAGTATCTACAGCATGTCACCTCCTCCTGATCATGTCTCCACTCTATAGGGTGCGGTGGATATTGCGGCTGTGGTGCATGTGTTTGTGCAAATGAAAAGAATTTGTGGCCATTTTTACAGGATTGAAGTTCAGTCTCAAGATCTGCAAGATCTACAGCTACTAACTCTCCCTTTTACATTTTTATTAAAGAAATACTTCACTTCACAAATGACCATTTGCATTTCAATTACTCATCCCACATTACGTTGAATTGGTGAATAAAACTTGCCTCCAGCAAACAAGGCATCCAAAATTCTTTTGGAGAATTAAAGTCACAGGGCTCCATGTTTAACAGCAGCAAGACTATATGAAAACATCTGCTTACAGACTCTCACACAGCCTGTGCAGGATAATCCAAGTCTCATTTATCCAGTAATATGCTCAGTACTTCCCAAACGAGGAAGCTAATTTGAATATGTCTTATCTAAACTCTCCTCAAAGCCAGACTCCATTGACAAAAACAGTAATTTTACCTTGTTGAACACAGCACTGCAGCTATCAGTTAGATTGTTTGTGTTATTGTGTGACTTTGGTGACTTCAAACTTACCCTTTAAAACACCACAGTCACACAATAGTACAAACAAACTAACTGATAGAGGCAGCGGTGGACCAGCAGCTCCTATGTTCAGTGAGGTAAAATTGCTGTTTTTGCTGATGGAATCTGGCTTTGAAGAGAGCACAGATACGTTAGATATGTTTGATGAGTTTGTAAACAAATGTTTTTGATATAGTTTTGATGTTGTTAAATGTGGTCACCTATGACTTCAATTCATCAAGAATTGTCTCAGTTTTTGGATTCTTAGTTCATTGTGAAAGTATGTGCAAAAAACAAACTTTTCTGCAGGAATTCAGTGTAACAGGAGGTTAGTTATTGATATACAAATGGTAATTATGGGGTGAGGTATTCCTTTAATGAAAGGTCCCACTATACCACACTCTGTTCCTTGCAATCTACTGCTAAGTTAGCATTGCTTGCTTGTCTATTGCTGTCGTTGGTAGGTTCATAACCCAAGAATTGCATCCTCAGATCTCATTAATCTGAGGTTGTGAGAGGTTGTTGTTTTCCATCCTTCTCTCCCACAAACAATCAAGGATGAGCTTATCACTGCAGTTCCAGATATTTGTCAGCTCGTCATCAGTTTAACAGGGCTAAAGCAGTTTTTAAAAGTCTTTCACATCCTGATGCCACTTTAAAATATATCACTTGCATCTTTGCTCAGAGGGATTGGTTTCCATCACCTTAAATGGCTGGTGTATATTGATACATACACTTTGCATTTGTGGCCAGGAGTATCAGTGTTAGATCCTGCTGTTCAGGATCTCCTAAGCTCCTCTAATATTTATGAGGTGTTTGGTAGTTGCCCTGTCAACGCTACTGGCCAGGCATTCCTCTCATATTTTGATGACTGGCTGATTATTTCCACCATTGAGGAGCAAGCAAGAAGGCACGGCCTCTTCTGCTATGTGAACCAGTAAAGCCTCACAGTAGCAGAGGCAACCTTATACTCAGTCAGCAAGCAGCTTATGGGCATGTCTTACTGAAATACAGCCTCTTCGTTTGGCTGCAGGGCATGCTGATTGCAGCCTACACAGCAGTACCGTCGGATCCTTCAAATGTCGATAAATGGTCTCCATATAGACACAAAATGGTACATGAACCATAGAGGGGTCAGAGTGTCCAACCTTTGCCTCCAGCTCTAAAACCATTGGGAGAAGAGTCAGTGTATCTCACCAGGAGGTTTCCCTCTGAAGTATCCCTGTCTTCAGTTCTTCAACTTTAGACTTTTGTTAGACTGAAACACCAAGTCCAGCTCCTGATATTCGGCCCACTTTCACACACTGGTTAGTGTTACAGAGACAGAGCGCAGTTAAGCCCTGCCCGCACTGAAGGGAGAACAATTCATCGCTCTCGGTTGACTTTGTGTTGCACGAAGGTGCTTTCTTGTCACTTGCATCTGTTAGCAGACAACAGAAAAATGCAGAAAAGCTGCTGTGTGGAGGGATACGCTACCGACAGTGTAAAGGATTCAGACTCTCAACATCCCCTCCATGTTAAGTTTCAGTTGCTTCATCAGGGCGGAGGTTTTGCCTCCTTAAATGTAGCACTAAGCGTTACAGATCATCCTTTGTCTCGTCTGCTATCACTTTTCTTAACCAGCAGTGACCGCTAATTCTGGATTCTGTGTGCTATGTACTATATATACTATACTATACTATATACTATATACTATATTGTACTGTCCGTTTTGTTTTACTTATGACTGTCTGTATCCCAAATTGCTCCCCAGGGACATTTACTTTACCTTACCTTACCTTAACTGAGTTTTTGTTAGACGAAAAATCGAGCCATTAAGAAGACAAATGTGGATATTAAATTGGGGATGTAACTCTATAAAGATGAAGCTAAGTGCTTTGATTATTATTAAATAAGTTACAGTTGCTAATTTGGCCCGACGAACTGTAGAGGTTGAAGCTAACTAAGCTATACAAGGCTTGGTTTTGATGATCTTACCTGGTGGTTTGATAAAATAGTTTTAATGTCAAAGTATTTCACATATGGCCATTCAGTGGGATCATATCCCAACAATATTGTATTTGTCCAAAAAAAACTTATTCCTTTGACATGCTGTAATCTTTTAGCTAGCTATGCACTTTGTAAGCATTTCAGCCCATGGTTGCACGTTACAGTGCCGATTGTTTTCCCCTCTCGTAGGCATAGTTTTCAGAGTATGACGCCTTGCACTGTCTCTAGAGTCTTCCTCTACTTCTTCTTCTTTTTCCTCTTCTTGTTCATCACAGTTTTTCTTATCTGCAAAGGAAATACTTTAATTTTGCAACATTGGTTCTTATCTGAGAAAGAAATCTGTGTTTATTTCTGGAAGGGAAATCAGTTCATTATGGGAAGGAAAAGCCCTCGCAACAGAAGGTTGCATAACTGGACATTTAGTATCCCATTGTCAGTGAGTTACTTTGATAGCTGATAGGATAGGATGTTTGTTTAAATCTAAATGACGACTTATTGACTATCAGCAGAACTGTGAGACTTTTTTTTTTGCTCACAGATTACACTCAAATGATTGCTTCTTCTTTTTTAGGCAGTCTGTTTCTTTCTTCTTCCTGCTTCTCTCTATTAGAGTTTGCTATACTGGATATACAGGCGTTAAAACTGCTCTGTTGGAGGCACAAAAAAGGATCAAGAGAGAAGAAGAATTGAAATAGGAAAATAGATGAGGAAATGAGATGTTGGAAGAGAGATGGGACATGAAAAACGAAAGTTATGTGTGAAACTTGTAGAGAAGGAAATACATTTTTAGAAAGTCTTCATTTTCATCAAATTCATGCGTTCTTACATTTTTAAGAGGAACAAAGACGACACTCTTTTTTACTGTCTCCTTTGAACATTTAAGAGCTTTTCTCTGCTATCTCCTCTGCAGACAAAAATTATATACTGTCTTTCTATTTCTATCTCTGTCCCTTCCTATCTACCTTCCTGTAACACTGTCTATGTTTCTGATCGCTTCTCTCTCCATCTGTCTCTGTCCTGCTGTCTCATTCCAGCACAGACGGGCAAGCAGGCATCAGCTAGCACCTGTTTACACAATGCACGCTTCTTCACAACAGAGGTTGTTAGAGCGAGGTGTATGGGAGCGTGATTCTGCATCCATTCTGTTTATTGTGCACCGCCTGCTCCTCCTATGAGTTTCATTATTTGTGTTTGCCGGTCTGCATGTTTGTCCAGCTCATTACCACACACTTTTGCAGATGTTTTCCCAGATGCAAACATTATGCCACCAGCGGCCCCTGGAGCCAGCCACACACAAGTCAGTCCCTATATAACACAGAGGCTACTCACACTCTCAAACAGCCTTTCAGGTGTATGATGAATGCTTAAATATGACGGATCCGAAATAGCATTGGTAAGAAAAGCATTCCTGAGAGCGAAAATATCCTTTGGGAGAGAAAAATCAACAGTGATGCTCTAAAATAACATTTAGACTTACCTGCCAGAAATATCACCCATATTTACACCTGCTCAAGATTAGCTTCATAGTGGGTCTGCTTCATTGGAGTGCACAGAGACGTCTGTGCAGTTGTTGGTGTAGAAAAAGAACGAGTATGACATGTGACAGCAGGGCAAGAACTGGAACTAATACACAGAGCTGTGAGCACATGAAACATACTTAAGCCCATTACCTTAATAAGGGTCCCTCAGCATCAGTCAGCAGCAATACATGAGGTATTTTATATCCTCATCTAACAGCCGTTTCTAAGCATCCAAAAACATGGATTAACAGTATGGTGCTATTAGTAGATTCTTGAATTATAGACCATCAGATTTAAGTGTCAGATAAGTCATATTGAGGACATTAAACAATTAAATAATTAGCTGAGTAATCAATGCAATGATTGAGGGAAGTTAAAGGTCCAGTGTAAAGGATTTAGGGGCATTTATTGGCAGAAAGGCTTCATAATATTTATAACTATGTTTTCTAGGGGTGTCCCCGACTAAGAATTTTCATAGTCGATTCTGATTTGACAGATTTTTCTTTTAGCCTACTAATCGTAGAATCATGTTGTTTTCCCCCTCATTGATTAATGAGCTCATTTGCGTCAGTTTCCTCTCCAGAGAAAAGAGCTAAAACACCCAAATAAACAAATTTAATTCTTCAGTTGGTATAATAACATAATAATAATAAAAGTAAAAGGGTTATCATTTTATCTTTATCTTTATTCCTTTCACTTCATCAAGGTATGACGCGCTAGATGAGTGCAGACGCGCTGCAGCCTCATCCATGTCTTTAACAGGAGTCGTTTCTGACTCGTCAGAACTTGCCATTTCATTCACAAAAAAACATCATCAAAAGGTTGAGAAACAGTTTCCTTCTTTCTGACTTCAAGTTTATTAATCAACTCAGGTTCATATAAGTTCATCCACACGGACTGTGCGTCACCGCCCTCAATTGTTTTGCCACGTCGGACAAAAAGTAGCCAAATAAAAAATCAGAGTCTATCAAGAAAACAATCACCGGTGATATTAGTTTCAAGACACTTCAGGTAACTGAATAATCCTTCAAAAAAGTTTGATTTGAGAACACATACCTCCTCCAAAGTGTTTGTTTATGCGCTCCGCCACCGTAAATCACCATAGGCCTCGATGCTGCTCTGATGGCCCTGCAGTGCACTCACTCACTTGGGCTTATTTGGATCGAGCAAATGGGTGATTTATTCATGCGTAGTAATAATTATGCCTACTGATTAAACCACGCGCCATTTTCAATTTTTTTATTAACAGAAATTAGGCTGATGTTTGTATCAAAATAGGCTATATATCATGAATTACTAGAAAACAAATACATTCTATGTCAAATCAAGATGTTCAGCGACAGTGAGCACCCCCATATAGTCAGAATGGTACGGTCTTGTTTCATAACCACATTTTGCGACGATTCGACGGCAAGACTGGCCGTTGAATCAGACTTCTCCGAATCGAATCACTGAATCATCGACTATTCTGGGTCATCCCTAATGTTTTCATTAGTGCGTAATGACCTGAAAATACCGTAGAATGAGCTGTTTACATCTACATATGGAGCCGGTCCTCTTCCACAGAGTCGTCCATGCTGTTTACACAGCAGCTCAGAATGGACAAATCAAACAGTGGCTGCAGATAGAGCCATTGGTGTTTTTGCATCGGTCACCATAGTTCTCCTATACACTTGGCACACAGGTGAAGTTTAAGTTCTGCACCACACAGCTAGATGCCACTCACTCCTACACAGTAGACCCTAAAATCATATAATTTGGACTTTGGCTTGGAACTGAAACCCTATCACCAAAATAAATGTTGGCATTGTGTGTTTCTGCAAACTACAGACACGTAACATTTTTATATTTCACATGTAGCGATGTGTTGAAGCTTTTAATTTCTTCATATTTCAATCTTATGTTGTAACACCACTGTTGTTAATGTGAGTTAGTTTTAGGGACAAAACCTACTTGGTGAGCTGTAGGAAAAGATCATGATTTGGCTTAAAATACCTCATTTTTGTTGCCACAATCTCTGCTGAAAATATGCCGACATCTTCCTAAAAAATACGCGGTTGTTTTTTGCCACAAACAATGCTGGAAATTTAAGTCATTAAAAACTCACAGATTCCCCTTTTCTTCCTGACGAAAAAACTCAGCTCATACCGTTTGTGTAATGTGAAGTATGTCACTTTAGAATTGTTGATGTAATGTGTATGTAATGTATCACTGGTGACATCAGAGATTAGTAACCCGCAGTAGAGACAACATCATCAGAGACAAATCTGATATAGAAGCATCTGACTGACGTCAAGACATTTTTCATAATGTTTGTTGCTTCTAGTCTGTGTGCTCCAGCATACTTTGGACCAGAAGTATCTCCAGATATAAGATTGCCCTGATCTGAGAGCAGCTGTCGGTCCTGCCATTTATTGTGAGGCTGTTGAAGTGTGCTAAACCTTTTCCTTGTCATTCTTCTATGACGTATCATGGAGTTGGCAGAAATGTGCAATGTCTACATTTTGTTCTGGCGACTGGACTGTTGGTAAATAAAACAAGAAATATGAAATGTCACCTTGGGCTCTGGTGAAATTGGATTGGCCATTCTCAAAAAATAATCCAGAGATAAATCAAAAATAAAGGAGTTGCTGCTGAAAATGCATAAAAACATATGTTTCCCTATGTGTCGTACAGACTGTAAAGTAAGATGGAAGTAAAACACATAAACTGATGTATAAAGTAAATCGTTAGACTCACTTGGACTTTGTGTATTAGATGAGATCTTATTCCAAATACTGTGGCATGAAGCTTTTCCCCGGGACAGGGCCCAAGGCTTCCTCATTTATAATCACACTACAGATGGTTTTTATAGTAGATCATTAGTTTTGGGGGTTCTCTAAAACTCCCTAACACAGAAAAGATACTAATTTGGTGTTTTGTAATTCATAATTTGATAAAGTACCAGCACATTCTGGTTGCAGCTGTAATGTTAGATTTGTCCTTCAGCTATTCTGGCGTGTTACCATCGAAGGTCCTCTCACTGTCGAAATAATGACAGTGTGTCTTGAATTATGTTATCCTGCTGGCACCGCGGCTGGTAGATGAAACACTCGACTTCCAACTGTGCTGTAATCATTAAATATTGGGCTACAACATTTTACGAAGTGACGGCTGATAATCTGATTACGATATTAAGGAGATAATCAAAACTGTAGAAAGGGAAAACATTGTGAAAATAAGCTCCTGCAACACTAATTAGCACAATCTCTCTGGCTTTTGTCAATCCTCTGTCTCCCTTCACTCCGTCTCTTCCACCGCTCATCTTATTTGATGGTTATCTGATGAGAAAGGTGTAAATTGCTGCTCAGAGCCATCTCAGCAAATTCCCCAGCTCTGCTATCTCTCCTTCATCTTTCAATCACTTCCCATCCCTTGTTTCTTCTCCTAAGCCTGATGCCTTTCATCTCTGTAGGGAAAACAGGATGCTATCACCAACTCTTGGTGCAAGACGGACACAACACAGGTGTGTATGCGTGTGTTTTCCCTCACACCTAAAGCTCCATGAAAAATATATTCAATAACTATGAAACCAAATTGGGGGGATGGTGTCTGTGTGTGTGTGTGTGCACATGCTAATGTGACACCACCGGTGTTAATGAGGCAGGGCCTCTGCCAGTCTTTCCCCCCCTTCTGCTCTCCTCTGGAGAAAAACACAAAATCACATGTTAATGACCCACCAGGATGGTGCGAATAAGAGAGAAGAAGAAGACATGGAGAATGGAAACTGGCGGGAGGTGTACAAAAAGAGATGGAGGGTGGAAGCAGGGAAAAGTGTAATAATTGGTTAGCGTGAGCCTAAGGAAGACACAAGCCACAAGAGGCTGTGTGAACAAACAGGCCGCCACAGTTCATACAGGCGACACGCAGCCGTGCATGTGCAAACATGGTCCCCTCAGTCGCCCTCAGTCCCAGTGGGAGACAGAGGAGAGTGGGCATCCTGTCGGCCACATATTGTTGTTCTTAACATCCAAAGCGTCATTTAAGCTTTGATCCAAGCACCATAAGCATCCTATTTTTGTTCTATTATATTTTTTATGTGCAGTGTATTTTCCATTCGTGTACACATGATTTTAATTAAAGGAAAATGAGAAGGAAAGTGCCATGAGAGAGAAACAAAGGGAGGGAATTGGTGTTGTTGTTTATCTCTGAATTGCTCTGATAATGAGAATCGAATGGGGGCTGGCACGTTGTTATTATGCTTCTTGGCAGGGTGTTTGTATCAGTGTCTGTGTCTGTGTGCGTGCACTATAATCATGTGCATACAGTCCTAAGTGGCCAAGCCGTGTTGGAATAGAGCTTACCCCCCCTCAGGCACAGAGTGCTGGCTGTAAGGTAACTGGCGAAACACAAGTGCACAGACACAGACACTGTCGCTGCCAGGTGTGTTGAAGAGGTAATTGCCAGTGTGGCAGGCCAGTGGCCAGCGGAGAGAGGGAGACCTGGAGAGAAAATGAGGGGCAGCCTCTGGTGGAGTCTGTTCGCCCGAGGGGCCAGCTCGATATCTGCCGTTGTTTATCCGATTCCCCTCTGTCCCCTTACACCACTTTGTATCCTCCTTATAGTTTCGCTCTTTGCCTCTCTTAGCAGCTCTCCTCGCCCTACTTGCTCCTGTTCATGCACAGTCACAATTCTCTCTGTTTTTTATCTTTAACTACTCGCTGCGTCTCTGTCTCTCTCCTCTCTTGTTCTCCCTGGATTCCACTGAGCTTTCACTGAGAGGCTGCAGCTTCACCACAGTTTAATCCCCCAGCAGGTCTACTCCATGAAAGACCAACAGTCACATGTGTGTTTATCTTTCCTGTCCCCTGACAGCATCCAGATAGAGCCCTGGATGTATGAACAGTAGTCTCAAGGTGATGAGATACTCTACACAGTGGGGATGATCCTGGGGGAGGTTCTGCGAGCAGCAGAGATAGAGTCTGTAATGGACTTTAATAAATGCATGTGTACTTTCTCCCTGATTCTGCCCCATGAATGTGTGTATTGTTTCCCATATCAGCGCAGTGCCTGCTTAATCTGATCTCTCAGAGATGATGGGTTTTGGAGATCAAACTCAAATTTATCTGCTGCTATTTTGATAATTGATGAAATAGTTTCAGTGATTTTTCCAGCAAAACTGACAGACAGTTTGCTTCTTCCGGCTTCTGCTTTTGTTCTCTGCTTCATTTCATTGTAAACTGAATGTCTTTGAGATTTTGACTTGTGGACAAGACATTGGGCTCTGGGAAACCAGGATTCTATGTAGCTGATTAATTAAGAAAATAATCATCCGATTAAACATTAATGAAAATAAACGTTAGCTGCAGTCCAACTGTTTCAAGATGTACTGTGGTGTACTCCACAGTGAAAGAGATCAAAATCAGATTTCCTTTATCTTCAATCCAGAACCTCTTAAGTCATTTCAGTTTCTTATCTTTCTCACTTTTTCTCCCTCTCCACCCTCTACACTCAACTTTAATTCATTCACCAGAAAAGAGACAATCTGATATCGTGTCAGCCCTATTTTTTTGTTTTTTTTTTAGTCAAATCTAGTTGATGAAAACATTTTACATTAGTGACAGAAGTCCCTTACGTCATCACTGCCAGAGTCATTTTTTATCTCACGTCAATAAAGGTACAAAGCAATCACTTTTTTCCATCTGCAGCGTCACAAATGAAGTAGATCCAAATATCAGCCCATCTTTTCACTACCTTGCCACATTACATACATTTCAGTTTTTATTTTTAAATCTCATTTAAGCTATTTTTTTTCCAATACTAATTAGTCACAGTTCTCTTGTTGTTTTGTTTTTTATCTGTGTGTTCTGTTCTCGGGGGGTCTTTGCTACTGCTCTCTCCGCCTTATCCTTTCCATGTAGGTGCATGGAAGAGGCTTTCTGCGTAGGTCTGAGGAAAGGCAGAGGGGCCCCAGAACAGAGTCATACCGTCAAATATAATACTGCAATACTGCATACGTCACAGTTTTCATTATTGTAATCAATACTGCTGCCTTTTCCCCACACCTGCTCGAACAGACAACCCCCGAAGCTGGAAGACCTTTGAGAAATCATCTCATACACTCTGGTGTGAACACATGCACAGCTCTATAAATGTCATTGCTGTGGTCTGACTGTGACCAGATGCGTCTGTGTACTGTCAGTGGCGATACTGTTGACATTTCATGTTGTGAATAGGAACGTTGTGTATCTGTTCACCTCGGCTTGCTCCGCGCTGATAAAACTGGCCTGTGTTTTCATAGCAACACTGAATGTTTAGTTTACTCTCTGAAGCCGTGAGATGAGTTGGAAGAAGTCACAAGCAACTTCATTGAAGTTCAAGATTTACAAGTAATTTACTTTGTTTAGAAAATCATGAACTCATGATAAGTGGCATCGAACAGTGTAGAGTAATTGGTTTACTGGCCTTGGATCATTTGTTTTGTGCTGTGTATTCTGAGTTATATAAAGCCTTCACGTCCGTCTGATTACTCCACTGTCACCTCTGTTCACTGAAAGGAATAAAAGCCAGGAAGAGATAAGGTTAGAGCCATTACTGTCACAATTTGTACTGAAGGAGCACTCTGTAGCACAGTGGTTGGGCTCTCACCAAACACTAAACATTGTCATTTGGAGTCCAGCTCAGACCCTCTACTGTTCATCACACACAGTATTCTCAAGAAATACATAATAATTTTTCACAGTATTATCATTGCGTCTTCCATAATGTGGTTGCAAATGTGCATTCATGATTGCAATGATCGGACCTCACTGTGGTAGCGTTCTCCTACATTTTACTATATATAGACTGTTCATGCTCATTTTAAAAAGTCACCATGTATTCTCTGTTTGAATTAAGTGACACACAAATTTATGGTTGTGTGTGTCTTTTTCCAGAAGAACAGTGAGACTAGTTTACATGTAGTCTGTCAACCCGTTTGTGTGTTTGCATGTGTGTGTGTGAATGGAGGAGGGTGTGTTAGGGATAAGTGTGTTACCCAGTGTATGAAAACAAGTACATGTTTGTATTACATCCCCCTCCCTCAGACCCGTGCCAGCTCATGAAAAATGAATGAAGGCCTGTGTGCGTGCTTGTGTGTGTATGTGTCCACATGTCTATCTCCACATGAGTCGATCAGCCATTCTGTCAGATCTCCTACTCAAGGACAGGGATTTCACCCTTGCTCGGAAAATTGTGTGTGTTTGAGAGACAGAAACAGAGAGAGAACTGGATGTTGAAAATGAAGACACGGGTGGAATTGGGTTCTGCAGGATTAGACAGATGCAGGTTACATGTGATGGGGGTTGATGCTGCTGGTGTTTTTCTTTGATCTGTTTTGCTTTTTGTTTTTTAAGTACTTTGTCTTATTATTCATTTAGTTATTTATCAAATTTATGTCTCTTCCTTTTCTGTGTTTTGTTTTTTGTGAAAAAGAGGAAGCTTCTTGTATTTGTTGAGACACTGATCAACCTTTCATCCTCTTCCTTCCCCCTCCTCCTCTCTCTCTGTTTCTCCATCTGTCAGAAGCACAACCTCTCGTAAAGCGGTGGCCATAGTGACAGAGGAGCACATGAGGAGCGGAAACGGCGTGACAGCAACATCCTGACCGGTAACCTCGCTTCTGCACCCCCACCACACGCCCAGCAACTCCAGGAGCGGGGCGTCAGAAGGAAGGAAACGTGTGACCACTCCTCCTGCAGGCATGGTAATGCACTCTCTGTCCGTAGGTGCTGGCGTGTGTGTATGTGTGTGACTGCCTGTGTTGGCGTTGGCTTGGATGATGGTGGATTATCCACAAAAGAGTAAGGAAACACTCTCCAGACTGGAGAGTGTGAGAGTTAAATCTGATAAGTTGTTCTAGACATGACAACAGAGTGTGTGTGTGTGTGTGTGTGTGTGTGTGTGTGTGTGTGTGTGTGTGTGTGTGTGTGTGTGTGAGTGAGTGCCTGTGTTGGGGTTGCGTTGGCTTGGATGATGGTGGATTATCCACAAAAGAGTAAGGAAACACTCTCCAGACTGGAGAGTGTGAGAGTTAAATCTGATAAGTTGTTCTAGACATGACAACAGAGTGTGTGTGTGTGTGTGTGTGTGTGTGTGTGTGTGTGTGTGTGTGTGTGTGTGTGTGTGTGTGTGTGTGTGTGTGAGGGAGAGATACCTGATAAGAGCTGGTGCAGACAGGAGTGTACAGCTTTGCGTAGACGGGGAGGATCTATACAGGCTGTATGTTAACAGTGGGGAAAGGGGAGAAGGAGGAGACGGAAGAGTGAAAGAAACAGAGGAGGTTACAGAGATAAAGAACAATGACAGGAAACAGAAGAAGCAAGAAACAATTTAATCACTGGTGGCTGTTAATGATGTTTTTGTAGATGTTTTCTTGTGATTTTGATCCAAAGGCGTCTTCCATATGCTTTTATTCCTATATTTGGTTAACTTGGTTAGTAATTATGCATGGAATTAATGTGTCAAATTCTCCCTGTGTTCATTGTTGATGTTAAATAAGAAAGGTATATGATGCACTTTCATTGGTCTACAGTTTTCTACTAGTGCACAATCACAAATAATGAATGAGTGTTGAAATGGGGTTTGTTCCCTGCATAACAGCACGAGAGAGGTGTGTTACAAGAGGAAGAGGATGCGGAAAAAGAACCAGTTTGCTGTTTAAGAGGAGGAGAGGGCGTCTCGAAAGATCAAAGAGCGCAGCAGAGGAGGAGAGTGACAAGCGGGGGCAGATAAGACCATAAAAACATAAATGATGGGCAGAAACATGACAGATGAAAAGCGCAAAGGATACAGAGAGCAAGAGAAGTGTGGAGTGGAGAAATGGGGGAAGAGAAGGGAGGTTAAGAGCTGAGAGAGGTGGAGGTAGAGAGGGAGAGAGACGAGGGATTGATTAATGGTCTTGGCCTGTGACAGTGGGAGCTTTTCCCTGAGGGGGGAGCCAGAGCAGAAGATGAATTATTAAAAAACTAGAACAAGGGGAGGAAAGAGGAAAAATGAGTGGGGAAAAAGGAAGAGAGTGGAAGAGTGGTTTGTACGGAAGGGAAGAATGGAGGGGAGAAAAATGAATGATTGAGAGAAAATAAGATGTTGCTGAAGGTGCTGAGGTTGGACACCGCAGGAGAGGGCATGTGGTTGAGCTCATAAATAACCAAGGGTAATGAGACTAGTGCATGCCTGTGTGTGTGTGTGTGTGTGTGTGTGCATGCGTGCGTGTGCGTGTGTGTGTGTGTGTGTGTGTGTGTGTGTGTGTGTGTGTGTGTGTGTGTGTGTGTGTGTGCGCGCACAGTGTGCAAACACAGTACCGTGATTAGTCTTGAGTTATGGTGATGCAGCAAATACAGTGGGTGACCTTGGCAAGGGTGTCACCGCGCAATCCGCACAGTACACCAAACGGCTTCTTTATCGACTTTCCTCTGAGCTTTCTGCATTTAATGAATACACATGCCCAATGTGCTTCTCTGCGTCTTGATTTCCTCCCTCCCTCCCAACACACACACATAGACACATTTTAGCTTGATTATTTTGTGTCTGTCTGGCATGTTGCATAGCTCGGCCACGTCACCCTTTGTTTGCTGCTCAGTTTGTGGAGCACACATCACATCTGACGTTGCTGAGCGGAAAGATTTAACAATTTTGTGGTTTCAGTTCTGCTTCTTGTCCTGTGTTGCAAAATACTTCCTTCTTTACAGCATCTTTGATGTAATGAGTAAAGGGCAAAACCAGAATTACCTTAAAAAGTAAAAACCAGAGGTTTTAAGAGCTTTTGTCGAAACAGTGAAACGTATTTCATTAGAACATTTTCCTGTTCTTCCCTATGACATCATTTAGTATTTATTTTATTCTGGTGTTTCCCTCACGTAGACGTGGCCTACTCAGTACTATAATGCTTTCTCAGAAACAGTGTAATGTCCACTCATCTGCTTTTAGCAATCTGGTCATAATTATTAATAGGCAGCAGACCATAAACCTTTGAAACCGTGCTGACACATTAAAAGGAGCAAAGTGTGCAGATGAAGACATCTCTTCCTTTTGTGCAAAGTAGTCTGGATAGTGTAGTTTGGGAAGGCTGATTGATGACAGCAAGATGAATGTCGTCCTTGCTGAAATGCGTTAGTAGAGATGAGAGGGTATGAAAATTTCATATTATAGTGACCAAAATGATCACGTTATCAGCATGATTATGGCATTGATGATACTGATACACACACTGAAATCATTTGAGCAAGTTTTATATTGAAAATATAAAATGTAATATAAATGCATCAACTTAAAGTTAGCATGTGAGGGTTTCCTCAGTCATGTAGTTCAAGGAAACATTATGAAACTAGAAGAAAAAAATTTACAGGCCTGGAAATGGTTTGGAACGAACAGCATGTTTCTGCTATTGTTTTAAATTTGTTTCTTTAAAAATCCCCAAACATATCTGACATTACATGAAGTACGTACCTAGTATTGCTGATTTAAAATCTAGTGCTGCACTGCATGATTGTTGAAATGTCACAAGTATCACGTGACACATGTAGACCTGATCAGCATGCTAAGGTTGTGCTGTCACATCAGGAAAAACAGGAAAATGCAGAGCAGCTGTTGTGTAGCAGGTTACCCAAGTACTGAGACACATAAGATACACGAATGTTCACCGTCAGTGTAGTAAACCCCGAAATGATGCTGGTGACAGTTACTACTGATGGTTAGCTTATGTTAGCTTGAGTGGGGGGCTGCTGCAGTACAGTCAAATCACATGTTAAACTGCACTGACATCTATGTAATATATAGAGGCATGTCTTTCACGTTTTGTGAAGTGACAGTATGAGCTGGTCTTGTTTGTTGGCAATGGTTCTTATGAAGCTAGTTAGTGGCAGGAATGTCTTCAGAGCAAGTAAAGTTAGCAAGCGTTAACAGTTTGCTTATACGCAAATGCCTGGAAAGTGTGTTCAATAATGTATTGCTTTATCACTGTAAAGGCCCATTTTTTAAAGGTTTTTTTGGCATTTATTGATAGGATAGTCTTAGAGTGAAAGGGGGAGAGAGAAAAGAGAGGACATGCAGTAAAGGGCCATAGATTGGAACCAAACCCATGGCTGCTGCAGCAAAGACATAGTTTTTATACATGGGGTGCCTGGTCTGCCAGGTGATCTACTGGGCGCCCCAGGCACACCTATTTTAAAGTACTTAAATAAAGTCATGGTAGTGGGGTAAAATTTTATGAAAAAGTTCAAAAAATTTGCAGGTAAAAATGTGTGGGAACCTTGGCCTCCTTTAAAATGCTCACACGGGACCAGTAGCGTTTCTGGGTTTATCGGTTGCGTGCCCACTCTGTATATAAGGAAATAGCTAAACAAACCCACATTGCATGCTGTGCCTGTGTCTGGGAAAATTCTGCTGCTTTCGGTTGATGCTGGACAGTATTTACCACAAGCGTGGTAATCAAATTTACATGGATTTAATGATAAATAAAATTTGAAGAGTTAAGGCTAACCCTGCAGAATTTTATCACAGTTTGTCATGAAAGTGGTTATTGATTCATCCCTTTGTGACAGGCTGGGAATTTTGCAGACATGATGGCATGTTCTATATATCGTCCTGTATCATGTTTTTGTAGTTCTCAATTTATCCTTTTTAGTCAAATGTTTATCAGGACAGTTGAGAGGTCCAGCTTAACGTGGACAGCCTGTTTGTTGTTTTGTTGTCATATATATTTTGATGTGTACGCCGCTATCATGTGCACATGTGTGTGACTGCACTCGTGGTAATTTGAAAGACCGAGAGAGAGAGAGAGAGAGAGAGAGAGAGAGAGCACAATAAAACCGGATAGTGGAGTGTGTCGGGTCGGTTTGCCAAGCAGAGTGCAGATAAATCACAGGATGAATTTTTAATGCAATCTCCCCTAGGCTGCTGGATGTTACAGAGACGGCACTGAGTTTTTTTATTTGTGTGTGTGTGTGTGTGTGTGTGTGTGTGTGTGTGTGTGTGTGTGTGTGTGTGTGTGTGTGTGTGTGTGTGTGTGTGTGTGTGTGTTGGTTGTTCCATCACTCTGAGCCTATTTTGTGATGGGTTTTTTGAAGTTTTTGAGTTTTTGAGTTTTCTTTTCTCCTTCAACTTTTCTTGGTTTCATGTTAGGCTAAAGAGGTGTGACATCTTCTCAAACACCACTTCTGAAATAGATTTTGCGTGGTATTTATGGGTGGCGGTGATTTGTTTTTCTGGATTTCAGAGTAGTTTTACTACCAGGATGCTTTGGCCTGTGTTGTCAGCTTCAAGTACAAACAAACGTTTGTTTCTGCAGCTGGCTAAAAATATTAAAATCCAGTTTGTTTTTATCTCCCCGCATCTCCTCCTGTCGATCTCTCAGCGTTGGCCGTTTATTTACTTTTGGAGGCTTTCTCCACTTCTCTGTCATCCCTCGCTCACTCTCTTTTCACAATGCCTCATAGTGTGTGCTGTCATCCAGCGCTCGGCATGCACTTTAGGCACATGACTTATTAAAAATAAGAGCACGCAGACACCTCAGGCACTCTGCGTAAGCACACACACACACACACACACACACACACATACAGTGCAGTTCCTAAACGGTGCTCTAAAAATAATTGATAGATTTTGTAGAAAGAAAAAAAAATGGCGCAGGTATAGGGACTCCAGTCGCAGCTGATATTGTTCCAGTGAGTCTTGTCCTTGGCATTGGGTCATGTAATTTATAGCAGATGGCCACAGAGAGACAGGATGAGACAGGAAGAGATGATAGAGAGGAGAGTCATTGGATTCTGCTGCTTCTAAAGTGAAGTAGCTGCTACTGACAGGGTGCGTGTCTAACCACAATACCTTGAACTGAAATGCTTTTACTGCAGATTGGTGGGATGATGGATGGAAGTGATGGAAGAGGTGGAAGTAAAGTGTGTGTAGGACACCATGTATGGATGTGGGGGTTTTTTCACATGTAGTGACGAATGCGTTGGATTTTTGCCATGATGTGTTGGAGGGTTTCTCGTGCTAGTGTGTGTGCACATAGGTTTAGCACACAGCAGGTTGTAAATGCTGTGTAATGTGGTTATGTAACATTGGCCTGCCAGCCAGTCAGCCTCACTGGAGCATGAAATGGAGTGTAATTGGTAAGTGTGTGGTCTAAAAGCACTATGCAACAATGGCATACGAAGGTATACACACACACATGCAGTCATGGTTTGTGCTGGTGGCTTCCAGACAACTGGGATTTAACTGTTGTGTGACTGCATGTCTGTTTCTGAATATTTGAGGGGAAGAATCACAAGCAACAGATCTTTGCTTTCCCCAGACAATTTTACAGGTTCTGTATTATTCATACTTTGCTCTTCACAGTGTTATGAGTTGTTTGTTTTGGATATCTCAGGTTTGGTGAAATAATTTGCTTCGGAGCTAGATGTTGCTCTGGCCTCTTTGCTGCCATGCCAAAACGTGGGTCTGTGTCCAGATTTCATTCCTCTGTGCGCTAAAATACACTGATCAGCCAAAACATTAAAACCACTGGCAGGTGAAGTGAATACATTGATCGTTTTGTTACAGTGCATTGTTCTGCTGGGAAACCTTAGGTCCTGGCATTCATGTGGATGCTACTTGACGTGCTCCATCCACCTGAACACAGACAAAATAAACCTTCTTACAGCAACGGCACTTATCACTGGCAGTGGCCCCCCAGCAGGACAATGCGACATGCCACTCCACAAAAACTGCTCAAGAATGACCCACGAAATGGACAAAGGGATCAAGGTGTTGACCTGGCCTCCAGATACCTCAGGTCCTGATCTGATTGAACATTTGAGGGACGTTAAATCTGGTGTTGTGGTATTTGTATACGTTTGGCCATCATTTAATAATGGCATTGCACTCTACAAGTTAGTTGCTGATATTTGGAAACGTGAGCCGTGAGATGATCAGAAAACCTTGAAACAAACCTCCAAGATAGGTAGTTTAAGAATATTTTTTGACATTTTTGTGCAGTCTTACAGCTTTAGCTCCAAACAAACGATTAATTGAGGATATTTTCTGGTATCTTTACTCTTCTATGAAAGTCCACTGAATATCTTTGGGTTGCGGACAGAGCGAGACACTTGAGGATGTCATTTTGGACTTCAGGAAACAATAATGACTGATTGTCATTTTTCACCATTTTCTGACTGTTTATAGACCAAACAATTTATTGATTAATCAACAGTAAAAACAATTGTTAGTTGCAGCCCTGGTTCAGAGAATATGGCAAAACTCTTGGCTTAGAAAAACAGATAACTGGTTGCTCTGTGTTGTAGAGTTGTGGATCAAAAAATGTATCGGGTGCTCTTGGAAAAAAAAGGAGGGAAATCAAAAATGCTCCAAACAGGAAAAGAATCCAGGCGCTCCAAAACAAAAATGAGAATGAGGAAGGAACGATTAGATTAAAAAGCCTTTATTATAAATGATGATGAGTTGGCCATTATAATAAAGGTTTTTTAATCTAATCTTTCCTTCCTCATTTTGCTTGGATTCTTTTCCTGTTTGTAAAACTCTTGGCTTGTTTATAACCTGTCTGATCGTCTAAACTGCTTATGTTTCTTGCCCTTTATTGTGCTCGACTTTATCGTTGAGTTAATGCCGTGTTTCATTTGCTACAGTCATTAGGCTGTAATATCCAAACTTAATTTTGCATAATACATTAAATTTACAGACTTAGCAGCATTATCTTTGGCCCTAAGACACCTGAACTTAATTTTCACTTCCATGGATCAGCTTTGGGTCAATGTGCTGAAATTAGACACAGGTTTATTTTGTTAGTTGGTGACACGGGGGGGTTGTATCAGGCATCTGGATAGAGACCTTCGCTTATACGCTAACACATGCACTTATGGAGAGGAGAGCATAATGTGCAGCTGACCTCAAGGTTACATGCCGGTCGAGGTGGATTCAAGGACAGCCATGATGTTGTCTTTAACAGATGGAGCGTGCATCTTTGTAATCAGGTTTTGAAGAGGGCATGACAGCAGCTTGTGTTGTTTTACTAGAGAGCACTTTTCAGAGTGTTTTTTCTCGGAGATGTTACGGCTGTTTTCTCTCAAAATTAGTGTGAAACTGCGAAATCCTGCATCGCTTCCCATCTTGGCCGCAGTAGCTTACTTATCATGTCACTTGTCTAAATGTCTGCAACATTATCTGGGCACACGCTGGCCTAGGGGGTCGATTCCTGTCAGTGAGTCCTCCTTAACTGCTCTGATTTACATGGTGATCAGAGCGGCTGGGCAACAACTCCCCCATGGTCGAGTAGTACTGACATGCACACACACACACACACACACACACACACACACACACACACACACACACAGATACACGGACACTCTCTTTGCAATGTGGTTTATGGCCGCAGAAGCTCACATTAGCAACGGCTCATAAAATCTGCGACTGAGAATCTGTTGGTCTGTTAAACACTGCTCTGTGAAGACACACAAGTGTAAAGATACACACAGGGTTGTACACGTGCATGCAGGTACACACACGCATCCACAGTTATCACCTTTTTTTTCTACAGTACTTTTGGCTTCAGGCCAAAACATAGCATTTTCTCCATAAAGAGAAGAGGTAAAACATCAAGTGGAGACAGTGGAAATTATACTGCATTCACATGGAATCAGGAAGAAGGCAAAGTGGATATTATTTTAGCGGACAAGAGCAGGATGGTAAAATGAGATGAGGCGGCAAAGAATATAGGTAACGGTGTCTTAAGCTGAAATATTTTCACTTTTTGCCGTCCACAGTGTTGGAATTTCAACCAGATGTTTTTTTATTCCATTTTGTGAACAATACCACATCACCATTGCAGCACATCATCCTGTGTGTTTAGTTTTGCCGTTCAGCCATTCCCTCAGACTGTTTGTTTGTTTGTTTGTCCCATGCCGCCCAGAAGGTGTTGTCCATCTGTGATCTACCGTCTGCCTGATTCCATGTGAATGCAGCATTACTCAGGGCTCAATAAGGCATTAGTGCAGTGATTTCCAGTGTTCAGTAACAGTTAATTCACAGTCTATTATTCCAACTTTTTTTATTTTAAATTAGTCCCAAATTAGTGAAAAATGCATCAACAGTTTTGTTTTGTTAAACTAAAAGTCCAAAACTTAAAGATTATATATTTTTAATTATATAAAACAGGCAAAAGCAAGAAATCTTAACATTTAACTTATGCATTAATGAATAAAAACTGTTCATTTTCTGTCATCAACTGATCGTTACGCTGTGCCAACACAAGATAAACTGCATATGTTGTCCCTTTAAAGGGAGGGGGTATAATATTTGTTTTACACATGCCTCATAACACTGATTATTATATTGAAAACAGCATTTTAAAGTATTGATTGCCTGAAAATGTCAAACGAAGTCATGCGTGTCCTTGTGATCGAAATAAGACACGATGATGGAGACATTTCTGTATTGGCATCGTCTTTCAAGGTATCATAATTCACTTTACGTCACTCCAGTGCCAAAGTGTTGGGGGAATCAGTCGGCAGAGTCTAGAGTCTAACCCCTGCCAAATATTTGTGCCACACTCTACATACTGAGCTACACATGCTGTGAGGCTGCAGCTATTGTGCGGTGCTTGTCCTCCATTCTGTTAATAGCTTTATCTCACTCACTCTGGTGAAAGAGAATGTCACCAGTTCAATTAGGAATGGGATGTAGTGTGTGTGTGTGTGTGTGTGTGTGTGTGTGTGTGTGTGTGTGTGTGTGTGTGTGTGTGTGTGTGTGTGTGTGTGTGTGTGTGTGTGTGTGTGTGTGTGTGTGTGTGTGTGTGTGTGTGTGTGTGTGTGTGTGTGTGTGTGCAGTTGGTCCTTGGATTTCAAGTAGATTGATAGTAGCACCCAAGCTACGCTATCCATACTACAACGAAAAGGTCATCCTGTGTGTGTGTGTGAGAGTGTGTGTGGAGTGCTTGCCTGGTGTGTGGTTCTCTCTGAGTGGATGTGTGTAGTGAATAAAGGGGAAATGTGGGTCTTGGAGATAAGCAGCTTGTTGAGAGCAGCCTCCTCATGTTGAACTGGGTTATGCACCTCAGGCTCCCCAGCACAGCGCGATACCCTCTAATGATTAGAAATGAACCCCATCCTTCAGATTCAGGTTACCGAGTGATGATGCAAACAATACTGTGTAATCCTTGTTGTTCCTCTCAGATATCGTTTTATTTTTGAGTAAAATGAAGATGCAGTGGAAAATAGAGACACAGAGAAAGTGAAGATAGAGATAAAAGCCAGACAAAGCGAAACTGAACTACAGTGATGTTGTTTTAATTTGTATGATAACAGAAAAGTACCTCACATAGAATTAAAATGAAGAACACAACAGAAGTGGTGTTGCTGCCAACTATAAAGCACTGACGAATTAATATGAAATATGTTATGACAAGTATTGTTGTATATTTGTCATCTGTTTTACGGGTATTTCTCTTATTAATTAACAGTTGCCCCAGAGAATTTGCGTGATGTGTATTGCTGCAAATGTTTCGATAATAGATTAAAATGCACTCTCAATGTAATTATGCTCGCGGAGGGTTATCCCTTCATCTGTTCTCTACATTGCCACATAAGTTCCCTCACTGCATCAGTTTCACATTACATTAAATTACATTAGTTAATATCTAATGGTCAGATGTTTAAATAATCTCCCACCCACTGAAAAAGCTGTGACATGTGAGAAAGATGTAAACAGCTGACATGTAATTTACAACGTGTTTTCATATAAATGCACAGGGGCCCATCTGGGTGGCGTTAATTGCACAGTGCGAATCACAAAAGCCGGAGTTGCACCTGCTCCTCTCTTTCATCAGTTTTTTCTTTTTTCTTTTCCATCCATCTTTGGATTCAGCCTCCCCTGCCTCAAACGTTTTGTCCTTTTTTTTTCTTTGAGCAGATTCTGCACCCCTCCCACAGCCCTCCGCTGCTGTCCTCCTGTATTTTCTTCCTGCTTAGCTTCCGTGTCATGCTGCCCCTATTTTCCGTCGTTTACTCTCCTCTGTGCTCCCCCTGTCTGGTGCCTCCCACCTTACCTCCCCGAGAGTAAGGAGGAGCAAATGAGAAACACCAAAGAGCTGACAGAAATTACCAGGGCCAGAGTGTCTGTTTGAATCAGGACCGGTGGAGAGGATATGAGGATTGTGGTCAGATGAATTTCTGACAGCTGCGTGTATATGTGCATGTGTGCATGCATGCGTGTCAGGGTCAGTGCCATTAAATGGAAGCTGTCACAGAGTTAAGAATTGATTTTTCCCATGAAAGAGATACTATATGTGCAGTCTGCATGAAGGCAACACACACAGAAAGCCATTTGTACTCACGCTTGGTGTGTGTCTTGAATTTGCTTTTTGCTGTTTGGTTGTGGTGCAAGCATTTGTGTGTGTGTTTTTTAATTTGCGTGTGTGATGGAGAGTCGTCGGGCCCCAACAGGGAGACCAAAGCTCGATTTGATGGATTAAAGCTCAATCTGTTGTTGAAAACTTCCCTCCAGTGGTGCCTTTGCTGTGTGTGTTTGTGTGTAAGGGTATTGGTGCATATCTGTTTTTAGTCAGTTTTAATCCGAGCGTACTCAACTTAATAACTAACTCCTCCTTAATCTTTCCCTTTCAGAGGTCCTTCCGTTCCTTCAGTAACGATGACCGCCACGTCATGGCGAAACACTCCACCATCTACCCCTCCTCTAATGAGCTGGAAGCGGTTCAGACGCTGGTGTCCACTGTTGAGTGTGCCCTCAAACACGTCTCAGATTGGCTGGATCAGAGCAGCAGCGATGTCAACAGCCAGGTCGACAGCCAACCAGCAGACAGCACAGAGGAGGATGATCCTGGTGATGACCCCAGCAATGAAACTGAGGATTCCAGTGACAGCTATAGGTGGGTAGAGCTAGGCCTGTCACGATAATTATCGACTTATTGTACGATATATGGGCATGGCATTGATCATCTTGCTAACCTGGATATTGCCTGTTGTCTTTACATGCGTGTTTGCTTACATAAGAATGTCCCTAACATTTTAGCCAACATGATGCCAGGGTTTTTCCTTATCATTTTAAGAGTTCTCAGTTCAGCAGTTCTCTCCTTTTTTTTCACTGCACTTCTGCCTAATTGTGCAAGCACTGAGAAAAATAAAACAACACTTCAAAGATGACACACTGTGACATACTGGTAGTCTGCAGCTGCACTTTTGGCAGTGGCATAAACAGTTGTCAAAATGACAGGAATATCTTTAATAGGAATTATTTCAATATAATGTCCAACCAAAGTTGCCGTCCTGACAGGCCTAAGTAGAACTGAAAGCAATGATTTTGTAATTAAGTTTTCAATTTAATTCAATTTTCTTTATAAAGCCCAATATCACAAATCACAATTTGCGTCAGAGGGCTTTACAGCATACGACATCCCTCTGTCCTTGGACCCTCACGGCGGATAAGGAACAACTCCCCCAAAAAACACTTTAATGGGGTCAAAATGGTAGAAACCTGTCGTCTACAAGATGTCACAAATGACATGACGTAGGAGGTGGCATTGGTAAAATACTGTATATGGCTTTCTGGCAGAGAGCTACATGAACAGCAGGAGCATGTGCAGCTCCGGAGGAAATTAACTTAACCACTTGACAATCTCTGGGCACAGTCTCCATGGTTGGCTATCTTCATGAATCTTTTTATTAAGGGTTCACTACTTCTCATTAAGGTCTTGAATTGCCTTGTCGGATCTTATTTTGCCATCTTAACTGGCGCCTTGTATTTTAATCTTTTAATCGTACCGCTATTTACCAAGGAGCACATAAAATGTTGATGCATGTTAAGATATTCCTTGTTTGAAGTCATGGCATTATGTTTGGCAAAACTGTTATTGTCCTTTTATATTTCAGTCGTATTTAGTTCCCTGCACAGGTATAGATTTTATTGAGAAACTAGATGCAGTAACTTTATTTTTTTCCCCCTGTATGTCCTCACAGTTGAAAACCACACACAATACAAATGTTACCTGTTGTTTATTTTTCTTTACAAAACAGAGAGCCCAGCAGTGGTGGCGTGCTGTGTGGAGTGATGAGGATCGGCCTGGTGGCCAAAGGCCTCCTGATCAAAGGCGACATGGACCTGGAGCTGGTGCTGATGTGCAGAGACAAACCCACACAGACACTGCTGGACACTGTCTGTCACAATTTACCCACACAGATAGAGGTTAGAGACAAACACACACACACAGGTGCATGCAAACAGCAAAATACTGCTGCTTCTTAGTTTCCGTCTTTTGTTTTCTGGCACACACTTGTTGCAAGCACACTGCTCATACACACAGTTTCATCCTAGCATCAAAACTCCATCCACAGTCTGCCAAATTAAATCCAAGAAAGCTCTGTTTTTATTGCGCACTCCTCTCCAATGTCAGAAAATAAGCTATTTGGACAAGCTTCCAACGCTTTATGAGTGTTTCTGCTTGAATTTGGCAGCTCTCACTGCTGCCTGTGTGTGTTTTAAGTTCATGTGTAAGTGTAGAGGGAAGCGTCGCGAGTGCTGGCATAAGGAAGCAAGCGACAGCAATGTCGTCAAGTGAGAAGTTGAGAGGTGTTTTAGTATGTATGAGTCATGTGTGATTAATGCTCCCGTCACTACCTCAGTGTCATGTTTCCTCATGAACAAGTCACGGCAACAGGAATACAAAACACGCTGATCCCCACAGTACACACAGAGTGTACACAAAATGCAGGCACAAATAGACGGGACATATTTTATACATGCTGTCACTTTCACTCTCGGACATGTTTGCTTGTAATGTTAAATGATCAAGGAATTAAATTGCATTCCCCTTTTTTAGGCTGCGTCTAGCTTCTTGGGATTAGAGTTCGCTTTATAAGTAATTTGTATATTGTGGTAGCATTGTAACATTGTGCATCACTTAAAATCTGTTAGAAGATACAGTATTTAGCAGTAGCTGCACACATGGTAAAAACTTCCCAACCCAGCCGGCGAGTGCAGAAATGACTCAATGAATAAATTCTGCCCGGTGCCTCTTCTCTGCTCGTTCTCCGACTCAGCTAAGTGGTGTGAGAGAGACACCGGCAGGAAGGGAAAAGGGCGTGTGTGTTTTCTGTCTGTGTGGGCAGGGAGGTAATCTTGTGTCTCGGCCCAGTGACCAGAGATTCTGATTTTCTCATCAGGGCCAAATGGGATGTAGATGGGCCCTCTGTGACTCGCTGCTCACTTAAGTAGTGTTAGAAACACACACGCGCGCGCAAACACATACACTTGCTTTTGTCACTTAGGAGGACATTGACTTTGATTAATGTCCTGGAAGCTTACTCTAACCCTAGACACATACCTTACACCAGTCCTACCAATTTATATTCACTCTCATCCCTATGCATACTCCAACCCCACTTTTCAATCACATGGGACCACCAGCTCACAGCAAGTGGACAAGACTCGGACAAAAACCTAAGCAGGGTTAATCCTGGTTACAACTCGGAGGGGAGCAGCCCTTTCGCCAGAAGAAAATGTTGCTGTTTAACATTTCTGCAAACCCTGAATAAAATATATTTGCCCATTTTCATACATGTCATATCAACATTTCTAAAATGATGTGATATATAAGCTGATTTTGTCATCGGGGGGTGGAGGGGACGGTTGATGGCATGTCACCGAGGTGAGATGCCTGCCAAGCTGCAGACTACTGTTTTCAACCAGCATCAAAACTAGTTGTGATTTAGCGAGTCATTGCTGTGTTTCCGTGGCTTTTTAGACTCCAAACATGGGTGTTTTGCAGCAAACCATCGTCAAGATAGTGCCATGAAAAGTGGTTGTTTTTTTACTAAGACATCACTCTTTTTTTGTTGGGATTTTGCCCCCAAAATCAGTTATTTTAAGCCAAAACATGATCTTTTCTTAACCATAACCAAGTGTTTTTTGTGCTTAAACCTCTGCACACGTTAACAGGATGCTACAACATATCCATGGTTTGCAGAAACATACAAACCACCAGTTTATCTGGCGATTGGTTGGCAGCCAGGAGACCATATAAATAACATACTGGAAGAGGAGAGGCTGGGGCCATTGTAATCCCACAGCCCCAAAGCCTAATGGGCATCCTTTTATATCTATTAATAACCTTATTAATATTTTGTTTTACAGTTAGAGGAGTTAATATTATTCAGTCTGTGCCCATGCACCACAAGCTGCACCCTCAGCTTGTGTCCCAACTTCAAGTCGCAACCCCAACGTAAATGATGATCCTTGCAGGAACCAGTCCACGCACTGTGACTGGATGACAGATTTATTGCCCAATAACATTAATACACACATGCACAATGCAAATAGAGCAAGAGCAGCATGCTACATATAAAGACACTACACGCACAAATGCTTCCTCAGGGCCAACTGTGTTTTAGTTCACATTTTCTGTTCATTCAGTATGTGTTAGTCATTAGTCATGACTTTTTATGCAGCTATAAGTGTGTGTATACCTGTCATAAGGGGGTTAATGTGTGTGTTGATGTGTGTTCATTTATTTAAGTGTCTTGGTTGGCGAGCCTGCAGGCTGGTGTTGCAAAAATCCTTTTGTTGCTGTTGCATTAATGTTGTAGTAGTTAATTAATTCTTGTATGTCGACACATGTGTATCAAGTTACAAATGTGGCCGCTGTGTATACCGATGTGGATTCATTATCATCAGTACTTCTTAGTCGCGACCACAGAGGTCAGCAGTAATTGATTCCCTCTGAATGGAAACTGAATGAAGCATACAGACAGCATACAGACAATTACACAAATGGATGTGTGAAACAACAGAGGTAGATGTGTAAACACAGAGACACAATGTCTCTTAAATTCATGTAGAGGTTAAGAGCTTGTACCAGCTTTCATAGTACACACCATTACATCATCTTTCAATATTTTTTCCCCAGTTGTTTTTCATCAAATGCATCTCACAGCTTTCATCCAGTGCCCTTCCATTCATTTGCTTGTTGTCATGCGTGTGATCGAGATGGATGTCTTGGTCTAAATGTGACTTTTTAAAACAACACTATATTCATTATGATGTGTGGACAAGCAAGTTAGAGTTACAGTACTTCTCACATTTCCAAACGTTGCTTTAGTTCAGCATATCAATCACATCTTAGGGACCAAAATAGCCCCATTTGGAAATATCAAGAGACACATTATCTGCAAGGCTAATCAGTTTCTCAAATGTTTTCCTCATGCACGTTATCCACTTGATATTTCTCCTGTCATACCTTGTGATGTTGTTGCTGCATCTTGAAGCAGCAGCAGACTCAGATATATTTTGCTTCCTTTTTTTTCATCTGCGCTGAGTGGATGTTGTGACCTTGGCCCCTGACCGTCTCGTTGTGTCTGTTTTGACACATGACAGAAGCTGACAGAGGAGAAATATGAGGTCACGAGCTCCTTGCCTGAGGCAGCCATCTTGGTACGAACTACAACAGAGCCCAAACTCACGCTGACGATCACCCTCACCTCGCCGGCCATGAGGGAAGATGAGGAGGAAGAGGAGGAGGAGGAAGAGGAGGAGGAGTTGGAGAATGGCGAGGAAGGACAGGAGGAGGAGGAGGAATTGGAGGATGAAAAGGAGGAGCAGGAGAAGAAGAATGGGCGAGGTAGGAACACAGAAATAGACAATTGCACTTGCTGAACATCCAGCAATTCCATGTTATATTGTATTTTTTCATGATAGAATTGTTTTTATTTCCCTCAAAAAAAGAGGTATGACCTCATTAACGGATGCTGACACAAGACAAGACAGCGACAGTACAGGACGCATACCAGAGCTGAAACACACGGGAACTGTCTGGTGCTCAGTCTAATAACAACCCCCCCCCCCCCCCCCCCCCCCCCCTCCCCCGTTTTCATGGGTAGCAGGAACTGATTATAATTGGTTGTGGGAGGTGGGACGGGGAGGCAAGGCCAGCAGGCCAGCAAAATCAATAACCGAGCAGTAGCAAGCTGCCCATCCATCCTGTGGCACCCGTCCAACTAGACACTCAGGTCTGAGAGAGAGATGAGAGATAGCACGAAGGTTAGCTGTACATCAAGCCACGTGCCACGGCATGACGGAGGAGATGTGCTCGTATTTTTCTGTCTCGCACAGAAAGACCGGCACATCGTGGAGAAGCAACACACACACAGTCGTACATTGCACCCGACGGATAAAGATACCTGTCACACTGGATGTCTAATTGCTCGGATTTCATCAGGACCCTGTGGAGGTTGAGGGATGTGGGCCAGTCTGTCTAATAGGGTCACATCGTAAAAGGCAGGGTCTAATGCTTCTGCGCATTAACACATGCATCGACAGGCACACATGCCAGTGTCAGCACCTCTTTAAGCTTTCTTAAAGCTATGGCTGCTCGTGTCTGGTCAGAACTTTACTAGCAACATATTAGAGAATCTGTAAACTATTTCTTAAAGCTACACAAGCTCATGCACAGCAACATGATACACTCATTTAATAAGGATAAAAGCTATGCACCAGAAGTGAGTCAGTGAGCTGTGGCTATTTACAGGCCGTTAGATGGATTGATAATGCCTTCTGATTTGACGTTCGGCAATTCATATATTGATTTAAAAATAGTGCTGGGTCATATTATCTGCTACTTTAATCAATCTCAATTCTGATTGTAGTTAGGTTCCTTTAAAGGAAAACTTTACCCTCTGAATGACCAGTTGTGTATCAATTACTCTGTGTTCTGTCAAATTTGTGAAAATCTTGTTCTTGCATGCCTTTGGTGAACAAAGAATCCAAAAACGGAGAAAGTTCTTGATTAATTAAAGTTACAAGGGGCATGTTTAACAACACCAAAATTATGTCAAACTCTAACACAACTTGTGCAGTGTATAAACACACTGAACTGCACTAAAAGTGAAATGTATCTAGGCTCTCTTCAGAGTCAGGTTGCATTGACAAGAGCTGTTTTTTACCTCGCTGAACACGGTAGCTGTTGGTCTACCACTGCCTCCATCAGTCAGCTCCTGTGTTCAGGGAGGTAAAATGACGTTTTGATGTTTTTGTCAATGGAGTCTGGCTTTGAAGAGACCATAGATAATCCTCACTTTTAGTTCACTTCACGTCTCTTTGGGAAGTACTGAGCATGCAACTGGATAAATGAGACTCGGATTATACTGCATGAGTTGCATGAGAGTTTGTAAACTGATGTTAAGTCAGAAACAGTTAAGTCAAATGAAATTTCCATTTGCAGTATTATATTTGGCAGTGTGGCTCTGTGATGGGGCCTCTTTGCTTTTCCTCGGGCCTACCCAGGAGGCCTCTTCCATGCGCATACGTGGAAAACATAAGGCGGCGAGAGCACACCTCTTCGCCCTTCGCCCCTCCATCAGTTGATTGGGCTGTTTGAGATCAGCTGATGTAGCTGGGATATGAGCTGAGCTTGAAATCATGTCCTGCCTGAGCGAATGCTATGCTAAGTTTTTGATATAGTATTGCTGTTGTTAAATACGGACCCCTATGACTTCAGTTTATTAAGAATTTTCTGGATTCTTTTTTTACTGGAGGCATGTGAGAAAAATAAGTTTTCTTCACAAACTCAACATTAACACAGGGTGAGTAGTTGATATACAAATGGTCTTTTGGGGGGTGAAGTCTTCCTTTAAAGTCAGATGCAGCTCGCCACTTTGTGGTCACAGAGGGGGGACAGTAAATTAGAGGAGAAATGGTAGCAAAGGGATTTTTAAAAAAAAATCAGACTGAAGGAGAGGACAGGCGTCAGTAACACTGGAGGAGATAATGATAAAGTAAGAGTGCTGAGTGAGTGAGGGAGCGGCCAGCAGAGCATTTGAGAGAGCAGCGGGAGGACAAGCAAGCAGGAGAAGAAAGACTATAATGATCCACTAGCAGCAGAGCGGTCCCACACAGCTGGGATGACTCTGACAGACCTTAAGATAGGCCATTATACATCACAACGAAACATAAATACACACACTGCAGCGTGTACTAGACAGAGGAAGAGCTAAGCTGCAATAATGGCGAGATGAGTTCAGGGATAATGTGAGACGGATGTTCTCCTTCTGCTACACATTGGTCACATTTGACATTTAAACTTAAAACCTCTTCAGGGAAGGATTTTTCTTTTCACGGGAGAGCGATGAGGAAAATATTTACCTAGTTGTGTTTTCATAGGGACCCCAAAGGGCTCTTTAGTGTGTTTTATGTCACTTCCAGTAGATCCACGCACAATAAACCCTCTTCAGAAACCCCATGTAACCACACTCATTCATACACAGCTGCGTTTGATTCAGCTCGCCTTGCATATCATAGATTTTGTGCTGATTCTGAAGTAGCAGAACTCGTTGTGAGTGAAGTAACTCAACCGTCCCGGTGTGCTTGGCGGCATGAATCAAACGCTTACATATAAAAGCGGAAGAATGCTCCTTTTTTTACCAACCACAATGCTCTGACTAAACCCTGCCTTGATCCCTCCTGTGTTGTGTTTGTCTGAGACTGGGTCAAACTATCTTAGATTTTTTTTTTTTTTCTTTTCTTTTCAGTTCTACTTTAGGAGCGCTTGATTGTGTGTTTGCCCAGACAGGGAGTTGAATTGCTTTTTTCTGCATCATTTCTCCATGAGCCAGTGAAATCAAGTGCACCTTAAGTAATCCAGAAGAAAAACAAACTCCTATTTTGACTCCTGCCTGGCGCAGACTGGATCAAAATAAATAAAATCCTCCTCAAATACATGAAGGAGAGATTGATTTACCTTGCTGGGCACAGTGAAATGAATGGACGTGTCCCAACAATGCCCACACATTAAATCAAACACTCCTTAGGTATTTGTTTGGTGTATGTCTGTGAGGGGCTCTCCATCCCAAGAAGTTGTCTCTTCTCTTGTGACCCCAGTTGCTCTCCCTTTCACTGATTCGTCAGTGACTGGATGGATGTAAACTACGAAATCACTGTTGAATAGCGTGTGTAATTTTCAACACATATACGAGGGAGAGTGCATCCTGTGTTACAATGTGCTAAAGATGTCAACATGTGATGCAGTTAACACATGTTAGACTGATCACAGTGTTGAAAATGACACACCGTTTAAAGAGTGAGGAGCTTTTTTTCCTGAGCATTCATCACAGATCTGTGACCTGTAGAGAGTCAGCGCTTTCTACACGGAGAGGAGCAACTTCATGGCATGAGAAAGCACCTTGTATGTACCAAAAAAATATCCATGCATGTGTGTGTGTATGTGTGCATTCACACACACCGCTCCGAGCGTGTCTGCACACATTCACATGCGCACATTTCAAACACACACACTCAGACGTGACGTGTGTGTGTTTTACGTTCTCTATATTGGGTTGTTATTGTTTTGTGGCAGTGTTGGGTGCTGCTGCGCAGAGAGTGGAGGCTGAGGAGGAGGAGGGGGAGGTGCTGGATAGACACAGATGTCTGTTGGCCCTGGCAGCGCTGCGACACGCCAAGTGGTTCCAGGTCGGCACCCACTCACTTCCTGTCTTCCTGCCCGATGCTTATTGTAGCCTGACGATTCAGCCAGAGGGGATACACTCACTGACGGCTAATGCTGCGGTGCTTATTATGCCAACTCGGAATAGGCTAATCTAGAGTAGATAGAGGTGTGGACAATTTGCGCATTAAAATAAAGATTAATTTAAATGTTACAATTGATCTTATACTTGATGGCAATATGGCTAAAACATGGTTCGATGCTTGTTCATCTCCAGTTCAGTTTGAAAGATATCATGAACAAAAATTGACAACTATTACACATCACTTCTCTCTGTTTTTTTTCTTTAAATTCTACATTAAAATCTTTCAAATACTCCATTTGCTGTTTATGAACTGAAGAAAAGATGAACATAAGATGAATCGTAAGGCTACAAAAGCAATGGTTGATACTTGTTTTTCTTTTTGGCTATTATGTGAACCTGCCTGCTCTGTACAGTATGTCAATGCTTCCCTCTGATTCCCCTCCCATACCCTTCCCCATCTATCTCCCAACTCACTTACCTTACTGACAAAAAAAATTACGAATTCAGGTATTTTCTGAAGACAAAGCCAAAACTCAAAGAAATATTTTTAGTAAACCATGTTAAGTAAACTAAATTCAAAATGTCTAGTGTCTTAAACTCAGCATATTCCTTCTCTGTGGGGTTTTAGACAGATACAATCACTTCTATCATCATGTGGCTTTGTGGTGTGAAGCAGGCTGTTTATCTGTGTGTGTTTGCACAAATACTACTCCTCCCGCACTCAATGTCTTCCTCTTTCTGTGTAATCTTCCTTCTTGCATCCCTCCTTCTTTCCTCCTCTCTCTTCTCTCCATCCCCTCTGTCTCTCTCAGGCTCGAGTGAACGGGCTCAAGTCCTGCGTTATCGTTCTCAGGATACTTAGAGACATGTGCAATAGACACCCCGTCTGGGAACCTCTCAAGGGATGGGTGAGTCTTTCGCTGTAATTACCTGTGTTTGATTGTTAATCCTGCAAAATGAAAAGAAAGTGTTCGGCCTTCTTGTAGTTTTCTGCAGTTATATTTGCATTATTCCAAAATGCCCTCCATGTCCCGGCTGTAATGAGAAGTTCGTATTTATATTGAAATTTGAAGGACTTGTGCTCAAACATAATCCATAAGTGAAGTGTGAGGCTTATATAAAGCTGATGGATTCTGATGCAGAGTCCAGTGCACATTATGAAGTCTCATTAGGATCTGATTGACAGACGTGCTGTTAATCTTGGTATTAAGAAAGATGAGTTATGTCTAGTGAGAAAACCACAAAATTTATTACGTGAATACATTTAAGCAACAGATGGTCATGCATTTTCTGAATACCAATCCAAGTCCATGCTCCATGGGTTTAATTTCATATACTGTCTGAACTGTGTTAAAGTGGTAAATAGTTTTGCATTAGGGCTGCAACTAAGGGCGCATTCACACCAGTTTGAATTGGCGGGGAATGCCGAAAAGTGTCACACCTTCATTTCACACTGCACTTTTTAAAGCGGACCAAACTGCCAGGACAACGTCATGCAGTTACAACAGCTGCAGGTTTGGGGGCAGTATTGCCTGAAACAACCACTGACCGGGAAGAAAAAAAGCAATCATCAATTGGCCAGGATCAGCATGCCGTGATCCTCTTGCTCTCACAATTTAAAACTGCTTCTCCCAGTTTGCGCTGTTGGCTTTGTTATTTTTTCTACTCAAAATGCACTGCACTCTACGTCATGTCTTCTATTTGGGTCACTTCCTGTCTCTGGTTCACTTGATAGTCCGTTTGCGTTCCCCACTGTAAGCGAACCACACCAGGGTTCACCTGCAAGTGAACCGGGACCCCCAGGTGTCAGGCGGACCAGGGATCACTTGTTTGGTCCGCACCGGAGTTCGAACGAGCGTTCACACCACTCGAAATCAACCGAACTATCCGTGGAAGCAGACCAGGGTTTTTTTAAAGCGGACCAAATAGCGCCAGTGTGAATGCATACAAACAGTTATATTCAGTATCACGTACTCTGCCCATTATTTACACAATTAATCGATTAATCATTTAGTCTGTAAAATGTAAAAAAAAAATGGGAAAAGAGCCCAAAATGATGTCTAAGAAAGGCTTATTTTGTTAAACCAACAGTCCAAAAGCCAGAGACTCCTCATTTAATATCATAAATGACAAAAAAGCGGTAAATTCTCACATTTAAAAAGCTGGAACCAGCAAATGTTTGACATTTTTCGCTTCAAAAATGACTGAAACGAGTAATTGGCCACCAAAATATTTCAGGATTCATTTTCTTTTTCATTGCAGCTCTTCTTTGTACAGCACCTCAGTTTCTTGTTCATCAATGCTTATGTGTTTGTGTGTTCTTGCAGCCTTTGGAGCTCATCTGTGAGAAGGCAATCGCCACCTGCAACAGACCTCTCGGGGCAGGAGAAGCCCTGCGTCGAGTCATGGAGTGTCTGGCCTCAGGCATACTGCTACCAGGTAGGAAGCCATGGCAGATGCATAATTATAGAGCTGGAAAGATTAGAAAAATCAACAGAGGAGCATGTGTGTGTGCAAATGCAAATTCTTGGCACCCATAGCGAGGAAACACACTAGGTTTTGGGTAGATGATTAGATACGTGGAGGCTGTGCTTGGTAAATTTCTGAGCCGTTTCTCCGAGAGAGGTCGAGGCATCATCGATGACCCAGCAGAGCACAGCTGTCTGAGGAAGGTCGTCATTACGAGAGAATCTTAATTAGGAGCAGCTGAAGGGTTTCTTTACAAAAAACTGTGCATCCTTGGCCAAAATCCAATTATTCGAAAGTATGTGGAAGCTGAGTTTCTTTTTACTTAATTTTTAAAAGATGTAATTTGGATGCAAAAGCCAGTTATGTCCTTCTAGATCGAAGCTCATTAAAGTCCTCCTTTAGGAAGTAGAACAGATCTTTTTTCATTATTTAAAAGGAGAAAAGAAGAGTGTATATGAGCTTAAAAAAATGCAAATTGAGACTTGAATACAAACTGCTCAAGTTTAAATTTATAGGGAAAAATGTGCCGCACTAGTAGGAGAATATTTTTCACCCACAGTATTCAATTGAATACAAATATGACACAATTAGAGGTGAAGGATTTGTACCTTTTAAATTAAGTGACTGGTTTGAATATCTCCCAGCCAGTTTGACCATTTCAATTCTCCTGCGGCTGGTGTCCATTATAGCAGTCAGGATTTCCGCTGTCACTCATTTCATGACAGTGAAGCTTAATTAAATGTTGCTGAGCTGCAGTGTCAGCATGTAAAGTGACAACAACTGACTTTGTGTGTGTGTGTGTCTGTTGTCTTCCCCCAGGTGGTCCAGGTTTACACGACCCATGTGAGAAAGAGCCAACAAACACACTAGCCAACATGACCGATCAGCAGGCTGAGGCCATTACCTACCGCGCACAGGTACATGCACACACACAGACACTCACACGTCAGCTTAAAGACACAGTTGTTATCACCCAGCTGCACTTGCCCTGAGCTGTCAGTGTGTGGGAATCAGTAAGCAACACGCCTATTACCAGACAGAAAGACCCCATCATCACCCCAACCACGCAATCTGCATGCACACACACATTCACATCCACGAGTGTGCGTGCGCGTCTCCAGAAAGAGCTGTGTGGTGCCGCATTTCAATGATTGGTGTGGGAAACTATTGCCATTGCAAGCCATAAATCCATCTCTGACACCCCGAGGACAGTATTTGTGTGCACGCACTGTGGGCGTGCGGGCTGTCATGTCCTTCTTCACACACACACTCGGCTGAGCAGGGCAGCCTCTGAGCCGCATGGCTTAGTGAATCCTGCCGTCCATTTCCTTTGAAGGCAGCAGGAACGAGGCAGGAATGTCAATGGGGATAATTGTATTGGAGCAGATACAAGAGCAGATAGAAGAGAGGGAGCTGTTCTGTCAATGAGCTACACCGAGCCTCATGAATATCTGAAACACTCTACCTCCCTAATGGATTTGTGTTAGCAGGGCCACTTGTGTGCCATTCTGGTTATCTGTCTGATTGTTTGTGTAGATTGAGAATGTGTACATTACATAGGAATGACAAGTTCACACACGGACACACTGGTTAGTTTATCTGCTGATGTTATTGATACCAAAAGGTAAAAACATTTTAAAGCATGTCTTCTCATTTTGTGTACAAACTTGTGTGCAAGTTGTGTTGTCATCCATGGATGCACAGATTTGGTCATTATTTGGTGCTTATTTACTTTATACAACTTTGGACATGGCCTCCTAATATTTGGGAAGATGAAAAACATTACATCAGCTCGAATACACCATCTTAACATCTTGTCTCTCCTATTTTTTCAATCTGAATTTACCACCTCCTGCTTTGTCCTACATCAGCACAACAGCTTCACATCACATCCCATTTAAGAAAAACTGCAACAGCATTTCAGAACAAAATTTACATTATTGATTCATCATTCTGTTCATGAGGGAAGATGCATCACAACTGACTGCTGTGAAAACAGAATATGTAACTGCATGTCGACAAATCTTCTCAGATACATGTAGCAAACTGACTTTACATCGGTCTGTGTTATCACTTTGAATTTATTTATTATTAATAAAATGTTTCAGGATCATGTTTAACTTTAGATTTGAAAAGATTTTTTTGTTTGTTTTGTTGGGGGGTTTTGCAAACTGGGAGTGTGGTGGAGCTGCAATGATTAATAAACTAATAATCGATTAGTTTTCAACTGTGAAATTCATTTGAAAACCAATTATTCAGTTTGAGTAATTAAGAAAAAGAGGCAAAACTCCCTGATTCGGGGTTCTTAAATGTGATTATTTATTGGTTTCTTCACTCCTCCATGGCAGTAAACTGAACATTTTTTATGTTGTTGACAAAACAAGACATTTGGGAATGTCATCTTGGGCTTTGGGAAATATTTCATCAACATTTCATCAACATTTTCTGACATTTTATAGACCTAACAACTAAACAATTCATTTATAAAATAATCAACAGAATAAATGACAGTGAAAATAATCATAAATTGCAGATTTATGAAAAAAAAAAAAAAGTGGGCATTTAGGAGGCAGGGAATGCCCCCATGCTGTTAAGTTGCATTATGGGAAACGTAGGATCCAATTTTAAGTGCTATCTTTGTATATTTTCAGTACAATAAGTGATTGCTAGAGTGCCTATATATATAATCTGGTGAAGCGCTTAAAGGTGTTAAGGCAAAAAATGATACACTTTCATTTGGAGAAATGCAACCTTACATCATGCTGTGGTGGCCAATCACGTAACCGGACATCAGACGCTAAGATGCCCACAGTCCACAGGAACATGTACTACAATCTCTTTCTATTGTTAGATATTATAGTAAGTAAGAGAAATAACAACAAGGGAGAGCTCATGTGGTTTGTGTGTGTGCACTCGTATGTCTTTTGTGGCGGTAAAGATAATCCAGTAAAGATCTACAGATCCTCTAATCCATGGACATACTTATTTACCTACCAAAAATAAATACTCATACGCTTAGATGGGGAGATTGGCTTTCTATAGCTGATCTCCACTCCCCCATAAATGGGCCATTTAAGTGACATTCCCACACCACAATATTGCCGCTGAACATTGTGTGAACACAGCCTAAGGGTTGAAATATTGTATTTCATAAGTTTAATTTTACTGTTTAAGTTTATAGCAAGTTAAAGAATAGAATTTTCTCTTGCCTTGCCTATGGACATTTCCTCCTACACACCAGTGCATCATCCTTCACAGTCCAGATTGGAGTTCCTCTTTGCCTGAAAGCAACAGTAAATAGTTTGACTCTGTTAATGTCCATACTGTGAATGAAGTTTGAATCGGAGTCTTTTCCTGTGTTCTGCGTCCAACAGCATGCTCTCAGACTCATGGCGTTCGGACAGATCTACAAGGTGTTGGAGATGGAGCCTCTTCCCTCAAATAAACCCTCGCAGAAATACCCGTGGTCTGATAAAGAAGGTGTGTCTTCTGTCCAATATATCCCCCATATGTCTGTGTCTCTGTCCCTGTCTGCATGTGCTTGATCATCTGTCTCCTCAGGTTTTCAGTCTGTATCAATTTTCACTCTTCCTGTGTGAAAGCTTGTGTGCTGGTCTTGTGTTCTCACATGAAACTTGCAGCAGAGAGGTTTCAGACATAGGTCGGATTTGCTATGAAATCTTTTTGCACATGACGTGACCTTTCTGGGTGTGTTTGGTGTTTTTTCCCCCCACACCAGCACTGACAGCACTATCAATATTTCTGAAATGTACAGCAACATATAGATATCATGTTGTGTCGCAGCAAAAACACGGTAGCCTTGGTGAAATTCTGTAAATGTGTACGTGGGTTATGCAGGATTTTTTTTGTGCTTTTGTTCACCCAAGAGAAAGTTGGCAAACTCTCAAGCTGACTTTCATGACAAATCGACTCGAGGCCTCTTTGGTGCCTCGTGATGCTGACATGGAAAATTGCCAGAGCATTTACAGATTAAGGTGCAGCCAGGAAAGGAGCTTATATGTCTTCCTCATTGTTTGCTGGTCTGCCTGTCTGTTCTGTTTATCTTGTCTGTGAGTTTATCCATCTTTATGCTGCTTCTTACATAATGCTTGTTTGTTTTACCTCCCTTTCTTTCTGTCTTTCTGTCACACACATTCGCCCTAGTGTGTGTTCATATAAACATCTCTTGTAGCCACTGATTGATTAGTAATTCTCTCTGTGCATTCTCTCCAGGCTTAGGTCTCAAGAGGCCATATGAGGACGGAGCAATGGATGACAAGGACCTCATCAAGAAGATGAAGAGGAATCTGAGGAAAGGTACAGGAAGGAAAAGTACCTTTCATTACTATTATTCTGTTTATCTACCCCAGTTATTTTAGATGTAGTAAGAAAGGAAGCTTCGGATTCTCTTTATTTTCATTCAAACCTCTGCGAACAAAGCCACACAATGCTTAGAGATGGGAGTCATCATATTCTGTTGTCTACAGACAAGCCTCACTTCTCCCCGTCTCTATTTTTTCCCTGTCTGCTTCTCTCCCTTCCACCTTCCTTCCATCCCTTGGAGGCAGATCAATAGTATTGATTGCTAACGTTTTAGTAGGCCACCCAACCATCCCCGGCTCTTTCTTCACACAAGGAGAAGATGAACCACGACTAATGGAGACAGAGAGGCATTTTTAGATATTGGCAAACAGGAGGAAAGTGATTGAAAGAGAAACAAAATAGAGAGGCACCTTTTATTCATCATGAAAATAACCCCAGCAAGGGGGCTGAAAACCTTTAGAAAATGTGATTTATTAGGTACAGTATCTCTGGATCGGCCCAGTCTGTCCAATTCCGCCTGGATAATTGGTACACCTCCTACAAACCCTTATTAAATTTCTCCCAATATGCTCTACTTTCTACTGTAACCATACCCCCCCTCCATTTTTTTCCATTAGTCCTAGACAGTAAAGCCATAGACTCCAACCAGCCAATGAACGCCCTGATGCGGTTGAACCAGATCCGGCCGGGGCTGCAGTATCGCCTGCTGTCCCAGTCGGGCCCGGTTCACGCTCCAGTCTTCACCATGTCCGTGGATCTGGATGGAACCATTTACGAAGCATCTGGGTCCTCCAAGAAGACCGCCAAGCTCCACGTCGCCGTCAAGGTAAGGAAGAGTGTGTGGACAAACATATTCGGACAAACTGTATACAGAATAGAAAAATGATTGAAGACCCACTAATAAAAAAAGAGAGATGGATGACTCTTTTTCCAGCTCCAGCCGCAGCCAAACCTGTGCGTATCTGCAAACGTGTTTTTGTCTGTGTATGCCTATTGGCGTGTGTGTGTGTGTGTGTGTGTGTGTGTGTGTGTGTGTGTGTGTGTGTGTTTGTGTGTGTGTGCAGAGAGATGGAGGTGGGCAAATCCATGTAATCCCAAAGTGGTTGTGAACAAAGAGGCTCTCTAGAGCACAGAGCCAGGATAATCCGCTATCCGCTCCATTCCCATAAAAGGCTCTTTCTCTCCCTTTTCCATTCTCCTTCTCACTCACTTTCTTTCTCTCATGTACTCACCTTTTGATCTCCCCTCCTCTGCCTCACTCTCTCTCCCTCTCTCTCTGCGCTGTACTCTCCCACTGTACTGGCTGGTTCAGCCGCTGTAACACAATCACCCATTTGGGTCAGAAACGTGTCATTCTTCTATCCTCTCTATGTGCATATTGTTCTGAATCACTTTGCCGCTCTGTGTGCTGTCGAGGACTTACAGTAGACTCTGTACAGCCAGTGTGTCATAATGGCTTATTGTAGGCATTGTGTGAGTTTGATTAAACTCTGTCGTGTCAGTACATGCAGTATGCTGCAGTATTGCTGCTTCTGGTAGAATTATTTTGTAAGAATATAGAAATTTGTGTCATCAACACGGTGGAGGGGTGATGGATGTGGTTGTATTTCCTGTCTGTGTACTGCTTTTCATTCTCATTGCCCTGGGTAGCAGCTCTCTACCTTTATGGCTGGTGACGCTATTAAATTCTGTTTGAAACAGAGGCATTGCACACATTAATGTATCAGAGAGAATCGTTCTCATATTGCAAAACCTGTCTCATCCCACTGAGTGTTTTATTTCAGCAACTTAGCAAATAAATTCTCCAAGATGTTAGGTCAGGGATGTTCGACTTGCTTTGCCTGGAGGCAACTTTTGCAAAATGGCAGGAGGCCAGGAGCCAGCTGCAGCAACCGGCATAGGTCAGGTGTCGGCAGGGGTGTGTCCAGGATTTGAGGATTTTCGGGGCTTAGGCCAGACCTTTGTCAGGGGGTCCAGAGGATCCTTTCCTGGCACTTTTTTTTTTTTAATAAACCAGCTCTAGTTTGATGCTCTTTATGCACCCTTGTACCTTATTTACATTAAAAGTACAAAAATATAAGTAAGTTATACCCATAAGTTGGGTATCACCATGTTAGATGGTTGACTGAGGACATTTACGTTCAGCTAGCTAAATAGCCATTTACACACCACTTTGCTAGACTACATGATACTGTTTCTCACTAACATGCGGGTTAGTGAGATATTAGGGCTGCCCCCGACTCAGAATTTTCCTAGTCAAACAATAGTTGTCATTTAGGGCCATTAGTCGACTAGTTGCTTCATGATATTAATTTAATTATTAAATGATATATTTTGGGCGGGGCAACACACTGGTTTGAGTTGAAGGTGTGAGAAAGAATAGTATCAGTAACATTGTTAACACTGTGCTACATTACAGAGAAGTACAAAACCGTACTAATGAACCTTCATTAATATAGGCCTATAATTTATCTACAAGTGCACGTCACACACTGAGCGAGCCGCCTGTGCATGACGTTGTCAGCAAAGCAGTAATGATTGTGCTAAGTGGCTAATGGGCATGTAGCTACTTCCATGTTTCAGATGATACGTCATGTTTGTAGTCGACCAATGAAGATGAGTTTACATATCACCTTGGGTTCGTCCTTCACCTTCTCAAAATGATCCCACACTTTGGATTTCCTGCCCGACATGTTATTAACTAGCCTGTGGAATAACTGCAGGTACCAGCCATGATAATATTCTGCATAAAGCACTTTTCTGGCCATTACTCAACATCATAACTCAGAAAAATAAGGGGAGACAGTTGGTCAGATACTGCATTGGTGGCTTTAACATTCGGTGTCCACCTTCAAACTGTGCTGATTGTACAGATCTTCTCTGCTGTCAGGTGTGAAGATGTGTGAAGCATCCACATTTTAGAATATGTAGCTTCTTTTTATTGCAACATATGAGTCTTGACAGATATGGGTGTAAGCTGTAACTGCAACGTGACTGGTTGGTGAAGGCATAAAATCGTGAGGCAGTAATTCTAGTTTTTATTTGCGGTTTCTTTCCTTCCAGCTCCTTTTTACTTTATCATAATCTTCCCTTTCTAGGTTCTCCAGGCGATGGGCTACCCAACAGGTTTCGACTCAGACCTGGACCCTATGAGTTCAGACGAGAAGTCGGATGGTGAGGGGAAGAGTGAGACGTCATCGCACACTAGCAATAACCCAACACACTCCTCAGACAGTTCCAACACACTGGAGGTGAGGATTGAGAAACATGCTGATACACTACTGCATACACTCAATTTGAATACTTTTTTAAAATGTAAGTTGCAAATTTTGATTTAAAGTAATTAAAATCTAATAGTCACTTTGGTTTAAGGTCATAGAAGGTATCAAAATTTTGTCACAGCTTCACCCTGCTCACATCCATGCTCTTGCTCCAACTCTCAGGTTTACTGTCCGCAGTGTGCTTTCTAATAAAGCTATGAAGATGCTTTAAAATGAAAGTACTTCAATAATAATTTCACTCCCCAGGTGCGAACTCAGGGTCCCATACTGACGGCGAGTGGAAAGAACCCCGTCATGGAGCTAAACGAAAAGAGACGAGGCCTCAAATATGAGCTCATCTCTGAAAGCGGAGGCAGCCACGACAAACGCTTTGTTATGGAGGTGAGAGCTTCATTCACACACACTGAGTGCCTCTGGGAAAAGATTAGAAAACACATACACATGTAAAAGAGTTTGGGGCCATGACATGTAATCAAAAATGATAGAAAAAGGTACGTTAGCCAGGGGGAGACACCTACAGAGGCTAAGCCACACACACACACCCACACTCACACTCCGAAACAAGCTGATCACTGGTAGCGTCAATCAGTCAACTTGCTTCCTGGAGCAGGCCCGTTCTCTGTGGGGTGTGTTGTTTTCCGACATGCCTGGCTGCTCCGTCGCTCTGCTGATTGATTAGCAAGCCTGCTTGACAGCAGGCCATTGCTAAACAAGCCGTCCTGTTCAGCCAGACTCACAGGCTGAGTTACTGATGACTGATAAACACATCGCGTTTGGGGCAGAATTGTTGTGCGATTGATAGTTGTTGTTTTTTTAAAGATATTTTTAAGCCTTTAATTGATAGGACAGATGAGTGTGAAGGGGGGAGAGAGAGAGAGAGGGAGTGACATGCAGCAAAGGGCCACAGGCTGGATTCGAACCCCGGCCGCTGCGGCAACAGCCTTGTACATGGGGCGCCTGCTCTACCACTAAGCCACCGATGCCCCGTGATTGATAGTTTTGACAGAGTTATAACATGAAATATGACACCTCAAGTAGACATGATAATTAATTCAGAAAATCCAATGCAGACCTCTAATCATAAAAAATCTTTTGATGAATATTTCAAATTTTGTGTGTGTGTTTGTGTGTGTTCATGTCAGGTGGAGGTCGATGGGCAGAAGTTTCGCGGGGCAGGCCCCAACAAAAAAGTAGCAAAGGCCAGCGCCGCTCTAGCAGCTCTGGAAAAACTCTTCTCTGGTCCCAACGCAGCTGCAAACAAGAAGAAGAAGATATTGCCTCAGGTAAGGAGACACACACACACATACAGTACATACCAGACACAGAGGGTTCGGCTTCCTTGTGAAGCATTTACACACACAATATGAAACGTATAATCGAAGCAATCTGCTCCTTTCTTCCTTGAGAGCCAAAATGTCAGCACAGATTTGAAGATGATAAAGTGTAGAGGTTTTACTGTGATCAGTAATCATCACTGTGGAGTCGCAGGATGATTTGTCCACCTTGTTCACCCATCAGCAATCAATAGCACTGTGTTTAACAAGTGTCTAATCAATCAGCTCAATACCTGACCAGTTATCAGATCACCGCTCTTCCACTTATCTTGTCAATGAGCCCATGTGACAGGTTTGTGAACAATGAGGCCTGTAATGCTTCAGAACAATGTCCCTGATAAGTGTGTGTGCTTTTATGCCTTATTTCTGCTCACCATATCCATACAGACAAACATCTGTGCATCTGTGTGTCTTTATACTATGTTTGAAACACACTTTTCATGTCATGTGTCTGTGTTCAGTCTAAAGGAGCCCTGGCCGCGGCAGCAGCAGCCTCAGCAGTAGCAGCTCAGGTAGCCAGAGGAAGAGGAAGAGCAGCACTTGCAAGAGGAGCCTTCGTCAGTGCAGCCGCACCTGGATATGTCACACCAGGTAGTGAGAGGATAGATGTGTGTGGTTGTGTTGTCTTTATTTTAATGCAATGTACCATTACACATATTTCATGTGCAATTATTTTTGCCCACATTTGTTGGTTCCCCATATTAGTTTTTGACTTTAAAGGTATTCTTGGCCCCTTATTTTCACTTTTAATCAGAATTTTATAGATATAACATACTGTATATATATAATATACTGTAGATGTTTAGCTTGTGCTGAACCTCCAAACACACACATGACCCTATTGTGTGTGAATAAGTGAATGAACAGTGTGTAAATCTTCTTAGGAAGGAGTGTAACTTCCACTCAGGTCTTTAAACCCGAACCCACAGCTGTCCACTGCCAAAACACTCACCTACACTTACTGAAGAGATACTGAAACGTTGCTTTGAATTAAACAAGTGCGCAATTGAATTAGACTCTGTAACCTCTTCTCCAACAGGCTTTGGGACACCGTATGGCTACAGCCCTGCTGCAGCAGCTGCTCCTGCGTATGGTACGTGCTCCCTGTTTGTTTTCCCTGTCAACTCATTTCACTGTCCTTATACGGTCTATAACCTCTTCACTTCTGATCCAACATAACTGCTAAATATCTGTAGGCAAATTAATTATTAAGTAGGTTTATGTTACATCATAAGACTCTCTACTCAACTTCCTTTTGCTTCAGATTCCCTTCTTTTCTCAAACTTACTTCAAAACTTGATCTCATTCTAATCCAAGTTTTAGGGTTTGGCGCCGAATTTCAGTCATGATCAAACAAATCTTACACTGTTGCCTCTTTGTTGTGTGCTTCAAGCAAATCTGTCTGTACTTTGGCTTTTTGTCTGCTCACCACTTGGTTTCTTAATCTGCTTGTTGCCACTCACTCCCTCATCTCTTACGGATCACTGCTGTCAGTTAAGAGCTGCCGTCAGCTTCAAGCTTTTATGCCAAAACTCCCAAAAACCAATCAAAAACATAATGACACACGGCTACACTCGCAGTCCTTTGCCTTCGCATAAGTTGAATCAAAACAGAGAAGAGTATAAACTCTAACATCAACTAACTATACAAGCTTTCAAGGACTTATATCGACCACGACACACTGACTTTGCTGCCCTCATCGTCATTTCTGTTGAGATTAGTAGAACACATAGTGTGAGTTCCTCACTTTACCCGCTGTTATTTAAGACAGGGTGGCGGGGGAGCTTTGCCACTGCAGCGCTGCTCCTGTCATGTTACCGCTGCTGAGGGGTTTCTATGTCCTTACTGCTGAAAGTGGCCGCCGGGCTCTCTCACACACACGCACAGGCTAAAATCTATACTAGTCCTTGACCTTTAGCTGCAGAAGTATTGGTGCAAAACTCACTCACACATGCGTCCCCCTGTCACACCTTCAACAGACTCGGCCTTGTGTAGTGTGTGCACACTTGTAGCATTGGGAGGCCTCTCTGTCCATCCTACAGCTTTGAGTTTGAATGGGTCTTATGTGCATGGAGAAACTGATCTGGGGCCCCAGGCAGACGTCTAGTGCCCCCCTGAGATCCCAACAGCCCCATATATGAAGTGCACCTTAGTTTGTCTGTTTATGGTGGAGCTGGATCTCTGAGTTTATTTGGGGTGTTTCGTTTCAGTCCCTGGCATCGGCACGCTTTTCACGCTTTTTATTGTGACTGCAGTGCGTACTGAAACCCTCAGAATTCAAAGGTAGTTGCTGCTTTCATTGAACTAGCAAGCTGTTAGAATTGTTTTTTTTAATTTTATGCTTCTTATTTTAAAGTTTATTAATGGCCATGACATCTAAAATATTTAATAAAGCATTCAGTAGGCTGCTTCGTGCCCGGCCAGTGAAAAGCCTTGGCTAATAAAGAGGCGATTAAATGCCCTCTATCCTCTGTGGGGGTGATGAAGTAAAAAACTGCTGCGCACTGTGCGCACCTCTGCCCCGTGACTCACGAGCACACGTCACGCATCTTGGTGGGTGATCATTGTGAGTTCAGCTGACCCTGAGCTTTAACCTGAGCTGTAACCTCCTACATGAAGGTAGGAAGATCAATTTGTGTTATTTGAAAAAGAAAATGGAATGGAAATGGAATAAAACTCAAATGAAATGCTTCATTCCCGCCAGTTTGCATCAACACAGCTTGTATGTTGAGACCTTGCTGGGGTGGTTTTTCGTTACTGTTAAGCTTCACTTTTTGCTTAGTGGTTCCCAACATGTGACCAGAGACCATGTGGAAAGAGTGAAGGTGAATTTTTTTCTTTATACACCCAGTTGACTTATAATGCTGAGCTGCAGATCGAGGGAAGAATAAGAACGAGAGATATGTTGTTCATTACACTGATAGTACTGTTAATATTAACTCCACTTTCCAGAATAAGAGGAAAATGTGTCCGAATTGGTAAAAACAGACTTTTCGTTGGTCCCACTGGGGCCTGTATTTCAGTCAGAATGGAGAAAAAAGGCACATGAAAAAATTGGGAACTACTTTAAGCTTTTTTTAATACAAAGCTTTCATCCTGTTTCCTGCTTTTCACTGAGCTGCGGCACACGCTGCTGCTTTGGGCTTTCTCATTGGCAAACACTTTCTAGACTGCTGCTGGGCTCGGTGGAGCACCAGAATGTTCTGTGGAGCACGAATATCACATTGTAGGACATGAAACACTAGATCATAGAGCACAGGCATGATATTATAGAACACAGAACATTATATCGGAGAACACAGAACAGTTTATCATGGAACATTGACATTATTCAAAAGCTTTGGTAGAATGACACATTTCCTTTACTTCACAGTACAAACAACAACTTCTCCTTTTAAAGGATTTTTCCACTTCATTACTAGTTGGGTCCTACATTAGTAGTTTGGTCCATCATTTCTATCAGTAAGAACAACATGGTACTCATTAGAGAGATCTGGCAATGTGACATCACTGAAAAGAACCAAACCACAGATACAACAAACTTATTTAAAGAAAGACGAAGCAATCTGATCTCACAGAAGTACGTGAAATGACCACAACCTCTTAACACCGCATTTGGTGGTATTGGCATGTAATGTGTTATAGGTGGAATATACAGGATAGTTGGTTACTGTTTGTTTACACACTCGCCAGCAGAAGTGAAAGTGAAAGCCAATACCAGATTCACCCTGGTTATACTCTTGCTATATTTAAATTTTTTAAGGGGCTGTGTCACTTAGATGCCTGCTGCTTACAGTCTGGTCCATTGTTGCCATTTTGTTATAAAACTGCAATCTCAGCTGGCTGCTGTGGGGGTAATAGGGGTGGGGGCTGGGGGGATCGATACAGCGTAGTATCATGATATTTTTGTATGGCAATCGTGTCATCACATGGACGCCAAGTATCTATTTTTTTTGTTATATAAATTATTTACATTACAAATACAAGTTAACTGTTTGGTAGCTCACTAGAATGATATAATCAAGTGCCTTTTCAGTCCACTAGATACATTTTTCTGCAGTAAAAATCATTAAACTGAGATGAACAGACTGAAAACTTTATCTTATTAGATAAAACAGATGTTGATAAAGTTTTACTTTGGGGACAAAAATTGCAGTTCAGAAAAGGTAATAAATCGCAATATATCGCAGTATATTTTATTGCAATACTCAGCATATTGCAACATGTTTAACATCTCAATAATATTGTATCTTGACTTTAGTATCCTGATTCCTACCCATAGGGGTACGTACCCATAAACATCCTGAACACAGAAGATAAGAAGAAAGTAAGACACACACATCTAGTGGGTCATAAGTGATGACTGGGAGGGATTACTTCTACATGAGTCTATTGTTTTTGTGGAAGAAAATATCCTGCATAGTGTATCTTTAAAATTACGTCCCTGCACTACAAATGGTTGCAGTTTTTTAACATGGTTAGCTTTAGGGGAAAAAAGTCTCAGTTAGGTTTAGTATAAGACATAACTGCGTTATCTAACATGACACTGTTTGTATGTAGGTAGATAAAGTAAAACAGTGGCTCCTGGGTGAAAGTCCTCTGTTTGTTTGAGCTATCCACCATCCCACCCGCCCACACTATGCAAACTTTCTCGCTCTTTTGCTATTGCGTGACATCCAGGGAATTTGTGTGTCCACCACGAAAAGTGATTTTTAATTAACTTAAGTGATGCCAGCATGTAATTTTAACACATTACATGCCACTAACACTTAATGCTAATTAACTATATGAATACAATCTTTATATAACCAATGGAAAAGATTGCTAAAACTACAGAAAAAAGACCTAAGTTGTAATAAACTAATCCTTAACTTTGGGCATTTCCTTTCTTCTCTTTCACTCTGAATCTCTGTCCTTCTCGGTCCCTCTAACCACCGATGAAGGACGTCACCTAGTTTACACGCAAGCCTGCCTGTTCTCACACACTCACACTCCCCCCCTTGGGTGCCCTATTTGTGTCATGCGAGGGTTGTTTGTTGGACCTAGATGTAGTGTAGTGTAGTGAGCATAGAAACACTTGGTTTATTTATTGCCCTGGACTCATGCAGAGCTGTGCTCTTCTCATGTCTCCCCTCTAGGTTTGCCCAAGAGAATGCTTCTGTTGCCTGTCATGAAAGTGCCCGCCTACCCCGTCCCCCACTACTTCTTTTAGCACAGGAGACACACACACACACCAAACACGTTTTCATACATACCAAATGCTTTTTCCAAGCCGTACAGCTCGCCTTTATATTGAAGGGAAACTCAGTTTTGTTTTGTTTTTTCTACGATATCAATGATGGGGAGAGGATTAAGGACTTGAGCTGAAGATTTGTAAAAGCTTTTTCTTTTATTTCTCACTGTTTCCAGAAACTTTTATGGACATGAAAAAATACTGCAGGTTTAAGTTCTTAAGAGATAAACAAAAACTTGAAAGATTTGTACTGTGAACTGTGACCTCATTCTTTGAGTCTAAATTATATATATCAGCCTTTTGTTATTGTGTTTATTTTTTTTGCCAGGAAGAGGATATAGCCTTCGCAATATGATACACACAACACACACATACACATTCTCTGTAAAAAGAAAATAATAATGAGCTGTGTGAAGGATGTATAGGAATAAATAAATAATTATGTTAAATAAAGTTTATCTCCTATAAAAGCTGAGCGTTGCCTGGTGTATATCTGATTTTAAGGCTTTCAGCTGCTGGAGACTTGATTTACCTCTGTCCACCTGCACGTGATACTGTGACCTTAACTTACATTTCAACATCAAGCTTTAATATTCCACCCTCATACATGCACACGGATTGAATTTCAATCTTTCCACGTACCTCAGGGCGTCCTGACGCATCCCTTTGACCCTCAGCTTATAGATATTCAGAGAGAAAGGCAAGAAGACAACGGATGAATTTAGAAAGCTCTCATCAGATCCTGCATCTTGCATTCAGCTGCACGATCCCATTACCTTACGTGGATTAATATTTGGCGTGTTTCCTGCAGCTATCAGAGGTATCACCTACAGTATATATGCAGAGCCTTTATAGGTTGTCATATAAGCCGACTTCAGCCTTTTGCAGCTGCAAGTTTAGAGCCTCAGTACATTGTCTTAGCTGAATTCAGTTGGCATAAAATGGCTGAAAACTAATAAAGCAGCAATAAGAGACCCACGTGAATTAAAACCTCACTGTCAGTGTGTTTTATGTTGTTTCATTATATCAGTATCATGCTGTATTTATTGTTTTGAACGTTTCTGCTCAATTAAGGATCAGCACCAACTGAGCCGCTGAAACCTGGGCTCCAAACTATCCCTCTTGACTCAGTCTGTGTTTCAAATAAAGATTTTAAATATTTGATGGCTTAATATCACAGGTGAAATAAATTATAGGAGGAACTTGGCTAGAAAAGATACAAAGAGAGAAAGTACTCCAACATGTTAGTCAGAGGTCAGCAGCAGCCAAGACAGAGTTACGCTGGCCCTTCACCACGTCTCGGTCATCCAGCCACAGCGAGAGAAAACCCCCTACCCCCGACGACGTCTCCATGGTTACAGCTATGAGGCGCAGCCATTGGATGAGAGGACCCAGTATCTTGTCCAATGGTTGGTTGAGCTCCATTGAGTTGTTGTAAAAACCTTTCAAATGATATTTGTCTGACATCACCGAAGCTTTACTTCAATCTCACACGATTGAAGATTAATTTCCAGCTGTTTGCATTCTGTGTGTATTTACTGATGTTCTTCTGTTCAAGGTTGAATTCGTTAGAGAGAGAGCTGAGAGCTGAAGCCCAAGAGCGAGCATGTCCATGTGTATAAATGTACTTTCAAAATGGCTTCACCTGTGTCTGATCTCATCTTCAGTCTTTAAATGTTTCATTTAATATTTGTGATGAGGCTTTTCTCTCCACTCCTTCTGCATATTCATGACTGGAATAGTTGTAGGATATTAAAGGAATAGTTTTGGGAAATTCAGTTTGTTGCTTTCTTGTCGAGAGTTAGATGAGAAGATTGATACCACCCACATGTCTGTATGCTACTTATGAAGCTGCACCCTATGTAGGAAACTCATTTTAGCCTTCTAAAGCTTTTTGGCTCAGTTCCCTGCCTTCTAACAACTGTCAGCTACCACACCCATTAGTTCTGCTGACGCTGCACCAACCCTCCTGTAGATCTCAGGCTCCATTTTACCCTCACTCCTGAACAAGAACCAGGTGGATTGCGCCCACTGGGTTGGGATTGAGTTGCCACAAGTGTAGAAGTTCAGGTAGTTTATTTACATGACTCAATGCCACAAATCACAAATTAGCATAAAAGGGCTTTACAGTCTGTTAGGCACAGGACACCCTCTGTCCTTTGACCCTCATTTCAGATAAGGATATACACTGTTCCAGTTCCTGCACAGACACAAGCTGACACACTTGGATCCTTTATACTTGGTGCAGTTTCTTCCCCAGGCAAACCAATATTCTCCCAATTTAGGGCACAGTGTATTGAAAACACGCGTCTACACCATCTCCGTCACAGTAGTTTGGGAGATGGTGAAGATGGTGGCACGCGCATGTGTGGCGGCTCTAGGCTCTCCTGTTTGGTGCTTTTTGTTATGTGTCTTGTTGTGTTTGTTGTTTCATCCTGGCGAGCTCTGCCAGGCTAAGCTTATGTATAGTCGACGGGATTTAATTAACATCAACCTACAAAGTAGCTCCTCTGTTATGAGCTAGGCTACTTTTAACAGATGCACAACATACCAGCAGATATCTCCTGATCACCGGGGTCTCCGTGGATTGCTGTCAACTCCAACAAGCGGCAAAGACGGCGTAGGAAGAGGAAACAAAAGCGTTGATGCCGAGCTGGTGTGCTAACTAGTGTGCCACATAAACCCCCACTCCTGTGCCTCTTTCTGGTCAACGTCAGATCCATTGCACACAAAATGAATGAAGTGGAGCTAAGGATTACTACTGATTACAATTGCTATTCACATCCATATTGTTAAAAAATGTTGGACGTGCACAGACAGGCAAAAACCCGCTACGTACAAAGGGATGTGTTCGATGGTGTGACGTCACTTTGGCCGTGCATCTATGCATGACCCTCCCAGATGCATCAAGTATAAATCAAGCATCAAACAGGGAATAAAATGGCACAAAGAAAGAGCAACAGTGAAGTGGATCCTGCTCCAGGACATGCACTCAATGTTACAGAATAGACCCAAAAAGCAAAAATCAGAATGATAATGATAAAGAAAGCAAATAGGTGTATTTCCCAAAATGCTGAACTATTCCTTTAATTTAGCACTTGACATACAGTATAGGCAAGTTTATGTAATGTTATTAATGCCACCCAGGGAGTAATCTTTTCTACTGGAACATCTCCAGGTACAGCTCCTCTTTCAGCCCATGTTGTTGTCAAAGAAGTGAAGAAAGTTTGATGTATAGCAGCCTCACATTGTGTTTAATAGATCTGTCTTTGTATAAGCATAGCAATATCACTCCTGCTCTGTTTGTCTCTGTTCTTCATCTAACTGCAGGTGGTCTTTTCATTGACAATCCCTTCTACCAGCCGAGGACCATCGCTCCTTTTATCATTCATCTGGGTCCCCAGGATCTCTTCTCTGACTTCTAGAGGCGGCAGGTTATCGGATACTCTCCTCACACTTACCTGTCTGTATACGCAGGACACCTGTTTTTCTGTCTGTCAAAGCGGGCTGCCTTTCTATCCAGGTGATGGACTCACAGATCCAAAACTGTTTTCGTTTGTTCAGTCCGCTGGGGGGAAAAACTCTCTGCCCGAAAGCAGCGGCAGAAACTATCCGACACACTGACAGAGAGGCTCAGAGCTCCTCTCTGTGTATCCTCCTCTCTCTCCCCCCAGATTATCACTTCAGAGGAGAGTAACTTTACACGAAGCAATACTCGGATTTTACGAGATACGTTCAGCTGCGACTGTGCGAGGCTGGGCTGAACTTCTTTCTTATAGCAATACACCAGAACTCCTCTCTGCGAGCTTACTTACTTGAGAAGATGTGAATGTCCGACGGAGTTTTACCCAACACAGCATTGCAATAGCTCATTCTGATTGTATATTCATTGTATGTGTGTGTACGTGTGGCTATAACATGACTATATACACATATATGTATGGTGTATGTTTCTATAACAATGTGTTGACAATAATATTACTATATGATGATGTATTTATGTAAATATTCTATAAAATATAACTATTGTTGGTATAAATTATTTTAGAATTATAAAGTGAAATGTAACTGTAATATCACGGTATAGCTTTCTTCCAATTTTATATACACTGAGCAATTGAAGCTAGTTCTAGGAGATGCAATATTATCTTTGGTATTCCTATTAACCTGTGCTGTTAGAATAATAATGCTTCCTTCTTTCCTTCCTTCAAACTTTTCCTCTATCTTTGATGTCTTTCTGAGCCTTTCTGAGCACGCTCTCTGCTGCCCGAGGTTTGTTTACGTGGCCCGGACCAGAGGTGCTCGCTACTACTGAACACACTCATCACCTAATCACACCTACGCACACACACACACACAAACACACACACTTTTCCTGTCAGAAAGCACATTTTCTATAGTCTCACTGCTGGCAGGGAATACTGTTGTTACAAATACAGTACTGTATGTGTATAGTATGTGTATACTCTGATGTACGTGCTGCTCCATTTACCATTCACTCATGTTAGCAGACTCACCCATCAACACTCGGAACAATCTTCAGCTCTGTCCCGCTCGCCTTAGGGACCAAAAGCACAGCTCACCCACACGCATTACTTTACACTCACACATTCACACACCCTTCCCTCCACCCTCCTATGGCAATCCTCTACTGTACGGATGTGACGCTGCAGGTGGCAGATATTGTTTGATCGTCAAGGGCCTGCCTAGACAAAGGGAAAGACAGCACAAACTAACTAATAAAAGGTATTGCGCAGGAAAAATCTCCAGAAGTGGGACTTTAAATTGGATTTTTGTGTCCCTGTCTGGGGAATTGGCACATTTCAGTGGCTGGTGATGTCACCTAAAGGTTTTTTGAGGAATGGGGTTTAACCTTTGCAGGTCACTGAAGCCAGGAAATTTGAGCAAAAGAAACCTGTCTGGAGCTGAAGTGGTCTGAGGAAGTTTCAGTTAGGGATGCACCGATCCAGCACGCCAGAGTATTGGCCGTATCAATCTTGAATTTAAAACAATTCTAGTGAGTTCCACACATTGAGGATTCCAGAGTGGACATTTAGAAAAAACACTTGTATCGGATTGATCCTTGGTGTTGGCAGATACCAATAGATTGTGTTAAATAATGGACGTATCTACCATTTTGTCACTCAGTGGATTGTGGGCTGCCACTTTGAAGTAGTTTGGTCGAAGTATTTTGGCGTTTGCCATCTTGCTTTTATGGAGCCAGAAGTTACTATATTGGAACGTTTTAAGTGCTGTATCGAAGGCAGCTGGACTTGCTTGAGTTTCTTGAAGATGTTTCACCTCTCATCTAAGTAGCTTCTTCAGTTCTGGAGTTCTTCAAAACTCTGAGCACTTAAGATTATCATGACCTGGATGACTGAAAATCTTGATGAATATATATTTGGACAAGAGAGTGGAGCTTAAGAGCAGCATGGGGGCGATTTGACTCATAGACCAAACCATTTATTGTATCAGGCTGAAAACATGTTTATTTCGGCTGTGGAGTTGGACATTTTATCACTGGGGTCTATGGGGATTGACTCGCTTCTGGAGCCAGCCTCAAGTGGCCATTCAAGGAACTGCAGTTTTTGGCACTAAAGCGTCAGCTTAATTTTTCAGACCCTGAGTTGAGGTTTTGGCATTGGGAGAGAAAAAGTTGGATTGGTCTTGGCATCTCCTTTCAGCCTCCTGTCTATCATGCAAACACAACACAAAACTTCTCTGTAACACTAAATATGCTCTCAATAGAACAGTGATTTCCACTGCAACACATATTAGAGGAAGCAAAATTATCTTTGGAGATTGAAAAGTATATTTACTTTGTATTTTGAGATATAGGTCAGGTCTTTTTAAAGATTTTCAGCCTCCTTATGCAGTTTGCATGTGAAGGCACTTCTGCACTGGCCTCAGCTGTCAGCCAGTGAGGAAACTGGAGTCTGGTCATCATTTTAAGTCTCAAAATAGATGTATATTGCTTTGTAGTAGCTGACTGTATAGTAGTAGTGTTGTGGGATTAATGCTGCTATAGCCCTCATTGAATTAACGTAGGTAGTAATTAGACTGAGAGATGAGACATCCCATTAAACTGGAAAGTGCTTTGTGCATAACAATGTGTTGGGTCTAATTTTGGGGTATTGTTGGAGCCAAACAGGTGTCACAACACACTGAGATAGCAGTCAAAGCATACACACAGTACTCACTTGGCGCTGTGTGGGATTTTTGCAAATTTCCGTGGTGCTTACATGCCGCTGAAAGCTCTTCATCAGTTTTTATTTTTTATTTTTAGCCCTTAATAGAGACAAGGTGTCAGTCAGCAGAGGCAAAAATTGAACAGAATGTGCATCAAAAGGCTTTGATTCTCCTCACGCTAGCCTTGATCTGGGCGCCAGTTTGATCTTGCGTGTTTGTGTCTGCTTTGATTCAACAAAAAGCACGTCTGAGAATGAGAAAATAGACTCGCTAAGGCCCATTTTTTAAGACAATAAGTCAGATTTGTGTTAGATTTTGTGACACCGCTGTGCTGGCAGCGAAGATAATTTGACAAGGTTACTGAAGATGGGATAAAATGTGCCATCAAGCTGTGATTGGCAGATTGGAGGTTAACTGGAGGATATCCTGCGCTTCCTCCTGTTGTGCTTTGTGTGTTGGGGCTGTGGGGTCAAGCACACAAGCTCTCTGTGATTTATGTTTGAACAGTTGGTTCCTCAAAACAACTGGACCCATCCACACAGGGTGCTGTATGCGTGGTTAGAGCTGGAGTCCACTGTGGTAGCCACTGAACTCCTCACAACAAATTTCCTTTGCTATTCCAAGCATTTCCCATCAAATCAAAGACCACCTTTGGTCGTCTCATCTCACTGCAGAGAGGGACTGCTTTGCCGTGACTTTGCATTCTTGTGTGGAATTCACATGGAGGTGAAAAACTTGGAGCTTTGCTGTGTGGAAATTTCCCCTCTGCCCTCTCTCTCTCTCTCTCTCTCTCTGTCTGTCTTTCTCTCTCTGCCCCCGTCCTCTCCGTCCAGATGGCCCACATTAATAAGGCAGACAGTCATACCTCAGTGAGCAACCTTTTCATTTCCCCTCAGACTGAACAGACACACAGGAGGAGTCACCCTGACTACTGACCCTGTCCTCTTGGTCTGCTGGCTGGACGACAGCGTTCAGAGGAAGGGTGGTGGAGTGAGAGCTCAGGGATACGCGCTCGGTCTGGCACAGGCGGTCTGGTGGGACCGTAGAGGTTTGGGAGTTGTTGACTTCTAGTTAGGATGAGGTCTCTCGTGTGTGTTTCTTGTTAGGCTTTACAGTGACATGTGAGGGGAAATAACAATTTATTGCTATCTGAAAGCCCCTCCTGGTTTGATTAAAAAAGAATATTCAAAGTATCCATGTTGTCTCATAGGGATTATTGCAGGGAAAAAAGAAAAATATATCTTATATTCTTGTTGTTTGAAGATCAAGTGTGCAGGATTTAGGAAGATATATTGGCAGAAATGGATTATTGTTGTTTTCTTAAGTATATAATCCCCTTAACATAATAAAAATAATAATATTTTTGTTACCTTTTGTTACCACTGGGAGCAGGTCCTTGTTTATGGAGTTGACCATATTGCACATGTCATGTCATGTTTCTACAGTAGCCCAGAGTGGACAAACCAAACACTTGCTCCAAACAGGGCCATTCATGTTTTCATATCAACGACTGTACTTTGCTGTCCTGCCACGGCAAGCCAAACAGCATTGGAAAAACACGGATTTTTAATGTGAAACTGTTTTCTCAGTGTTTTTACTGTTCTAAATCACAATGCTCTGTTTGTGCTGGAGAGGAAGAGACCTCTGTGGATAATTCGGCTCCTGGTAAAGATCTCTCGAGCATCTGGTTTTTAAGTTATCAGAGAAAAACGATGAGTACACGTTAGCAGGTGCTGGGCTAGCAGCTCTTTGACAAGCCTAACGACATCAGACAAACACTGATTTGAAAGTGAAACTGCTTGGTTCAGTGTTTTTACGGTTTTAAATCACATGCTCTGTTTGTGCTGGAGAGGAAGACACCTCTGTGGATAATTCGGCTCCTGGTGAAGACCTCTTGAACATCTGGTTTTTAAGTTATCAGAGAACCGGTGAGCACATGTTAGCAGGTGCTGGGCTAGCAGCTCTCCTGGGACGAGCCTAACAGGATTGGAGAAACACTGATTTGAATGTGAAACTGCTTTGATCAGTGTTTTAATCATCTGGTTTGTTTGTTTTGGAACCGAATAGACCTCTTCGGATAATTCGGCTCCCGGTCAAAACCTCCTGAACAATGAACACTGAAGGAATCCTAACAGCACACGCTTGGCACATGGGAGAAGTTAGCGTGAAAAACAAGGAGGAAAATGAAACTAGTGCTGCTCCTTTCACACCCACATAAAAAAGCTTTATTAAGAACATGCAGAAATAGTCAGGTAGTTTCCAGCTGTGTTTCCTACTGCAGCGTCAGGAAGATGACGATTCCAGCAGTACTCCACTATGACATATCTCAGAATAGAAAACATTACTGTCAGGCATTTTTCCCTGCAGAAATATGCTCTAGGTAGCTCTGATTGAAGGCCTAGACAGTTATGTCCAAGTGGATAACTTTTCTAGAGAGTAATGGTTGTTTGTGCTGGACTTCGGTCCCGCTGAGTTTTCTGATGGATGCTCTTCCTGCTCCAGTGTTCCCCAGAAATGTCTCACTATGAAAGAGGGAAAACGTGGCAGCCATTGTAAACACACACACACACACACACACACACACACACATCGCCTCCCTGCATCTACGCTTTCACAATCACCGCCTCTCTGTGGGCGCTCCACAACGACACCTGTAAATCTAAGAAGCACAAAGCACACACGAGCAATACACCCACACATCGTTCTCAGGGCCACCTGACACACACACACGTGTATGCAAATAGACTCACACATGTAATCGTATATGTAAATATTTTAGCATTCACCGACAACAACAGCCAAGCACATTGAGACAGCGTGACATTCTTTGCTCCGTGGTTTGTATATTACACATAAGATTGTACCGTGTGTAGTGAGAGTCACACAAGTGGTTATAGGCCTTGTTTGTACCTTTAGGATTTGAGCCATGCATAGCTGAAAAAACACATCTCCCCCATTTGTTATCTTGGTGCTTTGTAACGGGCTGTCTGTAGCACTGTATATAATGGATTTTACGTTGCTTCTTGGAGAAATAGCAGTTATCTATGAACAACCCAAGCTTTGCTGACAGGAGAAAAGAGCTAGGAAGGAAAAGTTTTTTGGCACCAAACGCAGGAGCTTTGCGCGTTCAGATGCTGCAATATGTTCAGTGGTTAAAGGGTTCTGAGTGCTTTCGTTGCCAGGGAACGAAAGCTTTTTGGACTTTCTATTTGGAGACTGTCAAACCCTGTTTCCCTAAGGCACCTCTTCATCCCTCTGCCAGGTCAAAGGCCAGAGAGGGAAAGCGAATGATGCAGGGATGCTGCTGGGAAATGGGTTCTGGTTTGTTCTGCTGAATGGGATTTATCCAGACACCAAAGACTCTGAAGCCTTTGTTGCACAAATCTGATCATCCTTGCAGTCTCAGAAGTGAGAAAATCATGTGGTATGTGATCTGATATTTACCGTCTAGACAGTTACAAAATATCAGGTGAAAAAGAAGAATCTGATCTCTTGTGTGTAAGTGAAGGAGAAGTGTGTCTTGCTCATTCTTGCAGAGAGTTGGGTTTGAAGTCTGGGAATCGGGCTAAATTTGTCGGGAAGCAGAGGGAGAGGAGCTGCAGAAAGAGCCCGGAAAGACCATCCGCGAGCTGCTCTGAACTCTGCAGAGCGGCAGAAATAGATCCGAGATCATGTTTTGACTGCCGAAGCAAAGCGAACCAGACTAACTGCTGAACACATCATTTTCTGTCTGCGTATGTGTGTGTTTGTGCGTGTGCGCATGTGTCGTGTGTATGGAGGGGGAATGTGTGTGTTTGTGTGTTCGTCTGGCAAGCACATAAACAGGAGGGTAATGGGAAGCTATTTCACACCCATATGCACGCACACATAAACACACACTCAACATTGCAGCCACATTGAGCATGTTGTCACTGGTCATGATCCACTGATTGTTTAAGTCCAATATCCTCCTGATAAACGATCGAAGCATTTTGGTTGGGAATGTACACTGTTGTTATAGTGATTGTAGAGTAGAATGTATTTACTCATAGAAAGAGTAAACTTGCTTTTTTGTAGAGAAGCATATATACAGAATATATATGGATACATACATATATATACATCTATATATCTTTTGAACTACTTGTGTGTGAGAGTTGTTTTGGGCGCATCCACCCTTAGGATTCATTTCCCCCCCCCCCCTTTTGAAATTTAATTTATATGTTTTGACAAAAGTAGCGTCTTAAGAGTGATGAGTGTTTACTTTTTCCTGTAAATATGATTTTTTTTATTTTATTTTTGACAAAAAGGGGATTAAAAGAAACTGTTTTACGATGCTGCCTATGAAAAATGAAGTGATATCTGTCCACAGAATTTGTTTTGATTCATGAAATTATCAAAGTGAAATTTTTGTGAAATGTGACAATAACAGGGTGAGAGTTTCACAGGTTACGCTCGATAGAGGCCAATGAAAATAAATGAGGGGGGGTCATTTGAACTCACTGTATTGATCGTTTTGATTAGTAGCAAAATTCACAGCAGTGATGATCTGTGGTTGTCACTGTTTTTGACATAATCTATGCTTGACGGACTGAAAATAAATCTGAGAAAGTGCTGAATCTCTACATGTAAGTATCTTTATTGGTTGTCTCTGAATACAAAACAAAACAAAAAAAAACAGTATTTAAAAAAATATATTGTTCATTTCATGCATTTAAGACACAGAGATATTTCATGTATTTAAAACAACCTAATCACTAGAATAAATGTTGGCATAGTATGTTTCTGCAAACCACAGATTTTTTAGGTTTCTATTTTCAATTGTTAAAATATTTGGTTTTGTTACAACAAACATCCGGAAATGTCCCAAACTTTAATTAAAAAATACTTGCTTTTATCACTACGAACATGGCTGGAAAAGTCTTAGCCTCTAAATACCTGCCTTTGTCGCTTTGTTGCTCGGAAAGTCCCAACACCTTGTTAAAAATACCCATTTTTACCACCACAAACACAGCTACAAATGTCCCAAACTCCGAAAAAAAACCTGGTTTTCTTGCTGCAAACAAGTCTAAAAATGTTCTCATTTCTTGTAAAAAAAAATATCCACCTTTGCTGCCACGAACACGGCAAGAAATGTGCCAATTTATCATTAAGAAATAGCTGCTTTTGACGTTATGAACATGGCAAGGAAAGTCTCAGCCTCTAAATATCTGCCTTTGTCGCTACAGACATGACTGGGAAAGTCTCAATATCTACCAAATACCCACTTTTGCTATCACAAACATGGTTGGAAATGTCACAACCTCTCGTGAAAAAAACCCTGCTTTTGCCACCACAAACACAGCTAGAAAAGTGCCAACCTATAAGAAATACACACTTCTGTCACCACAGAAATGGCTGGAAATGTCCTGACATGTCAATAAAATTATCTGCTTTTGTTTCTTCAAAAAGAGCTGGAAATGTCCCTGACTCAGTAAAAAATACCCAGTTTTGTTGTCACAAACTTTTGTTTTTCGTTGGTTTTGAATGGTGATTAATTGCTGTCTGCTGCTTGGCAGCTGTCTCGTCTAGGTTTCATGCCATCCACTTTAACCTCCTCCTCCTGATGAGATACTCAGCTCATATGTAATCTGAACTATGCCACTTTAGAAATGTTGATATGAAGCATACAGTGCACATGTAACATATCCTTGGTTTGCAGAAATATACAAAGCCAACATTTTATTCAGGCCGCTGGGCTGGACAGTATATTAAAAAGAAAGAAGAAAGGAATCAGAACCAATGGGTAATATGACACTTTGTAAAGTAAAAACTGACTGTAGATTTGGGCTCACAACAAATGAGGCTAATTTTGTACAACACATAAAGTCTCCACACAATATTTTAATTTGGATTTGTACGACACATGAGCGAGTTTTATTACAGTTCCACCTTAAATTGCCCTCATTGTTAGGGCAACATTCTGACACCTAATAGTGATAATACATGTCGTTATGTCAAACTATAATCACAGAGTCAAGGTTATGAGCGATAATTGGCAAGTTTAGCCGAGAAGAGTTTCAGCACATATGAGCTGTCAATCATAGTTAGAGCAGCACTGCTGACGGCTGTGCCCAGGTATCCAGTGACATCTCCGGCAGTCGACACCACCAGCACACAGCCACGGCTGCCAATCATCCTGTGAGGCAGTGAGAGTGTGTTTGTGTAGGCTATGTGTGTGTTTTCATAAAAAAAATAACAACTGCAAAAAAAAAAGTGCTTTTGTGGAAGAGAGAGCAAACGAGACAGAGAGGATAAGGATTAAACTCTCCTGCCGGTGACAGTTATCCTGACAAATTAAGCCCTGCTCAGCAGATATCAGTGGATTGTGTCAAATGTGGCAGTTCACTTTTTTTTTTTAAATACATCAATTAAGCTTGCTTTTTATAGTGTATGTTTTCCTTGAAAGTAACAAAAATGAGGTCAATGTGGATACAACTGTCAAAATCTGAATGTAATGCTCTGTTTGCATGCCAACTCATAGCAACATGACAAAACCTCGATACAATAAAACAACCATCCACAATAAAACGCTTTTTTTGATAAGAAGAAAGAGCTTGTAGTGTTTTGCATATGATGAGAAACTGTTAAACATAAATGTCAGATCACAGTTTGATGATAAAACTTGGCCGTGTGCCTCTGCTCGCTGTCACATCACATCCACTGATCTCAGAGTTATGTACACACTAATCTGGGAAACCACTGAGACATAGTATACAGAGGCATCTGTATGCAGGGTCCAGATTCATACGCTGCAGGGCAATAAATGACCTTGGACTGCTGACAGCTCCTCAGGATGACCCGTGTTGCATTTCAGCTGGTAACAGGAAGCTGCTCACAAATCAGATTGATTTGACAGGAGTCATTCCTCTTCTCCTGACACACGACATTAGTGCCTGTTTATATTTAACAACATTGCTGGCCTATAAACAAAGTAAACCAGTATCAGATGAGATCTACAGCTGCTGGAGCACACGTGCTTTCATAGTAGCGTCACACGCGACTAACGTAACTTACGTAGGCACCTGTGAGCCACGCTTTGTAATTAGCAAGGTTAGCTTAGCTCGCTTACTTGTCAACCGGCGAACGAAAGGTGAGTGATACTGTAAGAGTGTTTGGAGCACACAGATCATACGGACGGACAGCAGAGGAGTGTATCACGCTAAAGTTGTAAATGTGTGACATTTTGGTAGCTTGTCCGACGTGAAACTGCGACACCGTTAGCTGCTGTGGATCCACTGCGGAGGAAGCTGCTGCTAACTAACGTGTCAAGGCCAAATGAGGTGAGTATTTGATATTTAAAACATAGGTTTTCGGTGGGGCACTCGTTTAACTTGTGTTTAACAATAGTGCAGCCACAATAATAAATAAATAAATAAATAAATACAAGTAAAAACAGTAACAGTGAAAATTAGCGTGTAATGGAAGGAACGTGTGCAAATCTAGCGAAAACTTCAGAGCCAAGTCCCGGATGGAGTAGTGACGTGTGCACAACATAAGTTGTTCCCTCAAGAAAATAACGTGTGCAAACTTGTCTGTATCAAACCTTTTACTAATTTTAGCACATTGTTAGATTTATATAGTCTTATTTGATTATTTTGGTTTTTGTATGATATTGTTATGTATTTTTGTATTATTCTATTTGTTTGATTTGATATACTGCAGTGCAGTCTCTTAGACAATTAGTTGCCAACTTTGCCTATCTGCTTCAGTGATGGTATTTATCATTATTGTAGTTTTAGGGTTTTTTGTATTAAAAAAAAAAAAAAGCCTAATTTTATTTGCTTGAATCCAGCATTGTTTGAATTCTGGGATCGACAATGTGACAATGTAAAGCAAAGCACTTTTATGCAAAAGTTTATTATTATTATTACTATTATTTTATCTTGTGCATATAAGATAATAACTTGTATACTCAAGATAAATTACATGAGATAATATCACATGTGCACAGAAAAAAAATCACCGTTCTAGACTCTAGGGGATCTGTTGTACAAAGATTTTAACCATTCTTTTTATTTCTATTTATGTTCACCCCAAATCACGAAATTGCAATGGGGGTTTATCACTTTCAAACCTGTTGCGTGCAGCACAGTTCATTGTTTTTTGTTAGGGTATTCTAGAGGTTTGTTACAGAAATGGCTATTTGTCAGATTTTATTGAGAGAGGTATTTTTTCCCCACAAAGCAATATCTCGTCATGTCACACTAGGAAAAGCACAGGTGTAAATAATAAAATGAATGGTGGCTAAATTCCATTTAGCTTCTTCAGGTTTAGGCCCCTGGTATTGTGCATGCTGTGTCACTGTCACACTGGCATTGGGACATTTGAACATAGAGGGACCATCATTAATGTTATTAGTAACACCTCTGCTTTTCCTTTTATGACAAGTGGAAATGTCCGCTGTGAGAAAGGCCATTGTATTTGCTCAAAGAAGAGAGGACCTAACATGGATCCCTGGGGGACCGCAGTTCCCTCAAATAACATTTCACACAGGGAAGTAGGTGTAAAAAATAGACAGTGGGACTAAAAGGAATTTTTCTCTCACAAAATGACCAGTTACAGTATATCAGTTAGTAATGTTGTGTTATCACAAATTCATGACAAAAAAGGCTGTTTTATTAGTACTTTACAAATGTGCATTTTTAGCTGAAAAAAGAACACCTTACTCTTTTGAACTAAACTGAAAGTAAAACTTATCTATGCTCTCTTCATTGCCAGCCTCCAATACTAAGGTTTGTTTAGTGAATATGCATGTGTTTGGGAAGTACTGACCAAACAGCTGGATAATTGAGACTTGTTTTATACTGCAGGAGAGTTTGTTAACAGATGTTTTGATACATCTTGTTATTGTTAAAAGCGGCCCCCAAAAAATCAATACATCAATATGTTTGCCATTTACTGTGGAGCATGCAAGAAAAACATGGTTTTCTTAATGAGTTTAAGGTAACACTGCAGGACAACTGATACACTAATGGTCTTTTTGTGGGTGAAGTATTCCTTTTAAGATTAACACCACAAAACACATTTAGATGGCTGAAACAAGTACTCCTCCACCTACAACACTCATATCGAATCATATTATGTTCTTTCTTAGAATGATTAATTAAAGGTACCTCGTGGATTTTTTTACTACTATTAGTGCTGTGGAGCAGTGTTTTTACGGCTCGTTTCCCCGTTTTGTTGTTTTGGGGGAAAAAACACTGAATGTAAACATTGCTTTTGTTTGTTTACAAAACAACACCACACACCATTTATGAGCTCCAGTTGCAATAAATGAAGCTTCAGGGATTTCGTATACTCAAATGAGTGCAGACCATGTCTTGTTTTTCCACTCTCTGCACAGTTTGACATAGTAAGAGGCCAACCAGACCTTCGTCTGTTTACCACAACAAATCCACACTAATTATTCTTTTTCCAGGCGAGCCAGACTGTTTGAAGTCTGGGTATTTGATTTTTAACTGTACAAACACTGACTTCTGTTAACACTTGTTTGCACTCTGTTTAGTTATCAACCTGTCTGCTCCCATCTGGATCAGATCACTGCACCCTCCCTGCATCCTTGCTTTTGACATGTTTCTGACCTCAAACCTGTAAACACTGTTAGCTGGAGAACAGCAGCACTGATTTAAAGGAAGTTTAGAGGAAGTAAATCGATATTAAAGGCAGCAGTCAGGTGGAATAATGTGACCAGAGACTGTTTTGTGGATCAAAATAGTCTATTATCAGTGCTAATATCAGTGTTCTCTCCATAATTAAAAAAAGGTAAAAAAGCAAGACTTAAGTATTCTGGGTTAAGCATAATACAAAATCACGACCTACAAATGTTTTAGAGAGGAGGTTTGGATATTCTTCTCAGTACTCCACATCTAACTTGAGAACCACAGCTATGCTAATCAGATGTCAAGGATCAAGAGAATAATACGAGTTTTTCCCTGAGAACACCCTCAGGCTTAATTGTCTATTAAGAGGGAAATGATAGCAAAGTAATTGGACACAGCAGAGAAGTGTGAATATTTTACTCAGACAAAATACATTTTCCAAACAGGTGGAGGCTCTGCTTTGTTCACACTCCTCTCCTGAACAAATGAGATAACAGCGACGAAACCAACACGATTCAGCGCTCAGGATTTCACCTTCAAGGGCTGCTGCAAGCATCCAAATATTCACACACAGTCTGCCAGAAGTGAGCAAGGAAGGGAAAGGAAGGTAAGTGTGTATGTGTGAGAAAAAGAGAAGCCAGATTGTATTCTGCGTATGCAGATGAAAAAATGGTGGAACAAATATTTAGATTCTTTACTATAAAAGTGTCAATACCACAATGTTAACAAGTGAAAGTCAGCAGTAAATATATTTCAGTATGTAGTCAGGATCTGCTTCACATTGACATGTAGTCGTGGGTACCATCAAATACAGCTGAAACGGTGTGTCGGTTAATCAGTTAGTTGTTTGACATGAAATGAATAGGCAACAATCTCAGTAATTTGTTAATCGTTGATGGTGAAGTGATTATTTTAAGCAGTTAAGTTAAGGAGTTTCAGCTCCTTAAAGGTGAATGTTTTAAGATTTGTTTAGCCCTTCTTTCATACTAAACTCTAATTGGGCTTTGGGCTGTGGGTCTGGCACAAAACCACATTTTAAGATGTCAACTCAGGCTCTCTGAACCTTCCACCAAACAATTTATCAGTTTATTGAGAAAATAATTAGATTACTCACTAATGAAAATTATCATCAGTTGCTGCCCTAGTATTGAGTGGAAAAAAGTACTGATAGTGAAGCCAAATAATTACAGCGCATTTCACATAACTGCAACGTCCCTGCTTTGATTCCAGCCAGGGAACTTTATTGCATGTCATGGCCCTCTCTCCCTTTGTTTCCTTCTGACTCATCCCTATAAAGGCCAAAATGTCAAAAAACATAATTAAAAAGAAGAAATGGTCCCTGCCCTGTTTGAAAGAAGCTTTGTATCTCTATTTTTGAAGAGTTTAAGCTTGTAGATAGTCTTTTTCCAAGTTAAAATAACTTGCATGGTGTCATTAAAAACAGCAACAATATCAACATTACTTTTGGCTTATCTCATATTCAGTCTTAATGCAAATCTGCAAAGACTTTCCTAACAATACATAGCTGTTCCAAAGGGATAGTAATTTTTTTAATGGAATTATATGAGGTACTTATCTATAGTCAGTGTTTTACCTGCAGTAGATGGTGGTTGGCACTCTCCCTGTGTGGAGAAGCAGACAGGAGAACCACCACAGAAGCTTAGCAATGTACTGCTGTGAATGGGTGTTGGCAGCAAAACATATTTCCGCCAATCAAAAAGAGGCCCACTTCAAAAAATAATTGATAGCAGTCCAAGTGATGGCTATAATTAGAATATTGTCACAGCTTTACCCTGCAATTAGACAGCCCTTTCCTTTGGTCCCACACTTTCTCAACATTACTCAACCACAGTAAATGTCAGTATTCCTACAGTATTGGGGTGGCAGTAGTTCAGTCCATAGGTACTTGGGTTTCAAACTGGAGTGTTGCTTGGTCAAGTCCCCGTCTGGACCAAATATGGAGTTTGGAGAGGCGCTAGTTTGCCTCCTGGGCACTGCCGAGGTTCCCTTTAGCAAGGCACTGATCCTTCATCTACTCGGGGTGCCTGTCCATGGGCAGCCCCCTCACTCTGAATTTAATACATGTGTAGGTCCTGTTTGTGCATACTGCGCAAACTTTGTTGCACACTCGTATTGGCTTTGGAAGTCATTTCTAGAAAGAGTCAGGGCTGTGGATATTGTTTTGCATTGCTTACGGTGGAATTGCATTAGAAACATCTGTTTAGTGTGGAAAGTAGGGACAGTTACAGCAAGCACAAAATGTTTCAATGCACATATGGACATGTGAGTATGTGAACTTGCAGGCTTGCACCTCAAAAGTACCTACTGTATGTGCTTGGTTACTTTTCAGATCTGATGTTATACTTATCAGAGTTGCTGGTAACTATAGCAGCATGAGGTCAGTGTGTGTGTGTGTGTGTCTGCAGTTAGATCAGGTGACAGGGAGTTCAGGAGGTTGCTCAGGAGGATCTAGGGTGTAAATAGCTCCACACTGACCGTCTAACACACACTCACATGTGTACATACACAGACTTTCATCCCTGACTCACAAATCATCAACGACTGAGCCGAGCAGCAACTGAAGACGCCCATCCCATGAGCATTCCACCTTTGCATTTTACTCTGTTGCTGCCTCGCTGATCGTATTTATAGCTCTGTAACGCAGGACAGAAAGAGGAGGGGGGAAAGTGTCAAGCTGATTGCATAATGCTGACGCTTGTTACCTCCAGCCGCTGCAGGTACCGGGTTTCCAACTCGTCATGCCTGCTGCTTTGCAATCTGCAGCCACAGTGGCAGACGCAGAGCCAAGATCCCAACGGCCGTCATAACGAAAGGTGATAATTTTATGGGCCTGCTCGAAGTTATAAACACTCCAAATGATATATGTGAGACCTCCAGCAGAATCAGTGCACACTGTACATTTTATACACTGAGGCCGTGGCAGAAAATAGCTCATCCCTGACACAGATAACAATGCAGCCATATGTTACAAGGAATGTTCTCTGAGGGAGAAGATGAGAGATGTAACTGGAGCCAAAGTAAGTAAAAGCCACGAGGAGATTTCCACCCAGCTCGAGGGGAACAACTCGTTCAGGTAGATGACAGATAGAGGCTGTTTTCACAAGACATAATTAGCCAGAAGAAAACAGGTTTATCTTCATGTTCAGAACTCTCTCAGATGTCCAGAGAAGTGTTCCCAAGAGGTGTGTTAGAAAATTCTCATTATAATACCAGCAAGGGCCTCTTTTATCTCGCTCTCCTTTTCAGCTGTAATACGAAATGTTAGCGAGGGAACGGAGAAGTAACGACACGTTTGGCTTTATAGATTTTTATAGAAGCTGGCTTTGAACTCTGGAGACAGATAAAGATGCAAAACACCAATAAATAAAGGACTTTTTTAAGGTTTCAGGTGACATCTAGAGATGGGTGAAGAGCCTCAAAAGCAGCACACAGTGCCTTGTTAAAAGTGATAGAGGGAAGGTGTTGATGTGGGAAAGCAGGGTCAGAATGATACAGGCAGTGGTTTTCATTTCCAGCAGCTAGTTGAGGTGAAAATTGTTCCATTTCTGACAGCTAGGCATCATAATATGTTAATTCAGCTGGATGCTGGAAGAGAGTACAACCTAAAACTGAAGCATAGAAAAAGTTACATTATTTGTGTTTAAATACTCACAATAAAATTGAAGATTTAGAGTAAATCCTTCTCAACTGTATGCATTTAACTTGTAGAAAGGCTTTGCTATTCATTCATATTTCACAGCGCTCAGAGCAACATTCGTTTAACAATGTATTTCTCAGGACCGATTCAGTGTTTTGTTCTTTCAGCTGAGAGCAGATCTACATAAACCATAGAGAATGACAGTTTAAATGTCACGGCACCAGGTGGTTTATTCAGTTTAGGTCAGAACCACACGATTTCCAAATGAATGCCTCACATGCATTCATGTCAAATGATGTTTTGTTGCCTCTCACAGCAGCTGTAGTTTGAGGGGAAAAAAAGCTGAATTCACTGGGCTGACTGCCAACAACTTTGCATCAGTTGAATCCATCAGCACACCTTAAAGTTCACTGTGACAACTTTGACCATTCCATTAGTTTTTATCGTCTCTCTTGGATGACATACAGTTCCAGTAATGAGTGGATCTTCAGCTGTTTAAAAATAGGCTTATATATATTTTGACAGGATTATGTGAACAGCATATATTCTATTCCTCACTTGGAGGAAGAAAAAGAGTTGTGTAACGACGTTCCTGTGGGCTACGGCAACACAAAACCCCTGCGCTTGCCTGAGAAGAACTATATGCACAAACTTGCTATTTTTAAATATCCTGTCAATAGAGACTCTCACTGCAGCCTGTTTTATTTTGTTCTAAAATGTTGGCAAACACCTCCTGTGGATGATAAATGAGGTGCAGACTTCCATCTGTGTCACCACTGATGAGAAAATACAGCGAGTGCTGGATGGAGCAGTAAGTTACAACAACCCCATCCACATTAGGAGTACTGTTCGGGGTGGAAACACTAAATGGACCTAGGGTCTTGGTACCACATCTGAAGGGTTACTTTTGGTTCCAAAGGTACTGTACCAGAAGTGTTTGGTGGAAACGGGGCTTACTGTATGTGTTCCCATGGTGTGCTCTCATATGATCTAAGTGTAATCTCCATTCTTGACACAGTGGCCAAACTATGTAATTACAACTCCTTGGTCCTTGATGTGATGCTATTGGGCCCAAAGACTGATTCCCAAAGATTTACATTTTGAAAGAGATGTCTGTAAAATTTTGAAGACCATCAACTTGCTAGTATGAACACTTAATGGTATACTCAGCCTGAGTTGTTGGTTATTGTTTGTAAACATATTGTCAGAGACATTTTTTATAACAGACTTGATTATAAATGATATGGCATACTATACTATGACTTTTTTCATGGTTTTGAACGACATACTACACAATGACTTTTTTCTTTCGTGATTTTTGATGACATAATACACTGAGACTTTTTTCATGGTTTTTGATGGCATACTATACTATGACTTTTTTCCTGTTTTTTAAGAGGACATACTATACTGTGACTTTTCAGGGTTTTGGACAACATACTATACTATGACTTTTTTTTCCTGTTTTTTAAGAGGACATATTATACTGTAACTTTTTTCATGGTTTTGGATGACAAACTATACTATGACAATTTTAGCATGATTTGGGACGACATACTACAATATAAATTTTTTTTCATGTTTTGAGACGACATACTATACTACGACATTTTTTCATAATTTTGGACAATATAATATACATTGACTTTCTTCATGGTCTTCGACGACATACTATACTATAACTTTTTATCATGGTTTTGGACGACAAACTATACTATGACTTTTTTCATGGTTTTGAACAACATACTATAATATGACAATTTTTTTTTACCAACATTCTTTTTATTGTTTTTCACAACGAAACAAAGAAAAACAATACATTACAATACAACTACATGTCTTGAACACACATAACATGTCTACCCCCCACCCTATCAATCTACTTCAAATCATGGTTGGGAATCCGGTCTATGAGCTAGCTCATTCCAGTTCATTATACAGAAAAAAAAAAGGTGAAACAAACACATTTCTGTAATCTTAGGTACTGCAAAGTGCCACTGGTTACATGTCCCCAGGCTCTTCCATCATATGTGACAAATCCGTTCTCGATACATAGCAAATGAAGGGGTCCCAGATCTGGTGAAAATTATGTAGTTGATGTTTTAATGTATATGTAATTTTCTCTAAGGGGAGAGTTGTAGATAGCTCAGATAACCACCTGCTTGCACTTGGGCTTCTGGTGTTTTTCCATGAAAGGGCTATTACTCTCTTTGCCATTAACACACTCAAGTCTACAAACATTCGTTGATATTTTTTAATCTTCAAATTAGTTGGATATAGACCTAATATGAACAACTGTGGAACTAAAGGTATTTGGATTTGTAAAATATTTTGGATACATTGTTTTATTTCTTGCCAAAATTTTTGTATTTCTGTACATTGCCAAATACAATGGAAAAATGTACCTTTTTCCTTCTCACATTTAATACAAATATCAGGTATAACGCTATTAAATCTGTTAAGTTTTTCTGGAGTGATATATGTTCGCATCAACCAGTTGTACTGTAGTAATTTCAGGCGAGTGTTAGTAGTTCTCGATTGTGCTTCAGAGCATGCCTTCTCCCACTTTTCAATTGGGATTACTTCCTGTAGATCCTCTCTCCATGCCTCAAGCCGTCCTGCAGATGTTTCTGTACTTCTGTCTACTAGGTATTTGTAAATTTTGGATATTGAACCCCTACTTAAACAATTCATGTTCATTAATTTTTCTATGGTAGACACTTCGGGAATGCATAATGTTTGATTTTGGTATGTTCTAATGAAGTTTCTCAACTGCAAGTATTTAAAAAAGTGTTTACGGGGTATGTTAAATTTGTCAACCATTTCTTCAAATGTCATCAGCACCTTTTGAGAATTGTAGAGGTCTCCTATTTTTCCCAGCCCCTTAAGAGCCCAAGATTTGAATCCCCCGTCTGATTTACCTGGAGGGAAGGAGTCATTTCCCCATATTGGGCTGAAGACAGACAGAGAGGGTCTTTCTTTCAAATATTTTTTAACTTGATGCCAAACTTCAATCATATTTTTCACAATAGGGTTTTTTGTATTTTTTTTAAGAGTTTTTGTGCTTGCTGAGTACAGGTATACTGGGAGGGGGAGACATAGCTGGAGTTCCTCCATTTCTTTCCAGGAGGGAGCATCTCTTTCTGTGAAGTAAAACAACAGCGTTCTCAATTGAGCTGCCCAATAGTACCAGAGAGGACTGGGACATTTGAGTCCCCCTCTGTCATAGGGTAAGTACAACAGTGACAGACGTGTCCGGGGACGTCTGTTATTCCACAAAAATCTGACAAACAATCTTTTAAGTTGAGTGAACAGGTTACTTGGAGGAGGAAGTGGAAGATTCTGAAATAGATACAATAATTTGGGCATTATATTCATTTTAAGATAATATGACAATTTTAGCATGATTTGAAGCAACATACTATACTACGACTTTTTTTCATGTTTTGAGACGACAAAATATACTGTCACTTTTTTTCATGGTTTTGGACGACATACTTTACTATGAATTTTTATCATGATTTGGGACGACATACCACAATATGACTTTTTGTCATGGTTTTGGAAGACATGCGATACTGACTTTTCATGTTTGGACATACTATGCTATGACATTTTTTCATGATTTTTAACAATACTATGACTTTTTTTCATAGTTTTGGACGACATACTATACTATGATTTTTTTTTTCATGTTTTGAAACGACATACTATACTATGACTTTTTTTCATGTTTGAGACGACATACTATACTATGACTTTTTTCATGTTTTAGACGACATACTATACTATGACTTTTTTTCATAGTTTTGGACGACATACTATACTATGATTTTTTTTTTCATGTTTTGAAACGACATACTATACTATAACTTTTTTTCATGTTTGAGACGACATACTATACTATGACTTTTTTCATGTTTTAGACGACATACTATACTATGACTTTTTTTCATGTTTGAGACGACATACTATACTATGACTTTTTTCATGTTTTAGACGACATACTATACTATGACTTTTTTCATGGTTTTGGACGACATACTATACTATGACTTTTTTCATGGTTTTGGACAACATACTATATACTATGACTTGTTTTTCATGGTTTTAGACGACATACTATACTGTTACTGTTGTTCATGTTTTGAAACGACATACTATACTATGACTTTTTCATGGTTTTGGACGACATACTACACTATGACTTTTTTCATGGTTTTGGACAACATACTATACTATGACTTGTTTTTCATGGTTTTAGACGACATACAATACTGTTACTGTTGTTCATGTTTTGAAACGACATACTATACTATGACTTTTTTTCTCATGATTTGAAGCAACATAATATACTATGACTTTTTTATGGTTTTGGACGACATACTATACTATGACTTTTTCATGGTTTTGGACGACATACTATACTATGACTTTTTTACATGGTTTTGGACGACATACTATACTATGATTTTTTTTTCATGTTTTGAAACGACATAATGATGCGAAGCCTGCGGAGCTAGTTCAGGCAGACAACTCAAGTGCGCCAATCCTGATCAGCTGATCAGTCACATGCTCTCCCCAGCTGATAGAGCGGGCTATTTAAACCCCCTGTGCTTACCTGATCATTCCTTGCTACTCTGCTGCTGCATGCTACCTCTGCTGCTCTGCTGCTCTGCTGGTGATTCTGCTGCTCTCGCTGCCGCTGCTGCCGCTGCTGTGTGCCGCTTAGGAAGCTTCTCAAATCCCACCACCTCCCCAGCATCCACCTGTGGGCTCTGTTTCTAGGACCCCCAGCTGGGGGTCTGCTATTCATTCCCTGTAATGTCTGTCATACAGATCATTTTCAGGGAATGAATAAATTGAGATAGAGCCTGACGCCAATCTTGCTTCAGCCATACTAAACTATTCACGCTGTGCTTCAGTATACAAATATTTATGCTCAATAAAAAAAATGCTAAATTCAATCCAGAGTTATCTGACTGAACTATACTATGACTTTTTTTCATGTTTTAGACGACATACTATACTATGACTTTTTTCATGGTTTTGGACGACATACTATACTATGACTTGTTTTTCATGGTTTGAGACGACATACTATACTATGACTTTTTTTCATGGGTTTGGACGACATACTATACTATGACTTTTTTTTATGTTTTGAAACGACATACTATACTATGACTTTTTTTCATGTTTTAGACGACATACTATACTATGACTTTTTTTCATGGTTTTGGACAACATACTATACTGTTACTGTTCATGTTTTGAAACGACATACTATACTATGACTTTTTCATGGTTTTGGACGACATACTATACTATGACTTTTTTTCATGGTTTTGGACAACATACTATACTGTTACTGTTGTTCATGTTTTGAAACGACATACTATACTATGACTTTTTCATGGTTTTGGACGACATACTATACTATGACTTTTTTCATGGTTTTGGACGACATACTATACTATGACTTTTTTCATGGTTTTGGACGACATGCTATACTATGACTTTTTTTTCATGATTTGAAGCAACATACTATGACTTTTTCATGGTTTTGGACGACATACTATACTATGACTTTTTTTCATGGTTTTGGACGACATACTATACTATGATTTTTTTTTCATGTTTTGAAACGACATACTATACTATGACTTTTTCATGGTTTTGGACGACATGCTATACTATGACTTTTTTTTCATGATTTGAAGCAACATACTATGACTTTTTCATGGTTTTGGACGACATACTATACTATGACTTTTTTTCATGGTTTTGGACGACATACTATACTATGATTTTTTTTTCATGTTTTGAAACGACATACTATACTATGACTTTTTTTTCATGATTTGAAGCAACATAATATACTATGACTTTTTCATGGTTTTGGACGACATACTATACTATGACTTTTTTTTCATGATTTGAAGCAACATAATATACTATGACTTTATTCATTGTTTTGGACAACAAACTATACTATGACTTTTTTATGGTTTTGGACGACATACTTTACTATGAATTTTTATCATGATTTGGGACGACATACTACAATATGACATTTTCTCATGGTTTTGAGATGACACACTATACTATGACTTTTTTTCATGGTTTGGGACGACATACTATACTATGACTTTTTTCGTGTTTTGAAACGACATACTATACTATGACTTTTTTTCATGTTTTTGGACGACATACTATACTATGACTTTTTTTCATGTTTTTGGACGACATACTATACTATGACTTGTTTTTCATGGTTTTAGACGACATACTATACTATGACTTTTTTTTTCATGATTTGAAGCAACATACTATGACTTTTTTATGGTTTTGGACGACATACTATACTATGACTTTTTTTCATGGTTTTGGACGACATACTATACTATGATTTTTTTTCATGTTTTGAAACGACATACTATACTATGACTTTTTTTCATGTTTTAGACGACATAGTATACTATGACTTTTTTTCATGGTTTTGGACGACATACTATACTATGATTTTTTTTTCATGATTTGAAGCAACATACTATGACTTTTTTATGGTTTTGGACGACATACTATACTATGACTTTTTTCATGGTTTTAGACGACATACTATACTATGACTTTTTTCATGGTTTTGGACGACATACTATACTATGACTTTTTTTCATGGTTTTAGACGACATACTATACTATGACTTTTTTTCATGGTTTGAGACGACATACTATACTATGACTTTTTTCATGGTTTTGGACGACATACTATACTATGACTTGTTTTTCATGGTTTTAGACGACATACTATACTGTTACTGTTGTTCATGTTTTGAAACGACATACTATACTATGACTTTTTCATGGTTTTGGACGACATACTATACTATGACTTTTTTTCATGGTTTTGGAAGACATACTATACTATGACTTTTTCATGGTTTTGGACGACATACTATACTATGACTTTTTTTTCATGATTTGAAGCAACATAATATACTATGACTTTTTTATGGTTTTGGACGACATACTATACTATGACTTTTTCATGGTTTTGGACCACATACTATACTATGACTTTTTTTCATGGTTTTGGAAGACATACTATACTATGACTTGTTTTTCATGGTTTTAGACAACATACTATACTGTTACTGTTGTTCATGTTTTGAAACGACATACTATACTATGACTTTTTTTTCATGATTTGAAGCAACATAATATACTATGACTTTTTCATAGTTTTGGACGACACACTATACTATGACTTTTTTATGGTTTTGGACGACATACTATACTATGACTTTTTTTCATGGTTTTGGACGACATACTATACTATGATTTTTTTTTCATGTTTTGAAACGACATACTATACTATGACTTTTTTTCATGGTTTTAGACGACATACTATACTATGACTTTTTTCATGGTTTTGGACGACATACTATACTATGACTTTTTTTCATGGTTTTAGACGACATACTATACTATGACTTTTTTTCATGGTTTTAGACGACATACTATACTATGACTTTTTTCATGGTTTTGGACGACATACTATACTATGACTTGTTTTTCATGGTTTTAGACGACATACTATACTGTTACTGTTGTTCATGTTTTGAAACGACATACTATACTATGACTTTTTCATGGTTTTGGACGACATACTATACTATGACTTTTTTTCATGGTTTTGGAAGACATACTATACTATGACTTTTTCATGGTTTTGGACGACATACTATACTATGACTTTTTTTCATGATTTGAAGCAACATAATATACTATGACTTTTTTATGGTTTTGGACGACATACTATACTATGACTTTTTCATGGTTTTGGACGACATACTATACTATGACTTTTTTTCATGGTTTTGGACGACATACTATACTATGACTTGTTTTTCATGGTTTTAGACAACATACTATACTGTTACTGTTGTTCATGTTTTGAAACTACATACTATACTATGACTTTTTTTTCATGATTTGAAGCAACATAATATACTATGACTTTTTCATAGTTTTGGACGACACACTATACTATGACTTTTTCATAGTTTTGGACGACATACTATACTATGACTTTTTTACATGGTTTTGGACGACATACTATACTATGACTTTTTCATGGTTTTGGACGACATACTATACTATGACTTTTTTTTCATGATTTGAAGCAACATACTATGACTTTTTTATGGTTTTGGACGACATACTATACTATGACTTTTTCATGGTTTTGGACGACATACTATACTTTGACTTTTTTTTCATGATTTGAAGCAACATACTATGACTTTTTTATGGTTTTGGACGACATACTATACTATGACTTTTTTTCATGGTTTTGGACGACATACTATACTATGATTTTTTTTTCATGTTTTAGACGACATACTATACTGTGACTTTTTTCATGGTTTTGGACGACATAGTATACTATGACTTGTTTTTCATGGTTTTAGACGACATACTATACTGTTACTGTTGTTCATGTTTTGAAACGACATACTATACTATGACTTTTTTACATGGTTTTGGACGACATACTATACTATGACTTTTTCATGGTTTTGGACGACATACTATACTATGACTTTTTTACATGGTTTTGGACGACATACTATACTATGATTTTTTTTTTCATGTTTTGAAACGACATACTATACTATGACTTTTTTTCATGTTTTTGGACGACATACTATACTATGACTTGTTTTTCATGGTTTTAGACGACATACTATACTGTTACTGTTGTTCATGTTTTGAAACGACATACTATACTATGAGTTTTTCATGGTTTTGGACGACATACTACACTATGACTTTTTTTCATGGTTTTGGACAACATACTACACTGACTTTTTTTTCATGGTTTTGGACAACATACTATACTATAACAATTTCAGCATGATTTGGGACGACATACCACAATATGACTTTTTGTCATGGTTTTGGAAGACATGCGATACTGACTTTTAATGTTTTCAGAGGACATACTATGCTATGACATTTTTTCATGATTTTTAACAATATAATATACTATGATTTTTTTTTCATGTTTTGAAACGACATACTATACTATGACTTTTTTTTCATGTTTTAGACGACATACTATACTATGACTTTTTTTCATGTTTGAGACGACATACTATACTATGATTTTTTTTCATGTTTTGAAACGACATACTATACTATGACTTTTTTTCATGTTTTAGACGACATACTATACTATGACTTTTTTTCATGTTTTAGACGACATACTATACTATGACTTTTTTCATGGTTTTAGACGACATACTATACTATGACTTTTTTCATGGTTTTGGACGACATACTATACTATGACTTTATTTCATGTTTCGAGATGACATACTATACTATAACTTTTTCTCATGGTTTTGGACGACAAACTAAACTCAACCACCTGTCATTTCTTTTAGACATGCCCCCACTCTCAGGGATAAGCTCATGCATTCCTATCTTCCAGCAGATAAAAAAAGCACCTGGTTGACCAAGCCGGTGAGTACTTTTAAATGTATGCGGTGTCCTCACTGTGATAATGTCCTGCGAACTAAAAGTTTTGTTGATGTAAATACAAACAGGATTTATAAACAAAGTAATTTCATTAACTGTAACACTACTTTTGTTATATACCGCCTGTCCTGTCCATGTGAGGAAGGTTTTTTCTACATAGGCCGCACCAAAAGACGCCTGAGAGATCATCTAGCCGAGCATAAATATGCCATTAGAATTAAAAATCATGACTACCCCATTGCCAGGCATTTTAGTGAATATCACAATGCCAATGACTCCTTACTGCACATTGAGGACATTGAGCACATTAAACCTATGGTGAGGGGTGGGGACAGAATACAGAGACTTAACCAAAGGGAAGCTTTTTGGATTCATCAATTGAATGCGTTAAAATATCCTGGTCTTAACAAAGATATAGACCTTGAATGTTTCCTTTAATGTTTCTGTTATGTTTAATATGTTTATCATATTTTGAACATATGTTGAATACTGGTTCATCGGTATTTCATTAAGTTTGATTGATGTTTCTTTTGGTTATGTTTTGTGTGTTTTTCTTGTTTTCTCTTTCTCTGTGATTTATTATCATGGTTCATTGGCTTCACCTGCCATGTCATTAACTGTGTCATGTGACAGTTTCTCATTGGCGGCTGCTGCTATGTAGATGAAACCACACCTTGGTGTATCTGTTTCTCCAGCCCTGATGAAGACCAACAGTGGTCGAAACATGTTGGCTTTTTAATGAGTTGGCCATTATATTAAAGGCTTTCTAATCTTTCCTTCCTCATGCTTATTTTCGTTTGGAGTGCCTGGATTCTTTTCCTGTTTGCAGTATACTATGACTTCTTTCATGGTTTTGAAGACATACTATACTATGACTTTATTTCATGTTTCAAGATGACATACTATACTATAACTTTTTCTCATGGTTTTGAAAAACATACTATAGAATGACTTTTTTTTCAAGATTTCTGGACGACATACTATACTATAACAATTTTTCATGATTTTGGCAGCACACTGTACTATGACATTTTTCATTATTTTGAAACAAAAGTCATAGTATACTTTGTCGTCCAAAATCATGAAACAAAGTCATAGTATAGTATGTTGTCCAAAATCATGAAAAAAGTCATAGTATAGTATGTCGTCCAAAATCATGAAAAATTGTGATAGTATAATATGTCTTCGAAAACCATGAAAAAATGTCATATATAGTATGTCGTATCAAATCATGAAAAAAGTCATAGTATAGTATGTCGTTTCAAAACATGCAAAAAGTCATAGTATAGTATGTCGTCCAAAATCATGAAAATATGTCATAGTATAGTATGTCTTCAAAAACCATGAAAAAATGTCACATAAAGTATTTTGTCCCAAATCATAAATAAAATGTCATCATATAGTATGTCGTCCAAAACCATGAAAAAAAGTCATAGTATGGTATGTTGTTTCAAAACATGCAAAAAGTCATAGTATAGTATGTCGTCCAAAACCATAAAAAAGTCATAGTATAGTATGTCGTCCCAAATCATGAAAAATATCATAGTATAGTATGTCGTCCAAAATCATGAAAATTGTCATAGTATAGTATGTCGTCCAAAACCATGAAAAAAAAGTCATAGTATAGTATGTCGTCCAAAACCATGAAAAAAAAGTCATAGTATAGTATGTCGTCCAAAATCATGAAAAAAAGTCATAGTATAGTATGTCGTCCAAAATCATGAAAAAAAGTCATAGTATAGTATGTCGTCCAAAACCATGAAAAAAGTCATAGTATAGTGTGTCGTCCAAAACCATGAAAAAAAAGTCATAGTATAGTATGTCGTCCAAAACCATGAAAAAGTCATAGTATAGTATGTTGTCCAAAACCATGAAAAAAAGTCATAGTATAGTATGTTGTCCAAAATCATGAAAAAAGTCATAGTATAGTATGTTGTCCAAAACCATGAAAAAAAGTCATAGTATAGTATGTTGTCCAAAATCATGAAAAAGTCATAGTATAGTATGTTGTCCAAAACCATGAAAAAAAAGTCATAGTATAGTATGTCGTCCAAAACCATGAAAATGTCATAGTATAGTATGTTGTCCAAAACCATGAAAAAAAGTCATAGTATAGTATGTTGTCCAAAATCATGAAAAAAGTCATAGTATAGTATGTCGTCCAAAACCATGAAAAAAAGTCATAGTATAGTATGTCGTCCAAAACCATGAAAATGTCATAGTATAGTATGTTGTCCAAAACCATGAAAAAAAGTCATAGTATAGTATGTTGTCCAAAACCATGAAAAAAAAGTCATAGTATAGTATGTCGTCCAAAACCATGAAAAAAAGTCATAGTATAGTATGTTGTCCAAAATCATGAAAAAAGTCATAGTATAGTATGTCGTCCAAAACCATGAAAAAAAGTCATAGTATAGTATGTCGTCCAAAACCATGAAAAAAAGTCATAGTATAGTATGTCGTCCAAAACCATGAAAAAAGTCATAGTATAGTATGTCGTCCAAAATCATGAAAAAAGTCATAGTGTAGTATGTCGTTTTAAAATATGAAAAAAAAAAGTCATAGTATAGTATGTTGTAAATTTTAATTGCACACTGTGAAAACATGACTGTTTAACTATATTTTGTGTAGCATGACAAGTAAACATTAGACTCACAAGTCAGTCTTTAGACGCTTTGCTTAACTAAAGACTGATGACTTTCTCCCTGATTTTGTGTTTAGATGGGCGGATACAATTTCAGAGTTTAAAAAAACTCCCTACGTTGTAGAACCAATCATAAATCCGCAGGGCGGTCCCTTGGTGGCTTGCTAAACTCTTGTGCTCGTAAACATAGTCCAACTGTAGCGGTACAAAATGGCTCAAGTCGCTGCAAGTCCTTCATTTCCACAATCTTGTGGACTGAGCACACCTTTAATAAAACGGAGTTAAATCTCTCGGCATTTTCAAGCTCTCTGTGTGTTTGTTGCCTTGCAGCGAGAAAAGGGGCAGCACACATTTCTGGGAGGGCGTGTCCTTTTAAAAAAATGCAAGAGCTGTTGCTTTGTTGCCGTTTTCGCCGGTGTGTTAAACACACTTTAGAAAGGAGTGTCCCCAGACTATCAGAAGCTGGAGATCTCTGATTGTCTGGTGGTGAGACTAAGTAAACATCATCATTCTGTGGCATCTCTATGATCATTGACTGGTTTAAGCTCTTCACATTAGGTGCATATGTACTGAATACACTGGATAGTTTGAGCCAAATTCTTCCATCTGAGTTTCATTGTATTTCATCATCTAATTTATCGACCGTCAGTCAAGCTGTCAGAGGGTTTGATTCTGTTATTGAAGATGCAAAAAAAGAGGCAGACAGATTTTGTGTTGATATCTTTATATTGAAATTCATGAAGTATACACAATGCATCCTACACTATTACAATTTCCACACTTTGATAATGTTTTTGTTGTTGGATGATAAAGCTACGTTTTGGCATTTATTTAACCAAACAGCAGTCTGACTGAGAAGCTTGGAGCAAAATAAACATTACAAACATAAAACATCATTGTGGATTAAACTGTAGCACGGCAGCAGGTTGGTAGGTACAAGTAGGCAACATTAGTTAAAGTTACAGAGTAGAAAATCATAAACAAAAACTCAATATTCATTTTTTAATGTTTGTTATGTACAACCCAGTGCCTTTAGAGGAACGGCCCTTTACTTCATCTCGACCTTTCCTCTGACATCACCAATAGATTTCAGCCTATCAAATTCCACCCTTCAAGTTAGATGCAATTTACATTAACTGTTCATGTTAGGCTGGCGAAAGAAATAAGCTTTCTGCAGTCTAATATGATCAGTAGTATGAATAGAAATTGAAATATTGTTGAACCATCTTTCTAGTCAGCTAAGTATGAAAACACACATACACAACTAAGCACTTTTAAACCCCCCGTCCCCTCTGGACTGATTTAGAGTCAGTTTGACCTCTGATGACGTCTGCAGTCCTGTATCTGACAGTGTAACTGCTGTGATACTGATCCACGCTGTAAGTGCAGAGTTTCACTTCTGGCAGTTGACTGTGTGTGTATATGTGTGACTTTCCTGCCTCCACATTCACAACAGTGTGAGTGTACACTCTCAATAACCACTTCAATATTTCAACCCTCTCAGCACTGGGTAACATCTGCTTTCGCCTCCTCAACTCATTGAATTCTTTGAGGCTTGAATTCATGAAACTGTTTCACAGGGATTTTGTTCCACACCGGTTCGATAAAGTCAATCAAGATTTTTTGGAAGCCGCAAGATGCTTGTGCCGTGGTTATCCTGTTCCACCTCATCCCAGAGGTGCTCTTACTGAACCAAGTGCAGGCAGCCGGAATAAACACAAGTTTCTGTCATGTTGCTGGATCTATCTGGAGATGATGCTTTGTCACACGGCCAAGAGGAGATGCACCTGGACAGTAACAATGCCCTTGGACACTGTGGCATTAAGGAACCCCATCGCAGGAGCCAAGAAAACACTCTCCTCGTCAATACAGCACAGTCTACCTTTGACTCAACACTGTGTACATGCTTTCCATGCCAAGTCTGACCCTCACATCATTTGCTGCATCATGTAGCATTTTCCAATCATCAATCACCGTCTGTTGCCTCAACTTCTTGGTCTTAGCTGTCGGCAGGGGACAGGAAAGACAGCCAACATTCAACAACTCATGCAGACGCTGGACTTATCTCTGTCCTTGTAGCCTTCCTGTTAGTTTTAAACATCTTCTCTCACAGATGAGGCGTGCTTTTTGTCTTTGCTGCTGACTGCATTGCTTCTGTTTTCCCCTACATCCTGCGTCATCAACGAGCACCAATAATCACACTATCACTCAGATCCAACATCTTGACCTTTCTTGCCTTGTTTGCATGTTTGGAGGACTATATGACCACTTTAACAAGCAGGGGTCCCTAATAAAGTGGCCACTGAGTGTCGAAAATGCCGTCCACCCTGCTCAACAAATTATCAACCACAACCCTGCCAGTCACAGTCAAAGGTCACAGATCAGTTGGCACTGCAGAGTTTGGATGGGGGTTTAAAGATGTGTTAAAGTGCAGCAGGAATTACGACGTCTGTGCATGTGTGTGTGGTTTCCATTTGACATTAGACTTCCGCTAAGTGATGTCTGTGGTTTGTAACAAGCATCGCACCACTCTGGGGTTTAACAGTGTTGTAACATACATAACTATACTGTATAGCACATGCAGAGGTTTGCATGGTTTGGAGCATTTTTAGTTTCTTTGTGCTGGGACATCCAAACCAAACAAACCTCAGGCATGATTTAAGTCTGAAATTGGATGTGAGGAAAGTTATGTTGCTGTTGGTGATCACAACAGCTTTAATGCTTCTGTCCTTGCTGTAAATTATATATTCATATCCACTAGTATCATCTTTATCGACCTTCAGATCAAGGCTTTGTCAGCAAACTTTTCTTTAGCATCATTCATATACACATTTGAACATTAAAGGAAACTAGACAATCAGGGATTTTTTTTCCCCTCTTACATGCATGCACACACTCATAACCTTAGTGCTTTATCTTTCCCTTGGACTTCCACACGTTGTCTCGCTCTTTCTATTATACACACATCTTATTTCAGTCAATTATTTAAGCATTCAAACACATTGTTTTTCAGTCTCACACACATGAACACATACACCTCACAGTCAACACAAAACAAAAAAAAACATGCATCCTCTCACACACACACACACACACACACACACACACACACACACACACACACACACACACACACACACACACACACACACACACACACACAAACAAACATATGCTCATTACATAAGCACATTCATGTACATACATAGAAAAAGAAATGTATTGTTCAACGTAAATTAGAAAAAGCTCAGTTTTGAAAAGGCGTCTATTAGCTCTCGTACCTAAAACAAAAGTTTTACAGGGACTGGTTGGTTTGTGCCAGTAGTTTAGAGGGGAGCACGCAGAGCAGTCAGGAAGGACGGAGTGTTTTCTTCTCTATCCCGTCAGGACAGCAGCAGTTCAGATGTCCTACCTTCCCTCTGCGGGTCTTTAATATCAGCAGTACAAAGACAGAAATTAATGAAGCATTTCTTTTTTTTTTAATGCTTTTTTTTTCTGTGACCGGTGGAAGCACATTGTGTCTCTGGGGGAAAGTGGTACCGTTGTACTTCATCTTACGTTTGTCAACCCCTTCTCATCAGCACGCTTGGCTGTAGTCATTCGGGGTGAAGAGGAGAATAAATGGATGGGGGTGATTAGATCGGGGTTGGTGGGAACAGGGGAAACATGAGGACATTCTTGATTAGAGGAACAAGTAACACAGTCTGTAGTAATGGTCATCCTGGGATTTAACGGTCAGTGTTCAAGTTATGGCCCGGTGGGTTAAGTTAGGCGCCCAGAGGTTTCAACGTGGTGAGTAGCACTGAGCTCCAGACATGGTCTGGGTAAAACTGGATGACGGTGTTATCAGGTTAGGTGGTCTCCTTGCCCTGGGTCCCAGTGACGGTCTTGATAGAGCTGAGCGTTCGGTTGAACCAGGTCTTCTTGGCGGCCTGCACTTCGTTGAGGGCCAGACCCAGGTGGTGCTCCAGGTCCTGATCGAAGAGGAAACAGAACTATCATGATTACTAATCACAAAACACAACAGTCAAAACTGGTCTGCAAATAAACACAGGGTTCCTACAGCTTAAGGCAAGTTAGATTTAAGACTTTAAGACTTTTTTTATTGGTAATTTTGTGTTTCTCACTCAGCATGTGGGAATCCACTGCCCTGATTTGCATTGTGACATGTTTGAAAAGCTTATAACATAAAATACACCGAGCCTCGTATAAATTGTCATTTATCAGTTTAAGCCATGCTGCGAAATCTTTTTCTAAATAGCCAATGTTCGTTAAATTTTCACCCGACCCCGGGGTGCAGTGACAACTAGCTGGCAGACACTGGATCCTCTGACTTCCCCCAAAGATCCATGCCCGTCCTCCAGCAGAGGTCTGCCTGCTGGAGGCGACACGGGGGCGAAGCCAAACACGGTTCATCTGCACACATTGCGATGCCACACAGCTGGTTCAATATCAGCAAAGTTTCCCTTTATATTCATTGTCTTGTGTGGCGATGAGCAGTGATGTGGTGGTTCACTTCTACACTGTGATCTGTAGCCTATAGTTCGGCTTTAGCTTCTATCTTTGTCTTTTTAACCTGTTTTTGCTGCTGAGTCTGTTTGACATCCTCAATATATCCTTCAAACACAGACTGTAGACCCCTCTGTCTGCTTCTCTCTGGAATCACTGTTTCATTTGTCCAAAAATATGATAATATTTCTTCAGGGAGTGCAGTTAGTTACAGTGTGGGCTCCATGTTTACTCCGACAGCTTGTCGGACCATCACAAAGGGGTGGGGCTTAGCGGAAGGTCAATTAAGGCCTTATTTTTAGATTAATTAATTCAATGCCTTTAATACTTTTTAGGGATCTGTAGGAACCTTAAAATAATAACGTAATCAGATTTCCGCTTTTCTACTTTCCAAGAGTCAGGCCTCTAATCTAGTATCTTTTTTAACCACTTTGCCTTTCCTCAGTCAACAACTTTGATCCCAATTCCCATCCCACTCCTAGACCCCATTCATCATATGAAATCATCATCTTTCTTTTTTGACATTAATCCCGATAAACTCCTCACTGAGATCCTTGTTGCAGTTGGTCAGAAACTTTCATTGTAAATAACTTGCTACAGTTTAGTCTTTTTATAAGAAGACAAATCTCCTGTTATTCCTAATCTCACCAATTATTTCCACACTGTTTAATTACAACAACTGTGCTCACATATTCTTTTGAAATATTCCAACTCTTGAAAAGCTCCCCGCTTTAATAAGACTGCTCTCTTCTAATTCTGGTTAATGCTCAATGCTGCTTGAGACATTGTTGATTACAGTAATGTCATCAATCGTTTATAAAATTCAATTAAATCGAGCTTAACAATAACACTCCCAATTTCTTTAACCATATCTTATAACAAGCTAATTTTCTGCTTTTCTGATTTGTGGAGCCTCTGCTGTCCTGGTAATTCTGTCCTGTGGTGCTCATCAAGCGTTGACATAGTCATTGAGTGTAGAAATATGACCTCCCCTTTAATAGCTGTGCAGGTGACACACTTATTAACATAAAAACAGGTAGCCTAGATATTAAAACTTCCCCTATCGAATTGACTGGACTGACTGGAAGTGATCTAGAATAATAAAGCCAGCAGTACTTTCCAAATTAAATTGACCTGGATATGTTTTTAAAGGCTGTCAAAATAGTGATGAGTGTGTCACCGTGACTCAAAGTATGTAAGTCATGATGGGACAAGAGCTCGTATAGTTCAAGTGATAATGTAACTCAATAGTACAGTTGTAACTCGCACGCTCCTCCAGCATCAGTGGGGTAAAACAACGTGATGAGGAAATCCCTTGTATTCATAAACGTTCTTATGCATCTGTAGTTTTATTTGGGCTAAAACTGTGTGTGAAGTGTACCTGGATTTTGCACTCAGCTTCCACCAGCTGCAGTTTGGTCTGGGCTAGTTCCAGCTCCATCTCTCTCAGCTGGTTCTTCAATCCCTCCTTCTCCTCATCTGTCTCCTCAGTCCCCCCAGCAGGTGCTGTGGTCACAGCGGCCCGCACTCGACCTTCTTTGTTAAAGAGACTACTGCACTTCTCACAGCCTTCCACTTTGGACTGCAGAAGGATCAAAAAGAAAGAAAAGGTTGGAGAAAAGGCAATAAGTGACATCTTGATCCCAGTCTTTATACCTTAAAGCTTGAGTAGAAAAGCCATGAGAGAGAAGGGCAGAATGACGTGGGGGGTAAAAGGAACAATGAAAGAGAGATTACAGGTTAGCTAAGAATATGGGCCAGGAGCTGATACTGCTACAAAAAAACTCACTATACTTGTAACCACAATATTTTAATGGTACACTACACTATGACTTAATGGGGGGGTAATTTTGCATTTTTCTGAGAAATAATGAGTATGGGGGCATGTGTGCATCGCACATTTTGTATTTATTTTCAACTGTGTATCTATTTTCATCATATGGCACATATGTTCATAGAAGAACACCGAAAGAACATTTTAAGAAAAAACATGTATGTATCTTTCAGGACCTTTGCTTCGCTCAGAGCAGCAATCATTCAGATTCATCCGATAACCCAAGTATAACGATGCCAGTGTTATGTTCATAAAATAACACAGAATGAATACTATATGGTAACCTTTTTTATGACATACTGAGATTTTTTTGTCAAACTTTACTATGACATTTTATTGTTTACTATGCCATGACTTTTTGGATATATTTATTATATGTTATTTTTTAAAAATGGGCACACTGTAATATTTTTTAATGACAAACTACATTGCAAACATTTTTTTGCCATACTGTTGCATACTGCACTGACTTTTTACAATCACATACTTTTTTGTTTGTTTTTTCATACTAATAACTTATGATGTTGTTTGTGACAATTTTATGGCATGTACTGTGACTTCTTTTATTTCGTCTAGTTGGTCCCACGACACCTCCAGGAGGCTAGACAGTGATCTCTGGCGTCCCAGAGACACTCCCCTAATGCCAGGTCTCACTGCTCTCCACACCAACACAATAACCTCCTTTACCTTACTTACACATGGCTTTCTCAGCCCAAACAGCACTGCCACCTTCAACCAAACCCAGGCTCCGTACATGCAAGCTCCAGGCAGAAGCTGTGCTGATACTACCTTTCCTAGCACTTTCCTAGTACGAATTTTTTTTGCATACTTTACTATCACATTTTATTGACTACTACACTGACTTTTTAATGACATTTTTGTTACATTTTTTATAACATGATTTTTTAAAATAATATACTGTATTATATTACATTTTACTGACCATACCATATTGTGACTGTTTTTTTAAAGCTTAGACCAGCAGAGGATGTCATCCTGTGAAGTGCCCTGTCTGTCTTTTGCAGTAGAGATATTTATATAATTTGAAAAGACACAGTGCTCTGCTTAGTTACTGAAGCATGGTAGCTCATTAGTGTAGGAGCAGTACAAACCAACTATGCTTTCTCTCTTCTGTCAGGGCTGCACTCCACCCTGCCCTTTTGTCAAAGAGCTCTTTTTGGGTGCCCTTGTATGTGATGAGCTATTATTGGGTGCAGAGCATTTGTGCAAGCAGCAACAGAAAATCACTGCGAACACAGCTATACTGTCTGTGCCGCAATACAACACCCCATTAAGGTGCTTCTACTTGTTCGTTTTCCAGTGTTAACTCATTTAAGTACCTATCACCGAGGGAATGTGACGTTATTTTTGCCAGACGAGCCAAGCTATTCTGGAGGTGTTTGAAGGTGTAAAAATACTGAGCCCCAAACTAATCCAAGATAATACAACTGCAGCTCAGATACATACAGGAAAATGATAGTTTTAAGTGTTCCTGCTTTACCTGCTCTTTCTAAGTTTGGCTCATGGCTGCCAAACGTCCTAACGGCAGTGCAGGCTGGGTACTGTTTAGTAGGTTGACTCCTCTGAGGCCACTGCAGATAGATTAGTGCCTTAGCTTGCAGTAACAAGCAACAGCACCTCAGCTGAAAGTCAAGGTTGTGTTCCTTAGCAACAATTGACTCACTTAGTTGAGATATTCCCTCAGAATTAATATTTCATAACACTATTACACGTAATTTGGATTAAAATGTCAACTGAGTTTAAAGCTGAATAGTGATTATACATCATGTTTCCAGGCTCATCACTGGAGAAGTGAATGAGTGCATTAATGAAGCAGCAGAGTGCCCGAGCTGAAATTGTTTCTGTCGTCACTTTAAATAGAGTTTTAGTGAATAAGTATGTCAGTATATTATTTAAACATTTCTAATTAACACTGTTGTAACTTACTGTTATATATATATATTATTCACTGCACATCACTGTTCCCCTACATCACTTATAATTGTGATTCCTGACAGTTATATTACATTTGCTGCACTATTATTAGTAAAAAAAATAAAAGGGAGAATAGTACAGTCATAAACAAGATGACAGCCTTGCAGACATTTACCTCTAACACACACACAAAGCAGCCCTGCTCCATCCTTTACAGGTGCAATAAACCTGTTTGTCTGTCCTTTTGTGAGTCCTTGGGCAGCCCCGACAGAGCTCCCCGCCAAACTGGCCTTTCTCCCAGCTACAGTCTAAACAAACAGTTCACCAGCCAAGTGTGCAAGAGCTGGAAGTAAGATGCCTGGCCCCGGCTCCTTGGCCTAACTCTCATTCTTCCCCCCAAAGCTTTGATTTCACTGCCAGGCAGGACAATGAGATGGCAACAGAGTCCCCAACATACCTGCAAACTGAGAGATCTTAACTGTGGTGTGCATTTCAAGCTCTGGAGGTCTATATGGACCTAACAGCTGTATTTATTTATATTGTTGAGTGTTGTTATCATTGAGTGTAGTGACACTGCTTCTTAAACTGACCTTACATCATCTTTGATACATGTAAATATAGAATACATACATGAATGAAGCTCTGTGGAATATCTGTTGAGCATTTCCACTCTAAGTCTACACTTAATGAGACATTTTGCTCGTAATCTATTCCTTGTGGTCTTGTTTATCTGCTTATCTGTGGCAAAATTGGCAATAATAGTGGAAATAGTGACAAATTCACCTGAAGTTCTATGAGAAGTGAGCAACCTCATCATGATAGTGGTTAACATAGACGGACATTACTGACTACGTTTGCATGCACAAAATATTCTGCTTTTGCCCTTATTCCAGAAAAGACAATATTGCTACTAAGCTGTTTACATAGCTAATGAAAATTAATATTCCACTAATAATCCTGTTTACGTGCAGCCATGCATAATCCAATTAATGGGCCTTAGCATGTCACTTATCACATCAAAATATGAAGAGTGGGATGGCTGTTGTTTGTGCCATTTCTCTCCTTGCCTAAAAGCAGGATTATATTTGAAGTTTTCTTACTGGTGGCTGACTTGTTTGACCATGCAAACACAGCCTGCCTCTTTCATGTCTTCAACCACCTTCTCGGCGTTGCGATATATGCACATATCCAAAAACCTGCTTATATCTAAGTCTTTCATTATGTTTAAAAGAAGGCAGGTTTCTCCTTCTGACCAGAGATCTAGGCTTTTCTTTAGGGCATGCATCTCTACTCCACAGCCTTGCAAACTGTTGGAGAGTTGGTTTGTACAGTGTATCCTTGAAAACACACTGAGCTGATTGTAGACAGGCAAGAGGCTGTGTGTTGCAAACTGAGATAAAAATCCAATGTGTATTACAAATGTGCTGTATACATTACCCCCTTTACACCTTGCATTAACGTGCGTTTTTTTTTTGTTTGTTTGTTTTTGTTTTTGTGATCGGACTGCAATCGTATTGCTCTTGACCACATGAAAGCACAGGTGTTAATACACTCAAAACACACTGTTCACATCTGATCTGCCAAACCACTTCTGAAGGTGGTCGGGGATGCATTGTGACCACATCGAACACAAGTGTAAATGCAAATGCGTCTCCAATCCACATGCAACAACTCTGTGGGCGAAAATACATCAATGAGGTGTGCCGGCTGGACACAGGAAGAAGCAAGAAGAAGACAACAACAACTCTCACTGGGTAGTGACTGCCAAGAAAAAGAAAACACGGATGATAGCCAAGGATGGAGTCACGGTGAGACAAAGTATCCGCTCTCCATTTGGTCCAACAAAAGTGTCCATACAATAACATGACTTCACGGGCTGCTAACATATTGTTGTTGTTGTTGTGGCGCACAGGATATGACATTGTAGTCTGCTGCTTGAAATGTTTGTAGAAGAAGAGGAGGATGTGATGTCAGCGTGACAGAGCATGATCGGATAGCAAACGGATCTGGATGGACACATATTAATACCAGGTATAAATGTATGTAGTCAAGCACTATCTGATTGCAATCTGATCGCAAAAAAAACGCATGTTGATGTCAGGTGTAAAGGGGGCTTTTAAGTCCAAAGAGTACTCCTAAAAACCTGATACACAGCCACATAGGACACAACTTAATCAGTAAATGCTGCATTGGGAATATTCCTAATTTGGAATATCCAAACAGAATATGCTCTTTACATGACCAGTATCAAATCTAATATTGTCATATTTGAGATAGTAGTGGAATATTAATGTGCATGTAAACGTATTCATTGTTACCCAGCTTCATCTGAGCTCTAACCCAGCTGTAGGTGTAAATCAACCTGCATGTGACAAAGACACATAATAGTACACGTACATTTGTCTCCAACAGCACAGCTCTGTTTTTATGCTCCATTTATAGACCAGGCTACTAATCTACATCATGTGTTTTAGGGCACACAGCAGTGTTTTGAGTTGTGCGCGTTTGTGTGTGAGATTTACCCGGATTTTCTCCAGTTCTCCTCGGTTGGCTGTCTGTTGTTTCTCCAGTCGTTCACTCAGCTGGGAGCAGATCTGTATGAGGCAGAGACAGTTGTTCAGAAAGTGTGTTCATTTACAGCACTTCTAGACTGAAACGCATAATATAGATGCAGTCGTGGTGTGTGTGTGTGTGTGTGTGTGTGTGTGTGTGTGTGTGTGTGTGTGTGTGTGTGTTTTAAATGAACTAAAAGTATTACATGAATAAGAGGTCAGATGCCAGGAAAAAGCGTTCGTAACTTTTTTCTAATACTCTTCATATACACTATCTGCAAGTTCTATCACCCATCATTTCCTTCCACCTCAAATGCTTGTAGTCCAGTAGAGCAAGGAGGTAATGGGACAAGGGAGTGCTAATGTGTATCAAATCTAGCCAAATACAACTAGCAAGGTGAATTGTTCCACTGAGAAAGACCATAAACTTATTATTTAATAGCTTTTTTGATGTCTGCCTCCCCTGACCTTACCACTGCGCACAACCGTGTTTCTCTCTTGATTGTGTTTCTTGGTAAATCAGTCTCTCTGGCTGAGTCTTCATCCTCTTACAGCTAAGTTCATTAGTGGTGCCATGAGGTCATGTCCTGCAGAGCTCATTGGATGTACACGAATGAGTATGCATGTTCATGCTCACATATACTGTCTTTTTCTCCTCTATCTATACCTATAACCCACAGCTACAAGCACGCTGACAGACATACAAACACACACACACACACACCCACACACTTGTGCTCCAGCTTGCCGACGAACAGAAAGATCGATGTGACATGAGTCATCCTAACGGGGTCATCCCACCTCTCTGTTGACAGACGATCTATCTCTCTATCTGTTCCTGCTCTCTGCATGTCTCTCTGCTTCCCTGTGGCATATACTGTATCTCTCTTCATCCTCCGTTAGAGATCGCTGTATACATCTATCCGTGTATCTTTAGCCAAGCAGATATCCATCTCTCTCCTCCTACGTCTTATATCTTTCTCTCGTGTCGTTCCCTCCTTCATTTGCTCTCAACTGCCATTACTGAACCCATCTCTCTACCTTCCCTTCATCACTACTGATCACTTATCCGTCTTGATCTTGCAGCTGCCCCCTTGCTCTTTTATGTCTAATTTATACTTCTTCAGTGCAGGCTGATGAGGGCACCTCTTGTACGCACCAGGCATATATAGTACTAGCAGCAGATAGCACGTAGCATGCGTGTTTAGGACCAGAACTGACCAGAAATCCCACTCTTAGCTACGATGTCCAATCAAACTTCTGAGGAGTCTGCAGTGCCCGGTGCATAGTCAAATTTTTCAGGAGGTGCACGGAGCATCTCTGCGGCTCTCTGAGCGCCTTGCAAACCATCTCTGTGGCTTTGCTTTTTAGTTAATGTAATGTTAAGTTATTTAAATAGCTGATAATGTCAAGTTGAAGGTGCAGTGTGTAGGATTTAGGGGGATGTATTGGCAAGAATGGAATATGATATAAGTGTTTTCATTAGTGTTTATTCACCTAAAAATAAAATCACTGTGTTTTTGTTACCTTATAGCTACATAGGGAGCTGGTCTTCGTCCACGGAGACCGTCATGTTGCCCTGCCATGTCTCTACAGACGCCCAAAACAGACAGACCAAACCCTGGCTCTAGACAGGGCCATGCACGTTTCTAAGTTTTCAGATTTGCGACAGTAGTTAGCAGAGACGAGCTGAACAGTGTCGTGATACTACTTTATTCAGTGTTTTTACTGATTTAAATCACTAGGTGCATTTGTTTTGAAAAGGAGGAGACTAATGCAGTTAATTCAGCTCCTAATAAAAACCTCCTGAACATCTGATCTGAAGTTATCAGAGACAAAAGGTGAGCATACATTAGCAGGGGCTGGGCTAGCAGCTCATGTGCGACTGAACAGCATCAGAGAAACATTGATTTGTAACATGAAACTGCTTCATTCAGTGTTCTTACTGGTTTTCATCCCCCTGGTCTGTTTGTTTTGGAGAGAAGAGACCTCTGCAGATAATTCAACTTCCGATAAAAACTTCCTGAACTAGAACACTGAAGGAACACTAACCAGGAGTTCACGCTTGGAATATAGGGAGAAGTTTCAGCTTGTTCCAGTGTGCAATCCTCGTCACTAGATACCACTAAATCCTAAACACTGTTCCTTTAATGAGCAACTGTCATACTGTCATCATTTTTTAGATTAACTTTTTTTTTGTAGAGGTGGGAGGGTCATTGGAATTTATTGTGTGTCATTTCAAATTTGTTTGATCTTGATTTTTGGTAGAAGTGTCAGCCTCTATTGTGAGCATGGGCTATTTTAATTATTCTGTCACATTTACAACATCATGTATAAAGCTGAGAACTAGGAGCAGAGCATTAGGATGCTCAATCAAAAAATGTTCTGAATATTTTGGTGTCCAAATATTTTAAAAGTGTGAGAAATAAAATAAATATAATGCTAACAGGGCCTCAGAGACAGGAGAATTGGCACATGCAGCTGTCCCTGTTAGGTGCCCAGGAGGCCTGAGTGTATCTACACAGGCTCCGCTCCTACAACAGGGATTACAATACACCACTCAACACTGTTTTTAGCTTCACCATTAACAGACGTTTCTCTGTCCTCATGGACTGGAGGAGCAATTAGCACACAAAGCTTTTTGGGCTCTAATCCCACAAAAAGAAACTTGGCATTCACAGCCACTGAAATAGGAAAGGGCTATTTGAAGAATAATGTGAGTTATCTGGGTTGGAAAACAATGCGGGCTATTTTGGGGCATTCCTCAACTTGTCAATCCCAGAGGATTGAATGCTGCTGTCCTCCCTCTGCTCTCTCCTTCACAGACTTCTGTTCATTTTCTCCCTCTCTCCATCTATCACCCCCTTATTCCCTGTCACAAAAATAACTATTTTTGACAAAGCTCCATTTTCACATTTCACTCTGCTCTGCACAGTTCTCAGCTGCATGCAATCTGAAGGCTGCTTTCACCTATAATACGCACGCTAACGCACACAACCATCACAGGGTTGATAGCTCTTCATCAGTTTTCAGATCTGCTGTCAATTCTAATCTGCTGCCAATATTTTTAGACTCAGGTGAAGTTAAGGTCTGCTTCTAAATTAGTCCTCATGCTATTTCTGGCTGCCTCCATGGGGAGCGATAGGAGCTGGATTGTTGCATAATGTCTCTGTGCTGATGGTAATAGTACTTGATCTGAGTAGGTTTATATTTAAGCATTAAGTGACAGGACAAGATCTGAGAGGATGAAAATCACCGTAAGAGGAATTTGCAGAGACAGGAACTCAAAATATGCTCATAGGCTCACTCATCAAAGGCTCCGGGTTCATCTTGGGGACAGTTCGTAAAATTAGATGTTTCTGCTTCACAAACTAGATGAACGCATGAAAACATATCGCTCTTACATTATTTTTAAATATTCATGACCAGTCTTGCCACGGTAATGGCGTGATCAGAGCTTAGATCTGAAAAGACAAGCCAAAAAAGGAAAGATAAGTGGAGAAGAGGTGCTCAAAGGCTCCGCAAACATCCAGAGTTCAGGATGAGGCACGTTAAACATGCCAAAAGAGACAAAACTACCTCATAAGAAACACAAAGTTAAAAAACTGCATGCCGCAGGAATGCAAATACGTAAAATCTATACCCATGATGAAATTCAAAACCAGCCTTGTTACTATGTTGGTGCTTCATCAGAGTATGAGTAATATCTTTATGATAATGACCACTTGGCCTACTTACAATAAGAAAGGATCACAAAGAGATGTGCAGAAAAAAAACTATATTCACTTTTTTCATTTATCTTGTGTTTGAGATTTAAATAAACTACTAAGTTACTTCGTGTCCACACTGGCTGCTATGCAGAGATCACTAACTGCTGACAGCCTTTACTGGGGTTCGCTACATTTTTATTAAAGCTTGGGTAGGCAGTATAATTTTGGCATCATTGGGCAAAAATCCCATCATAAACTTGGAGCATTTTGTAATTCAAGCGGTCTGGAACACAAGTCCTCTGCACATCCACTTAGCAGCTTTTCAGGCTTAAGGAAATGACCGTGAAAGGTGACTTTGGCCAATCACAGACCATTTCCAGCAAAAAACAGCTGTCACTCACTGCTCATGAACCGCGGTCAAAGTATCAAACTAGGCAGCGTTGATCAAACATAAATCAAGATTCGGTTATTTCATTGCCTATTTCTCCCCTCAGATATTTTCAGAAACTTATTTTAGTGTACGGTTTAGCTGTAAAATGAGAAAGTTTGTGACCCAGTTATGTTGTAAACAGCTGAGCTGAAACGAAGCACTGCCCACCCGAAAGATGAGAACATTTGCTCTGGGCAGTGGGTGGTGCTTCATTTTCCCTCGATTGTTTTCAATATGGCAGCAGGGTCACAAGCTTTCTCATTTTACAGCTTAACAATACACTAAAATATGTTTCTGGAAACATTTGAGTCGCGTAAAAAGCCATGCAGTGACAGAATCTGGATTCATATTTTATCAGTGCTGCCTAGTTTGACCGTTTGAGTGCATTCATGCGCACTGACTGACATTATTGAAAGCCGCATTAGAGATGCCTCGTCTGTGATTGGTTGTTTTTATGATACTCGCAAATGCCTTGGAAGAGGCAGAGGAGCATGATTTATCTACCTCATGCATTACTGTCAGGATGTAGCAATAGGTATACAAAATGAACTGTCCTACCTACTGTAGCTTGTTTAACATTATAAGCTGTTACTTATGGATTAGTTAGTCTTTAATTGAGCGTTCTAAATGTCTCTAAATTTTTCTATTACTGGCTGTTTGTAAGTGATAATGAATTGTGAGCTTCTATTGCTGTCTCACCCTGTGTTTTATGCACTTGCTTCATTAATTAGCAAAGCTCCACTATGTCCTGTGAGTCTTCCACATCAATGAGCAGCTTTCTCCTCATTTACATCAGATTTTAAAGCTTCTAATAAAATTAAATATAAGCCATGCATTAGAATAAATTCTCTTAAAATAATTAGTGATCAGTGACCTTCATGCTGCTGGAAAACAGCAGCTATACAGAAGTCAGCTGCTAAGCTTTAAACCAGAGCCAAGAGGTGTGAGTTATTGACATGTATATTTGTCTCTACATCTGCCCCCGGTCGGTTTAGGATGGATTTAAAGATTTTATTGATTGCCTTTAAGGCTCTTAATGCCCTGGCTTCCTGCTGTATTTTAGACCTTTTAACTCCAGATGGACCTGTGAGTGGCTCAGGACTCTCCAGAGTCCGGGCATGAAACTAAAGGAGACAGAGCTCGAGTGTCCCAAGACTGTCGAATGACAGGTCCGATGACATACACAAAGACTGGCTGAATCATTTTTGCCTTTGTTTCATCTATTATTTTATCTTTTATCCATTCTGGGTTTTTTTAGATTTTAGTTTTAGTTTTATTTAGGTCAATTTTGGTTTTGGTTTTAATGCATTGTCCTTTGAGAAGCACTCTTACATTTGCTCTACAAATGAGGATTATTATTAGAAACCTTTTGCTGCTCTACCAACAGGGACTTCTGGTATTGTAATACTGGAGAACATATTATATTTTACAGGATACGAATAGACACAAAAAGACTTAAAAATATGACAGATTTAACATAAATATGTGCTAAGGTGTGCAGTCCACAATGCTCTGACAATGAGGACCAACTCCACGTGATTATGATATTGTAAGATGTATACATTTAATATATACGCTGGTATAATTGTATAGTCTAATGTTTAGATTGGTGGATCACCATGTTAAAGAGCCTTAGGGATTTGTCTTGGCTTTAGGTGGTGGAGGTTAAGTTGACTGTAGAAGAGGTTGTGATGTGAAATCTACACTTAAAATCACAAAGTTCAAAAAAGTTTGAGGGAAACCGGGGTGGGTCTGTCACAATTTACAGTTTCACTTCTCTAAAATGTACTTTTGTGAAAAGAGACACACTCCAGTAATATCATGTAAACAGCAGGGCTGATAATTCTGACTTTGCAAACTGGACACACATACCTGCTTGTACTCTCCGATAATGGAGCCGTTCTTCTTTATCTCTGATTCAGACTTATCGAGCTCTCGTCTGCACATCTCCTTCAGCTGTGGAAACACACAAACACACATAGTGTTGGAGGGCAGAGACCAAGGACAAAGGCAGAGTCAGAGGCCCCAGAGACCGTGTGACTGCCATGACGTGAAGAAGACAGAGAAAGGTATTGGCAGACTTGAAGCTCGGGGCAAAGTCACACCCTCAACACAACCTCTGCGCAAGCACATAAATCATTCACAGTTACACCTACACATTGAAGAAGACAGGACACATTCGGTGGACAGTGCTGAACACACATGAGAACAGAGGCCAGCAGCTTTCTTTCACCTCAGAGGGATTTTTCATTGAACTTCAGAAAATCAACATCAAAGAAGAGCTGACAACCTTTGACACTGGAGGTTTGACTGTGAGAGAGTGTGTGTATTTGTAGACATAACACAGATGATTGAGGAAGCTCTGAAGCTCTGGTAGAGGTAGATAGGCTGAATCCAAATGTCCCCCCCTTCAGACTTGAGGACTAAGCCTTCATGTACTTTCAGTAACACGTACTGTTACATGTTCACTGTCAAAATGTAACGTCTGTGAGGCCAGAGACTGCAAGCCACTGATAGACAGGCCTCAAGACTGTCAAACCCATTGCCATGGAAACATTTAAGCAACTACATTAATGTATGTAGTGATTGCTGCTGTCATATTCCTCATGCATATCGATGAATAGTGTCTGCTCATTTGTCCCTGCAGATAACAAGATATTAATCCCATGTAAGGGTTTTTTTTGTGAATGCACCAAATGATATTCATACATTTCTATAAAGGCTACACACATTCAAATACAGACATGTTTGTAAATTAGAACCGAACTATGTCTAAACACATTGGGTCTTACTTAAATTGGAAGACCTGCTTTTGTTGTGTTTCGGCCACTTTTCCTACCCTGTGTATTTGCAGCTTTAAGCCTATAGTGTAGGCTGCAGTAATATAATGGATTTTTTATGACCTCCATAGCCTATAATTCTATACATTTCTGCAAATAGGATGTGGCTGAAAATTATGTCTAGCCTACACGATTCAAGTAGCCTTTAAATACAGTAATTATTTTACACATTCATAGTACATTTGTTTTGCTTTCTCAGTCAGCACCTGAAATAATTACACTGTCACGTCTGTATTGTAATGGATTGTGGGTGATTATGTCTGGTGAAGTCTGCACCCGAAGCAGAAAGCCTGTTTGAGGCCCCCTGTGGACTGGATGAAATGTAGATTCCGACAGCCTTCAGCACTTGCAGACTTTCCAGGAGCGCGCCCATAAAGTCTGCAAGTGCGTGAAGTCCCCACATTTGGATTCAGCCATACAGTAGCTACACTATAGGTGGCTACAGTGGGACTCTTGTTAACTCCTTTTGTAGACCATTAATCAGTCTACACTACATCCTCCTGAGACCCCAGCTTTTGTTTGGTAGGCATTTTTCAATTTCTCCAAGATATTTGGGAAAGTAGGACCTGATAAGTATAAAAAAATTAAACATTGTCTTTGAACAGGAAGTAGTTTTTGGGGGCAGTGGGTTTATTTTTAATAGTCACAAGTGTGTAATAAATTATAAAATTGTTCATTTCAATGCCTGAACACTGTTGTGCAAAAACAAAATTGCAAGTAATGCAACATATCTAAAAGCCTTGTGACTTAAAATTTCTTGCACCGTACACCGTAAATGTCTTTTTTTTCTGTAGGAACAGTTCGTCACACCTAATTGGCCTGTGTGAAATGCTAGTATAATACAATAATTAAATTCCAATGTCCTCAAACGAGTACTTCCTAATTAAAAGCATTTTAGCTTGTTACTGTTGTTAAAATTGGTCAAATTTGTTGGCATATCAATCTACAGAAGTTTCAACCATAAAATTTGATCAGGTTTTGTACCTTGTCCACTTTTGTGTGGGGATCAGTTACAGACTGAGCATAAAAGTGTCGACAAACAAGGACAACATGTCTAAGTCATGCAGACTTTAGTATAATGTGCAGGAAACCCAAAGCCTGATGTCCTCCTGAGACCCTGTCTCCTCATATGAGGACATCAAAAGTATAAACTAAAGACATGCCAACATGGCATAAGTCTGCAAGTTTTTAGTCTCACTTAACAAAAATAAGACAGCAGGTGATTATAGTGATTAACACACCTTCATCCCCAGAAAGAGACTTTATCGGTAAAATCAGCCATTGCAGTGTTCGGCTGGAAGAGAAACCTGCAGACTCTTGGCTCGGTTTAGAAGATGGACTGCTCAGTCACAGCCTGTCACATTAATATTGCATACTTCCTGCTAGTCTCCTTCTTGACCCGGGGACAGGAGATTTAAGCACTGTCTTTTCACAATAATTCTGATCATTCCTTCACCTGAGAATCTGTCTTGCAATAGTGCTGACGCTTTCCCCACCATCTGTAACCCTGTGAGCCTCATGGGAGTTGAGGAAAATCATACATTCAGCTAATGTCTAAAATATAGACTTGAGGCTGAGAGGTGCCTCGTCGTTGGCTCTGACCTGTGCAGATTCTTCCTCCAGTCGTCTCTTTTCGTCCTCAGAGTCCACCAGTTTCTGTTTGGTCAGCAGCAACTCTTTATTCAGGGCGTCTGCCTTCTCCTCAGCCTGACACACAAACACACACACACACACGACAAAATAACCCATTGTTGATGAGGTCGTTGAAAGTTACACTTGGCCTACTTTCTTCTTCGTTTTCTCTCTACCAGCTCTCTTTTCAAGATAAGTCAAACGTGCATTCCTGCCGAACACGCACACACACTGATGACATTTTGAGGCTGTGTAAATCAAAGTTGTGTGTAAATAAAGGTTTTGTTACATGTATACTGTAAGTGAGTTTTGTTTCATAAACATGGTTTCAATTTCTCTTACGTTATTTCAGTTATTGCTCAATTGTTGCCACTTAGACCGCAAACTTGTGTTTGTTAAGTGTCCTTACAGAAGTTACGACTCACATTTTAATAAATGTGTATAAACACACACACACACACACACACACACACACACACACACACACACACACACACATACATGAAACAGATATTTCTTTCTCTTTGGCTTACGTTGTCGAGGTCTTTGCGCAGGGCTATCTTGCTGCTGACAAGCTCGTGTGCCAGGTCGTCGTTCTCCTGCTCCAAACGCATGTTCGCCTCCTGCAAACGACGGTTCTCCCGCTGGACATGGAGAGAAGGAGAAAGGAGGAAGAGAGCGTGAGAGACAGAGGAACACACACACAAAAAAAAATGAAACAAGACAAAGAGTGGGACGAGAAAACAGAAGAGCAGATCAACAGAGAGAAGTCAGAAAGCATGAAAGAGGAAGGAAAGTGTAGAGATAGAGCAGGGAAAATGAGTTGCAAATGAATGAGTAAGCAGCTCTTCTTGGCTCAGGAGTTTAGAAAGTGGTGCAACAAAACACTGAATGAGACTGAGTGTAAAAGTTAACTGATCAGGTGAGAGCTGAATTACACAGCAAGTTGTCTGTAATGTTTAACAGGTCATAACCTGTTTGTTCATCATTAACTGAGACAGCATTAACAACTGACACATGACAAGTCTGTTCCCAGAGATGACAAGCATACAGGTGGAAAGGATTAAGTATAAATATTACAACATTATGAGTGTTCCTGCTTCCAATGAAATTATATTTATGAATTATGATCATCTGAAATATGCCTTAGCATCTTAAAACGATGAATCTCTGATAACTTGACTGAACCATCATGACTGCAGTCACCTTTATCAAACTGTGGCCTAATGTTTGACTGTTGCTATGAATAGCGATAATACAAACATCTCAAAGTTCCTTGTTTGACATTAAAAAATAGTATCGCTATATGGTTTGGTGGAAGCATTCTTTTAAAAGCAAACAAAGCAGAAGTTCAGTGAGTGTAATTGATGATCGTGTACTGTGTACAGCCAACTCGCTACCCTTGAGATGACTTATGGCATGTACAATTAATGGCTTTTTTGGTGCCATGTAGTTTTTCTTTCCCAAACAAGGACTGTCAAGGTCTACAGCGGGAGGGGAAAAAAGATGTATTCTGTTCAGTGAAAAGTCTGTCAGAACATGGTGCTTGTTTTAACACTATGTAGCAGTAGTTATCTACACCAGCTACAGGGTTTCGTGATCAACTTCAAGACTAAAAAAAGTTCAATTTTAATATATATAAAAATAGAAATTAAAGGGACAGTTCACCTCAAAATCAAAAACACATATATTTTATTTTGCCTTTAGTCCTATCTATCAGTCTAGATTGTTTTGGTGTGAGTTGCCGAGTGTTGGAGATATTGGCTTTAGATATCGGCCTTATCTTGAATATAATGGAACTAGATGGCACTCGGCTTGTGGTGCTCAAAGTATCAAACAGACACATCTGGAAAAACTCAACTATGTATCTTTCCACAAATCATGACCTGGTTGCTCATTATACTCAACTGCTAGCTCACCTAGCATCACTAAGCTAGCTAACGTTACAGCTCAGCTGAGGAGAACGCCATTAATGCTTACATATCGCGCTGTCATCAGCATGAGCCTCTTGTCCATGAGTAGATGCACGCTTCTTTGAGTAACTGGGGTATCATTTTTGGAAAGAGACATTGCTGTGTACGTTTCCATTACATTAGAGAGAAGGCAGGTATCTCCAACACTCAGCAAGCCACACCAAAACAATCTACAGCCCGTCTTCAACAGGGGGTCCGTGACCCCTAGGGGGTCCTCAGAGTTACTAAAGGGGGCCACCAAATGATCTCTAAATAATCGAATTAACTGATCAAAGTTTAAGTAGGTAAAATGCGTCTGAAAATCCACATTAATGTGAATCTAACATATTAGCCAAGATAAATTAGCCTATTCATAACACCTATTAGTTAACAGTACACAACATTTTTGATAGGCTGACTGTTACCCAAGATTCGTTATGCGATCATGTGAGCTAGCTAATGCTACATCACTGTGCGGCACCTGTAATTACTTTTGCATATTAGCCAGTTAGCTGTATTACTATGTCAAATGTACAGACATTCTTGTGTGCCACAATGTATTGTTTCATAACTTCTATACAAACTCTGACACACTGTCCACCGCTAGGCAAACAAGAGAAGACCCAAAAAATACTCAGAACTATCTCAAGTGCAATTCTTTTTTTTCTTCTTCTTCTTTTTTAAAAAATATAAGTAGTAGGGATCCCTGCGGTCTGTCTTTGGGCCAAGGGGTCCTTAGTCTGAAAAATGTTTAAGACTCCTGATCTAGAGTGATAAACAGCACTACAGGTAAGAGATAAAATATATGTTTTTGATTTTGGGGTGACTGTCCCTTTAAGACAAAAGGTGTTGCAGTAATGAAGTTGTTGAAATTTTTGTGCTTCATACACGTAGGTGAATATTTTGGGCTCATGTCTACCTCGTATCTCTCGATTGGAGCCTCCTGTTGCTCCTGCTGCTCCCTCATTGTGTGGTACTCCTTCTCAAATTTCTTTAGCTTCTTCTGGCTGATCTGTTGGACAGTTAGAGCAGAAAAAAATGTTTGGTATTCATCAACTATCGCACACACACATGAAAAATTACACAATTAGTTGCAGTTACAGACATGATGAAACATATGAACATAGACTAGCCCGCTAGTCTTTGGCTCGCGCAGCAAAGGTGGCTGCCAGAGAAGAATCTTTCCCATCTTTTGTAAACAAACACACAAAACTGATAATCTTTGCTGGACTGTGGCGTTCGTTGGTTCAGTCCAGTGTTTAAATAGGATGCAGTGGAATATGTAAAGAGATTACAGGCTCAGTTTGCTACTGTTCATTTCTAACAAGACGATACATTGAGACATCGCTGTCCACACAGTCCAGAGTAACTCGCGCTACCTTACTGTTTTGTTTAGTTTTTTAAAAAGTTCTTATATTTGTGCACACATTAAAATCATCAAGCTTTAAAATAAACAGAAATCAAAGATTACAGCATTTCATGTCTGAAAAGAGCAGTCTAAGGGCCTGTGAACTAGTTTCTCCAGGCAGGTGAAACAAAACTGTTCAGCACACTCTGTTCATCATCTCGTTGTAGAACTGATGTTCACAGTTCATGCTCGGTGATACACCTCATACTGCCCCAACCAGCGAGACAGCTTCCATACAATGAACACTATGTGCCTGATTTTCAGCATGAAGGAGAGACTTGCGTGTCCATACTGGGGGTTTTCATGGGATAGTTCAATTTCTTTAAAGTGGGGCTGTATGAAGAACTCATAAATAGTGAGTGTATAGGCACAGTCACACATGAGCATAATTAATATTGGCAAATATTCGCCTCCCCTTCACTTCCATTCAATGCAAGCGAAGGGGAGAGTAAAACATTTGCTCTCATTAGCAAAGCAAATTTGCATTATGTGAAATCAACTTTGGTGAATTTCAATTAGTGATGTCACAGCCCCAACCAACAGCAAAAAAGTATGTGTTTGACCAGCTGATATTGTATGATACTGGCCATGAAAACTACAAACTGGCCCACATGAGAGATGCTACCTTGCTCGCAGTGAGTCAGGAGACAGACATAGAACATAAGAAAATGTACCAATAATATCATATGTTGCGGTATGTATTAGCAAGATTAAGTGTTCAAATTATTCTAAATATAGCATACACTTAAACTGATACTGATTTTTTAAAAATTTTTTTAATTTTTCAAGGCAGCTTAGATATATGTTTTGCTGCTGCCCTTGTCCTCAGCAGTATTGGCTATCTTGCGTGGGTACTCCTAACTGCTTCTCCAAACTGGGGGCAAACCGACCACCATCTACCACAGGTGATACACTGACTACAGACAAGCGCCTCGTACAACCCCACTTCAAAAAATCTGAATCATTTATTTCTTTATTTTTACATTTATTATTTCCTTAATGCAGCTAGTTACGGCTGCAACATCAGTGCACAGCTGGTCTTTGTATTGATGTTCATGTCACAACCTCAGGTTTAATATTACACTACAGAAGATCCAAGTACTCCCAGCGCTCTTCACCTAATGATGTTGGCAGAACTGGGACAGTGTGGCCCACATGTTGTCCTGCTCTAAGTGTGTCTCTGCATGTGTGTGTGTACTTGTACATGGGGGACAGACAGAAGGAAGGAAGGAAAAGTACAAGAGATGTTTTTTCCTCATTTCTCTCGCAGCCCTGACGGACAGCTGGGTCTCCAGAAGTTACTGCTTAAAAAAGCAATTAGGAACACGGAGCAACCACGGCTCTCTCAAGTACAGCCATAATTTATAGACATGAAATATTTCTCATCGTACAAGTCCTGGATCAATTATATATTAGGAAATTACCTGTGCAGTACCATCAGTACTGTTTGCTGAAAGTACCCTAGCAACTAGAATAGGCATATAGTAAAACCACCTGCTCTCTCTCGGGTGATTTGCTCATCATTCTCCGCTCTTCTGAACCTAAAAACCTATTTAAAGCTTTCGTCATGTGGAGAGCTGCAGCTGTATAAATGTACCTCTGCATACATGCTCACACAGTTTGTACTAGAGAGAAGGAAGGGAGCTGTGACATGAAAAAAAAACAAGACAGGTAAACAAAGTTCAACTCCAAGCAGTCTTGATTTCCATTTAAATCCCCTGGGTAATTTGCATATATTAGCTTTAGAAGTCAAAAGGTTGGCAGACAATAGGATAAAGTAGGTGTAACAACTACAGCCCAAGACAAAACGACCCGAGTTTGACCCAGAGATTGTCTCCTGAATAAATTGTGTGACCTGACAGTAGATTTAAAATATATTTGTCACATATTCACTTCAAAATTATTCAAATTCTCAGGACCTTTGACCACAACAGTTGAAACTTTTTCCTCCTCATACATCTCCTAAAACACTGGTTGTCAAACTATGGTGCTTTTACCACTGGTTGTACGTGAGCTCCCTCTAGTGGACATATATTTTTGATTAATTATAAAGCTATCAAAATACTTTGTTCTGAATAAAAATACTTAATCTACAGGATCACTAATATGCTATTTTAATTAAGTTCTGTCCTTCCTGTAATACTGTTGTTTCCATATCAGCCTGCTACGTTGTCACATTTATGAAAGCAGCGTGCACCTACGTCCATAAGTTACGAGCTAAACTGTGACAGCAAGATAGTGAGCGAAGGTAAAATTAAGGGTTTAAAAACTCTGCAATTGTGGCTCCAAACTGGGAGGGTTAAGAAGAGAAATGCAAATCAGCACCAGAATATTTCAAGCAGCCCTGTTGAAAGTGAAGTGGACGAGAATCAACCAAGTGTAAGCTCTAGGGGCTACTAGCCAGTGGCTAGGAGGGGGCGGACCCTGCGGTGATTGAGAGTTGTGCGGAACATTTAAGTGCCAGTTCTTGTGCTATACCTTTGTACAGCGTGGCTGACACCAGTCAACAATAAATTATCTTCTGATTAGGAATAAACCTGCCTCCTGCATAAACTGTTAGTAGCCGATAAGGGTGGCCTAAGCTACTGTACTTTAACATTGGTCATATGGTGGTACATGGAAAGCATAATATTTTCTGAGGTGATACTTGTTCAGAGGGTTTGAGCACCACTCTACTAGAACTCACAGTCAGACACTCACAATTACTGCCCTATAGTTGAAATATAGATACCCCATTTATCGGTTCCTTAACTGTATGCTTAGTTACACTTAGTTTGTCTTTCCTCCTGGTGAGATAGGATCACCATAATCCCAATACTGATTGTATGGTTTCTTGCTAATTCCTCCATAAATAAGTGCAGAAATGAATGCAGAAATAAATAAAAGAATAAATACCAAAATAAAATAAATAAAGACAGAAATGCAGAGGTTAGGACCTCCTCCCTCACTAACATACAGATACAGAAATACAACAATAAATGTAATTGTACAAAAATGTAGAAATCAGATTAAGATATTTATTTTATGTCTGGTTTAATTATAATATTTTTCTATTTATTCATTTATTTATTTATGCATGTATTTATTTCTGTATTTATTTATTATTTTATTTATTCATACATTTATTTATTTATTTAAGTTATTTATTTTTCCATTTCTCTGTTTAAATACACACTTATTTATTGATTGATTGATGAGCCCTTATATGGACTTTTTGGAAACGCATGATTTTGAATAATTTGAAGCTTTTCGCAAATTATGCACTGCTATATTTAATTTAATTTAATATAATTTTATGTAATTTATACAATTTTGTTTATGTACTTTTATCATAATTTTTATTATTTAAATTATTTATTTTATTTTACTTTACTTTTATTTAATTTTATTTTATTCTTGCTAGGGTTGTGGATATTCTTATTTTCTTTGTTGAAATGTTGCTGTTAATGTTTTATGTTTAAAAACTCAATAAAAAGGATTATTTAAAAAGATTGATTGATAAAAAAAAGAAAAAAAAAATTAAGATTATTTTTCTCTGGCTCTTGCCTTTAATGGATAGGATAGTTAAGTGTGTTAAGGAGGAGAGAGAGAGAGGGAGTGACAGGCAGCAAAGGGTCACAAGCCGGAGTCGAACCTGGGCCGCTGCAACGAGGACAAAGCCTTTAGACCTGCTCTAACCACTAAGCCACCAACGCCCTGATTGATTGATTAATTGATAGTGAAGTTATTTATTGTCCTCCATAAGAACCAGGAGGTTTGGCCTTAACTCCTGGTATACAAGTAAAGCCAATATAGTTCTCCATCACTCGGAGCCCTTTTTAGCTTTAAAATATACATGGATATATCCAGAGGGAGGTCGTTCAGAGAACAGTCAAAACTTTAAATCGTGTTTAATACAGCACTGTGAGATACTGACAGTAAACCTGGCAAATCTGAGCTCAAACAGACAATAAAGTTAGAGCACCTGGCAGCACGAAGAGATTTATGCTCCAATCAGAAGGCAGTATCTGCAGTCAATGAGGGCACCAGTAATCTAGTCAGGTAATCCCTCTATAGTGACATCCAAGCTTCAGATTAGCCTACCTTGATTCAGATTTAATTCCCAGCTCCAACACTGCCGTTCTCACTGAGGTCAAATTAGTTCTTGGAATTATTTTCTCTTTCCACATAATGTCCTGGAAGTAGCTTCTCAAAGCAGTTTGCAGTAAATGGAGGGTCTGTATACTTCTATCTGTGTAACTACCTGCAGGTATGTTGTTGAAATGGGTACAAAGAGCCCCTTACATACAAGTATTAGCTGAGATAAATAATTACAAGAAGCCTACTTGAGGAGAAATGTGCTTTTATAGTGTTTTGCTTCCCATCTGAGAGGCCTCATCAGCCTAATTGTTCAGAACTGATGCCGCAAAGATGAGTACTAACACATCTTCAAGACTGCACTCCAAATCCAATCGCCTCTGTTTTTGTTCCACTAGGTTTTCTCTCTGCAGGATTATTCTCCACACCGGCGCCTTAACAGAGTTTGAGCTTATAAATATCTCTGCCCAAAGTTACCATCAAAGTCAGGCCCCCTAAACTAGGCTGTTCAAAACAGGTCAGGACACAGGTGTGTGTGTGTGTGTGTGTGTGTGTGTGTGTGTGTGTGTGTGTGTGTGTGTGTGTGTGAGTGAGACAGAAAGAGAGAGGTGTGTTCACTGCACCTGGTAAACTTGATTTAAAGTTCAAAAGTGGCCCCTGCTGGTATTTAAGCAGCACTGCTGGACTACAAAGAGGATATATTCAACCCATTACATTTTATCTGGGTCATGTGATGAGTAGACACTCTGTGTTTTCTGTTTTAAATATTCCAAATCCATTACAACTGTCTAAACATCTTACAGACCATTAGCTTTAACATATAAGGGACGTATTTTCACTCAAAATGGAAATTACGTTACTAGATAAATACAGAGCCTAACCTGAAGTCTCAGAGGTTTGTATAGGGGATGAACCAGTGCTACTTAGCTTACAGCCAATGGATGAAATGTGGCCTGTGGTAGGTTATCAGGTGCCCCTCCAACCATTTTCTAATTTACAATAAAATTAAAGTTATTCGCACTGGGATTTTTTGGACTCTAAAAGTAAATAAATAATGTGTCAAAGTGTACAAAAAAGCTTCAAAACAGAGGTCCAGGCTCATCCCCGACTGCCCTCAAATACTAGAAACACTGTTGTGTACACCTGACCAGTTTGGGGTGGTTGCAGCTGGCCCCCGCTTCCTGTCATTTTGCAAAAGTGGCCCCTGAGCCAAGCACGTTGAGTAACTCTGCTCTAAACTCACCTTCATGCTGCAGGCCAGCTCCATCAGTTTCTTTGCGTTTTCCTCAGAGCGATACCTCTTTGGAACAGGGACACGAAAGAACTTGAGTGCACCCTCGAAGTCTGTTTGGATCAGATCGTCTTTTGATGTCTAAAGAGGGAGGGATGGGAGAACATGAGGAACACATTTACACAATGAGGAACACATTTACACAATCAGGAAGAGTCTGCTGGGTGGACATGTATTTTCATTATTGTAATATGAAGCAGCACGATCCTCAGTGACTGAAACAATTTTCTGAACTATATATGACACAAGTTTGTGACTGACTTAAAGGGACAGTTCAACCCAAAATCACAGACATATTTTTCCTCTTACGTGTAGAGCTATTTATAAGTCTAGATTGTTTTGGTGTGAGTTGCAGTGTTGGAGATATCAGCTAAAGAGATGTCTGCCTTCTCTCAAATATAATGGCACTCAGCTTGTGGTGCTCAAAGCATCAAAAAAATACATTTTGAAAAACTCAACAGCAATGTCTCTTTCCAGAAATCATGACCTGGTTACTCAAAATAATCCACAGACCTTGTTGTGAGAAGTTTCATGTAGGAACTATTTTCTTTCTACCAAACGACACCCGCCAACCATATCACCAAGCAGAAGGAAGCGTGCATCTGCTCATGGACAAGACGCTCATGCTAGTGCAAGATGTAAACATTACTGGCATCCTCTCAGCTGAGCCGTAACATTAGCTAGTTCAGTGGTGCTTGCTGAGCTAGCCGTGAATAGATAGCACTACAGATACGAGGAAAAATATGTATTTCTCATTTAGGGTGAACTGTCTCTTTAAATCCGGAAACAATCATAAGATAAAAGTTTCTCCAAAGTATCGCTCTTTCGAGGCCAAACTCAAACTGGGGTCACACTGCGGCATGTGTCTGCTCACATGCGCAGACATGTTTAAATTTTCATGATTTAATTGTCTCTTGGCGCTTGTTGTACCTTTCTGCTTCTGCTCAGAGCTGTGACTGCTTGTGTTGTTGTTGTGTGTGCATGTGAGTGTGTATTATATTTTTGTGAGTCAGCTTACCTTCAGGAGTGCCAAGGCCACGTTGAAAATCACACTGATGCCCTGAAAATAAAGACACATTTTTAATGGTGGACTGAGGAATCATGTCACTGAGTATGCAGTGTGTGCACAAACGGTACAAACTGCTCATTTTTTCCGTGTAACTGACTTACTTTAGAATATAATTTGCCATCAATGGACACATATATTTCCAGATTCATTAAAATAAAAAGGAGAATGTATAAACTACATACAGAAGATAATCAGACCAAGTTGAAAAACTACAATCTTAATATCTCTCCACAGAGGCTCAGGATTTGGCTGGCCAACATTAAGACATCCAGAGACACTCCAGTTGTTTTGCCTGGACCACCCTGCGGAAAGGTCAATCTTCCCCTCAGTCTGAGGTTACATGTGATTTGAAGCAGGCTTCTCTCTCTGTACTTGGGTCTGTCCATCACATCCTAGATCTTGAACAGTCTCCCAGTTCCTGCCACTGCGCCGATGCATCATCACAGCATCACTGTGCCCTGCATTACTCAGGTGATTAATGGGGCATGGTTTTTACGAGATGTAGAGCTCAACGTTCAGGCCAGAAAACTATCTTTGTCTCATCATACTAACTACTCTCTGAGGCCGTTAGGTGGATAAACTTTTCACTGACTTTCTCCTAACTGCCAGCTCTTGGAAGAGTCTTCATTGTTCCAAATGTTTTTATTTCATACTTATCACTTCAAACGTAATTATTTTCACTGTGCTTGAGTGCTTGAATTTGCCACAGTCAACAACTCAGTCAGTAACACAGAGAAAATCAATACAAATAGGATGCACGTGAGCTCAGTTTAAAGTGTCACAGCGACGGGTTCCTTAGAATACTTATGTATTTCAGTTTCATTACTTTTCATTAGTTGTGTTTCCGACCTAACGTAGTGCACATTTAAAAGAGTTTTCAGAAAAACAAAATAGAAATGTATGTGCTTTTCTGTCCACTACTGTTATGTGAGTATTGGGAGGGAGTTGGTTCATCAAAATAAGCAGCAAGTGGCGCTAATTCTTCACAACAAGATGACTTAATTAAAACAGCGCCAGCCAAACCTCAAATGAAGGACAACAATAGATGTATAATTATGGGGCACACACTGGACAATAGAAATAGAGTGTTTTGAACAATTAATATTACAGCTCTGTGCTCTTAGAGCAGCACTGGTGACAACCCTGTGTGCGCATAAGCATGTTAAAAGCCATCAACAGACGACAAAGACAGCTTGCAGTGGCTTATGGAATATGTAATCATGGTACATCGTGACTGGTTTGTTTCTGGCGTTTCCCTTCAGGTTTTTTATGCACATTGAAACAGGTAGATGGAAATGCAACCATCAGTACATGTCTAATAGTATGGGAGACTGTGATTACATATTCAACATCACTAAAAGTGCATTTGTTCATATTTTCACAAGTATGTGTAAATTGCAGACAGTAAAGTTGCATTGTGTCTTTTGTTACCAACCTCACACAGTAGCAGGTCAATGATATGGAAGACCATGTAAAGAGGGAACTTGGCTGTGAAGAGGGTGAGGAACCACTGGGAGGCATACATGTGTGCCTCCAGACCCACATTCAGGAAATGGGTGTACAGGTCTGGTATATATTCCTGTTTAAGACAGAGAGAAAGCAAATGATGGACGGACAAAATTAATACAGAGACAGGAGCACAGAGATGTAGACAAGTAGAAGGATAAGAAAAGGTGAGACATAAATTAATAGAGGTACTGAATCAAAAAGTTAAAAGGTATATGATGCAGGATAACTCTCTCAATCATCACTTATGACCCACTATAAGTGTGTGGCCATCTATTTATCTGCAGAGATCCTACCCTCTGCCTGTACTGTCTTATTTTCTTCTGATTTTGCTGTGTATGGGATGGTCCTGGGCACAGCGCACAAGTGAGGTCGGGATTTTATAAAAAAGTAGCAACCATGTGCCAGACTGTGAGCAGAATGCATCCAAAAGGAAGCTACAAAAACTGTGTACAAACAGGCCCAAAAAGAAGGCAAATATAGCAAGGTGAAACACCAACTGGACAAGGCTTCTTCCAAAACAAGAGTGAATCTGGGGTTGTTTTTCTACTTTTACTTGTGAGCTCTGAAGGAGAGGAAGGCTGATGAAGAGCAATGAGGAATGGGCCTATTATCTGATGGACAGGTAGGTTCTAGCGGTTAGCTTAGTTACAACAAATGTAACATTACTACAATGGTAGCTTTAAGGAGGAGGGGTCAAGTCTAAATGTTGTTTTTACAAACAGTAACTATTAATTCCTGCATAGGACACCTTTAAACACAGAAAGACAGGAAGTAGCACCAGTCAACTCAGTTATTAGACCAGTTGTACACACAGTGTGATTATGCCTGAACACGGTGAAGTTGACCACTGCTATGATGTACAATCAGAGGATGTGGTTAAGACCTGCAAATTTCACACACACATACCTGCATGAGTCTCTCAAGTTGGAAGAATTTGCAGTGCAGATCTTCAAAGTTCTGCTTGAAAAGGTCCCTGAGCCCGTAATCAAACATGATCTTGACCAGCACGCTGAAAGCTTGCTCCTCTGGCATCTGAAGAAGAAAACCAAGAACTTTAGTAACTAGTATCACTCCACTTCATATCCTAATAACACAGGATTCAGATTCCCTTACTTAAAGCTTTCCCATTTATAAAACTACCTGAGCCTATTGAATAGATCCTTATATTGTTTTTACACTTTGCACACCTCTCCCTACTCCATCAGCTTGTAAGAAAACATTGACACTGTTTGTGCACTAGGTGGCAGTGTTGACACATCCCTGAACTGCAGGAGTGCTTAATGGAAAGCCAGTGTACCATGGCAGACACATTATATATTATTCATAAAAATAAAATGTGGGTGTCCCACCTCAAATGATGGAGGAAGAATCTAGACCTTTACTTAAGTTAAAGTACCAACACCACACTGTAAAGATGCTCAATCACAAGTAAAGGTCCTGCTTTCTAAACTGTCTCTAACCTACTTAAGTAAAAATATTTGAGTATGGTTAGAAGTTTATTATCATATATGATGTTTTGATGTTTTGAATTAACCTTACTGCTGCATTAATGTGTGTTGCATGTTACAGCTGTAGAAGTGTGTTGTTGTGTTGATTTTAACTCCCTCATATACTCTTGGGTAGATTCATCTACAGCAATGCATCATATTCTTTCAGATATTTAAAGAATATGTTTGTTGCATCACTGTCCTGTGAGAACCACATATCTCTAAAGATTGAACTTTTCATGGTGTCAGAAGAACAGCCTCGTTTTCAGCTTCATCGTGCAGCATTTTCCAGCTGCTCCAAGAGGGTTTTTAAATATTTAGCTTCAGAAGTAGGAGCATTTTCCCAACACAAAAAGGAAAATGTCATCCTTTAGTTTATCAGGAACATTCCAGATCAGCACATCTGGAGATAAATGGTTGTCCCTGGACAGGATAGGTCTTTTGAAAAGTAACTAGAGCTGTAAAATAAATGTGTAGAGTAAAGAGTACAATATCTACATCTTCTAATGGAAGTACCTTGAATTTTTACTTGAGTAAATGCATTTAGTTACATTCCACCGCTGCCTACCTCATACCCAAAATCTGTCTCAAACTGTTCTTGTGCAGTAACAGAACATCATGCCTATCATATCTTACACTGAATATACTAAAGACAAGACATTCAAAGTAAGCCAGGCCAGTCCTCCAGCACTGCAGAATGTCAGAAAAAAAGATACAGATGTCACATAAAAACAAAACAGTCCCTCTCAGCTCTTGAAAGTGGATTAAAAAGGATAGGGTAGGATTGTTGTTGAACTCACGTGCAGCAGCAGCACAGCAGCCAAGAAGGATTGTCCCTGGCAGTAGCCAATCTCCTCGTCATAAACAGAGTAAGCCTGAAGGAGAGCACAAAGGCAAACGGGCACACGGTTAATAAATAACTTTCACAGTCAATTCAAAAATGGATGGAGGGGGGAATAAATGATGATATGATCCTTTGCTAGTGAAGCCTGCAGCTGATTCAAACCAATATTTTTACAGGTACATTCAACAGTATTCAGGTGATTCTTCAACTTCTGTGATTTTTGTGTCCCTGACAGAAACAAGAAAGGCAAACTACACCTATTAGTTTTTATTTTTGTCACACTAAGTCGACACCAAAAGGAACAGACAAATTAAGTGTCATAATTTTTTATCACAAAAGACACATTCACACCTACGGGCAATTTAGAGTCACCAATTAACCTGCATGTCTTTGGACTGTGGGAGGAAGCCGGAGTACCTGGAGAAAACCCACACTGACATGGAGAGAACAAACTCCACATAGAAGGGCTCCCCCACCACAGGTTCAAACAAGGAACCCTCTTTTTAAAGTAAGGATAAAAAGAGGTGATAAAGTAACGGTTGAGAATCAAACAGAGAAAGGATAATAGTAAATAAATAGAGGGGGAAATATAAAGTAAGCTAGTATGATAATGCATAAACACACATGCATGCATAAACCTACATATCTGTCCATATTTACACCCGTACACAAATGTAGACAAAAGAAAAGAAAGAAATTACTCTTTAAAACCCTTTAGGGCAGAATCCTTCATCACTGTTTGAATATGATCCTCACATGTACTCCATTTATTCCACTACTTTAAAAATTCTTGCTCTTGATTTCTGATTCTACAGGTTATTCTTTCCATTTCTGAAATGCTGTTTACATTTATCTTCCACTTATTAAATGATGATTGAGAGGGTTTTAACCAGTCCCTCATCATCTGTTTTCATGAATCAGAGCCTGTTTAATTCAGACATTTTTCATGTAATATTGCCTTCCTCTTTTCCATGGAAAGCACACCTGTCCCTCTGGGTTACTGTCATTTCCACCTCACGCCACAAAATGTCAAAACAAAAGTCAAGGAGGTTGTTTCTTTTTCAGAGTTTGAATACTTTGTGACCACAGCAATAGTCCTGTGACAGGACATCGCTAAGGGAAAGTTAACTCCATGAAGGGAACTAAAATAGGAAGAAATTGAGGTAAATTCTTTGTAAAATCAATAATGTGATTACTGGCTGTCATTTCCAAACTGCTCATATTTCCTTTGAATGTACAATTATGAAGAAAAACACTTTTGACATAGTGCATTTCTTGTATATTTAATGCTAACACTAAAACTGACAACAGCAGGCCAACATATGATTTTTAAAAAATGTGACAAACTATCATTCATACAACAGTCGATCCCATCTCCGTTTATTGTGATGGAAAAGACATATGGTAATGGAAATAACAATCTCAGTGTTTTATAACTGAAATATTGCATCAATACATTTCTCTGAATATGTGTTGGTTTCTCTAAAATGTTCCAGACATAAATGGACCATCGTTGAAGAATGACCCATTTATGATTTCAAATGATGCAATTTAATATGAAAGAGAGTAGAATAGCCAAAGTCAAAACGTTGTGGGTAATTTCAACAAAAACACCAAAATATTTTTCTCTCAGGAGCTGGCAAACCGGCCCGGGGCAAGTTCAGTGTCCGTAAATACTGAACTTGTATTTGACAGGTAGTGAAAAAGATGGCTCAAGCTACACTGGAAGCTTTACACTGCTTTAAATCAAACAGAATACAGAGAAGTAGAGAAATTACACACACACAAATACAGACTGACGTTGCAAACCACACGTCATATCAGTCAAATATAACTTGTATAAATATTTAGGTCAAGAACTCAGAGCAGACTTGTTTGGCTACAGAGCACTTGAGTGATATTGCACAAATCGCTCAGAGTAATATCTGGTCATTTTTATTCCCTTTTTAGAAATCTGAAGTTGTTGAAGTTTGTATTCTGTATTCTATCAAACATACTTGGCTGGATTGTGAGGGGCCTCATTACGGGGTTTAAAATAGCACTATAAGAGGACATAGATGAGTTACGTGTCTGAAGTGAGGCACAAAAGAAGTAAAAATGACCATTAGACTTTATAAAAGTCAAACAGAGAGGAAAAGACAAAGAGAGGGGACATGAAGGGTCGGAGAGAGATGCTGGCATCGAGGAAATGGCGCAAATGTGAGGGGAGAGAGCAAGAGAGAGTCGTGGCCTACTGAGCTACAAACACAAATAATGAGAACAAGTCAAACGGACAAAGTGTGGATCAATCCACACACAGAGGAGAGGGTGGGCCCACTGAATTATTCAAACACACCTGAGGAGGTGCTTGTCTGGGAGAGAGATGGATGCCCTCACCTGAGTTATACATAATGAATGACACGAAAACAGCGAGCAAACTGCAGCCAGGCCACTCGTGTGGGATTGCGGAACTATATGGGCTGAAATTTGCCTCCACTGTATGTGCACGTGTTCATTCTCATGAGAAAGAAATGTGCCACTTCAAGATCAATACATATTTTGTGACAAGTTGCCAGGTTTGTGTACATGCGTGTGTGTGTGCTGCGCCGCTGTGTGAGGGTCAGCTGTGCAGCAGGACTGATTATAGCAGAGTCTAGTTTGTGTGAGTTTGTTCGATTGGAAACTTATGTTGCTTTTCTTGACAGGTACTGAACTCGCTGAACCACCCAGAAACAGAGCGGCTGTTCAGGTAATTAATGAACAGTTGCCTTTAGCGCTGACAACTCTCACTACTGCTCTACAAACTTTGTCATCAGACCTACTGTAAAGCAGGTCATTTATACAATGATCACACTGTATCAGAGGGAAACATGTGATTCCATTTCACATGCATATTGCTTTGATAGGCTCTAGCGATGAACATCAGTGCTTCCAAAAAGACGAATTGTTTGTCTCCAATTACAGTTTTATAAGGCGAAATCATCCACAGAAATAATGTGATTATAAATGTGTGTCAGGGCCGTAGTATTCATAACAAATTCCTCCCGAAAAACACTCGTGACAGAGGTTGAATGTTATAAACTAATCCGTGGCAGACGGGTTGTAGAAATTCCACCAAGTTTACTTTTTATTTGCTGTTTGTTTCCATGTTTATCAATATTTTACAGATGTATTTTCAGGTGCATTTGTTGCAACTCCATGCAAATTAAAGGGCCTATCCCAGCTGACACTGGGCGAGAGGTGGGGTACACCCTGGACAGGTCACCAGACTATCACAGGGCTGACACATAGAGACAGACAACCATTCACGCTCACATTCACACCTACGGACAATTTACATTTACATCACACCAGGATAAACCAGGAACTTGGTTTGATTGGGCGGGGTATGCTGAAAACTTTCACACCTTCATTCGGTTCGGTTCACTTTCACACTGCACTTTCTAAAGCATGCCTAACCACCTGGACAACGTCACACAGTTACAACAGCAGAAGAGAAACAGAAAAAAAGCATGAGGAAAAAGAAAACCTGGTTCATCGACTGTCCAGGACCGAAAACGGAAATCCATCCGCTTCAGCCGGCTTGATCACAACAAAAACACCACACAAAAAAGTGCATTGCGCTCTACGTCACTTCCTCTATTTAGTTTGCTGGATAGTCCGTTTGCAATTCCCACTGTAAGCGAACCACGCCAGGGTTCAATTGCAAGTGAACCAAGACCCCCAGTTTTCAAGCAGACCAGGGTTCACTCGTTTGGTCCGCACCAGAGTTCGAAGGAGCGTTCACACTCCGAACAACCCGAACTATCCGTGGAAGCGGACAAGGGTTAGTTAGCGGACAAAATAGCACCAATGTGAATGCGTCATAGAGACAGACAACCATTCACGCTCACATTCACACCTACGGACAATTTAGAGTCACCAATTAACCTGCATGTCTTTGGACTGTGGGAGGAAGCTGGAGTACCAGGAGAAAACCCACGCTGACACGAGGAGAACATGCAAACTCTGCACAGAAACCTCTTGCTGTGAGGTGCCAAGCACAAAACATAAATGTAACCGATAAATACATTTGATCTAATTTTAAATTTTAAAGTTTTTTGCTCCTGAATCCACCCTTCTGCTGGGATCAGGATAATCCTGATTTTGGGATACAGAGATATCCAAATCCTACTAAAAAGTTTTTAACAACACAAACTAACAGTTGGATCCAGATCACAACCAAGACTGAATATTGTGATCTACTCAGATACCTCTTTCTTATTTTTCTTTTGGACAACCCATTTTCAAGATCTGATCTAATCTAATACCTGAATGTCGATCAGTTTGCATCTCAACAACTGGGCCCAGATAAAGACAATACATGCTTGTTTCTGCAATTGCTCTACAAGAGGTTTACACCTCCTGTGGCTTACAGACAGCTGTAGCTGTTTATGAAGTTTTGTATTCCTTTTAATTTGTCATGTTTGACTGGCTCCATAATGTCCTGTGTTGACTTTGAAAATGTAATTTAAACATCCTCTAGCATCGGTGTGTGTGTGTGTGTGTGTGTGTGTGTGTGTGTGTGTGTGTGTGTGTGTGTGTGTGTGTGTGTGTGTGTGTGTGTGTGTCACCTTGCAGATCTTGTAGAGGGAGTCTTGTCCATCTCCTCCAGTGTCTTTGAAGTAGTCATGAGCTGGGAATGTCCTGTTAATGTCCCTGGTGATGGCACTGTCCTGAGGGGACTCCTAATAATGAGACAAAGGAGGGCAGACAAAAAGATCAAGGTGAATAAAAGAAGTGTGGATGGTGTGTCACAGAGAGGGAGATTCATCCAGTAAAGAATCCACAAGAAGTTTTATTAGACAGCTGCTGGGAAAAAAATCCCCCGAGGTCCAGCAGCGGTCAGTGTTTCTCAGTGTGTGGTGCCAACACGCTGTTGAGATTTACAGTGCAGGTCAGAATGAACTACGGGTGGCACAGAGTGTTCTCTTCCACAGTACAGGCTGTGCATCTCTCCCTGTATCTCTATTAGTCTTATTCTGTCAATTTTAGCTCTAACGGTAATTAATTTGAAACCTGACAGGTAATTATTATGTTACTAAAGCTTAGATAAAGAGAACTAACAATAGTTACTTATAAAAAAGATTTGACAAACGGTGAAAAAGGAAAACTGACAACGACAAAGAAATCATGTAACACAAAGAGAGATTCATATTATCTAGTTTTAAGTTTTCACTGACACAAATAACATACTGACAATTCTCCCATCACCAGTCGTGGGACTAAAAATGTCAAGCATTGCCTAAAATGGAGACACTTTGTGAAATATAATTTACTTATGACATACTGCACGTAACTCTTTGCACTCGGTACTAAGAAAATCGCTGATACATTGCTCTACTTGAGAGGAATATCAACAAGGAGGTCGTTTAGAAGAAAAATAACCAGAGACCGAAATACTGTATTGTGTAACAGCAGGCTGATAAGAGGGTGTTTGGCTTTCATCGTCACACCTTCTACCAACAGCAATCTGAACTGTAACAGAATGAATCAACAAGACATTTTGCCTGGAGAGTGTAATGGATGGATGATAAGGACAGAGTTGTTTGGAGGTGAGAATGAAAATGTATGCACCAGGACAAAAAAAAAAATCACACGGGAAAAAAGCTATCAGCAACATAACATGAGGGATCAAGGGTGTTGTTTTGCTGTGTATGTGTACTTTTTTCTTAAAAGCACAAACTGATATGATCCTATTTGGGCTGAGTGATACACAAATCTATAATGAGAATTGGATACAGGGCCTTGTTTATTCTTATGAAAGTTGCTCAGTGGTGCAGGAAGCCAACAAAGTTCATCTTCCTGGGTATAAAATTACCTGCATCTACTGCATTGTTGGGCCCATACAGTAAGTGCCCTATAGACTCTGCTGCTATTTTCCAGTTTAGCCCTCCTCTGACTTAAATGGGGATAAAATCGTTCAGTCATGCGGCTCTTCTAGACCTTTGAAATGTTATCTGACTGAAAGGATCAAATCCCAATGGTGAAACAAGTTGATTTTTTTTGTAGGGGTTGTGACGACTGATTTACAGATGTCTCTTTCCCAATGTAAGTCTATTTGAAAAAAGTCCTGGTGTCACATGACGGACTTAGAAGTAGTAGTTACATGGTTTGTCCACACATCTTCCCACTGGCAGCACAGAAGATCTATACAGCCAGCACAGTTTCAAGTTTCACCAAAGATAAGTGTCACCATTTCAGTATCTGACTAAATATCTCTTCTGTTACTGAAGTATGACGTTAACTAATGGCCAGAAAAGTGTTTTATGCAGAATATTATAATGTCAGAGTGAAGTTGACCTTTGATCTTTTGGATATAAATGTTTATATCACTTAATCATTATATCTTTTTAGACATTTGTGTGAAGTTTTGTTATAATTACCATAAAGTAATGGCCAAAAACATGTTTTTTGAGTTGCACTGACCTTGACCTTTAATCTTTGACCACCAAATTCTAATCAGTTCATTCTATAGTCCAAGCGAATGTTTGTGCCAAATTTAAAGAAAATGAGAAAAAATTCCCTCAAGGCATTCTTGAGATATCGACTTCACAAAAATGGGACACATGTACATCGAATATTATGTTTTCAGTTTCAGACAACCAGAAATATAATGCCTCTGGTTACAGCTATCATCAGCGCGGAGGCATAAAAAAAAAGATAATGTGTCGACACGAGATCAGAAGAGATTGTTTACAGTAAAGAAACACCGATACAAGTACAGAGGCATGTCCATATTCCCAACTGCATACAATATATACACAAGCCCGGGGCAACATACTTCTCTGGGATATCCCTCCACTGTGATGACAAAGCACAACACAGTGGAAATACCACACACCCACACACACAGCCACAGATCAGTAACTACTCTACTAACAAAGATTAATCACCCCTCATTTCATTATTGATGCTCAGTGTATTTGGAACAAACAGCTTGTAAATAAGTAATGCTACTCCAAGACACCCCGGCCATTACATGACAAATCAAACACACACAAACACATCTTTATATAGTGTTTGTAGGTGAAGTGGCTCTGAAGTTTGGACTGTATGTCATGTGATGTAGTGTGAAAATGGGGCATACATTTAATTTCGCAGGCAGAAATCTGTTTTGGCAATCTTTGTAGACCAGTGCTGCCACCCTGTTTTCATACCATAAGTGAATAATGAGAAAGTCGGCAAGAGCAGAGGAGGGTTTCCATTCAATCAACAACTAGTAATGATAATGCCTCACCAAGTTTGTGTTAAATGAGCAAATTAATGTGATCCTCCATTGATCCGTGTAGTAACATTTTCCACTACGTCAGAGAGCACTCCTTTAGTTTTTCAGCATCCTGTGCCTTGTTCAAAGGCACTTTTGCAGGACTGACGCTTACTACCAGTTCTTGCAGGGGCTTAAAATCCCTACTAAGAAAACCAAAGTGCATGTAAGTTAGAGCAGAAGTCCTTGAATTTAAATCACCAATATTTTTTTTTAAAGTTTCTTGTTCTCTTTGTAGCTAATTATACCCTCTTGGTCTCTCTGTTACTGTACCCATCAACTCCCTCCCACTCCTTTATCCAAGGTTTCTGCTCCAGCTCCCACAGAGGAAGACAGTGAAACAAAAATAATGCGAGTAAAAGAAGAAATGCAGGAAGAAAGAAGTACTAAAACAAAGTGAGCTAATGGGGATCAGAGGCCAACAACAGGGGGCTATTTTTTCAAGTCTATTCCAAAACTTCCACCACACCCTGTAAGTCATGGATGCTTAAGGAAGTTTGAGTAATGTTGATTGTTAAGAGTAATTTTGGTCAGAGAATGACCTGTCCCTCAGTTGTTATACAGTTGGTGTTTACACAGTATTATACAAATGGTGCATTAATCTATTGGTCAATCAACAGAAAAATAATCATAACTATTAATCTAACCAAAACATTGAAAATTGCTGCAATTATTCTGGTTCCAGCTTCTCAAATTGGAGGATTTGCTGTTTCTCTTGGTCATTTATTGTTGTAATCTGAGAACCTTTGCGTTTGGACTTTGGGAAGTTGTAATTTGCATTTTTTCCACTATTCTTTGACATCTTACAGACCAAATGATTAATCGATTAATCAAAAAGCCATTGGTAGATTAGATCATCACAAAGAATATCAGTAAAGTTCAACCGGGGTGAACTTAAGGCTCTGATAAGTTGCACACAGGCGCTCCAGAAGGCTTGATCTAGAAATTGGTATTGATGCATTTCAGAGCGCAGGGGTGGCATTAGTGTGACCAGTGTGAAGAGCCCATTACACTGGGCTACAGTCTCTCAGTGAATGATAAGGATCCATGTTTATACAAGCACCACTTAGCCATACTTATCTGAAGTGCTGAGAGCATGTACAAAGACCTCTGACATAATGGCCAATTAGCTTCCTCTCTGTCTGTGTGTCTATTCAGTTAAAGCGAGGTTTGGAATGAGGGTAGCGTGAGAGGGGAGAGAAAACATATCCAGTGTCTCATGGCAGTGCACGGAAGTGTGCAGGCGAGTTCAAGCCATTGAGAGAAAGACAAATAGAAGAGACATAATGCTAAGAATAGTGTATCTCTATGGAAATGTATGTATAAAAAGACAGTTAAGGACAAAAGGTTTTTATATATGAATTCAATATTATGGCTTTGAGTGGTACTTAAAAACTCATACCATGAAGGCTTCAAAGGTGGCTACTGGCTATAAAGGGTAGGCTGTGGCTTTGTCACCCTTGATTGGGTCGATTACAAGCAGGGCTGCCCCCTAATAGTCGACCAAATATTAGTCAACCAGAAAGGTCGTTAGTCGGCAAGATTTGATTGGTCACTGAGTCAAAGATAAAAACAAAACAAAAACAAAAAACAAACAAACGTGAAACTCTATTAGGAGCTGCGCCTTGTCAAAATAAACCAAAACCTATATGACTGGACCATGTGGGAGTTTAATTTGAAAGGACAGACACAGCAAGTGGCCATGCTCAGCAGTCAGACAGAAGTCACGCTAATTTCCAGGGCTGGTACCTGCGGTTATTACACAGGCTAGTTAATAACACGTCGGGCAGGAAATCCAAAGTGTGGGATCATTTTGAGAAGGTGAAGGACGAACCCAAGGTGATATGTAAACTCATCTTCATTGGTCGACTACAAACATGACGTATCATCAGAAAACATGTAAGTAGCTACATGCCCATTAGCCACTTAGCACAATTATTACTGCTTTGCCGACAGCGTCATTGACAGGGGGCTAAATTAATATCATAAATATGCGGTTGACTAGTCAACTAGTGGCCCTAAATGATGACAATTGATCAACTAGGAAAATACTTAGTCAGGGGCAGCCCTAGTTACAACACACTGAAATCTCTTTTGCGGCATAATCGCCCTTCGCCCTTCAAAAGACATTTAATAAAAATATCTCTAAAACATGTTTCCCCTACTTTCATCATAATCGCTACGGTATATTAAGCACTACTTATCTTGTGTGTCAGAAACTATATATTTTTAATTTTTTTGGATGTTTCGCCAACATCGTCCTATTGCACAAACTTGTATAATGACACATTGTGTCAGTTGAAAGCTGTAATAAGAATGTTCATCACACCATGAGCATGGCTGTTGCAAAGGTGACAAATTTGGTTTACCACAGATCTCCTTGAAGTCAACGGTCAATCATCAGTTTCCCCATCCTTGAGTATCAACAGCAAATATTGTGGTAGGTATGACAATCAAAGACACCTGCAACAGCTACAACTGCTCATGCTAAGTTTCTGTTTAACTGACCTAACAAACACAATGGATGCGTCAGAGCACTGCTTCCTGTAGGGCTGACACCTTCTGGTCGGTCAGTTGATTGGTTAGTCAATGTGATCCTATTTGACCAAATTCTCATTGGTCAGACAAACGCTGGTGTTACTTGAATCAGCATAAGTGCTATATCGTAGGCAACTGGATACGATATAGCACTTATGATTACCATGACCTGGATGACTGAGAATCTTCACCAACTACTTGAATAAAGCCACCTTGGCACTTTCTTCCCTAGCTGAAACCATCAGGTGCTCTTCTAAAAATGCCCAGCTAGGAGTGCTTGAGGGCATTTTGGAGGCATAGCGTTTTTTTCTGCTTTGGTTGCATCTGATTGCTATGATACAGAATACCTTAAGAAATAAAAATGTTGGAACAAGGTAGAGTAGGCTACTTGCTGAGTCGGCCCTTGCTCTGGATGAAAGTAAGGCTGAAATACGTAAAGAAAGACGACAAAGCCATCGGTCTATGAGGCCAGCAGTGTTAAATTTTCCTTCCACTGTGTCCAGCTCTTGTACATGTAGGATGTGACAGTTCGTCATTCTGGTATTTGTCCCACTCCTCCCCGACTGTGACTTGATAGCTGGGTATAAAGTGACAGTGATGAGTGGCTGCAACGATTTTACCCAAAGATGTAAAACTAGCAGTACTCATTGTCACACTACCGGTGATTGGTACATAGTGTAAATACTTAGCGTTCTCACTGCAAAGAATTAAAAACATATGCTGGCCTCAGGAAAAAAACACTTCGGTGCACACAATGCTAACAGGGAGAATGCACTCAGTGAACTGTGGCCAATTTAGTTTATTTAGAGATAATATGCAGGATTTTTTTTTTCCTATTGACGAAACAATTGGTTGAATTTCAGTCAAGCAAGATTTCCTTTGTTTACTATCAGAGTAGTAATGTACAGAAATCAAAGAAAACTGAATGGAAGTCAAGAAACAAAGCATGTTCTTCTGGCAGACGTGAAATAAAAACTGTTCATTGGGGGTAAGACCAAAACGGCAAAGCCACTGTGTCTGTATCTGTGTGTGCTTGTGAGTGTGTCTAAAGCTAGGAATAAAGTACCGGAGTAGGGCTTCCGTGGGAAGGCTGAGTAACTGGCCCTCTATTGTTTATGTCCCTGATTTTCTCTGACTCAACACAATGGCTGACATGTCATTCTGTTATTCTTTCTCTGCTCCTAAAGGACCCTGCTGAGATGCCAAGAGAACACGAGGTAATATTCATCAAGCTCAATACAAGCCTTTTTCCCCCACAAAACAAGCCTGAGTGCTTCACTTAAATTATGTCACTGGATTCAAACTCGTAGAGAATGTGACAGTACCTTTAAAGTGTAATGAGACAAGCTTTTTACTTTAACGAATCATTATAAGGTAAATGTTCATTGCCATGTAATGGCTATAGAATAATGACATCATCTGCGTTTAGATGGGTTCCCTACGCTCCCTAAGCCTTGCTTTCATTATGCAATTCTGTCTGCCACCAGGTAGGATCTCCCTGGAAAATGAAGGCTTGATTTACAGCTCAAAGGAAGTGTGTAAACCATTGCACAACCAAAACAGGTAGAGGACAATGCCTTTGTTTCCCACAGTAGCTATCGGTAGCTACCCCCAGTTACCAAAGAGTATCAATGTAAGTTCTTTGCAGTTGTTATCCCAAGTAGCGAAAATGGCAGATGGTGGAACAACAGAAGTAATTGTGGAAATGCTACCTGGCAAAAGTAAAAGAGCCCTGTTGCTAGGCTCTGAGAAAACTCAAAAGTGATCCGGTTGTCTTTGCAACAGCGACGCCAACAATAACAGGACTTGGAAGCTGTCAGGGCGGAAAAGTTGAAGGTGTCTGTTTTCATTTTAATGCTCTGTAAATAATTTGTAGAGCCTTGACAAATGCTTTCATCACAAACAACTGCACTTTTTAATTTTATTACAGCAAATACTTGGTTAAACCCAGTGATTCCTTCAGTCTTTCCTTTACAATAACCTGTAATGGGCAGAGCACATGCTCAAGCTACCCGTAGAGCTGTTTCCTCACCTTAGCGTCATCTATCATTAAATCTTAATCGTCTGTCTCATGCCCTACTTTTTGTGCCATTTGTGCGCTGGTATGCTGCTTCAGCACAAGGGGAGCAAGCAAAATGCATATCTGATCAGAGCAGAGATGACAGACAGAGGAAGAAGCAATGTAAATCACAATAACAACACCACATACTCACCACATACACAGCCAAAACTACAATGGCCTGCATTCTCCTATGGTATTACTTTCCAATTGACTGCACTAACGTTTCCCACTGCAGCCTTGCAGGCATTCAAATTCAGCAGACCAACTGTTTGCACAAATATGGTGCTGCTGTATTACAGTCCATTTACAGCATGTTAACACAGCAACAATTTATTTTAATCTGTAGAGATCTAGGCCAAAGTGTTCACAATTTGGCAAATGATGGCAAATTCTGTGTGAATACAATGCTATTACTTTCCTTATCAACTACACTACTTGATTTCCAGCCAGCAGTGTTCGGCCAAGCTGTCCACCTCACTGACTGTAACTGTACAAAAGGGTCTGTTTTGTGATATTTGTCAACAATAAAGCAGCATCTGTGTTATGTACTTGAGTGGTGATCGCTACTTAACCTGTAGGAGGGTAGAGAAACTGAAAATTATGCCATAGCAAAGCAATGAGAACAAGGAAGTTTGAATACACTGAGATAACATTACATTTATTTGCTCAGTACAGATACACAACATGTACATCTTATAATACCATATAGGCTTGTCACCTACAAAGCATTATGGAATGAAAAATATCTTTTTTGTCACAGAGACTCACTTTCACAACAGCAAAATTAAACGTGTGATCATTTGCATTATCCAAACATTCTCCAACCATAAAAGCATACGCCTTCCAAAAACCTTATCACAAATTAAACTGCCCTGACGTACGAAACGTGGCATGGTTTGCCAGGATCTAATACAGTTAACGGCTGGATTATCTCAATCTGAAATTTACAAATGGCCCTTTGTTGACTGTGAGCAACTTCCAACTTTCATTGTGGACAAAAGCACATGCAGAGTGAAATTCCTGCATCTTTTGGGACATTTCCAGACCGAGGTTTTGTTACAGTGGTCACCCTCGTCTTGATCTGATAATAATCTGTTCAGCTCAACAGCTGGGTCATGAGTCAGCCATTAATGGGGGTCTGGTGTGGCCTATTTAGAGCCTTACGAAAACACAGAGAAGAATATCCAATACAGATCAAGAGACGGATAAGAGAATACCGTTGTGCGGGAATGTGTGTGTTAAAGTGCACTTAAAGAGTGAGGCTGTACTGCCTGTTCGGGTTACTGTCTACTCTAAGACACAAAAGCCAACCGGCGTTCAGTTGGTGTAAAATACTTTTTGTTGTTAATTACCAAATTAACCAAAAGTATAAAGTTCTCCGAACTGACAGGACAATATGGTACAGATAACGTTTTATGCCTCAAGATTGATTTCATTGGGTATTTTGAAAAAGGCTTCAATCACACCTTTCAATGTCATGTGTTTTATGTCTGGATTAAATCAAAGACACAGTTTCTACAATTTTATTTACATTGATCCACAAATACAGTTTGCTACATGAGGACTATGCTTGTTCCCAAGACAGATACACATCTGGGTAGCCCAACTCTTCAAAATGGCAATGCACCTAAAGCTGTCTGCCAACCGCACAAGATGCCAGAAGAGGAGGGCGAAGAAGCAGCAGTCACCCTCTAATGGCTCTGGATTACTTGTAAAGGGCTTAAAATAAATTAAAAGACACACAAAGATATAAGAACTCTGGAAACAGGGGAGCTATGAAAGGTAGGAACTGTTCTAATGGTCCTTATTTCCACCAATTGTATGTTTTTTTGTCATACCTAAAAAAACAAGAAGAAGATGGTCTTCCAATTTTGCTACTCTGCCCCATCAACAATTATTTGGAGGGCTGCATTTAAACCACAGATGGCTTCCTGAACCAGCCACAATGTCTATATTGCGTCTTGTTATCTCAAATCCTACCTAACATGGCCCCGCCCCTTGAGACAGCCACCAATATAGTGTTGCTCCTTGAGAACAAGAGAGTCGTTTGTTTTCCCACAGGAAAAAGAAAAGGTGTGTGTGTGTGTGTGTGTGTGTGTGTGTGTGTGTGTACGCTAATGTGAGTATGTTTTGGCACAATAATTTCCCAAGACACTTTGCCCTGAATCTTACACATTTCTGAGGAACTGTACCATTAACTGCTGCAAAATTTGCACATTTTTAGTGCTGAACTTCTGTCTTCAAATTCAGTGAAATCTTCTTTTTTTTCCAATCACAGAAGACAGAAATTGTAAAATAAAATGTATCTTCATGAAGACAACGCTTTAATCATTTCAATAGGTGAGCATGCTAAATCTACTTAGCGCCCGCGACACTTCACAAGAGAATAGACAGAAACGAAGTAATTTTACAAAAATAAACTTCTGTGGTTTGACAATCAGATCAGACATTCAATACGCCATTTCTGTACACACCATTTCTGTACACGCCATTTCCGAACAAAAGACTGTACAAATAGGAAAGATTACAATATTTGGCAATGCTTCACAGATGACAGCCAAAATATTTAAAGACAACATGTGAATCTATCTACCACCACTGTACATCATACTCACATACACTCACAAGATACAGTATACTCGAGGGGAGTGATGTGCAGCTAGTAAAGCAATGAAACTCGGTTTAGCACCCCTGCTAGAACACCGTTAACAGTCCAATTCAGCCAATGGTCGCCTCCTAACATTCTTGCATACACACACTCATACACACATATGCACACATGAACAAATAAATTAAAATACACAATATTAAATGAACAGTTCTGAGCCTTGTATTTGCTCCTGGTTATTTTCAGTTTTACAGATGAGTTGACTTGTGAATTGACAGTGAGATTCTTTAGTTACTCAACAACAATAGGGGTTTAGGTTTTTCTGTACTGAATGTGAAATCAAGGCTAGCTAATGTACATTTTCATGTCAATTTCCAGTCTGTGCCTTCCTTCTAAAAACAGTCACATGTCTATAAATTAAGCCCTCCCTAACTGTATGGAAAACACTTTCTCAACAGTTTATTTTCACATCAAGGCAACAATAAGTCACTATATACACTGAGAAAGAGTCGTATTCATGCCCACAAGGCATCACTGAGCCAACACAGTGCAGTGGACCTACACAAACTTTGTGTACAACCCACTTACGTTTTACTAAATCTTCCTATTTTAGATATTTAGAAAAACAATATCATAATCCAAGAAGATCTGTTGAACTTTCTTTGGTAGATTAAATATATAAAGCTAGATTATCTGCACCTAAACAAACCGTGACATGAGTTTCTATTGTTGAAAATAGAGATTGTTTTTCACAATTTTTGAATTTATGAGACATTACACTTTACATTGGACTTGGATTCATTTGGGCTTTACATTAGTCTTGATAAATATGTATTTAAGATCAAAATTGAATGAAATGAACCCACAAAACTACACATGGGGACAAAAGGACGGAATGCAACATGTGCATGCACATATTGGCTCACATACACACACACAACTGAGGATAACAGGAAGTCTTCAAGGTGCTGCACAGAGGTGAGAGGTCAGCCCGCAAGCAGACTGAATGAGCTATTTGTCTGATCTGTTCATGGGATCCTCTTGTGTTAGAGTGTGTGTGTGTTTGTGTGTGCATGCACTAGTCCCTAAATATGGGCACAATAATGATGCAAATTTGAAATTTCCACAATCACATATCCAAGACTTCTCATTAGACTATTCTTCACAGCAAATCCAAAAGACAAGCGGTAAGGATCACAGTTCAAGGGTCATTCATCTAAGGACGTTTCGTTTTAACCTTTGATTAAAAGCCTTTAAATCAGCCCAATGATGTACCAACAATCAGTGTAAAGTAAGTGTAAAAATACATCCTTTCTTGGTCTTGCTTTGCCTTGGACACAGTTATGGAAAAAGTGTAGTTACATAATCAAACAACAAAGGTGCCATGAAACTGACAAAGATCCTAAAAATGAAATGATGAATTCACTAAAAATGCTTTTTGTCAGGTTAACAGTCGTACACCCAAACTGGGCAGCATCTCATCTCATATATTACAAATGGCAGGCTCAATGTGTGAACACACAGTTTAGTTACAGACATAACATCAATCTTAAAATATAATAATACAACTATCTAAAAGTTCAGAGTTAATGAATAGATGTCTTGATGCTGAAGTTCAGTCAATGCAAACTAGAAAATGTCATGTGCTGGGACAAGATCTACATTATTTCTTTCCACTTCTCAATCAGTCAACATGAGACACAACAAATACACAAACACACAGTTGCATCACTTTTAGTATTCAGGTACTGAGGGCGGGTAAGAGCAAGTGAAAACATTTAAAGAGCTTTCTGTTGGCAGTTCACCTCGGTACCACATTACTAAAACACAGCAGTCTACTGTTGTTGTGTTTTGCATTCATTTCTTCTTTTTTGCATTCAGCTCATACTGTGCTGATGATCTGGCAACAAAGGTCGCACTGTTTCACATACAGCTATTCAGAACACTTTTCTTGTAATGTTTTGGCAAAATAAGTTAAAGATTCACTTCCTATATAAGGAAACTGATGAAAATGTTCACTTCTCCAGAGATTTTCAGATACCTTCTTCCCCTCTTCCATCAATCACCCCTGTCCATACAGTACAGTACGCTGGGTTTCCTTGAGCATTTAAAAACACCTTACAGGGCTATTTAGGCCTCCTTCAGGGCTCTGCTCTTGACTCCCTTTCTCTGTCTTTGCCCGCTGTGGCGTGTGCAGAGAGGACGCCTGTGTAACCTCCAAATGCGACAGAAACAGCAGTGGCAGATCGACGCCTCCTTCCATCTCTTTACAGCACATTTAAGCTTTAAAGAGGAGACATTTCACAGCAAGCACACCAGGCATCTTTTAAAAAAGTTCAAATGCCAATTTGGCACAAGAGTTTCCACTGTGCCTGCTCTACACATGACACGTTGTGCCAATTGTTATTTCTCCGTGACCGTATCCATACCCCGGCCCTGCACATCCTTTTTCAACGGAGCCAACGAAAGCCTTTTTGGTGTTCCTAACCCCAAAGCCACTGCCGCTGCGCTGTAAGCAGAAGGAGCAGAGGCGTTTCAGGCCCTTCCTGAAGGCAGAATTGGAGAGGCTGTAGATGAGACAGTTACAGAAGCTGTTGCTGATGGCCAGCCATGTGGTTAGGAATGAGGCTGCAGGGTGGTGGTAGATCCCCCCGCTCTCCAACAGAAAGTAGAGGATGTAGGGCAACCACAGGATATAAAACACACTGGTAATGCGGAACAGTACCATAGCGTATCGCTTGTCCGGGTATGTTGATGTGGGCTGCTGATACTGTGGTTGGGACAAGTGGGGCAACTGTCCTTGCTCTACTGCACTGCTGTCCTTGACCGCAGATCCCGCTGTCAATCCTGAACCCTGCAGCTGTTGGGGTCGGTAGCGCGCATGGCGCTCGCTGATCTCCCGGGTGTGCTGTCGACAGATCTTGAAGATGTTGGCGTAAGTGAAGCAGACAGTGAGAGCAGCAGGGGCGTAGAGCAGTGCAACAATAAAAGTGGTGAAAGCCGGACGAGTCCTCCACTCAACTGCGCACCACTCCACCACGTCCCCGTGGTAACCAGGTTTCCCCCACCCGAGAAAAGACGGGAGAAACACCAAAGCTGAGTACAACCATATCAGAATGATGCAGCAGCGCACTCGACAGGGCGTCACTAGGGACGCATAAGTCAGAGGTCGTGTGATGGCAATGTAGCGGTCTACACTCACACACGCTAACGACACCATTGAAACTGATTTCAAAACAGACACCATGTACCCGAACACCTGGCAGGTGAGTTTGGGATCGAGGCCCTGGAGGTGATGGAGGAGGGACAGGGAGGGGAACAGGCAGCTCACCCCCACCAGCAGATCAGCGTACGCCATAGTCTGGATGAAAGTGCTGGTGGTGTGCTGGCTGAGCAGGGGGGCACAGTGAAACACAAAAATCACCACCAAGTTACCAGAAATAATGAGAACAGTGAGGAGGAGTATGATAGAGACTTCAAGGAGGCAGGTGCTGAAAATTTGGGAATAGCCTATCTCAAGCAGGCAGAAGGGAGCAGATAAGTTTGACGGGTCAGCAAAGCTCTGGTTCAGTGGATCCAGGGAGGAATTCATCATCTTGGGCAGGAATACGTGTCCGAGGGGCCCTTCAAGGGTACGATGAACCAAAGAATCCGCTATTTTGACAGGTAGCTGGCTGGTTCTGAAAGTAGCCGTATGGTTTCAGTCCAAACGAAAAGCTCCATGCTGCGGTTCCATGATGAGACTGCTGCCATCTGCCATTTCTAATGCAGGAGGGATGGAAAGGACAGAGAAAGGTGAGGAAGCCCCCTGGGTTTGTCCTCGGTGCAGGCAGTTGTGTTTTCTTCAGAATACAAAACCACCGGGGTAGAAACAGATTAACACACAAAAAGCGACGTGTGTATTCCTTGTCCTCTTTTTCTCCTGATAAAGCAAACTTCCCAGCTGAAGGCACAAAAAGGGGGAAAAAACAGACAGAAATGTGACTTTGTTTAAAGGAATTCCAGTCCGATCTATGCTTGAAATGCCTCCGCTCCCTATAAAGTCAAAGATGTCTTCAACATCTGCTGCAGCTGCAGAAAGCACCGACTGAAGCTCTCTTATCTGTCTGTAGTCCACAGAGTCACAGACACAGCTTCCAGTGAAAAGACATTATTGTGTAATGTGCTGCATGCATAAATTGAGTAAAGGAGACATTAAGGGTAATTCCTCCTTTTCCTTCTGTCCTCCTTCTTCCTCTTCTTTTTCCTCTTGTTTTCCTCTTGCCTCTCCTTCACCCTCTTTTCACCACTCCTCCGTGTCCGCTTGCTCTTGTCTCAGTTTCTGTCTGGTCCTTCGCAGTAAGATCACAGCAGACTGCCATGAGCTGAAGGGATGAAGGCGGTGCGCGGGGGTGACTGATATTTAAAACACGCGCACATACATACAAACACACCTCAGCTGTTATTTCTATCTAGAGGAGCAGCAACTCTGTCTGGACTGGAAATGAGGTAGGCAGGCATACCGATGCTGGGAGAACCCCCCGTGTTCATTTATCCTTCTTTGCTGTGTCTCTCTCACTCCCTCTGCCTCTCTCTCTACAGAAACAGTGGCACCGAGGCCCCTCCCCTTCCCCGTGGCTCCAACCAATGATCAACTGCAAGGGCACGAGGCTTGCCTCCTTCCCCCACCCTCTCAACCCTCCCTGTTTTGTTTTGCTTTTCTTTTTTTTTTTTGTTGGTGCCAGTGTTTCTCATAATCAACCCGGAGACTCAAACTCAGTTTCACACCGTCAAATTAGAAACATTCAGTGTTAACGAAGCTCAAAATTGACATTGGAGTGTTCACAGCCTCTCACCTAATTCCCAAAAGACAGGACATTTTGAGCTGTAAGAATGGACATTGTCCTCCTTCACTGCAGAAAAGTTATTGTATTTGTCTAAATGAAAACAATAACTGTGTGCCTGGGTGCAGTTTACAGGAAATATTTCTTTTCCTAATCTGATTGTTAACTAAGGACACACAGTCCAGGACAGCAGGTCCCCATTTAGCTTTGTGCATATAAGTATACTATACAGTACGTGCTTATTATCGCACAAAGGGTAAATCAGCTCTTTATGTGTGTGGGTTTTAAAATCACATTCCATGAATAAAAAGCACAGGGACAAACTGTGAGAAAAGAGCTGCCACTTAAATGATAGTCTTTCATTTCTTTTGAAAGCATCCATTGAGGTGAATGTGTTACATTTTTTTAAATGTATTTATGAAGGGAGCCTTGACTGCATTTTAACTGGCTCTGGGATTTCTTTTATTCTGGTACTCTACTGTAAAATGAATTAAACTTAACGCGATAAATCAATTTATAATAATCTAGTCATTTTTAGATTTGTAATCGACTAATAATAAACAGCAGCAACAGAAAAGCTTAAGAGGCTGCGAGACGAGTTTGAATACATGAAAGCACAGCGCAAATAATTCAATTTGCGCTCACAGCACAGTGTGTAATTAGACGCCGATTCACTAACACAGCAAGTAATTATGCAATTAGTAACTGGCTGTGCCTTCTAGGTGTAAGCTGCAAGTGAAGGAGACATTGAAAGCCGTAACTAAGTGTTGGTAGTTCAGCATGTTCAAATAAAAATGTCGATATGCTAAAAATAACATTTCCTAGGGCCACTTAAAGTGTACTGGAGTGTCATGTGGGAGTGTCTTAATGTAAAGCATTACAAAAAAATCACATTAAAAGGTCAATATAAAATGAACACACTTAAATAGCATCCCATTCAAAAATAGGCACAATGCTCACACAGTTCTCAGAACTTGTTCCTTTTACAACGTAAACCTTGTATAACAACGGTACTTGTGTAATATATAATTTCACAAACGGGCTACTTCATGGTCTGAACAGATATATAAGTGTTTGCTTTTTGTCTGCTGTTGAACTTTGCAACTCTATGTGTTCACGTGTCTCTGAAAGAGCAGGAAAGAGAGAAACTACATGTGGACACGTAGAAATAGTCAGTACTAAGTGGCAACTACTTAATTTCTTATGAAAGTAGTTTTAATGTTGTAAGAGAGTAGAGCTGCAACGATTAATTGAACATGACAAGAAAAATTCTCTGATGCCAGCCTCTTAAACGTGACAGTATCTTTGGGTTGTGGACAAAACAAGACATTTGAAGACATCCTTTTAGGCTTTAGGAAACACTGATTGATGTTTTTCACTATTTTCTGATGTTTTATAGACCAAAAACTTATCAATCAATCAAGAAACTAAGTCACACATAAATAGATTGCAGCCTGAAAACACAGTACAAACAAGATCCAAACTTTTTCAGATTATATTTATGTTTCATGTAGCAGAATGTTTGCATATGAACAGTAACTTTGTCTATGTAAGTGTGAGTGTGCATGTCCTTCTGTCTATTTGGCCAGAGCGCCCTACACAGATATGCACCTGCTCCTGATTTTGCATGCATCATCAGATGCTGCACCTCCATTTAACACGAGAGTTGCTTTGACACAGTCAGCTATACCCAGGTAGCACGACCTCACCAGACATCTTTTAATCTGCCTCCAGGCAACATTAACAGCCAGCGTTTTATTGCAAGACTCTGAAGGACTCAGCTGAACACTCTGTTTTACTTTTCTTTAAAAGCAGGTTAGCCTTAGCAAGTCCCTGTCAGCCCTTCTGCAAAGCGCCTACTTAATCTGTGTTAGATTAATAACCAGCTGAGTTATTTTTAGATCATATGATGTGCTGATTACATTTAATTACTCAGAACCCTGTGCTAAAATTAGAAACTTCAGTGGGTAGTAATCACTGTCAGGTTTAGTGCTGCATGGTCTACATCCTCTTCCTAATGGATTTCTGAAGACTGCAGAGTGAGTCTCGTGCAGGGCAATTTGGTGTAGCGTGATGGAGACCCAAACATACCCACACAGCCACTCTCACACGCGCACATGCACGCACGCACACACACACGCACACACACACACACACACCAGCCTGCACCTTTCTCCCCCGCAATCCAGACACACTCCCATGCTTTCACGCATCTCCTCTGCCCACCACACGAGGAGCTAAAAATAGATGACAGTACAACGAAAAGGGTTGGAGCAAGAGGAGGGATGGGAGGAAAGGATGAGGAAGGGACTCAAAGAAAACACAGAGCTCATCAAAGACGAGAGAAGGAAGAGGTGGAGGAGAGAAAGACATACAATGTTGCACAAACAAATCAGCACGAAGAAAAGCGAGCTGTGAGAACGGGGAAGAAGGAAGAGTGTGATGTACTGTCACCTGGTTGCCAGGCTGAGCACAACTTAGTCCTGTCAGCTATGTAACTAATGTTTCCTCGCAGCTTGTTAATCTCTGAAGGACAGGCGACCAGCAGCATGACCACAAGCCTGGCAACAATACAGTGGCTTTAAACTCCTGTAAAGCGTGTGTTAAAAATACTGTGTTTAATACTTTTCATGTTCTCATGTCAAATAATATTATTGGTTAATATTGTGATTGGTCTTTACTCACATTGCTGTAACTACTGTTAGGGTGGGATTTAATTAATGCTTAATATCAGTGGTGATTCATCTGCAAAATGCCAGCAAATGTTTTTCATTTTTACTTTAAGGAATACTTTGCAGATTTTCAACTAGCATCATAACTATGTGGGTGGTATGTATAAATGAACTGTGGTAGAATTCCCTGCATCTCACCAGCACCCAGATCAGATTTTTGCTGGCTCTAGGGCTGTTGCTCAAACTTCACGTTGCCCTTTCCCATTTTCGTATGCCCTCTACCCCAGATACAAAGAGTGTAGAAGCAGATCAGGAGAGAGACCTGCCCCTCTCTCTCTCAAACTCAGACCAAACTCCAATCAAACTGTAAATCTAGGCAGTGCCGATCAAATATAAACCAAGATTCTGATACTGGATTGCCTTTTTCTCACCTCAAATATCTTCAGAAACATATTTTACTGCACTGTTTAGCTGTAATATGAGAATTGTGAACTGGAAGTGGGCGCCAAACTGTTTCCTATATTGTAACAACTAAGAAAACTGAGATCAAACAGTAAAACTAGGATGCGGTGATCAAATGTGTGCCAAGATTCTGTTACTGGATTGTTTATTTCTCACCTAAAAGATCTTTAGAAACAAGTTTTAGTGTACTGTTCAGCTGTAATATGAGAATTTGTAAACAGGGAGTTGCCACCAAACTGTTTCCTGTATTGTAAAAACTGAGGAAACTGAGATCAAACAGTAAAACTAGGCAGCGCTGATCAAATATAAACCAACATTTTGTTACTACAATGTTTAATTCTCAACCAAAAGATCTTCAGAAACATATTTTAGTGCATTGTTTAGCCATGAGAATTTATAAACAGGAGGTGGGCACCTTTCCTTTATTGTAAAAACTGAGAAAACTGAGATCAAACAGTAAAACTAGGATGCGATGATCAAATGTGTGCCAAGATTCTGTTACTGGATTGTTTATTTCTAACCTAAAAGATCTTTAGAAACAAGTTTTAGTGTACTGTTCAGCTGTAATATGAGAATTTGTAAACAGGGAGTTGCCACCAAACTGTTTCCTGTATTGTAAAAACTGAGGAAACTGAGATCAAACAGTAAAACTAGGCAGCACTGATCAAATATAAACCAACATTTTGTTACTACAATGTTTAATTCTCAACCAAAAGATCTTCAGAAACATATTTTAGTGCATTGTTTAGCCATGAGAATTTATAAACAGGAGGTGGGCACCTTTCCTTTATTGTAAAAACTGAGAAAACTGAAATTAAACAGTAAAACTAGGCTGTGCTGATTAAACATGAGCCAAGATTCTGTGACTGTGTTGCCTTTATCTGCTTAAAAAATGCTTTCAGAAACATATTTTGTCTTAAAGTTTAAATGTAATTTTAGATTATTTGTTATCAACTGGCCGCCATATTGTTTGCTGTGTCAAAACAGCTATGCGTGCACTATGTCAACCACCAGCGGGAGTGCCTATTGATCGTGTGTGGTGCGGTGCATTCTGGTAGTTGTAGGTTTTCCATCTCTTGAGCAAAAGCATATGCCATAGCTCCTTTACCTCTGTTTTCTGTCATCATGTTCACCAATTTCAAAAGTATTTGCATCATCGTTTTATGAAAGGATGATCTTTCCAGCAGTGAAATACTTCTTTAACTAACAAAAAATAATACAATCCGAAAAAGGGAATACATTTTCTGTTGACAAGCTGAGTTAATCAACCATTAAAAGAAAAAAATCATTAACTTGCAACTGCCTTTCTGGTTGACTTCCATCTGATTATTATTAACAACCACCATCCAGCACAACTCAGCTGGTGGCTCATAATCCTGATAAGTCTGCTCTGTTTTTATATAAATATAAAAATAAGCAGTCACACCATGCCAAGTTTTGTATCAGCGTGATATGACAGAGAAAAAAAGGACTGATAAGCTGATGCCCTATCAAAGGTTTTTATTAAAACAGGAAACATCTGGTAGGAATAGAAATGGAAAGAATTTCAAAGAACTGGACAGCTAACACACCCTCATTAATATCTGAGAATTAATGATGTTTATCTTTGTGGTCTCCATGGTGAGCCTGGAGCTAGTACATAAAAGTAATACCAACATCAGGCGAGGGCGGTGAGAGTTGTTACATAGTCACAGACAAAAACATTATTATAATAAGATACACAAAAGCCTGTTCACATTCAACTGCAGAAAATATTCCCAAATTCTTTCATCTGACTGTCTGAACCTTCAGGCATCCACTGTGTGTTTTATAATGTGGGAAACTGGCTTCAAAGCAGGATACGAAAACATCTAAAAGTATTTCCATTTCAGCTGAAGTCAGAACGGCAATGCACACATAAACCTATGGGACAGGGAGACAGGCGGGCCTACAGTCACACAGAAAAAGAAAGAAGCAGACACGCCAGGCCACCAAGGCAGCGGGAGAGGAGCAAGAAATAGGCAAGCAGACAGTGTGACAAAACACAAATGAGCAGGTAGACAGAGAGAGGCAGGAAGACACGCGAGTTGACAGGAGCACAAACAGGTCTAGGTAGAAGTCAGGCGTACACAAATACAAACGGTTATAAAGACAGACAGGCATACAGGTCATTATGTGGGTCAGACTTAGACAGGCAGGCAGACAGACAGATATGAGCACTTGTTTTTTGCTCTCCACAGGAGGCTGGCGCAGCAGGTCTGGGGACCAGGCCTGTGTTTATCTGATCACATTGTATCCACACTGCACATATCCGCATGTGTGTATGCTCATTGCTCATACACCATGGGAGACATTTCTAACGTTCTGACCCCCTCATGTAGGTGAAAGGTGGCTTAAACACCTTTGAATATCATGTAGTAAGAAAATATTACACCACACAACTACGGCTGTCACAATAACTACTTTTGCTGGACAACGTACTGTCCCAGAGATAATTGTAACAAACAATATTATTGTCATTTAGAGACTATGTTATGGCACCAACAAAATATTATAACAACACAATACTGTGAGTACATCCTTTCGAAGAGCAATGTACTTTTAATTCTTAAGAATATACAGACATTGGAATAGGAATATAATAAAAAATATTTAACATATTTTTATAGAAAGTAATTAACACCTGTCAATAAGCTTATACTGTAGGTAGGGCTGGCTCAGGCTTGTTTTGGACCAGCCCCTAGTTAGGCTGACATAAGCCAAGTCAGCTGGGGGATCTCCTATAATACACCGAGCACCTTGTCTCCATCTCTCTCTCTCCTTTGCTAACATTCATGTCCTGTTACTGCATTTGTGATATTGGGCTTTATAAATAAAATTTAATTGAATTGAATTGAATAAAGACAAGGAAGTCGTTATGAAATTACTGTACCGTTGTAAGGGTAGTTCTAGACTAACAGAAGTGTTGCCCCTTGCTACTACTAGACACTCCCTGGGAGTTGAGCAGTTTGCTGGTGGATTTACGGAGTGAAGGATGAAGTTATTGGAGAGTAAAACCACTGACAATGGACTTTTTGGCTTGTTGCCAGGGGTTGGCAAGTTAACAACTTTTAGGACCGTGCCTCTTCCTCTACAAAAGTGCAGCAGCAGGCTATCAGTGAGCTATGCTGTGTCGTCTTTGAAGTATTGTTTCATTTTTCTGTGGACTCACGCAAGTAGGCATAAGAGAAAAAAGGGAGAATCGCTGTGATAAAGTTTTATAATGGTCGTGAAAACCCTGCTGTTTATTTCAGCATCATGTGGCTAAAATGTTGATGTAAACATGCACACATGTAATCGAAAAGGGCAATATCAAGGTCAGCAAAATGTTTACAGTCATGTCCATTTATCGTACAATAGGTAGATAACATCATTATTTTGAGAGGCCTAAAAACCACCATAAACCACAAATGCACAAGCTAACAAGAACCTCAAAATTCACTATCGAGATGAATTCACTGCTCTCCAACACTGTGTCACACACCTGTACAGTTAACACACTGGTACTTCAGTGAATGTGACATTAATACTGTCAACAGTTGATCCCTCCTATAGAAACTGACAATAAGTGTGCCCACACTGTGCATGACCACATATTCCAGCACAATGGTTTCCAACTGTCAGGCCTCTTAACATTTGCTACCAGGCTACGAAAACATGATTATGGACTAAAGTAGGTTATCAGCACACAAGGTAATCAGTCAATCATCACCCTCATAACTTCCTGGTCTGCTTGTGCTGCGTTCCTATTACTCTGGTGTATCCACATCAAACGCTGTCAATATAAAAATGATCTGTGGCGCAAAAAAAAAAGATTTGGAAAGGATTGTTTGAAAAGGATTTTGCACACTATAATATCCCTTCAGTATTTATCAAATTATTACCACCACACTACAACTTGTAGCATGAAAGAAAATGTGTCAATTTCTTTGAAGGTTACACAACAAGTACATAAAGATAAAAATGTGTGACTGTAATGTGGTCACAGTGTTACTTCCCCTCAGCACAATGACAAAATGTTGACTTTCATTATGTTACTTCTTTCATAACCAATTATTCATTTGCCAGACAGTAACTGTCAGTGACTGGCTTCTGCTCACTTCTTATGAACATAATCCAAAAGGTGGGCCATGGCTACAGCCGAATGAATTCATTGATTACTGGGGGGGTGAAGTCAACATTCAAAGTTAGACTGGTACTTCTGATATTACACAGCAGGGACCCTCGTATCAGGTGATTTATCAGGGCTAAAGAGGGAAAGAATATGTTAGATTTCTATGACCTGTTCCACTTCCATCAATGCCCTGCATTCAGATACGTGAATGAACACCAAGTTCAGACAGAGTTAGGGTACAAAAGAGGGCACTAGCTAGGACATAATGTGCATGCAGCGCAAGTCAGCACAAAGAGATACAAGCTGAACACAGAAGGCACACAAAACAAATTAGGGGCTGGCACATGAGTATGGTATGTACAAAATTTTAAAACAGGAGCTGAAAGGGGAAAGAAGGAATTAGAACATGAAAAGATAAGCTTTAATTAGTAGCAGTGACAATACCAACATCAATGTGAGTGAAATTCTTCCCTAATTAACGCTATAATATTCAGAGTACAATTACGCAATACATTTCAATGGTCTTTTCATCATGTTACAGCTACTCTATTAACAAGACCTTTCGTGTCCTAGTTCTAGGTTGATTTGGAAAATCAATACAACTTGCACACCTTGTTGTGTAGAATAGGATTTATCATCTCTCCGTCCTTTAACTGTTCTTGGCTACCTCTCCCGTCTTGCTCTAAGGAGACTAAATAAAACACCCAAATCATCTGTCAGAGTCAGATACAGCTGCACGTGTTCTCCACACTTTTCTCTGTGTGTTTGTTGGCTGACGTGCAAACCTGGAATGCTTTAGTGCTTCTGCAATAAATTCCTTTCCAACTTTCTGGCTATCAATACAGTGGCATTGTGATCCATTGGTTTTGTTGTCCGAGTGAACTTTGAGATTCCATTCATACCTTTCATGTCAACAGAAAACAGCGTGGCCCCTGCAGGAATTTGGCGTAAAACTTGTATTTCAGTCTTTTTTTTTTTTAACTGTTTCCATCATCACATGCCAGAGATGTAAGGCACAATAAAGGAAAAGTGCAAAGACAGTGATAGGAAAAGAGCAAAAGAGAAAGGGAGGAAGGAGGGAAATGTGGTCAGGGAGGGCGAAGAAAATGAGAGTGGGAGAGGGGAGCAGAGGGGAGGAAAGGGCAAGACCAACATCTTGTCACCACCTGGGACCCAGCTTGCTGCCTGGGGATGTTGCCTTTATATAAGAGCAGTGGACAGAGCTGCAGCCAAGAAAAAACATTTTTTACAGACACTAACACACTGTTTAGTGCGCAGGGGGGCTATCCATCTATAACAGTGCTGAGTCACTTCTGATCCTACACACATGGCCACACAGACAGACCTAAACATGCACAACGAGAATTACCAACAAACTGAAAAGCTCATTTCTGAACATACATACAGACATACATCTGAAGAGAAGAGGCACACAGGCAGTACCACAAGAAATATGATTCTTTACTTTCAGAGGTTCATTTGTTCAATCATTTTCCATAATTGCTTCTCTTGTGGGGGGTCATGGGGAGGCTGGAGCCTATACCAGCTGACATTGGGCGAGAGGTAGGGTACACCCTGGACAGGTAACCAGGCTATCACAGGGCTGACACATAGATACAGACAACCATTCACACTCACATTCACACCTACGGACAATTAAGAGTCACCAGTTAACCTGCATGTCTTCAGACTGTGGGAGGAAGCCGAGGTACCCTGAGAAAACCAAGTTGATACCGGGAGAACATGCAAACTCCACATAGAAGGGCTCCCCCACCCTGGGGTTCGAATCCCCACCCTGGGTTCAAAGCAGGAACCCTCATGCCCAGAGGCAGCTATGCTAACCACTGACCACAAGTTATTATAAGTGTTATTTTAAGAAGTTAAGGATCATTAGCTGCAACAGAACAATTAACACATGACAACTTTGTTGTTGTAGGAAAGTTAATAAACTTTTCACTTGCGTAACACCAAAAGTAATCAGGTGGTTACCATCACAAGTTCCGTTCAAAGCACATGAGAGAGAAACTTATGAAACAGGGCCATCAGTTGCCCCTGAGGTGTACTTTCAAAGAACCGTTGTCAAGGACAATAACAGCAACATGTGCTCTTGCCAGCACAAAACAAAAAACAAACAAGGAATTCAGTCTGTTTGAATTAAATGTGTTTCGGTTAAAGGATCAAAATGTAACCAAGTATAAAAACTAGGGATATCTATCAGGCCGATAAGTTATCAACCAATAATGGGAAATCTGTATTATAATGTGTTCCTGCAATAATGAAATTATAACCAACAAATAGAGCCGATAACACAAAGCAAAACTACTTTCATTAACTTAACAAGTGCAACATCACTCCGACATAGTAGATGGAAGTATGCACTTTTAAAGTTGGTTTGCGATTCGCCAATAAAAACAGAGAAGAAATATATATATATTATATAAATATAATATAATATGAAATTATCAGTGATCTTATCGGTATTGGCCATGAGAAGCAGGAAAATATCGGTATCAGCTGAAAAAATCCATATCATGCATCTCTAGTAAAAACAAACGAGACAAACCTGTTACAGGAAAAAAGTCTGTCTCAGTGATGGGTACAAGTTGGACAAAGATTTGGAAATAATCAGAGGTGAAGTGCACACCTTGCTGATGCATCCTGTAATTAGGGAGCTCATGTATGATTCATCTTGTTGAAGGAAACCAACAGTACACCACCAAAATTAGGGGATCATGGGACTTTAGGATGTCCTGGCCATCTTAACAAAAACAATACTTTTGTGTGGTCTTACCTTTGTAATCAGAGTGCGGTACTCTTCTACCTGGTGGTCATTGTTATGGCAGCCTGCCAGGAGCTGCCACACCTCCCCGCGGAGAGCCTCGGGAATACCACTCCGCACCAAAGCGGGCAGCTGCCTGGGTCGCACCGATAAGTTCAAATGCCTGAGAGAGGAGAGGAGCGGAGAGGAGACAGGGAGTCAACCATCGCAGTTTATCAAAGACACACTAATTTTAGAGTCCTGAGCTGCAGTGTTTTGTTGCACACCTGTCTTCCATATCTACCTAAAACAATGTTTTTATTAGCTCTGTGCTGTGTCTAAAAAGGACCATCATCATCTCTACAGATGGTCTGCTGGGCGAAGATCATGATAGTGAGGAGGAGTTATATCACCTTCTACCACAAGTACAAGGATTTATGTGCACAGCAGTCTTTCAAACGCTCAAATTCGTTCTCAACTTTATTACTTTTTTTTCTCTGACATTTGTACATTAGTTTTGCTTTATTTCACACTGCACTATTTTTAGCAGGATGGAAAAACAATTAACAATAAAAGACAATAAGCCAATACAGCAACAATACACAGAGGCAAGTTTTAGTGTCTTCCTTCCTTCCTCATCTTCACATTTAAATGCTGAAGCTGTTGGCGAAACACTCTGACTCAGAGAGTGATTTACACCGCACACAGTGTAAAATGAACTCAGGCATTTGCCAGCTAGTGAGTGACAGAGACAGAATTAGAGATACAGGGCGAATAAGAAGGTGAACTTGGAGGCACAGCTGTATCTACCTAATGACTATCGCCTGACTGGAGCCCACTGAATATCCCTGAATCCCTGATGATTCTCTCACTTTTTCCCCCCTTTCTTAATTCATCCCCCTCTATTTTCTGAGTCTGTTTGGTTTGTTTGTTCCGACAGTCAGGTTATGCAATATGTGGCATTTTCTGTTGAGACTACGAAAAGGAACAAAAGTGTACTGTGTACGTGTGTGTGCGTGCATGTGACATAAGTAAAGCCAGGCCTGGTCCTCAGGGGCATGAGATTGTAAAGGGCTTTCTGTGATTTGCTTCTTTTTGCTCCCTGAGCGCTGCATCCCACAATGCCGCAGCACACACTTTCTTGCTAACACACAAAATCACCAATCACTCGAACAAAGCCTAGTATTATGACAGGCTAGTCTTATGATTCCTTTCTTTATTACCTATGCCAAGGAGGTCATGTATTCGGCTCGTTTTGTGCTTTGGCTGTTTGTTTGTCGGCAGGATCACGAAAAAACTACTGAGTGTCACATGGACCAAGAGGGATCCCTTAAATTTCGGATCCAAATCGCGTGGCAGATACACAACAACATTCATAGCCTGCATCTGGATTGCCTGCACACACCTCTGACCTCTGACTACAAGCAAACATGAAGGTGGCTGAGCAGAAATGTTGGCAGCAAAAGTGCTAACGAAGCTAACATTGTTAATGGGGGTTAGCTCACAGTCAATGGGGCGCACTGGGGGGAATAGTAGGGTTAATGTTGTATATTGCACCTTCAACATCGCAAGACAGGGCACTTGGCCTCGGCGGAGATGTGCGCTCTCGGACTGGCCCTTCTAGTTTCGGCATTATTTTTATCAGAGTGAAATACCCCCCAAAATATTGGATGTTTTCATGGTCACGAGAACATTTGGCATTGTCAAAAAACATTGCAAACACACAAATATAGACAGTACAGAATAAGGAAAATTTGATTTATTACGCTAAACATATTTAAGGTAAAGGAGATCATAGACAGTACACATGTATGCTACAAATCCTAAAAATATTCTAACAAACTATGACAACAGACAGGGAGAAAGAGAACAGTATATGGCATGTAGTGTATGTGTCCGTGTGTGTGTCTACGGAGCTTAACTTACAGCTAATTAAAGTCCAGGCAGTTTCAATTCAGTTCATCACAAGCTTTTGATTAAAAACAAATGCAGTAATGGAAGAGGGAAGTCATCTTAATAAGCTGCTTATCAAGAACTCCTGCCTGCTGCTCTTTCTTTCACATACAGTACAGCCGCTAAACCCTCCACATAGAAGTGAATCGTGTGTGTGTGTGTGTGTGTGTGTGTGTGTGTGTGTGTGTGTGTGTGTGTGTGAGGACAAAGTTAACCAAGGAACAAAGCCTTACCACTTGGATAACAAGTCCCCCCAGGTCTCCAGGATCTTCTCCGCACACTCCTTGGAAACATCACCTGACCCACTGAGCAATGGCTCATCATTATCTGGACACACAGGAGTACAAACACATGGAGTGAGAAGGAGTCAGGCCATCAGAGCTCATGCAAGTGAAATGAAAATGATTAAATAAATGTGAGGACTTAAAATAGAGGTGTTTCCTCATTCAAAGAGATGATGTTTCAATTCAATTTTGGTTTTTCATAGTCCACCATAGTGTTTCTGGTTCTTCTATAAAGATCATGTTTGTAATTTGAGTAGACTAAAACCAACCTCAACAGCCCTGGCATACTGGTAGCTAGCTGGCGACAAGTACTGTTTGCTGTTTTTGTAGAGTGTCCAACATAATAAATTGGGAAGTTTGTGGAACTGTAACATTGCATTGCTGACACCTCGCAGGACGGGGATTTTTTATTCAACCTTTATGTAGACAGGTAATCTCATTAAGACATGAAGCCTCTTTCCAAAAAGAGACCTGATAAAACTTGATGGCCACCTGCAGGCGATACTTGGTGGCCACAGAGTAACTTTTTGTGGTCATGTGCCATCAAGCCATGGTTAATGTCGAACCCTGAAGATGGAGCCCAAATGTACCACCTGTATTTACTGTATTTTAAGGTGTATAATGAAATGTCTACATCACAGACTGTGATCCTCTGGTTTGAAGTTTAGTGATGTTCTTTACTGTATGTTGTTTGTGCCTTTGCATCTGTAGACAGGATAATACTGAACTTGGACAACATCTCTCTCACAGATGTTTTCTAATTTTATACACCAAATGCACCCCTAGATGTCGCTTTTTATGATCTAAACAAATTATTGGGTCTTTTACTTTGTCTTTTCATGGTCATCAGCTGATAAACTGCACCATCAATGTGAGCTGGTGCTAATTTTGTACCCCGAGGACTGGTGGTGTCTAAACGTCAATATATATACAACCTGAGCAACGGACATGTAGTCGAAAGAGTGAGATCAAACCGTACCAAAGGGACAGCAAACCAAAGACGAACACACAGATGGATACAAAAAGTACCTTGATTATGTTCTCTGCCTTTTAGTTTCTTTGCTACCTCTTCACACAAAAATACAAAACACACACATGCACAAACACATGACTGCTGGCTAAGTTCTCTGTGAGAAGTACGAACAGTTCCGTAACACAGCGTCTGATCTCCCACGGGATTTTGACTCCTGTGGACCACAAGTCTATATCTGGTACAGCACCGGAGGGTAGAGTTTTATTTTTTATCAGTCGTTGAGTCAGGGTATAAATGTAAATATCAAATATCTGGGCGTATGCAGCATAACTCCAAGGACAACACCATGGTTCAGTATTCCAAAGTAAACAAAATTCGTATAATCAAGCCAGTTATGTGTCGTCTTTGAGGCTATTTATGTGCCAGACACGATCAAGCACAATAAGTGGTTGAAAAAGTTAAAATCATCTTCATATGGTTCTGCTCGGCAGGCTTCCTCTGTGGTTCTATGTGGTCATGTTTGCAAAGAATCATTTCATATGGCTTATATAAAGAAATTATACCCTTCACTATATCAGGAATTTGACTTTAATAACATATTTGCCATCCCTCTGTATTGTGTGCCTTTAATAAAATAAAAATCCCATAAGAAGTGACTAAGCAAAAAAGTAAGACAGCATCCAATCACCTTCTTCTTCATCATCCTCAGGTGGTGAGGGGACAGTGGTACCAGCCCCTGTGGGCAAGATGCCGGGACTGGCTGTTGTCTTTCGTTTCTCCCTCTCTGTCTCACTTTCCAAACTCACCACCTCATAAAGTGTGTCAGAGGCTGGACTCTTGCGCTCCTTGCGCTCCATCTGATGAGAGACGCATTGAGCGGACGTCAGATAAATTACGGGCTGTTAAAACATCAATTACATTCTAGCGCAGTACACAGACACCAGCGCTTTAATTGATTTAATCTCAGATAGAGATTTGTGACATGACTTGACATACCTGTCTTAGTTTAAGGTAGAAGGTTTCAGTGTAGTTACGCTTGCTGAAGGGCCAGAACAGCCTGTCATTTGGGGAGCAGACCCTGACCCTTGTCTCCAGCAGAAAACGGACCGGCTCCTCCACCTCTGTGATCACCAAGTCAACTGCTGTCGTCATGTACATGAATTTATCTGGAAAAACAAGGACGGTTAAAACAACGGTTTAAATGTCATTCCCAGACAGTGATTCCCCTCTGTTCACCACTTATAACTGTTATATATTCAGACTTAAACCTGTAACTAGGGATGGGACGACATACGATTTTAACAGGGATCATGATAAATGAAAAAATTCAATAAGTAGGTTGTGGTGAATTTTCATTATGGGAGATAATTGTGAATATTGTCCAGCAGCAACAAATTAAACCACCAACACTAGAGACTGCTAAATCAGGCTGCATATGCAACAACTATTGGCATATTTCACATTGACAGATACGATGCCTGGCTTTTAAGATTGTTTGTTCACTAAAACGTATATGTCCAATCTGTGATGCCATAAAAATATTAATTTCCTTGTGGCAAGGAGAAAGGGACATTTTTCAATTGTATATAGAGTTACCCAAAGATTATGGAATTTTGGACAGATGTTCGACGGGTAGTGCGGGAGAATTTATCAACTCGATTAAGTGGAGATCCTACATTCTTTGTTCTTGGCATTTATCCAAAGGGACATAAAATAAAACCCAGTGAACAAGTTTTTATAGACACGTGCCTTCTACGTGCCAAAAGATGTAAAGCATTAACAAGGAAAAGCACCCAAAGACTAAGCATTGGGCACTGGCTTACAGAAATGTCTGTGTGTTTTCTTTTAGATTAAAATTACAAACACAATCAAAGATAAACAAGAATGGTTTTAATGTATCTGGGGCCCAATCATAAGATATCTTTGGGGCAAATATTTATCTTGTATGTTGCGCATAATGTCGGAAGCATAATTACAACCTCTACAATGCAAAATAAATTTAATTCACAGTTTGCAATGAAGGACTTGTAACAGTGTCTGTCGTACAAAACCCCCAATATTGTTTTAATGCAGCTTGTCACCACGTATGTATTTATTTTAAAGAACTTGTAAGACTTCTGTAGACTTTTCTTTTTGTATCATGTTGAAAACTTAATAAACAGATTGTTAAAAAAGAGTATTAAGCATATTTTGATGATTATAAGGGTAACGCTGACATCACACATATTTTGGCCAGGATAATCTTTTTTTTTTTTTTTAAGATATTTTTTGGGGCATTTTTGCCTTTAATTGATAGGACAGCTAAGCGTGAAGGGGGGAGAAAGAGAGAGGGAATGACATGCAGCAAAGGGCCATAGGCTGGAGTCGAACCCGGGCCGCTGCGGCAACAGCCTTGTACATGGGGGCGCCTGCTCTATCCACTAAGCCACCGACGCCCCGAAATCTTCATATTTTCCCATGCCTACCTGTGACTGTGTGATTCATGAAAACAGTGAGTTTGCCTTACTGTTTTTCAAGGTGAATTGGTGATGCATGCGCGTGTCACAAGACATGGAACACAGTAAGTGCCTGGGTCATTTTGTTTTTCCTTCAGCTATATGAGATCATCTAAATATTGTACCTTCTCCATTGTATGCCACATTATTTTTGACAGGGACAGCAATCATTAAAGTACAGTGTTTATAACTATTTAGTGTGGCTGTAATTTTACAGTAATTTGCTCCTTCACAGCTTGATTTAGGGATTTGTTCAACCAGCCGAAAGTGATTTTCACGCTTGGAAATGTGTCAAATATTAGTGTGAAAATATGTGTGAATAAACAACCAAGTAGCCAAAGAAGCATAAACCAAGGAAATAATAGCTGTTGAAAATCATTCTGTTGAATGTGATTTTTTGACACATTTTTGGCTGCTACCTTTGGGCGTTTCCTCATTTACAGCCTGGAACTGAGGCGTGTTGGGGTTCCAACTTCCTGTGATGATGTAAGACTTCCCGTCGGAGCTCTTTCCCATTGACTCCTGAAGGGGCACAAGTTGGAGGGAAGTCAGCAAATGCACGCAAACACACAGTGACACACACACATACACACATAAAACAAGTCACCCACCAGATCTAGCAGGTGCATGTCGCTGTTCTTCACATTTTTCCCCGGGCTGAGCAGGAGACCAAAACACCTGCAGAGGAGATGCACATTAAAGCACGCAACACACACGCAAACATGCAAACACAGGCACACACACACAGATGCAAGGGAGAGAGAAAAGAGAAATGAATAGGATTACATAATAAAGGGAGGGGGGAAAAAAGAAAGAGGAGCGGAAACCAGACACAGAACAATAAATCTCCCTATAGAGTAAAAACAGTTGTTAAGCATCACATGTTACCGCAAATAGCTTCCTGGTCTGATCCTCTAACACAGACCAGAACGTGGAGAATATTAAACACAGCCCTTCAATCCTCACCTTGTCTGGGTTCATCAAACAATAACAAAGCGCTGTGAAAATGGAAGTCGGCGAAAAGGTGATGGAATGTTTACATTTCGACAGATTTATCAAAGCGTGGAGAACGAAGAGCCTCGCAGACAGATTCACATCAATCATCTTAAAACTGCGCCGGAACACTTAAAACCTGACGTGAGCCGACCCTCGGATGTAAAGATGTTCACCGGTGTGTGTTTATCAATTATAGATGAGTGATTCCTTTCTTGTGTCTGAATGTTTTAAGCAGATACGTCTCAGCTGGAACAAATGGAGAAACCTCAGTCAGTCTGACAGATGCATGACAGATTCCCCTCCTTAAATAGTTTCCTTCGAGGACAATTCCAGAGTGACAAAAGTCATATCCTCTACTCCCTTGGTTGTTTACATCAATCAAGATTATTTCTACATGCCATGGTCACTTTCAGAGATTTGTTATCTTTGTTGTATTATGAAATAAATCTTAAGAAAATAGTGCTGTCTGCATACCAGAGGGTTCTCCTGGTAAATGAGAAGAAACCTAAAAAGAGCACTGAACACACAGTTGCATGGACAGTAATTCCTTAACCAGACTGAAATCACTCTGAATAGATCTTCCAATTTAACTGTTTACACGGACACTAAACAGAGTGATCTGATAAGATGTGTGTTTATATGTGCTAAAGCATTTTATCAAAATATAAATTTTTGCACTTGAAGAGCTGTGCAGCATTTAATCTGCTAACAATATAAAAGAGGGGGAAGTGTTTTCCAGCCTTATAAAGAAAATTCAATTTATTCAATATGCAAAATACAAAAGGCGAAGAAGTCGTTTCGCCTGTTAATACAATTTAGTAGTTAAGGCCTTTGCATACTGAGTCCAAAATTGTCGCACGTCTAAAAATAAATACGTCTTCACATTGTGTCAATAACGTTTGCACACTGAGTCTTTTGAGACGCTGACCAAGAATCTTTGACGAAAATGTGGCGGCAGGACACGTCCGCGACAAGACAGAGGAACAGTGTGTACAGAGTCATTTCATAACTCAGACATCTCACTTTCAACAGGTCACATAGTAATACTGATGAATGATAATGAGGAGGAGGAGGAAGACCGCGCACAGAACGTGGAGGACAGAGAGGGAGGACAGCTCCAGTGCCAAATGTAAGACAGGAAGGAATAGTCGACAGCCAGATACGTAACTCCAGTGGAGAGAGGCAAAGGAGGAAATGTGTCTTTTCATTTTGTCACGTATTGCCAATTTTCACAACAAATTGAACAATTAAACATGTCAGGAATCAGTGTGCAAGGTTTCTGCACGTAACGATTATTTTTCGGAAGACCAGTGTTCAAAGGCCTTAACCCAGGTTATTGTCTGTCACTACAATTTACAGAAGTCCCCTAAACATCTCATATGCAGACTATCGGTAGATGTTACAACATCTTGTATGCAGGCTACCAGGCCTCTGGTAGCAACAGATGATCATTAAGTCCAGCTACACCACATTGCAGCCTGTAACAACAATCTCAGATAAGGCTATTGATTACAGCATTCGCATAAAAATGTAGCATGAGCAGAGCGCTAAATATTTTCCCAATATTTCCCCATATGTTTCCCATCTGTCTCAATGTAGTCTCATCACTGACTGTTTGTTACAACTTAAATGAATAACACATGAAGCACAAAACAACAAATCAACATTCAGTGGTGCTGTGTATTTAACTGTTGCCTTTGAGGATGAAGCTGTTCTGAAGACGTCTTGTGTGTGTGCTCCATTTTACCTCTCGATAGCCAGCTCCTTATTGGAGGTCTGCTGGACATAGATGACAATTTTCTTGTCCATTCCTGCGCGAAGCTTGAAGCTCTGCTTGTCCTTGTCTTTTGCCACAGCACTGAGTATGTGAAAAGAAGAAACAAAACCCACACGTTTAATAGCAGCAAGACTTCAACAAAAAAAAAAACAGAGATGAATGTGACAAAAGCACAGTTACATTTTGTGGCCGACAGAGTGAAATGTTTGTCAGTGACACAGTAATGAAGATTTACTCATTTGAACTTTTGTATTAGAAAATAATCCAAAGACATTGGGGGCATTTTAGATCACATTTGTCCACAGACTGACAGGTTGTTTAATTATGTCTGGACTGGAAAGGAAAAAAATAATCCCTCTGTTTCTACCTTTGACACAAACTAAAACATAAAATTAAAGCAACCAGTGTTTTTTCTGCTAGACAACTAGACTAATGAAGTTTATCACTAATCAGTAAATCAGCCGGATAGACTGAAAAAAATCAAAGCCCATGCATCATGTTCAGAGTAGACCGATTTTTCGTAATAAAGTCAAGCATAAGAGCCACTTTCAAACATACTTTGGCCCTGGTTCTTTTCCTGCTCTGCTCTGAGAGCAGGAAAGAGAAGAAAGTTTGAGACAGGAACAGTAATCAACATTTTCCGAACCTTCGCAGAAACAAATTCCTGAGGAAACACTGAAGAAAGTGCAAAGATTCTTGAGTAAGAAAAATCCATTAATCAAAATGAAATCTACTGTAAACATTTGGAGTCTGCCATGACTTCAAGCAGAGCTCAGATCACAGAAACTTGTCTCTCCAGTCCCATTTCTACCGAGCAGTGCTTTTAAGTTCACTTCAGTTCAGTACACATTCTTTCTGTTTCCACTGCCGAAAGTTGTGGATGGTACCAATGGAACTGTTTTGTACCGTCCCCATTTTTGGTCCCCCCTCTGTTGGAGTACCTAGCACACAGATCTGGTACTAAAAGGTGGAGCTGTGAACACTGCAGCCCGATGATTGGTCAATAGCAGACGGTCACTCTGCTTAGGGCTGAGCTGTGGCTGGTTTTGTAACCACTGTTCATACTGTGGCAAGTTTTACATTAGCAAACTATAACTATAAAATAAAGGATGTTTTGCTGCCTCTCGCAGCAGCTGTAGTCTGAGAATAAAACTCAAAATACTGGGCTGACTGCTGGCAACTTTTAAGGTGGAACATTTACTTGTAATATTACTCAGTGCATGAGTTGACGACATGAATCAATCAGCACACCTTAAATTTCAATGTGACAACTTTGACCATTACTTTAGTTATTTTTTTGTCCCTATTGGATGACACGAACTTAAAGTAATGAGTGGAACTTATGTTTAAAAATATATATATATTAATTTCAACTGGATTATGTAAACTGCATATATTCTAATCCTCACTTGGAGAGAAAAAAGCATTGTGGAGTGTCGTTCCTGTGGGCTCCAGCCGGATGTGCTTGCCTGAGAAGGAGAAAGGTGCCATACCGAAAGCGGTTGGTGGAAACTGGGCTTTTGTGGGTAGGGACTTAATGTACCAGATACTGCTTAGTCAACTATACTATCAGACTGAGTCATGATTTTACACTGTACATATGTCCTCTGATTTCAGATAAACAGACCTGTTTACACCCTATTAAAGATTAAAATGTTTTAAATATACTTTTATTTTATTTTACAGATATTATATTATACACAAATGCTATAGAGCACACTCTTCGTATCTTATTTCCAAATGGAAGAAACGCTTTCACACGAATCAGTCCAAGTGTGCTTGCATGTGAGAGTTGTTTGCTTGGAAGTGAGCATACTAAAAATAATCAACATAGAGCTAATGAGGAGGAAATATGTGTCGGCTAAAAATAACCACAGGCATATTTTTTTGTTTTGTTTTGTTTTCCAAATAAGATGAGTATCCAGGGCTGTTTGTGAACACACGGAAGTGACTCAGTAGTATGTGGAAACTAAATAAAAAAGGTCAGGGACGATGGGACGGATGGCACAGACAGGAACTTTCTGTTGTGTTCTCTTATCGATGTGTGAAAAAGAGTGTGATCAACAGAAGTTGTCAAAATATTCATCTACTGTAACACAGAGGGGACTCCTCAGTCTCATTATCATTTTACAGTTATTTTCATGATTTTCATGCTTAATTTACTGACATGTTATTTTTGTACATAAACCAATACAATGATGCGTCCCTGATGGGTAGTTCATACCCCACATGCTGTCTACCCTGTGAAGGTGTGTCAACTTTGAACACTTAATCCCCAAAGGCAAAGCTGTGTGACCTTGTGTTTATAAGTGTGTTTTCTTTTGGTGATTTGGGGGGCCGATCTCATCCAAAGCTCTATGTATTTCGTTAAAATGGTGCCACTGAAAGTCACATTTGTAATGATGATGATGATTTAGGTAGAGCTGGTTAGCACTGTCGCCTCACAGCAAGAGGGTTCCTGGTTCGATGCCCGGAGGGAGCCCTTCTGTGCGGAGTTTGCATGTTCTCCACGTGTCAGTGTGGGTTTTCTGTTGGTCCTCTTTTCTGTTGGTCCAATGTTTGGTGCACTTTAAAAGGACTGAGATAAGTTTGTTTAAAGAGGACCATATGTGAAAACACCCTGAGTGAGACACAGGCAGCTGCCTAGAAGAAGAGAGGCTTTGCACACTCAGGCTCCGAGATCACAATATTTTCTGCCTTCTGCTTAGAAGCGGAGAAATTACAGCTCACAGCAACTTCATACAACATGGTCTCTGGCTTTTGTTTGATATCTGCTGTCGGCAAAAAATGTGTAGTTAGCATGCATTAGCTCAGAGGGCTACCTTGGCTTGTTTACTATATTACATGAGTCACTGTCAATCTTGGAAGTCCTGCCAAACCCTGTTGTCTCAAGCTGAGGAGGGAAAAAGAAGGAGCGAGTAGTCAAATATTGAGTTGGGTACAACACTAGATTTAAGGTTTCTACATATTTTCACAATTCACACCAATGTGTAAGCATCATAAATGCTGACTTCATGCTCTAAACACTGAAATACATAATAAGTACAGTGTATGTCTCACCTGAAAGTACCCTTGCCATCATCCTCCTTGATTTCCAGGCTGACGGTGAAGGTAAACAAGTCACTGTCAGGGGTGAGCGGAGCAGGCTGCTGAGATGACAGTATTGCCTTCTTAGCTGACCGCCGAAACGCTGTGGCGAAGCTGTACAGTATCCTACTCACCTGCAGGAGAAAGGCAGAAACACACAAAAGACTTTACAATCAACTATAATGGGAAGGGCCAACAAATATAGACATACAGTTTAATGTTTTCTGTTTCCAGAGGCATTTATGACAGTTACTAACATCATTTATAGACAGTAGAAACTGTAACAGTGTTGGTAAAATGAACTCTTCTAAACCAATCCCCACCCCACCCACTCCTAAAAACACGAGCAACAGACAAGTTAGTTAAACCATTAAAACTGAAATCTAATAGAAAATATTCACAGAGGAGATAAACAATATGACAAGGCAAAATACTGTAGTGTGCTTCTTTGGCCTTGGCAGCTTCTGTAGCTAAGATGTCGTGCAGACCATAAAATGGAGTTTTGGAAGCCAAATTTATCCACACTCGGCGAAGTAATCACTAAGTCATGAGTATTGATTAAAAACTGTACCAAACCTCTGCAGATCTGTTATGCCATTTTGTAATATGGGGCACTAAAAAGCTTACCTAATGACCCACTACTCTACTGACTGCAGATCCTCCAACCTATTAACCATTTTGAGTTTTAATCGACATACTGATTCACTTTTGCCTGTGTGGAGTGGAGGTATTGTTCCTATTAGCATTAAGCAGAGACAACTCAGGCCTACCAGAGACTGCACAGTTCTGCTAAATCTCCAACTCAAAAGAGGAGCAGAGCTCGGGGAGGTCAGCTGAAGACTGCCAAGTGTGGAAAACTGGGTGGTAATGATTTATTTATATTCACTAAATGTACTTTTCCACTCACAAGACTTTAGATTTGTGAGCTTTGCATTTAGGACGTGGTATTTGATTTTATTTCTGATCGTAACTACACAGACATGTGTGTGTGATAACAAACAGAGCGTTCCCCCAACTAGGGGCCCACAGCACAGTGGTTTTGGATGATCTCTAATTCTGGTAAACAGCAGAGCTTGGGGGTTAGTGACTGAGCGTTGGTGTGGGGAAACTGCTGTTATCAATAAATAACAACGCTCTTTTGGTTTTTTTGAGGCCAGAGTATAAAGCAGCTCCTAACCTCTCCTACAAAAAGCCTTTGTTATGTTCTCAGTGCAGTAAAAGGATGATAGGGCATCGCAGGGGGTTTGTTTATTGAGAAACGCTGGGGGACTGGATGTAAGAGATGGAAAATAAGTGGAGTTAGATGGGGGTGACCCCCTGTATGGATGAAATTATGACAAATGGCACAAGAGAATTGCTGTTTTGTACTGTTCCAATCAATGCTAAAGTCAAAACTGACCATTATCAACTGTCTGCAAATGGCCTTTTTATTCTTTGTGTACACTGTGAAGAACCTTTATCAGGATGTGGACAGTTGTACTGCAAAAATATTAATCCTGACATGTATTTTAGGCAGATATTGGGTGCTTCTCTTGTAAAAAGGGAAACATTCTGCCACTCTCTCTTTGAAATGTAGTATGTTTTAGGCAAATTGTAAAATACCCAACATAAGTAATGCTGTAAAGCCCTATGAGGCAAATTGTGATTTGTGATATTGGGCTTTATAAATAAAATTGAATTGAATTGAATGGAACTAGAATTACTGCCTCGCAGTTGTGTGCCTCTGTGAACCGTTCAAGTTGCAGTAACAGTCTAAATCTACATCTGTGAAAACAGTAATGCTTCACACACATCTTCAATCATGTAGCACAGAGGATCTATAAAATCAGCACAGTTTCAAGGTGGGCAACCAAGACTAGTGTCACCACCATCAGGTTATGACACTTGAGTAATGGCCAGAAAAATGTTTTTGCAGAACATTATACTGTCATGGTGAAGTTGACCTTTGACCTTTTGGATATGTAATATCATCACTTCATCATTTTACTCTGATAGACATTTGTGTAAAATTTTCTTATAATTAGCGTATGGCCAAAAATGTAACCCTCCCTGTAACCTCCCTTTTTTGTTAAGCTCTCCAATGAACTGCGCATAACAACATGTTTTGTGAGGTCGCAGTGACTTTGACCTTTGAAATTCGACAACCAAATTCTAATCAGTTCATTCTTGAGTCCAAGTGGATGTCTGTGTCATATTTGACACAAATATGAAGCTTTGGGACATTTTTAACTGATGTCAGCACAACAGTCTGTATCCGTTTGTCAGTGACCAATGTTTGTCTCGATGAATATGTGATTTAATTTGTCTGAATATGTGATTTAATTTGTCTGTTGAGTGAAACAAACCTCTTACAGCCATACTGAGTTGATAAGCACTAGATATACATCTCTGGACAGGAGCAGCAAGTTTAAGGGCACGCAAGAGGAGTGTGGGTATGAGAGTCAGCTGAGCTCTGCAGCATCATCAACACCAGAAAACTGGGAATTGTTAGCTACTACCCTTGGGGCCTGACTAGGAGGTCTGGCACACAGGAGGTGGAGTAGGACTGAGGAGGTGGTTTGCTTTATGTATGCACATTTCAGCTCCAAAATCCACAAAACTGTTTAGAAAATGAAATTACACAGAATCTCAAAAAAACCCCAGCATGATTATAAAACCTGAAAGTACTGTGATAACTTTCATAAAAGACGGAAATGAATTTGCCTCAAGTTTCTTATTTCTCTTTCCAAATGATCAGATTTCTGAAATTATGAGTAAAGAATGCTTCAGATGCTCTTAACAATTTGATTAAATAATTGGGTCACTTGCCTAAAGCAAATAAGACAGCTGAGTCAAATAAGGAAGAAGATAGTTTTAGGCCAGCTGTGATGGCCCGCCACAAGGTTTTCTCAGTACAGATCGGAAAGTTTGTGTGGGTATTTGGGTTAAGAGATATTGTAATTCCCCTACTGACAGTATTGCTTAAAGAAACACAAAATATATAAAATTGTCGTCCAAAAAACGCTGAAAAGAGAGCCACACATAGATTTAAATATCTATGGCCTGGTGATGCATATGTTGCAATACCCATAAATAGCCACCATGTATAGGCAGTAAGTGCTGTATAACACAAGGGCATGATGAGGTCAATAAATCAAATTGAACTGGTGAGGTTATTTCTATTCAATAAAATTCTTAACTGCACTTGTACGGTCTCACCACCATTGACTGATGTGTTTATATTTTGTTGCTTTTGCAGAAGCCCCAATGATTGAAGGAGGAGTTTTGGTTCGGCTGCTCTTTGTGGACGGGGTCGGCGGCAGACTTGCATATTTCTTTGGATGGTGAGTTTTAAGAGGAGAAGAGAGATTTGTAGTGTTTCCATCTTAAGTCCCAACTTCTTTATTGTGTAGCTTACAATCACTTTATTCTCTGGCTTTCCTTTATTGTTTAGTTTAATACCAAAGATCCACGAAACAGGTACATGTGCATTCTTTCTGGTAACATGAGTGAACATATTTCCTGCTGGAGTTAGAGCTAAATGGGTAAAGAAAGCAAGAGAGACAGAGAAAGAGACTGAATATAGCGCAAAATTCGTAACAGTCATTGCATAACTGAACATCTTTCTGACATCGTGGACACGTAAGGACCATTATTGTGACCAACCAACATCGTGTTGAATGATAATCTCATCCTAATGCCTAAGCCTAGCAGGTATGCAATCAAAACATTACCTCTAACAAGCTCAAATTAATGACAAATTACAGTGCTTTCAGATAACTTGGGAGTTCTTAACAGTGGGTTTGAGGCTGATGTGAGACATATGACTGGAGCAGCTTTTTCCTGAAGAAGTAGGAACCGATGGGCTGACTCACTTCAGTCTAACAGTGCCAATAAGAGGTCGAAAAAAAGGATGGAGGCATTTTAGATTGGTTTGTTGCTGGGGGTTTGGAAGGAAGAGAAAGGCGGGTGCAAGAGGAAGAGTGTGGAGAAGAAGAGAGGTAAGAGAGAGCCGAAGACAGTGATGTCTGGTTGCTAAGCAAAAAAGAAAGTGAAGTACTTCTGGGGATTATCTATGTGTGGATTTGTGTGTGTGTGTGTGTATGTGTGAATGCATTAGTGTTTTAGTGGGAGCATGTGTGTTTCGGGTGGGTGCCTGGGAAACTGGAAAGTAGGATGATGTGGGTCTGATAAAGTAGCATCTGTCTGGGGGCTCTAAGTGACATTGAAGGAGAGTGCTTCCATGAGAGTGGAATCAGGTCACTGAACACTGAAGCAGTACTTTAACCCAGTTTCGTGAGTGGATTCCCTTTTCTCTTCCTTTATATTTCTGCTGAACCCACTCTATATGAGCAATGACACTTCCTCTAGCTCGGGGGATTGTGTGTACTTTGTGTTTGTGTATGATGTATATGTGCATAGCGGCACAGCCTGCAGTGCATGACATAATCCCTTTGGGACCACTGACGAAGCTCCCACGCTGTTGCTAAACCCAGAGGAACAGGCTACAGGGAGATCGACATTTTAAGACAAGGTCAACCAGAATACTGCTGACACTAGTGTGTATACATGTATATGTACATGGGTGGAAGAGACAGAAAAAACAGAGAAGAGAGTGTCATGTGAAACGCAGAGCAGAGCATTTATAAGAGGAGCTTTTGCTCCCCCCTTTGGTTCACCATCTGAATAGCATGAACACTGCTTGTTGTTTTTCTTACTGTATGTGTGAACTACACCAGAGTGTAGGATGGTCTTCTCTCGTGAAAAAACGGAAAGAGACTGTCTGGTGTTTGTTTAAAGGGCACTGGTAGGCAAGCTACGCATCTACCTCACTTCTCTTTTAAAACTCATCCATCGTTCAAAACCTTTAAGCTTTTAGTTTAGTCTCATCAAATAAATGGAACAAATTACAAGATGTATTGAAATTAGACAGCTGTCTGTCAGTAGATCATTTTACCTGTATGCTATGGTTACTGTTCAGTGCTCCTGCTTTGGTTAATTCACAGACATGGTTGTTATTTTTTGTTTTTATTCAACATTTTTACATTTTATTGTCTTATTGCTGTTGTTGTTTTTGTTGTTGTTGTGCATCCTTCCTCCCTAGCATACTTGTTTATTTATGTTTACATTTTGTCTTGTTACTGTTTTTATTGCTGTTTATCATTCTTGTCCCACACCTTTGCTAGTTATTTATTATTTGACTTTTTCATCTCTTTATTGTGGTTGTTTTTAGGGATGCACGATATTGGATTTTTTGCCAATATCCATTATGCCAATTTATAACAACTTATTTTGCTGATAACCGATACCAATGTTTTATATCCTCTTTTTTCCCCCCACCTAATTTTAGTGATCAAAAAGTCTCTTTTGTACTGGAATTAATATCATATTATACGTTCATACTCTAATCGTGGCGGCCCACCCGCAGATGGAGTCATGAAATATGATACTTTTGCATGTAGTATTAATTTATTGTGCAAAATAAGAAAAAGCATGTTGGCCAATTACGATAATTCATTTTAAAGCCAATATCACCAGATACTGATGATATGCCTCTATCGTCGTGCATCCCTAGCTGTGGTCATGCATCATATATTCTTATGCCCATATGAATGGAAATTCAATGCAGTGCCGTAACACTTTAAAGGAGCAATAAGCGAAATTCACAAGGGATGATGATAGTGATGTTACTGATGCGCTCCCAGTGGATGTGATGAGAGACAAACTCCACAGTCCTCATTTTATGCAAAAAATTCATTCGAAGTTTATCTGAAGCTGAAGTTTCTATTCTACCTATAAGAACTTTCTACTTATGACTTAGTGGTACTGCCTTGTGGCTGTATGCCTCCGCCAATCAGTTTTTTTGTTGTTGAAATAGAAGTTATAACTAAAATGACATGTATGATTGCAGTGAATATTTTCCAGTGAGAAACATGATGTGTTCACTTAGAGGCTATTTTTACAGATGAGTACAGAGGACTGAGAGCGAGCTTCATCACATGGTGCAACAAATATCACCTGAAGCTTAATATCAGCAAACCAAAAAGTGTGTGGTGGACTAGCAGAGGAACAGGTCAGAACACTGAGGAGTATTCATAACAGTAGACAATGCTTCAGATGGGGCCTTGACCTTTGACCACCAAAAACGTAATGCTTCTGGCCAAGGCTGTTGCCAGCACAGAGGCATAAATGTGAACCTATCCACTAAATGAATCTTCAGTAAACATACCGTAGTTACACATAAATTAAACAACCAACAATCAATTAATGACTGTCTCCTTACCGCTTCTTGGATTTGGCAGCGGAACACATGGATCCTGAAGATCTCAGCGTTGAAGTGGCTCTCAGTGAAGGCAAAGCAGTCGCTCTCTGGTGTGCCATCATGGCCTCGCACACAAAACAGAATCTTGTAGATAGGGTAGTTGGCGATCTCTGTACTGGCGTTGGGGTCCAGCAACCTGTTGGAATATCAATAAAAAATGCTGCTGTTTGATATCTTAAAAGTAGCTGGATGATTTAAGTATGCATCTTGTATGTACACACATACGTTACAGTGCACTGTAGGACTGGAACCAATGATCCATATGTTCCCCCTACCTGACAGTGCCCTCGGACACGCCTGGCACGGAGAGTGTGACATCCAAGGGGACTTGGCACTGCCCTCTGAGGATACTCATCATACGGAGGGCCTCTACCTCACTGCGGGGGGCGTTGACAGAGGCACACCCCAGATATGTCAGCTGGCTGAACACAACACTGTCCTCATCTGGGATGGGACTGCCAGGACTGCCATCTGATGATGATTCGTCTGCTGCAGAGGGGTAACAGATTGGGAAAGAGGTGGAAAGAGAGTAGAAGAAACGATTTGATTAGTTTAAAACTCCTGCTATGATTTTATGTCTAGTAGAAGGGGAGATAGTGAGAAGCTCAACAGCCATGTCAGTCTGTAAAATTAATGCCACAACTGAGTAAGGGTGACAAGTAAATGAAAAGAAAATGACAAGAGTCATCTACTACGAAGATAAAGAGGCAACGAGGGAAGCGGAAAGACTTTGAGTGTGCTGTATGATTAAGAGACCTGGGTGTTTCTGTGATTTTACTCTGAACGACTTAGAAACATATCTATAAGCTGATGATAAGAGCCATTGTGTGAGATTAGGCAGTTGCAAGAAAAGAGGATAAGAAAAGTGGCACCACAGCTCACCTCTGTACGACCTCTCATTCAGCTCACTCTCCTGAGCCGTCTGAACAGGAAGCACCATCTCCAACTTGGGTGGTGGCGCTGCGCTCAGAGGGTCAGCGCCTGGTGGTACAGGTGACGCTGTAGTGGGAAGTGGGCCGTGGTCGCCCCCACCGACGCTGTCCATTCCTGTGTCTGATCTGAGCCCAGCGTCAGCTACTGATGGGTCCATGAGGACATCCTCTAACTCCCTCTGGAGCTGCTGCTCGCTTCCATTCCCCACAATCTGATACACACACAGGGAGGAGGAGAAACACACGCACACAGAAACAGACATGAACCCAACCACACCAAGGAGCAGGGACAAAAAGAGGCATAAAAATAAAAACATTGAGTATAAGAAAACAATAACACACAAGAAAAGATGCTGCAAACAAAATCATTGTAGTTATCACCCTAACATACTGAATTTAAGCTAATCTTCAACTACATTACAATTTTCTCTTCCAGCAGTGGCTGTGCCCTTTATAGTGATTTTGTAATTCACTTCATGTGACTGCAGTGTGTTTAAGGGGGAAAGATGTCCTGAACATCTTCATTACATTTCATTCAATATTAGTGATTAGTAGACATGTGAGTTTGAGTTGTGAAACACCTGTATCAAGACATTAGATGAGCCATGCCAACACTAACTGTGGGAGCTTATTCTAAGGTAAAGGATAGTGATCAAAGAGCAACCTGAAGGCCAGACAAATCATGTGGTGCATTTTCTCTGCCTGCTGGCAGCAGCCTGATGTTAGGTAAGAAATGGAGAGCAGACCTAAGCTGCAGAGGACACTGCTGTGCTGAACAATATTAAAAAGGAACGGAGAATTAAAGGAATACTTCACCCACCCCAAATTACCATTTGTATTTAAATTCCTTACCCAGTGTTACACTAGCCTGAGTGTCAGACTGAGGCTCCCAGAACCTTCAGTCTGACATCGCCTCTATTGAAGGTGATTTACAAGGGGGAGGGAATTTGATTATTCCCTAACCAATCAGTAGAGATCAACGACTCACCCAGAATCTGAAGTCATTAGTATCCATGCCTCGGAAAACAAGCCGAAAACAAGCGAGCATTGCCCGTTTAAAATGTCTCCGTCATCGTGCACGCCCAGCTGCATCGCCGTTAAATCCAGTTTAGCAGCTTCCTTAATTTGGTCCTCCATTAACGCGAGTGGTGGCAAAATACCTCGATAGCATCGTTAATGTGGTCTGTAGGATCTGCAGCGGTCGTCATTAGCGTGGTGCGGATTGGTTAATCGCTAGACCCACCCCCACCCCCGGTGTTCATTGGTCCGTCCATCGCATGGACGAGATAAATCGTGAATTCATTGCAGTATGCCAGACCAGAGATGCAAGCCTACTCAGTTGAGTTTGCGGGGTCTATGGTCTGGAACCAGGCTAGTGTTACACTGAATTTGCGAATTTGTTTTTCTCACATGCCTCCACAGTGTCCACATTGAACAACAGCAAGACCATATCAAAGCATCTGTTTACAACTGTACACATACCGCGTATTTCCGCCCTCAAATTCATGATTTTCAATGAAGATGCACGGCAGCCGCACTCAAACACCAGAGCAACACGTCACAGCACTCATGCACTCCCGAGTGGCTATTTTTCAGGGCGCGACGGCTGCGCTTTGAGATAAACCAAGTTCAACTTTTGGAACGCAGCAGCACACACCGCATGTCATGTGAAGAGGAACAGCCAATAACAGCTGACATATATCTTTCTCTTCTTTCGTAAATATGGAAAAGTTGGTCATTTTGGTGTGCCATGGGCGATATGCTCACACACTTTTAAAGAGCGCCTAGAAGATCAGCTCTACACTCAGGATTTCAGGTAAATAAGCTATGATAAACTACTTGTTAAGATTGCTTAACAACCTCAGATGCAACCTACCGCCGCACTCCTGAAAGCTGGCTCGAAAAAGGCACAATGCCCAGTGCGTGACCTCACCTTTTCCAAGCCGTTAAAGACGCAGCATGTGTACCGCCTCTTACATTGTTTGTGCAGTATAATCAAAGTCTCCTTTATCCAGTTGTATGCCCAGTACTTTCCAAACACATGCATTTTCACTACCTTAGCATTTAAAACTAAACTGAAAGTGAAGCTTATCTGTGCTCTCTTCAAAGCCAAACTCCATTAACAAAAACAGCAATTTTACCTCGCTGAACTTGGGAGCTGCTGGTTTACTGCTGCCTCAATCAGTTAGTTTGTTTGTTTTATCGTGTGACCTTGGTGAATCCAAACTTCACACAGTAAAACAAACAAGCTAACTGATTGAGGCAGCAGTAGACCCAGCAGCTCCTGCATTGAGTGAGGTAAAATTAAAACTGGCTTTGAAGAGGCTTAGACAAGTTTCACTTTTAGTTCAGTTTTAAATACTAAGGTTTTGGCAAAAAAGCATGTGCTTGGGAAGTACTGAGCATGCACCTGCATAAATGAGACTTGAATTATACTGCATGAGTTGTGTAAGACTTTTTAAACAGAATACTTCATATAGTTTTGCTGTTGTTAAACGTGGACCCCCATGACTTCAATTCATCATGAAATTTCTCCTATTTTGGATTCTTTATTCACCAGGGAGGCATGCAAGAGCAACAAAGTTTTCTTCACAAATTCATTGCAACACAGGGTGAGTAATTGTTATACAAATGACCATTTGGGGGGTTGAAGCTTTACGAATAGATATTTCTCAGCCTTCGTGATATGTGTTATTACTGCATGGTTAAATATTCAGGTTTAATTTTCCAAGTAGGCTTTCCATGTATAGACAGCCATACATAAGATCAGTGACTCAGGGCTATATGGTTATTTGTTCAATGCTGTTAGACTTAAGGAATTATCTGCAGGATGGATACTACAGCTACAGTGTCTAGGTTAAGAGTTCTAGTGCCATGTAAGGGGGGGAAAAAAGAGTATCATTTGAAGACTGACTATATTTAGGTGCACACGTCTGACATAACTGCGTCACTATGCAACTGTGGTGGGCCTTGTGATTTACAGGTAGTGCTAAAAGCCTGGGAAACTGTCAGATACAACCACAGCCCTACACATGAGAATATCTATCACTACCATCATCAAAACCTGAGTGATAAAAAACACTGGCTAGGGCCATCACTCAACAGCCGGCAAAAATACAAAGAGCACAAATAATCACAGACAGAATCACCACGGAATCACATCACAGAAAGAGCAGAAAATAGATAGATACAAGCAAGAGAGAGAAATGTAGAGAGAAAAAGGGGAAAGATAGCGAGAGAAGAGACTGACCTTAAAGCTGACCCCTTCCTCAGAAATCACCTGCATAACAAACAACAAGTTTAGACACACTGACCCCTCTCTGACTGGATGGGCTGACTGGGAGGGATATGTGCACAAGAGTGTGTCGGCGAGAACCAATACATGATGTCTGGATGACCAAGTGTCAGTGAATGGAGTGATTTCACCACTACATATTGAGGACAGTGGATGTGCGTGGGGTACCGCTTCTGCTCCCTCTGACAGCGGGCAGACAGCTGCCGCTAAAACGGACACCTCATCTCAGTTTGCCATTAAAATAAGTGCAATCTATACTCGAGCTGTATACAAAACCAAATTCTCTCATCTTCAAGCACAGCACATAACAGGAAAAATGTGTGACGTCTTCCTATCAACCGACTTTGCATTATCCGTGCTCTGCTGGCGCCACCTTCTGGTATCATTGCAACATCAAGTCAATCACATTACAAAGAAACAGTCATGACATAATGGACACAGTATGAACATGCGAGCCAGCTACTTAGGTAAATTCAATAAAAGGAGGTGTTACAACTAGTAAGGTGAAATAGGAGAGGAGAGGAGAGGAGAGGAGAGGAGAGAAACCTGAACCCATTAGGGACGCACACAGGATGGTGGCTGGTAGCTACATTTCCTCAGAAAGTCTTATGACACACCCCGGTCACGAATGCCATTATTTTCCCAGACAATGAGTTCAAAGCGCTCGCAGCTGCATCGACAAACTGTTTGTAAACTAATATCTGCTGAGTGAGTGCTAACTGAAGCGCAGAGGGCATACTGTATGTCAGACATACCGTGGTACAGTAGCACAAGCTGTATACTAACAGAAGCAGCTGATCGACTGCAGATGTTCTCCCGAAGTTAAGTAGTCAGCTTTTCAGACACTGAATGACAAACTGTAAAATATCAGCTGACTTGTCTTACACTTTCAGCTCACACTCAAAAAAAGTGTTTTCTCCAGACTTGCAAAGATGACACCTTTCAGTGGAAGACAACAAATTCTTCACTACAACCAAAGCCTGTGATGACATGCTCTCAATTTCTGGTGATGTGCAACAATTAAGGGCTTCCTTACAATCAGAAGCAAAATGGAGACGGACAATCACACTTGAAACACACACATCTAAGACCGACTATGAGAAGAAGGTAGAGTGGAAATGTGGGGAAAAAGCAAAACAAGAAATGGTTAGCCTTGTGGTTAGAGTGTGAGACTGCATGTTTAAAAAGATGGACGAGAGCTGTCATGAACACAACCTGTTAACGATGGGATATGTATGGACTGTGACCCCTGACCTGCAATGTTAATAAGTTACACTGATCACAAATTGGTGAAGATTAAATAGATATCAAGATGTTTTGGTAAAGCACGCTGAGGGTCCTGAGATATTACAAAAAAAGAGTGCTCATATGACGACATTTAGTTGGCAGTGCACTCTGGCCTCCTACTAGAACTTTGAAAATAACTATTGCTTTACAGAGGCTGTAATTTTTCTTATGTAATCAGGACCAGATTGTGACCATTATAAGTTTTGAGCATAGTCATGAAATTCACAGTCAGCAGCATTTTAGGAAATTATTCATGCCCTTGAGGGTGTTACCATAGTAAATGTCAACAGACCTCTATACTCGTCATTTTGACTCTGACCAGTACAGCTCTGAAGTCTCCCTTCTCTCCTTCGCACCTCCGTCCATACCTACACCCAACCATCCTTACCTTCAGTCCTGTCTTTTCGTCATCACTACCATTATTAGTGGAGGAGGGTGTCTCGTCCCCCAGCCGGGACACAAGGACAAAGTCCTCACTGTTGAGAGTGGACACTGAGTCCGAGGACACGCTAATCTTCCCCACCGAGCCCTTGTCATCCATGGCTGCCGCTGTTAAACTCAGCCACGCTGCTCATGAATGGAAGACGGGAGGAGAGAGTGGTGGGAGATGATGAGCAAAATCACCTAGAAAAAGAAAAAAATAAATAAAGAAAAGAAGCAGAAAAACAGTCATGATGTGATGAAATTCATGAAAGGCATCTTTTAAAGGCAACTGGAAACTTGGCTACTTAGAAACTAACCCTCTCATAAAATGAAACCAGTCACAATTCTTGCTTTGGAGGATTTCTTAACACCTTTAGGAAACTTTGAGGAAGCTGAGGGAGGGAGGGAGGGTTACGAGAAAATCGAGAGTGGAAGGAAAGGTTAAGCAAAAAGGCTTAGTTCAAGTGAAAGTGATAAACAAGAGAGTGAGCTACAGAAGACACAGAAAACAGCAAAAGAGGATCTGTGGGTCATGTGCTGCAAATCTGTCTATCTCAGCAGAATAAAGGAGAGGTATTTGCAAAATAGTCTGATCAATGCAAAGCCATGGTGATGCAAGTGTCATTTTGAAAAAGAAACATGCACATGGAAGTGAGGAATTAGGGAACGAGCCAGCTTGCCACAAACATCCATCTATTTCATGTCAGTATTTCTCCTGATAAAGATTAAATTGTGGTCCCCCACCACCACATACACCTGAAATATATCACCTAAACACACAAAAGTGATGCACTGAATGTGCTAATTGCATTATATGCACCTCTCAGTGCATGGCTACCACAACCACAAATAACCTGGATCCTGTGGGAAACACTGTATATTACAAGCTCATCCTTCACTCTGCATTTCATTCCAGCTCCCTCCATCAATCCATCAATGAAATTTCAACATAACATCACACATTGGCAGAAGATAAATGCTTACAATGATCTATTAAAAATGACATTGTGTGACTAATCAAAGAAAGTTAAGCATAAATTTTTAAAAAATTATATCTTTATTTGTGAAAGCTAATGACAGGAGAAACAACCAGAAAAAATGTTGGCATATTACATTTTTACATTTTTAAGATATTTGTTTGGGCATTTTGCCTTTAATGGACAGGACAGCCAAGTGTGAAAGGGGGAGAGAGAGAGAGAGAGAGAGAGAGAGAGAGGGGATGACATGCAGCAAAGGGCCACAGGCTGGACTCCAACCCAGGCACCTGCTCTGTCCACAAAGCCACCAATGCCCCGTTTAATAAAACTTTTTGTTCCTAATAGCCCAGTTTCTACCAAGGAGTGCAGAAAGGTTCGGTTCGGTTTGGTACACTTTTATTCCATTTCCACTGTGAAAAGTTGTGGATGGTACCAATGGAACTATTCCGTACTGTCCCCATTTTTGGTCCCCCCTCTGTTGGAGTACCGAGCACACAGATCTGGTACTAAAAGGTGGAGCTGTGAACACTGCAGTCTGTTGATTTGTCAATAGAGGACGGTCACTCTGCTCAAGGCTGAGTTGTGGCTGGTTTTGAGGCTTATGTAATCATATGTTAGTAGACTGTAACTATAAAATGAAAGGACGTTTTGCTGCCTCTTGCAGCAGCGGTAGTCTGAGGAAAAAAAAAGATTGCTGGCAACTTGGAACGTTAACTTGTAATCTTACTCAATGCATGAGGTGACGACATGAATCAATCGACACATCTTAAATTTCACTGTGACAACTTTGACCATTACTTTAGTTCTTACATGACACATACTTTTAGTAATGAGTGAATCTTCAAGCATTAATATAAATTAATTTCAGACGGATTATGTGAGCTGCATATATTCTAATTCTCACTCAGAGAAAAAAAAAAAAGCAAAGCACCATTCCCGTGGGCTCCGGCAACACTCAACTCCTGCGCTTGCCTGAGAAGGACTAAATGCACAAACCCGCTATTTTCAATTATCCCATCATCAGAGACTCTTACGGTAGCCTGTTTTATTTTGTTCTGAAAATGACGTGATGCAGCCTCATTCTGTGGACGATAAACAAGGTGCAGACTTCCTTCTGTGTCACCAGTAATGAGGAAATATAGTAAGTGCTGGTCGGAGCAGTGAGTGACAACAACCCCGCCCACATTAAAAGCACTATTTGCTGTGGAAACACTAGGGTCTATGTCCCACGTCTGAAGGGTTACTTTTGGTTCCAAAGGTACCATACTGAAAGTGTTTGGTGGAAATGGGGCTTATGTTTTAACAACACTGTGGTTAACATGTGGTTAGATTTAGGTACAAAAACCACTTGGTTATGGTCATGAAAGATCATGTTTTGGCTTTAAATGCCCGTTTTTGTTGGCACAATCTCCACGATAAAAAAAAGGGGAAACAGCCACTTCTCATGGCACTGTCCCAGCAGGAAATGCAGCGCTGTGTCTGTAAAAAACAGAAACTGCTGTTTTTTGGTTTGTTGGTCTCAAACAGTGGTCTGCAGCTTGGCAGGTGCACTTTTACCTCTAGGAGCAAAGTCAAAAAATCACCTCAGCATCAAAATTAGCATATTTAGTGAGTTTAGGTTTGACATTAGGGGGAAAAATTAAGGTAAGAACTAGTTATTCAAACAAAATAAGGTAAAGTTCTACAGTTAGGTAATGAGGTAAAAGGGAGGTGGCATTGTAACACAGGAAGAAAGGCGCAACAGAAGGTTCTGGCAGAGGTTCAACAAGAGACCATAACAAGCTATTTCTGGCCGTTCCCCCCTCTCCACTCCTTTTTCATTCTCTCCCATCTCTCTCTCCACTCTTTTCTTCTTCATACCCTCCTTATCTATCCCCCTGCAATCTTCTATTTCCTCAGCCCTCATTGCTCTCAAATAAGGGCTGCCCTTGCACTCCTGCATTCTTCTAAAGGTTTCAGTTGCTATTTCTTCCACTTTGCTCTCCTGTCAAATACCCGCCCTTCCTATTCAAAGCAGGTCCAACAATGGAAAAGTAACAGGAAAAAAAAAGTCTACAGCAGAAAGGTCAAAGCAGTTAATAATGTGCATTACTTATGATAACATTGTTATACTGACCCAGTATACCTCAATATAAGTAGCTATCTCTGTGTGACTACAAGGTTTTACAACATCTTGTGCTGATATGAATGTTATTATGAGGCTACCAAACACAAATGGAGTTACATAAACTGACAGCTTAGGCTTGTTCTCTTTATCTTTTCAAAGCAAACTCAGGAAATGAGCGACTGGTATTATTCCTCAAACAGTCCTGGGTGTTGTTTTTCACTTGTATTGCAAAACTGAAGTTCAGAAATAGGGTCACAGAACACAATGATTTGTCATAGCCTCTTTTACTGTGAAACATGCTATAGTGTTGGGTCAAGCAGAAAACAGTCACCCTTTGACCCCTAACGCTTGTGTTTAACAATGACAATATAGACTCTGAGCATGCTTTACACCTAACCAATCATAAAAACTGTTCAGGAAGCAATCTTGTATCTGACTGGGATTAGTAACCATAGTAACGCAACATCAACGTGAGTATTTTCCCTGATTAATAATGTCAAAAGCTGTTAAAACAACTGTGCATGTATCTGCCTTTTAGTACTTTGTCAGTTCATTAATTCCATTAAAAAGTATTTGACAGTGATCCCACACTAATAAGCCCCGAAACATTATTGTATAAGACGTCTCCTTTACATCCTGTCTCGACCTGTTAGTCATTATCCATTACATGCAGTTAATTTGCAGTCTAGTGATAATAATGCTTGTAGTCAGTTAGTTTTTCGTGAGCTCTTCATGAAACCAAAGAACATAAACATACACATCAGAGACATGAAAGTCACTAGAATTTGATTTCCCAATGTGGGTCCTGATGATGCAGAATGACAATTGCCAAAACTGTCCAATAAACGCGTTCCTATCAGTCTGTAAGATGTCATGTTTATTCCTCTTGGCCCATTTGTAAGATGTCAGTGTGAACAGGAAGACAACATTGTATATATACTTTTCCACCCATATCCTGAACTACAGGTGTAAAAGCACCCTACAACCACACGACTCAGTGGAGTCCTGTAACTTACGGATCGGTCTCACATTGTGGTTTGGTTCAAGACCTACAAAACAATAATTTGCCTTTTAGTCATTGTCTATTTTGTGTTCACGCTGAGTTATTACAAATGACCCAAGAGGAGTAATCGAGAAGTCATATGGACTGACAGAATTCACTAAGGCTGGGCCATATAACGACTATGTAAGATGTATCGCTACAGGCCTGTGCTATTAAAGATAGCATGTCATATTTGCTTGGAAAACATGTTTAGTATAAGACAGTTGTTTTGTCAGTGAACCTTGTGAGTTGTGATGGAGCCAAATTTTGTGACATCACCTTTGTTAAATGTTGCTGTTGTCCCTGGCTTCATATGAGTAGACGGAAAGTCTGCTAGCCACTAGGCTAATGTGTACAATGTAAAATGCCATAGGCTTGTGCTAAAAACATTAGCATGTTGTATTTGTGAGGAAAATGTGTCCAGCAAAAGACAAATGCTTTGTCAGTGAATGTTGCAAGTTATAATGAAGCCGATTTGTGTACTTGTGTTTGAAACTGTCGCTATTAAGCCATGTTTAATGTGTGTTTTAAGATGTGATTTGAATCAACTAAACTTTATAGCACTTCCGCCGCCAACTAGTGTTTTGGAGGTATAACTGTTGTGCAGCTGCATATTTTCAAACAGGGGAATAAAATCCTTGTCTTTGCATTTTATTTTGATCACAGTCTGTTTTTATAAAACTGCTTGTGACATCTAAAATATGGCTTTGACTTGAAACTGAAAACATGTTTCCCATTTCATAGAATATACCGAGATAAAGTGTATCGCCATTCAGCCTGTAAATACCAAGATATGAATTTTTGACCATATCATCCAGCACTTGGATTCATTCATGTTTTGGTGACTGTCATCCTGCATCATTAGCTCTACATAGACCCCTGGGGGAAAATCAAAGACCAGTAAGGGACCGCACCTGACTGTACGTGTTTAATTAACTTCTCGAGTATCACAAGAAGCCCATAAAGAAATAACTGATTATGAGCATTCTGTCTACAGTTAACAAAAACTACGTTTCACACACTTTTCAATTAGGGTTCCCACACCTTGTTCCAGGCCCTATTTCCTCACACACAAGGGCCCAACATGTCATAGTTTGAAAGATGGATCAATTACTATTACAACGCTGAGAACTTTACAAAAGCTCATAGACAAAAACTACGAAAATTTCACTCAAGTTACATAAAAAAAAAAAAGGTTTTTAAAAGAACTTCCCTTGCTATTCTTGCCAAATATATTCAAGCACTTTCTATGACCAATGTCTATTCACACATGTTTTAAAACCTTCAAGGCCTTGGTATTTTTCCTTTCCTTTCTGGATCAGGCACCCGTGGGAACTCTGTTTGACATGGAGCTGCTTAAACACACATAACACACAAGCTGAACACATCACTGTTTACCTCCTTGTCACTTCCTTACATCATCGGAAAATACCAGCGCTCATGTTCATCGGCGTTACCATGGTTACCAAATGCTGTTGCATAAATATATATATGTATATATCTATATCTAAATATATATCTGAAAAGGAACAGGCGATTGCTTTGTTTATCATAATGACTTTCAGCATGGCCTTTAAAGCAGAACAGAACATTTGGTTATATCATTTGGATAGCATGGTTACTTAAGCTTTTATATATAGGCCGAGCACTGCAGTGATTCAACATCTACCCTTTTAAAACAATGCTTTCAGTGAGCATTGACAACTCATCTTGAAGCTCCTGATGAAACCTCTTTTCAGGACTGTTTGTTGTGTACAGACTGGGACTGACTGACAGCCCGTTTCATGTTGTGCCCACCCTATTACCTGCTCGGATGTACAGTCTAGCAACTGTCACAAATTTCTTCATACGTATGAAATACAAATTTCAGTGTAAAGCCAATAGGCAATAGTAAACCCGCCAGTCCAAAAGAAAAAGCATCTGAGAAAGTAATCAAATCCAAGAGAGAAATTTGCATCACTCCTCATCCTCCTTCTGATCTTCTCAGGCTTTTAATCTTGAGGAGACATGCAGATGTTTACTCTACTTTTGGCACAAAGGCAGCTGCTTTCCATTTTTAGCACACTTGTCCTCTGAGTTATTAGTCTAGTTCTTCTTCCTCAGATTCAGTGTTGATGAACTTTGAGTTTCTAGCGCCTTTCTGCATGCTTAGATAGTCCTCATGCTTAAATAATGACAGTTAATAACTTACCCAACCCAAGAAAAACATAAAACTTTCGGTAAAATACTGCGTTTAGAAAAGAAATTTGACATGAGAAATGAGGCCAATCCTGGTTTTTGGCAACTATAAACCTTACTTAAAGTAGATCACTACTTTGTAACCCTTGAGTCAATCTATTCCCTAGAGACCAATGTAAATGCTAAAACGTGTGGTGTTATCTGAGAAGGATGACAATCAGCTTCACTATTTCATTCATGTTCCAAGCAGCAAACACTGAAAACTCTATCAGCCTATGCAGTCGTGCCTAGACGCACATATGCATGCATCGACAGAAAAGAAAGTACTGTTTCACGGACATACGCACAAGCAGCTGTATTATGAACACAAATAGGCCTTCACCCACAGGCACACATGTGCATGCACACGCAGACCTCATACTCTGTGTCTTTGACTAGCTGGCGGCTCAGACAGGCTTATAATGGTCGCCTTGTCACCCTTCTTTCCTCCAGAGCCTCAGCAACAGCCCTCTGCCTGCTCCTGCCAAGCTACACTGTTCGTTATCAGCCTTTTCAGTGCCTTGGTACGTTTCCAGCGAGACACACAATCCATTGCCTATCACGCTACTGATGTTACAGAATTAGCTGCAGAATTTCCTACCTAAAGGCTTAAAAGGTTCCTAAATGTCCTAAATTGGCGGACATTTCTTGCTTGTGAGAGAACTTTCTTGAGCTTCAACAAAGTCATACTTTTCAATTTTTTGCACATTGACAACACCAGCTTGTTTTTGCAGAAAACCAGAGCTGCAGATAATTTCTTCATTCCATCTCACCGTTTTCTATCCAGCCACACCCTTTCTTCCCCGCCACTAGATTCTGTTTCATTTATTCAGTGTTGTAAATCTTAAATTCTTTGTAAATTGTTTCCCCTTTCCTTTGACTGTCCTCTGATAATTCCCCATGTCAGAAAGCAGATAAGAAGAGATGAGAATAGAAAAGAAGCAGGAAGCAAGTTTCCTCTAATGGAACACTGATGTGTGTATCACCATGACAAGTGGTCATGACCCAATCAACCACTGGCCATCTCCAGTGGTTGACTGGGTGCAAACTACCTTTAGCAAAGGTGTTGATACCATAAAGTGTGTAAAAGAAGGGGATGTAGCCACTGTGGTGCACCCATTGGTTTGTGAGTGACCTTTCTGAATTATAGGATTTGGCATCTTGGTTTTTTTGGAGCCACAAGTGACCATATTTGGACAAGAGAATGGAGCTCTGGAGTAGTGAGGGGTGGATCCAACTGAGAACCTAGCACACCTGTATATAGTGCCTTGTCATTCATGAGGTAGCCATGCCCTAAAGCATACCCTGCTTTACCATCTATTTTATTCTTAATTTGACCATAATTTACAAAACAAACATCATGCTGTATCTGAAATGAAAATGAAACTAGCAATTTAGAGACCATAAAATCATTAGGAAAATGTTAACTGAGGTAGTACAGCTTGTGAAAAACAGGTTTAAGACACTTCAGCATAGGCTTCTGAGAGTTAATTCTGGTTCTCTGACCGTTGTTTTCAGTGTATTACTTCCTCAATAAAATACAATCACTCTATATCAATATGCACTTCCCTCAAGAGACAGTTTTAGACATGCATAAGGCGCCTAAGAGGCTGAATGTCAGTCAATTTTGAAATTTCATGGTAGAGCTGTAACTAAGGATTATTGTCATTATTATCTAGTTACCTTTTTTTAACTTAATTGTTTTATATTATCAAATGCTCTTTCAGTTTCTATGTTCAGTAAAAGGAAGTAAAATACAAAAAATTTCAATTAAAATATTTAAACTTACCATAATGTACTATAAAGAGCTGCAATAATTAATCGATTAGTTGTCAGCTATTAAATTAATCGCAAATTAAGTGGCGATTATCGATTTATAGTAGTAACTTTTTTAAAGGGAAAAAAAGTCAAAAGTTTAAGATTCCAGCTTTTTACATGTGAATATTTTCTGGTTTCTTTACTTCTCTATAAAGTAAAGTGAATATCTTTGGGTTGTGGACAAAACAAGACATTTGACGACATTATTTTGGGCTTTTGGGAAACACTGGGCAACATTTAACACCATTTTCTGACATTTTATAAACCAAACAACTTAATGAATAAACGAAAAAATAAGAAGCAGATTAATCAACAATGAAAATAAGCCTAATTGTTAGTTGCAGCCCTACTTTATAAAATGTCCTAATGTCCCAACGATGTACTCAAGTAGCTTATTTTTTGTAAAACCAAAAGTTGTTCAATTTACTAGCATTCATGCAAAGAAAAAGCAAATCTTCACATCTGAGAAGCAGCTCCAGAGAAAGTTTGGCCATTTTTGCCTGAATGATGCCAAAAACATTTAATTTTTTATATTTAGCTTTGTTTCATAGGTTCATCATATGCACACTGAATTGCAATAGCTGTTTTACACTGTAAAACTTAGTACGTGATATCTTTTGACCATGCCAGGTTTTAAAATAAACAGCATCTATCACAGATTGTTTAAGCAAGCACATATTTAGTGACAAGATGCAATCAGGCACCAAACTGTACTTTTCAGGATTGCAAGTTGTCTGGAGTACTGGGGCTGAACTTCACCAATTTAGCTGACAGTCCCTTTTGACACACAGAGCCATAACAGCACTTAGGCTGATGTAGTCTAGGTGTGTCCTACAGAGTACACTTTAATTTTGGGACCAAATGACTGACAAGACCCTCTCTCAGGGGTTTGTCACAGCTGAAAACAGGTGTTAAGTATCTGAATCTGTAACAAGTATATCTTACGTCAATCCGTGTGTAAAAATGTGAACGCTGGAAACCTATGCCTGTCTTTTCTTTTTCTTTTTTTTAAAATTCCTCCCTACCACTCTCCAGCTGAACAGGCTGTTCTGGGCTGCCAGCTGGGCCCTGCGTGCACCTCACAAGGGAGAGGAAGACACAGCCAGACACAGCCAGAGAGCATTCAGGCTTGCAACACAGTCCCTTTCGACTCGCCTCACAGCAGTGATTTCAGCCAGGCAGAGATAGCAGGGAGAAAGAGAGAGGCAGAGAGGAAGAGGAGAAAGAAGGGCAGAACTAACACAAGGTGAGTCACAAGGTACAGTGCAAAAGGCAAGAGAAAAAACAGGAATGGTGCAAATCATTAATTGTACAAGGAAACTCTAATCTACATCTTATTTGTACTGTGTGAGCATCTAATACTCATCTCAATCCACATCCACAGCAGAGCACTGACTCCTAGTTCTGGGATGAAACCTCTGCGTGTCTCACGCTCGACAACAAAACAATCTCACATGACTGAGAATCACTCAGTGCAGGCCTGCCTTTAACTTCTGAAATGGAGCGCTGGCTGCAACAAACCCCTCCACTGTGAGATACCGAGCTGCACACTGCGTAGCTATTCATGGAGATTTATTTAGCAGTGGTGTATCTCTGCTGGTTCATAAAGAACAGAACTATGGCATATAAAGGAAATGTGACACCTGTGTGTTTAAGTGGGTATGTGCTCCTACAACAAACAGCAAAGAGTCTTTGGAAATGGGAACTGAACAGCAAGTGTCACTGATACTAGGTTAATATGCGGTTTTAAGGAAAGAGTTGGTGTATTATGCAGGGTTTTTTTTTGTGTGCAATCTGCAAAAGAAATACACAATTCAAAATACAATGTGATTTTATTACACATATAAAGGTTTATCTTGTTTTAAATTAACAAAATTTAGCCAACAACAGTGCATTCTGGGTTTGTTTTATTTCTTGACCATGAACTTCTTTGTGTTTTCACTTCATACTACATTACAATCCAAAGTGCTTGTGTGTTCAAGGCGTAGCATGGTTGCAATGTGATTGTGAAAGGAACTGAAAACACTGAGAACACATTTGTGGGTGTTGCACAGTCTCGTGTCGTTCGTCTGCACACAGTTATATTCACAAATAAACTGCTTGTCACCACAGTTGGTCAGGAAGTATCTAAATCGAGCACTAAAACATCACTGATCTGTCACATCATAAAATCTAAAAACCAGCCCAAAGATAATCTTCCCTTCCTACAAATCATAAATTCAAATGGTAAAATAATTAATAAGCAATCAGTGATTCATAACACTGATTAAAGTTCGAGCCTTCCTGGGGTGATGACTGCAAGTCTGAATAATTTGAAGGGAATTCATTAATTTTAAACACAGGCTAAATTAACTGTGTCTCAGGGTAAGTCGTTAAGTATCATTAAAGCAAACATTGACTTTTCTGATCTGAATTATTCGCAGTTTGTTTTAAAAAGACTATCAACAGGACTACACACTGAGAAAGAGAGCACCTACAAAGGAAACAAGCACTGATTTTAGATGCTGGGTGTTTGGTGAGAGCAGGTAGGTCACTGGGTGAACTTTATATATACTGCGTCAAGCCCAAAACATATCCATAACGCTCAGCAGACAGCTGTGGAAGGAGGACTCCCCAAATAGTTTTATCTACTGCTACATTTAATTGAAAGATAACCCTCTAGCTTGAAACATCCAGCAGTTGCAATCACAAGCTGAATCAGAATATTTATATCTCAAGTTGAACATGGCAAGACTCCACACAGCTACTAAGGCAGGCATTGCCTGATGTCACCAAAAATATTTACGTCAGGCTTATTGTTGTCTTAAAACTGTGACTACTGCTGAGTCAACAACAAGCAAGGAAGACATTTTCTAGGCAAATTCTTTACACCTCTTCCTCCCTCAGCCGTGAAATACATGTTCATGCTTTCAACCCCACATGGTCTCCTTTCATCTCATCCACAGCAACTGCAAGGAAACACGAATCCAATACAGCCCCCCTACCAGCCATTCAGTCTCCACCAGCGCCCCATATGACAGGTGCATCTGAGGGGCGTTGTTGGGACTTCGGAGCATTCAGGGCTGAGTGCAAACTCAATTACAGATAGAGCTATAATAGGAGGGATACAAGGGGATGCACTGAGAGAAGGGATGTGTGGAATCTCAGGAAAGTGCATCGGGCATTAGATGTGACATATTTGCTTCTGAGGAGGCTGGACTATTGTATATAATTATGTATATCACATTCATTAGTTACACATTTTATGATGGCTGACTTTAAAGAAGAAGCTAACATGTGGATGAAACTTAAATGAGAAGTTACACTCTTTGGCCCTTAGGATTAGGATCAGTGTGGTCTACTTTTAATTGCTTACAAACAGGCATGCCAGAAAAAAAGCACTGTTGTACTAAGATCAATATTAAAAATGCATGTGTCTGTATAGTACTGGCATTATCCCAAATGTGTAGAAGAATATATCATACTTATATTAGCTTAACAAAATGAAATTGCATCCCATAAAGCACTGACCTCCTTCCCTCAAACAGTGCACACTACGATTGTTGTTGTGCAGTAAATATTTGCATACACACAAAGCTGGGTTATGGGTCCTTTCTGCGTGTGTCACCTGTCTTACTGTAATACCTGAGTTTCAGGAAACAGAACAGGAACATGAGCGGAGTCAAGTGAAGTGACAGTTGGCACGTATTGCACACTGTTAACTGTGCATATCTACTGCAGGGACGTATCTGTACTCACACAGAAACAGGAGCTACTGCTGTCAACAATCCTATTCTTGGTGAACAATAAGCATAAGGCTACCGATAGCTAGTTTGCTGTTCCTGATACTAACAGTACAAAACAAGAGAACTATGGACAATAACTCAATTAAACCAATGTTCAATACCTCAGTTTGTGTCAGCACATCTTGCATGTCACATTAACTGATAGACAGCTGTGCTATGTTAATCCTAAAGCAAAGATCTGAGTTAGTTTTTTGTTTTAGGAAGGATGTTGTATGGTACATCCATTTGAAATGTTGAAATCAGGGTCAGAGAGGTTAATTTAAAAAAATATATATATACAGTTAGTTTGTAAATGTAACAAAGCATTGATTTTTGCTGCTGTAATGAGGGTTTTTGTGCCCAGCTAGTGCCACTGGTAAAAAGTGTCAATGGGGTCATTCAGCATACAAATTCAAGTTCATTCAGGCAACGCTTCACGGTAGACATATCAGACATGTTAGACACCCATGCACGCCACCACAGACTTCTCAAAACAATTCCTGCTGGTCCCTCCCTCATCATGTGACAATAACAGAATTTCAGCTGACAAAAACATAGCGTTTACTAAATGTTACGCAATCAATGCCACAATCAACATTGTGCCAGAGTGTTTGACATGAGAAAGATTCAAGTCAAAAGATAAATTCCCAAACAAAGATTCACGTGTCAAAACCTACATATACACAATGAATGGTTTTATTTTGTGTTGTTATAACAATCAACAAAAACTTGACTGTATGTGGTAAGCTGCTGAAACAGACTGGGGTGATGTGATAAATAGTGCATTGTAATGTAATACTGAAAAAGTTAATATGCCACAGAAAATCGCAGTATAGTTGCCATAAACCACACTACAAGCCTTCTTTGTGTAGTAACAAAAATTATGCACACCCAGCTTAACAGTGGCAAATATATAATGGAAACCAATGCATGTTGCTTGAGAATTTACATTAGTCTCACAGCATGGTTGTCCCCCATTTAATCACGAGATGTACTGTAACGTTACTGGTTTAATTGGCTTTCTGGTCTCACCGGTGCACCACTTAATCTGGATACAAGCAAACCTGCTACATGTCAATGCAGCCAGTTAAGCCTCATGAGGCCTCGATGCATTTCAAAGCCTACAGTTCTTAAATATATAACTTAATTAGCGGTTAACATAATGTTGTTTAGCTCAATAACGATGGGCTAGCTTAATGTAGCAAGCTCAACTTATACCCCAGTTAGCCCTTACAAACATGCCTTACGTTAGCAAAGATAGCTTCTCAGCAGTCACCGATTCACAGTCCGACAAAAATGTTTGACTGCACAGTGACCAATTGGCGAAACTGTTCCCTCGCCATAAAGCAAACTGCTATGTAAAGGTGTTGGCAGTAATTTGGTGAATTACCCCGATAACTGGCCCTCGCTGAAGCCTTGAAACAGGCCATTACTGTGTGTAGCAAGGCTAGCTAACGCCTGCTAGCCATGCTACCCTGGCAGTTACAAGCACCAAACAGGTATTTTGTTCGTAACTGAAGGGACAGTGGCGTTAAACGTTGACGGTAGACGTGTGTGCAGGTGCCAAATAGCTTACCTTGATTCCCACGGTTGTGTTTATTCCAATGGCGGTTGGCACAACATTGCACTTTCCCAATAACATCAGCAGCCAACAGCATCCAGCCGAGCTGTAAACACAAGCCCAACCAACCCGCTGACACCCACACTGCGCATGCGCCTGTCAGTGCCCCTCTCGTATGTGATGAGGGAGGGGAAGCGGTGGCATTACCTAATGACACGATGCTCACACAGTCCGTGGAGGCAAGTCCAAGTCACGTCCCAAGTCAGTCGAGACAAGTGTCGAGTCCAATGAGAGTGTCTCAAAGAGTCTCTGCTTTTCAATGCAGTTCTCAAGCCCTCAGGGCCAAGTCCAAGTGAAGACAGCACTTCTCAGTAGCAGGTCTTACTTGCAAGTCAGTTTTAAGTATTTTTTAATCATAAGTATGTATTAAAGGAGCTTTTTGATATGGTTTCTCTCTTTAATGTCTCAAGTCTAATTGTATATCCAGGGAGTCAAATATTAAAGGAATACTTCACCCACAAAATGATCATTTGTGTATCAGTAACTCACCCACTGTTACCTTGAATTCGTTGTGAAAACTTTTAACTTTTAACACCTCTACTGTGAACGAAGAATCCAAAAACTGAGAAAATTCTTGATGAATTGAAGTCTCATTTGTCCTCAGTGCTTCCCAAACACATACATTTCCATTTAAACCATACTACTTAAAAACTCTTTGCATAAGACTGGTGCACCTGGATACAGTGTTGGAGGCGTGGCTACTTAGAATTAAATGAAAGTTTCTCAGTGGGGAATGAAGTCAAAAATGTTCAGTTTCTGGGTATAAAATTACCCAGATCTTTTGCATCCATGGATCCATAGAGCAAGTGCACAGGTGTTTCCTTTAACCCAGCCTCCCACCTGCTCGTTCTCGGGCTTGCTCACAAATATAAAAATAACTTTGTATTCAGCTATTACAGAATTTTTAAACTTTAGGATATAACAATTTAAATAAGGGCCATGTAAGTGTTTGTACTAAGAGGTTTATGTACCTAAAAGAAAACTATCCACTGATTTACAGAAGTCTCTTTCACAGTGTGCATCCTGTGATGGACACGGGAGTTGTAATTGCACTGTTTGGCTGCTATGTAAAATAGGCTTCAAAACCAAGACCTTTTTAATGGAAGTGTTTTAAATTGTAAGGTTATGGCTAAAATGCATGTGTTTGGGACATACTGAGCATATGGCTGGACAAATGAGACTTGTATTATACTGCAAGAGTTATCTTTTTGTGGGTGAAGTATTCCTTTCAGTAAGTATCCCAGCCGTAAAGTCCAATTTGCATTTTTCTGACATACTTCTGACTCAAGGCTACAGCTCTTGTTGCTCCAGACAAATGCATTTCAAATGTGTGACCTGTCTTCAGAAGAAATGTTGACCCTAGAAATAATAACTGTAAAGTGGGATTTGACTGCTTTAAGTTTTCCTCTTTCATTGGTAATTCATATCTTTAAACTGTTCTGCCTGCTACAGTATTTCCCAGACCCATAAAGGCACCAACACTGCTTACCTTAATGATGAATCAGTCACTCAGATCGTATAACAGTAACAATATTTGTAATATATTTTCTCTCCCATCTTTTTTCTTGTAACATGCCTCCTCACCCATGATATACCATCGCCTCAGCTCTAGTATAACCTCACATAATTCAGCAGTTTGAGCAGCGGTCACTTATGAAAGAACATACCCACTCTTCTCACTGTGTTGTGGTCATGACGGCCCCTCCTGTCCAGCCTGTCATGGTTTATTGTTTCATCAGAGTCGGACCAGGTCACATAAGCATTCCTCTTCTACTTTTTTTAACATAATAAACTCAAGTCACTGCAGTGGAGAGAAAGCTGCTCACACACATATATGTACATATACTTGCAAAGTTAGGTGTTAGCAGATTGCTGAAGGACAGTTTAACACTGACTGTAGAGACCACTCATTTAATAGCCTCTCTGATTTTTCCCCAGTGAGTTTTACAGATTTTTAGCACCCCCTTGTGTTTTGTTAATCTTCTGGTTTTCCTGATTAGATTTAAATAGTACTTAGGTCTCATACAGTGTCTCTCTGACCAGGAAATCCAGGAGTCATGAGTAAATGCAATTTTACGTAACTAGTGACATGGTCTCGGTATCTATGTAGTTCAGAGGTGCTCCAAATTTTGATGACTAAGCAAATTTGCATGTGCATGTGATTGAAGGATGCATGGGAAAAGTGAAGTTACAGGTCGTCCGTTAAAATTGCTAACTTTAGCTAACAGCACTAGCAATGATGACGGAGCCTTACTCCCTTGTCACTGCAGTAAGATGCCACTGAGGTTGCTGGGTTTAAACCAATCCGACAGCATCCAATCAAGCTGCAGGAGAGAACCATCAAGAGTCCAACCATTAAAGTTGGAAAAAATAATACTAAAGATAATTTCATTCATGTATAAAACCTTTGCGGTGCTCAACCAAAAACAAATTACAGTATGCAATACATGTGGGTAAAAAATTAAAGATGGAGATGCAGCAACTTCCAACTTATTACATTTAGCAAAGAGCGCAATTTAGGGCTTACAGGACTTGGGGCTTGACATGGGACTTGTCTGTCTTGACTTGGGACTTGAGTGCAAAGACCTCAGGCTTATTTATGACTTGCATAACAAGTCAAAGTATTTAAATGTACCATGACTGATTAAAATCAAATGCATTATTTCATGCTTGAAGGCTGCACAAAATGTTCCTGAGGGCGGCCACTGGCCCACCAGCCTCACTTTGAGCAACACTGATGAAATTAATCATTTCAAAAGGGTAAAATCACATCACAGTTGCCTTTCAAAAGCCCAAGAGAAAACTCACTGGTAAATGTGAATAATGATGACAGGATTCACAAGGAAACATCATTTCTTGTTGGTTTATTGTGGCATGCAATTTCATGTGCTGAAATCTTCCTTTTTATAATTCCATCTCTCAGTGCAACACAGAAGCAGTACGCTGCTCGGCCAAGCTGTCTGTAAGTCAGAGTAATACAGATGAACGAGCCAGAAAATGCACAGAAGAATCAATCAGTCAGTCAAACAATACTCAAACAGTTTCATCAGTCATCAAAAGCACAAAAATCATCATCATCATGACTCCAGTCCTGCATTACCGTACAGTAAGTAAAAGGGAAACCTTTCACAATGTGATATTTCCAAGGAAATAAATGGAATACGTAACAGTATTATTCATTATGGGGACATTTTAGATATGCTGTCTCTTAAGGAGTTTATTTTCCTCATTCTGAAACATTACACAACTGCCCCAATGATTTAAACATTTAAATATATCTAATTATCACAGGTTGTATAAATGAGCGTCTATACTATAAGTCCATCTAATGATGGTGCCAGACTGTATACAATGACGGATGTGTACCATCTCTTAATAGTTCATTTACATTTCAATCGAACAATAGATTCGCAAATAAAATGTCTAATACAGACATGAATAGTCAGAAAACATCAGTTCATATGTTTCACAATCAACAAACAGGCTTTTTTCCCATAGAATATAGAATAATGAGACACTTTCTTTGTCTAATAAAAAAATCTCCAAACAGTTTCAGCAAATTCTCAAATTCAAAACAAAGAAGCTGACTTAGAATATACCGAGGAGGAAAAAATACCACAACAACAACCAAATGTGGTAATAACAATAATAGTCATAATAATATAATCTCTATCAAACAAGAATTAATTTTCATGAGCAAACAAGTAAAATGCTGCAAGCAAACTTCAGCACTTGAACGTGGCCACACAGTGGGCATGTGCAGAACTCTTACAGCGCTGGGTGTGTTGTATCACAACTACAGAATCATCAATACTCCTCCGCCATCACAAGAGGGACTATATCGCATGCATGACGCAGGATGCAGGGTACGATGGGGTGAAGGAAAAGTTGCGGGGGCGGCAAAGTGCACCCGCTGGCAGTGATGGGGTGGGAATTAGTGCAGTGCAATTAGCCACTACAGCGGTGCTCTATAGACACTTTAAAGGAAACAGGGAGTATCACTTTGACGTTGGTTCAATACTCACAATACTGTTTTTACATACAGTAGTGCCCAGCCCTTTCCCATGGGAACAGGAATAGCAAAGCTAATATTGATACTGAGAGGCAAAAGAAAACACTGGCAAAAGTAAACACTGGCAAACAATAAAATCTCTAACCCATGTATGCTTTGGGTGAAAGGGTCAGTTATCAGCAAGTGAAATCCAGGTAAACACTTCCACAGAATATCTAAGTGATGAATATAGAAAAGTAGCTGAGCAACTTAAGTCTTCCCTGAGCGATTCAGACAGACAAGGATCTAGCCTCCTCTAATGGAACAAAGCAGAACTGCACGAGAAGTATCTCACTCCTCGGCTCGACTGTGCCTCTCCCCCTCCTCACGTAGTTTACAGTCGAGGAATATGAAAAGCCGTAGGAAAATTGCAGGGATTGATTGTACTGTACTGTACACAACATGGCACTTACATGACTTCAAAGGTGAAGTTGTAAACAGATGCAGAGCGACAGTAGGTAGCTGAGCTAATGTCATGACTCGGAGCAGCAAAATCTCTGCGCCACCTCGAACCTTTTCAGCTCAGAAACCAAGCCAACAAAACACTGGAGAGTTTTCTGCACTGCATTACACTCTTCCAGCATGTGTTGGGCGGAGAGAAACCTCCGAAAAGGTCACCAGTCCATTATTTCATTGTTTTGACTTGAAACTCAATAAGCAATCCTCACACGTGCAGCCACTCTGGCATCCTCTAAAATGGGATTTAATGTATAATCTAAGAGAAACATTTCCGAAAAGGTGCAGTAGCTTAGGTGAGAGGAAATGAAAGAGGAAGCTGGAAAGATTCAAATATTACTCCGCCCTCCTCTTCTCATTCTACACAAATCTCATAAGATTTAGATTAGGGTGTAAACAGACTTTAAATCCTGCAAATCCAAAATGGGTTAATGTGTTCACGCTGTTTATTAAAGTTATCAAGATGAAGCCACACATGACAGGATGCCTCATATCTATAAAAGGCAGTGAGGCAAGACTGGACTACATGGAAATCAAAACCATACTGCACAAAATAACAGTGAACTAGACAGTGTACTGATGGCGGTGCATTGGACGGCCGGCGAACACAGAGAAACGTTAGACGAGGCCGATCAGTTTTGTCTCCGCGATGCAAAATATAGCAAACAAAAACAAGAGTAACAAAGATCCTGATACAAAATACCCCGACGAACAACTTCACAGAAGTCAGCAATGCGTAAAACAAAAGAAACTGAAACTTTTTAAAAAGTCAAACAAAGATACGGCGTGACGAAACACAAGAAGTGGTGTCCCTCACTTTTTTGTAGGCTTCAAGCTTGAAATGCATGACCTCTGAATATTGGTTACGTAGATGTGACAGGACTGGAAAGCACAGAAAAATGCCATGAGCTTACAAAAAATGTGATTTCCAGTTTACATGAACGATAACGCATGTGAAACAGGACAGGAGTCCGTCAACAGGCATGAATAAGAGTCATTGTAGAGAGCCAACTGTTTAGGTCTGTACAACACCAAGGAGAGAAAGGCCACTGTATTGCATGTTGGTGTCGAATGTGTGTGAATTACAGCTTGTGTGCACGTGTACGTGTATTTGTGTGTGTGTGTGTGTGAGAGAGAGCAGTAAGTAAATGCCAGGACTACTACAGGCACACAAATATGAAACAATAGTTTTTAAGATTGATTGTGAGTTCATGTGGCTTGTATAGAAATCTACTGTATTAGCTCCATCTGCAGCTGAAAATATGATTTCAGAATTTTGTAGAATTAGTTATGCAGTGTGAGGAGTATGGTGTGGATCACAGAAAAGTTAACACACATCTTTATTTTGTTGTCATTCCTCTTGGCCTCTACTGATCATTTGTCCCCCAGTGATTAAGGATCATTTAAAAACTTAGTTTATGACTGTGTGATTGTGTTCTGTGATCTCATGACAGCCGAAGGAATTTGGAGATCAACATATGACTCATAGAAGATAAGAGCTTGGTTGGGAATCAGCATAGGGAAGACCTCTGTTTTCAGCACTTTTTTTTTAATTTCTTGCAGGGTTTAAGTTCCCTGCCCATTTTCCTCTCAGTATTATAACATGTATCTCTTGATTTCTTTAGGGAGCACTTGTGAAAATGCTTTAAAGGGTAACTTCAGCATTTTTCAACCTGGATCCTACTTTCCCATGTTTTTGTGTCCAAGTGACACTGGACACAAAACTGGTCAAGTATTGACAGAGACCCTTGTAGCTGCCAAACAGGCTGCAATGTAATCAGTTGGGGCATTTGTGCACTGTCAATTTATGTCCACTCAAAGTGCTTGTTTTTGCCACTGACAGGCTCAGATTATTATTCTAACTGTCAGACAACATTATGGAAAGGGTCACTTAAGACTAAGATCCTTTTTGTTTATCAAGAAACAGCCAATGAAAAGCTGGAAATCAGAACCGAAGTACAGAGTGTTGTTGCATAGAGATGTTACTCCATCTCATCTAGTTGCATTGGTGTGAACCAGCGGGTCTTTAAAACGTTGCAGATCGACACATTGCAAGTAGTTGCACGTTTCAACTCGTCTCGTCGCAAATGTTTGGTCTGAACTGGGCTTGATGTTGTCAGACACTTACATTAACAATCTGAGCCTGTCAGTGGCAAAAACAGGCACTTTGAGTTGACGTACATTGACGGTGCACAATTGCCCACTTAAGTTACATTGCGGCCTGGCAAGTGACTGCCAGCTGCAGCGCTCCTGCTCAATACTAGACCAGTTTTGAAAATTGTTGTTCTCATTATTCACTTAGACACAAAAACATGGGAAAATATGATTCAGGTTGAAAAATAACGAAGTTACCCATTAAGATGTAAAGAGACAGCAAGACACGAGAAATAATCATCAGATATTCACAAGGTAGCAAAAAGGTTAAAAAAGTGATAAATAATGTTACTGTTTTGCTGACGTCTTTTTGGAAAGCTAAGTGTCTCTAAACCAGCTGCTCAAGAGCAAATTATACTCATAATAGTAACATTATAAGAAAAATACTTATTGTAGCAAGAACTCACTAGCCTAGGTACACAATGACAGGATTTGGGAGGACATTTAGTATAAAAATGTTGGGATCTCAGTCCCTGCTGTCAATCCACACTACATATAAAACATTAAGAATAGTTAAAGCAATCAACAGAATTCCTATAGTAAAGTTAAAAATTGGCATGAAAAACGGCACCTACACTAGAGGCTTTTGCTTTCTGTCAAACCATTAGTCTTTGTCCGCCAAGTTAAATGACAACAAAGTAGATGATGTGTAAACCTCTTGCGTACAATGTCATGTGAAGTGAGCGACCATGTGGTGAAGATGCTGTGAGATCTCCAGCCTTTCTCCTAAATGTCACCAGGATTCAAACTGCAAACATGGACACAAGTTCAGCATCTACTGTGAGGGCAAACTGGTCATGTGCCTTACTGGGCATAAACAGTAATATCTCTAAATTCTCTGTGGAGCTGTACATCGGTGAAAATCACCACCGAGGAGGCAGGACAATGTGTTTTCTCTTGCCCCTGACGATGTGGCGCAGCATACACTGTTAACCCATATCTGTCAAGTTTTATTTAGGCATATGATTGACATATATGAAGGCTGGAATTAAATGGTTTTCCCTTTAACCAGGCTCTGGTTGCAGGCAAGCGACTCAGCTCTAGCTCGGCGCAGGTCAGTGTCTGACTTTGTGTCCCCCTTAGCTTCCATTGAGCAGCATCTCTGTCCCGGGCGTGTCAGGACGAGCATCCCCCAGGCGAGGAGGTCCAGTCCGCAGGACAAGCTTGCCGACGGCCAGACCTCCTGAGACCAACCCTCCAGGAGACAGAGACTTCCTGGAAAGAGAGGAAGGAAGGAAGAATGTAATGAAAGAAGCAAATCAAAGTCAAGTCAAAGACGACTGACTGAGGACGATCCTGTGAGACATCCGTTACCATGGTAAATCACCTGAAGGCCATCTTTTTCAGCAGGTGAGCATCCATCTTTTCTGACGAAGGACAGTCTGTTTGTGAGTGCTCCTCCACGGGAGAAGCAAGGAGGGGAGAAGAGCAGGGTGGTGGTAGGAGGTGGGAAGCATCCTGAGACTGTGGGGTGGCCAGGTCTAAAGACTCCTGGGAGCCAAAGACAATTAAAGAAGACGATTAAGACGTTCGGTTGCACTGGAAAGCATTAAGTCCTTCACTCCAAATGTTCGCACCGAAATTGGACAACTCCAAGCTTCAAAACAGACACAATCACTGTGGTGTGATGTACATATTCATACCAACCTGAGACTTGATCTCCTGGTGGTCTGAATCTTCCATGTCAAGAGCACACAGTTCTAGCTCAATGTCTCGATCTGGGTCTGGTTCGCTCTCAGCATGGCCTCGATCCCGGCTGTAGGCGGCCTGACAGGCTTGCAGATCAGACACAATTTTCTCTCCACTGCTTAGTGACGTGCGACGACCATGAAGCTCTGATGCACAAAGCTGCTCACTAAAACACACACAGACACAAAGAGTTTTTAGTATAGTTCATAGATACTGTAAATTCTCTTTGTATCAGTATCTTCAGTAGAAATTATTATTATTACATTCTGCATGAATGGCCTGGTAATTGGACACAACACTGCAAAAATTAATATGTTCATTAAAGTCATGTCATTATGTTGGAAAATATTTTGTGCATTGGAGACATCCACGCAGAGGGCTTTCCTGACTTCGTTTCTTGGCTGCCAAGTGGGGGTTTTTACCGATCAGCTAGCAGCACTATTTTTAGTCTGACCACAGAGAGGAAACGACTGCAGCACAATGAGATAGGAGAGAGGTATGAGAGAGGATGAGTGGGAGAAAACGTGTTAAGAACAATCAGGAATGAACTTCCACGTGTGCCCCGGGGGAGGGTTTAAACAGAGAGAAATCTAAGCAATGCTGTGAAATTGCCTTAATCATTTTCACATCTTTTTTTTTTTCTCTTGTAGCAGGTTGTGAATTTAAACATTTGGATTGTTTCCTGTTTAATTCTCACTTCTTTGCATGTGGACTTTGTGTGTTTCCCTATAGCTCAACAACATGTAAGACCTGGAGGACAATAAGGAAGGAGAGAAGGACGGAAGGCAGGAGGAAAGGAAGGAGGAAAATAGGATGCATCGTACCTCTCTAGGAAACTGGAGTGGCTGGAAGAGTCTGATCCTCTGGAGCTCCATCTGTAGTCACTGTGATCCAAGTGGTGGTTGTAATCTTTACAGGAAATACAAAGAAAGAAAATGTCACTGATGGAGACAAAGTCAACCTTATAATAATATAAATTAAATATGTATCACATTTTATGCATCCATATATTAAATACAGTTTTAAAGGACAGATGAAGGACAGTAAATACTAAAACTGCTGTCAACTTATGTCAAATTCATAAAAAAAAGATTTCGTTTTTCTTGCATGCTTCTGGTGAACCATGACGACAAAAACTGAGAAAGTTCTTGATGAACTGAAGTCATGGGCAGCCTTGATTGATTGATTGATGTTTTGATGTAGTTTTGCTTTTTTGGATTTTTTTCCCCCACAAATTCACATCTTCACAAATTCAAGATAACAAGTATTAACTAAGTGACATATAAATGGTCGTTTTAGGGTGATGCATTCCTTTATATAGAATAAATAAAGCCAAATAAGAAACAAAGAACATCATCATGTTGACATTTGAATAATTAAAGACTTTCATGACTCCTAACCTTTAAAGTTGATGGGTGTGGTGTTGGCGCTGCCCTGGCAGGCTGTAGCTTGGATAGGGTCGGTGGTGTGGTAGCCTGTGCGAGATGCCCTGGATATGGCGCCCCACTTGGAGATAATGGGCCCCTCGCTAAAGGGAATGATCGGATCCTCGTCTTTCAAGCGCCGGTAGTGATCTAATGAATGCAGCCATCGCTTCCCGACACCACTACCGCTTACGCCTCCGCTCCCACCTCCGTTACTGTCCAGCTCCTGCACAACAAAAACATGGACTCGGTTAGAACACATCCATACACTGCCACAGCGATATTAAAATAAATGTCTTCAGCTGTGTGCCTGCGCCTACTTGTGGACGTGTGAAGAGTCTCACCGAGTGCTCTGAGCAGGAGTGAGCCGAGGTGTGCGCGAGCGTTTCAGGCTCAAAGGGGCTGAGGCAGGGGCCGATGGTGCCACAGGACCACGGAGAGTAGTGTGCTAAGCTTTCCTCACCTCTGAACCTGCACCCCACACACTGGCCTCCGCTGCTCTCCACATGCTGAAAGAGAGGACATTAAAAAATAATGCACACTTTTGCACACTCCACCAGCTCTCTGGGTGGGGTTTGCATGTTCTCCTCATGCCCGCATGGATTTTCTTGCAGGTGCTTTAATTTTCTCCAAAAACATGCAGATTATGTGAAGACTAAACTGCCCAAAGGTGTGACTGTGAGTGTGTATGGTTGCTAATGTCACACGTGAACTGAATATTAAGCATAAGGTGTAAGTTGTAAGAAGCCTCATTCACCTTGCAGCAGCCTCGGTTGCTCGCTAATTTGACTTCATGCTCTCACCGCTGGCACTGACATGCTGCCACTTTGCTGCCATCGCTGTGGCAAGCACTGGACATCATTTACTAGAAATCGCCAGTCTTTTCACCCATGGCTTTGCTTGCTTGTGCTTGTTATGCAGAGACATCAAAATTAAATCGAGATCAACGCGCAAACACTTTAAAAGTCCTCGCGGTTTCTCTAATCAGCGCTCAATTTGAAAGCGGATGCCTTCACGAAAACATATCTGACGCGCCGTTAAACAAAGCTTTACTCAGCTGAAAGCCTGAGTCACTGCTTGTTAAAGTCTCTCCTCTCGCTTTCTCTCTCTCTCTCTCTCACACACACACACACACACCCACACATGCACACATGCCACAATTGTGCATTGCTATGATATCTCCCTCCACAGTTGCTAAGCAACTATCTCCCACTTAAATAGCATTGGGCACAGGCGAAGCGCAAGCTTTTGGGATAGGAATTAAATCCTACATATTTTAAAAATGGTATTATACAGAAGCAATTTATTACTCCCACTCTCAGGTGGCTGCACTGACACTATTAACAAACTGGTCGTGGCGGCATTTTAATTGTCGCCGTCACGCCTATAAATGTCCTCAACAATGCTCTGTGTGTTTGTGTGTACAGTGTGTTGTCTCTGTTATTTGCTCGCTACCTCGGTTCCAAAATCGATGGTGAAGATGGGGGAGGACTGGGAGGGCCTGTTGGCGTTGTGATGGTGGTGATGATGAGCCCACTGCTCCTGCTTCCTTCTGAACAGATCCTCATAGCCTAGAGGAACACGGCCGTAATCCTGACGAGGAAGCGTTCGACAAGAAGGGAAGAGTCAGAAAGAGAAAAGAGAACAGATATGTTAATATAATAGTAAGAATAATAATATGTTTAAACATCTTAATTAGTACAATGTAGTGTAGTCACAATACTGAAATTTCTAATTTTGTAACAATGCCTTTAAAAATATTGATATTCTAAACCTTTTCCAAATCCACAGGAAAAAATAACACTGAGGAAAAGGCTTTAACATGACAACAATGACTTTTCTTTTCTTGGTTACTAGCAGAGACTAGAAAGTGCAGCTTGTACCAGTATATCAATACTGTGGAAAATGAGTATTGACACTGTCTCAAATTATCAAAATCAGCATGATTCAATAATATCTTTGACAACACTGATACAATGTTAACAGGTAGTAAACACTAATGACTAAAGCCATGAGTGACAACTGATAAGTGCCAGTCGGAGCCAAAGCTGACTGCTGGCAAACACATTACTAATAACATTACTAATTAAATACTTTTGAGTTTGAATCAGATCTGTAATCAGTCCTCCATTTTTTCCAAACTTTAGGTGCTATGATTGTACTTCATATTTGGTCTAGCACAGTCAGATCCCCCGTCCTTCCCATCTGATATAACTTGTCCAGGATGTCCTGATCTATTACTGTCATCTGACTCCACCAAAATGCAAAAACTTATTTGACTGGATCTCTATACGCCAATCACAGTGTTCACATCTTGTGGACTGCATTATAGCCACGCCCCCTTTTTTAATAAGCGTGGCTGACAGTGAGGTAAGGAGGAAGCACAAGGCAAATTTCAGTCAGTGTTTAAAGAGTTTTTTAAGTAAACATGAGATGTTATATTACTTTTATAGGTACATACATGTATATATATATATATATATATATATATATATATATATATATATCTTACTACATAATGATGAAGAAAACTGTCTGTGGGTGTGTGTGTCTCTGTTCCACGTTTTTTCCTCCTCACTGACTTGGTCAATCCATGTGAAATTTGGCACAGTGGTAGAGGGTCATGGGAGGATGCGAATAAAGCAATATTACATCAATTGGCCAAAGAGGGGCGCTATAGCAACCGATTGAAATTGCAAACTTTGAATGGGCATATCTCATGCCCCGTATGTCGTAGAGACATGAAACTTTGCACAGACATGCCTCTCCTCATGAGGAACAAATTTGCCTCAAGAACCCATAACTTCCGCTTATATAGATTTTCCGCCATTTTGAATTTTTTGAAAAACACTTAAAATCGATCTGCATGAAGTTTGACCGATCTGCATGAAACTCTGTGAACATAATCTAGGGACCAATATCTAAAGTTCCCTCTTGGCAAAAGTTGGCAAACTTACTAAATCACATAAAGGTGTATAACATCTCAAGGGTTTCACCGATCACCACACAACCACCACACATAATCTGAGGGGACCCCTCCGTTATTGACCCCATCAAACAAAATGGGGGCGCTAGAGAGCTAATTTCTTATCTAGGCCACACCAACATATTGATTTTTACTAAACGTGGTAGATGTGTAGAACAGGACGCCTCAAGGTGACTGGAGAAATTTTACTCTAATTGGCAACTGGGTGGTGCTGTAACAACAGAAAAATGCTTAAAAATGGCTAAAATGCGACCGATCGCTGTGGCTCCCCCTGTGGACCAATGTTTGTTGTTTTTTCTAATTTTTGGTATGACTAAGTCATGGTATGGTATGCTGTACTCAATGGGTATGGACTAGATTATTATGTTCATAGAATACTCTTCTCAGGAGGTTTTGAACACACTGTATTCTGGAGATTGTGGATATTTTGAGTCGTGATGACAAATACAAAATATCACTGTATTTATTGATATGATTCTTCATCCACTAGAATGGACATTAAAAAACACATAATTAAGTATCCAAATTATAAAAAATGCTATGATTTATGAGTGCATTTAGAAATTCACCATTACAATATTTCTTTGTGTGTGTGTTTGGAACATGATTGGGTTCTGAACGGTTTTGCAGTAGGTCTAAACATCAGGGCAGACAAAGGAGCCTTCTCTGAGACTGTGAGGGTGGAAACAATAAAAACAGCTGTACGGTATAATGCAGCACAACCACTCTCCAATTCAAAAACAGTCGAGCTTCTTATGTTCCCTTTTGTCAATTATGCCCCGGAGCTATGGAACACCTACAGATATCAGGGGAGCCAGCCCGCTTAACAGTTTTAAAAGAAAACTAAAAATGTATCTCTTCATTTCAGCCTTTAACGAGCTCTGACTGTCCTGATACAGGCCTGAAACTCTTTCTTTTTACATTTTGCACTGCTGCAATCCATTTAAAATGTTGTATCTCACTTGATTTTATGATTTATACTTTTATTTTATGATTTAATGATCTATGGTTTTGGTGATGTTGAGCTACGATGGCTTCTATGTGCTCTATTTAATCTTATTTTTTTGTTTTTAAATTGTATTTAAATGTACTTTTATATTAAATTCCTCTTTTTGCCTGTTTTATGTCCATTCTTTTTTCATGTTTCCTGTGAAGCACTCAGTGCATGTAATATGGTACAGCCCTTTGTGCCTGCATTTCTTGTATAAAAGACGCTAATGTAAGGCTGTCTTTCCCACCATATAATGTACATACAGGCAGTGCACACAGAAGGTACATTAAACATTTTCCCACACTACATTAGAGCAGTAACCTCTACTACACATTTCAAACATGCATGTAAACACCATCTGATGGAGGGACAGACCTGCAACCACTGATTTAAATCCCATTTCCCACTTTACTCACTCTGCTTCAGTCTTCTACTCTGCATTGTCTATGTAGCTGCCTGTGTTCTGTTGTTTTGCCTCTGCTGACTGTTTGTTTTATTCTGTAATGTAATGTGCTTCTGTTGCATATCTGAAAACTAGTTTTTAACTGAGTCAGGCCAGTTTTAACTGTAACATACAATTAATTATTTTCCTGTATGTATAAATGAAATGAAATATCTACAAATTATTCTTTGTTTAGACTTAATTTGCCTTAAAAACGGTATTTTAAAGTCATTTGGGTACAAGACTGTGTTATGTCTTAATAATCTCCTTCACAGTTATTGTGGCCGGACAGCATTATTGGTAAAATTAACTGTAGTATGCCAGTAGTCATACTGGTAAAGCTATATGATGCTGTGAGCAGGAGAGCAGAGAGTGGGGGAGGCAGAAACATATTTGGGTGAGAAGTGGGAGGACTACAGAGGAGGTTGAAGCTACATACTGCAGCTCTGTGGCTGGCAGGGAAGGTAGAGGTGAGAGGATATATGTGGGAGTAAAAAGAGAAACTGAAGGAAAGGAAATGTTGCTGAGAGGAATGCAGCAGGAAGACAGACCAGCATTGATTAATACAGATGTTACCGCTGGATGTAGTGCACGAGATGTGTCATGACATGGAGGAAGAAACCAGAAAGCAAATCAGTTTAATGTTACCCCAGGCAGCGGAGCATTATATTTTAATTACGGCTGCTAAGAGTGGATTATCTCTCCTAAAGTATTCCCACTTATGAATAATTAAAATATACTGTTTTTATGGCATTGCCAAATAGATGCTGCGCTTGCAATCCTACGTTGGAATAGCGTCACTCAAACAAGTGGGAGAAGCCGTAACAGCCTGCTCGTCCAGTTTTTGAATGGATACATGTGCTTCACTAAAAGAGTGATGCAGCAGTTACATCAGAGGTGTGTTGTCATCTAAAAATAAATCCCTCCAGCCAATCAGAAGTGAGTGCTGCCCGCAGCAATGCTATAAGACGTGCGTTATTTCGCCTACCCTGTGTAGCCCTGCACGGTGTTCAGCTCCAGAGCAGTAGTTGCTGTCTAGAGAGTTGAATCTCTCCCTGAGTGGAGGCTGGTAGACGGAGGAATGCAGCACCTCTGGAGGCAGTGAGTTGCTCCTGGCATCCTCTCTGTGGTACAGCTGTTAATGATCAGAATCGTCATTATCCATAGTTACAGGATGATCAAAGTATCACAGCAACGTGACAACTAACAGGAAGCTCACCTGAGGCCTCCATACTCTCCTGCTGTCATAGAGGGGAGCATAAACACCATGAGCCGGAGCCAGAGGCCCGTACTGAGGCTGCCCCGGGTGGGGATGGAAGGCAGGAGGCCCCATTCGATCTCTAGGTGGGTGTGGCGGATACCCCGAGGAAGAGGAGGAAGGTGGGTGCGGTGCCTGAGGGTCACTGGGGTAGGAAGATGGCGGAGGGCCAATTGAGGGCGGCAGAGAGGATTCTGGGACGTTGGAGGATCGAAGGAAGCGAGCCATGCAGGGTTTGTGAGAGGGATGGAGAGTAGATTGGTAGTAGGAACCTGCTGGAGAGGAGAGGAGAGGAGAGGAAAGGAGAGGAGAGGAGAGGAGAGGAGAGGAGAGGAGAGGAGAGGAGATTCATTTGCACGTTCCCAAGACAACAATACATTTTTATTTATTTCTTTTATTCAGGCTTTTATTTAAAACTGGACTCACAGGTTGGTTGATAATGGGCCGTGTCATATGCAGAGTGCGGCTCCTGAAAGTACAGCTCTGACGCCTGAGAAGGATGTGGTGCACGCAGCACAAACTGACCATGTTTGGGGATAGGAGCGCCACCGTCACCCCGCCCAACTGTTGTCAAGGGAGACGACGCTGAGGAGTGACTGACTGGAGTCCTGGGAGGTGAGATGGGCTTCCTGATGGACAAACGGACAATATAAAAAGAAAGAATGAACTTTTATATCCAATGTATGAAAATTCACATACCAGGTGACTTGTAAATGTGAGTTTGGTTGGATTTGTTCTGATATAAATGAAGATTATTTTGCTGTGTTCCAGACAATCCCGGGCACAACAGCTGGTGAGGTCAGGACTTTTTAAAAAGGTGGTGACAGTGCCAGACAGTAAGCAGCACACACTCAAGAGGAAGCTATCAAAATTGCGGACACGGCGAAGAATATTATTTTTGTATTGCTCTATTACCTATTGCACACAAACATAATGCTAAACTGGGGTTACTATTAACCTGGTGGATGAATAATCTTACTGTTCAGTTGACCCTGATGAGCTCCTGTTAGACAGCCCGTTGGACCCGTTAGCCCCGTTGGATCCATTTGGCACCGCTCTCTTCATCTCCTCCATCATGTCAGCGCCTCTGGAGATCAGGTGGGGGTGAGACAGGCCGGGCACTCCCTCTGTCAGGGAGGCCGTGTTCTCCCCCGTGCCTTTGAGCCCCTGCCCCATTCCTCCAGACACATCCGTGTGGATGCTGCCCTCCATTGTGAAGGTTTTACCCATAACTCCCGGCGCTAACGGGAACGCACGGCCCACGCTGCTGCTCTTTTTGTTCCTCAGCCTAAATCTGTGCAGAGAAGAAGGGACAAGAAGGAAAATCAGTACAAATAGGTAAAGGTTACAGTTTGCTCAGAGGAGAGCATCTTAATAAACACGTTGTTATCAGATGTTTGCACTGAGGACCTCTTGTAAATAAATACATGATTAGATAAATACAATCTAATTAAAAAGGGGGACATGGGGAAGGCTGTGTAGTAACAGATGAGAGTAGATATTTGTCTCACTTCATATACACATACTTCAGCTAGCAGAGTGTCACCTTGCAGTTATAAAACAGATTATTTTTATCTGTCTATAAATGCAAACTTGGATGATTAGTCATTCTCTATCTTGAACACAGTGAGTCTTTCATTGTGTATATGAGTGAGTGCAGCGCTCACTTCTCCAGCTCGTCCTGCGTGTGCGCAAATGTACAGTTGGTTCCTCTGGGACAGCCTCCCTGCTGACGGAGGTCTCGGCACATGCTGGTCTTGTACTTGCTGTTGGCCTGAGGCTGCAGAATGCACAGATACAATGCACATTAACTGTAAACTCTAATGCAACTGAGTCTTAGATAAAAGACTGAAATGAACTTGTTAAGTTGTTAGCTGTGCGGGTATCATAAAACGTTGTTGACACTTAATAATGTTCACTTGTAAGTGTAAAGTTCATCAAGATGTTAGTTAATGTTTATACACTGTTGTGACTAATTAACTTTATCAGTGATTGCCTTTTTTATTTGTTAACTCCATTAGATGCAATTTATTACATCAATGTGTTACATTTAAACAGGCTCTCGGTGGCTCCCAGTAAAACGGAAAACACCTCCTTTTGTTTTAAAATCTATGAATGGTTTAGCTCCTTCCTACGTTGTCGACATGCTCACTGATACACACTGAACAGATCCCTTGCATCAAAGGTGTCAAACTCATTTTAGCTCAGGGGCCACATACAGCCCAGTTTGATCTCCAGTGGGCCCAACCAGTAACCCAAAAACACCTTTAAATTTTCCCCTTTGTTTTAGTGTAAAGAAGTTAATTCTGAGAACGTTCATCCATTTTTAAAACAGATGATGATCAGCCCCCGATATCCTCAGAAAAATATTTGCAAATTCAACATTATGTCTGTTTTTCCACATCAGTTAGTGCTACTACTCACTTTTAAGATAGGAGTCTGATACAGACTCTTTAATACTGAAGCTGCTGGTTGACAATATTTTGCGCAATGTTCAATATCTTTAAATATGACCACCGTGAATATTCATCGTTCATTCTTACATGTTCTTATCTTGCATATTATTATCAAGTATGATCTTTGTCTACATTTATTTTATTTTTTTGCAACACATTGAGATTTTGCCTGTTGTATGAAATGTGCCTCTAAATGAACCTGATTTGACTCAACAGGTAATAACAAATGTGAAGTGCATGTTAATAGTCATTAAATTGTCGTATCCAGACTCAAACAAAATGACAAAACATGCGCTAAGCACTGTTTAATGTGTTGAAACAAAAAAAAGGAAAACGTTTTGTTCTTTTCACTGAATCCTTAGAGGAGAGGCTTGGACGCAGCTTGCATCATGTGTGTCTGTGTGTGTGGTTGTGTGTGTGTACACATGCATTCAGTGTCCAAAACATAAACCTCCGTTCCATCTGCGGTGCTATGATTGGCTTGTAGACGATCTTTTCTGTCCCTGTCAGACAATCACTGTTGTACGTGTGAGCTCAGCTGAATATAAAAAGTATTTATGGCTAAATGTGTCTATATAATTAGAATTAGAATTACATATATTTTAGCGAACATGTACTCGAGAAAGAGTAAAAAGTATTCTGCAAAACCAAGTACAATTTATTTAAAAAATCATTCAAGTACATGTAAAAAAAGTTATTGTGACATGTTACTCTCACCACTGCAAACAGGTGTGGACAGATTTTTATAGACTTTTATAATCACCTTTGTGGGTTATTCTGGATGGAAAACTAATTAGGAGTTTATGGCAGGGCTGCCATTTCGAAACCGTTTGCCTCCAAAGCAAACAAATATTTCCCGGTTTACAGTCCCTGACCCCTGAAAACAGTATTGTAGTGTGATTACCATCTTATTTTCTAACATGGATAAAAAGTAGAAGATTCATTTAACCTCAAAAAAGGTCTCACTCTGCACAGGACAGAACTTCATGATAACATGCCCGGGATAATGACAAAATATATCATAATCCGTATAGCATGTTGGTATTTAGATAATGTACAAGTATTCATTTTCAGACTGTCAAAATAACATTTTAATTCAGATTAATTAATCACAGAAAAAATAATGTGTTAAAAAATGAATGCTGCTTACGTTCCATGTGCCCTTTGACCTGGTGTGTCATTAATGTGCATGACCATGCAATGGTCAATGTTTTAGATACTGACACACAGGAGAGTGTCAGCCTGTATGCATCGTTAGAGACCAGTTTGGGTTGTCACAGTTGCATTATCTGATTATTGTTCACAGTCATTTAATGCTGTGGTATCCAGAGACAAGACGATGTTTTGTCCGTTCAGTTAAATCTTAGAAGCACAGCCAGGAGGAACAGAGTGTACCGCTGGACCCTGAACGTCTTATCGTCCCTGTTGAATGCCACTTTTCTACAGCACCAATATTATGTGTATGATCTCTCACACCTCCGTCATATCATTTTTCTTCCTTGCATTATTCTGTTGTTGTCTGTTCAATAATATAACTATGTACCTGCGGAGCATCGTGGCTCTTCTTGCTGAAGTTCTGTATGAACTCCACTAGTCCATGAACCACCAACTTCACAGCCAGCATCACACTCTCCAGCTCCTCCCATGATGGCGCCGGGGCATCTGCACACAGATCAACAACTCAGTCTGTTTAAAAAAAGATACTTATCACTGTACAAGCTGCAAAGCTGGACAGAATTCAGCATGTATGAGACAAAACTGAGAATAATCAATAGTTTTAATCTTGTCTTTTGAGCTCGTTAATTGCATTTTGGTATGTGAGGGCCACAGCGTGCCAATTTTCTTCTTTTTCCATCTCATTAATCTCGGTGGATCAGGACGTGCCTTTTATTCTGAGAAGAGTGAATCATTCTGACTCATTAGGATTCATTTAGATGAAAGCTGTTAAGCAAACCTGGGTTGTGGTCTATGTTGGCGAGTAGCTCTAGGTGTGGTCTAAGGCTTGTGAGGTTGGCAGGGTCTCCGGTCCTCTGCAGAACAATGGTCAGCTCCTGAACGCTCTTTGCAAATGACTCTGGAGACTGCAGCTGGAGCAGAGGATACAAGAGGAGAGGCTTTAAATAAAATAAAGAATAGATGAATGTATTTGTCCTGTTCCTCTGTTCTCTACCAGCTTGTTAAACCCATCGTGAGAAATTTCCAAAGTGAGTTTAGCAACAATAAAAGCCGAAACTTATATGGTAAGTGCGGCATAGTAACCATACTGGTACCTTGTCAATAATGGACTGCATATGTGACTTGTGGACCAGGTCTCCGTACAGCAGGGAAGACCACTGCTCAGGTGAAATTCGTAGGCCCGCCTCCATGGCGATATGGACGATCTGAGCATCATGTTCTCTCCGGAGAGCTTCGTATGTCCGAAACTCTTCTTTTAGCTGCATCAGTGAGGAGTCTTCATCACGCTTAGTCACCTGAGAGACGATGGAGGGAGAGGGAGAGAGAAAGAGAAAGAGAAAGAGAAAGAGGAGGGATTGAGAAGATGAAAGACCAGGAAGAGAGCGAGGGTATGGATGGATTATCTTTGGTAAGACTTTCGTACTTGATACGGAACAATGAAAAAATAATCATCTTTCACAGCCCTCCAAAATGAAACAACAAGGTTAACTAAAACTTAACTAAAAACAAAAACTAGGTGTGGTGAAAAACATTTTATTGACTGAAATAAAATTCAAAACTAGACTTAACAAAAAAAAACCCTAACTGAACACTGAAAACTAAAATACAATAAAAATATATAAATAAATAAAAACACTCAAAAAAACCACTAAAATAATAAATAAATAATACAATATAATATTATACATATAATATAATAAAATACTATAAATAAAAATTACATAATAAATAATATTATATTATATTATAACAATAAATAAATAATACTGAAAATAATAACCAAACTAAAACTAAATATTTTAAACAACAGAAGTAAATCCACTCTGGACATTAACTTGAATAAACTGCATTGAAAACAAAAATTAAAAACCAAATAAAAATAAGAACTACAAAAAAAACCTACAAAATTATAATCTCTGAATGTAATTTCTTGTATATACCAAATGTGGTATATAGATTTGTTGCAGTATATGGCAATAATTATACATTTTAATATTCCAGCTGGCATGTTAAATTGGATTATTTTTATTCTATTGAATAAATCATTCTCCAGGTATATTTTATGTTTGTTTGTACGGACAGAAAATCTGAGCGTTATCTAAGAGTATCTAGTTATGATATTCTTAATTAAAAAAATGTTTTCCCCATTAAAGGGGGATTTTTTGGGGAGTTTTTCCTTATCTGGCATAAGGGTCAAAAGACGGAGGGACGTTGTATGCTGTAAAGCCCTCTGAGGTAAATTGTGATTTGTGATATTGGGCTTTATAAATAAAACTGAAATTGAAACTGGAAAATGAATATGCTGCATATCTCGTGTGTATTTCCCCCCCAGTGTGTACAACATTACAAAGTTTCTAGTGAATATGGAGAAGCTGATGTAATATTGAAATACTCCTTTTGGGGTGACTTATTCCTTTAGGTTAAAATAGTATCTTGGTATTAAGAGTGACATTTGTGATTTTGCAATCAAATGTAACCGAAATCACAGACCAGTCAGTTTGTTTGCATGCGGTGTCCTCAGACTAGTAAACTCAAATTCAGATCAGACAAAGGGATTGTCCCCCTCTCAGAATCTGCCCTATGAGTAATCATCATAAGACACCAACACACAAAACCAGCTACTCTATCACTTATCTGTTTAGGTCAGAGGTCAAATTTACAACCCAACGGAATCTGATTTCATCGTAATTTGCTCTGTTGCTGCTGCTGTCCATCCTTTGTCTCTTTTTCCTGTGTTCCTGCACTTTTAAACCATCTGTCTGTTTCTCCATCTCTGTGCTGTCTGTCTCTGTCCTGCACGGCGGGGCAACAAGGGCAAATTTAGCCGGCTGTTACATCAGGAGCACATAGCTGGCATTTCTGCCCTACCAGCAATGTCTGTCATCAGATATGACGGACACTGCTGGTGGGACACAGAAATACACTCACGCACAGACAGATAGCCACAGACGCCGTATCCTTATTACAGATATGACTTTTGTGCAACGTAAGATATTAGTAGTATGAGCAACACATTTAGGGGGTGCTAGTACTTTAAAGGAACAGTTCACCCCAAAATCAAAAACACATATTTTGTCTAAACTAAATGGTAAATATTTAACTGTAAAAAAAAAAATTACAAATTTGGAAAACACCTCTATAAAAGCTCCAGCTGACATTAATAGTTATTCATGTGAAGCACTATCTCTGTGGTAAAGGAAGATGTGGTAGTAAATGAGGATCTATTTAAAAACCCTTCTTTTAATGAGGTCATTTTTTACGGCTTGGGTTCTTGGGACAGCAGCAAACTGAGGTTCTTTTGTTTGACGTAGATAACGTCTACAGAGCTGTGGATAGCTTCTCTTTTTTAAATTGGGTATTAATAGTGCTCACATGTCCTCACATGAGCACATATTTTTGTGTTTGATGAGTATGTAAAATAGCGTGTAAAATCATTCATGTCGTACCTTGAAGCAGGAGGCCCTGTAGAGCAGCTGCACCACGTGGCCTATGCTGGTTTTGGAGGCCTGGGGGAAGCGGGCCTCGAGCTTCTGGACTACAAACAAAACCAACACCTTCCTGGACAAAGCCGAGCCATCCTCCAGAGCCAGTAAGACTAGCTTCAGTGCATCTTCTTGCATAGCTGATGAGGAAGAGATAGAGCCGGGTGTAGGGATACAGGAGGGGACAGTGGGAGGAAGGAAGAGAATATATTTTAATCAACAAATCAAACAAACAAATCTATTTCTAACGCATGGAACCAGGTGTCCTCAGACTTTAATGAACTCATTCTGTTATCATGATGAGAAATAATTTCCCAGTCAGAATCTGCCCTATGAGTAATCATCACAGGACACCCGGTACCGGCAGCAGCTGTAGTCAGTTTGATGAGGCAGACTAAACAGGCAATTCAAAAGGCAACTTGTGGACACAATGAGTCCAGTCAACTGAAAGGCTAACAATTCCTTTGATTTCACACGCCAACCTGCTAAAACAGACGAACAGTCATTGCAGTAAATTTCACGAATCCAAAAGGCCCACAAGCAGTAGCAGTAATAAAAGCAAGATGACACTTCATTGTTCTCAAACTTGTGTCACACCAGCCCAGACGCCAGAACAAAATGTTGGCACTGTAGGTTTCTGGAATCCACCGATATGTTACATTTGCACATATCATACATATCATAACGAGGTTTCTACAGTGATGGAGTAGTGATTGTACATGGTACATGAGCTGACTTGCACATCGGGAGGTGGAGGTGATGGTGGATGGCTGCCAAGCTGAAGACAAAAAAACTGGTTGTTTTTTAGCAGGACATCTGTGGGAATTTCAGTGGGGATTGAGCTAACATGGGGGTTTTTCAAGACCGACATTGGCAGCATTTCCAGCCATGATTGTGCCAGCAAATTGGGCATACTTTAGCGAGACACAGCATTTCTAGCTGTGACTGTGCTGCTAAAAGCGATAGCTCATTAAATGGTGAATGGGCTGCATTTGTAAAGCACTTTCCCAGTCTTCCGACCACTCAAAGCGCTTTTGCACTACGTCACGTTCACCCATTCATACACACAATCACACACTGGTGGCCGAGGCTACCATACATGGTGCCACTGGCTACTCAGTCACCATTCACACACATTCACACACTGCTGGAGCAGCCACTGGGAGCAATTTGGGGTTCCGTATCTTGCCCAGCGATACTTCCACAGACGCCACTTTAGCGAGACATTGGTGGCATTTCTAGCTGTGATTGTGCTACCAAAAGGGGGTGTGATTGAGCTACACATAGGCTGCATTTCCAGCAGCAATTGTGTCACCGCAGACAGATTCTTTAAGCCAATACATGACGTTTTTGAGATCATAACCAAGTGGTTTTGTGTCTTAACATAACTGAACTGTTGTTAAAACATAATAAAACCCTCAAGTTTCAATATATATTTCCTACATAGTAACACATGTTACGTCTTCATGTTTTGCAGAAAAGTACAATGCCAACATTTATTCTGGCGATTGGGTTGGTCACATGGCTCTTACTCGTATATTTTACAGGTCAAAAAATTTAGCATGAAGTGACCCCTTTTGAATTATGATGCCTCAAAAAGATAACGATAGCATGCCTTGCCTTTAAAACTTGAATGCTTGCTTTAAATGTCTAAACACCTGTGAAATCTGTCCAATACAGTGGTTCCTAACTGGTGGGTCGCAGTACAAAAGTGACTCACAAATGTGTCATGTTTGTAAAAAACACACTTTATCTTTTAAGTGAAGTGAATTTCATTCATTTCATTTCAATTTCGGCACAGAGCTTTTAATTTGAGGAGCTGTTTCCTGCTGTAGAGTGAGTGACTAATGGACAGCTACTTAACAGAGACAGCAAACTAGCTTGATAACATGGCCAAATTCAAGTATGACACTGAATAAATTAAACTGTGTGGACCTTAAATTAATGACTAAGGAGAACTCTGGACTCCAGTTGCGAACCACCAATCTAGAATACATTCAAATCTCTCACAAATCACATGTTGCCTTGCCTCACAGATCAATGTGTTTGTGTCTTGCAGTGTGATGATCTTATTGCTGATGTATGTGCGCTGTATGTCATTTACACCCACCAGGTCCCAGGAACTGGCATCCCCGCGCCCTCACCGCTGCCCAAAGGTTGGCAGAGAGCTGCTGAGGGTTCTGGTGCTGCAGAATGAGCTCGGTTACGGTTCGTTCCCCCAGCGAGCGGCCTGCCCGCACCGCGCGGACACGGCCCTCCTCCTCCACCAGCTGGCAGTTCACCAAGGTCACCAGCTTCCTCTGCATTGGCCGACTGAGGACACTCGGACTCAGTGTCGCCACGCCTGCAAAAGGTCACAACAGTGTGGAACTTTGGTTATCAGGTATTTTTAAATAATTGATTTTGTCTCAATTCAACTCTGTTAAAGTCTGTTACAACCACCTATTTTTGCGGGTTTAAACATATCTTCATGGAGGCGATGAGCCTAGAAGGTTTATCTCCTTCTTGGGGAACCAGACATGACAAACTGTGATTTGTCCAAATGACCTACTTTACAAAAAATGACGCATCCTACCAGCGTCACCCAGACCTGGCAGAACAAACAACCGGAAGCTACTGGTCAATTTCAGTCGGGTTAATCTTTCTTGTCTGGTTACGCACAGAGCTGATTTTTCCATCAGTATCATTAAAGTAGAGCAGCTTTCAGGCGTCATGAGAAGTGTGAAAAGCATGAATGCCAAGCTGCACAGGCAGCTCAACTGCCGCCCACGCACGTTTAGTACGAAGAGCTTCATTCTCTTTCACAGATGTCCAGATATCTGAAACTCTAAAACTTTTAATCAAAACACAAAAACAGACGCACATAACTGCACAAACCTTTTGCTCCGCTGATCGGTTTTAGGTAAAGAGCCAGCTCTTCCACACACACCCTGCACACCTCATAGTTCTCGACTTCTGCTGCGCTGTTGAGGCTCACCGGCTGCACATCTGGGACCTAAGAGACACACAGCATGAGCACACACACACACACAGAGTTTTGAAGCAAACATGCCGTCTCTCTCTCCGACTCACCTGAGCTCCGACCAGCTGCAGCAGGGCGCAGTTGACCGGCAGCAGGTCGATATCGGTGCTGATTGGCGTCTGATCGAAGGGGCAGGCCTTGCGGTGCAGTTTGTGAAGGCAGGTCTTACACACCGTGTGGGAGCAGCCCAGGCTGATGGGCTGGTGGCCGCTGCTGTCGAACTCATTGTAGCAGATGGGACAGGACAGGAACTCTGTCCACTGGGCTGCCTGCACCGGCATCCTGCCGCCACAACACCAAGGGAGGCACCGCCGAGCTCAGGGGGAATGCATGTCAACGGGTCCCGACAACAGCTCCTGCTCGCCGGTGCCGACGATGACTGCGAGGGAGAGGACATAAAGTAATGCAGCAGTCGTTTTGATAAGACATTTACACATTGCTGATTTATCTACGGACAAGATAATGAAAGGAATCCATTATGAAAGATAATTAATATTCAGATATTTCACTACTTCATTAACCGACTAATTGTTTCAATGTTAACCGGCACAAATTAAGCACTTTAGATAATCCGCCACATGGCATGACTCAACATATTAAGAGTCATCAGAGTGAGTGTGCATGGCATCACAAATAACTTCAAGTATAGCGACACCATAAAAGCATTACACAAACCTCCAATTACAACTTACATTGTGGCAGTTCTATTAGAGCTGCTTGCCATATATGATTTGTCACCTGCCACCATGGCTTTAAAAATCATCAATACCTCTGTTATGATGCATTAACCTGTAGATAAATGTGATCTGCATTAGAAAATAGATACAATTTGCACAGTTATGTACAGTCAGGAAGTTGTAAAAGCCAACAGACACATGGAGTCCAGCAAATAAAAGAGCAGCATAAATATCACTATTCTTTGAGCTCTACTGCGTGCAATAAGCATTTAGCTAAGTACACAGGCAATCTCCAGCCTCTCACGCCGTACAAGTCATAAATTTATTTAATTTAATGTGGGCAATAAAAGCGCTCTCTCCTTCTCTCCTGAAAGAAGTAACTGCCAAGTCTGAGCACACGTTGCATTAAAAAGCCTTGCTGTGAACACAATTTGTACGGCATTAAGTACAAGTCTATATTTCAATCGTCCCATTACACACACAGATTTTTTTTAAACATCATCATACAAGATCACAATAACTATAAAACTAAGTAGGAAAACTACATTTATTTAATAACACTAAATCCATAAAATTAAATTATGCACTGAAGACAAAATAAATGTCCAAGATTGAGCACTGAGATCAGTCTCACAGAATCATCTTGGCTTCCACATCCTGCCTCTCTTTAAGACAATCCCTCTCTTGTCTAATGAAGCCTGAGCTCATGCTGAATCATAATAATACTGAATCATGATAAACACAGACGGGATCCGCAGGTTGAGACGGATAAAGCTGAATCATAACAGCGTCCTGTTTCTGGGAAACTTTGTAGGCCAAAGGCTTTGTTTATGTCAAGTGTTCCCAAACATCTTTAACAATTGATTCTTATTCATGTTATTTTATTTTGGTAAGAACAGTTTGTTAGACTGACCTGACCTGGCCACGATGCCATAAAGATAGACAACACTGTTTATTTAGAGCTTATTAAGAGTAGCATCAAAAGGTCAACATCCATGTAACTAAACGAACAATACCTTTTGTTACTGCAGGGAATCAATTAATATTCTCAGTGTTTTCTGCAGGTAGTAAATTTACTTTTGCTTTCTACATTCTGACAAAAGTAATGCTGCATTTTTGCTTATTGCAATCAAAACACACCACAGACAGATTCTGGAAATCTACTATCAGACCAGGTTTACAAGCCTGGATCACCAGACTGTCACACTCTGTTGCCACTGAAAAACTTACTTTTATGATTAAGGGTAAATGTTCTACTTTTGATGAGACATGGGGACGTTTTATGACATTTCTACAGGGCTACAGAAGTCCAAATGTCTTGAATGCAACGTAATTATGTGCATTTTCTTTCCTCTTTCTTTCCTTTAGACTGTCAGTACTTGTAGACGTTGCATTTCTTATCATTTATTTTGAACCCTGGAAAAGTACTCATTGTATTGCCCTGTCGTACAGTTGTTATGAAGACGATGACTTACTGTGAATTTTATATTTCGGACCTTACTTGTTTTTTGTTGTTGTTTTGGATGTAATATTTGAAGTATGTTTAAAATCCAATGAAAAAATACTGCATTTTAAATCATATGCTTTATTTAAAGCTGTTTCATACACTTCCCTAAAACTAACTTTTTTGGCCATTTTAACACCCAAATATTCGGATTCTTGTTGAATTGTAAATATAGTCAAAACTTACATCAGCATTTTTATTAAGAGGTAGCAGAGGTTCATGTTTCAGATGACCAAAGCCTCCACCACACAGCACATAAGCAGCACATTTTGGTAGGCATTGTTATGTTTTAATATTATGTCATAAAGCCTCAGAAATCAGTTACACTTAACTAACAGCAAGTTTCTTATGATTGAGGGTAGGGCTGGGCAATTAATTAAAAATTAATAGAACCAACATTCAGAACCTCTAACTGACGTAATCTTGCCCATGTTGGTAATTTTGATTTTTTTTTTTTTTAAAAGTCTTTTAATACGTGACTCCGTCCCGTCCATTCCGTGATCTGGAAGCAACATGGAGGAGATCTCAAACACCGAGCTAACTGAGCAACTTCAGCAACTTGTACCAAAGAGAAATGCCATGTCCGTCGTTTGGACACATACTACTTTCATGAAGCCGACACCGAACAGAAAGAAATCAAATGCAAACACTGCAGAAAATCCATTTCAGCGATCAAAGATAACACCACCAGTCTGTTTCAGCACTTGGAGCTTAATCACATTACCGAATATGAACAGTGTATGGCTCAGAAAAAGACAGAGACTGACAAGCGCCTCCAGAAAGCAGCTCTCGATAACACAAGCATGTACAAAGGCTACACGATATGAAAAAGAGTCAAGAAAATAGTTTATCTGTGTGTGTTTCCTTCAACTATTTTATGGGTGGTTGAACGAAGATGGAGCCAGTGACTGACAGAACCAATGTGCAGCTCTAAATCAGCTTCATGCTTTACTTTGATTGTGAACTTTCTGGACCCAAATATTCCACGTACATTTTTGAAACATTTCATACCTGCAAATGATTCTCTTCTTACGTAACACCACAGCACAATATCATATTTTGTTCAGCTTTGTACGACCTCCTGTACGCTCTTTGATGCATCATCATCCCATTAACCAAAAGCAAAACCTCACAGAAAACACACCACAACATAAAAAAACCCCATCATCTCTCTGACTCCATTATTCAAAGTGTTTTGGACACAGCGCGCAGACATCCAGCACCTGTTGCTTTAGAGTCTGTTGCATCTGTTCAAACTGCTCACCAAAACAACAGCTGGTGCCCTCACAGAACAGGTGCCATATCAAACCAAACAAAAGAAATGTATCCAAATGGGTTAGGAGATACAGTAAAACGGCTTACACACACACACACACACACGCACACACACACAAAGTACAGAAAGGGAATGAAAGAGATTACAGAGGACAAAGCAGCTCAGTTATCTGGCTTTACCAGTTTTAAAAAAGTGCTGCAACCAGCTTGTGCAGCCAAATATGGTCCTAATGTGCGTAAAGAAAATGTGTATTTGTTTGTCTAAAACAAAGATTCCTCAAGTTTTCTAAAAAAAAAAAATGCTCTAAGCTTTAAAAACATCCCTTCATGACGAATAAATCAAATCTCTTTATATATGAACACGCTGGCTGCATTCCACTGGAAACAGAAAGAGGAACTGCGCGCATTACGCACGCGCCCTACGCCATATTACACAGCAAATAAATCCAGAGCTTCATCACAACATGGATCTGAATGTATTTCCTATCATAATATACAACGACATTCCTCTTATAATCCCGGTTTTACGCACCTTCCAAGATACCCGCAGCGCGCGGTGCCCGTTTTGCCCCCTTGGCCGCGTGGACAGCTCCGCTCTGTCCTCGCGCGTCATATTTCCTTCCGCGAGGAGCCCAAATATAACACCGATTGCTGCTATTGTAGCTCACAAACTGCTGAAGCACCGTCTGAGGAAGAGTGAGGCAATGCTCGTGTGGTGAAACGGGTTTAGGGGGGAAGTTTGGAAGGTGGGGAGGTCTATCCTGGATAAAATTCTTTCCCCGCGTGTGCGCAGATTAGGGAGTGGTGCAAACTCTGGGGGCAACTGTTCACCGTCACGTTGACAGCCACCTGTTCCTGCTCTGAGCAACTGCTACATCCTGTTTTTTACACAGAGTCCCTCACTGGCAGAGTACAAGAAGTCTGGCCTCAGCTCCTGCTCTGCCCCTGCAGAAATTATCCCTGCACACATGGCTGCATGTATTACACTCTTAATATGCATTTAGCACCTCACAGCACATGGGGAGTCTAAAATATAATGATGCACACAAGACTTCCATTACTTGCATGAATGGACCACTAGCTGTTTATGTATGCAAGCATGCCACACACACACACACACACACACACACACACACACACACACACACACACACACAGAGTCATGAATAAGTCTTGTGACAGGGGAGAAGTGGGCGTGCTGTATTGTCACAGGAGACCTCAACTTCCTTATCAGGCCTCTCTCCCTCACTGGTTACTTTAAAATGAGGAAATCAACCTCTAAGCTTTGCTTTTATTCAATTGGGCTTGTTCGTACCTGCAGTGCACCGACTACAGTGCAGGAAACTTGAGAATGTGCCATTGTAAACACACCCGAGCATCGAGACGGACGCAGCACATTCAGTGTCCACTTTCAAGAGCAAATTATCCCTAAAAGTGTCGGAAGAAGGCTCCATAGACCCAAGCAGTGATTTGCTGTAGTGGCCTGTTGAGCCACCCACTCTGCTGAGCGGAGGATGAGAAGTACATTGTGTCTTTACAGCCAACAGTTGGCGAGCTATCATCTGGCTCAGGACAGTGAGTCCTCACTTGGCCCCCTCTGTGTGGGGGAGGGCATCTGGAGTTTCCTTTGGCATGTCTCATAAAGGGAGGAAGAAAGATTGTTTTGAGAGAGTGTTTTTCAGAACACTGAGGTAACATTTTCAGGATAGGGCGATGTTTTGGCCCGTCTCGCTTTTATTAGATTTGGACTTTGGTTTAGGCTCATGATGAGAATTCCAGTTGGGTTAAGGTTAGGTTAACGCAAGGGTAAAGGCTGATGTTCTCATGTTGCCGGTAAAGGTCAGGTAGAAATAAATCAGGTATGGGCTGAGATCGCTACAGAGCCTGCAAAACATCATGTCAGGGAGGATTTGGCTATTGTTGTTAGCATGTCATGGCTGTTTCCCATAGAAACAGGGACTCTGAAAACAGCAACGCAGCTGAAAGGGAGTAGAAGGAAGCAGAACAAAGCAGAATACAGCAGTCGGCTGATAGGAGCCTCATCAAAGCGCCCTCATGTAGGGTCAGGTTATGGTTGGAGTAAGAGACAAGGTTTGGCACGTAATAGTGATGCCTGGATGTGGCTGCTACAGGGTCGATTCACCTAACCTGTATTCGTGTGTCATTAGTTTCTGATTGTGCTGTGCCAAAGAAATTCAACAGTCACTTTGCAACTCCAGTTGGAGTATTTCTGTAGGCCCAGTGGAGTGAGCTGGCACAGTTACCTCTATTGAACCCCAGTATCTGTAGAGAGACATCAGGGACAGCAGTGCCACATTAATCTGTATCTAAGGTGACTGCTGGGTCTGTGTTATGTGGAAAGAAAAGCATTTGGACGTAAAGCTGGTTTAAGGCCAAAAAAATATTTAGGTTTTTTTTTTTTAGTACAAACTCAAAACTTGCTGAGGTGCTATGATGTGTTTGACTGACATCATGTTTTAGCTCTGACAGCTTTAAGTGTAGGGCCTCACCATGCCCAAGTGGACTAAGACACATTCTGACATGAGGATATGTGTTGCAGTTCATCCCATCTTTGTCTCCTGCAAATCTCAACTGTCAGCGACCAAATAAAAGCTAGAAAATAAGGTGCAAGTACAAGACAAAACAACCAAGTAAAGGCAAAAATAAGGTACAACTGCAAGACAAATCGCGACTATCAGCCACCAAATAAAGGCAAGAATATAAGGTACAAGTACATGACAAATCTCACCTAACTACAACCAAATGGAGGCAAGAAAATAAAGTACAGTTACAAGAAATATCTCCACTGTCAATGACCAAATAAAGTATAAGTACAAATAAAGTATAAGTACAAGAAATATCTCAACTACTAGCAACCAAATAAAGGCAAGACAAGTACAAGAAAACATAATAATCTAATAGTTAGACGTTGGACCAGTTCTTGGATCCACACCAACCCATAGCAATAAGGGATGAGCTGTCTCAGGGTGGCTGAGCAAACCCTGCGTCATCTGGCGGACTAACAGCCATGCTGATATCGTCCAAAAACTTTTCTGTGCGCACACAGCCAAAAACACAGAAATGCATGGACACATGGACACACACACCACCATGGAGCGTGAGATGGACTCCAAGGAAAGGAATCTTAAGTAATATGATAACTCCTTCTCACTGTCACCGTGACCCCTAGTTTAGAACATTCCAATTAGTGTGTGTGTGTGTGTGCAAGCATGTGAGAGTGTGTGACGTCACGGGAACAGTGAACCCAAGTTGGTGTTTTCATGTTTTCACCAGAGACACAGATTTCTGAAATGAAGATAATGCACAAAAACTCAACAACTGATTTTCTGTCACTAACCAGCACAGACCAAAGCTCTCACTCTGTAACTCATGACAGCACCACTGTAATCAACACTACAATTTACTCATTTTGAGAAAAATGTGCAACTTGTGCTCACCCACACAATTTTAATGACCCCATGTTGGTATTTAAAACATTTAAATACTACTCATGATTCACTTTTGCTCACTTTCGTAAGTGCGCCAATGACCTTTCAATTGAAACCCCCCTAAAATATGTCTTGCGAGCGCCCCTACAACATGATCTACAATCAGAATTTTAGCATAAACGTAGAGCTTTCAGCCTTCTGGGAAAAACTTAGTGGGTAACAGCACAACACAAGTGAAACCTCACACCCACCACACTGCTGAGAAAAAAAAAAAACACTGAAAAACTCTACTCTACTATCAGTACAGTCAAGGGAGCTCAGACAAAAATAAAACTGTCCTGAATTGCATTTCTGTTGATGACAAAGTGAAACAAATTAAATCCGATTATGTTTACGTGCACAAGAACTATAAACTTTCCATTTCAGTGGTTTAGCAGGCAGTGTCTATCAGCTATGAAGTGAAAGCAGTACTTGTAACCACAGCAGGCAGGTAAACAGTGATGAGAAAGTTAAACTGTAACACTGATGATGCTCGTTAATCTTTTGAAAGACTCAACAGGCACACTCAGGGAAGTATGAGCAATGAAATGCACTTGCAATCTGAAATCAAAAATCATAACTGTGGCATTATCACACACATCATTTTACATGGCAGTGCTGATGGTGCCAGCGCAGCTAGCTTTCCTGTGATACTTGAAATGTTTCACTCCATAATTCATAGCAGGGTTACTACTAGTTGTTTTATGTCTTGTTTTTGAGTGTACAGAGGGGGTATGTGGGTCTGTGTGATTAATTATTCATAAGGCCTGTCATCACAGTGTGTGGGGGTAGTGTATGGATGGTAGCCTGGGACACTATACAGCTCACAGGCTGCTATATGACACAGCGCATATAATATAAGCCTACTTTATTACACTTGTGAGATGTGTCTGCAGTAACAGGAGCAACCAGGAGTTATGCAATCTTTTTTTGCAGCCTTGGGTGATATTGTGAGGATATCAGGTTGCTTCCAGTTGCAGATCAGCAGGTTATAGAGTAACCTCATCATCACTTAAACTTTAACATGTCAGAGGGCTATACAGCACAGCAGTATGCAACACCTGAAGTTGGAGACAGCTGCTTTGGCTCAGGAGTCACTCTTGAGTGCAAAAGTGACTTTGCTCCATAGATGGCACATTTGTCAGGGAGGGTAACATCAACTAGTCTCCATTGCAGCATCACTACAATTTCATGTTGTTTTACAGCGTGCAACGACTGCCTCAACTCTTTCTAGAAAACCCTGGTTTGCATTCTGGCTTTGAGCTATGGCCCCATAATTTCAACACAAGCAGCCTTCTTATGATATTCCATCAGCACCAGTTGCAGGGATTGATGGTGAGCTGAGGGGGGCGGATAGTTCCAGCTCCAATGGTCTAATGATATGATTTGTGAAATCTGGAGCTGCTGAAGAAAACAAATACAAGAAAACAGTCCAAATCTGACATCAAAATGTCAAAGGCGCAGGAGAAAGTAGCGCGCACCTCTGGATAAGTCACTTACCTCACGCACTACACCAGAGCCCCAGAATAAACATAATCATAGACATCCACAGAAGCGCATCAAAATAATAATAATAATAATAAAAAAAATATCTTCATCAGTTGCAAAACAACCGCAGCAGCCAGCCCAGGGAGACAGATCTTGATGGGAGCGTGATGTGGCTCTGCATTTCAGAGATTTACAGCCAGGTCCCTTGGTCCAGTTTTGATCCTCTGCCCCCCTTTTCGATAGTACATGACGGACACGTTCGCTCAGGTACAGTGAGCCACACACTCTCGCTTTGAGAAACCGGGGCTGAGAGGAGATGGTGGTATCGCTCCGCCGGTGATGGTGCCTGAACTGCGCCTCAGACTCACCAGTCTGAGAGCTGCTGCACACATACACGCATCATGCATGCTCCTGCCCCGAGACGCAGGTTTCCTTCACCCTCCGACGGTTTAACAAAAAATGCTTGTGTGTGTTTGTCGGATTGGCAGCGTGGGGCACTACTTTAATATTGAGGGCAAGGATAAAAAGATGTAAAGGGGCAAGCCGGAACAAGCCGCTTTTCGAGGCGTGGGCTGTCTGGTTTTAAAGGAACAGAGGATGCGCTTTGACAAGTGCGCCTGTCAAGAGGAAGTTGACACAAACACACGCAGTTCCCGCTCGTTTTTATTGCAGCTCTGAGCTTAGAGAAGTGGAGGAGCGGAAGAATAACATGCCTGAACTCAGGTTGCCTTCCTTATTACTTATAATGCTTGCTTTCCTATAATCTAACCATGCATACACGTGTTTAATTAGCTTCAAGTCTTTGGAAAGGCTGAAATTGCACACACAAAATAATTTTAATCAATCTAAATAACAGTTGTCATTATTATTAGGCTGTGAATACATTCATTTGTCTTGTACATTTCTGGGTGGACACATGCATATGTCCCCTCCAATAAAAACATGAAAGCAGCAGAGGGCTTTTATTTTGACAAAATTATGTTTATGCTTTATGTTTATTTTATTTAGAAAGGGACAGTGCACATTAATGAACATCACTTAGGCCACGTAAATGTGCATGTTGATGGTATATGTATATATGAGAAAAAGGCATCAAGATAACGCACATGAGCACAGATAGGCATGTCCACAGAAGGGCACACGAGCAAGCATATAACCATAGCAAAAGCACTATTATATATAGTAAAACAAAGACCTAACCATATAACCAAAAAGAATGTACTATAAAACCCAACGTACAAAATAAAAGACAACATAGACCAAAGCACATAGCCACAAACAAACACACAAGAGCACAAAGCAAAGCACATAAGCAAGACAGTAACATAACCATAAAACCAAAGCAGATAATGACCATGACACCAGGTTTGATTGTCCAGTAACCACGATTTTATTCATTTGGAGAAAGATTTAAGAGATGTGATGTTCCTAAAACATTCCTGAGACATGTAAAAGACGTTTACACCATGAATTGATGCAGAAAAATTCACCAGAATGCAGTAAATTAAGTGTTCAACCCCCTAAACCCCATGTGTTGAAACAAAACCTGCTGTATGCCCTTGCCTCAACTGTACTGCTTGATAAAACGCTGGATTGTGTTGATGAGCGTAACCTACTGAGGTTAATCCTGTTAGATGGATAGCTTCATCCTGTACACTGTAATGGACTTAGTCTGGCATCTCAACAGTATTAAGGCTCACTGGACATGAAGCCGTTACCTCCAGTGTTTACTGTGGTGATAACTCAGACTTTCTCCTCATTAACCTGCTGAGTAGGAAGACGTTATTTAAGATACATATTGGTGAGCTAAATATGTGGTAATTTACTATCTTAGTTGTTTTAGGAGGCCATTCGTACATGCATCAAGCTGCTGGCTTGAAAACGTTGCTTGACAATTTGAACAGGCCGTCTCTGTGGTAACAAGTGGTGTTTGCACTGCAAGGACGTCAAACTGAGTTCCACAATGTATCTGGATACTGTGAGTTAAACAGTGATTGAATTGTCCTGGGTGAATGTTTTGACTGCTTCATTTATATGTGACTCGCTGTCTGGAGTGAGTGGTTCGCATTGTCAAAGAGGCGTCCCTAATAAAGTGAGCAGTGTTGCAGAAACTGACTGCTCAGGAGTTTAGCATTCTCTAATATCATCCTGTAGTAAAAGCACAAATTAATGTTAAACACATCACCTTCAAAGCTACAGTAACTTCATATTCAATGAAGCTGTCACTATATCCTGACAGTAGTACATGCGATGGCATAGTGTAGTTACAATGGGCCCTAGTGTGCACTATCATGCACATATGGTCTCGTCATATGATCAGAGACCTGACACTCGATAACGTCAACACACATATTACCCAGCAATCATCAGTGCATATCTATATTTAAACAGAAATACCAAAGAAAATAAGAAAGTACTAATTCAATTTAACAATTGTGATAGCTGATTTATAGTTATAGAGGTTATAGAGGAGGTATATCATTTTGTTATAGATGCTACCGACTGTTTTACAAATAAAGAAAAATAAACTTGAAGGAGATGTGTTTGTCTTTTTCAAGGGCATATATAGCAAATGGCACTGTTTTTCCATCAAACACATTGCTGGAGGGCCCACTGTCTCTATGGGCTCCCCACCTCATGGGCTCCAGTGCAACTGCACCGCATGCACTGTCTATATTTACGCCCCTGTGTACATGAGCAAGATAATCTGTGAAAAGTCACGTTCCTCTGGATCCTCCTAGGTGCTCCTAATGGCATTTACAAGAATCCGCTGCACCTGAATAACAACAAGCTGGGAGTCTCCCCTCACAAGAATCTTTAAGGAAGAAGACTGTTGACAAAAAAACTTGCTTTCATTTTCAGGATTACTTACCTTTGCCATGTATGCTGTTTTTGGCAAAGGTGGGATTAGTAGTTTTTCCATTGCTTGTGATTGTTTCCCATTGTGTTTGCAAAGCTCCTCCAGGAGCTGCGTCACAGACTCCTCCTGACTCTGATTGGTTGTTTTCATTCAGGCATTGTGATTCCATGATTTATTCACGTTAGCTGTCTCATGTAGCACTGTCAGGATATTGTGACAAAAAAGTTGTTGTTGTTTTGTTTTTTTTTAATAAAAGTTACCTACTGTAGCTTTAATTTAGATACAACACAACCTACACAGTACACAGATTTGAAAGTCTGGGCCACCTTTCCACCAGAAAAAAAACTCCAATTAATAAAGAAGTGGAAGTTACTGTATCCCTCCTTCACATCTCTTTCTGTCCATCTCTGTGACACTGCCATCCTTCCTCTCTGTGTGTCAATGTGACTGTTGAGTCAAATTGATGTGGAATTATTTGGAGGAACAGTTTGACAGCTGCAAGCAGTAACTCCAAGGTGTCGCTTCAGTCAAACTCATTTTAATCCATGAAAAGGTTAGAGTGTTTTCTAAATTACACCCTTAAATCACATGATGCATTTGAGTTTGCCTTACAGCACAGTTAGCCAAACATTAAACTGTCAACAATTGCAATCTGTCATATGCGTACTTTATGTATGTTATACAAAAAGCAGTGTTTGCAGCAGTTGTACTTGGGATGTTTTACATTCTAACAAACAACAGAGCTTTATTCTTTGCTTCTACTTAGCATCATGAGTGTAGTGATGGCAATGTCTGTCAGCTGGTCCACCACTTTGGTCCAGACTTTAAAATCTCAATAATTTGATGGATTGTCGTCAACATTTTTGACAGACCTTCAGGGTCTCCAGATGATGAATCCAGCTCCAGCTTTGTTGATCTCCGACCTTTCCTTTAATGCCGCCGGCAGTTTGACATTTGTGTTTTTTAGTGAAATGTCTTGACTGCAGTGGAATGGATTGCCATAACATTCACAGAGATTCACACACCCAAAGGATGAGAAATCATCAGGTCAATATTTAATCTGTCTGATACTTTAGTTTATGACTAAATACCTGCAAAGCTAATAACACTGCCTCAGCCTCAGCTTTCCTTTCTTGTTTTTGGTTAATTAGCAATGAATATCGCAGTTGGTGAAAGAGGATTATTTGCGCTTTTTATCTTCAGAGCAATATAAAACAAAACCACATTTCACTGTTATATTTTAAGCTTAATTTATGCTGGGAGCAATGTCATTTTTAGGAATGGCCTCACACAGATACACACATTCACACCTGAAGTCTGCCACAGAGCAGCTGTCTCCTGGAGCAGTTCGGAGTTAAGGGCCTTGTTTAAGGGGGTTTAAGCAGATGCTGCTCTTTTGTATTCATGCTCCTTCCTTGTGAAAATTGTTATTGTGAAACCATATTTGCCACCAACATAAGAGTAAATAGACTCCCTGGTACAGTCATCCACATGCATATCTTTTTCCCAGTATCCTAACATTCTTCTTTATCACTGTCTCTGTATCTACCACATCTCCTCCGTCTTCCCCTTTGCCATCATCCTCCTCAAGCTCATTCATAATGGAGGTGCCCCAAAAGCCACATCCTCTTTGTGTGGGTGTGTGTGTGCGCGCGTGTGCATGGACCACATCAGATTAAATAAATGGTTTATCTGATTCCTTCAACATCAAACATAAAGCATGGCTTATGTTCAGAAATGAGAAAGATGGCTGACTGTAGTTTGCTCACATTACTGTATTACGTAACTGTTCTGAGGAAGGCATGGCCGTTTGTTTTAATGCAAGTAGAAAACCATGCTTTTTTATTTCTTTGACTTTATTTCTGTGTACTCTCTGTCTTCCTTGCTCACGCTGACACACACTTGCATTAATTTCTGTACTCAATACACAATCCACCATGCGTTAATCATTTCTCTGCACACAGACTCACAAATTTCAAGCCAGTGTCGCCTCGGACGCCCCGAGGAGGGCAACAACTACTGTTCCATTCACCAAGATGAGTGACGATTACATTTCTGGGCCGAGGGAGAAAGGGAGAGATGCAAAGGGAGAGAATGGAGCGAGGGAGCATGGAAACCCTCTTAGCCATGCAGGAGAACCCACTCACTTATAACGTAATGCTCAGCGAGCTGCACAAAATTTCAGTCGGGTCAAATGGTGAAGGCTGTCTGTGAACCTCAGCCTCAAGATAGTATGCAGTATTCACTCTATTAAATAAAACAGCAAACAAGATGATTAATAGTCTTTTGAAACTATTCTTAAATAAAGTAAACAGTTCTCCAGAATTTGTTGCAGTAATATACAGCAGTGTTTGCTTGTTGTCTCAGTATTCTCTCTTTTATCTTCTTGGTAAAGCAGAGTAATCTCTGGCTGTAGAGGGAACAGAGACACACATTACAGGAGGACTCTCAATAGCTGCTTGAAACAACGCCCAGCTCGACTCTTTACAAGATTGCATTCACTATTACACATGGAAAATGATATACCATAATTAAATGTGTGCATTGCATACTGGAGGACTTAATGCAGTGTAATGTACCTGCAGAGATCAGGACTACACTGCAGAAGGTACAGAAGGACCCTCACTCCTTTCTATTGGCCAGATACTTTGTCCTCATAATTTCTGCCAGTGAGCTTTTAATGCTTTCTCAAAAATATTAGAGCAGCCAATAGATCCATCGCCTTTTATATGGTGTTGCACCACAGAGTGTGGATACAAGTGCTCATAAATACATCTGGCCTTTTGCACTTTGTTTGCCAGGGGACTTATAATAAGTACATACAGTTAAAAATGAATAAATAAATCTAAAATAAATAGATAAAAAGTAATATAATAGTAATATTGTATCTGCATTTTGGGGTGAGGTTAAAAAAATGTGCTCAAAAATGACTTTACACCTGGAGCTGGATCTCTTCTCTGTGATGTCAGGGTATGTTACAGAAAGACCTATACTGTTAATTTAATTATATTATTAGGGAACATGTTCATTGTATATGAAATTACTGTTGAACGACTATTTGTCCATGTGTCATGTTAGCTACGTTGTTTAGTTTTTGTCTGCTGTTTTTTGTTTGTTTGTTAGTTTGTTTCTGTTTATGTGACGATGGATTGATGCTGTTTGTTTGTTTATTAGTTGTGTTGTAGGTAATCACCAACTGCTGACACTGAAAATTATGAATAATTAACATATAAAATGAGTAGTAAAGTAAAAAAGTAAAAAAAAAAAAAAAAAAAGAAGAAGAAGGACAAGGTCCCGACTAGGGGTGGTAGTGTTTGGGTTTCAAAAAGAAAAGAAGCAAAAATAAATAAAATAAATTAATTAAAAACTATATGAATGAATGTATTAATTCACAAAAGGGAAAATAAAGAGGTTAGTAAATAAATAGGAAAATTTGAGTAATAATACAGGAGATCTTGTCAGTGAGACTAGTGATGGAACCAAAATGTTTCCTATTGGGCTTATACCCTGAAGGACATCACATAAACTGTTATGAAATCTTCATAAACATGGGAATATTAAAAGCAAAGAGAGTTTGGAAAAAGACTGGCAAACCGAGTATTGGACAGTGGCTCAAAGAAGTGTCTTTACGTTTACCATTGGAAAAAAATCACGTATGCTCTAAAAGACAAACAAGAAATATTTCAGAGAGTGTGGGGGCGATACATTCAGTATATTAAGCACAATGATTTATCTTACTTATCGCATGAAACTGGGACAGCATAATTATACTCTGTACAGGACCACAATCATATGCTGCATCCTGACAAGATCATTTTGTAACATCTGGAGGGACTCTCATGTACTCAAGTGCTGTTTGTGTGTTATTGCAATATGTCTGTGTGTGTACCCTTTCTAGGTGTGAGCATACATGTGTATATATGTGTACAAGGTTTTTATCTTTGTAAAAGAATCTTAAAAAATATATTGATGATGTGTAATTAATAAAAGTAAGTGAATGTAAAGGGAATTAAAACAGAGAAATCAATTTAAGACACATTTTTATCTAATGAATGATTTAATTAATTAATTAATTTAATTAATGCCCACATTTATTTTCTTCTATTTTTCTGGTACATGTAACGTCATATTAATTTATTTATCAAGTCATTTTTTTATTCTTTATTTTTATTTTTGCAGCTTCCGTCCCCAATTGTTTTGAGATTTTCTGCAACTTGGCAGCCTTTCTTCACATCTGTAGGATATATAAAAGCTGAGAATGTAACCCTTCATATGTCTAATCTCTTAACTTGTTGTGTGGTTGTGTTTCTCTGTCTGTCTGTTCTTGTTTTGCTCCTTTGTTTGCTTTTCCTCATTGGCAAATGTCAAAAATGGCCGACTCTAATTTAGAGGTGCAGGTCAGGGGGGCAGGTGGGCTGGGTAGGTACATGCATGTAGGTGTGATACAGTGTCGTGTTTGTATAATCTGAAAATCTGCAATAAAAATATTTTTAAGCTCAGGGCAATCTGTGTTAAGTAGCTTAATTTGCTTCCTGATATCCTTATATGACATATCCTCAGTGCACAGCCTCCTCAAGCATGTCCTGCAGGCTCTTACCATGACTGTCCTTTAGGTGGCGCCTGAGGCCTGGCTTATGCGCAAAGTGCACAGCACAGTATCTTCACTTTTGGGGCTTATCCCCTTTGGTCAGATTGAGGTGGTCTTGCAGCGTGGCCTTTTTGGAAAATGTCTTGTGACACAGCGGGCAGCGAAAAGGCTTGACCCCAGTGTGGATGCGAATGTGACAGGTCAGGCTGCTCCTCTGAGAAAAGCCTTTGCCACAGACCAAACACAAGTACTGTCTGTGCTCCTTCAGGTGGCCCACATAGCTCTCCAGGTGTTGGAAGACTCTGTCACACCTCCTGCACAGGTACGGCCTCTGCACCAATATGCTGCGTGCATCTTCTGTCAGCTCGTCTCCTGAACAATCACTCGTTGGCAAATGTGCTGCAGAGAGGGGAATTCGATTTGAGTCCATCAGCTTTTCATAATCTTGCAGTTCCAGCAGTAACATTTCTCCTTCTTTTCTTTGCTCCTCCCCTGCGCTTTCATCGTGGTTCTGGGAACTGTCCACCCAATCTTTGTGTTGAGCAAAACTTCCTCTGCTTGTTGATGACAAATGATCTTGGACAGCTGTGGGAGGGGGCAGCTCACATACTTCGGAACCTTTGATGTGACAAATTTGACAGGATGGCTTGTTTGTGTGAACAGGCCGGATGTCTCCGCCTTCCTCTGACTCCTGGGTATCGAGACAACACGCTACATTTTCAGATAACTCTATTTTGGCTATAACCACCCTCCCATCATCTCTGACCTCTCTCAGTCCGTGGACATCCACCTCACCTCCTTGGCTGACCCTCGACTGGAAAACAACCGCTCCCCCGTCCTCTGTACTCGCTTCCTGGTTGCTGGTGCCAGGCTTGGCTGCATCCTTTTCCTCCTGATTTTGGAAGCCTGGCCAGGTACTGTGTCTCTCCAATTTCAAGAAAGCCAGTGAGGGACTGAGATACTGAGAGATGGCCTGGGCACACCTCTCCACCACCTGGCTCATCTGGAGTGCACTGGCGGCAGTCAGGTATCTCACCAGCTCCCTCAGAGGGACCTATGGGACACCAGGGTAACAATATCACAGGAAAAACAACTAACATCACAAGGTTAAAGCAAAACTTGTACCTGCACACTTTAAAGACGCACACAAAAACAAAACTACGTGAGTAAAGTTATCTCAGTCATCTTTAACTTTCACATCACACGCTCTAACGTTGCTCCTTATTTCTGTTTGTTTTGACTGTAACCTTTGTTGTTCGTTCTAACAATCTGTTTTGTAGTCATGTCATCTCCCTTGAACTGTGCAAGAGGAAACCTGCTGTAAAATGATTTATACGTGGGTTGTTCTGCTCTGTTTATAAGCAGTAGATCATATTGTACCTCTAAGAGCCCAGTGTAGCAGGACAGGAGAAGTCTCTCGCCAACCTCCACACTGGAAACGGCACCCACTCTCAGCTCGGCTTGGCCCTCGTGGAGTAGGAACTGGTCACGTAGGAAATCCGAGGAGGCTGCAAGCACCACTCTGTGACCGTGGAAGTACATGTATGGAGGCTGGACAGTGGCGCCTTGTGGATCCCCAAGGAGGAGAGTGATGTCACAGAAGCGGTGTTCCTCTCTTAGAGTCTTCATTTTGCTGAGGATTGAGTCACCATGGGAGGGGAAGCGAAACTGTAGGGTGTCAGAGGAGCTTGACATGATGTGTCTGTGTGGATTTGAAAGAATATTTGGTGCACAGTTTGTTAGAGGTGGAATACAGACTGTTCTTCATTTATCTGTGTTTTCAAAAAGGTTGTGGGCCTTTCCTACTTCTTCTAGTTGAACAGTGTGAGTACATGTTTGAATTTGAAGTGTGATAAAAGTGAAGGCACTTCTGGTTTTAAGCCAAATTCCCACATCCCTCATCATTATCAAGGGATAGTTATGGTCAGCAATTAAGCAATCAAGCAAAACTCTATGCACCACACTCCCAAATACCAGATAGAAAGAACACACATGGATGTGATGATGCAGCCCCACCTTTTACTGCAGGCTCGTCCCGTGATGATGGATCCACTGGCCTGAAAACCACACTTTACTCAAAGAGAACAGTGAGTCTCTATTCATCTGATGCCTGTCACTTTAACCACAATGACTGCCAGCAAAAAAGGCGTTAATGAGCCACACATGTAGAAGATGTATCATTCAGAGGTTAAGCAATAGTCATCCCGACTTCCTCCGGCTTTCTGCTGACTGAGGATCTTAAATGGAGACAGCAGTATGTGTCTGTGATGCGCAGGAGCTCATGAGCTAATTAACTCCTTCAGTGCCTTTATTTCACCAGGATTTCTAGGCAATGATTGGTCCGAGATGATATTGTGTGAACCCACCCACCGAAATAATGCAATTCAGTAGCCAAACAATATGCAAGTAAATAAATTAGTCAAGCTGCTCAAATATGGGATGATATGGCTATTGTTGGTCTTTGCCTGAACGAGAAGTGTCAGGCAAATTGGGAATATGTAAGGCCAAAAAAAAGAGAACTTATATACACAAAACCAAGAGGCAGTTGGATGTGCGAGTATTTTTCAACATAACAGCATGGTACGGCAACTTGACTGCAAAGAGAAAAAAAAAGTTCTCCAACATTGTTATTAACGTTGCAGGAAGCTGACTGGCAAGTCACAGACGCAACTCTGCGATAGAAGTGACAGTGGGCTCTTTGCAGTTCCTTTGCATGTCATGCGGTCTCCTTGTGCCTCTGACACTTTGGGCCCCTAGGCCTGTGTCTGGTGAGCCTATTCAGATTACCATCCATGGGTTAGCTGACTGCCAGTCACACCACCTCCATAATCACATCATTCCATGATTACACCACTGTACTGTAAAGAAAAATATTCAGCTTTCATGTGTGCAGAGTTTGCATGTTCTTCCTGTATCAGCGTGGGTTTCCTCCAGAAACTCAGGTTTGGAATTTTGACCTACAAGTCCAAACAGAGTCTGAGGTCTCTTCATAAATATTTCTGTGCAGTCAAACATGTCTCACAATATTCACAACTCAATACACAATACAATACACAACTCAACATTGTGAGAACCTTTTTAGTCTGTCTGCATCACTTGGTTTGACCTCTTACGATATAGATCAGTGGTTCTCAACCAGGGGTCCGGGGACACCCAGTCCCCTGGGGCTTCTCAAGGGAATTCCAGGGGTCCCCAGAAAATGAGGAACATTCATTTTCACTATTTGATTCATTATAGAAGCAAGCCCAATGTGAGTAAGAGTCGTAAGAGTGACTAAACATGAGTTTCGCTTCCTCCATGGTTATATCCTCAACTGTCGTTGACAACTACAGAATTCTGGTCTTCATCATATCTAACCACCACAGCCTTTTCAGATGGAGGTCCTTGAAGTGAAATTTAATCAAAAAGGGATCTGTGACCAAATATGTATCAATTTACAGGTCCATTGCATGTTTTCATAAAATGCTTGCCACACACTCCCCAATAAATCCAACAAACTAATCCAATATAGATATCGAGGCAAAAATATGTTTGTTGGGTTTTTGTTAATTTGCATAAACAGAACAGATATTCACAAAAACTGCTTCCACCCATCCCCAAGAGGGAACACAATAGTTCCTTTGATGTGATGTTCTCCATGTGTGATGCTCAATTTATTCAGGTCTCTGCACAAAATAACAGAAAAGGAAGCAATGCAGGGTGGAGTTACTAGCAAAGAAGTGAAAATGATGGGAAGTTCAAGGATCATAGGTTTCCTGGTTTTGCAGTGGCTTGCTACACTTCTGCATTACAAAATAACCATAAAACCTCAATTAAAAGACTAGTCCCAGCTAAGTGTCCAGTCCCTTTTACTAGCCTGGCGTGGCTACACATTTTGTGTCAAATAGACGCCTGGTCTGGTTGCCAAGCAGTTCATTTTTTTTCATAGAAGTTCTTTGGATGTGTAAAAGTGAGTTGTTGGCTACCTCAGATTGTATGTCCATCCCTTGATTACCCTGTAAGTATATTCCTTTAGTCCATAAAGGTCCTCAGATCACAGGAATCAAGGGGTTTTTCATAAAATTCATCCAAGTTGTCAGTATTGTTTTAAGGATACAGGATAAAGTTGTGTCGGTAACACTCTCTCTGTCTTTCAGATCCAAGGGTGATTTTCCTCAGAGCAATCCCCGAACGGTTTAAGGGGAGGGCAAAAATGTATCCAATACAAATCCTCTTGGAAAAATGGGCCCTATATTGGATTGTACATGTGTTTAATATTAGCCTCATGACATTTGCCCACATGGGTGGGTTTGCCCAAGTCCCAAATATAAGCTTGTTGTTTTCAGATTTAAGTTAATAATAGGCCGGGCTATTAATTGAAGTTTTACAGTAAGGTAAGTAAGAACTTATTTGGAAAATATCCAGAGGACTATTCGTGATTTATATACAATATACCATTAATTATTATATGTATATTATATATTGTCTCATGCATTGTGCTTGATGCTGTGGTGGAGGAAGTATAGCAGTGCACTGGTATAGATATACTCTAGCACAAGTAAAAGTCCTTTTCTTAAAATTGTTACTAAAGTAAAATTATTATCAGAAAAATAAACTTTAAATATAAAAAGTTCTTATTATAAAAAAACAACTCCAACAGAACAGTTCATCACAAGAATCCAAATCGGGAATGAGGTTAGAAGAGTAATTGCTAAAGTATACTCAGTACTCCTCTCAAATACCCCAAAAACACAGCTTACAAATGAAGGAGAAATGAAAACTCTGACATATCACTGGACAGCTTGAGGGAAATGTGCAGTGAGGCACATTTGACAGTTTAAATGGAAAATGAAAACAAGATATTTCCAGACCCCAAATCCAACAAGTGTTAGAGAAAATGTGGCCCACAAACTGGAAACCACACTCATATTTTTTGGACCTGCCCAAAGTTAAGCAACTTTTGAAAGGATGTGTCAGATGCCATGAAAGCAGTGTTCCAAAAGCAGTGATTTTTCTCAGAGCGATCAGAGGGAGGGATTGATTTGGGGGAGGGCAAAAATGTAGCCAATACAAATCCTCTTGCGGGCTGCGATTTAATGTATCACAGTTAGATGGTTGAATCCTGAACCTCCAACATACAACATCTAGATTAAACAAATATGGGAACTGTGTGAGATGGAACCAATCACATATGCATTGAGGTTGCAAAGACTAAAATCTATTAAAAGGTGGAGTCCTCCTAGAAAACATTTGTGTGTGGGGCCCATGTAGGTAGTAAATAGGCTGAAAAATGGCCCCTATATTGGATTGTCCATGTGTTCCATATTAGCCTCATGACATTTGCCCACATGGGTGGGTTTGCCCAAGTGGGCCCAACATGGGTCGTGCTGGCGCTACCTGAGATTAAAGTGGGTATGGGTCTGAAATGGGCATCTTATTTGAGTAAACCCACTAAAGGTCACAGGGCCAATATGGAACCAGTGGACAGCCCAACGTAGGGCCCATTTTTCAGCCCATTTACTACCTAGATGGGCCCTGTGTACAAATGTTGGCTGGGCTGAAATAAGTTTGTTGATGCAGTAAGGGAACTCTAAAATCCATATCCCCTTTCTATTCCCATCCTACTTATATATTTTTAAGTTTTTACTATTTATTTAAATGTTTTTCTCTTCTCTTGCTTTTCCCTTTTTTCTTATCTTTTTACTCATGATTGTACATGCAGTCAAACGGGTATGTTTGTATGTGCACAAAAACACATTTATCGTTCTATCATTATTATTGGCATCTCATTTCCTTCCTTTTCCCTTGCAAGTTTGAATCTCAGGTATACCTTATCGCACTTAAACACTTTGCTGTATAGTCTTAAACCTGAATAGATATTACGGCAGATGAAAACTTTGTACGATGATGTAAAAACTGTATTGCTTGTATGGAATGCTGAAGTTGAAATAAAAAATGAGTTCTAAATATATTTATGCTATACACTGTTTTAAATGGTAAAAAATGTTGAAACCGATCGATTGCATTTCACTAGATTGCACTTGATTGTCTACTGATGTATTTTAATGTTGTTGCTGCCAGCCCCCCAGCACTGGTGCTCCACAGGGAACTGTTTAGGCACCGTTCCTATTCACATCTACACAGCGGACTTTAAATACAACTCAGAGTCCTGTCACGTATAAAAATACTCTGACGATACAGCTATTGTGGCTTGTATCAGAAACAATGAGCAGGAGTACAGGGTCCTTGTGGATGCCTTTAGGGGCTGGTGCAGTAAGTGCTGTCTCCACCTGAACACAGCCAAAACCAAGGAGACGATGGTGGATTTCAGAAGATAGAGGTCATGCCATCAACCAGTCTCCATACGGGGGGGGGGGGGGAACATTGAGGTGGTGCACACCTACAAATATTTCGATGTCCTCCTGGATGATAAGTTGGACTGGCCCTCTAACACTGACGCCCTCTACAGGATGGGGCAGAGCTGCCTGTTCTTGCTTCGGACACTGAGGTCCTTTGATGTGTGTCTGGAGATGTTGACCATGTTCTATCACACAGTGGTGGCCAGTGCACTCTTCTACGCTGCTGTGTGTTGGAGAGGCAGCTTGACAGACAAGTGATTGGACGGGCTGGTTACAAAAGCTGGCTCAGTGCTCAGCAGGAGACTGGACCTGAACTGAAAGCTATAATGGACAATAGCAGACTCCCTCTCCATAGCCTCCTGGAGCGACAGAGGAGCAGCTGCAGCAGTCGGCTCATCTCACTGAAGCCCCTTTTACACTGCCAGATTTTCCGCAAATGTTGGGCAGGAATTAGCGAGCAACTAGTATCAAGAGGGAAACTCAAACCTGACAGACACTGTAAAGATGAGCAACTGGGGAGACAAGGCATTGCGCGCCCTCCTTGCCCTCGCAAATGAAGAGGCCATTAACTGTCAGATGGCGGGGACGGTGAAGAATGGGCCGATTTACAAGATAATCGTTGTCTGATTATCGCCACCTGACTAGCTGCGGCTTCCCTCCCACGTCACTGTTTACATCACACGCTGAGCTACACCTTTTGTTACTTGCTCACCCCTCCATTGCCCCGAAAAAGGCGCATTCTGTATAAACAAAAGTAGGCAGGCGGAATTTTGCCGCACTCCCCGATTTTGTTTTTATACTGCCAATGCTGAAAAAAGACTGATCGGGCTTTCCTGCAAATTTGCACAAGTCCTATCTAAAAAGGGCTTGAGTTGCAGAGCAAAGCTTTCAGGAAATCCTTCGTGCCCACGGTGATAAGACTGTTTAACGCCTCCTGAATCCAGTCACACACACTCACACACACACACACTTTAGCCACAGCTGGACTGGACTGTAGAATGGGCAATTTTAATTTAATTTCAATTAGATTTTTAATTTCTATTCATGCATTTATTTTAACTTATTTTATTTTGTGTCTATTTTAATACCACTGTGTTGTTGTTGATGAGGGGAAGTGTGGTTGTTGCTGGACAGTTGAATTTCCCTTCAGGGATGAATAAAGTTCTTTCTATTACATTACTCTGCTCATTACATGTTGTAAAATCATGACCTGAAAGAAACTATTAGTCTCCTGTCAAGTAAAGGTAACGTCCGTGGTGTAGGCTACTATATTCCCTTATCAAATGTAGGGGGAAAGGGGGAAAGTATAAATAAAGTAGGAGTAACTGTACTTGAGTAAAGTAACGTTACTTGAGTAAATGTAGGCTACACGACTTCCTCAACTCTACGGAGGATACTAGAAAACTACTTTCGTGTTGAGTACAGAGGAAACCCAGTCAGGGGGTCAGACAGCAGGCTTCAGCCCGATTGGAGACATCCTGCTCCGCCCTCACCACCACCACCACCATCATCATCATCATCATCATCGACTCATAAGGGGAGACAACTGCGCGTGAGTCAGGGAAGTAGTACTGTTCGTTAACAGTCACATCCTCTGCCTAAAGTCAGACGTCATGTCGGACAAACAGTTATGAGCTCACCGGGAGTTACAAAGTGAGTCGGTACGAAGCGGAAAATGAAAATAGGTCAGGAGAAGACGTGAGGACCGACGGGGTGGCAGTTAACAGGGCAAATAGCGAAGCAACGATACTTTGTTGACAGATAACGCGAGCCGTTGGTCCGTGTCTGTGGCGTAACGTGAGCTAGCTAACCCGGGCTGAGTCGGTGGGACCTCACAGACACACAGACGGACAGATTTTGGGAATCTCAAGCAGACAGCACACCAGAAGACAACAGGCAGAGTAAGTTGTGTGAGTGTGTGTGTGTGTGTGTGTGTGTCACACGAGCGGTAACTGTTATGTCATGAAGTTCCTGCAAACTGACTCCTGTTACAGTTAGCTTAGCAGTAAGTTAACGCTACATCAGCTGGTCTGTGATAGAGCTGCCAAACTACACTATGCAACAGCAAACACAGAAAGGTTTGTGTTTACCATAGATCACAGACTTTTGTTTATGTGGCTGACAGTTGTGTGAGTGTTGAGCAAAACACTTGATGTGATTATCAGCCTGATGAATTGTCGGGTGTGATGTTTCACTACAGGTTTATAAACACCTAGTTTCTAGTGTATTGGGTACAACTATCTGAAACTGATGTAATGTTACTCATACTCAACAATAAATCCTATCTTCAGGAGGGTTATAAGTGATTTGTTTTTCTTAAAGGCGTTTTGATAAGAACCAGGTTGATTTTGGATTTGTTACTGAGATTTAAAAAAAACAACAGTATGTTGGCCAGTATTTATTCCCTTCATATTCAAACATAGAGTAAACAGTCATTTATGATAAGGATGCCTTTATTTAGTAATAAGTTTACTCTGGGGGACAAGCTGTGTAATAAAGACGCTATTACACATCACCCAAAAACACATAGGTGTAGATTTTGGGGGGCATTCAGGGGACACATACTCCTCAATATTCACATGTGCATTTGTCCCCCAAAACAAAAATGTGTAAGTAGAATATAACTTTTATTTCTGACAAATATTAAGCCATTTACACCATAACTTGATGCAGAAATGGCACAAACTGGTGCAGAAAAATTCACCAGAATGCATGAAATTAGGCCTAAGTTAAGGATGTATGATATCGATATCCATTATGCAGATATATATTGCTGATTACCAATACTGGTACGGATATATCCACTTTTTCCCCATCTAATGTAAGGCCTGATCAAACACAAAGCATTTTAGTAGCTGGAGGCGGCTTTTTGTAATTATTTTTCATGAGAATTAAGCATTTTGCCTTTGTGTTTTTCTGTCGTGACGCACCTCACACTTCTTAGCAGAAGCGCTCTCCTCAAGTTGGAAAAATTCAACTCAAAGTGGAAAAGTGCCTCATGTTATCTTGTCCAATTGGATGTTTTGAGAGACGGGCCTTCTGTAGTGGTCATGACAACAAGTTTACAGTTGGTAAACAATGGAGGAGAAACTGGTGGTAGTGGTTGCCAGATACCCAGAGCTATACGGCCCGACAATAGACAACAGGTTGTCAAACTGCCCTTGAGTTATTGTAAAATATGCATGGAAATGGCCATCATCAAGGAGAAGCCCCTGGACCAACTGGTGGTGCTCCCCATGATCGACCCTCTTTTTTAGGGTCTCATGTACCCACACAGATCTCCTTTTATCTGTGTCCAACAAACTATTTGCTGACAGCCTCTCACCTTCAGCCAGAGCTACAGCAAGTACCCTCTGTCTGTTTTTAGTAGCTAGCTACTAATTACTGTGAAATAAAATAAACAGTAGATTGATAACATGAGAAGGTTAGGGTAAGGAGGTGATGGGGTGGTTACCTGGCAACAATAAAAAGGCAGCAAGCATTATTTTTTTTTACCAGTAGCAGGCAGTGTGCCTCGAGTTTTGCAACCCGCAAAATGCTTTCTGTGTGATCAGTGCCTTAGCAATTATCAAGTATCTTGTGTATTAGAATTAACATCCTATTATGCAAACATACTCAGGAAATACAATAATTTGTATACCGACGACATGCCGATATTTTCGTGCATCTCTAGCCTAGTGTTTGATGCTCAAAATTGGAGGACCCCTAAACCTCCCGTTTCATATGTGTTCCCCTCCAGTGTTGGAAAAAAACTATGCCCTTGCTCAAACATACACTGGCATTTGTAAACCGCAATTTCCTACACATTTGCAGACACTTACCGATGTGATAGACCAGTGTTGGTCAATATAATGGCCTGGTTCATTTATCGGTTGGAGTTAAATCTGAACTGTTTTCGAGAGATGTTGATTCAACTTTATGCTAATTTCTGAAGCTGCAAGTTTGGGTGCTCTTGAATTGTATTAAGTTATACTGAGGTGTGTCTCTAATGTGAGAAACACACCTCAGTAAAATGCATTGCTGTTAAACAACTCCACAGACTGCATTCTTGCTGCATGACCATTAAATTGAGTCACCACCTGAAGAGGTCTGGAGTCTGTCAATATGGTGCAGAGAAGGTGATTCCCTCATCCTTGAATCAACACCTTTCTAGACCAGTTACAACAGAAGCAGCACATTATAACCCTCATGTGGGGATGATACTTAACAGGGCTGTTCTGTTAGACTAACTAAGTGTGCCTAATAAACTGGTAGCTGAGTGTAAATTTAGACTGTTGATCGTGCTGTCACATGATTTATATCAATGCTTATCTTAGATAACTTATTTTGAAAGCCGGGCCAGTTGATTCTCCTCAGAGCAAGCAAGTCATTTTCCAGTCCAAGCTTTATAATGTTGACTCTGTTCTCTGGTTTTGAGAAGGGACGCAGGGTTGTTTGCACTGTTTGAGTCATCTCCAAACAACAGTGCTAATATGGATACTTAAATTGACTGTAAACCATGTTAAGGGGACTGCTGGGCAGAGGGAGAGGATACAGTCTTAACATTTTTCACGACAAGGCTATACCAAAGACGGCGGTCCAGTATCTTTGGCTATACTTAGTAGTGTATCTATCTAGGGTTACACTTAAGGCTGGGCAATATGTTCATATTATATCTAAATATCTAAATATATCGTAAGATTGTAAGTGTTGTCTTTTCTCTGGGTTTAAAGCTGTGGTACAGTAAGTAATGTAATTTTCTGAAATCATCAGACTGTTCTATTGTCTGCCTATGATTATTTATCAAAAATCTCATTGTGTAAATCCTTTGTAAAAGCACAGTCAACCCTAATATATCATTGCAATATTGATATCGAGGTATTTAGTCAAAAATAGGTTGTGATATTTTATTTTATCCCAGTCAAACTAGCTTTAAACGGCCTTGTGTTGTTTTTATGGTTGAAAAAGCAAGTATTAGTGTTCCAGATTATTTTTTGTACATGACTTAATTGTAAGTAGGCAGTGCTAATTCATAAGACTACTTGTCAAAGCACTTCAAGCTGATGTAGCATTTTTGTTTACTGGAAGAAGGACATAATCACAGACAGACACGCAGACGTTAATGGGGAAAGTACATTATTCTTGCAAGTTTTACTCCAGTCACATTCAAAGAACTGCACTGTCAGTTGCTGTAATAGAGGAACAAATGAGCTGGCTTGTTTGAACTGGAGAATGTAGTAACAAGAAATTCACAGCTGCATGTTTTCTGTGTCACATTTTTGCCAAAATAATGTTTGTGCTATCTCAGGAGTACTGGATCTAAGAGTGTACTTGCAGCTGATCTGAACTCAAGAGAATGAAAACCTCCCACACTGTGGTTTAGGGTGAAATGAAACGTGAAGTGGCCCTATGTTTCCCGGAGCCTTGATTCATTTAGTTGTTCAGGTATGCTGCTTTTGGAAGACAAGCTGACTTTCAGTATCATGAAAACCCTTATCAGAACATTTCAAAGGTAGTACTTTTGCAGTCATTCATATTCTTTGGGATCAGTCAGAGGTATTTTAGAAGATAATCCCTTTTCCCGGAGTCTTTTCCATAATGCTGTTTTTTTTAAAATATCTTTTAATCATCATGTTAAGAACGCAAGTACAGTACTGTTCTGCAGGGAAGGGAAACACCTGTGTGTTTCCCATCTCACTTTCATGACATTAATCTGTGGTTTGTTCTGTACATTTTGTCGATGATGTAATGTGATTTTTCTTTAAATATTATGGGATGACAGAACAGTGTGGTGTTTTCCTCCAGCGAACCCTCAGTATATCAGCGTTGATATCATATTCATTGTTTAGTGCTGAGTTGAGGTTCTGTTTGCATAACTTTCAGCTACAGATGGTCACTTAAACTGTGGGTCCTTTCATGTGGAGTTTCTCCAACAAAGCTGCCTTTAATGCTTATTACGCCTCTATTTTATTCATGTGGGAAAAGAAATCTGTAGCATGGGTTTTCTTCAAGGTTTCATGAGGAGACATTGCAAGAAAGTGGTTGTTGTTTCTACATTGATGATCAAAAGTAAAAGTAAAAAGTATCTGTGGGCGACCTGTTTGCCATAGGAGGTAAAACCAAAGACAGTCTTAAGTTACAAGAATATGGAGTTGGTTTCATTTTATCACTTGGCACATTTGAAGAAGTGTAAACCCACTGAAACAACTATAGTATTGCATCACTGCATGGGAAATGCCAAGGACAATGAACTTTAAACACAGCCCTCTTTTTGTACTGTTTGCTCAGTTAAGATTACACCCCGCAGTTTTTCCAGCCTGACATTGTCCTGTTTTCATCGATTTCCTTTTTTAGCATGTGAGAATTTTTTTTTAAGAGAGGCATGTATGCCGTCAAAAGACAAAAGGAGCTCACAAGGGATTGCACAGTTTACCTCAAAAGATGGGTGTGTGCAGTTACTGGTTAAAACATGACTAGGTATGACACAGACTTAAACCTTTCATACGTACTCACAAAGCAGAAGAATAATGACATTTTCTGAGAATTTACTCTTGCAGTTAGGACTAAATCCTGTAAAAGATAAAAGGTATTCACAAAATACAAGAGCTCCTACGATGGAAAAACTGTTAGAGGTAGGAATGAGGACTTACAAGAGGCTTCAAAGTTTCTTAAACAGAGAAGGAAATCATGGACCAAGAGGTATAGAAAGAGAGATATTCTCCAAACTAGACTTGCACTGATTACAATTCTTTGGGCTAATACCGATTTCCGATTTGCAGAGTGTTTGGATGGCCGATTCCCATTTTGGCGGATTCTGTTTTCAATTTTTTTCAAACCACTTTACAGCACACAAGATATTGTAATATTTTCTATCTTTCCTTTATTAGAACATTTTAACCAAGATAGAACCAGTTTTTTAATAATAATCTCAAACAAACAAACAAACAGTGACACAGGTTAAGAAACATTTTCCTTTTTGTTCAAATATAACTTCAGGTAGCCTACAGTATTAAAATAAATTAATAAAAAAGGCATACATAAATAAAAACATAGATTAATAAAATAATAATTCTTGGTGTATAACATTTGTGGGTAATTTCTTGAATAGACAAAAAAATAAATAAATCTATAAATATCTAAAAATATCTCCTGTGGAAAATTCACACAGGTCCTCAGAACTCGCCCACCAGTAAGCGCACGGACTCTCTTTTGACATGTGTGCGTTAATGATTAAGATGAGAAGCCTCCCATGTTTCACTTCCTCACGTCGCCCAAGCTGTGAGTTGCACATGAGCGTGTGCGCTGCTGTGTTACACGATGTCAATCATGCGGCGTGCCGGGAATTTGACTGCCGTTCTAAATCAGCATATTTTAGACTGACCGGCTGGTCACAGGTCACAGCCGATCACGTGAAAACCAGCCCTATTCCGAGCACTGCCGATAAATCGGTGCAAGTCTACTCCAAACACAGAATGACAGTGAGTTAATGAAATGCTACAGATCCGATGGTGCAGGGTAAATGTTTGTGGTTGATCTCATCAAAGATGTGTTCACATCTCCACCCAACACAACAACACTATAACACTAGAACTGAAAGTGATCACATCAGCACTAAGATATGTGGCAACTGAGAAAAAAAATGCACCAGCGCAGCGGTGATGCCTTGTGTCTGTAACTACCATCCATCAGCAGATTGATCACAGTGACAACTACTGTGCTCTCACAGTCTCATATTCTAATGCAGTCCTGTTCATTTTCACTGGGTGTTCACACCTTGCAGGCTCACAAAAAGGCAACCAATCACATCTGTTAAAGAATGCATTGTACCTAGTAACAGGGGCAACCACACCTCCTCACTAGGTAGGACTCCCCTGGCTAAGAATTTTCCTAGTCGACCAGTAGTTGTCATTTAGGGCCATTAGTCCACTAGTCATCCGCATGTTTATGATATTAATTTAATTATTAAATGATATATTTTGGGCGGGGCAACACACTGGTTAGAGTTCAAGGTGTGAGAGAGAATAGTATCAGTAACATTGTTAACACTGTGCTACATTACAGAGAAATACAAAACCGTACTAATGAACCTTCATTAATATAGGCCTATATTTTATCTACAAGTGCACGTCACACACTGAGCGAGCCGCCTGTTAATGACGCTGTCGGCAAAGCAGTAATGATTGTGCTAAGTGTCTAACGGGCATGTAGCTACTTCCATGTTTCAGATGATACGTCATGTTTGTAGTCGACCAATGAAGATGAGTTTACATATCACCTTGGGTTCGTCCTTCACCTTCTCAAAATGATCCCACACTTTGGATTTCCTGCCCGACATGTTATTAACTAGCCTGTGGAATAACCGCAGGTACCAGCCCTGGAAATTAACGTGACTTCTGTCTGACTACTGACCATGGCCACCTCCTGTGTCTGTCCTTTCAAATTAAATTCCCACATGGTCCTGTCATATAGGTTTTGATTTATTTTGTAAAGGTGCAGCTTCTAGCAGAGTTTCTGCGACTAAGCGACCAATGAAATCTTGCCGACTAAGGACCTTTGTGGTCGACTTACCTTTGGTCGACTATAAGAGGGCAGCCCTATCACTCAGGTAAAAGTTTCTATCCTTTCCTTGCTCAGAGTTGCTCTGAGAATTTTCCTTAATCACTCTGAATCCAGGGCTCCTTGCTAGAAGTTTTCAGGCTAAGTTAAGAGCTCTCCAAGAGTATGGAGAGAATGTCAGAATTGACACACAAATGTCTACAACTAGATTTAAGAGCAAGAGTAGTTGGATGAAAAACTGTGCAGGCTATGATTGGTGGTGAATCAATGAAGAAAGACAGCACGCACTCTCAAAAAAGAAGAAACAAGTCTGAAGGTACTTGGCCACAGAACAACAGTATAAACAAGAAAAAGCCAGTAAGTGTCCTTCGTTACCAATTTTTAATACCTCACTTGTACAGGCAATCAAACACACAGACCGGTTTCGACAAGTGTCTTCCTCAGTGTGTGAAAAGACAGAAAAGCAGGGTGAGACATGCAGAAATAACCTGGCACAGTAAAAAATATATGAAGTGCCACAGGTCAAAGCAGTAGAACATCATAATAAAATGATTGGTGGTGAAACATAATGCAAACAGCACCATCTGCCATCTGAAATCTCCGATCAGTCCATCATCAATAATTTAGACAAATTTTGCTTGACACATAGAAGTACAGCCCCCTCCTCCTGAGGCAATCCATAGGTGCTATAGACTGCTTCAGTGACGGCCTGCAACAAGGGATTTTTCTCTTCTCCAGAAAAGTTGCGTGTTGTGCATATTTGAAGTGCTGCGTGCTCACATTTCACACATGCTGCTCAGGCTTGTAAAAAAAACCCAACCTGAATCTGTGTATTTGGTATATTTTGAGGGGTTTTCCCCGAGAGAGCTCAGGCTTGGTTGAAAGCTACTGATGGTGTGGGCCTGTGTCAAGCCATATTGGTACTTCTTCTGTTGCTTCACATTATTGAAGAAGTCATTGCGCATTTTAGACACGTAACTGAGTATTCACCCCTTCTAGTTATTGGGGTAGCCTTTGATAGCAGTTATAGCTTTGTGTCTATGTGCTGGTCTGTGTTACCTTTGTACATCTGGAAAGCAGATTTTGCCCAAAGCACAATGCTACCAGCACCAGGCTTCCTGTTTGGAAAGATGGGTTATGTTAATGTGTGGGGCTTCGCAAACTCTAAACAAACTGGTTAATGTTATAGTCAAAAAGCTTGATGCTGGTTTTATCAGACCATAAAACCTTTCTTTCCCTCTCCCACTCTGTCATAAAGCTGTGACCAGTGAAGCACCCAGGTGACCCTGGCAGTAGAAACCTGTAGCTGCTTTAGAGTTATCACGGTAGCCTTCTTAATTAGCAACCCTCTCATTAATATTTTTATAGGCACTGTATTATAGATTATTACTTTTTGGATTAATCATTTGAAATATAAAATGTAAATTCCAAGTCTACAATCTAAAGGTGTTCATTTTACTATCAGAAGACTAAGAGAAACTAGTAAGCGTTTACATTTGAGAGGCTGGAACCAGAGATTTTTTGCATTTCTATGTAAATATCTTAAACATGAAGTCAGAATTGTTGCAGATTAACTTTCTGTCAATTTAATAATCGTTTCAGTTTTAGGATTATCCTTTCTTTGCAGTAAGCCATGGACGATGCCCATTTCCTGACGTACAGTAGGAAGGAAGAGGGAAGAAATAGTTCTGAAGGCTCTTCATAAAATAGCCCATCCATTTATGCATGGGACATCTGGATTTGTTGTTGGCTCATAGCCATTCTTCTCTTGCAATAAACATTTCCTGAAGGTTGTGCAGGGGAGAACAACTGTGTTATCTTAAGTTGTTTCCACAGGTTTCAGTGGGATTTGGTAATGAAGGGCTTTTATCCCTGTTTGAATTGGCTTCATTGTTGCTTTTATGATGCTTTTGAGATGTCGGGCCATTTGAAGCTAACTCATAATGTGGTTGTGTTTGGCGTCAGTTATTGTTTGTACACATCCTGCCTCATATTGCCTCAACAAATGAGAGTGATAAGTGGGTGGTGTGCTGCGCCTGTTCAATAAATCTGTGCTACAGGAGAGAACAGTGCTGCTGTGGATTGGGAGCACTGAATAGATGGACAGTGTGTGGACCACCCCGTTGCTCCAGCCTTAAATCTGCCTTGCATAACTTGGGTGGAGTTTTCTCTGAGTGCTTGTTATTTATAATATAAATGCTTAGTGCAAATAATATTTATTCAAGGGTAGTTAATCTATTGTTTTTTGCAGGCCTTTATAACAGCAGATATTTTTCAACTTGTCATAGTTGGAATGTAACAGTGGCTCCAGTAATAACATAACATAAATATAACTATAAAATCAAAATTAATTTTCACAATTCTCCTGTGAAAAAAAATGAAAGCATTACATCAACATAACTAAAAAAAATGGGTGAGGGTTTTAGGGGGGATTGAAGGAACAAAAGACCAGTCTGCAGCCAAACAGAAGAAGTCTGTCAGCGAGCTCTGTTTTCTAGTTGGAAAAGTTTTAGCCTTGGCAAGGACCGGCTGGGGAGCACTAAAATTGCAGCAAACAATACTTTCAAACTGATAAAGTAGGCCATTGCTTTCTTGGAACTTGATCCAAACTTGAAAGGAAGTCCCGCAGTTGGTTGGTAAGTGCAAAATGTCCAGGGGCCAATTAAAATGGTGGAATGATGGGCCTGCATTGACGCAGAGCAGCCTTTAAAGGCAAAATGTGTCCGAGCTGATAGCTCCGACCTCAACCAGCACCAAGGCCCAGATAAGACGCAGCAAGGAACTGGTCTAACTCTGCCTGTCTGCTTCATGATAAACGTTTTGGGTGTGAGAGCAGTGTTTTCCTGTGTTCTCAAGCATGCGCTGACATTTCTCTTGCATATATTAAAAGGTCTCCAACATCAGCATGTAATATCAACAATGTTCTCCCTCTGTATGTGGAATTAAGTACTCTGACTAATATTAAGCCCAGTTCAGACCAAAGACTGGTGACAAGGCGAGTTAAAACAAACTCCGTTCTGCAACGTTATAAAAAGCTGCGAGTGATGGTGTATCATCACTATGCAACAACTCTCTGTGCTTTTGATCTGATTTTTAGCTTTTCGGGCTTATTTTGTGGCTGAATATAATTTGTAGCTTCTTGAAGGGACAAAAAGTGAAATCGTTTCACTGCTAGGTTTGCTGTTGTGCACTGCCTGTAGACCAAAACAAAGTGTGTCATGAGCCACACCTCCCTCTACCTCTGCTCTCCACCCCCCATCCCACTGGCCTCGTCTGTGCAGCCAAGCACGGCAGCATCTCCACGGATTATTACATCCAGACGTGTTTCCGCAGGCTCCACTTCACTCAGCTGCCCAATATACCCGCTGCTTTTTCCCACATTAACCTGAATAACAAACCAGGGCTCAGTGCTCCGGTTGGATCCGGTTGGAGCCGGCTCCGGCCCATGGAGAAGAGTAGGGACGTTAGCGTTAGCTCCTGGAGTTAGCACTAGAGCTACTACGGCTACTGGAGTAACTTACAGCTATGGAGCGCTTCTACCAGTTCTTCTAGTCACTGAGCCTTGCCTCCATCTCAGCAAATATATTAAATTTATTAAAGGTACCATTATCATTAAAGTAGGCAGGGAAATAGCTAAACACAGCCCGCCGGGCTGCCCACCGGGCTACATTTTACAATGCTAATTGCAAATGTTAGCTGGGCTGCCTGGCTACTCACCTAACACAACTGTAACGCCTGACCCATTGCTGGGACAGAGCCGCTAATAACTCAAGCTCCGGACATTAACCCATGCGACGATTGTAACATTAAATTTAATTGAATTGACATAGTGACATGTGCCTAACGTCACTGTAACACTACTTAAAACAGACATTTGACTTTATGTTGTACCTGCCCAGGAGGAGAAGAGCTAGCTCTGAGTCAAATTGTAGCCCCTTTAGCTTTCGCAGTGCTCTCAGCCTTGGAAATGCAAGGCCAATGTTAATGCGAGTTCTGTCCCTTTCTTTATCCGACAACTTCTTCGCCAACAACCGTTGTTTCTTAAGAGGTAATGTCGGATCCTGGTCGTCTTCAGGTGGACGTTTTGTTCTGCTCTCCGCCATTTCACTTTGAAAATACGCGCTGCCATTGCTCACTGGCTGTAGCCTTTTATGGGGAGGGATGGCCAAGCCAGACCGGCTTGTAAACAAGGGGCTGGAGATCAACACAGAGAGAGGGTGTGTGAGGTCATGTTATGTACTATAGATGAAATCAAACCTCTAGTTCTTCACATAGCAATTTATTAATTCCTTCAATCTAGAAATGATGAATTTCGCTTATTGCTCCTTTAAAATATGAATGAGGATAGTGATAGTGAGATACTGGCAACAGTTGCATTTGTAGTAGTGATGAGACAGTGGAAAACAGAAACAAAAAAGCATCAGGGGGACTATATTCATAATCAGTACACCACAATATAAATAACCAGCGGCAATTAATCAGTCAGAGAGAATGTGGCCATACACGGCACACCATAATGATGAAAACATGCCATCTGCGGTCATTTTGACTTGACCAATGAACTTTACTTCAAGTCAATTGGTTGTTGAAAACGTGCTTTACATTCTAAAACCAGCCGCCAGTGATTTGACCAGTGGAGTTGCAGGTGACACCATCAGCCAGATTGAGTCGAGCTCAGACTGGCCAGTTCACACAGCTGCAACTTTTCTCTGCAACATTCTAGAACGGTTTCGTCTTGTTGTAAATCACTGGTCTTAACTGGACTTTAAACAACCACTACAGTTAAAATGTACTTTACATTTTCCCACGATTTGTAATTCATCATTATTAGAATTTGTTCGTCATCGAAGCTGACACACTTAATCAGTACTAATACATATATTACAAAGACTTCATTGACTCCTCCACAATCAAAACAATGTTGAATAAAACACTTCTACAAGCCCGCAAGTTGGGGGGAGGGGACGTTGGAATATCAATCACAGCTAGCAATATAACATCAGCAATAGCAGCTAACATTGACTAGTAATCGTAGCCAACTAGCAACACACCAGCCACCAACTAACAGACATGTGAAACAAACTATTCAGATGCTACACAAACACATGACTGAGGTACTTTTCTGCTGTCAAAACACTGTTCAAAGTGTCTTCTTTGCACCAGAAAAAATATTTTGACTTGCTTCGACTGTTTTCGGTCTGTCCAGTTTGTTCACTTTTAAGCTCTCAGTCTTTACTTAGCACCTCGCCACATAAAACACACTAACACCTCTCTTCTGCATATCACATAGCTTTGGTGAAGCCAATGATTACAAACTCTTCCTTGTATTTTTGTTTTGACATCATGCATGACAATGACTTGATGTTCTATAGCCGTGATCTAACCAAATCAAACTGACATCACTAACAAAAACAAAGAACAGTTCTGACTCTACCATGCCTGCCAACATTAGGCTGTGAGAACGAGATATTCTGGGATATTGTCAAAGGGCCTACCCTCAATGCTGCTGTCCCCATATAACCCTACAGTACAGACAAACATGATAAATACAAGGATGTGAAAGTAACATGACTTGTAAACAGTATTAAATTCATAGTTAACGGTAAGCGAGTGGTAAATTGTGAAGTCCAGTATTACTGTGTAATTCTCTGGTGCAGAGTGGATTCTCTGCTACAACTACTAATTAATCACAGCTAGCAATATAACATCAGCAATGGCAGCTAAATCTTTAGTTTACAAAGTCTTTCTTATATTTTTGTTGCGACATTATGTATGTGATCGAGAGTGAGAAAATCAGAGCAGTCACACAGAGCATGAACACGTTTTTGGGTCAAGGTTTGCGAGGTCAGGAGGGGTGAAAGCCCTTTTTTTCTACCCGTATTTGACTGGCTCACGGTCAGTCAGAGTGTATAGCTTCTGGCAGCAACAGACACTGAGAACATGGCAACAGCCAAAGCATTACTGTTTTGGTACTATCAGATAAAGTTATAAGCCAGCCAAATAATGTTCATATTCCAACCCAGCACTGTAATGCCCATGTTTATGCTGATGATACCATCTTGTATACCATCAGCCTGTGGGGCTGTCTTGGGCTGCTGTAGATAACCTCCAGATCTCTTTGTTTGATTTAAATCTTGTTCTTAACAAAATGTATGCATTTCACAAGAGCACAAATGCTGGAAGTACTGCAAATACTGTTGTCAGGAAATCCATTTTCCTGTTGTAATCTTGTTTATATGTTTTTGTTCTCGGGGCTCTCTTGCAAAAGAGATCTAGATCTCAGTAAGATTTCTTGAGTAAATAAAACTTAACTTGCAAACTAAATAGCACAGCAGCTGATTTCACTGACTGCCTTTCTCTGTGTTGATCCCAGATGTGTAGTTGGAATAAAAACCTGAAATAAGACTATTGTTTGAATTCCCAGTGTTTAAACACCCAGTTTACAGTTTCCTCAGAAATGATACATTGGTAGCGGTTGTTAACTTTTCTTGGCTTTTGTATCCTATTTGTTACATCATCACCAACAAAGAACATGTTACCTCATTGCACTGTATGATGTAATTTTAATGGAAACTGTAACTGGGTCTTAACACAGGTCTCCAGCCACCGTGATGATAAATTTGTGGATACTGTGGAGTCAGGGTGGGGTTTTCTGGCACAATTTCACCTACTTGTAAGGTGCATGGAGAAGGGAAAAAGGGGCTACAACTTGTCTTTTGTAAAAAAACAACAAAAAAACCAACAACCTTGTTTGCCGACCAACATGTTTCGGATTAAAGCATTCATCAGGGTCACATCTGGATAATCTCTGGGAAATCCCTGGATACTGAATGCACTAGAGGTCAATAACTAATATACAAATTCAGAAAAAACAAGCTTAAGGTATATGTTTAATCCTGAGCCCCTTTTTTTCTCAGAATAAACCAAATTACATTACAGGACATATCTCATTAGGTCTTAATGACCTAAACATGTATAGCAATGATTTCATTAAATCTTTTAAGTTTACCTAAGAAGCATTAAGTCTGTTTATTGCCTGGAGCGTTTGGTTTAGTATTGTCTGCAGTATATTGTTTATTTACTTTATTTTTTATCTCCCAGTAATGTCTGTGCAGTTTGTTTATGTTATGTGGGTATGTACAGTACATGCTGTTGCACTTCCTCTTTATCGTTTTTGACTCTCACCAGCTGATAATACCACCCTTATTTGGCTGTGCTACACCAGAGGAGAGCGTTTCACTGTTCTGGGCATGTCACTAGGGGACATCTTTGTAGTTTAGAGCGTAGATTGAAAAACAATACACTTTTACATTTTTTACAGTTACGACTGTACAGGAGATTGACATATGGGAAGGGATGTAAGGAAGTTATGAAATGTATGAATTATTTGATTATAACAAAAAGGTTATTATTTTTTCTTCAGCATCTATAAGCCCTTTCAACTGTGACACACACAGAATGTTTGGGATTGGAAAATTGACATGTCTGACTGAATCGAGGCAAAACCTTTGAAATATTGAAAAATTACATCGCATAACATCTGCTTAACTCACTTCAATGCCTCGCCAGAAAGCCTGTAATCAAAAGCAGACAAGCAGTGCAGTGGAGTGAATCTATTCAGTATCTGACTTGAAAACAGTAGGACTACTCTACCCACATTCTGTCTTTACATTCCCATATTCTTAAAATGCAATGCATCACAGCCTGCCTGGGATGCAGACAAATCTGCAAGGGGGTTCTATAAAATGACTCACAACTTGCAGAGCCTTTGTGCTTCATGCAAAATACATGCAAAATTACATCATTTTTGGCCCATGCATTCTCGCGCCAGGATACTATGGTGAGCATAAACCTGCTGCAGCTGATGTGGAACTTTCCGCGAAGTACTATTTTAGAATTCTGATGGCAAAACCAGCAACACTTGTTCACATACATATTGATGCTACACTGTCACAGCCCATCTCGACATGCTGTAGTCTGTTTAGACTCCCACTGCAGCCGGTTTTATTTTGTTCTGAAAATGTCGGCATAGAGCCCTGTTCTGCGGGCGATTAACGAGGCGCAGACTTCCCTCTGTGTCACCGGTAATTTGGAAATACTGTGAGTGCTGGGCAGAGCAGTGAGTGTCAACAACCCTGCCCACATTTAAGAGCACTATTTGGAGTGGAAACACCAGGATCTAGGTACCATGTCCGAAGGGTTACGTTTGGTGTCAAAGGTACCATACCGAAAGTGGTGGATTGTACAGTACAGTTGTCTGTCGCTCAGTGCTGCGTCATGTTTCATTGCTTTGATTGGATGTAGAGCTATCCAATTGCAGCCTGAGACATTTTGGTCTACAGCTTGATAACACCCCTTGGAAATTAAAAGTGAACTAAGATTCCAGATTCATTTGTATTGTGATCCCTTTCTGGAAATTTAACTCATGCTCCAGCCAAAGAAAAAGAAAATTGTGCACTCTATAAGGATACAAATATTATAACAAACTAAAATTTAATTAAAATTAAATGATCAGAATGTTAAAAAATGGTAGTCAAATCATATTGAAAATACCATTAATATAGAGGAGAATGTGAATTTGCGTGAGATATGATAAACTAAACTGATACCATAGAGGGATAAAATAGGACCATAAAGCTCAGTGGCTGAGCTTAAAAGCAAGACTTGTCATGCGAGTGGCTCTGTGAGACTGCACTTAGGTACATTTAGACTCTGAGCTAAATGCTAACATCAGCAAGCTAACATCTCATAGTGTCAGTGCTAACATACTGATGCTAAGAAGGTGTAATAATGACTATATTCACAATGTTAGTTGAACATGTTAGCATGCTAAACTAAGAAACTAATACATTAAGACTGCAAGTTAGTACAGTTGGCACAGTACAGCTGAGGCCGATGAAAATGTCATTAGTGTTGCAACTATTTGGTTATAACCCAAAGTATTGGAAAAATTGGGCTCATCAAAGTCACTGTATTTAATTTTGATGGGGACTTTATTGTGAGTGCCAAATGTCATGGCTATCCATCCAATTGTTGGGGGGACGTTCCACTCCAAACCACAAATGTCAACCGGCTGGTTGCACTCTATCAAAAGTCAGGGGATCACCAAAGTCAGCAGGAGTACCAAATGTTTTTGCATGTGCAAAAAATTTTAAGGGCATTTTCCACCTACATAAGGTGAAGACCAGAACTGCTGAGACCGCTCCAGGGTAGTCTGTAGAGTATCTGTAGAGTAAGTCTACAGCACTGTTGTCTTGTGATAAGGGATTAACTGTTCTGGTAAGTAACCATAAATGTAATTGCCTATAATGCTCATCTCGTGTCAGCGAACAGTTTCTGATTAAAGGGAGGGATACAATAGCATCTCAGATATCTGAATCAGCCACTGTTCCAATCGGCTGCGGCCTAGGAAATGAAACAGTGTCATTTTAGGGTTAAACGCAAATTAGAGTGAATAGACCAGGAATAAATGTGCTGTTCTTTTCAGGCTTCACACTTGATCTTCTCCACATTTAAATATAAAGTACTTAATTCTACATAGCAGTCTGTTTTTATTGACACATATGCAAGCAAAAGTTGCCTGAGCTAAGATTTACACAACAATGCAGACCACAAAATAGCATTTGCAGTCAATTACTTCTCGCCATGGTACCTCACTTCTAGGCAAGTCTCTTCATTGCACGCCAGCTGTGGTCCCTCACCTCTTTATTGCAGCCTCTACTTCCAAGCTGCTCATTTCTTGGAAAATCCCTTTTTGTCTTTCTCTTTGGGGTTCATTTTAGGGCTTGGCTTGTAGTTTTTTGTCAACACATTCACCCCTTCTTTCTGCATTTAAATTTAAATGAATAAAAACTGATTCAAGGATTCTTTATTTCAGTACTGAAATCATACACAAGAAGACAGATACTCCCAAGTTTAAGGGTGTTTTCACATATAGTCCTTTTAAAATGAACCTGAACTCAGTCCTCTGAAAGTGCACCAAAAAGTGGAGCAACAGAAAAGGGAGTCAGCTCTTTTAATGTTCACAATGTGAGTTCATTTGAAAGAGGACTCAGTTCTCTTTCTTGTCAACTTCAGCTCTGATGGGGCCTCTTTCTGTTCACATTACAGCCTATATTGACAAAAAAAATAGTTTTGTTTTTACTTTAGCGTGGCCCTGCAGTGTGGTTATGAAGCTCCTCGCTTACAGATGAACTTGAAATTTGAGGAGAACCTCATTGTTTCTGTGCTGTAGACTATTGCTGTTTGATTTATTCTACATTCCACATCTGGAGATGGTCATTATCTTCCATGGATTTAACTATTCCTTGCCCTGCGTCCTTGCAAGTGTTACAGTCCGACGTGGTTTGGTTTGTTTTTTCAAGGATCCCAGTGCAATAGCATGTGATCGAGGGTGTTTTCACACTTGGTCCCTTTGAAACAAACCAAACAACTACTAACTCTACATTCCACATCTGGACATGTGCAGTATCTTCTGTGGACCAAAATACTCTTCATCCTGCATCCTTGACAGCGTTACAGTCCAACGTGGTGTCCCAGAGCAACAGCATGTGACTTAGAGGGCTAAATACAATGGAAAAGAGCAAACCCAACCTGCAGCACTTTGTGTTTACAAGGCAAAGGTTAAGCGAACAGCACCATGGACTTGAAGCGAACCAAACTCGTACCACGTGGTCTGAGTTCGGTTAGCTTCAGAGGGGTCTGAGTTCTCTTGGAGTGTTGAGTGAGTCACTGCTCTGAGTCTGTTTCGAGGGCTAAAAAGGACCAAATGTGAAAACACCATAAGAGACAGAATTTTAATCTTTTTATCATTCTATTACTAAAACATAAAATTTAAACTAAACAAAACAAAATTCTGTTTTCAGACACTCTGAATCAAATAAGTTTTCTCACTCTTTATTTGTACTACAGGAAAAAAAATCTATCTGGTGAGACAAAGATGCCTGTTTCTCTATTAACATATTGACTGGTAGGGACTTAACTTGCTGATGAATTGATTGATTGATTCACTGATTGCTAATTGTTTTTCATATTCAGTAACTTCAGTAACATTTAATGAATAAAACCATTTAAACCCATTGTTTCGAAGAGATACCTTTAGCCATGACAGCGGCTTAGCACTATGGATGGCAATGTTGGTTTTATTAGTTGGCACGTCTCTTTGGCATGTACTGAAATAACTACTGGATGATTTCCATGGGGTTTTGGAGATTCCCTGACTTTTCCTCTGGCACATTAGGTTCACATTTGTGGTTTTAAGTAAAATTTCCCAGCAATTGATATATTGCCCTAAAAATTGTTTAAACATTCATAACCCCCTCAGGATGAAGTGTAATAACTTTGATCCCCTGACTTGTTTTATAGCGCTATCATCAGGTCACATGTTCTTTTGTTCAATACTTAGGTTTACACCTGATAGTATACCTACAAAATCAGTAACATTCCCATCAGCTTCAAGTGTACTTTGTGCTTAGAGGTAAACAGCAAATGTTAGCATGCTAACACGATAAACTAAGAGGCTGAATATGCTAAAAACTATATCTGCTTAACATCAGCATGTTAGCTAGCTATGTCATAAGCATTCAGCTCAAAGCATTACAGTGCCTGACCTTCACAGAGTGGCTTCACAGTCTTGTTGATGTAGAAACAATCTTCAAATCTCAGATGCCCATTTGTCAGGTTAATCAGAAAGCAGTGACCGGCAGTATGTGCTGTAAAACACTCCCAGAACTTTAGTACAATCTGAACTTTTTTATTTAGTCTCATTCTTACTTGTGAATTTTTTTCCTTTTTCTGTCTTATCCCTTTGTCCTCTGCCAGGTGGATGTTTCTTTTAAGCAGCACATGGCCTGTATTCTGCTGACAGACATGGACCCACCCATCTCCAGTCCTACGGCACATCTCAATGGCCTCCTTCCAGATCACAATCCAGCCACTGGCCTCGACCCCAAGCAAGACATTGATGTCACCTGCCTCACTGTTCACCTTTTCTACCTGGGGAAGGACGGAGGAGAGGGTGGTTCAGAAAATGGTTCGGAAAGTGCGCTCACGTTTCCACCTGGGGAGTACGTAGCAGAGGAACTGTGCATCAGTGCAGCGAAAGCATGTGGTGAGTCACAAGAGGACTTCGTCCTGATGTCTGCCCACACACACAAAACATAGTTTATTTGTTGAGCAACTTTTTGACATCAGTTTAATATGTGCATTACATGATACTTACATTTTAACATGGACCAAAAATATTAGAAACCAGAGGGGAAAAAGAACAACAGTAGAAATACTGTGTAGTAAAAATATGTTTTGTTGTTCTGTTTGTGTTCTGGGAGCTGGTTTAATGCGTATGATTTGAGCAATTCAAATATTCTTGGTACCATGTTCAAACCTTGAACATTTCACTGGTTAGATAATGTCCGTGTTTATATTGCCACATATCTGGTTGTTTGTGCAACCTTGTGAAGTTCTGCTTTTGTTTGTGTTGTACACCTCGCTGAGAAAACACTCTAACTTAGGGAAGGGTAAGGCTAAATACTGTAAACATTATTCAAAGGTCTAAATGTTACATTTTTATACAATTATTTTTCATTACATGGACAGTGGAAATGAAAGGCACGTTCCTAGGCACTCTGGTGTTTGTGTTGAACATGTTGTGACAGTAAAGTAGATGTCTGATGAAGAGCCTGACACTCGAAATGTTACTTCTATTTGAATAAATTTGACTGAGCATTAATCTTCTTTTGTGACAGTAAAGTATCAAATTGAATCATTGAATTATGAAAGAAATGTTCTACATTTGCTGGTGTAGAGCATAGACTGGATCATATATGGATCTAGTGGAACAGTTATACAGTAATGCAGTGGTACAGAGTGCAAGACGTGCTGGAATAAATACACACATATATATATATATATATATATATATATAGTCATGGAAAAAATTATTAGACCACCCTTGTTTTCTTCAATTTCTTGTTAATTTTAATGCCTGGCTCAACTAAAGGTACATTTGTTTGGACAATTATAATGATAACAACAAAAATAGCTCATGAGAGTTTAATTTAAGAACTAAGAACTATTCATTTTCCATGGTTTTCTTGATAATAACCAAAATTACTTAAATTCTTACATCAATAGCTATGGCATTGTACCGCCAAAAACACTACTTTTAAGCATTCCATGTTTTCTTTTCTGTTTGCTTTAAACACATGATACACACAAGAGTTAATACTTGATTGCATAACTATTGTTTTTGATGACTGCAGCCATGCGTCTTGGCATGCTCTCCACCAGCTTCTGACATTGTTCTGCTGTCACAGCAGCCCATTCCTGTTGGACAAATTCAAACAAATTTTCTTTGTTTTTGGGCTTGTGGTTCTCCATTTTGAGTTTGATGATTTTCCACAGGTTTTCAATTGGATTAAGATCTGGTGATTGAGCAGGCCAAGGCATGGTGCGAATGTTGTGGTTCTCCATCCAGGCTTTAACTGACCTTGCCGTGTGGCAAGGGGCATTGTCTTGTTGGAAAATCCAGTCATTCGAGGCAGGAAAGAGTTTTCCAGCTGATGAAAGAAGACTGTTTTCAAGGGTAGTCCTGTACATGACCTGGTTCATTCGGCCTTCACACAATTGCATTTGCCCTGTTCCACTCAGACTGAAACAACCCCAGATCATGACTGATCCACCCCCATGTTTTACTGTAGGGGCAAGACAGTCTGGGTTGTAAGCTTCTCCAGGCTTCCTCCTAACCAGTAAGTTGGCTGGAGTGGGCATCAATTCAAAATTGGATTCATCACTGAAGAGAACCTTAGCCCAATCATCAACAGTCCAATCCTTGTGGTCTCGAGCAAAGAGTAACCGGGCCTTCCTCTGCCTTTCATTGATGAAGGGCTTCTTGCGTGCTCTGTGTGACTTCAAACCAGCTTCAACAAGTCGGTTTCGAACTGTCCTTGCCGAACAAGTCACATTTCTCGACAGTGCCCACTCATTTTTAAGGTCCCTGGAGGTCTGACGACGATTCCTGACACAGGAACGGATGAGTGCACGGTCATCTCGTGGGGTAGAAAGACGTTTCCTGCCACGGCCAGGTAGCAATTTGGTCGTGCCATGTTCAGCTTGTTTTTTTTTTGTTGTAATGAACGGCTGTCTTGGAGATCTTCAGTTTTTTTCGCTACCTGTCTCTCACTCATGCCAATTTCCAGCAGTGCCAAGATGGCTGCCTTTGTGGCTTCACATAATTCTTTTGTTTTAGGCATTATGTGAGAGCTGACAACTTCTGAGTTGTGCTACGGCTTGAATGTAAGCAGGAAACCACTCTAGGCCTTTGCATGTGCAGTGCTGCTTGTGACATGAAATGGCCTCTTATATACCCTGGGAATCAATTAAGCTTAAGAATGTCAAATGGGCCATAAAGTATTATGTGACCAGCTGCATTTTTTGTTGTGTTCATTGTATTATACGTTTAGTGGTACCAGATATTAGAATGAACAAGAAATTGAAGACAACAAGGGTGGTCTAATAATTTTTTCCATGACTGTATGTATGGGATGGTTACTCAACAGATTGCTCTGTATACATGAGGTAAGTGGATAAGACTTAACACACTATGTATTCATCCAAAAGGACATGATATCACATTTCTGATGTGAGCTATAATCAGAGAGTGACACTATAGTTTGTAGTACTGTGATAGTTTCATAAAAAATGACGAAAAAAAAACCCCAAGCTATTAATTCTTCATTTCCAAACACAGTCCAGAAGTGTTTGTCTTGTACCTGCGATTCTGCCAGGGCCAGCTGGAGATTGCACCAAAACAGGAAATGCATCTGGGGCTCCCATGGCTTAGACACACATGGGAAGTGTTTACAACTGAGACCTCAAAGCTGGGATAAGCAATTTATTTTTGGCTTCATTAGGCTAAAATCCCTCAATAAACTTCAAGCATATTGTAATTAAAGTGGTCTGAGAGAAAACCAGACTTCTGGACCTCCACTTGGGCTCGTTTTCGAGCTTAAGAAAATCTAGGCTGGTGGGAGACTTTGGGCAATCTCAGGTCATGTTAGAGAGAGGGCGTTTCTATTGGTTCTACAGATGCACATGTGTGCACGGCCCTGATTCAAAGCCTGATTCAATGGTGGCAAAATTCTGCAGGAAAAGTTGCTATTTTAGGGGCAACAACAGTCTACACTACAGAGCTACCCACAAAAAAAAGATGGACGTATCAAAAAGAGAATCTAAAAGGGAGTCTGACAATAAACTCCCTAAAACGTGTCAATATCAATAAAGCATTTGAGGGACAGAGAGAAAATATTGTTCATTTAGCCTTCTGCTAGCCCTCTTCACACCAAATAAGGATTTATCTTTGCGAGGAGTGTTGGTCATCCCTTTACGAAAGTCCAGAGACTTGAAGAATCTAGGCCAAGGAGCATTGATGCAGTTGGCTAAAGTCCTTATGAGGACAATTTATGTAGACTGGTTCCAGACCATAGACACTGCCCACTCAACTGAGTAGGCTTGTCTCACTGGTCTGGTATACTTCACTGAATTTGCGATTTATCTCGTCCGAACGATGGACGGACCAATGAGCGCCGGGGGTCTAGCGATTAGCCAGTCAGCACCACGCTGATGTCAAGCTGTACGCCGGTGGGTAACTGGTGAGGACAGCAACAATGGCGACCGCTGCAGATCCTACAGATCACATTAACGATGCTATCGAGGATTTTTGCCACTACTCGCGTTAATGGAGGACCAAATTAAGGAAGCTGCTAAACTGGATTTAATGGCGATGCAGCTGGACGTGCACGACAACGGAGACATTTTAAACGGGCAATGCGTGCTTGTTTTCGGCACCCCCGAGGCATGGATACTAATGACGACAGATTCTGGGTGAGTCGTTGATCTCTACTGATTGGTTAGGGAAAAAATCAAATTCCCTCCCCCTCGTAAATCGCCTTCAATAGAGGCGATGTCAGACTGAAGGTTCTGCGAGCTTCAGTCTGACACTCAGGCTACAATTTATGCTGTTTTTGTCTTAAATGTGTCTACAGAAAAGCTTTTTGTTAATGTCAATAGTGTGGGGAAATTCTTACTTCAAAAATCCAGTAGCAGTCTGTGGCAGTGCAGTTTACGGTTCTGATCCATGACCTTCTTGGTTTAGATAAATCTGTCATTCAGGTAATAAGAAAGTAAATAATCAAATGGACTGCTTCATCAAAGTTTAAGAGCATTTTCATGGCTTTTTCGGGGCTTCAAATTCATCTAACTTTATTTCTTCACAAGGATTTCCTGGTGAAGGAACTGAGATAGGCCTTTCTGCTATCAGAGTCGATCCAGTTTTTATTTTCTGGAAACAGAACTACTGGCTTTTCTCCGACTCTTTCGCAAACACAGATCAGGAAGTCTTTGACTGCTGTGTCTGTTTTTCTCTCCACCTTAGCTCTATCTCTCGGCCACACTCGCTTGCTATATTCCCTCTTGAGTAGATAAGAAACAGCCTCTCACTCCCTCTCTCATTTTCACCTTCCACTTTTTAATATCCCCTTGCTTTTCTTTTTTTAATCTTCTTTAAGGTTCAACTTCCTCAGTTCTCTTGTATGTCTGTTTTTTCAGACTTTACTTCTGCCTTCCCTCTACGTGTCATCCATTATCACATTAATGGTTTAAATACTGTCAGATAACAGCAATGTGAGGGATGTGTCTCGTCTGTCTGGTTAATTTTTTTTTACACTTTTTATGTCGTTTCTTATTAGGATATAGTTTAAGTTATCAATGCAAGTGTAGAAGAACCATCAAAGTCAGATTTGCTGGTGAAGAGAGATTTCACTTTGCAAGATGAATCAAACATAAACCTCCACAGCAGTCAGACCTGACATGATTTGACTTTGACAGAGGACATTCCACCTTTTTATGTCCTCACACAATAAGCTTTCTGCACAGTAAGAAGGCAAACAGTTAAAACAGGTCATTGATATTACCATATTGTTAGGTGTTGTGGTATTTTGTCCAACCTCTTTATATCTCAATAAAATGGCATGAAGTACCAGTATTTTAGCTCCCAAGGTGTAAATATACAGTGACTTACTCTGCATTGCACTGCGCACTACATTATTTGATAATGTAATAAATGATACAATGTAAAACTTGCTTTAGATCAGCCGTCTTAGTACTTCAACTTCACTTCCCCTGTTGTGGTTTAGCATACTTCCTCTAACGCACTCTCATACCATTGCTTCACTCCCCTGAGTGTTTCCTGTTGTGTGATGACATGTGTAGTCTGCTAATGACCCACTTGGGCCGAATGATAGAACAAATTGAACTGGGGGATGTTTCGTTTTTCCAAGTTAAATATGGTTGACTCGTGGGAAAAATGCAATGGCCACTACATGGCATGAAAACCGAGAGCAGCACAAACTTTTTCCAACCCAAACTTTACGAACAAAAGAAAGTATGTATGAGTTTAGGCACCACTGCCAACCATAATAAATGTGCAACAAACTTTAATACAGCCATTGTGCAAATCTACCTAAAAACTATAGCAGCTACATCACTGGACTCAACGAGAGTTGCACGCAACGGGTCTCAGTGTGGAACTTCCTGAGAATCTTGTCCTTGCATTCATTCAGGCATTTGCATGTGAGGTTTCCCTCAAAGGCCAGTTGCTCCAGCTGTACCTTAACGTTACATGCATGGTGCACAGACCAACGGTGGTCAGTGAAGACTTTTCTCAATACTGGGAGTGAATTTTCTCTCTCTTCCAAGATCATCCAAAGGCTGAAGTTGTAGCCCGTCGGCGGTTACACCTGATCTGCGAACTGATGACCAGCTGCAGGGCTAATGTTAGCTTGGCCTTCTGCCGTGATTTTGCCCCCTTCTGCTCCCTCAACTTGTCTTTCCTCCAATTCCAAGCCACACATATATTTATTGTAGTCAGTAGAAATTGCTTTTGTATCAAGTCACTTTCTCATATCCATGATCGTCACATTACTATTTGCTAATGCTAGCCCCCAGAATTCTCTGTGCATTTTAACCCATAACCCCATATGCCCCATGGCCATGCCTTCCCTAGCAATGCACTGTTGGTACTGGTGTTTTGAGGGCAGAATGACAAGCTGTGGGAACTAAAGTGCAGACAGTGAGACTGATGTTTATAACCATCCAGACTCATGAATCCCCCAAAGCGGGCTATTATTGTCAGATGCAGCTGAAAATGTCATCCATTTTAAACCAACCTCCTGACAAACGGACCAACTCACAGGACAGTTCGTGAGAACTTATGTTTTCATGCGGGCACATGATGTTTGGACCCTGAGCTGCAGGGAAGCAGGAAGCCTTATAGTTATTTTCGTTGTGTCAAGAAAAGTCTGGCTGTCATCATGTGTCCTTGTCATTGCACAGTTGTTTCCATTCTTTATTGCTACCACAACACAAGCTGTGTGTGTTTGTAACACATACAGTATTTGCATGACTTTGTGTATATCTAAATTAGGGTTGCAGCAGTCTACAGGGAAACCAAATCATTGTACATTTACTTATCTGCTGCATGCAAAACTGTAACTGGAAGGAAAATGTCACCTGCGTGTGTGCATCTCCTTTTCTCCTCCACTGCCTGTCGGACCCCCTACACATATTTATAATTTAAAAAAATGTTTTCATGTTTAAATTGTGATAAAGCGTTTGTTCAAATGTATGAGAAAAAATATTCTTATTCCTTTCAGGGTCACTATAACTGATAATAATAATTGCTTTATACCATGAAAGCATGATATTTTCTGAGACGGCTATTCTACAGTACTGTTGCAACCCATAAAATTGGGCAGTTGCAGTTAATTAGTAACACGCACTGCTAAGGCTCTATGAAACTTGTTTTTTCTTTCAAACTTGAGTGTCAAATATTAATGTGTCAATAGGCTTCCTGAATTTGAATTATAGGTGTGATGTCCCAGTCCCAGAATAAAACTGTCTGTGCTGTATTATAGTAAACAGCTGATTGTTTTATCTCTTTCCAGGGATTGTGCCAGTGTACTGCAGCCTGTTTGGCCTGATGAGGGAAAGTGACAGGATATGGCTCCCTCCTAATCACATCTTTAAAGTGCATCAGTCAGCCACTGAAAGCCTGCACTTCAGAATAAGGTAGAAATTTATAGCATGTTTTTCAATTTCCATAATCTGTTTCAGACTTTCCATGTGTTGCCTTATGCTTGGATTACTTCGCTCACTGGATCTTCTCTGGTCCCCTTTTCTGTCCCCCTTTTCTGTCCAGATACTATTTTCCTGGCTGGTATAACAGCGGCAATTCATTGTATGCCCATCGCTATGGTGTGTCCAAAGGGACGGAGAGCCCTGTCATGGATGATTGTGTCATGGCATACCAGTTTTCTCAGGTCAGTCTCTAAAAGTCTTTTATTTTCTTCTGTATAAAGTACTTTGCATATTGGGATTTTGTTATATTTCTTTGTATATTGGATTTTAGAAATTAGAGTGCATTCTTGTATGTATCAAACTGGGTGTAAACCAATGGACAGCTTCTTCAGAATGCCCTCTCATCCATCTCCATTCCTCTCTTTCTCTTTCCCACTCTGCTTTAAAAAAAAGTCTACCTATCTCTCTAATTCTCCATCTATGTAATGAGAAGCAGAAATGTGGGGTGGGGTAGATAAAACATGCTTGCTTCCTTCCCTTTCTTACTGACTGCCAGTCTGTCAGTGGTGTCAGCCATTGTGTAAGTTCAGAAAACAGGAAGTGGGGTAGTAAGAGTGTAAGAGCACAAATGGGGAAGGAGGATACGTCTGTGTTTTCTTCACCCTGTTTGTGTGTCTGTCCATGTGCCTGTTTTTGCATTTTAAATTGTTGCTGCTATTTTTTTTTCCTCTTTCGCACATGCTTGTGTGAACTTGACATATGCAGCTCTGTTTAGCTTTGTTTTTGTCTCCATGGTCACATTGACAACATGTGCTGTGTGTCAACAGATGTACCCACAGAATGTTTGTCACATAGACACGCTTGTTGTTATAGAGCTTGACTTGTGCAGTCCCAACAAAGTAACCAGCGATGAGTTTGTTAATCTGTCTGATTACTGTTAATTTGATTTATAGATCTAAGATTTACTGTATTAGACATGTGAAGTAGGCCAAATAAACTTCACCCATCCGACCTCCCCTCTCACTTCACACTTATTTCCTTCACTGAACTGATATCATCCATTGTTTCTTCTTCCAGTGGCGAAGTGACTTCCTGAATGGCTGGATTCATATTCCGGTGAGTCACGAGGCCCAGGAGGAGTGTTTGGGTATGGCGGTGTTGGACATGATGAGGCTCGCCAAAGAGAGTGGTCAGTCACCTGTCGACATCTACAATGATACCAGGTAGGATGCACTCACACACTAGAAAATAATGACCAAATGCAATTTCGTGTTGCTGAGACCAATACTGTAAGCCCATAACGGTTTATATATTAAGTATAACTAATTCTTTAAGACAAGGAAAATACAACTATAAAACAATGTTCCAGGAAGTTCTAGTCTCATTTACATGCTGCACACTCTCTTATCAAAATAATGTGAAATGCTCGCTGTTATGCCGGTGTGCATGTGGTGCAGCTCATGAATAACGATTTCAGAGCAGTGTGACAGGCTCCTCAGGATACACCGAGCATCAAGATAGTTTCATTATGTGTGTTCATGCAGCGGACTGAGTTATCTTTCTGTGTGAGATAATGTTTCAGTTGGAAAGGTATTAAAAATATCTGATCTTTACAATACTTGTGCACTGTGTCCACACTATAGCAATAGAACAAGAGTAGAATGGATATTCAAATAAACATTTTCCACTTTGAGTTGTTTTTTCAACTCGAGAAGTTCAGAGCGCTCCAGGAAAAACGCCAGGTGCCTAGAGTGCAGAAACAGAGGAGTTAAGCGACACAACAACAGCGAGCAAAAAGTTTCATTCTCATTAAAAACAATGACAAAAAGTCGCCTCCAGCTGCAAAAACCCCTTCTGTTTGATCGGAGTGGATAGAGTACTGTTGCGTTGGTTAATATCTTTCTACCGTTCCAATAATCACCAACTCTGGCTTGGTCAAAATAAACCTTAAATTCACTGAGTCAGATATGAAATTATACTGATCTACATGCTGTCTTTCTGTGCCTCTCAACTGTCTCTCTCACACGTTCTTCAGAGGCAGCTACGGCAACGTTACATCGTGCTTCAACAAACTTGCAAACAAAAGAAAGAGGGAAATGCAGTAATATTTTAAAAGTAACAGATTGCTCATATGAAAACTTAATTAAATAACTAATTACTTGAATTGCAAAACTAACATGTTACAGTACTTGTTCCAACTGAAAGTAATCTGAGTACTTACTTTGCAACATGCAACACTGTAAAATACATCTACTCACTGTGCAAAGATATCAGTAACCTTGATAACTTAAAAGGCAGCAGAAAGCCAAAACTGAGTTCTCAATCCACTAAGAGGTGTGTGTTTCACCATAACAACTAACAACAATTGACGATTTCTGTTGAATTAGGCAAACATTTACAATACATTCTCTTTTGTGAGGATTACTGACAGATCTCCTGAGGTGGACATGTACACTGGCTGAACTGCCACAAAATGCACTTAATGTTTGTTCTATTAATCTTGTGTCCTTTTTGCCCCACCCCCCTTCTCTCTCTCTGTCTATCCTCATCTTTTTGTTATTCTCAACTCCCCAATCCACTCTCCACTTTCAGCTACAAATCCTTTCTGCCAAGATGCATGCGAAGCCGCATCCAGGAATACAACATCTTGACTCGGAAGAGGATCCGCTATCGCTTCAAGAGGTTCATCCAGCAGTTCAGCGAATGCAAGGCCACGGTGTCTAACCTCAAGCTCAAATACCTGATGAGTCTGGAGATGTTGCTACCCTCCTTCTTCTCTGAGCGCTTCCAAGTCACTGACCTCTCTGCACGTGAGGTTACCATTGTAGTCATGGGCGACACGGGCATCCAGTGGTCAAAAGGGAAAGAGGAAGAGGAAGCAGAGGAGGTGAGGAACAGGGGATATGTTTTCATGTTGCTGTGGTAATGCACCAGCCTGCCAGTGTCATGCTGTCATGGCTGTCCACAGTCGGTGGAGCTCTAGCAGTTGGTCAAAATTGCCAATAACAACAAGAGCGCATGTGTGTGCATGCTACTTCAGCTAATGCGTACTCTTGTGTCCTCAGGAGCTGCAGACGTACTGTGACTTCTCAGCAGTGATCGACATCAGCATCAAACAGGCCAATAAGGAGGGCTCTGTGGAGAGCCGCATAGTAACGCTCACCAGACAGGACAATCAGACCCTGGTACAGTACACACTGAACTCTTCAAGCTCTGCCCTATGTTGCTCCATAAGCACTTTAAAATTAATATGTTTACTTTGCTTCACTCCAATATTATCTTATTTCTATTCTGGGAACCAGAGGGATCTGCAAGCTCATGTATTATTAGTTCTGGCAGATGCGTCTGGTTCCCCTGCTGTTCTAATAGATTTCCATCCAGCCAGGTCCTGAACGAGCTATGGTCTAATGCGATGACAGGAAAGAATCACTGGTCTCTGCTTAGTCCAGTGTAATGCATGAGGCTGACCAAACTCATATCAAACTGTCGAACTAGGCAGTGCTGATCACATATGAACCAAGATTCTGTTCCTGAATTGTCTATTTCCTGCATCAAATCATTTCAGAGACACATTTTAGTGTACTGTTTAGCTGTAATTCGAGAAAGGTTGTGATCAGACCACCATTTTTACCTGCTTGCAAACAGATGAAGCCCTAACTTGCATGTGTCACTCAGCGCTACGTCACAAATTCCATCTGCAAAACTATTATTTTAAAGTGTAATAATTTGTAACACTAAACTGCATAAATCCATGGATTGAATGCTTATTGATTATATGATTTGGAGTTAAAAATAGGATGATGAATGATGAATGATTTATTTTTGTCCTCTTCTGCATCCCCCTTTGTTATCTGTGTTTCTGTCTGACCACACAGGAACTGGAGTTTCGTTCACTCTCAGAGGCTCTGTCATTTGTATCGTTGGTTGATGGGTATTACAGACTGGTTGCAGATGCCCACCATTATCTGTGTAAAGAAGTGGCTCCACCAAGACTTCTTGAGTGCATACAGAGCTACTGCCATGGCCCTGTGACGTGAGTATAACACACATTCAGTTCACCAATGTATCACGTCACTGATGCACATGTGCACCCACAACCACAGAACCACTCGCACACAAACACACATTTGCTCTCTTTGATCACAGGATGGAGTTTACGATCGGTAAGCTGCGTCGCTCTGGTAACCACCAAGGCCTGTACATCCTTCGCTGCAGCCCCAGGGACTATGACAAATACTTCATGTCCTTTGTGGTGGGGGTAAGTTGTTAATGTTGGGTCAGCATCAATGTGAACTTGTGTATCTCTCTCACATGTGATTCTACAAGTATACAGGCCCATTGAACACGGTCTTTGCTAATGATAGATTTCACTAACTCGCTTGTTAAGCCCATGACCACATGCACCACAGCGGACTACTATCCTCCACTGGCTGATACAATGTCATAACATTGTGTAAATACAATGCAGTGCTTTGTTTTAATAATTCAATGATGCAGGAACATGGGCAAAGTGACAGTAATCACAGCAGCAATACTACGCTGAACTGAGTGTCTGTTTCTGAAAGTAAATTGTATTTGTTGTTCACTGTTTTGCTAAAATCAGGTAGTCAAAAAGGTGTACACACCAGAGCCTCTTAAGTATTGCCCATATTTTTAGCCACTGGAGGGAGCCATAAGGTTTGATTCTCCTGTGACTGGCACTGACTCTATCCTTTGTAGTCTAAAATAATACAGTCGGCATATTCAGTTCAACTTCACTGTAATCATTTTTTCTTTGATTTCCAGTGTGAAACAAGTGTGGACTATAAGCACTGTCAGATTGTGAAGACAGAGACAGGGGAGTACATTCTGAGTGGTGCGAAGAGGAGCTTCGGCTCACTCAGGGAACTACTGCATTGCTACCAGAAGGAGGCGCTCCGCACTGATGGATACACATTTCAGCTGACCAGGTGCTGCTCACCCAGCTTCAAAGGTAAGTGCACACATACCAACACTAATAAAAATGCAATATCTATACCCACACACACATAGACATGGGTAAAATAACACATATATAGTAAAATGCAGACTTTTAATGCTGTTAAAGTATTCTCCAGCACAGGAGGGACATCTGTCCCTGAGTTGGACCCAACTTTTTGTTCATTGGGTCTTTGTCAATAAGGCTGCAAAAATAGGCAACAGTTTTATTTCAGTGATACATGGATGAACTCAGTGGTGTAGTGGTAGTTGATGAGTTGGGTGTACGACAAGGTAGATGGGTAGATTTCCAAGGAGGAAGTGAGTACACTCTCCTGTATATTCCAATGGCTTCTAGGCTGATAGGTGGGTATATTGTAAATGTTACAAAGAAGCAGGTAGACACCGTAGACCTGCATACTAGCTCCACTACAACACTGGATGAGCTCAAATTTAACCAGGATCAAATGTAAAACTTACCAGTGCATTACAGAGTTGATTATTAAAACTCATTGACACAAACCCTTTTGCACATCGTACAAAATTCAGATATCATGCAAGCTACTGACCCATAACTTGGCCTTAATTTTTAGTAGGTCCTAAATAATCTTTCGACTGCAATATATGACTGAGGCTAGTAGAAAGCTATGAATAGATGATATAAGAAAGTGATTCAAGTTCATCCTACAGTAGTTCAACATCCTGTGCCAAGGCAACCAATAAGCCCTTGTTTAGCATTTCAGAAAATCTTTACAGAGGTCTTCGGCACTTCTATCTTGTTTTTTTGACCTTTTATTCATTTTCCCAATCTTTTAAATTCCTGCTGCTGCTAATCTAATTACCCATTCCCAAACTTCTGTTTATATCAGATGACTTGTTTTTGACTCAGAAACAGTTTTGAATCCCTGATGGATTTAAGCCAATGACGAACACACAGCACAGACCATGCAGTTATAAATGGTGGTTTGTGCAGTATCATCCAAGGCTCATTTTTTCATGCATTTCCATTAAAAAAACCCCTCAGTATTGGAGTCTGGCCTCAAAGCGAGCAAAGTTAAGTTGAACTTTCAGGTCAGTTTTAAATAGTAAGGTTTTTAGGGGAAAATCCATGTTTCCATATGACTGGATAAATGAGACTTGGATTATACGGCACAAGTTGTGTGAGAGTTTGTAAATAAATGTTTTGATGTAGTTTTGCTGTTGTTAAACACAGTCCTTAATCAATCAAGAAGTCAATATGTTCGCCATTGTCAGTGGAGGCATGCGAGAAAAATAGTTTCCTTCACAAATTGAAGGTAGCATGGCATGACTGATAGACTCATAAATGGTAATTTTGTGGGTGAAATACTCATTTAAATGGGCAAAAACTAAGATTATTACTGCCCCACAGCACATGACCATTATATATCTCTGGGGATTTGATAGAGTTTCTAATGATAACTAATATTCAATAACTGCTTCACCATTTAAAAGTATCACAGATTGGAAAACAGTAACTCAGATGTTGTGTCAAAATGTCAGTTTGATGTGAGTTTTCCTAATCCCTGCCCGTCTTTACCTTTCTTTAGATAAATCCAACCTGGTGGTGTGTAGAAATAATCAAGGGGCAGATGTTCCTCTGTCTCCCTCGCTTCACAAACACAACATCAGCCAGATGGTCTTCCACAAGATCCGGAAAGAGGACCTGGTCATTGTAAGTAAACCCTCTTTGCGTTAGCTTTTTGCCTCATCTGAAAAACACACACAAACAGTCATAACTAGCCTTAGTAGGTAGTATAAGTGTAGTGGATTAGATGCACTGTAGAGGGTTACAACAGTGTTGAAAAGGCGCTTGTGTGTGGTTTCTCGCCCGGACCTGTGTCTTTGTAACTGTGCAATAACACTGAAAGTAAAGCTAAAACATGCTGATGCAGGCCTTTTGTAGAAAGCTAACATTGTAAACATGTCAACATGAGTGACTGTACCAGAAGTTTTAATTAGACAGGACAAGAAGGACTCCTGTGGGGTCAGTGAGGTCACTACAATTAAAAAAACACTTCCTCATTTGATCAACCCACTGTAACTCACCGTCAATAGCGGTCCCTATGGACGTGTGTGAGGGAGTTGTGTGTGTCGCATGTAACAGTGTGTCAGCCGTGCTCTCACCTCTGTGACAGCCCCATTTCCTTTTCGACAAATTCTCTGTTATTTGAGTGCTTGAAGTTTTGTGCGGCAGGTCTGTCACAGGAAACCCACAGAAGCCGTTCCACTAATCAAGAAAGCTCAGGGGGTTTTCTGTATTGCAATATTGTCTTGTTGCCCTCCCTTCACCGGATTTAACAGTTGCTGCCTTATCTTCCTGTTTTGAACATGTACCTTTGTTGTGCATTTATTGTAAATGTATGTAGTTTCATCTTAAAGCCTGGTGGTCTGGCAGGGTCTAGTTGGCTGGCACAGATAAGTCCTGGGGCCAGATGTATAAATGATACATACTCACAAAAAACATGCATATGCCTTTTTCCGCACATTAAATCATATTTAAATCGAAAGAATCTGCGGTGAGAATGTGCCCACCTCACGCAGACTTCAGACCAGGCTACACATGGGCGTATGATGGGCAGCTGTGGTTAAGAAAGTATAAGGGAAGATCAGCGGTCGATCCCCGGCTCCTCCAGTCTGCATGTCAAAGTATTCTTTAGCAAGATACTGAACCCCAAATTACTCCCAATGGCTGTTTCATTGGTGTGTGAAGGGGTTAAATGTGACTTGCTTTGAGTGGTCAGATGGCTACAAAGGCGCTAAACAAGTGCAAAGTAGGTTTTCAACAAAATAAAACTCTGTGTTTTAGAAAGAGAGTCTGGGCCAAGGAACCTTCACTAAGATCTTCTGCGGTGTGAGGAAAGAGCTGGGAGACTACGGAGAGGTGCACCAGATAGACGTCGTGATCAAGATCCTGGACAAGGCTCACCGCAACTATTCAGAGGTTGGCTTGTTGTGTGAGTGAGTGGATGTGAGTAAATAAACTGGACGTGAGTTGAAACAAGACAAGTAAACAGGAACTCTTCTCTTGTTTTCTCCCTCGCAGTCCTTCTTTGAAGCAGCCAGTATGATGAGCCAGCTGTCCCACAAGCACTTACTCCTCAACTATGGCGTGTGCGTCTGTGGCAATGAGAGTAAGTCTACAACACACACAAAGAATGAGAGGAATATTGAAACCAAGGCAAAACAGAATTTGTGTGGCATAGAATACAAAGAGAGGTGATGAGGCCTCCTGACTACATTAGAGTTTTCACACTAGAAACAGTTGTGTTTACATCAGATGAGGTCACACGTTGTCGCTATAGGCAAGTGTGACAGTCAAACAGAGACGCAAAAAGGTCTCTGACCTGGTAACTTGCTCTCTGCTGTGCCCTGACCCCTCCACTCTGACTGGATGAAGCCCTTGGGATCAACACGTCACCAATGTGCCACTGTAATCTTGATCTTTACTCCACAAGAGTTGCTCCTAGTGACGAAATTCTAAGAAAATTCTTAGAACTGTGACGTTTTCTTGGAATTTCCCCTTACAGTTAAGACTAGGTCCTTGTTAAGATAAAAGTTATTCACAGAACATCTTAGACCTTAATAGAGCACCCAAGGTGAAAAACTGTTTTTAAGAGATGTAAGAGTTTCTTAAGGAGTAGAGAAAATGTTGGAAACACAAAGAGTTCAGAGAAATATTCCCCAAACGCTGGATGACAGTAAGTAAGTAAAATGCTATAACACCAGATCACAACAATAATCACAACACTAGGATATTTGGAAAACTGTAAAAGTGCAACAGTGCAGCAGTGATGACTTGGGTCTGTCTCAACCTTCTATCAACAATGACAACACTTTCACAGTCAGCAGTTCATTTCATTTCCACTGGGTGTCCACACCTTGTAGGCTCGCAAAGGGGTGTGTCTGTGACAACTAATCACATCTGTTAAGAGCAAGCATCATACCTAGCAACTGGTTCAACCACACCTCACAAAGATATGTTTCTGTCCAGTCCTTGCTCAGAGTTGCTCTGAGAACTTTCCTAAATCACTCTTAAGGAGCTTTCTGAGAGTTGCAAGCTCTGTCACAGAGTAACACATTGTCATTGCATGTTAGGATGTTCCCTTCTTTAAAGAAATCAGACACATGGTGCACTGACAGAATAATTGTTCTGAAGAAATTAAACTTCAAAAAAAAGTTCAGATTTAATGACCAAAGCTAGGTTTCACAATAAGACCTCAAATATACCAGATGATAAAATATGGATGAAGACATTTATTGAACTGCTATTAAAGCGTCTTAGAAGAATCCACAGGAAATAAGCTAGAGTAAACCACAAATTGGTTACATGGTTGTCTTAAAGCACATTGTTTTATATTTTCTATGTGGATAATAGTGACTAATAAGATGACTTCCCCCACATCTCCCTGTCAGACATGATGGTGCAGGAGTATGGGAAATTTGGCTCAATGGACACCTACCTGAAAAAGAATAAGAGCTGTGTTAACATCACCTGGAAGCTAGAAGTGGCCAAGCAGCTATCCTGGGCTATGCACTACCTGGTAAGTCTACTGACATAAAATACACATACTGAACATATACTTGTTGAGTGTTGGAGCATGGTGACCTACAAAGGTGATTAATTCCCTCCCTGTCACTTCTGCACGCAGGAGGATAAGAACCTCATTCATGGAAATGTCTGTGCCAAGAATGTTCTTCTGATCAGAGAGGAGGATCGGATGACGGGGAGCCTGCCCTTTATCAAGCTCAGTGACCCTGGTATCAGCATCACCGTGCTGCCCAAAGAAGGTGAGATACATGGACTGTCCTGATGTGCGAAGACTTGTACCTCACACCTGTGTGGAGGCACAATGTGAGAATAATGTCAGCCACTGTAATTTTGCTTTGGTGTGACTGTCACTGCCTACTTTCTGGTCCATTCATGTACTTCTGTCTCTCTGTGCTTCTATGTCTCATCATGTCTGTTCATCAGTTCTGGTGGAGCGTATCCCATGGGTGCCCCCCGAGTGCATTGAAGACCCCCAGAACCTGAGTTTAGCCACAGACAAGTGGGGCTTTGGGACCACGCTTTGGGAGATCTGCAGTGGCGGCGACAAACCACTCAGCACCTTGGACTGCTCCAAGGTCATAAAAACAAGGATGCATTGAGAATATTGACTTACAGAAAATGATCTGTTGTAAAGGAATAATTCAGTATTTTGGGAAAAGTTGGTTGTCTTACTGAGTCCAGGAGGTCTAGAAATAATTCTAGTGTGCTTTTTACACTTTTGTGTTCATTAGTGGGCTTTAAGACACTGACACACCAAGCTAACGGCCGTCAGTCAGTGTCTGTCACCCTAGTTTTTGCAGTGTGTCTCGCATCTTTGGCACTAGTTGGCCCTTGTGCAATTGTTTAGGCCGATTCTACAAGCTGAATCAACTTCGGTGGAGCCCGTCTGTGAGTGATATTCCTCTGCTTGGCAGTCAAGTCAAGTCAAAGTGCATGAGATTGAAACAAATGTTATATTAGGTGATTTTACTGTATCTTTTTCGCCATTAAGTTCTTTAGCAGAGTTAACTAATGGCTAACTAGTGTCTTAAATCTGTCCTGTCAGTCTTCTGGTTTCCCTTTTTGAATAATGAATACACACTACCACCGCCTGCTGGTATGGTGAATTACATCAGTGCAGAACATACATGCTAGTTGGCCATTGACTGTAGTCTTTGCATTGTGTTCAAAGTCAACTTTTTGGCCAAGACACAGGTAAGGTATAGCAAAGTCACAGCAATAGTCTGCCTTCATCACTAGTTCTGTGATGACGGTTTGGTGTGTCTAGGTCTTGAGAGGTGCTGTTAGGTATGGTTTTTTTTTTTTAAACTTTTGGACAAGGCCAGGCTAGCTGTTTCCACCTGTTTCAGGTCATTATGCTAAGCTAAGCTAAGTGGCTGTTTGCTGTAGCTTCATATTTACTGTACACAGACATGAGTGATATCACTTATCTAATCTAGCTCTTGGCAAGAAAGCAAATAACCATATTTCCTAAAATGTTGAACTATTCCTTTAAGTCATGACCTCTGTTTTAAAGTAAGAGGAAGGCAAGGTTATTCAGAACATATTCTAGTGATTAGTTTCAGAATGTCTGCCAACTATTATATTATTTTCTTCAGTCTGGAAACATGCAGGTTCTGACATTTGCTCTTTTGCTGTGCAGAAACACTTGTTCTATGAGGACAGACACCAGCTGCCGGCTCCTAAATGGACAGAGCTGGCCAATCTGATTAACAGCTGTATGGACTACGAGCCCTCACACCGACCCTCCTTCAGAGCCATTATCAGAGATCTCAACAGCCTCTTCACGCCAGGTAGGGAGAAAAATAATTGTTCAACCTTCCGCCAAAGTCGCCTTTAGCAGCTCAAGTGAACCTCTTCACGTCTGGCAGATTTTTCTAAAAAGACTTGCACCATTCTCATTGTGTTGCAGACTATGAGCTGCTGGTGGAGAGTGACATGGTGCCCAACCGGACAAGAGGCTTCGGCTTCCCATGGGCCTCCGAGAACCAGGAGCCTGCCCAGTTTGAGGAGAGGCACCTCATCTTTCTCAAGCAGCTGGGCAAAGTGAGACATGCACACATACTCATACTACTGTTTATTTTTATGAAGAAATTATTATCATTTGCTATTTTCTAACATTTTAATCTTTATTTTTCATTGTTGTAGGCCTTGAGTGACTCAGTTGTAAAAATGTGTTGCCTATACACAGAATAAAAAAATGTTTTTACATTTCATCAACTACATGTGCGTCATACGGCCTATCACCTTTTCCTTTCAATTTTGCCAAACCTCAGTAGCGATGGTCTAAGCATTTAACTGGAAGAGCTTTTTAAGAATCTGTCAAAACTTTCGCAAAGTTTCATGCTCTCTCGAGGTGGTTTCTGTTTAAGTCAGTGTCTTAATGTGGGTGCTGGGAATGCATCTTTCAGATAAATGACATACTGTAGAAAGCATTCAGCTTGCATGACAAATCAGCAATTTCCTCTCATCTCAAATATTCTCACGGTAGTTTCCAGACAGCGTGACGTTCAGCACTACTTCATATGAAAATATATAATTTCTGAAGATGATGTGGATTGTTTCCTGTCATACTCCTGTCATGTTTTTCTTTGGATTAGGTATCTCACCGATTCCTTTTAATGACCTGCTCACACTTGCAAAGCTAATTCAATGTGTGCTTAATACCAAGCTGTTTCCATATCTCTAAGATCTGCTCTCCCTCTGACCCTCCACTGCAGGGGAACTTTGGTAGTGTGGAGATGTGCAGGTACGACCCCCTGCAGGATAGCACAGGGGAGGTGGTGGCCGTGAAGAAACTGCAGCACAGCACAGCCGAGCACCTCAGGGACTTTGAGCGGGAAATCGAGATCCTCAGATCCCTCCAGCATGAAAACATTGTCAGATACAAAGGAGTCTGCTACAGTGCAGGTATGAGCAGATTATTTGATATCGATAATTAGCTTTTAGAAGCGTCAGAAAATCAAGATATGGTGATTATGTATCCTGTCACTTGGTTTTAAATCTGTCACTGATTTTGTTTATTATTCATATATGACACAATACTTACAATGAGTGTAGTCACATTCAGTGTCTTTCATTCTTTATATAAATCAGAGTGAAGTAAGCTGATGTTTCTACATCGGTGGTTCTAAGATGATTAACACAATAAGAGTAATGCTTTGACACGGATTGGTTAGGTTTTTGGGTTGTCCGTCTGTCTAGCCAACCCATTCTCGTGAATGCGACATCTCACCAGGGGGATATTCAAATTTAGCAAAATACGTCTACTTAAGCCTCATTTCCACCAAACGCTTTTAGTATGGTACCTTTGTAACCAAAAGTAACCCTTTAGATATGGTACCAAGACCCTAGTGTTTCCACTCCAAACAGTACCCTTAAATGTGGGCGGGGTTGTTGTCACTCACTGCTCCATCCAGCACCCACTGTATCTCCTGATAAATGAAACGTCTGCACCTGATTTACTGTTGGCAGAACGAAAAGTCTGTGTCATCCAAGAGAGAAAAAAAACAAGTAAAGTAATGATCAAGGTTGTCATTGAAATTTAAGGTGTGTTGACGGATTCACGTCATCAACTCGTGCACTGAGTAACATCATAAGTAAATGTTCCACCTTAAAAGTCGCCGGCAGTCAGTGAATTGAGGGTTTTTTCTCAGACTACAGCTGCTTCAAGAGGCAGCAAAACATCCTTTATTTTTAAAGTAATAGTTCACAAATGTAAAACTTGCCCTGGCATGAACAGTTTTTACAAACCCAGTCACTACTCAGCCCTGAGCAGAGTCACCATCCGCTATTGACCAATCAACGGACTGCAGTGTTCACAGCTCCACCTTTTAGCACCAGATCTGTGTGCTAGGTATCCCAACAGAGGGGGGACCAAAAATGGGGACGGTACAGAACGGTTCCACTAGAACCATCCACAACTTTTCACAGTGGAAACGGAAAAATGCATATCGGACTGAACCGTATTGCTCAGTGGAAACAGGGCTTTGGACTTAAGAATCAAGTGATTAGGATATGATGGGCAAAACTCAAAGGTCAGCTTCATCTGTGACATCATAATGTTCTCACGAACACTTTTCTGGCCATTAATCAACATCATATCTCAGGAACTGAAGAGGAGACATCTGATCAGATACTGAATTGGTGACACTCATATTGGGTGTCCACCTTGAAACTGTGCTCACTGTACAGATCTTCTGTGCTGCCAGGGGCTAGATGTGTGTGAAGCATCCACGTTTTAACAGATATGGATGTAAACTATAAGTGCAACTTGGCTGGTTCACAGAGCCATACAACAGCGAGGCGGTAATTCTAGTTTCACTCTAGTGACAGATTAAACTTTACTGATCAGCTCGTTCTTAATTTGATATCACCAGCCCTGCAGATTTAGTTACATATAATAATGTATTTACAGTTCCCACATTTACTGCCTAGGGCATCAGTGACCATGCCCATGAAACAAATAAATCTTGATTTTCTTAGAGGCCTCTACCCAACAGCTCACACGTCATATTGTTCCTGTTAAGTATCGCACTTAACTTGTTTTTTCTGCAGGACGAAGGAACCTACGGCTGATCATGGAGTATCTCCCCTACGGCAGCTTGAGAGATTATCTCATCAAACACAAGGACCGCTTTGATTGCAACAAACTGCTCCACTATGCGTCACAGATTTGCAAGGTAATGTAATGTAAGGCAGTAGGCGGTGTGGACTTTAAAGACTTAAAGACTGGTACACTGAACATTAGAAACAGAGTCTTCCTGAAGCTGTGCTCAAACATAAACAGCAAGTATCAGGGAACGTTACCATCTGTCCTGTTTCTGACACCATTGAAGTAATCATTTTTAAAAGTGGACTGATTGGATTCATTGTAATATGATTGACAGAGAATTGTGAAAGTTTGAAAGTCACGACAGAGTCCATATACGATGGCTGGCTCACTGAGCTTGGCAGGGTGGCTGCATACAAATATAAAACTTACTGAATGAGAGAAAGATTAGAAAAATTAACTCTAAAATGGGGCAAATATTTCTTTGGTAATGTGTATGATCGTATTTTTGTATTGTATAAACATATGTACAGCACACAGCAATATATTTATTTGGAAGTTGTTGACTCCTGCTGTATTTTGTTTTGAAAAATACGGTGGCTCACGATTATGATTAGGAGCAGCATTTATAATGGCTGGGATATTTTGACCACGTCCTGTCATCAGTGCGTATTATTTACCAGTCTGTGGGTTTATATTGCAGCACCAACACTGTGCAAGTGTGGTTAGGGAGTGGAGGCCCTGAGATGGGTCATCAGTATAAATATTGAAAGTTTAATGTATCTGGAAAACTACAAACAGTGATTTAAGTCAGTAATCACCTATGAAATTAAAAATGTTGAAGCTATTTATTTATTTATTTATCAAAAAGGAGGTAGAGATGTGGATATCTTATATATGAAGTAATAAGTATGTTTGCATATGTGTGTATACATATGTTGGTTTTTATATTATGGAGGACAAAAATTACTTATCAATAAATAAATAATTGTATAAATGAATACAGGAAAAAAGAAATAAACCAGAAATAAATAAACGAATAAATGTATTCAAAAATATAAGAAAAAATGTTAAAATAAATACGAAAATAAATAAATGTATAAATAAAATGTATGAATTTTTTTTAAAGTAAATATGGAAATAAATAAATGCATAAATAAAATGAATAAATAAATGTTACAATAAATATGGAAAGAAATAAATGTATAAATGAAATGTATGAAAAAATGTTACATCAAATATGGAAATAAATGAATGCATAAATAAAATCGATAAATAAATGTTAAAATAAATATGGAAATAAATAAATGTATAAATGAAATGTATGAAAAAATGTTAAAATAAATATTGAAATAAATGCATAACTATAAAAGTAAAAAATAAATAAATAAAAATAAACAGGACTAAATTTGATTTCTACATTTTTGTACCAAAGTATTTATTTTATTTTATTTGTTTTTATCTTTATGTTAATGAGGTAGGAGGTCCAAACCTCTGCATTTTTAAAAAAAATATTTATTTCCGTATTAATGTCAGCATCATTTTTCTGTATTTATTTATTCCTGTATAGATACATTTCTTCATTTATTTATTATACTCGTTATTTTTTGTCGTCCATAGGGCACAAGTATGTGCAAAGATATATTTTTTCCTACATTTTAAAAATGTACTTTTTTTTGGTTCTTTGAATGTTTTATTTCCCTTATAAAAAGGTAAACTCAACAAAATATTAGTCAAACAAAAAGTGGATTACCACTTCACTAACAACATAAGAACATACAGTATATGAATCAATTCTCTTTCTTTGTGTGACTTTATCCATACATCAGGGTATGGACTATCTTGCCACGAAGCGATACATCCACAGAGACCTGGCCACGAGGAACATTCTGGTGGAGAGTGAGATGAGGGTGAAGATCGGTGATTTTGGCCTGACGAAGGTACTGCCACAGGACAAAGAGTACTACACTGTCAAAGAGCCTGGGGAAAGCCCGATCTTTTGGTGAGGAACACACACTGCATGTTTGTTAGAGGTTCAAAAAGTATTGTCCTACTTTTGTGGGGTGACATTTACGAGGATCAAGAATGATTCTTTTTGACTGGCTTTTCCTCCGCTGGTGTCGACCCTTTGTGACTAACTGTTAAACATGAGTGTTAAAGATAAGATCATTTGTTTTACTCATGAAAGGTGGGAAAATTAGACTTCATCAAGACCAAGTGTGTGTATATATAATGTGCTGTGGTATTTTCCAGGTATGCTCCAGAGTCGCTGACAGAGAGCAAGTTCTCTGTGGGATCAGACGTTTGGAGTTTTGGTGTCGTCCTCTATGAACTCTTCACTTACAGCGACAAGAACTGCAGCCCACCTGCGGTACTGCGCTTCTTTCTTTTTACTTCTCACTGTAGTTTTTGAGTTTGACAATTTAACTTTTCTGTTTCTTATTCCACCCTTAAATGCTTTGTCACCTTATTTGGGCTGTAAAATAACAGTCAGTGTAATTACTTAAAAGTGTTGTTAGAGAAATTAGTTGATTGAGCAGAGTGACGTACATTAAAACAGGAAACACTTGTCGATCATTTTTTTTTTTTTTTTTAATTTTGAGAGGTTTTCATGAGTGGTTTTAATGAAAGCCAAACAAAAAACAACTTTTTTTCTGTTCCAGATGTTTATGGACAAGATGGGGAATGAAAAGCAGGGTCAGATGATTGTCTACCATCTGATAGACCTGCTCAAAAATGGATACAGGTTGCCTGCTCCTGATAATTGTCCAAAGGAGGTCAGTAACTCAGCTACAAAACATCTCAGTATTTGTTTTAATGAAAAATTGTCTTGGTTCAAGGTCAGTGCAGACTCACCTGTTTGTAAAGTTTAATACACCAGGGTCTCATTTAATAATTTTATAAGTTTACCAATACAGTTTCATCTGAGTCTCTCTCAAAGTGTTAACATTTGTTTTCTATGCTGCACCATGTCATATCATTAAATGGCAAGAGAAAGTAATTGTTCCTGTTTTTTTTTCCGTGTTCATGTTCGTGCTGTGATGCTTCCTCCAGATTTACAAGACTATGACAGAGTGCTGGAGCAGTGAGCCGAGCCTGCGCCCTACTTTCAAGACATTAATTCACAGTGTGGAGAGTGTGCGAGACAGCAAGGACGGATGAGCGGCATTGATCCCTGAACCTTTGACCTTTAGGTGCTGACTCCCCCGGGGGAGCCGTCCTCACGGATCTTAACAGAACAATGAATGTCTTGGAGATGTCTGGGTTTACTGCAGCCGTACAGTCCCCAATCCAAAGTGTAGTTGATTTTAGTTTTTCTTTTGGTGATCGGCATGTCTGTCAGCCTATTTAAGATTTACCCAAATAAGGATGATGAACAGGCATATTCACTTTCTCAGCAGTTGACCCACTTCTTAAAGGAGCTCTATACGATATTAGAGTATTAATATAGCAGCAAACAACTATTTGCTCTGTAGAGATACAGTGGATTAAGGATCTGCTGAGCAGGGAATCTGAGCTTCTCTGTTCTTTGTTGTGGTAGACAGTCCGACCCCACGTGCATTTTAGTGTGCATGTATTGTAGTCTTTGTGTATTCCACTGGCTAGCTTATCACCGCTGCTCAGCACCGCACCTAATATCAGGACAGCATAGAGGCGAAAGCATAGCGCCCACCCTCCAGTTCCCCTCTGGTTAACCCCATTAGCACTAGTAGCTGCTAGCTGCTAGCTAAGGCACCTTCATGTTGAGAGCTTTGTGCAGACAACCTCTGAATGATAGATCTGCTCTTTATATCCTATAGTGCTCCTTTAATATGGCATTTGCGATTTATCTGATTTATTACTACACTACATCTGACTCAGACAACAAACAGAAGATAAATCAGATGCCTTTAAGAACATTTCATGGTGGGATAAATTATTTTATTTTACTTTTTTGTATATTTTGTTTTACAAATAGAATAAGACGATAGGCATGGACTAGAAAAATGATACATTTCTAAGAATCCGCATTATTATTTCAAGGGACTTCTGTGGAATGTTGAAGCCTTAAAATAAATATTTGTACCAAAAAATGTATGTATGTATTACCAAAACGTAGCATGATGTTAATGCTCAGTCCTTTTATTTTTGTACTTTAATTGTTGTAAAATGAGCAGCAATTTCTTTTGTCAGACCAAAGAGACTGTTCCAAACAGCCATCTTACTGCACACCTGGACCTCAAGGCACCCCTCGTGTGTGGCTGAACATTTATAAAGGACTGGAAGTGAACTGCTGGATAGTTTTAAGCCTGATAAAGGACGGACCATGAATGTAAAGCACCAGCTGCACATCTGCCACAAGGGGACCCATTGGGAAATTTCTACCGGTGTTTTTGAGTTACATTCCTGCAGTTACAGTGGACTTACAGATATTGAGGATGAGTGTGTGCTCTGAGCTGATGAAGCAACAGCAGAAGCGCTCAGATCTTTCCACTTAACAGAGGTCAGACTATGTATCAACTGTTATTCGTTTACATAATTTCATACAACTTGCCAACATTCCAATAAATTAAAGAGATAGCAATAACTGAGCTGGGTGTCATATCATGGACTCATACAGTGCATTTGAATTGATGATGTCGCCCTTGTAATTAGTAATTTGTACATTTTTATAAATACAGTATGAGATTTTCAGTGTTGGAGGCTGCCTGTGGATACTTTATGTACAAATATATTTTCTGAAGACGGAGACAAAAGTCATGAAGGGAGATGCTTTTATTTTCTGCAGCTTGTTACAAGTGACAACTTTATTTAAATATTCTCTGACTTTTGTTCATGTCATAATTTTGCCACCCATTTAAAGTTGTCTAAGAGCTGGTGTATATGTTGAATATGTGTGTGTGTTATGATATGCATTACAGTGTCGGCCACAAGTGGATCAGTTGTCACAAGGGGATTATTTTCCTTTATGTTCCAAATGTTACTCTCTGAAAGTTATTTCCTCTCACCAGTTTCAACCATAGACTGTATAAAAGAAAGGATGTAGCCGCCATGACGTCACCCACTGGTTTGTGGATTCCCATTTTAGAGTGTGTTAGTACTTGAGAAAGAGCTTGGAGTCAAGACCACCTTTTGAAGGTCTTCGTCTCATCTGAGACTCAATGGAATTTTTTCTCATTCTTGTCTTGGTTTCAGAGAAATATGGCTCAGGATTTTATCAATCAATCAATTCAATTTTATTTATAAAGCCCAATATCACAAATACAATTTGCCTCACAGGGCTTTACAACATACGACATCCCTCTGTCCTTTAGACCCTTACAGCGGATAAGGAAAAACTCCCCCAAAAAATAACCCTTTACCGGGGAAAAAAAAATGGTAGAAACCTCAGGAAGAGCAACTGAGGAGGGATCCCTCTTCCAGGACGGACAGACGTGCAATAGAAGTCGTACAGAACAGATCAGCATAATAAATTAACAGTAATCTGTATGACATAATCAGAAAGAGAGCGAGAGAGAGAGAGACAGAGAGAGAGATATGCAGGACATCCTCGGTAATGACAGTAGCTAGACCACAACTGTGAGGTCATCACTAAACTGCATGTGCAACAAAAGAGTTGAGTAAAGGCAAAGTAAATATCAGCTCCTCACTGTCTCTTATCAAGACAGCTCTTGTGGTACCCTTAGACATGGGCTGACACAGTGATGCAGTGGTTAACACTGCTGACTCACAGAAAGAGGGTTCCAGGTTTAACCCTGGGTCTTTGTTTGCATGTTCTCCTCATGTCAGCTTCAGTTTACTGCAGCTTCTCTGGCAGGTTAGGTTAATTGGCGACTTTAAATTGCCCGTAGGTGTGAATGTGAGTGTGAATGGTTGTCTGTCTCGATGTGTTAGCCCTTCAATCATCTGGCACCCTGTCCAGGGTGTACCCTGCCTCACATCCAGTGTCAGCTGGGGTTCCCTGCATCCCTTAATAGGTTGAGCAGATACTGATAATGAATGAATGAATAAAACACACACTTCCACATACACACATATATACAGAACGGCAGTAGAAGAGGTGAATAAGGAGTGTTTATTATGTGAATCTTTCAGTGCTGATGGTGCGCATGTTCCACATTTTATCACAAGTGTGTCATGTGGTGTGGGACTCTCACTGGAGTGGTCTTGGTCTTGACTCAGTCTTGATACACTCTAGTATTGGTATTGGTCATGATCAGTTCAGGTGGTCTTGACTACAAGACTGGTTTTGAAGCTCGAGTTTGCCCTCTTAGATTTTTGGAGCCAGAAGTGGTGGCTATGTTTGGATGAGAAGGTGGAGCTGGGGAGGAGCGAGGGGTGGATCTGAATCATTCGCCAGCCACAAGTGGTCATTCGATGAACTGCAGCTTTTGGCACTTTTGCATTGGCTTCACTTTTCGCTGCATGGTCTCAACTGGTAAGAGGACAGTCAGTCCTTGAAAAGACTTGAAAAGAATCTAATTTGTGGAAGAGCATCTTTCCCTCTTACATTAAAAAAAAAGAAAAAAAATCCAGTGTTGTATTTACAACATTAAGGGAGGGGGAGACACATAATGTCAAACGACGGATGTCCTCACATCGTCAAGTATGAGTCACTGTAAAGAGCGTGTCACCACAAAACATACAGAGTGTCTCGGAAGCTCCCACGCTCTAACCTCTGGGCAGTATCACGCCGGCCTAAATATTTTGGTCACGTCAAATCTGTTGTGAATGAGGGACTGTTCCTGCCGAGTTAGTATAATGTCAGGATAGAAAATGTTGCTGCCTAATGGGTTGTTTTTGTCACCCACACAACCATTATTGTGATATATATACAGTGGTGTTTAAAACCAAATTTGATTATTCTGTGTGTCATTTTTCCTCAGAAGACATTTGGAAAAACAGAAGATGTTTAAATAGATTTAACTGGTGTTTTTTTCCATTTATTTCAATTTTATTTTGGTGCAGTGTGAATGACATAAAGCCTGGTGGTACCTTTAATACATTAATGCGAATATGGATGTAAATACTGAAAGATGGATATGCTGTATATTCCAGGTGTGTATATGCTTTCAATAAAGAAAACATTTTAGTACAGTATGGTCATGAAACTCGTACTTTTTTATCCTCAATGTGGTTCACTTGTCATATAAAGCTTCATCATATTGTACCCACAGTCAAACAGCTTATAAGTTGTGTTTCGTGATAGTGTAACATTTTTACGCAAGGGGGCTGTTTGTATTTAATTCATTTGTTTTATCTACGTCACAAAGGGTTAAAAGAGAAAAGGAAACCTGCTCTTTTGCTGTAGTGTCCTGGGGGCGTTTGACGGAAAATGATCCGACAGACGTAATGCTGTGAACAGAGGCCGGCAATAAGTTCACAGCAGCCTAAATGACACTAATGTGTGATATTGGCGCGTGCGAGTATGAACGTAGTTTCACCAGATAGTCTGCAGGCGACAATATGGACGCTGTTTATTGCTCCCAAATCCTGTTCACACATATACACAAGCGTTGTACACAACATATGACACTGCTCAACATTTCATATTAACAGTATTTAAAATTTATTCTCAACGGTGCTGCAAGGGCGACATACAGGACATGTTTATTTTTTAAAAGAAAATATCAAGTGAGAATAAAGAAAATATAAATGAAAATATTCGGCTGACTCGAGCCTGTTGAACAGCAGGTGTGAACTTGCTCTCCTCCTACTTCTTTAAACACTGTTCATTACTGCCCATCACAACATCTTCATGTCACAAATCCTTTTCCCCCTGCCTCAGCACAAGCGTCCAATATCATTCTTAGTGCAGCCCTGGTTACAGCACTTCCCCGCCACACCCAGGGAAAAGTTTCTCTTCATCTTGCTCGGTACGGGCCAGTCGGCTGCAGCTTGCTCGCCTGAAACTGTGGACAGCTGAGGCTTCTTCAGCGAGGCAAAGTCACTCAGCGACGGCTGCTGCCCGTCTCCTCGAGCCCTGAAAAGAGCCAGGAGGTCTGCGAGGGAGTAAGAGGAGCTGGGATGGAGCTGAGAGGGGTTATCTGCTGTGAGCTCTGCGCTGGATTGCCAGGTGTGCTGGATGTCTTCCGCTGTAACGTCACTGAGGGAACCCCACTGGAAGGATTCTGGGGAAAGAAAGGAGTCAAATGCACCTTTAGTCATGGCAAAAAAATAATTTGTCCGATTAACAATGAACATGAGCTGACTGTGGTGCTGAAATATGAGGCTCTGTCAGTCAACTAAAATGTGGGGGGAGCTGTTTATTAAAACCCTGTGGCAGCCTAACCTGTTGATGTGTAATAAGTCACCAGCTACAGTAATGTGCTCAGTGGAAATTAAAGTAGGAATGAAGGAAACAATTACAGCTCCTTTCCTGTGCATCCTCTCGTCCCTTCATCATCCTTAACCTTAATGAGAAATACATTTTTACACTATATCTTGGACATGTTTCTACACAGTCTTTATATTTTGAAACATGTATAACACAGCATTTTGTCCAATCACACAAATGAAGCAATGAATGAAAGTACAGCAGTAATGTTGACTCACCTAAGCCCCCCTCCGTGGATCGTTTCCACCGGGAGCCACCACAGGTGAAAATGACTGCTCTGATGAACTCTCTGCCGCACAGTTTCACCCCGTAGTCCCTTGGTATGATCAGCCTGCTCATCACGTCTGCCTTCACACAGTTGCATATGCCACCGACGCACACCACAGCCACTGCGAGAGACAATCTCCACAGCATTTTTCACTTGAAAGTGACGGAACGAGCTGCTCTGTGCTGCACAGGAGGGTCAAGCTGGGCTCCACCTCAGATCTGATCGCTTAAAATCCTGATAGTTTCCCTCTTGTTGACTTTTCTTTCCGTTATGTTGTAGAAGATGCTCGTATTTTTCTGTCTTGTGTTGCAGAGCAGACTTTGGTTTCCTCTTTTTGTTCCCCTCTGTAGCCACTGGTTCACTCATCAACCTTTGTGTTTAACCCCAACCCCCTCCCTCCCTCCCTCTTACACACACACACGTCATTTAGATTGATGACAATGACGTACTTAGAGTTATTTCTTTATGGTAACAATATTAGGGGCATATTTTCATGTGAAGTGTGAGTGTGCACATTACTCATACACTAGTTGCTGAGATGATTTTGAGACAAACAATATAAAGGCATGTGTGACGTCTTGTACACTTCAAAGGAAAGAGATTAGGCTTTGTCCGTCTGTATAGAAAAGGTGGCTTTTTATAGAAGTTATCGGCTTTGGAGCTTTGCATCAAACTAGCATCATTTCACAAAATGTGATCGGAGAAGACGAAGACTTGGCAATATTCCTTTTTATTTATTTATTCAAATATAGTTTCCATGATGTCAAACATGAGTTAAAATTATGGTAAATACACATTGCATAAATATCAGCACCTTGTAATATTTTACATCCACTGAACACAAATGTGGTGATAAAAATAAAACTTACAGGTGCACCAATGCTAACTAAACCTTTGTTATAAAGCTCCTTAGCACTCAAATTCAATCTTAAACTGATCAAAAAGTTTAATAATACAGTTTGAAGTCATAACAATCTTCTGCTGTCAGGACAAATGACTTTACAATTAAAATTTGATAATAAACTTTTGATCACTGATTATTGCTTTGACAGCGAGTGAACCTGCTTGGCAGGGCGTATCAGATAACTAATGTAAAACCCAAAAGCTAAGCATCAAATTAGGGAAAACACAGAGCTTATGAGCCAAACTACAGCTGCAAAATGTGAATACTGCATTTGCACGTGTCAGCTTGCAAGAAAATATACACCAATGAGATTTCCTTGTTGTTTTGTGTCTGCCCAATGTGCAATAGCCAACTGTTGGCTGAAACATCAGCCATATGTCCGCCATGACCTCAGACTCTTTGAGAGTTATGTGAGGCTTCGTTCTGCCCTCTAGTGGTCAAAAATCACTTAATGCTGTTTTTAATATGAACATGATTAAAAAAAAATAAACACAACTTGTTTAGATGTACGCTGTGTCCCAGTTTCATGCTATATACTGACGCTAAGCTGCATTTTAGTATGTGGTGTAAGCAAATAACAAAATAAAGTCAAACCAGACAGCATGCATACTAGACATGGTTGCTTGTTGAGCATCCAAAGAATGCACACAATTCTCCCACAATGAAACTTGCAAAGGCGGCAAAGCTGCGTTAGCTGGTTAAAATAAATTGTGGGTGGTGGTAAGCAAAATATAAATTTTTTTAATGCTGGCTGAGGGACATTATGTCCTGTCTAAACCTTAAAAAGCTCCGCTACTTACACCTCTTCATAACTGGACACCATGCAAACAAGTGGACGTCAGATTATTTAGGTTTTTCCCAGGAAAGAAGTCCTAGTTTCGCAAAGCTTTGTGCAACGGCAAACCATTTTTAGTGCAACAGTAAGCCATTCCTGAGGCTTGATCAGGGCTGGATAGGGCCCCTGAATGTTGTTGTTACACGTAGTATATCTGAACATTTTCACTCGCTTGCTGCATGTTAAAAAGAGGTCTTAATTTGCGACTCAAACACCATCCTCCAAAATGTGAGGGGACCTTTTCTGACGAAAGAATTATTAACTAAATGTCTTTTTGTCTTTCTGTTGATGTCTGTCAGTAAAAAAAACTCTATAGTTTATCAGTTTTAAATCCCCTTTGTCTCATTAATTAATTTAATCTTCTTTTTTTAAAATAAAACCCAACTTCCAGCCCATTCTAGTGCAAGTCCAAGACAAAATACTCTTTAAGATATACATTTTGGCTTGTAAATGGGGCTAGTGAGAGTGACAGACAGAAATCAAGCATGCACATTGTTAAATTGACATATCTGTTGTGCTCTCTATAAATTTTCTGTGTGTATTTTGTTCACGTGTTTAAACACTAATATGACACATTGTGATGTCTCTTTGTGAGGTTTGATTTGGCAGTAGCTTTCCAAAGTTGTGGATACATACTATATCATTCTCTGGTGGCATAATTTGGTATAGTATGTTCATAAATCTATATGGTAACTGGTAAAATTAGTTTTATATTAGTATGTAGTACCTACTGTTTTGAATTGGTATGAAGTCTGGATTTGGGACGCAGCTGCAGTCTTTATTTCATGATATACCACAGTACTGAAGGTGTATTCCTGACTAACTCAAGTATTTTGTTTAGTTTAAGTTTATGTATTTGGCTGCTGATGCACCTCTAATGACAATACTCACAAAAATAACAACATCATAACATCATATCGAGACTAATTTGACTCACGGTCCATGATATAGAATTAGTGCAAACCATAGACGCAATAATGTCAAAAAGGCAGTTGGTATATGACAAATAGGCAAAAGCAGAATAGGTGAATGCATTGACTGGACGGTTATGATTTTGTCTCAAATAACCAACACGTCATTTCTCCAGGAAGGAGGCGAGGCTGCTTCGAGCACGGCGGGCTTTCTCTATGCTTTCGAAAGTCGGTGTCCCGTGAGGTAAGTCCAGACGGTCGTGTTCGGATGTCATGATAGTCTCAGCCTCACCTGAGGGTGTAATGGGAAAAAATACAGTGTGTTGTACTGTGACAAATAGATGTCTGTGAAACCAATTATTTTTGTCCCACACATGCAGTAGCTGTGTTATGTTCTCTTTTTAAAAAAATCCACCTAATTTATTATGGAGTCACCTTCTGACTTTAAAGGTGAGAACTGACGGCAGAAAACAAACAGAGAATTGGAGGTGAGGTTCAATATAATTAAAGTATACCTGTCATAGCTTTACTTATGTGTATGTTGTATAGAAATAGAGTGCATTTACATGGATATGTATAACCCCGTCTATGATCAGGTTTTTGGAGTATCCCTTTAATGTGTTTGAGCATGAAAACACCATATCCCATTTTCAGAAACCAGGATAAGACCTTATCCCACTTATGAGGAACCCCAATATGCTACCTCGAGTACTTGAAAAGAAACCAGGATACTGGTGCATGTATACACGTTATCACTGTCATTGCGGGCTGCTGACTACCTGCGCAGCATGGCTTTAGCCAAGTGACATAACGGTAATAAAAACAATGGTAATGAAACGGTAATGAAAGAGGCTGCGTATCTTCATCCACTGTTCCTAAGCAAATGGACTGCAGTTATTTGTAAGCATGTTACTTGTATACACCGTAAGGACAGAAACACAGAGCTTGGCAAAGACAAAGCACCTGCTAATTGGCTGTTGAAACAGGTGGTGATGTGCTTTACGCTATAAAACCAGCCGTAGCCAACTTGACCAGCTGAGCTGCAGGTGACACCATCAGCCGGCTTGAGTTGAGCTCAGACAGTTCGTTCACAGCGCTTCTCTGCAACATTCTAAAAAGGTTTCGTCACGTTGCAAATCTTTGGTCTGAACTATTTCTCTGTGGTAATGTAAACACCATATTCTGAATATGATCAGAACTGGGATAAGCCTCATAAACAGGTTATTCATGTCCATGTAAATGCACTCATAAATGAATTTAACATAAACTTTGCTAATGTTAAATTATCTTGAGCATCTGTGTGTGCATTTTCTGTGTGTGGTACAGAGGGGGCTGTAGCTACACTTTACTGTGCAATCCTGTATTGGATTATGACAATAATGAAAATAAAACCTGCAGAATTGTGTTTAAAGCTGCAGTCTTTGAAACATAAGTCCATGTCTGTTAGTCAGGATTTAAAGGACTTAACATTTCAGTGATTTAACTACAAAAACATTATTTTAAATGTATGTGAAAATCAAATCGATAATAGTTGTTTATTTCTGGCCAGCACAAGAGCTTTGCTCATGTGTAGTAATGATGATAACGAGTCCTACCTCTCATGCGATAAATAAGTGTTCCATAGGCGCTGTCCATCTGGTAGGTCAAGATGAAGCCGAGAGGGACGATGGGAGCCAATAGGGCCGGTTTCTTTCTTTTAATGGCACTGAAGAACAGTATAGAGACAAAGAAATGAACATCTTAGTATTTTTCATTATGATAATGTGATAAAAATGTGAATAAAAGCACTCGGGTAAGGCATACTTCTATTCTAGGCTACAAAATTATATGTGATTTGTCATCAATTTGCACGAAATACACCCAGTATTACAGGAAGCCATGATGTTGCCTTTCTGGAAGCTAATTCATGTGAATGTAAAACAATAAACTGTAAAAAATGTCAAGTGAATCAGACTCATGACCACCGCATTATAGCCATTTCAATGTGTCATGATGCTGTAGCGCCAACTAAAGATGGCTTGTAATTTTTAGTAGGACTGCAATTGCTACACAATTAAACTTGATGTGATTACTGTATTCAAACACATACAACACCTCATACATGGAGCTGCACCAGTAAGGCTACTAGACTGTGATTAATGTAATACTGACGTTGTGGCGACTCACAGTTGTCATATGCAAGCTGATACAGGTTGTTCTCTCACTGTGCGTTATTACTGGTGTTTGTAAGTGTGTGTTAGAAACATGAGATCATTGCAAAGTGAATCTGAAAGGGACATTTCCCCCCAAAATCAGAAATACATCTTTTTCCTCTTACCTGTAGAGCGATTTCTCAGTGTGGATTGTTTTGGTGTGAGTTGTCGAATGTTGCAGATATTGGCTACAGGTATTTTTGATTTGGCTTGACCTGTCCCTTTAATTTTAAATAAAATCCCCCCCGAGCTGACCTCTTGGAGCAGTTGTTTACAATACTCACCCTACAGTAAGTCCAAATGTAGCCACGGCACAGAAAGTCCCAAAGTATTTGAGAAACTCTCTGGACCAGGCAACCTGCATGGCCATCTGTCTCTCTCTCATCTGGTTCTGCATCAGGATCTGACGCTCCATCTGTGCACACAAACACACACACAAGAGACAGGACATAGGACATCAGAACAGACCTTTAAAATCAAACATGGAATTTGCCTATAAAATAATATAAAATATGAAATGAAAATATCAGTACCGCAAATCCCGAAAAAAGGTCCGATGTAATTTAGAAACAGCATCTTCAGTACACAGTTTCACCACCAGAGGGGACTGACAAGTTGATTTTCCAAATGTAAAATGTCTCACTTAGTACATAATCTGGTCCCAATTAGCAGAGAGAGCCAAATTTAGCGGATGTCATGTTTGTTTGAATATTAATGTATAAACCTGGACATCAAAGCTGTGTGGCCGACAGACAGGCAGTCAGAGAGACAAAGACAGGGTCAAAGGAGCGAGAGACAGTCAGTCCAGTCTCATTGTGTCCATGCTGATGAACTTCAGTCAGATGAATCTTTTTGTCTGCTCCTTCCTGTTTAATTCTCACTCAAAATGACATGCACACACATACATGTTTCGTGCATGACGACTGCTACTTAGCTGAGTGACATTCTCACATAAAAAGCCTTTATTCTTAAAAAAAGTGAACGTGTCAAAGATGAGCTTTTATTTCCACTTCAAGAAAGTGACACAAGTCACCGAACACGCAAAGGTACAAAAAAATAAATAAATTGAGTCATTGACACAAGTAGATGATACATAATATAATAATAATACATATATACATAATTGCTGCACATTTCATATTGTTTATATACTGTATGTTAGCCTCTTCATTACACACTGCTCATACTGTCAGTACTGTTCAGACTGCTTATATTGTATATGTCTAGTGTAGGGCTGCACAATATATCTTTTTTCTTTTTCTTTTAAATCGTCATCATATCAACTCCCACAATAAACACGTCGCAAAAGACTGCAATATTGCATTTAGGGATTTTCTGAATTATTTGAAAGAATATCAGTAGAAAACTTAAATTTTTTTATTGGTGCCTTTTCTGTTCAATGATTAATTTGGTAATAAAGAGCACGGAAATAGTTTCCTTTCCTTTCTTTTTTAATTTTATTAGCAATTTGTTGATCTTAGTAGTATACAGAAAACAACAAAACGGCAGAACTGAGTGCACTTTAACCTTTATTTATCACAAGTAGTATCGTTAACACAATATTCAACATTATTGCATATTTTCCTCATATCATACAGCCCTAATCTAGCATAATCAAATCTTCCTCTTACTAGTAATTATAATAATTAAAAATAAGAGGAAGATATGACTATTACTATTTAATATTTATATCACTACTTGACGTAACTCGTCACACTGCTTTTTGCTCTTCTGGTTAGATGCTTGACTGCACTTTTATTGACGTAGTGCCTGTACTCTGTGCAATGACAATAAATTTAAACTTAATTTAATTAAAAAAAATATGGCCTATAAAAAAGAGATTAGTAGAGACAACAATATCTATATCTGAGGCCTGCATATAAAAACATTTCTCAAACACAATGACTGATTAAATGAATTTGAAAATAGTTGCAAGTAAATAACTTTACACTGAAAATAACTGTTGAGAGTATGTTGAGTTATATGACAAAACACTACTAAACATGCACTTCATACATGTTGCATACCCACATCAATGGTCAGTGTTACAGTACACTTACTGTAAAGCTTTAAGAACTCTTCAAGAATTAGAATTTGAGCTGCTGTTGATATTTGAGCCACTCACAACGTTTCAAGAAACTGTAAAACCTCTACACGTAGGTGACAGAGGAGAACGAGCTATTTTAAACTGGGATATAAGGTGAAGGAGCCTCTGAATGAACAAATCAGACTTGATTTGATAATGCTTTATGAGGGAGTTGGCTTCTTATAGACCAACTCCCAGCATTAAGTGTGCTTAACTTGTCGAGCAGGATAATGAGGGAAAGACCCATCAGTCATCACTCCCTCAGGGCCTGACAGTAAGCATGAGGAACTGTTTCCTGTTATTAGCTTTTCATTGATGGAAATCTGCCAATCATTTAAATGACTAATATATTTCACATTTTTACAATAAAAAGTGGATTTACATATTCTGTATAGTAACTTTTTTGGTTCATATCAAAGCTTTTCCCTGAAAGTTTGCAACATTCAGAAGTCAAGTGTAGATTTTACAGAATAAGTAGATTATATTCTGCTGCCTCTACTGCTCTTTGCCAGCTCAACTTCACTGGGCAACTTAAATAAAAGAAACTGTAATAGCAGCAATCAAATCCTTTGTCAGTTAATACATAACAGAACTTGTTTTCTTCTTGCTGTGACCATGTAAAGGAAGTCAAGTGGGGTGACTGGCGTCTAATTAATGCCGGTAGCAGAGGGAAAGCTAAGTTGTAAAATTAAGAAAAACAGCTAAGGAGGTTTAAGATGCAATCATCGGGCTGAGACGTCACTGGCAGGTAAGACTACAGTTAAAGACACTTCCGCCGAGAGCAATCAACTCTTAAAATCTAATTTTGCTTGTAAGCATGCTGTTAGACTGATTGTGGAGAGTTATTCAAAATTTCAGAGGCTAATTTTAGTCAAACACCACTAATGAGCACAAAACATAGAAAATATCTATTTGAAATGATTTTGTTGCATGTGAACACAATTATGTGGGACAAACACCACAACTTCCTGCGAGTCTGCTCGCAAGAGTTGGTGATAAATTAAGTTGGGATCAAGGGGTACTCTGCGGGTCTGAAAACAGAGGCCAAAACGGAAGTTATTTTAACCTGTATTCTTTCTAATGGCCAGCGGGGAGCGTCACCACTCAGTACAAAAAGAGGTCCAATGGTATAGAGCGCTCCAGGAATGAGTCCTAAAACCCAGTAATGAGTTAGCATTTAAACACTCCCGGTTCCCTCGTCTCGAAGACAGTGTTTTTTTGAATGGGTTTTTGGTTAAATGCTTGAAATAAGTTCTGTGGTTAACACAAGCTTACGAGACTTTATTTTGTGACATAAAATGCGTCACTAAACACCCCACTCATGAATTTTCAAGCTTGTGAACAGTTTCTACATGAGACGACAGGACGTCATTGTGCCAAACATGGCTTTACAGCCTTGTTGTGGTGGCAACATTACATTCATGCGACCATGGTGTACTTCCTTTATAGCCTAATGCCAGCTTCTTACTTCTGGTGTATTTAGGCTTCAGTAAACATAAAAGTGGTGTTCATTTGAGAAGATTATCTTGCTTAATGAAACACGTTTGTACTTTTAATGTTTGTCACAGAGCTTGTTTTCTACAACAATCGAAAATATAATGGAAAAATCCCATAGGTTTTTTGACGAGGGAACCAGGGCAACACTAACTTCAGTGTCAGCCTACAATTATTCAACAAAATAATTTTTATATTAAACAATAAATAATAAGCAGTTAACTAGTTAGTTTCAGCCCAATATCATTTATATAGTGTACACATTTAAGGTGAAACCATTACAGGAAAACCATCCATAGATATCACTCAGTCATAAGCTGGGAACAAGAGTGTGAACTTTCGTGTTGACGTGAGACGTTTCTATGTACATTTTGCCAATTTGTTCATCGTGAAACTTGGAAAAAACATTGTAATTCATTAATGTAATAAAGCTGACTACAACTGCTACCCTCTCTCGTAAAGAGGAGGCCACAAACTTTTTAAAGCCACGGGGGTGGGTGTGTCATATTCAAAAGAAAGACTCTGGGTGGAGTCTGTAATGGAAATCACAGAAACGTCTCCCTGTGATAAAGTTTCAATAGAAACCAAATGCAGCAATTGTTGTTGATGAGTCAAGAGTTATTACAAATCAATTAGACCCCTATCCAAGAACAGCAGAGGGAAATAACCCATAATTATATTCCTCAGGAGCGAGAAATGTGTAATCAAAAGTTTCTAGGGACATGGGGACATCACCTCTCATGAAGTCATCCCTTCTCTCATGTGGGTTGTGAAACAGGAAGTAGACCAGAGATACTGGATGTCTGGTATAATATTAACTATCACGAAATCACTTGCTTATATGGTTATTTTAAAGAGAGTGTAGAACATTCCAAATGAGATACAAATTAGATGAAAATGGTCTTGCCACTTGGTTAAATAGCACCCCTCTCACTGGCTAATGAAAGGTCTGCTTGATGATGCATTTAAGTGCACCATACAGACTACAAAAATGACTTCCTTAGTCATAGATAAGCTTGTGAATGGAATGCTATTATCAGGGCTGAAACTAATGATTATTTTCATTCGCGACTGACCGGTCCCTGAAATGTAAATTTTTAAAAAGTAGAGAGAAAAAACACTCATCAAAAAAGTCCAAGGCGACAGCTTCAAATGTCTTGTTTTGCCCAATTTATGAATTGTTCACACACCACTCACACAACAATGGCAGCCTTTGACACTTTTGGCTACCTCCTGAGCAACAGCTACCCCCAGAAGCTTACCACAGAATGCTTGGTCATTTTTTCCAATATTTTTTTGCTGTAAAAAAAATAAAAAAAAAATCTAAAAAAAAAATCGCTGAAACGATTAATTGGTTATAAAAATAGCTGGCTGATTTTCTAGTAGGTATGGGCAGTATAAAGGTATGACTTTGAACACTGCCAAAAATACAGTTGCCCCTCTTTCTATTAAACTTATAAGGAGATGCTGTATTAAGGCGATGTATTGTAGTACATTAAACGCACCACCAGAGGTCAGTCTCTACTGGTGCAACAGCCAGCTGAGCTGAGAGAGATGGCGTCTGCAAGTGTTGGGGATAACAGTACAGGACTAGCAAAACAGAAAAATACTTCTGTCCCTGTTTGGGAGTATTGCCACACATAACTTTATTGTGTGTGTTGGTATTTGTCATGCCAACAAGTATCATCAGTTCTTCCAACAGGGAGAGTGCTTATTTCCTATCTATCTATTATTCTAAGAGCCATACGTATTTAACCCCAGCAGGGCTTTTCTCAGTTGGCTAATTGGAAACACAGCATTATAGTTTTTTTTTTATAGTTTATTTGTTTCACAAAAATAACATCAGACACTGTATGGCCCAGTGAAATGTCAGGTGGGTATGAAGGTAAGAAAAAACATACCTCCCTTTCCCAATCTAGTGATCATTAAACCCACTATTTGCTTCAGCTGTAGCTTCTGGTTACATTGGTTGAAAATGCAACCAGAATAATCCGGCAAATTTAAATTAACTAGGAACTATCAGATAAAAGAATAAGTAAACAAGATTACAAATCCAAGTGGCCGCTTTCCGCGCGTGACAGGGTACTTTTTTGTGACAGACATATTTCTTTTGCTACTGGACAAGTATTGAGGGTCACTATTCTAAACATGTCATCTACGTAAAAAGTACTTAAGGGACTTTGTATTTCTCAAGTGCCAACATGTCAGTGAACCGTGTGAGTTGTAATGGAGCAAAATTACCTTCCGTTACCATTGTGAAATGTTGCTGTCGTCCTCGGTTTTATATGAGGAAAAGAGTGCTAGCTGCAAGGCTAATTTATACAATGTAAAATGCCATAGGCTTGTGCTAATAACATTAGCATGTTGAATTTGTGGGTAAAATGTGTCCAGATAAAGACAACTGTTTGTCTGTGATTGATACAGTATAGTATCGCAATATTTTTGTGTGGCAATATCGTATCATCACACTGTGCCAAGTATTATAATCAATTGCTTTTTAGTCCACTAGATACATTTTCCTGCCGCAAAAATGGCTGTGGTGAGATGAACAGACTGAAAACTTTACCTTATCAGTTAAAACAGATGTTGACAATTTTTTTCCGTTGGGAACATAATAACAGTTGAAAAAAGGTAATAAATCGCAATGTATTTTATTGCAATACTTGGCATATCACAACATATTGCAATAACTGCAATAATATAATATGACTTAAGTATCTTGATAATATTGCATTGTGGATCCTCTGGTGATTCCCACCCTCTATGAGTTACTAACCAAAATGACAAACACCACAGTGTTACCTTTACCTACATCACACAGGGATGACTGTTAATTTGAGAGCAAGCTTGGACAAGCAGCAGAGGAGACAGTGACTGGAAACAGCAGTGGAGGAAAAGTGAAAGAAAGAAATGAGCCAAGATGAACTCACTCTGAAGGTGATGAGGTGAAAGCAATGCTGAAACGTAAGCGGGAAATTCACTGACATTTTCTAAAGGCTACAAGCGTACGCAGAGTGGGACAATACCTGGAAAGGACAATACCTGGAAAAATGATCATCACGGTCTATATACTGGAAGATGTAACAGAAAACGAGAGAAAGCGGGAGAAACCCACATCATATACACACATACACAGACACACATAAACACAGTATGGCTATTGGCAATCATACCATTAACTAACTTGTAATTGCTTTGAATTATCAAAAAATACTAAAATTGTAACAGGTTGTCCTGCAGTGGACAATTTAAGAGTTTTATTGGTGTTTTTTGTTTACATTTTAGTCAGAGTATCACATAATTGGGTTAGTGTTGCTTCTTCCATCTCCGCATATCGCTAATATTCATTACTTACAGCCTTTAATGTTTCTTGCTCTACTAATGATCAGGCTTGAACTAAGATAAAACTTCTGTTTTAGCCACTATACAATGGCTTCCAGTTCCTATTACTACTGATTTTATGAGTATGAATTAGCTACAAGGCACATCATGGCAGATCCACAATGCTGACTATGTAAAGTGTCCCGGGGTACCCTCTATCATTTGACCTGAAGCTTTTGGCTGTCCTCCTTAAGGACTTATTTGCAGTGATGGATTACATCCAAAAGTTGCGAAACTTCACCAGTTTAATGGTCCGGTGTGTAGGATTTATAGGCACCTCTTGGCAGAAATTGTATATAATATTCCTAACTATCTTTCTTTAGTTTATACTCTTCTTAGCTTTTTAATTCGCGAAGCTTTTACAGCACTTACAGTAAAAATAACTCTGCTGTCTGTCTCTGCTGCGCTGCACTGAGGGCTTTTTATTCATTGGATTAAAATGAACTATATCGTGATATGTATCATTATCGGGATATGAAATGACCTATATCGTGATATGATATTTTGGTCATATCGCCCAGCCCTACACACTAGACCTTTTTTTGTATTTATTTATAACATTGTGTACACTTTTTAAAATTGTTTTACCTACATCTGATCAGCCTTAACCACCCTGTGTTCTTCTGTACTATTTCATGGCAAGTATTTTCTGTTTAATGGTCTACTTTTTTTATTTATCTATTTTTTTTTTGTTAAGGACTAAACAAGCAACATTTACATCATTATTGGTGTTTGCATTATCTTTTTAGGTGAGGATTGCAGTGGTAATAAAAAAAAACCCAGTGAAATAAAACAAGTCAAAAACCTTGTGGGGAGGTCTTACCTCTCCCCTTTCTTTCTCACATTCAGACCCACTCAAGTTCAGTGACAGTGAAGGAAAAGCAAGCACAACCCTATTATTAGCAGCCAAGACCCCTCCTAAACAGAATATGAACAAAAACGTCATTGACGTCATTCCACAGCTGCCATTTATCCTTAGGACGTGCATCACACAAATACACCCTCACAAACGTAATGTTTGAGATGGACACTGTGGTTCACGCACAAAGCCAGCGTGGAAAAGGATCAATTAGATTTCATGATGTGACTTGAAAACAATGGCAGGCAATCATCTGTGACACCTTAATGCATGGGGAGGCAACAGCGTTGCTTCACAGATATTCCGAAATTGCCAGGGTCAATGCTACTCATTAAATGTGGTGATGTAAAAAATGCAATTTTACTACTGAAGATGAAAGAAAGATTATTTCCTGTTACAGACAGCATCATATTTGACCATTAGCGACCCTGAAGACTCTTTTTTTGACATGCGAGTATGTTTTGTTCGGCCAAGATCGGACAGGTTAAATGTTTTAATTAAAAATTAAAATATACTGTCACATACGTTTTTAATTGATTTCAAGCAGACAGACAGATGATGGTAAAATTATAAATGTTTTATTAATTGTAGTCAAAAGTGATTCTGAGTATGAATCATAACTGTGAAACTATCTATATTCAGTTAAGTCAGTTAAACAATGTAGATCCACTAGAGCAATTCTTATGTGTGCACATAATATTTACCCGTGAGTCATTGTTAGGACCCAAATGAGGGCGCTCTGAAACTCAATTGCCAAACCTTTGCCATCATTGAATAATATTTGTCATCTGGGAGAGCAGGAGAAAATTACGGAGCAAAACACACAACAAACCTTTTGGGTGTAAGTTGGATAATGTCATTGGTGTTATGATAGTCACACATCCCACCTGCTGCTCAGCAGCTTACAGGCATAAATGAATCACAAAAAATTGGCCCCAAAAAGGAGAAAAAAAAAACCCAATCCTTTGTTTAATGGAAATAATGAGTGTAATAAAACCTGTGGTCTCTAAATGGAAATGCTGCGATTAGAAAAAAGGCTTGCATCCCTGGTTTTGACACTGTGTGATTCAAGAAAGAAAGACAGAACGCCAGGATAAGCACAGGTTTACGTGACGGCCAGATTAATGACCTGAGTCTGTTTTCTAGGAGGAAAAAACCCCCCAGCCAAAACTACACATGGCTGGTAGTGTAGTACTTACATTAAAGTACAGTATCAATTAAATCATAAAGATAGATTTAAGCACAAGGAGCTTTTTAAAACAGGTTCAGTAGATCAAGTTATAGAGCAGGACCCATCCTAAAGTCATACCTCACCAGTGACCATCTGTCTATCATTCAGTCATGCCGTGTTACCTTAAATTTGTGAAAGTTTGTGTGTTTTTTCACATGTCTACACTGATAACAGCGACTAACTGGGGACCACATTTAACAACAGCAAAGCTATATCAAAACATCCATTTACAAACTCTCACAAAACCTGTGTAGTATAGTCCAAGTCTCATTTATCCAGTTGTATGCTCAGTACTTCCCAAACACATGCATTTTTGCTAAAACCTTACTATGTAAAAAAGAAATGAAAGTGAAACTATGCCTTCTTCAAAGCTGAACTACCATCACTAAGTACTGAGTATTCAACTGGATACAAAAGCATTCAAAAGATGAGAAACTTTACCAGTTAAAGGTCTGGTGTGGAGCATTTAGGGGCATCTGTTTGGCAGAAATTGTATGTAATATGTTTTTATTAGTTTATAATCATTGTTCTTCCCTTAGAATGAGCCATTTACACCTATCAGCCAAAACATTAAAACCTCTGACAGGTGAAGTGAATAACTTTGATTATTTTGTGACATGTTCCAGCCACTTAAACACCGTTGCAGACCAAGTACCCCCACTCATGATAACAGTACTCTCCAGTGACAGTGGCCCAGAAAAAAAGCAGCAGGCCACACTACCAGATGTCATGCTGTCTAGACTAGCCCAAAATGGACAACACTGGCTCGAGATAGAAGCATTTGTTTTTTTGTGTCTGTCTTGTCTTTTACTGTTGTTAAAGTGGTGCCCAATCAATCAATAAATCAGTATGTTCTCTGTATTTTGTAAAAGCATGCAAAGTTTTCTTCTCGAATTCAAGGTAACACAACATGTCTAATTGGTAAATTTTGCAGGTGAAGTGTCCTCATTGTGTCAGAAGATACTGTGCTTTAATAATGTGTTGCAAACTCTCATATTCCTAAACAAAATTAGAATTAATCAACTTGCCACACACTGAACACGGACAGTTGTCTGCTTTGCACAGTGGATAATCCAGCCTTGACTGGTGGGCTACAACATACATACATGTCCATTTAGGACATTCAGATATTGGTCAGCTGGCAGATGCTTTGGTGCAAGGCAACATAAAAATGAGATACAGTCCAAGCCACATTAGACCAAGAGCAAACCATTGACCATGACACTTACTTTCATGTTCTACTTGAGACATGTACCACATGGATGCAGGTGCATGACGTGCAAATGACATCTTTTAGAGTGGGTGCACATTCACTCACCTGCAGCCGTGAATTGTGGAGCATGAATTCTTGCTGCTTCTTAAAGTTTGCATCCATGGATCTGGACATAAGAACCCCCATGGTGGCGCTGTTACTGTTGACCTAAAGACACAGTTACTCAAAGTTATGCTGCAGACAAACGTTACCACACTTACAGGCACAAATACGTTAAATATGTATGTATGTATTTGCTTCAACATGTTAAACTGCACTGTAGCTTTCACCGCCAGTTGACAGCTACACTCAGTTACTGTCTCGTGCTTCATTTCACTGCTTCAGCCCAATGCTAACACCGTCTAACGTGCAAATGTTGCTATTGCTAGATGCTAGTAGCTGGTACCGTTAGCAAACGTTAGCTGACATAACGTGTGGTCCTGTGCGTGTTGGGCTCACCTGTGAGTTACTTTGGCTAACTAACGACAGGTGCTAATTTTACTAACTCACACTAACTAGCTCCCCATGCTTCACCTGACAGGTTTAGGTTTTCACCTTGAGTGGTCGCCTGGTTAACTGTAATGAAAGCTTTACATACCTAATATACTTTGACGACGGTTAGCTAAATAATGAAATGATACTCGTCACAACAGCGGGACTGACAGGGTTTTCAAGGACATGACATGAAAACAAAAATGTGTACACCGCCTCAGAAATAACTGACTTCCTGTCTGTCGTACTGTCATCAGTTGGTATAAATAAACAGCGCACTTCCGGTTAGACTTTCAAAAATAAAACGAAGAGCATGTGTCGCATTCTAAATGTTACAAAATAATATTATAGGGGGAAATTTTAATCAAAATGACAGCCTACCACGAATATAAGTATATATATTTATATGTATATTTATAAGAAAAAGACAAATCATGGTGATGTTTCATCAGGGACAAGTTACATTTATGATTCAAAGGCAGTTATTTAAGTCAATTCAGCAACACGTGTCTGCTTTGAATGACTTAAATATTTAATCTGAGAACACTGAGGTTGAGAACACAGTTTACGCATGCTGCTTGCGTTAAAAAAGTATAGTATAATGGTGCTGCTTTCTATGTGCAGTCTGTGGTCCCAGTGTAGTTAAATGATAAATGGCTCCCTCTGCTGGTGTTTTGGGGCTTATCCATGGTCTAATTCAGTAATAAATTATTTTACAGTCAGTGGCTCTTTTTGCATTTGTTCTCACATGTATTTGTCACAAAATCAGGAGGACTTTCTGCAGATTAAATCAGAACCATGCAGATTCAAAGTCTGGATTTCAACGGGCCCCTGGGTCATGTGAAGAGGTCAACAAAAAAAACTTTTTACTAACTTTAGTGATAGATAGTAAGGAGTTATTTTACATTAAATAATGTTTTTAAAATATTTAGTTCAGATAGATAGATAGATAGATAGATAGATAGATAGATAGATAGATTATTTTGCAAAATATATATCTAAGCTGTTACAGACCAAAAAAAAAGTTGAAAACTGTAAGACCTAGTATAGGCTCCACCACCCAGCACATGATAAGTGGATGTAGATGGACTTTGCACAACTGGGGTCCTTCATACGTGTGAAGATACTACAATACTTTTGTGGGGAAAGTTAGCATCCCTGCTTTTAGTTTGTCCTGACATGACTTGTCAAAGTGAAAATATACATGTTGCAGTGATACATATCAAGTCAAGCTATCTTTTGTCATCACAACAGGTTTGGGAATTCCTGGCCAAATGTCACCTTCCTGGGCAAATAACGCCTGATTTTCCATCTCCATAGCTGTTTAAGACAAAAAAACATTTAAAACCGAAAGATTTATATGTAGATACTGCACCCAGCACAGGATAAATGGATATAGATGATGAAAGAATGGATAGACCTTGCACAACTGGGGTACTATACTAAATACTACCATAACTTTGAGGGAAAGTTTGCGTCCCAAGCTGCTTTGTGTTTGTGCTGACGTGACTTTTTAAAATGAAAATATTCATGCTGTAGTGATGCATATCAAGCCAAGCTATCTTTGATCATCAAAGCATTACAACAGCTTTGGGAACTCCTGGCCAAATGTCACCTTCCTGAGCAAATAATCTCTGTAGCTGTTACAGACAAAAAAAAGTTTTAAACCGGAAGACTTTTATGTAAATGCTGACCTGTTATAGGCTCCAGCACCCAGCACAGGATGGGTGGATATAGATAATTAAAGAATGGATGGACCTTGCACAACTGGGGTTATTTAAAAGGTGGATTTGTCAAAGAGAAAATATTCAAGCTGCAGTGATACATATCAAGCCAAGCTATCTTTTGTCATCAACGCATTACAACAGCTTTGGGAACTCCTGGCCAAACTGGACTATCCTGGGCAAATAACGGCTTATTTTCCATCTCCTTAGATTCACAATATACATGAGTCATCCTACGAACACTCCTTCAACAGCACATACAAGCCACAGCACCACAGAATACAGTATTTGTGTTGAAGGCCTTGCATTTTAATTCGCTCTTCCATTTTTAACACCATAATTGACTGAAGAAAAAAAAAGCACATTTACTCAGATTAAGTACGATCTTTAAAGCCAGACTCAAGGCATATTTTTTACTTCCTGGTTACACCCTATCAGTACACCCCCTACGGTACTGCACATAGGCCTTTTGAATGATTTACCACTGCCTTTATCTAATAAGACATTAACCACTGCTGGAGGGCACAGGAAAAAAACAAACCTGTTTACACAAGATCTTTGCCACAAACCTTTCCTTCCGGAGTTTTACCTGCTTTATTTTAGAGTAATCTGAGTAGCACAGACCATTAAAAGTTCAGATTTCCTTCGGGTTTTTTAAAACGGTGGAAATGCCACAAAAATAAACTCCCTAGTCGCACAAACATTGATAACATCAGACTTGAGCCACTATCGAATTGCCATGTTGCAAATTTTGTGTGTGACCATGTACAACACGAGGGAGCTTATAAGTGTTGATGGGAATACCACAGAAAAATTTGATACAGTCATACTGTGCATGGGACAGACAGATATCATTGGATGCCTGTCGCCTCGAGTATGGGAATTCCACCTGGCCCATAATTTGCGATAGAAATGATATGTAAAAGATATGTTGCGTCACAATTTGCCAGCTTTCCCAAATGATGTGTGTTGATGGAGCATCATTTACACTTCAACACCAACTGAAAATTCCAGTTTATTTACGAGACTGTAGTGGCAGCCAAGTGGTAATAGTAGCAGTGTTACTTTGTCAAGGGTGGAAAAAACGGAGTGCATGTACTATGTGTGTGTCTGTGTCCAATTTTGTGGTAACTGCACTTGAGTATCTTCATTTTCTTCAACTTAATACTTAGTCTTTTCCACTACTTTCAAAGTACTTTTTCATCCAGCAGCTATAGTTAATTACAATTCAGCAGAATAAAATTTTATATAGTCTACAGAACATCAGTTTGTAAATACACTGCAGCTGTACAGATTAATCTGCCCAACAGTCTATAGAGTCATTACAACTTCACCTTAACCAGTTTCAACCTTAAAGGGGAACTACAGCCACTTTCAAAATTCATACCTATTATTCAGATGGTCAAAGACAGTGAAAAAATATTAGTTATCATTAACAACTCTCTCCCAAATCCAAAAACCAGAGTGCTAAAACTCAAAATTATGATGTCACAGGGTATGCTCCATAGATGATGAATTAGAGAAGGTGTTACAGATGACACAGAGCAGCCAGGGGAACGATTTGAGTATATGAGTACATATGAGCGAGTCGCCAGTTCAGTCCCCAGCTCCTCCAGTCCACATGTGGAAGCATCCATGGGCAAGATACTGAACCCCAAATTGCTCCTGACAGCTGTTCAATCAGTGTGTGAGCGCATGTGAATGGTAACTGAGTAGCAGGTGGCACCGTGTATGGTAGCCTCGGCCACCAGTGTAAGAGTGTGTGTGAATGGGTGAATATGACATGTGGTGTAAAAGTATTCTGAGTGGTTGGAAGACAAGAAAAGTGCTATACAAGTGCAGTCCATTTACCATTTAAACATACTGGAATTGTTAATTTAGGTGGTGTTCCTCTTTAAAATGGCTCTTACAGTGTTGAGGAGGAACTAGTTACATGTAACAGAGTTATGTAATTAAATCATTGCATTTAATAATAAAGACCAGATGAGATATGTAATCCCTCCAGTGTGTTCTGCCCTGGGGCCTCCTACTAGTGGGACATGCCTGAAACACCTCCAGTGGGAGGCGCCCAGGAGGCATCCTGATCAGATGAACCACCTCAAATGAGGTCGAAAGCCTCACCTTCTGGCTCAGCTCCATTTTCACCATGACCAACCCAGTTCAAGTCAATTCAGTTCAGTTCAGCTCAGTTGAGTTGAGTTCAGTTCAGTTTAACAGAGCTTCATTTACCCGGAAGGAAATTCTTGCGCCAGAGAATGTTTCAAATTAAGCAACACTATGTACAGTAACAGCAATTTCACGTTCACAACCAGAACAACCAGTGAGTTTCCCAGGTCAGGGTCACTCATTGGGTTCAGTTTTAAAAACAAGAGAGTATTAAACATCTGGCAAAATATACAAATATACACGATATTTTAGAAAAGTGGTAAAAAAAGTAATCAAATGTAATCAGAGTACTTTGATACAGTGATTAAAACAGTTAAATTACTTATACATTTTTTGTTGAAGATTCTCAGTTATCCATGTCATGGTAATCCTGAGTGCTATATCGTAGGCAGTGCGTCCAGTTGCATATGATATAGCACTTGTGATTATTACATTTTTGTAGCAGCTAACTAGTAATCTGTTACTGTTACATTTCAAAAACAATCTTCCCGACACTGAGTAATTATAATCCAGTAACAGAACATGATAGGGGCCATTCTGCTGCACGAAAAGTACTTACTTTTGACACTTTAAGTACATTTTGATTCAAATGCATGTGTCATTTTAAGTAGGCTACTTGTAGCAGCTTTTTGCATATAGCCCGCAGTTTACTTAAGTACAGGATGTAAACACTTCTTCCACAGTTACTGCAAATGACATAAATACATCTCACTGAACTGTAAAACAGCTGAGCCGTGTGAAAGTGGAAACTGTAAAGTCTACAAACACACTGCTGTACAGTACACGTGACGTCACAGGGACCCCCGCGGGGGAACTGATGATCACAGAGACAGAAACAGAAACAGAGAGGAAAAAACACACAGACGCCACCAAACACATGTCACAGACTCTGATCAGTTTGATTCATAAACAACTCTTGAACGTCTCTTATTGTTTATTATTTATTGCCACGTGCAGCAGACACACAAACAAACACCTGTCAATAAAGTTTACAGGTTGAGGGTGGCGCTCCGCAGACGTGAGGCGTTGATGTTAATGTTTTAGGTGTTTATGACTTGTAGTTACTCGATAAGACACCCGGGGCGTCTTAACTTACTGTAACCGCACTCATACTTCCTTGTAACCTTGTTGTGTTCTTAACCCTTTCCTGGGGTATGACGTTGTCATTAGATGAGATAGTTTACCTGTTTCCTCGGTAAGGGGTTGTAAAGTAGCAGGATGCAATGACGTTTACAGTATTTTTTATTTTTTAAAGCAGAGGTAGTATTAACAACATGGGGATAAAAGAAAAATCAGTTCTTCCTCGGTTGTTGGAGTCAAAAGCTGAACCCCTAAATTTGAGGATAAAACATGACTTCGCAGAGGTTTAGGTGAGTGAGATAAATGTTTAGAGAATATTTGTGAAGTAGTGCAAACGTCATCGCTGGAAATGTGTGTGGGGGCGTGTGCTGGGGTGTCCCACATGTGGGAAGGACAGTCATAAACAGTAGAGGAGAGGCAGAGCGCTCAGATCAGAGCTGAAGGAAGAAGGAAACACCACATGAAAATATATCCAGCTGTTGCTTGACCTTCAGGTAAGAAAAGGAGCTATCACTGACTGATAAACAGCAGCATTTGCACAGCCTTTAAACCTGTTTCCTAACCTTTTATTATTATTTTTTTATTGGCTATACTATTCATGTTGGAAGTAGATATTTATTTGTGACCATTTAATTACTTTTTCTTTTGTATCATTTATGTGGTTTTACAAATGTACTTTTTTTAGGCTAAGTGTTTGAATGTGTAGCCTGACAACCGGTACAGTTATCTTAACAATAGTAAACATGCTCACAACAGGCTTTTGGAACAAACTTAAAACTTACTAAATTAAGAATTCCAATATGTTATTTCCATGGCTGAGGAAACTCCAGTCAATATTTGTGAACATAAGCGGCTCTCTGTCAAAGAACCACAAGCTACAGAAGTGAGGTCACAGGGTACAAATTCCAGAGCTGCTCGCCAGACAATGAATGGGAGTCTGATTTTATGCACCACAGAATGTTTGGTTTCTGTTTTTGTACCCAGAAGAGTTTTACTCTATAGTAATGTTCTCAGCTGTGAAACAGAAAATATTCCTGTGTACTCAGAACATTCCCCTGGGTGCCCGCAGTGTCATCTAGAACATGTTTCACCGTTCATTGTCAGTAAAGCAGCTCCAGACTTTGCATTTGATGCAGCACAAGTTGGAGTTTTAGCACTCTGGTTTTGGGATTCAGGAGAGAGTGGTGCCTGTTTACTAATATTTGTTTGGACTGCCTTAGACTATAGAAATAATGTGTATGTTAGAATATGTATGAATTCTGAAAATGGGCAGAATTCCCTCGAAGCACACATTCAAAGGCATAAATGTTCTGCCAAACTGCAGTTCAATCACGTTTTTATGGTTAAAGAATATTTATTAACATGTGAACGAATGAATAAGAATGTGGAAAGTCTTTGGCGATTAGACCCCATAGAGATGGTGAGATTTAAGAAGAGTGATGAATCCATAGTCGAATAGGGAACCCCCCTGGCGTCTAGACGCTGGTGGTGGTAGAGGTGGAGATGAGAGGGAAATGGAGAAGTGCTGATGATCTTTGAGAGCTTGTCCTGGACTCTGGATACGATGAACGGGGTGGAGGAGGGTGCGAAGATTCTGCCTAAAATTATGGCTGACAGCAGCAGAGGAGAGAGCAGATTTAAAATTCTGCAGTGGTACCCCGATTGGCTGAGAGATCGCGGCAAAGTGTGATGGGATAACTCGAGGAGTGAACACCCATAGACGGCTGACTAGAGGGAGTAGTGGAGAGTGGGATGGAGAAAAATGTGAAAGGGTGAGCACGAGAAAGGTCTTCCTGATAGAACTTATGCTGAGCTTCATTTGTCATTTCCATCTCACAGATAATTTGCTTTTAGATCTGTGCGGTATGGTGCAAGTGAATAAAACTTGATTTGTAGGTAGAATGTTGTTCTAAAAGGATTACTAAAAGTGCACCCTCATGTGTTCCACGTGTGTCTGAGTTAATATGTTCTACTGACGCATATTTGCTAACACTGTCAGATGAAATCTGTTTTGAGAAAAATATCTGCTTTGTGAGTGTGTGTGTTGACACAGCTCCAGAGTCAACAGGGACAACCAACAGCATCCATTGTGCTATTTTTGGCTCTTTATCAAGAATAAGCCGAGAGGGAAGTAAAGTGCTTTGCAGAGCTGAGTCATGCTGAAATTAAGTAGGAAATAAAAATGTATATGTCACCTACATGTGATGTTTTGATGTGATGATGTGTGTTTCTCTTGTCTCAGAGTCATGTGTTTTTTTCTGCAGAGTGTTGAAGTAAGCTAGATCGAGCTAGCTGTGGCTGTGGAATTCACATCTGGCCTTCTCTAGTAAAATGACTCATGCTTCTCTGTAACACAAACAAAAAAAACATCTTAACATCAGTGCAACTCCTTTTTGTCTCTTCCTTAGGTGTCAATGGACTGGGCCTTTATTCTAGTTTTGCAGATCATGCTTCAGCCATCCCTCTCAGGTATGTGGTAGAATCTCTCCTTCAGGTGTGTGGTATGAAATGTACAGCAGACACATGTCATGGCTGTGTTAATCCTGACATTACTCTGTGTTATCCCCCTGCAGTGTTGTTCACTGTTGAGGCAGAGCAAACCATGTACAAGTCGAATTTCGGGGGAGCTGTTGTGATGGGCTGCAGGTTTCACCCTAAACTATCAAGTCCTCTTGCTGACCTGAAGGTGAACTGGCACTGGATCAGCAACAGATTGACTCGGGATGTTTACCGGATGGACGACTGGACGGAGAACTTGGCGTCCCGGGATCCGAACTATGTGGGCCGAGTCAGGCTTCTCATCGATGAGCTGCAGGACGGCTGGGCCAAGTTAGAGGTCAGTACTGTCAGTGATGTGCTCAGGTTCACGTAGAATTTGTTAAGGGTTACTTCCTGTCAGATTTCCTATGAAGTGATGTGGTTAACTTACTCATGCTTACCTCACCCCTTTTTTTTGTTAAGATTATTTGCCTATACTGGAGAGGACAGTTTTAAGCATAGAAGAGAAGGGATGACACGCAGCAAGGGCCATTGCTTTCGTACATGGGCGTCTGCTCTACCTACTTAGCTACTGGGCACCCTTGCCAGCTCCTTTTCATGCTATCAGGAATTACCAAGGCTCAAATTCCCCACACACAGGATGGCATAAAAACTGCACTGCTTACCTCAAGAATATCATATTTATCTCCCCATTATTCTCTGTGTTCACAGTATCAGATACTCAGGTATCACTGCCAAATAGAGACAGTAGTGTTTGTCCAAAGCAGAACAATAAACAAAGAGATGTGCTAGAAATAAGTGTTGGAGATAGCAAAAGAGGGACTACGCAACTGAATTTATGATTTTCATTCATGATTTTTAATTTAAACCAGGACACTACTGTCTTCTTTTGTCACTTCACAGATCTCCAAGCTCAGGATAAATGACTCCGGCAACTACCAGTGTTTTGTGCAGACAAAAGAAGGAGCCGATTATAAAACCATAGCTTTGTCTGTTACAGGTAAGAGTCTGCGACAGTGTTATATATTAGGTTTTTAAAAGGGGAAGACTCCAGGGGCTTTGTTCTGAGAAGGATGGGCCGTAACCTGTGGTCATTTCTGGGCAGCCAGCGCAGCAGTCATTGTGAAACTGAAACTAACACCAATATTACTCAATATGTTAAAAAATGCTTTTTGGCTCATATTAAACTTTCCTTTCCTTCCCCTAACCATGCAAGATGTCTTGACCATAATCCTGAGATTCTCATGGATTAGATTCGATAGGACTCATTAGACTTTATTGCATTGCAGACAGAGCACAGGCACTGAGACAACGACATGCAGTTTAGCATTTAATCAGCAGTTAAAACAAGGTACTTATTGCATATCCTTCTTGTCTGATTCTCCTCCAGCACCTTATGAAAATGTGACTAAACACATTCAGAAGGTTGAAGAGAGGGACGAGGTGCTGCTGACCTGCCAATCGGAGGGATACCCACGGTCCCCTGTTACGTGGCAGGATGGACACCGACGGAGCATCACTTCCAATACCACAGACAAATCATTTCCTAACCAGCTTTTTAAAGTCACCAGTCAGATACGCGTCAAATCGTCAGACAAAAACAACTACACGTGTACCTTTACGAATGGTGGCTACTCTGCAACATTTCATATTCCAGGTATGTTTTTATTTCCTGTCCTTCTACTTAAAAAATACTGAACTGGAGAGAAAATGAAAGCAGACACTTTTTTTTTTTTTTTTCTTAAATATGTTGACCATTCACTTGCAACATCTCCCGGTCAAGTCTGGTCAGGGAACTTAATTTAATGTCATGCCCCGTCACTCCCCTGTCATTTCCTGTCAGCTCCCCATGACCTTCTCCCCCTCCGAAAGATTAAGGAATCAAAAGACAAGCAAGCAAACAGTCATCAGTATGATGTGTCCTGCGGTGGAATGTAACCAAGTACATTGACTCATGTATAGTGCTTAAGTAGAATTCTGAGGTACTTTACACTTCTTAAATCCTCTGCTTGTCAGAGGGAAGTGTTTTACTTCTTACTCCACTGCATTTATTTGATAAGTTACTTTGCAGATACAGATTCATACAAAATATAATCATCTGTATGATGCATACAAATAATTGTAACAAGCCAGCTCAAAGGCTGCAACAAACATAGGAAACAAGACGAGTATACAAAAGGGTAATATTTATTTACAACAATAGCGAAAAAGAAACGTCTGTAACCAAAAGAAAAAGCAGGAGAGCCTATGAAGAAGAAGAAGTAGAAGAAAAAGAAGAAGAGGAGCAGGGGCTTATTTTATTCCAAAGTTGCATAATTGCCTAGAGTTGGTTCGTGTTCCCACGGCAGCATTTACAAGAGGACCAGATCAAATCCCTTGTGCGAGAAAGCTGCTCTTGATTGGTCAGGATTTCCATGTGCGAAAAATCCAGGAAGTAAACAAAACGCTGAAGAAGAGTTAACATGCAAAATAAATGTGGCACTTTCTAATATCACAATGGAGGAACAACTACGCAGGTTGATTTTAGCGCTGCTCATCGTGGACTATATTGCTATTATACTATTATTGTTCATTTTAGTCAAACCATACAGTTTGAAAACGAGGCGCGGCTCCAACTAGAAAACAATGTTTTGATGCATTGGATGTGCTGAATGTGCATATTAAGGCAGTACAGGAGGAGGTGCACATTAATAATCCTCCAGGACTGTAACATGCTCATGCTTAACCCAAACAATGTGTCATGTGACTGCAGTTGGTTCGGGTCGAGGTCGGAACACATTCTCACCACAAATGAACTGCACCAGTGTTTGTTTATAACCACATCAAAACCACCTCTTCAAGAAGGTCTGGTTGTTTTGGTTAGCACCCGATTGCGATTGCTGTGTTCACACCTGCCCAAACGAACTGCATTTAGGGGGCAAACGAACTTGAGTTCATTTGAACCAAACCAAACAGGGCAGGTGTGAAAGCACCCTTAGAATGAGCTGTTTATATCTACATATTGAGCCACCATGTTGTTCTGCAGTAGCCTAGAACAGACAAACCAAACACTGGCTCTAGATAGGGCCATTTGTGTTTTTGCATCAGCCACAGTAGTTCTCCTTCATGCCTAGCACACAGGGGAATTTTCAGTTCTGCAAACTCTCTGCTAAATGCCACCAAATCCTGCACACTGGACCTTTAAGTAAATCCTCTTAGTACTTCTTCCATCAGTACTTTGTTTTCCCTCATGGTGCCTACGTTAAACACTTTCCCATGGCTGTAAGAAAACTGAAGCAAATTTGTGCTACTTTAACTTATACACAAGAAAACTCAGCTTGTACTTCTCAGTTTGGTGGTGTTATTATCTGACGACAGGAAATACAATCATTTGTGTATTTATCACCCACCTGCCGTTTCCTGTTATGTTCACTTTTTTTTTTTGAGATATGTGCTGTCAACCCACTTCAAATGTTATAATTACCACAAATGAGAAATACCATCCTTCAAGCTCAGTCTTTCCAAAGTTACAAATTTCACTTGCTTTTCAGTGAAGCTGTAGGTGGTGTGTTTGGGTTTGAGCTTCGATTCACAAGTGTGTAGGAGTTTTGTTACAAGAGATTTTATGTTGTGTGGAAATGTGTGGCTGGGTTGTGTGTTTGATGTAGGCTGCACATGTTTCTGCTTACATGTGTGCAAAGGATTATTTGCTCTTTTGGATGCAGTATGTTGGAACCTGATAAGCTAGAAATATAAGGTTTGTCAGGTTATTTTAAATAAATAAAAACGGCCTGCAAATACAACGACAAAAAGATGAAAAGTAAAAGCAGCTTTGGCTGCATGCACGACTAATAAAAAAAAAGATAACACAAGCATGAGTCACTTTTTAACATCTGCATATTTTAGTTCATGATCAGTAAGGGGAAGTTCACAATGGTTTGTCTTCGGTATATTTGGTTATTTCCATAGTGGTCAACCATTAAAAGTATGGGCAGCACTTTTTTGTCCTGACCCTGTCATTGCTGAATTACAAGTTTTTCTCACTCTTTTCACAGACGAAATATCTGTTGCTGTTCCGCCAGTAAAGACCGACGCTGTGTTCGTCGTACTGAGCATAGTAGTGGTAATGGTCGCCATTATCGTTGCAGTGCTTGTGTACCGACGTCGAAAAGGTAACCAGTCACTCAATTCTTTATGTGAACAGCACAAATTCAGAACATGTAGCTTACAACAAACATGGTCATACACAGAATGCAGGTGTAGACTGGAGACAAACCATACAAATCGGAATACTCTCATGTCCATGCAGAGTGCAAATGGAGCTGGAATTAATTGTTCTTGCACTCATGTATGAAGTATGCACAATACACAGCGACGTGACATTCAAGCTGTAGCCTGAAGGCAGCATGTGCACAGGCATTGTGTGCACTGTGCAGAACAGGCAGCATGTGCACAGGCATTGTGTGCACTGTGCAGAACAGGCAGCATGTGCAGGGTAGGCGGGGTCACTGCAGGACTGGATTTCCCTTTAGGATGTGCCTTGAAAGAATATCTGCAGGAAATGGAATGGGACTTTTATTTGTTTTTAGTCTTGATTATTTCCTCATTGTAAGCATTCACACTGGTTTATTTTTAACTGTTACAGACAATTAAAAAAAAACAACCTTACAAAACACTTCAGTGACTTAGGCCAGAATAGAACTGAACTTTTTTGATGCCCAACCAGAACAGAGTTGTTCAGTTTGACCTCAAACAACTCATTGTCAGACTCATTTGTCAGTATCTAAAGCTATCCTTCCTGTGTCAAAGCCATGGCAACCTAGTGGTGCTTATTGTGTTTTTTGTCAGATGGCCAGAGGAACTTGTGCTCTGTCAGTAAACAACTGTGTCATTTCAACTGAAAGACACTGCAGGCTCTGACACACACATCCATATATGTTGAGTCAACTCGCTGCTGCTGAAAAGAGGAAGTGTTTGAAAAATCACAAAATTTAGACATCAGATCTGTTGCCTTAATGTCTGCCATTTTTCCTCGAGGGAAGTTTACACCACCATGTGATTTGCTATACATGCTTACATGTGACCATGACTTTGCTATTTGGACGAGACATGTTCCAGCCAACAAGTTTGGAAACACCCATGGTGTTAGTATTGGTTTGTGTGGCAGGGGAATTTGCGCAGCTGTTTTGTAAATACGTGGGTGGTTTTTTTTAGTGTAGCACGTTTCTTGTTTGTATAGTCCCCTGAACAAGCAGCTCTATCATTTCAATAGTAGGTTTATTACATGTTTCTCTATATATGATTGTGTGATCATGATAAGATACTTCAGCTACAGGTCTGGAAACCTAAGGGCGGAATTTTTAAACTGGAATCAGGTCGCAATTTCTAAAAAGTTCTTGTTGTTCACCATAAAGAAAACAAAGAATCGCGCACATGATCCATCGCATGTACTAATTCATGTACTTTCAATAGCACATAACATACATGATTGATATTAGACATTTAAAAGACAACATTCAGTGTGACATTAAGAAAACAGTGTCAAACCTCCACCCTATCTATCCATACTTAAATACACACACACACACATGCTGTATCAACACCAAATTAATGGCTATGTTTCTTTCTATAGGTGTCAGCACTCACAGTACGAGGAACTTGGTGTTTGACGGTCGAGGTGGGTCACTTTCACTCCAAACAAAGCTGAACAATTTACTGGCAACACACAACACGTGCATGTGCAAATAATGTAACACCCATTAAAAGAATGCCTTACAGGCTTGTTACCATAATAACCAAAGCCACGGCACAATGGCAGTGACAGGAACAAATACAGTCACAACCATACCAAAGTGTAGAGTAGTGTCTCTCAAACTTTTATTATAATATTCCCCTTTTAAAATATGTTTTCAGTCAAGTACCCCGCAACCAGCGCAAAACAATCAATATCATCTCAGTAAAGAAATGTAAAGGTGATCTCGGTGAGTTTGATCAAGGGGGCTGCGTTCGAGACCAACGAACCACTCAAAGCCAGCTTTTTTTTTAGTGACATCTGTGATCCTTTCCTAACCCATAACCAAGTAGTTTTGTTGCCTAAACCTAACCGCCGACCCCTTCTTGCTTCCAACTGCTTCTGCATCCAGATACAACATAAAAGGCTGGCCACAGCATCATAGTAGTAACACTGGCTTCTGTCCAAGCGGCATAATACAATGAGTAGGGATGAGATCACATTTAGAGAACTACTTTAAGTAGCCTGCACTTCTTGTCTCAACACTAGCTGCAATAATACAGAGGGTGTGCCCGCCCATGCTGGGCATGACTAATGGCTATAGCTAACACATTATATCACGCCTTAGCTTAGCCTTCCTCTATAGATCAGAGGGAATGCAAAATGTATTAGGATGTAACACAAAATTCTGCAAGGGGACACAGAAGTTATTGCAAGGTAATGTAAAAGTAGTGCAAAAGTAGCAGTGACCTTTAGGGACCTCCGTAGATTCCACTTAAAAATCATTTCGCTGCAAACAAGATGATCTTTAGTCAAATTGCTGATGATGCATTTGCATAATATTTCGACACAAGACAAAGACGCCCACAGTTTCTGTCACTCATGAATAAGACTGAGACTATGCATCTAGGGGTGTCCTAAAATGCTGATCATAATTTCCTCCTCAACTGTGATGATTCACTCTCCGATCAACATCAGCCATTCTCCAGTTGCCTGGCTGCTTGACTAGCAGTTACCCATGAAAGTTACTCATGAAATAACAAAATTGGTTGTTATATGAATCATTCGCACGTGTGGCTTAACAGTTGAAATTCTAAAATCCCTGCTAATGGCCCCTGGCGGCTGTGCTGCTCGCGACCAAGTGAACATGTAGTGTGCTTTCACAAGAAGGGCTAATACTAAGATGACTTTTTACAAGTTACAAAAACATAACACATATGTAAATGCATCGAGACCTGTGGTTGAAGTTATTCGTATGAAACGCTTAGCGAAGGTGTTGGAATATGGCTATTTCATGAATTACGATAAGTATTGGCAGCGTGTGAAAGCTGATTATGTTACATGGACTCAACACTCCTTCTCCTAAATACTGAAGTGCAAAGATCCCCTTTTCTGTACAGCTGCACAGCACTAAGTACATCTTAGATTCGTATGTGTACACATCAAATAACTCACTTATTAATGACTATAACACTCTTTTTTGTCAGTTTTCTAATGGCACTCTTCTTTTCCATCAGACCTTCAAAAAAATAAAGACATTGCGGAGGAGACAACTATCTTCAATGTGGGTAAGTGGCTTGAGGACCTATTGTTTACCTGGTTTATGTTTTTAGGTTGATGTATAAAATGGTTTTTCATCGTCACAATTTCCTTAAGCCCAAGATGATGTCTACAGATGTCTTGTTTTTTGCAAGCAGCAGTCCAGAACCCCAAGATATTCAGTGAACTTCCACATAAAATATGAAAAAGCAGCAAATCCTCTCAGTTTGGCTGCTTGAATTGGTGAATGTTTGATATTTTTTGTTTGAAAAAAGACAAAATAGTGGCCAATTAATTCTGTGTCAATCATGAAATCAGTAAATCAGTTCTAAAAATGATTATACAGGATTAATTTGCAGTGGCACTGAGTAAAACTCCTGTGGATGTTTGTGCAAAACTACCTTTAAATGTTCAATACTGAGAATACCACACCCAGTTAAGAGTTAAATGTCAAATGTTTTCCACAAGCCTCTCAGAGAAGACTTATTTAGCGCGACAACTTGTTCCAGGAATCTGTAGATTTCTGTAACAGCATTATACTAAAAATGCCTTGTACTGTGAAATTATAAACCTACGCACTTCACACCAATATTACCGAATAGACACTCTTCTGTGCAAGACTGAAAGAAAGCATCCCCAAGATTTTTCACACCAATTGCTACCTCTTCATGAAATGACGCGGATATGGTCATGATCTGGTCTGTTTTATTGTCTGCAGGCTGCGCGGAGGAAAAAATGGGGGTGTTTCTGAAAGCCCATTATTCCGACTCCTTCAGCACAGAGGCAAAACAGCACTGTGACGCTGTCAGTGTGGAGGAGCTGCACCACAAGTTGCAAAACAAGTGAGTCACAAACATAGATTTTCTATGTCGATTGTTCAGATGCCAGACTTCTGTGATCTTATTTACAGTAACAGCAACAATTTGAGTTTTTTTTAAAATTCCAAATTATTGAGAAAAGTTTTAATTACTCCCATTCTCTTTGATATATGAGCAAGCTAGCCTGTAAACTGTTGGTTAACAAACTTAACTGTCAGTCAGCAAGCTCGCTAGCTTGGTCAATAGCAGGAAAAAAAAAGTACACACTGCTTTTAAAGATGCTCTAAACCATTCCTCTATTGTTGAGCAGTTAATGCTCCAGTGAAACAGGGTTAGACTGCAAAGATGGCTTGATATTGGCCAGTGGCATAAATGTTCAATTCAGAGTTCACCAGAGTTGAACTGGACATTAAAAGTTTGGGCAGATTTACTTCTAGCGATTCCATCCAAACAAACGGATATTGCCTGCTGATGTGACTAGACCTTAAATTGAAAATTTGCCATCTTATATATTGATATACAATCAGTGTTAATGGTAAATGTAGTCAAGCGAAGCATGCTATGTTGACCGAGAAAGTTGAGTTCCCCTGCTTGCTGAGGCAAAATGTTTTTTCCAAGGATGGCCAAGGCATGACTCCCCCTTCTCTCCATCTGATTGGCAACTACGCACTTCCTTTATTGGTTGAATTGGTAAGGTTTAGGCATGAGAAGTGAGAGTGGTTAGGGTTAGGTTAAGAATAAAAGGCACAAGTAGGGTGCGTCATGCCTTCGCCATCCTAGGAAATAGAAATCTTGCCTTGTGGAGCAGTGCCACCAGTGCCTACATATACCAGGATGCATTGCATGGAAGCTTCTGATGCCCATTACTAGCCTATTAGCCTATAGCTATTACTTTGTTGGCCAAAACATAGCATTAGTGGACAGAAATACTCCCTCAGTGGTCATCTGTGCACTTTCAGCATCTTGGTGGTCATTTCTGGTTTATTTTCTGGATCCTGACACACCTCCTGTGTAAGAGAGGAGGTAAACTTTCATGCATTGTAACTCACACACTCATGGTTGGGATCAGCGACAGCATCCAACAAAAAATGCAAATGCTGACAGTGATTGCAGCAGAATGATAATGTTTTCATTGGCACTGGAGGGCAATTTGAGCAAAGACACCACCAGTTGGTGTTTGCTCTCGGCAACTCAGATTCTGGAGAGTTTCCGCTGGCCGTATCCTCTGCACACTGCATTTTAGGATGCTATTTTTGCTGCTGGAAATGTAGCTAGTTTGCAATATAAGCAAAGAGACAAGGAAGTTCTATTTTCTAGCACCATGTAGAGGCGAAATTCAGCCTGTACAGTAGTTCTTCCTTTCCTCCAAATATGTCACTGTCAAGTCAAATGACGATGTTGGATGCAGAAAGAACAACAGATTTGGCAGTCAGTGTTGCACGTACAGAGGAATTTATTGCTTCAGCTCACTGCATTTGCCATCAACACTGATTGGACATCCATATAAAAGGCTAATTTTCCCGTGAGAAATTTCAATGTTGTGTGTGAACATATCCAGTTGACACAGCTGATGTATATGTTTTAATAGTTATATGGGCCTGTGAAGCTTACAGTCCTATCCTGCTTGTTTTTCCAGTAAGGGCCAGCCTCTGAAACTTCAAGCTTTACTCCCAGAACCTGGAGAGACACTCTTCCTTGAGGGGCCCCCAGAAAGCGGGAAGACCACTTGCGCCCACATCCTGGTCTCTTCTTGGACTGAGGGGTCCACACACGCCCTCTCGAACCTCCTCGATCTCAGCACCCTTCAACTCCTCTTTTACGTCGACTGCAGCAAAGTGAAGGGCAGCCTGTATCAGGAAATAACCACTCAGCTTTCTCTCACGGAAAAGATATCAACAGAGGATGAGCTGAGGACTGTGTTAACCAGGTGCAGTGAGGCTCTGCTGCTGTTGGACGGGTACAAAGAAGGGAACCAATATTTCGACGAGTCCTTGAGGAAGTTTCTAATGGAGAAAGGAGAGTGCAGGGTGCTGGTAACGGCCTGCCCAGGACACTGCCCCACACTGAAGGGGGCAGTTGAGACACAACAGGTGCTGCTGCTCCAAACACAAATTGCGAAGTACTGAGGGCACAAACACTTGTGACCGACAAAGACATTCATCACTTGTTACATGTTAAACAAGCATTTTATGATGTTGATATGTTTTTACACGGACTATGTTGTGTGAGTTTGTATAAGCCCAAATATGCTGCAAAGACTGTTGAATTCATATATGTATATGTAATAAATTCTACTTTTGTACTCTTGACATGACAGCCCTGTTACTTTGACTGAAAATACTAAAAGGAATAATTTTCATAAGCCTTTTGTAGAAATGGATGTAGAAACTCCACAGTTCAATCGGTAATCCACCTTAGCTTTGTTTGCTCTTATCTTGAAACTCCTGAAAGGGGTTTCGGCGACATCATCAAACTCTCTGTTTCCAACAGATCTGATAGTTCAAACACTTGATTAACGACTGCAATAGTTTCTGTTTCTGTTCTGTGTCAGTCCATGAGAAAAAGAAAGGTCATTATTAGGGTCATTAGTTAGACTGCAAGCGAAGCAGGAACAGCTTCTATGCTGCTATTAGTAAAAAGGGAAACGAGTGTTCCTGGCAGCACAGCTCAGAGTTGATTCCAGTAACATTTGATAAAAAAAACCTTGACTTTTATTTCCGCCTGTTCTCTTTTCTCTGGTAATCAAATTGTCGTATCTCTCAGAATGTATGAGTAATTCAGACACTTTATTCAGTCAGCATGTTGTGCTGTGGATTCATACACATTTGACCAATTTTTCACCAACGCTTATCCTGTTGCAGTGTCTCTCCTCAGCAACTGCAACACCTTTCAGGTCCATTGAATAACTAGAATGAATGTTGGCATTGTACGTGTCTGCAAACTATGGATACATTTGTAGCAGATATGTGGACACTTCACATTTATTTCCACTTTTTCTTTCAATTTTATGTTGTGACAACACTGTGGTTAATGCGTGGTTAGGTTTAGGCACGAAAGTCACTTGGTTAGAGTTAGGAACTATTGTGTTTTTGGCTTAAAATGTCTGGTTTGGTTGCCACAAACAAAACTGGAAATGCATCGTCCAGACCTGCTTTGCTTGTTTGTTGGTCTCAAACAGTGGTCTTCTGCTGTCTGCGGCATGACTTAAAATAGGTCGCCACCAACACAGTTGGAAATGTGTCGTTAAAAAGTACCTGGTTTCATCGCAACAAACATAAAGGGTAGTTAAAAAGACCCATTTTTCTTTGTTGGTCTCAAACAGTGGTCTGCTGCTGTCTGTGGCTTGACTTAAAATACCCAGGCTGGTCGCCACAAACACAGCTGGAACTGTATCTTAAAAAGTACCTGGTTTGGTGGCAACCAACACGGCTGGAAATGTCCCGAAATGTCATTTAAAATAGCCGCTTCTGTTATTTGTTGGTCTTGAACAGTGGTCTACTGCAGTCTTACCTAAGTGAAATGCCATCCACCATCCCCTCCACCTCTTCTTGATAAATGAAGCTTTGCCTTAGTTCATGCAGGACACAGAAGCCATACGCACACCAATCACAGCCCATTCCCACACAAGGTGGTCCATTTAAATATGGCGTCCCATTGATCCCTGCTGCACCAATGCTGCCACACACCACTGCTGAAGCTTTACCTCCACCACCCCAGCCTCCACTGCAATAACTGTATTTCCATTTGTTGCAATAAATGGTTAAATCTATGACGAGAGTGTTCCTGACTCAAGTAACATTATGATACGTATGAAACGTACAAATGAAACATATCCTTGTTTTGGAGAACTATACAATGCCAACATTTTCTTCTGGTGACTGGATTGTTCAGGTTTAGACCGGAACCTGTACTGAATGCTGGATTGTGTGTGTTTCCACCGTAGTCAGCAGTGATTAGCATGATATTTCCTTTCTCTCACTCTTCAAAATCTTTGTGTGATGTGTAATTTGCCAACTCAAACTGGATTCAGGAAACAACACGCATTCAGTGACCTGTAAAAACCAGCGAGCTGTAGAAGATGTGGGTTTTTATCTTCACACTGTTATTTTTACGTTGCAACATAAAAAGGTGCAGGCAACAGCAACCTTATTTACATTCATGCATTACAGCGACGGGAGAATATTCTAACAGAGGTTGAAAAAAGGAAGGCTTTACTCAGTACAGAGAAATGAGAACAACTGTCAGTAACACAACGTGGGGGGGTTTTTGGATAAGAAAGCAGACTGTAACTGCATTCCTTAAAGCTGCTCTTATCTACATATTTATAAGAGCACTGGGTCAAATGCTGACAGGTTTTGTTTGTAGTGATTAATCCACAGAGAATCATCACCCAATTCTGCAGTTCATCTCATCTTTATCCAGAGCATTTTAGCATCTTTCAGCTCATTGTTTTGCAGCCTGCAATTTGAGTTTCACTGCTCTTAACAGCCTTGTTTCCGGCCTCTGCAGGCAGCTGTGTTGAGTGTAAAAGGCACTGATAAACACATTGTACACTTCCTGCCTGGCACCAGACAGCAGATGGATAACATTGGGTGGCTGTGGCTCAGAGATAGAGCAGGTCATACACAAATCAGAAGATCAGTGGTTTGTACTGAACCCGGAATTGCTCCCGAGTAGCAGGTGGCACCCTGGATGGTAGCCTCGGCCACCAGTGTATGACTATGTGTGTGAATGGGTGAATGTGGTGCTTTAAGTGGTCGGATGGCTATAAAAGCACTATACAAGTGCAGGTCTATTTACCATCCATTACCAGGTCCAAAGTTAGCTGCTAACTGATGAACAAAGTGAAGCATTTAGCAGCTAAAAAGATATATATTTCCTTTAGGAGCTGGTGGAGCCCCAAAACAGAGCTAAAAGGCAACTCAATTGACAGAAAACAGCTGGCATTGAACATTTCTGCAAACAACAGATACATAGTAGTTAGAATTGGGCACAAAACCACTTAGTTATGGTTAGGAAAAGATCATGTTTTGCCATTGCCATATTCCAGACTGAAATGCAGCAATGCCTCAGTACAAAACAACTGCTTTTCATGCCAAAAAGTCACTGATTAAAAATACGTATACAGTGCAGTATTTATCTGCAGGTGTGCTGAAATACATCATGTATTACTAACTAAACTTTTAACTAGGGCTGTGCCTGTACTGTAAAAACAACTAATCATCAGGCATGAAAGAAAAAACACATATAATCACATGATAATGTTTTCGTGCTTTGTTTTCAAAGTGCATGCTTTGCCTCCATCAGCTGTTGCATGCTGGTTATTTATGGGCAACTTCCTCCTACTAATACTTGAGAACTAACGCTGCAGGAGCTGCATGTGTATTGTTTTGTTTACCCTGAGATTTTCTGCTTTGCTCAGCGAGTTAATGAATACATGCTTTAACCTGCAGCGTCAGCTGGGGTGAATACCGCATCTGTACTTCTCTTTGGACTGGAGGTGACTGTATATACAGGAAGAGTTATCAGTCATTTACATGAATAGGAACAGAAACTTACTCATAAAAGAGTCATCTGTTAAAATACATTACTTTATTTCAAATATTCCAGTGTGTCATGTCCCTGTAGATTGTGGAGCTAGTGTACTTAATAGAAATGTCCCTCTTGGTTTAGATTAATACACTGTCACCCCCCCCCAATTTTTTTAATGATTATACACAGGCATATTGAGCTATAATAATGATAGCTATTGTAACATCATCATAAATGCCCAGGCTTGGTGATCTCAGGCAAAATAACTTGGTACTGTTATGGTATATTCTGTAGATTTGTGGATTACTGTAAGAAATATGAATCATGGGAAATACCGAAGGTGTTGCGATATTTTGGAGAAGACGACAGTTGGGAATACACTGATGGACTGAGGAGAAGTGGTTTGTGATGCAAGAGTGGTTTGACAAGTATCTCTTGAAGTTCACATACTTTTCTATCCAGCAAACTTGTCACCGTTGGAAACTATTCAAAGGAACAGGAATTCAACTTCTGCAGGCTGCTGCTCTCTTTCTATTACAGTGCAGCCCCCTTTTTGGAAGATGGTGTTTGATATCAAAATGATTAAATTAACATCTGAATATCAGTCATGCCATGTTACTTTGAATTTGTGAGGAAAACGTTGCTGTTCTTGCATGCCTCCACAGAAAAAAGCAAACATACTGATTTACTCATTGTAGATTTATTTACTTATTGTAGTAGTACCTGGAGACAACCCACGCTGACACTGACCTGGAACCCTCTTGCCACCATTAACACAACTTGTGCAGAATAATCCAAGTCATATTTATCCAGTTGAATGTTTGGTTTATCCTGAGCACATGCGTTTTCTCTAAAATAAAAGTTACAATTTAAAAGTGAACTGATACTGAAACTTACTTCAAAGCCAAGTTTTTAAAAAAATTTTTTATTTTTTTTTTGTTAATGCTTGTGTTTGGGAAGTCCCGAGCATACAACTGGAAAAATGAAACTTGGATTATATTGCACAAGCTGTGTGGGAATCTGCAGTTTTGATTTAGTTTTGCTTATGTTAAACGTGATCTCCGATCAATCAGTAAATCAGTACGTTTGCTGTTTTCTTCTGAGGCATGCAAGAAAAAGTATTCCTCTAAGGCTGTTTAATCAGCCTAACGTTCAGTTGATAAATGTCAGCTACATTATAAAACTGCATTTTTATCTACTTATGTAACCTTTATTTAACCAGAAAAATCTCGAGACTAAAAATCTCCTTTTCAACAGTGTCCTGGCCAAGACAGGCAGCAACATAAGTTACAAACACAGAGCATAGATATAAAGAATAAAAATATACAGCTCTAAAACAAGCAGTATAAAACACAACTAAGATTACTACAAAGAAAAGCCAAAAAGTATGTTGATGTATACGAGAAATGAACCATAAAAACACAAAAAGGGCAACTACACATGATTACAAAGACCAGCTAAGGTTAACCCTGACATGAAATTTAACAGGTGTAAATGACAGAGTATTAATTAAGGATTAATGAGAAGTTTATAGTCTTTGTCTTTAATACGTAATATCTCTAAGCACTTTATTTTAGACATTACAATAGTAAATGGTGTCGTTTCCCTCCTTGCCTACATCATGATCTCACTAGATGGTGCCGTCCTCCTTCACATGCAGCCTCAGTGTGAGCGCTGTGCAGGGTTTCTAATGCCAACTGATTATGAATCCATGAAATTATGTGTACATATGTGGAGTTAAAGGGTCACAGGGAAAATAATTTGGAGGTAAAACATATAAAAAAGTTCATTTTTTGCTGGCAATATTTATTTGATAACAGGGAAGGTTCTTATGAGGATACCTTGTCTCTCTTTTACAACTTTTCTTCTATTTCACTGTCTATGCTTTATCTTATTATTATAGTCGCAAATTTTGTTGCTTCTTATTATGTCTTATCTTCAAAATTAAGAAATATAAGTCAGGCTAGGTTGATATGTGTGTGCATGTTTGTTTGCTTGTCTGAATACTCACACATCTAAGTCTTTTACAGGAGAGTCTTGGCCAAAGCAGCAGCAGCACAGCTTTACAGTTTTGCTTTTTTATCTCCAGCTTAAAGACAATTTTCTTTGGGAAAGAGAAAAAAAAATAAAATAATCAGTTCTGTGCCATAAATACAGCAGCTTCGTCCAGCTGTCTGAGATATTCTCATCTTCCATTCAATCTGATAAAAATGTATCCCCCTTAAAACTCAACCCTACAACAAAGCTGAAGCTCTACCACATCCCTATCATCCCCTCCTCACACACACACACACACACACACACACACACACACACACACACACACACACACACACACACACACACACACACACACACACACACACACACACCACACACACACACACACCACACACACACACACAAAATGAGAGTTAACCCCATCAAAAAGGACGGTCTCCTACATGCGCGGCCCCCATTTCCTCCTTTAACCTCAACCCCCCAGACCAAAGAGGCGGTTTCATCATTTGGTAATTAATATTCTGGGGAAGAGGAGAGCATCAGGAAACAATTATTCAATAATGTATGGATGTAAATGCACGCTGTGTCCACACAAAAACACACGCATGCACAAGCACATATATGTCACCATGATCGACTCTTCCTCTCTTACACGATCGGGTTACTCTCATACATGTAACACAACTGGAGTGAATGGAATGAATGTGCTGGATGGAGGGGGAGTCTCACATTTTAAAATAGTAAAGGTGCCGGCTTACGCACATTCTGTATTTCAAAATTTTCACTACAGAGAATGTTAGTACTAAATCATTGTTAGATTCTAGTCTAACTTCTGCTCTTAAGCATCCGTAAAAATCCAACAGGTTTTTGTGAAATAGTGTGAGCTGATAGACTGATGCAACATGTGATGATTGTGCATTCAGTCTGTCAGCGACTTTTTTGTATATAGGCAAAATAAATAGGCAAGCTGTTACAACTATGATTATGTGATCCAGTAACTGAGCGTTTACCGGAGTAATTATGCTTTTTAGAATTTTTATAAGACAGTGTGTGGACAGTCAACAGAAGTAAAAGTGGAGGGGGTCTATAAACTGACATGAAAGGAAAAGATATAAGAAGATTTCATATAACCTGACATTTTATATTATGAAATAATAAGCCTTGACAAGTGCACGAGACATGCTACAAGTTTTCCATTTGAGCAGCTGATAACTGTTATGACATGAAAAGGTAAGACAAGACGAAGACAAGATATGACATGTCTTAAGACTTAATATTAGGTTTAAGACAATGACCTGCATTAAATGAGTATCCATGTACTTTTTATGAGTATGACTATCAGTAAGTAAAATGAGTCAATTTCCACACTCGTGATGAAGGAAAATCCTCATCTGAGTAGCTGTATTTGATCTCCTGCTTGAGATCAAAAATAATCTGAAGCTCAATCCTGAGATTGTTCTGTAAAAAGTTTTCTAATAACTTATAATAATAATAATAACTAAGTTCTTGTTAGGTCCTACCTACCTAAAATCAATGCCTTGTTCACCTGCCTGAGCAATCGAGCTCTACACCAGCTCCAAATCGTTCAAAATTCAGCAGCTGGACCTTTGACCAAAACGAAACTATCCTCACACATCACACTTATCTTGGCTTCCAGTCTCTTTCAGAATCCATTTTCAAGTTCTTTTAATTACATACAAGGCTCTCAGTGATCTGGCACCACAGTGTATAACTGAGCTTCCCACACCGTACCGCCCAAACAGGCCCCTCAGGTCTGCTAGTCTGGGTCTGCTGACTGTATCAGAGTCCAGGTTAAAGACAAAGGGTGATCGAGCCTTTTCAGTTCTTGCTCCTCGGCTTTGGAACAGCCTTCCACTGAGCATCAGATCAGCTGACTCTTTAAATCTCGTCTGAGAACTGATGTTTGAACTTTCGTGATAGTTGATAGTGACTTATTGTGTGTATGGGAGTGTGTGTATTTGCAGGTATACATGTGTTTAAGTGTATATGTTGGTGTAAGTGTATGTATGCTAATGTTTTATTAGTATCACTTTTATTTTGTATTTTCTGCACATTGGAAAGTGCTCTACAAATAAAGTTATAAGTATTATTATGGTTAAAACTCTGCCCATTCCAGTAGGGATACAGATAATTTAGTTGGCTGAACAGAGACAGGTAAAGGTGTACTCGCTCATCCCTACTTAATACGACATGACAAACCAATACAGATCCTATCCTGATATAATAAACTTAACAAAAATTTAAAAGCAACAATTTTATTTTTGCTCCCATTTTTCACAGGTTGCACATTTTGGAGTAGCCTTTTACTGTGTCCAGGCCAAGGCACACCTGTGTAGTAACAATGCTGTTTATTCAGCCTCTAGATGTGCCACACCTCTCAGGTGCATGGATTATCTTATAGAAAAGGAGATGTGCTCACTAACAGGGATATTAACAAATTTGCAACGATGGAGAAATATATCTATTAAGTGCATAAAAAAGTCTTAAATTTTCACCTTAAATCTGTGACAAACAGGAGCAAAAACAAAAGTGTTGCATTTAAATTTCTGTACAGTGTATATACATGTAAAGCACTTTGAAATGTCGTGTTGCTGAAATGTGACATGCAAATACATAAACCTGTCTTTCCTGTTTCTTGATCTATAAATTAATGAATGCACTTACTGTTTACTGTATGTGCAAAAGCCTTGAAATGAGTCAGTGATTTCAATGTGCCTTTGTGGTTACATTTCCGTTACAGATACTGTAAGTCATAGGTTTGCTCACCATGAAAATAAAAATAAAACCCACCAATACTCACTCATACTAAGCCAGTAAAATCGAAAACCGTGCGGTTATAGATGTGTTAAAGTACAGATTCTTTTAAATGCAGATGTACTGGTGTCTGGGGGGAGGCAGTGTTGTGGGGCAGCAATGTGTTGATTTAAGCCAAAAGGATGCCACACTTGGGTTGTCACTGGAGTCTAACACACGACTCCAGTCTGTATCCACATAGTCCCCGCTGGCTCTGACCCAGTCTGTCTGGTAATTGGGATCAGATGAGTGGCAGCAAAAGCGAGGCGACCTGGGTTCTCCGGGACCCACACTAACCTGGAAGCATTTATTTTATGGAAAAGATGTTTAGTTAAAGTGCAGCGCTGCAGCCTGCAGCCCAGCCCCTCTAATGACTCTCCAGCTCTCTTGCCCAGGCCTGGAGACAGAGCCCTGTGATGGATATGACTGGTGAAACAGGGACACACACACACACACACACACACACATGAACACACATGCTTCCATCACCGTGCACTGTGATGGATATGACTGGTGAAAGCTCTGAACACTGTTTCCTGAGTCCTTCACTTCCTTCCTCCCAGGCTTCGGTCAGCCAAGCTGAGCCGGGTTTCACTATGCTCGGGCCGGATTGGATTGCAGATTAACTGGCTTCCTGTCCAGTCCGTTGGCTGCGTTCATCTGCTTTCCTAACGGTCACTTTTATTTATGAGCAAGCGGTGACGTTATTGAGGATGAATGAGTCTCCTCAGGATGGATGAGATCCCGGAGGGGGGCTGTGGATTTACTGAGGGACAATGTTTTTTAAGAAGTGTATTATGGGAAGAATTTAGCAAAAATATTAACATTGAACAAATCCAATAGAACAGCAGTCTTTGTACTTATACATGCATGCATTTAACAACTTCCAACCCTCCTTATTTGTTCAGTGTATGATTTGTCTTGCTGAACCACAGCACACGGCAGCTGAATTTTACTGTAGCAGTTATGCATGGAAAACATCTCCATCTGACCAAGTCAATTTTGTTTATCATTGAGCCCTGAAAGTCTTATTTTCTTAAAACAAAATTTTCAAGAATCAAGCATAGGCGTATATTTCGCTGGTGGGGTGGGGGACGGGTGTGCAAATGGCACGTCAGTATTCAGAACATGTGCATTCGTCCCACCCAGTAAAAACATTAACCTAGCAGTAGACTTTTACTCTGAATAAATTAAAGACACGTACACTTAAAATTGTTGCAGAAAAGGCACAAATTGATGCATAAAAAAATCCCCAGAATGCAGGAAATTACGTGTTTGATGCCCAGATTTTCTGGCAGTGGACCCCCAAACCCTCTATTTCATATGTGTTGCCCCTAAATATCAAAACAAAACCCACACCCTTAGAGCAAAGTGTCATTTTTCTTGATTCTAGTGCAGCCGTCTGCTTAATTCTGTCACGTTTTATAAAAACTAACTCAGATTTTTATTGGAAATGAGTTGAAATAATCCTCCTGCAATAGCACTTTCTTTAAAAAAATGTTACTGTGAGAAAACATCACTTTTGGAAACTCTTTAAAAGATGACAATTACATGATAAAGTGATTTTTGCAAGGGCTGAATATTGTTTTATTTCTTGCCTTCTAACCAACTTTGCCTTTCACCTGTTGTAGCAATCATCCAAAATGTCTCCGTACTAGTGTTTGGTTAAAGAAGTGTGTTACAGTTTAGAATTTGCACATGTGAAAAAGATTTTTTAACAACAAAATGAGCGGATATTATTTTCTGGAAATCTTATCCAGATATACAGACAAAATTCTATGTAAAAAAATACCAGCAGGTCATGCCAGACAGTTTTTTTTAAATCAGACTTGGCCGAGTACTTCAGTATTTTTCTAAGAACTGAGATGTAGAGATTTGTAAATTGGGTCCATTGTCATTCCCTCCACCATCCCATGACTACAGGCCTCCAACACCACCCACCCCACACCTCTCATCCTCCCTCCTTCTCTTTCTCCCTCTCTCCTGCTGGCAGCCCTTGATTACACTTGTCTCCTGGGGGAAGGTTTAAACTCCTCAGAGATAGTAATATCGAGGGCACTACTGGCTAGTCACTTCAGATCAGGGCGGGGGGAGGAAATGGCGATGGACATAAAGCTAAATATATAATTCCTCCCATGCCGGTAATCACGATGTCCAGACGATTTGAAATGACAGTTTAACCACTTTAGACTGAGGAACGCTTTGTTCAGATTTGAGAAGCAGGAGGTGTGTGTGTGCAGGAGCGTCTGGTTGCTCCCTACGATGGTTGGGGAGCCTCCTCGTGGGCACAGAGGCTATCCAAAAGGGGCCCGTGTGGTCCTCTCTAAATGCACGTGGGGGGGAAAGAGCACACGTTCCATTGAGTTAAAATGGCTAGCAGACCAGACAGGAGCAATTCTGTGAATGACTGACGTGCCAAGAGCTCCGGAAGGAAACACTCTCACCACCCGGTATTAGTTTACCTGATTATTAGGATATCCAGCTTCCTCCTAAAATGGCCGGCCATTTCCCTGTTAGAGGCAGTAAGAGCACCCACCTGGATTAGCCTCTAAACGTGGTCTGCATTACACCAAGCACAAAAAGACCTCATGCCACACGGCTCAACCAATTACATCTATAAATATTAATAGGCTAATCTGCACATATTCTTCTCCTGCGAGCCTGTTACTACATCCCTGAAAGGGTCAGAGATACTCTCATGAACATCAAATCCATTTAAAAAAAATTTCTTCAATTTGCATATGCAGAGATTTTTCTCGCTCCAGACGGGCTCTCTCAATGTCTTCCCCCCCATCATCACATCGCAAGAGAGTGCATTTCATATTCACATGCTGATTGGATCCTTGATGAGATCTTCAGGGTGGCTTCACACACTCTGGCGCTCTCCACACTCCAGAGGTGATGAGAAGAGACAGAGAGGAGAGGAGAGAGAGAGAAGGAGGGAATAAGAGGTGTGTGTGTGTGTGTGTGTGTGTGTGGTGGGGGGATCTGACCAATTCTGTCTACGCTGAAGTGGTCGGCTCTGTCACCGTCCGGGCTCCACGGCCTCCTCAGCGGTTCAGCTGCTGCAGGAGCACCGCGGCTTGATGCTCAGTGTAATCACAGATGCACAAAGGGAAGAGAGAACGCAGAGGGGAATCATGTATATACATTCCCACTTTTTCACACACACAGTGACTATACAGTATAATGCAGGTCTTTGGGGAAACTAGTATGAGACCATGGTATCTCTCAAGAGATATGAATAATGTAACACAGAAATCTGCATGAAAAGGGGCAGAATGAAGTAAGAGAAGATGGAGAGACTGAGATAGAGGGTGACACTCAAGGGATTTTCATTCTTTTGACTTTAAATTGTACTCCTCACAGGCTGACGATGATATTTGTGCTTTCTGAAAAGACTAAAGGGATAAAATTGGATTCAGAAAGTAACACTCATGCTTTAAAAATTATCCATTTTGATGATTTAAAGTGAGACTATGCAGCTTTCAGAAGAAGGAATGATAAAGTCTTCCTCTTACAAATGAAAACTTGATTTCATAAGAGCTTACACTTAGGAGTTTAGTACTCTAGACTGGTGTGACCAGTGTGTTGGCTGATGTTAACAAACTTTAGATGTTTCTGTATGACTCTTCTCTTGTGCTAGTGCTACATTACATTTGAACATTTATCATTATCCCATAAATGTCACCTATACGGCAAATTAGCAAAAGTTATGCAGCATTGCTTTAATTCTTGAGATAAATGGATTTTAATTTGTTGGTAATGTTCCTTGATGTCCTGAAGTTCAGTTAAGCAATAGCATGTTTGTATTTGTCATGTGTGAATCAGACATTGATGCTTTTTGGTAAAAAATACCAGAGGTTGAACCAATTCATTGTTTTGCAAGTTCCAAATAAGTCTCATGTCTTTGCACCCAAGTCCCAAGTCAAAATAGAGAAGCCTCAAGTCACATTCAAAGTCCTAAACTTTGAGATTCAAGTCCTTAAAAGTCATAATATGCCCTTCACCAAATACGCCATTTTAACAACAGAGTAATGACATACTAATTTCATAAAAATCATAAATGCTTTCCAAAAAAAATATTTACTTCTTAAAACAAGTTTGATGAAAGTTATTTCCATGTGTAATTTTCACGCCACACGTTTGCATACTGCAATTTGTTATTTTATTTTTTTGATTGCTGTTGTTCTCTGTAAAGCGTCTTTGAGTATCCTGACAAGCACTATATAAATCAATGTATTGTTATTATTATTATAATTATTGTTGTTGACCACCACATAGTTTTTGTACATAAAGAACTTATCTTTGATAGCATTTTTTCCAACTAGCGGTCAGTAACAAAACATTAGTTTTTCTCTCCTGCAACTTTACTGGATGTTGTTGGATTGGCTCAAACCAACTGGAGAATTAAGTGTCGACTTGCTGGGAATAGTTAGTTGATTCAGGCAATAAAGTAATTTGTGGCACACTGAGGGGAAGGTATCAAGTGTTTTCAAGTCAAAAGGCTCAAAGTAAATTCACAAGTCATTTGTGTTTAAGTCCAAATCGAGTTGCAGGTCTTTTTGGATTTTGCCAATTCGAGTCCAAAGACCTAAACCTAAGTCCAAGTCATGTGTACCGAGTCCACATTTCTGAAAAATACAGCTTTATGAAGAGCTTGTTGTGAGTTACAGCTGCAAGTGCAAAATGTGTAACTGGTTATCTTTCCTTAAACGCACCCGCTACAAATAAAAGGCCAGACTATCAAATCGAACGTTTACTGAACTAATTTAGACTTGTATATTTTTGTGAGGAATCGCCAAAGGACACACCAGAACTTCCACAAAGACAAACCTCTATTGCTCTCTCCCTCGCACACAAATGCAGTCACACACACACACACACACACTCATACGTCAAAAGGCGGTGCTAGTAGTAGTAAACATTTGAAAGGAACAGGGGTAATTCACTTGATAAATGTCAACCGAAATGAAGCTATCAGCTGAAAGCAATTTCCTCGTGCTTGCCTGTGTTCTGCGCCAGGGACTTGGGAGATTTTCACCCCTCCATCGATCATGAAGCCTCTGTTTTAGGCCAAGGTACACAATGCCCTCAAATTGCTGACATATGGACCCAGAATCACCACAAAAACCTGCCATTTCCACCCCACCCCTCCTCTGTCCGGACCCAGCCACTCCTCTGCTAAACTCTTGTTTATCCAACGACTCTGGTCTGTTTAGGCCATTAAAGTGAAGCCATTCGGGGAGACAGAGGGCCAAGGCAAATGTAATAAAGCCACAATCTGTAGCGTGCAACTTAGCGCTGCTACCAGCTAACACCAAAGATGACAAAATAACCACCATCGTGGAATCTGCATCGTCACTGTTCCGCTGTTTATTTTCTCCCCGCATTTTGATTAAGATTTAATTACTAGCTTGCGATGTTGCAGCGCTGTAATCATCAAATGACTGGGTGGTTATAAGAGCAAGTGTGTGGGCAAACTTTTAAAATTAAACCTGTGTGCCATGTGAGCTGCCCTGCGACCAGTAGCAGAGGAAGCAAAACAAACCATGGTAAAGATGAAGACAACGACCACATAATAGTACAGAGAGCCTCCAGCTGGTGTAAACAGCGGATAGATGAAGGGAGAGGCATGTGTGTGTCGCTGGGTAGGTTTCCAATTCATGCATTTCTTGTAATTGATCCACCTTGAACACCTACTCACACTCCAAATCCTGTTGGTGGCTTTAAAAGTGCTGTTATTTAAAGACAAAAGGGGCCAAGTGCACAACATTAAAAGTCTCTTTTCCTAATGGACTATTGTGGTGCCAGCAGCCGGGGCCTGGAGGTCTGTACACAGGAAAAGTCCATTATCACTCTGACTAATGGAGGAGGAGGCGACTTCAAACTACAGTGGAGGAAAAGAAAAGAAAACAAAAGAAAGAAAGATGACGCACACGCTACAAAGCACTTTAATGGAGTCCATCAATAATGTTACTTTCCCGACTTTATTGTCGAGAGTAGCCAGATTATCAATCCTAAACATGGGTAGAAATTAAAATCTTTTTGTACTCAAGTGCATTTTTTTTTAACTTGACTTTGAATCAATGTAAAACAAATGTTTGGCAACATGCTAATCATATCCTGCCTCTCTGGAACAAACCCTCTCTCCCTTTCTCTCTCGCTGTTGCCACCAAGACAAAACCCGCAGCCAGTTTACATTCAGACGGGTGCGCTTGTTTTATATAAACAGACAGCCCTTGTGGCGAGGGGTTTGATTAGGAGGAGGCCCGCAAATCCCATTAAAAGTCCATTGGTCCCTCGCTCGGTGTTTGTTTGAAGACAGGAAGAGTAACAAGGGAGGAGGGAGGTGACTGGCAGTCTGTCGCTGTTGTTGTTGTTGTTGTTTCCGTGCCAATTTCTGTTTATGCGCTGACGGTTAAACACAGATATCACCCAGCAGCGAAGAGCAGATCTTTGCCAGTGATGTGGGCAGGAAGAAGCAGCCCAGCTTCTGCCAAAACATGTGCAATGGGACCGAGACTCGTTCGCCTGTGTGAAGCTTTCAGACTGTGAGAACGGGATTCAAAATCTACCTCTCCAAGTGGATTGAGTCACTGTCTATTATAAATACGAGAAAATGACATATTGTTTCTGTTATGTGTGTCCATCTGTAGGTCCGGCCAGAACCAAATAATACAGTATCAAAAATAATCACTTGAATTATCTCCGTCAGCCTAAAAGCTCCTTGGTCTTGGTTGCAAGGTGTTTGTCAATGTCCAGTGCGAAGTTGTCCGCCATCTGCTGAATCTGTGAAGGCAGAGGAAAAAATGGAAAAAAGATTTTGAATACACACTTTTTGAGCTTATTTACGTACATGTCTGGCTAAGGATGACATCATGTAGCTGCGATGTGACAGAATGTGACTGGACTGACGATGAATTAATCACCTTAGTAGTTATAATGTCACTAAAGAAAAAGGTTCTACCCTGCGATTACAACAGATTCAGGTCTTAGTGGCTCTAAGTATTAGTTACTTTCTTGACTCATCTGTTGCATGTCGCCACTCATCTCAAACTTCCTGTAAACCCCCCTCCTCAGCCTGATCTATTAATTATAGCCTCTCTCACACATACACTGCAAACCTGAAACTACCTAGACTATCTTATCTCCCCGAGGAGCTGTATGTGAGAACGCAAATGTCTGAATCAGTTGGACCAGACATTTAACGGACTTTCCCTGCCAGCTCTCTAGTAAAAATTGTGTGCATTATCCAATTGAGCCCATGTGAAAATAGAGCAGGTTATTGTCTGGAGAATTCAAAGTGAGCGAGTGGGCATGTTGATGAAGTTTCAATCATGGACTCACACAAAACTGGAGGGAAACAAGCATCCACGTGTGCAGAAGAACGGTCTTTTACACAAAAATGGCAATTGATGATGAGATTTGGGAACTTTTGTCAGTAAGGGCCGATGCCAAAATCGTCTCACACAAATTCAAGAAACGGAAGAGACTCAATTGTTTATGACCAAATTATGAACTGCCTAAGTGACCATGGTGTAACCAGGCGCCACCCCTCACCTAAACCATGCAGAATATTTCCAGTAGGTGTCAACGCTTTTGATACAGACAATCCTGTTGTGTGCCACATGTGTGAAAGGGAAACTCTCAAATATGTCTGCACCTGATTTTCCATACACTGCACAGAGTCCCTATTAGAAAGTGACTTATGAAGCTATATGTAATAAGCACTGTTGTCCTTTTTTTCCTCCGTGTCTCCTACCTGTTTCTCCACAAGCCGTATGGTGTCCTCCGAGTGTCCTTCCCTCATCCTTTTGACCTGTGTGACAGCATTAGCTCGCACTTTCCTCAGGGAGTCTTTCCCCTTGTTGCTTAACTGTTTGGCCACCTTGGCAAGGTTCTCCCTGTGTTCCCGTGTTATTCTGCAGGGAAGGGAGGAGATGAGGGATATTACAGATGACAGGGACAAAACAAGACTGAGGTAAGATGGTAAGAATCCCTGGGACTGCTCCCAACACACAAACACATCTTTGCCTTAAGTCTTTGTATGTAGTTGATATGATGGAGGATGCTATCAGCTTAGTTTAATTCGACTGATGTCTGCGGGTTCAAGCAGCAGCTCCTCTTAAAAGGAGGGCAATACATTGTACTGACTGATTTAGTGAGTAAAACCAAAATTTAGTATGTACAAGAAGACATGTAGATTTTCAATTTGAATCAAATCAAAATTGTATCGTGGCAGAATTTGTGATATCACTGTCCAAACACATATTATATCATGATGAAACTTGTGACTTGCATCCCTAATTAATGTTACACTGTGCAGGATTTTCCTAAAAATAAAACAATGTATGGACTCATACAGAAGTAACCCCTCTCAATCATCACCTATGACCCACTGAAAGCGGTGGTATATTATTCTGCAGAGACTCTGCTCTCTGCCTGAATTTTCTTATTTTCTTCTTATTATCTGTGGTGGGGAGGTTTATGGGAGAGTAAGCCCACAGAGTTCAGATGAGGTCAGAGTTGTATAAAAAGGTAGCAACCAGGTGCCAGACTGTAAGCAGCAGGCATCCAAGAGACACAGTACCGAAAACCACTAATAGAGCGAGGCGAAACGCCAAACAAGGGTAAAGTTCAAACCTTTAAAATGCTGTTAAACTCAGAGCATTGGAGAAAGAGCACTTGCTAGATAAACTAAAAAGTGAGCATGCCTTCAAACTGCACACAGAGACCTAAAAATAAAGGGTTAATCTGACTCTTGGTAAAACACAGAAACACGGAGACAAATAATTATGCAGCGACAGAATTAATGGAAAAAACAATGTCCTCACTTGTGCAAATGAGAATATCAAGTGTTTGTAAGCCTGAAGTCTAATCATTTTAGTTCTGACTCATGAGCAACCACCTAACAACAATCACTTGCCGAGGTCTCGGACCAGAACTGAAACATCCGTCACTACAACAACTTTGTATTCACTTTGCATTTGTTAATCACTCAGAAAATCCTACTTCCCATTTCACTCTCCCTCTTTGTCCTTAATTGGCTTTTTTTCGTTGTTTTTGCCTCTGGGACTATTTGCAAACAATCCAAGTGCAGCGTCTATTTACCACAAACAATACGGCCTAATTACTGATTCCAGGGCCAATCAAGGAGCGCCTTCTCTTTGGAAATGCAAATGGAGGCTTGGAGCGTGCCGAGACTGATTGCAGGGGGAAAGCAGTCTGACTCTTGTGTCCCTCCTCTGCCAGACTAACACCTGCTGCTCCACACGTGCACACGCATGCACACACATTCACATAAACACAGGCTGGCATTCATACATGTACACTTACATGCACATGTGTAAAAAAACACTGTATATACACACGGAGTGGTTTACTGAGTGAGTGACGGATAGTTTTTTGTGAGGTTGTTTGACTTGGCAGAGAGAAAAAGGGAGAGACTGAGGGGGAGAGGGGTCTAGCCAGGATAGACAGAGAGTGACCCGACCCTCACGTCAACACACTCGGGGTCTCCATACATCTACAAACAAAAGTCCATAAATCTGTCAGCTGCAGGGATTTATTCACGGGGAGACATTTAAAACCATGGATGAGACTTAGTGTAAGGTTTAGATTTATGATCATTTACATTATGTTTCTATCATTTCATTGATTTATTAGTTGCTTATTTAGTCTATAAAATCTCACAGACACAGGTTAGCAGAAAATATAAATGTAAAAGTATTAACTAAAACAGGAATAACAGAGGAAAAGTAAAAGGTGTGAGGAAAAGATTGAATGGAAGGAAAGTGCTAAAAGCAGGAAAGTGTTTCTGCCCTTGGGGCTCTGTGTGTGTTTGTGTGTGTGAGTTTAAGAAAGGGACTCACTTGGGAACAGGCACCTTGATGATCATCCCGTCCACCTCTGGGTTAAGGTTCATGCTACTCTCTCTCAGGGCATGGACAGCGGCCGATGTAACCTAGGGCACACACACACACACACACACACACGCACACGATAACAGAAATGAATGTGTGCTTGCTCTGAGCACTGGTGTTCATGGAAAAGCAGCGCTGCAACTGCAGGTAGTGGCCCAGCTCCAGCTGGCAATCATTAAGGTGTTGTGGTGTGTGTGTAGTGTGTTTAGGTGGTGTGTGTGTGTGTGTGTGTGTGTGTGTGTGTGTGTGTGTGTGTGTGAGAAGAAGCCCGTGCAGTGTGGAAGTGCCTTGGGCCACTGTCAGCGCTCAGCCCTGTGGGACGGGACTGAGAGGTTGCAGGGCAGGGCGTTGACCCGCGGTGATCTCACAGGAGAGTCTGCTTGTGCTTGTGTATGATACATAGGCACACACAGTGCTTTTGAGTGTGTATGTTTTATTTTTTTATTTTTATTTTCATATATAAAAGCAGCTAATTGTTTCTTAATTAAAATGGTAAATGATGACCTTTTTTGAGGTTAGAACATGTACATGTATAATATATTCACTTTAACTAAGAGTGCATGAAAACACTTTTCTTGTATTGTGATCAGCTTTTGCATATGGCCAGGTCATTACGTTATGTAGTGATGAAAGGGAGGTCTTAACTCTGCTGAGTTTAACTAATATGGTAGAAGGCAGAAGTCAACACATATAGAGGTAAGAGGCATTTAAGTTACACATGTTGCAAGACATTGATATTTTATGGTGTTTAGACAGCAGGGCTCGACAACTGCACGGGACAAGAAAGATGCCTCATTGGGCTAGCAAATCTAGAAACTTGGGCAAGTGGCAAAAAAAGGAATAACCACATTGGGCCACATTCACTAATACATGCACAGAAACGTACTTACTCTAGACGTAGGTGAAGATTCTTAGTCATCCAGGTCATGGTAATCTTAAGTGCTATATCGTAGGCAACTGGACTTGCTTTAGTTTCTCAAGAAGACGTTTCACCTCTCAGTTCAGTTCTCACTTCACTTCACATCTCAGAACTGAAGAGGCCTCTTGGATGAGAGGGAAAATGTCTTCAAGAAACTCATGCAAGTAGAGTTGCCCATGATACAGCCCTTAAGTTTTTACTCTAAGCACAAAATAAGCATCATGCAAACTCACCATCGGATTTATGACACGTATGCACCGGCTTATTTTGTCCTTACCACCCGTGTGTATGTTGGAGAATCATAATTATTCTAAATTTACCGGCACGTGCCCACTATCTGCAGTCAGCATACTAGTTCCCCCAATTCTCTATACAAGGAAAGACGTTTGCCCAGAGGTATATCATGGAGTAGCTAAAATGTGTTTTAACATTTTCTAAGGCAGCCGGACCTTCACCATTTATACACATGTATGGTCTGAGGCAGTTCTAAATTTGTTTGCATAGGAAGAAATTATTGATGATGTATCCCAGATTTCTATTAAAACATTCGTATGCATGGTTTAAGCACAGATTTGTGTGAATTTAATGGTTGTAAATAAAGCCCATTAATCTTTTTTGGGTTGATGATATAATTAGCTAAGGAGCAATCCATCTTGCTTCCTTCTCATCTTGTTGAGAGTTGCAAATGTAGTGTTTTACTGAAAGTCAGTTTTGTCGAGACCATTTGATTCCCTTTAATCTGGCATCATCATCATCATCATGACGCTGCATGTTTCTTAACTAAAGTAAAATCTTGGCGTAAATGCAAACTAGGCAAACAGATTATCTGATCAAAAGCCGCTTTCTTGAGACATAAGAGACACATTTGTCCACATTAAGAGCAAAAGTGAAAATGCATGTTTCTGATCTGCGCAGAGGAACTACATCAACAAAAACTAAATAGATAGAAGGGATGGTGATGGATTTGGGACAAAACTATTACTAGAAATGAAAACATCTGCAGAAAATTTCCTTCTCAGCTGTTGTCTAAAATGGCTTATAGAAAAAAGAATATTTCCCAAACACCATCTGTCATCTTTTTAAAGGATGAAGATAATCAGAGGGAGATGAAAAGAAGAGCATTATGTGTTTTGTGAGGGAACAAGTGATCCAGAGTTAGTGTGGACGCTGGCTGGAGACGCAGCTGTGCTGTAAATGCTGAAAGATATCTCAATACAACGCAGCATCAGACAAAAACGCTGTTAAGAGGTTTTGAGAAGTGTTGGTATACAGTCACAAAATACTTTAATAATATCAGTTAATTAATAGCGGGGCTTCTTTGGGTTTTATTTAAAGTTTATTTGTATCCTCTTGGCAGGCATGCAGGGTAGCAAGTGGAAGGAGAAGCTTGCATCTAACTGGTAAACATTAAAGGAACAGTGTGTAGGATATAGTGACATCTAGTGGTGGGGACTGCAGATTGCAACCAGCTGAAGCTTTTCACATGTGCTAAGTATGAACTCCAGGTTAGGATTCCTTCAGTGTTCATTGTCCAGGAGGTTTTTATTGGAAGCTGAATTATCCGCATAAGTCTCTTCCTCTCCGAAACAAATGGACCAGGGGCTTCATTTATAAAAGAGGGCTTAGGATTCATACTAAAAGTTGACGTGCGCCCAAAAGCTGAAAATGGTGTGCGCCAAAAAATAATCTGATTTATAAAACCGTGCACATGCACACTTGCACGCAATGTTCCCTTTATAAATCACCGACCTCTTGTGTTGTGTGTTGTGAGTTGTGTGCACCCAGATCCGCCTCATATTCCGCCCTCTACAGGCCCTAGTTCAACCATAAATGGTCATGCAAATCACCTCATGAATGCGATATGCATATAAATAAGCCGGCATGCGAGTGTTCTCTCGTTATGTGAGTTACGGCGACGGGTGAAAAACGAACCAAAAAACGGAATTTCTCCGAGACTGAGCTACAGACCCTTTAACGGGAGGTGGAGGACTGAAGAAAGATTTTATTTGGTGACCACAGCAGCGGGATCACTAATAAAAGAAAGTGAAAAAAGTGGCAACACATCAACGCTGCTGATGCTGTCAGCTGTGTCTGTGGGACTGCATGGACAGTGACAGAACAAAAAAAAAATTGGTCTGATCTAAAGGTAGAACAAATATTTCTACTCCTTTACCAACATGTAGTTGATGTGTTGCTTTTAAATTTGAGGATGTTTGACATTGATGTGCGACATCAGTGCCAGTGCCATCATGTGCAATTACTCATGAGGGTCACCGCAGTATTTATATGTTTATGGCAATTAGTCTGATCAGACACCCGGCCTGAATTACAGCATGAACCAGTGGTATCCCTGTCCCAAAATACAATGTGTAATTTGAAAAACAATTCAAAGATTAAAGTGTAATAGGCGAACACGTTTCTTCATGCCGGTTTTGTCATGAACAGCAGTAGGGCTGATGAAATGAGTGTAACGGTTGTGCTTAATGGCTGTATTTCGAGACACATATAAATGCACTGGAAATATTTAGCTAAATAAATAAATATATTCCATGCAGTCGCGCCATCCTCTCCCCCTCCTGCGCTCACAGAGAGGACAATGAGACGTTAGAGGCAGTGCAGATTAAATACGTATTTAGAAAGAATTTCAATTCAGGATTTGAGTTGAATTTTACAATGTTTTTATGAAACAATTATCACTCACTACAAGTGCAAAATAAGGCTGCTGGATTTAATGTCAATGATAACGTGGATCTAAGGTGGATATAGCGTGACATTAAATTTGTGTGAGACATCAATAAAAATCTGACTCCATTTCTCCACCTTGCCGTCTGCGTCGCCACTTCCCAGTGTCTTCCAAAATGTGCGCACGCATGACTCAGAGTTTGCGTACAGGTGCGCACATTCTCCCGCCAAGTTTATTTTTATAAATCATAACATTTGCATGGTAAGTGGCGTACGCCACTTTCAAGCCCCATTTTGTGTGTAAGCAAGCTTTATAAATGAGGCCCCTGGTGATTAAAACCAGTAAATAATAATGAATAAAGCAGTTTTAGGTTTCAAATCATTGTTTCTCTAGTGCTGTTTGGTGCGTCACAGACGGGTCGCTAGACAAGCATCTGCTAATGTGTGCTCATCTTTTTTCTCTGATAACTTTAATCGAGACGTTCAGAGGTGTTTTCTTTTGTTAATGGGATCTACATTGTCCGCAGAGGTCTCTTTTTCTCGAAAACTAATAGTCCTGGGGTCACATTGCTAGACATTGCCTATGCCCGAAACGAGGCCTGAAAGAGGAGTACGCCTATAAAAACAGACTTGATAGGAGAAAACTTGACCCATGCTTACCTACATTTTGGAGAAAGGAAATTGGTCAAACAGAGGGTGAGGTGAAAGCCTGATTGTAGAAGCTGTTGAGTATTTTTTGGTGCACACTATTTTTGGCTTTTGTCCATACGTACAGTTTTAGGATGGATCCTACGCATTGTTTTATAAATGAGACCCCTGGTGATTTAAACTGGTACAAACACAAAATAAAGCGGTTTCACATTAAAAATGAGTGTTTTTCCAATGCTGCTCATTGTGAAGGGGCTGCTAACTACAGTGGCTGGGGCGAAAATGCGAATGGCCCTATCTAGAGCCAGTGTTTGTCCATTCTGGGCTACTGTAGAAACATGGTGATGCAACATGGCAATCTCCCTAGATTAGGACCAGCTCCCTATATAGACATAAACAGTTCATTCTAAGGTAACGAAAACACAACAGTTCTAATTTTCAGGTAATTATACATTAAAAAAACATACTCACTGTATTATATTCTTTTTCTGCCAATATATCCCCCTAAATCCTACACACTGGACCTTTAAAACAGCATTCACATATGTGAAACATAAAAACTTGATCCACTACATTCAACACAATCCTTTAGTCCAGCAAATACTACATTAGAACCAGAGAGCTACAGTTAAACAGTGCACACACACACAAGAAGAAGAAAGCCAAATCCTTTGAATTACTGAAAACAAAGTCACACTCCTCGGACCAATTCTGCAACCGCATGACAATTCCCATAGCTGAGTTTCACCAAGTGTGCGAATGTGCAATGCGAGGAAAAAGAGCATATCATTTCCTCTCTTTTTTTTTTTACCCCTTTCTGTTCGACTCTGCTTTCTTGACAGCTTGTTCAGGTTTTATCCGCTGGGGGAAAAAATGGCAGCGAGATTAAAGGAATTTATTTGTGTGTTAAATTAATTCATGAGGTTTCTTTCCCTTTGTCAGAATCATCCGGAGCGCAGGCCTCTGGTCGCTCTCTTTGAGTGTGGGGTGATAGATTCAGCCCATACCTATGTTTGATTGTTCTCAGCATCAAATTCATCACCGTTTCCCCTCTCCCGACGACCACGCCGGTGGTTACGGAAAACCAAGGGGAATTTCTCTGGAAAGGCCGGGAAGGTTCTGGTTAATATGTAGAGGAGGAAGAGAAATTACACTGAAGTTTCACATCAAACGCTTGACGGCCCGGTTCAAAGCAAAGAGGCGAGCGGAGAGGAATGTATGCGAGAGTCCATGTGTGTGCGTGTTTAAGAAAGGAGTCCTGAAGAAAACACTAAAACCTAAATCCTAAAACACGCACACACGAAATTGCCTTGTGATCTAAGCATGCTGGTAGTTGTTGTTAGTTCCACTGTGCCTTCCCAGGCTTCTCTTAATGAATGAATGGAAAACAATGGAAGGGCCTCTGGAGTGCCTGGTAATGGATAGGCGTCATTATAAGCCTATTAGCTCTGGGTACTGAGGACTCACCTCTGTGCGGGACATGGGTAACGCAGGGCATGACAGCATAGCGTGTGTGTGCATGAGTGTGTCTGCTGGTGTGTGTGTGGTCTGTGGTTAAAGTTTCTGGGAAGGAAATAGACTCACCAAGAGGCCGTTCAGCCTGATTCAGGTTAAAGAGTGGATTTCCAGATTTAAGATGCTGATAAATTTTTGGATTTGCATGTTGTTTTGTGATGTTGGCACAAAAGAGAACAAAGAGGAAAAAACACACCACTCAGGTTCACAGGTGACCGGTGGGAAAACAAGGTGGAGAAAGACTGTTACAAAAACACTCTTCTTGCTACAGTCAGGTGGTTCTCCAAAATGACGAACTGCCTTTGGACATGAAAACTTTAAATTATTACTGTAATCATTATTATTGGCAGGTCTCTGAGTGATGTGTATGCTAGCATCATTTATATGGTGATTCATACTCATCTGAACTAACCTCTGTTCTCAGGTCGTACATATGTTTTCTTCATCACCCTTATTTGATTACATACTTGAAGTTATGCATGTGTGTTCACACTTTTGGCACATTGTGCATATAAACATTAAATGTATGCTTACTGGGCGAAATTAACACAAAGATTTTTTCACAGTCATATGAGCGTTATACCAGGCATTTCACTACATGATGAATATGTTTAACTAGGCACATAAGAAAAATATATTTGAACTTGAACTGCTTGCTACTACAAGCAGTAACAATATCTTTTCTAAAAAAGAAAAACAAGCGTGTAGTTGCATATCAGCTCAGTGACTAATAAGATCTAAGATACCCATTTTCTGCCAAAATTTGCACATGTATGCAGTTTTTTTTAACACGTGTAAACCAATAAAAATAGGCTGTAGTCTACTTTCCCGATGTCAGTAGACCAGAGCTGTGCACACGGCTCTGCTGCAGATGAGTATGCCTTTCCTAAATAACGGCCCGTTTCTAATGTAGTTTGTTTAAAATGAAGCTGGTGCCCTCTTCAGTTGTAGTAAGTAAAAGCCCTGCCACTGTTTTTTCAATCTATTACTTTATGTCTGTCTCCATTATAAAAAAATAACATTGTTTGCTAGCCTCATGCTAATGGCAGTACTCAGCAGGTTGCTTAAGTGCCTCTGCTGTTTGATGCCATCATTTTTCCTTTTTGACTCTGCGTGGTAATGTCCCTACAGGAAATATCAATAAAAACGGGGGGTTGTTCCCTGACTGTTCTACGGCAGCGGATCGCTCTGTGTTACTATTGGTCAAAGTCACATCTGTGAACAACAAAAGGAAAATCAAACATGCTTGACTTTCTGTTGGTGTTGGTTGTCGTCTACTATAACACACTACACGAGATGAAACAATGGATTATTGTGTACGGCTATCGTCGTACAAGATCTTGGCCGACATCGTAAGACCCTGCGTCAGGCTATAATCGGGCTGATATTGTGTAGTGTGTGCCCGGCATTATTCAGTCTCTCTTTCAAACGCAGTGCAGACTACTTTGGATAGACGTTTGAGCGCTGCTTGGGCGGAGACGGACGGTATTTTGTGGCAGCCCTCATTGCATCTCACCGGTAAAGGGGCTAAAATTTGTACATTCACCCAGGTGTTCTATTTCCACCAATGCCAATCATAGCTTGAGCCGATAAATACACACTGTGCTTCACGTATGATACTTACAGTTTCAGCCATTTGAGATGTACTGTCATCGAACCTGCATGTGCTACCATGTGACGTAACCTGGGGGTGTGTTCACAGCGTTTCCGCAAAATAACCCAGATCAGCCTAAATACTCGTGTTCATAAATGACTATTCGAACGTCAATATAATCTTGAACGTAACTTATCCCTATCGGTTGGCAATGTTATCTGTTTCAGGGAGCTCTGATAGATAGCCTAGTAGTTCATTCTAAGCTAAAGGAAAATAGGGAAATGTTGAAATAATTTTCCAGGACATTCTACTTTTTCTCTCATTTTCCATGACTAGATTAGTCAACTGTTTTCCAAGTTTTTCCAGGACTCACAGGAACCCTGCATGACTGTAGATTCTGATTGCGTAATGTCATGTTAAATGCTAAAAATAAAGCACATTAAGATTTTCCAGACCACCAGAAAGTCCAGCCGCTAAAATTGTGGACAAAATTTCTTACTGGAGCTCTGATTAGCACGGTTTCGTATCATCTAAGAAGGAAAAGACGGAGAGAAAAAGGAGTTAAAAAAAGAAAAGAAAAATAATCCATTCCTTCCTAACCTGGGGGTAAAATGAGGTCATTTCCTTTTCTTTGACAACTCACATGCAGACAAAACCACATCTCGGTGCATGCACACACAGAGTGTGGGTTCATGTTGCTATCTTTCACCCCAGAACAAAGGAACTCCCCGAGTGATCAATCAATTAGCATCTGAGACACGGTTGGAGAGAGAACGGCAGGTCGGGTTTCATTTATACAGAGATGTGGGCTCAGAGTTCTGGTCTGGCTCACTTTCCCTTCTGTGAGGACCGTCCGTCTATCTGTCTGAGCTTCAGGTTGTTTTTATAATAGCTTTTAGTTAGTGTTTTCTGGTACGCATGAGACAAACAGATACTCGTAGGAAGAATCTGTACGTGTGTGTGTGCGCATGTGTATGTGTGTGTGTGTGTGTGTGATCGTCTTACCTCCGGGAAGCTGCTCATGTTGACAATAATGAGCTGAGGTGATTTCATGGAGACCTGTCCCAGCTGGTTCAGAGGAAACTTGCCATCTTCTGTCGTCACCATGATGTGATCCAGAGCTCCTAAACAAATACAGATCAATTCAATTGTTTATTTACCTAATTCATTTACCTGCATAATCAACTTAGGGCACCATTATGCTGTTGTCACGTGCAATGCAGTCACCTTGGTATTGAGAGCCAATTTTATCTGCCAATATGAAAAAACTAAACGTCTATCACACCCTGGTCAGAATAGTCCCACTGCCGCTCTTCTGCTATTTCCACCCATCCCTACAACACGCTATCATGGATCTCACTGCATGCTGTGATTGGTTAGTAGTCGTCATGTTGTGCGTCAAGGTGGGACATAGTTAGAGTTAGGGCAAAGGGGTCATGGATAGCGTTAGCCAAAGTGAGATATTCTTCAAGATTTGTGGTAATTTTTATTAGAAATCACTTACAAATGTACTGCCAGAAGGTCAGGTGACATAGTATGAAGAGCGACACCGTCCACAAAGGGAGTAAGATATGGTGGTGAATGAATATGCATGGACTTTCACACAAGAGAGTGGGGTTTGAGGTCCTGTGTAGGTCAACACTGGCTTATTATTTTTAAACTTAGTTGACTTATTTTCAGCTTTTAGGATGTATAAAGCTGCTGAATGCACACAGTGCATTGAATAGACGTCGACAGGCTGAATAGACGTGTTTGTCTTAATATCATATTTTGAAGTTGCTAGGGCGCCCAGAAATATATACGTCGGTGTAAATAGCCACACTGGCCATCCACCCTGAGTATAAATAGCATTGCTGGCAACAAAAACCTGAATCTGCCCATAAGAATATCAGTGTTTGCAGCAGTAACTATTTCATAGGATGCATTTTGTGTATATTTGACTTATTTTTTCATGAATTCAAGTTTATTTTAGCTTTGTATTTATAATTATTATTTAAAACAATTCATATTATAGTTAATTTTCATTTAAAAAGAAATACATATACAAGCAGACTAACAGACACACTCGACCCACATACACGGGAAAAAAACAAAATAAACCAGAAATACCTAAATAAATACAACGTTTAGCCTATTACATAAACAGAAAGGAAAAATGGCCAGGAATAACAACACATAATTGACTCCCATTAGGAACTTCAGTATTAGATGGCAAATTAAGGTGCCATACTCTCAAATTTAGCATACAAACTCGTTTATCGTATCAAAGTCTCTCAAGGTGAATCCCCAAGACTAGTTCCCTAAGCCATCTAGAGACACGGGAGCACTGGTAGCCTTCCATTCCTGAAGAACAATCCTCCTTGCCACTAACATGCCAACCATCAGGGACTTCTGTACAGTATAATCTAAATTTCAATGACATCTACTGTTTGAAATTTATTGTGCAGTCTAATATGTAGTGTTGCTGTTGTTTCTGATAGTGAAGTTTAGTTTACTTGTAAAATATCTTAACTCAGACATATCTTTTTACTCTCAGTATCAGCCCCAAAAATCCAGTATTAGTCGGGCTATGGTAAATATTGTAGCTCCTTGGTTTGATGGCATCTTTTCCATGCAGACTGAATGATTGACTGCATGTTTTCCTCCATATTTAGTCAGACAGATTAACAAATAAACAGACCGACAGATGAATGTGCAGCAGAAGCCACAAACTGCATGAGTAAGAAAAAAAAAAAACATTAGAGGACCACTGTTACGGTGTTAAGAGTTTCCATGATCTACTGTCTCCCCTCACTGTCAACACTGAGAGAAATAAAGGCGAGTTTGCCAACATGAGTCGACCTCTGTCCCTTCCTCCCTCTCTTCCTCCCTCCCTTTACTCCCTCGCTCCATCCATGCCCCCCTCTCCCTCTCCTCCATCTGGCTAACCTCAGACGCAGTTGTTTCCTCCTTCTCCACCTCTGCCTTACATCACTCGCTCCCTGCTTACCCGCTGGGGGCTGTGCTGGTGGTGTGTGTGGAAAAGGGGGCGAAGGGGAGGTGAGCCAATGGTGTCATTATAAAATCTATTTATCATGTCATTTTAAGGGCAAAGTAACATAAATGTATCAGTAACAGACACAAAATAAAAGAATAAAAGCAAAAGGTTGGTATGATGTGATGATGTGATCCCAACTGGATCACTGACACGCTGTCTACCAATTATTCTGTCTCCCACTCTGACTTCAAACATCAATTTGTGTGCAGCTCTAACCCTGCCTGTCTATCTCACACTGCCTCTCTGTGTATATCTGTGACCTTCTGCCTGTCTGTCTTTGTTACCTGTGCCTTGACATGAGCACCTACACATCTGCTAATGCTTTAGGAGGTCAGACAGACAGACAGACAGACAGACATTCCTTTAAAGGACAGCTACATATATTTTTATTAGGTTTTTCCAATCATTCATTCAGTAGCACTCATTGCGTATTCATATCAGAAAATTCAAATTTTTGGTCAAAGTATGTATGTTTTAATATCAAAATGCTATTTTCCAAAGCCCCTCTAAAAACTTTTCCCCCACATGACCTGACCTAAGTTTCTGCATGATGTTGTTGCAACATATCAGGGTGTCTACAGGTAGAGGACACTTATATTTAATGTTTTTTAAGACCTTTTCTAGATCATTTTTAACCAAATTTACAACTAATTTTTGGACAAATCATCTCTTTCTTATTCAAGCATTGCAGTTAAGTATTAATTTAAAGTATGATATATAATATGTGGTCCTGTGCAGAGGTAGGCTTTCTGTAGGAATATGGTTATTGGAGTGAGTTAGGTAAATCTACATTTGCCAACAGGTAAATTGCAAGTATAAAGTAAAAAGACAGTATTAGTTTCAGTGGTAGGTTCAAAGGTTTGTAACATCAGAAATTATGTTTACGCACAACAGCTTGTCTCATGTTGACAAAAAGGAATAGAAAGCTGGATAAATTCAATGAGATAAAATGTTTATGGAAATTAATATCTCACAAATTCAAACTGAATCCTATTTAATGATTTTTAAGGCCTAACACTGTTTGTGTTACTGTGTCACTTTCAGAACCGAATTAACATGGCGTCCACAGCCGTACCCTGCTTAGCTTCTATGACATCTACTGTAAGTAACACACAGACTATGGATCATTGATGCAATGAACTCTTCAGGGTCTGTTTGTTTTTTCGAACCAATGAAGAATCCAAATAATTTCCAACAGCCGAGGGCTCGACTGCAAAAATCAGATTTTTAGAAAACGCTTGATTCCATTTTTACTGTGTCAGTTTTATTTGTATGTTTAGCTACGACAGTGAGTAATTTGTTTTGTCTAATTGTCCCATTTTTGCAGTGACATCACTGTTTCCTGTAGTGTGTAATAGCCAATCAAACTGCTCGATGCAAAGTGCTGCACAAAGAAGACAAAGACTGATTGGTTTTATAGGTTGTTTTTTTTTTTTTTTTTAAAAGGTGGTAAAAAGAGTAGATTTGGAGTATGGATTCATGAAAACAATGAATGTTATTTTGGTCCATGTTGGCATTTTATACGTATATAATATGAAGCCTTATAAAGTTCACACTGTCTCATTGAAGCAAACCAACAGTTGTAAACATGATGTCAGCACAGTTTTTGTTTATCTCATCAGAACTTCATGGACCTATGGGCTGCTGGCTGAAGCTTTACATTCAACAAAAAGACATGAGTGTGGTATTGGTGGATTCATGTAACTCTTTAAGAAAGTGAAAAGTGTATTTCCCAAAATGTCAAACTATTCCTTGAAGCCTTGACGGCTCTTACCTTCTTGGAGGACCTATGGGTACCTGAAGGTATTTAAAAGTATTTCAAGGAATATTTTTCGGCACTGTTGTTGTTAAATGTTTCAGTCCACTCTGTCTGAACAAAGTTTCCATGGAAATTAAGCTGGCCAGATTACCCATCTACGACTAACCGCAATATGGTGGTCACAGCATTGATCCTGTCTCTCTACATCTATCTATGACTTTCTGCTACACGTTTGCCACACGCAAACAAACACATGCGCACACACACAATATGGATTCATGGCAACACACAACAGCACATACAGTCATATCCACACACACATACACACACATACTCATAAGCTTAATGAGAGCCAGATGAGAGGTTCATGGAACAAACACACACACTCTCGCACGAAACACACACATTTGGACAACTGACGTAATTCCATTCCACCATCTCATCTCTCCTGTCAGCTCTAAGTCCTGCTGCCTCCCTGGATTACTGTGCAGCTGGACAGAAGAGAGGAGGACGGATGGAGTGGAGGACAGCGGCGAGCGGATAGAGGATGACAGGATGGAGGGAAGGAGACAGAAATGACAAGAGAGACAGAAGGAGGACTGAGGAGATGGAGGGAGTGAAGTGGGGAACGCTCGCCCTGTGAACAAATGTGTCCCTGTAGGTCAAGAAGAAATTTGAATTCAAAAGTGTGAGACACAGATTGAATACATCATATGAGCCAAGATATAAAGCTTAGAATTACTGGAATAACAGGAGAAGAGTAAGTAATGGAGGGATGTAAAGGGAGGGGCTGATAGAAAATGACTCAGACCAAGAAATTGCTGAATGATGAGCGGAGAAAAAAGAAGCTGATGGGAACAGGATGAAGAGTGAATAAAGAATAATGATACAGTTTGAGGAAATCTTCAAGCCAAGACTGAGGCGCTGACCATAAAAATCAAGGTTGTGTTTGTGCGTCTGTTGTTAACTCTCCGACATGTTGTGTAAAAGTAAAGACTGCACATGCTGCAGATCAGATGTCTAACTAAGCTCACTTTCATCTCAAGAGCAAAAGGAGTAAAAGCTGAGACACTTAAAGTTTGAAGTCTGACTCTAGCTGCTGCCCCCTCCCTTGGGAGCTTCCATTATGCTCCCCCACCTCTGACTCCCTTGAGCCCAGCTCCCATTTGTTAGAACCCAGAGTCAAAAGGGTCACGACCTGGATGTAGTTGGGGAAACAGAGGTCAAACTGAGGGTCAAGGTAAGGTCACACCAGGGCTCACTCTCAGCCCTGAGGCACTTTGTCAGGTAGATGCAAACAAAGAGGAAGACTTACTGACTTTTATTCCGCAGTAAAAATGTGCCTCTGATGTGTTGTTAACAGCACATTAACGCAGTACATTGGTAATGCTGTGTATAATACATGATACAGTTGAGAAATAAAACTGCACTGCACAATTCGTGTATGTACATTTTGTCTGTGATGAACACATTTTATTTCCTATAACTTCTTCACACTAAAAGTCATCCGTTGTTTTGTTATGTAAAAGCTTTAATTGTGAAGCAGTAAAATAAGGAAATGTTGGGTTTTCATCAGCAGTAGCTTAACACAGCTCGTGAACAGGTGAAAACCAACATGAAACAGTATGTACAAACAGGGACGCAGAAGAGAAACTAGACTTGAAACCAAAGAGATTCAGCTGGGAGCTGCAAAACTACTAAAGCGGAACACACTGACAACTTTCTCCCTTTTCTCCTGCACAGACATCGGTTGAGTCTCACAATATGTGCTTGTTTGTAGGGGAGAAAGGGGGTCGCCATGGTTGGCAGTGGTCAGGGACATGTCCCTGCAACTGTCTTAGAAACGTGTTTTAACCCCACCCTGGTAAGGGTCCATCTTAAGTGTGACTCTGCACGTGTAAACCAGTAATGGAAATGCATATCAACGTGGCATGGTTTGATTCAGCGCAGCCAAAAGTGCCAATTAAAAAACCCTCTATAGTGTTGCCTATGCCAATATTAAGGGAACAAAATAAAAAGTTAAAAAGTGATCAGAGGTATCTCATGGAGGTCTGTGATCTCTGATAAAATATTAACCCAGGTCCTCAATAGCGGATGTAACAAACAGCTTGTATACAGAAGAAGAGAAGCCATGTTTGTAGAGATGAAGAACTGGAATCAAACATCGGTTTTGCTTTTGGTAAACATTTTATCATTCTGCGTGGACTGCAAACATCCGTGAGATCACAGACATATTTTTGCTGATTGAACCTGCTGTTGGAAACATACACAAATACCATTTTAATTTAGTTGCTCAGCCTGCTTTTTCATTGAAGAGGAACATACCAGATATGCAGCAGATTGAATGTCATACTACAAAGAGATAGATTAAACCCTGACATTTTATACAACACTGTCATTGCTCTTATTACACTGGCATTTATTTCCACTTCAAATAGATACCTGGCACTACTGTACAGCTCTTTATGTTAGTTATTATCGGTTCTTTTTGTCTTCTGTAATGTAAGTGATGTAAGGAGACACAGGCAGACAACATGAGAAACAGAAATAAACTGAATACCTGGCGAGGTTCGGATGCTGAGGTTGCGTGTGAATTCATCTTGCAGTGCATTGAGAACAGCTGTCATGTCCCTCTCCACCTCATCCAGACTGATGATGTCTTCCACCAGAGCCGCATTAATATTCACCTTAGCTGACTGGCCCTTTGCCTTGGCTTGGAAGATGAAGAGAGAGAAAGAAGCAAAGCACTGAGCGAAGAGTGGAGACTCGTATCTAAGATAGATAATATCGAATCACGTAACCCATATTCATGCCAACAGAACCATAAAGGTTGTACACATGTGAACTCCAGTCTCTGCAATCTCCTCACTGACCTTTTGACTTCTTGGTGGCATAGAGCCTGGTGCATGCAGCTGGTAAGCAGGTGGTGTTGGGGTACAGAGGTGGTGCGCTGACCCTGGAGGTAGCCACGAGGGGAGGCCTTAGCTGTCGCACCAGGGATTGACACAGCAGAGGTCGCAGCAGACTCAGGTGGTTCAAAGCCATTACTGAAACAGACAGACTGGGGAAAGTGAGAGATTGGATGAAGAATCATGTTAGCCCAGGGACTGGTCTTTTCTGTCTATTCGCTTCCTCTTGGTGATGTCATCTGCAAGTATGGCATTAATTTTTATTGCTACACTGATATCACACAGCTATAGGCACCTGTAAAGCCAAAGCACCTTTCCAAAATCCTAAATTTAGATGCAGGTCTATCAGAAATTTAAAAAATGGATGGGTATGGACTTTCTCCTGTTTAATTCTGATAAAACAGGGTTATTAGTTGCTGGACCAGCAAAATATCTGGAGATGTTCTGATACAATTCTTCCCTTCCAATCAGTCAATACCGAGCACTGATCCAATACCACTGCGTTAAAAAAAGCTATATCCTACTAACCCTATACCCCATATGGATGTGAAATGGTTACCATCATTGTTGTATGGCATGGCTCAGGTTAAACCCCTATCGGAAACATAACCAAATACATACAGAGAATAAATACCACATAATTTTCTTTTAGCTAGTGTGAAATATTGCTAATATCGCTAACAGCTAACATTACACCATTTTCTGGAAATCAATTCTTCTTTACAGCTCCATAACAGTACTTGCTAGTGGCTGCACAGTGCTACATGCTGTGTAGGCTTCTGTTTTAGTGTGGCAAAAAAAAAATTGATATATGGGAAAATTGCTGCAGGTGTGAAACTACTTTACAGTTTATTATAAATTTTGTGGTAGCAGACTGCCGTAATGACGAGCTTGCTAAAACCTGATCCAGCAATTTAGGCTGGATCAGTGGTAACTGATACTGGTATTGATATTGGAAGAACCCTAAAAATATCAGCGCCGGTTTGGAAAATTTGAGTGTCAACACTGACTGCTGCATTATTTCTGAAAGCCTGAAGATCAGTAATCTAGGATGACTTCTGACTCTCGTCTGATATTCCCATTTCATATGACCATATCATTACCAAAACAGCATCTTGGTAATATTGCTACAATCCAACTTATTTTATCATCATGTGATGCTGAAACAATAATCCATGCAGACTTCATTACTGTAATGCCACTTTCTCTGGTCTTCCTAGATGTGCTACTAGAAGTCATCAGCTGGTTTAGACTTCTGCAGCCAGGATCTTGACAACAAATAGACAATCTGATCATATAACCCCCATTCTGGTCTCTCTTCAGTGGCTACGAGTGAAAGCTAGAGCTAATTTTACTTTCATTTTTTAAGGCTTTAATTGCTGAAACTGTAACAATATCCACACAGCACTAAATGAGACAGATAAACTGTGGGGGAAAAAAAAAAATCACACTCCCCTGCCTACTCTATTGCCTTAATATTCATTCACATTAATAATGTGAACGAAAATAGCTGTAATGGGAAATGAGAAAGTCTGTGACCCACCCGCTATGTTGGAAACAGTTAACCAAAGTACTGAGCAGCACCCACCGGCCAAAGTAACTTTCTCATTTTAAAGCTATCATGTTTCTGAAAACATCTGAGGTGAGATATAGGCAATGCAGCAACAGAATCTTGATTCATATTTGATCAGCACTGCCTTGTTTGACAGTCTGAACACAGTTCACGAGCAGTGATTGACATGATTGACCGCTGCGTTAGAGACACCTCAGCTCTGACTGGTTGTTTTCGATTCGCTGCAGTCAATTCTAGCGAATGCCATTAGAAATAGTAGGAAACAGATTATCCATCTTATGTACTTCAGTCAGAATATAGTGACCGTTTCAACATTATGACACAAACGTGTTAACATAGAAGTTTACAACTGTAGCTTTAACCTATAAGATCATACATGGACTTGAACCTCCTGACTCATCTGAGCTACTTACACTACACACCGGCACGCCCATTCCAGTCTCTCGCTGCTGGTCTTCTTGTCATTTCTTCAATTAACAAAATATTAGTTGACTTCAGAGTATTTGCCTGCAATGCACCTTATCTCTGGAACACCCATTAAAGAAGCAACTTTAGTTGAAATCTCTAAATCAAGACTGAAAACCTACGTTTATACACGTAATTACAGCCTGACCTAGAATTTAAGATTTAGTCAGGTCCATCACCTTTTCAGATATGAGGGTGTTTTATTGTGGTTTTATTTTAATATCTATTATTGATTTATTCAAACATACCCTAATATCGTTGATTTATTTTAATCTGTGTTGTGTTTTATATTGAAACATTTCCTTTATCACTGATGTTTTTATATAGCAATTTTATTTTAATTCTTAGTATTTTATTTGTTTCCTGTATGTTTTATTCCACTGAAAGTGTTTTGGGACCATGTCTCAAAGCGATTCTACACTTTTAATATCATTTATTGAAAACTGATGCCACTGACTTTGAAATAGTAACATTTGATTGACTTTGACAGAATCACAAATTGTTCACAGATCAGTTGATTGTACTGCTGGCATATTGATAAAAATGAAGTAATAGCTCCTATCAGCCAGTAGGAGGTAGGCCTACATCTTTTAATGATACTACAATACAATCCTCTCTTTCTTATGACAACTATCTGATGATAATCTCGCAAAAAATACTAATTAAAAAAGACAAGCAGTGGAGAGTATGGAGAGTTACATTTTCCTATAAGAGGTCTGTGTGTGATTTTAGACCATATAATTACAAGTACATATATACTGACTTATAAATAATTATCATCAAAAATATCAGCCTGTTTTACTTTTAATAAACCTTAAAGATGTTAATAAAGTAGAAGTGTATCTAGGGTTGCAACTAACAGTTATCTTTATTATTGATTAACCTGCCAATGGATCTGACTCACAGCAGATATTCTGGCATGTCATAGTAGGAGACGCACAGATGTAAATAATAACATTAATAACGGGTGCATTCCATTTAGGTGAGCTAGTTTCAGGGCTCTGGTATTGTGTTTGCTGGCTCACTGACCAGACGTACTGGAACTGAGCCATCGTTAATGAAATTTGTTTCACCTGTGTTTTTCCTGCTATAATAGGTCAAAATCACTGCATTCAGCTGTTCAGGCTGTGATACACAAAATTACACTTAAGTCACAAACATGCTTTTTCGCTTCCTCTTTCACACACAAATCTACAGAACAACACAAAGTCCGCGCTCAGCCCTTGCATAGTTGTTTGGGCATTCCTGAAGGGGAACCTCCCATTCAAAAACCACACAACAATACGAAACCAACCGCTCCTTTTCTATGGAATAACCACCTCCCACCTCGCAAACTGGCTCTCCACTGTGAACTGTGTCACTGAACCTCAGAGTACACACAAGCACAGACAAACTCTGAGATATCTAAGACCACAGACACAAACACACACTAAAGCCGGTCTTTCACAGTCAGTGGCTGTGAAGAGCTCACAGTGTGCTGCGGCCTGACTGACATCTTCTATTGTCTGGGCTGTGTTTATAACTGGGAGCTGTGAGGAAACTGCTGCATTAAAGACAGTGTGGTTACAAATGAGAAGAACTTTCCCAAATGCATCATATTACTGAGATATTTTCTCAGTTGCGAAAAAAGAAAAAGAAAATTCACTTGACTAGCAGCTGAAAAACTGAAGATTAAATATGCTCAAATACATTAAGATTAATTTTTTCTCCACTTGACATGAATTTTATCTGAATAAAAAAAGCAAATAAAGACTTCTCAGCATGTAAATTTTCTGATTATTATAAATATTATTTCTTCAACGGTTATATTTGATTCTGTCAAATTTAGCTTTAGCTTTTGCTTTATATGCTCCACACTGCAAGGAATATAATACTTAATTGTTTTATCATATTAAAATTGAAGTACATGTACTTATTTTCCCAGGAAAAGAGACACTTAAGGGTTTCTGTTTAAAAATCATTACAACACCAGCTTTAAATAACCCATCATGTGTCTTTTTATGTGTAACTGTAGATTGTGAACTCCTCCTCAGGTCACTTAAAGCCCCAAAATCCTAGACACATTATTGTTGTCAGTATCCTCAAAGGTTGCTATTGCCATGCCACAATTCCTGGCTATTAATCCAAAATCAACCCGAGATAACAACCAAAATCCAAACATATTCCAAAGGCAATATTTAGGCTACACTGTGAACCACCACTTTCAATACAAACCCATAACAGGCATCCACGACTGGCAGGTTTCCTGACAAGCTGATATGATACAGGGCACTGTGGCGGAGCAGATAGGCTCAGATGTGGGACGGTGACGGATGTCTTTAGAGTGGAAGTCAAGCAGAAAAAGTGAAGCACAGGTGTTCAGTGAGATACTGTAGCCTCATATCCTGTAGATTTCACACACAGCAGCAGCTGCAGACACACCTCTCCTCCGTCCAGTGGCAGAAGCCAGCTGGCGAGCCAGCATCATCTCTACTTGGAACACTTTGCAGTATCTGATCATGCTCTGCTTGACTCTGCATCCTCAAACAAACAGTTCAAGCTAGGGCTCGAGTTACAATCACTTTGAATATCAGTGCACCTCTCAATTATTTTTATGTTTGACAAATTAACTGTTTAGCTCGTAAGGAGCCCAATAATGCTGAATAATGATGGCAGCCGCCCAACGTCACCTGTTCAAACAGCTGTTTTTGTCCAGTAACCAGTTCAAAACCTCAAAGATATTCATATTACAATGCTATAAAACCAAATAGGAGAGGCAAAATATCCTCTCTGGGATGTGCTTCACATTTTTGCTTGATAAATCACTTGTTAATTCATTATAAAATTAATTTACACTTATCAATTGCCTAACGTTTTCAGTGCAAGATCACACTATAGATGTCCTACTACAAGTTACTACTTGTGTGCATTAGTCATCTGACTTTATGGACTGGTTCATGGTGCATCATGTGTCTGAAAACAGGAAATGAGAGTTTAGTTTGACCTTTTAATCACGAACATTAGCTTGGTAATTCCAGATGTAACAATCCTAACTGAGCAGATGTTTTCAAATATGTCGATATCAGAGTGTGTCTTGCTTATAATTGCTGATTTTGTTTTACGATCAATCATAAAACACGGTGCTTCTGTGCTGGATTTTGTCATTGATACTCTGGTAAAGCAGAGGAAACGAGGCATTAAAAATAGTGAGTACATATATTAGATAACCGACTGGTCCCAATGTAAGTGAAGCTGTGTGAAGGTCGGTGTGTGAGCATGTAGCATTTGTTAGCCTTCTCCAGCACACACTACGTCCAAAAGCTAAGCACAAACCCTAACCACGTAGCGTACACTGCCGTTAATTTGAGCAACGACCCGGTGAAACACAACCGCTAACCGTAAATTACCCGAAACAGCATACTTACTTCCACGTTTACAGCCTTTGTAGGAGCATGCTAGCTAAGGAAAAGCCACATTTGACATCTAGGCTGTCATCACCACGCGCCGGCACTGCGATGTCAGGTTGTGTGTTTGAATCCTTGCATTGGGTCTGCCAACAGGGCGGGGCTGCTTCTTGAAGAGGGACGGCGTCTCGAGAAGACAGACATGGGAGATGCCGAATATCAAAACGAGTGCCTCCGCTCGACTCCACAGACAGTTAAACAAACTACAGCATCACCCTGCGCCTTTGTTGTGAGACGGTAGCAAGGCGACTGTTTATCCTTCCAGCTAGCTAACCTGCTCAGTTTCATAGGAGGAAAACCTAAAAAAAGCTTGAGATGATTAGTATTACGTTTTGACATACCTGAATTATCCCGACGTGGGATCCGTAGCAGATTAAGTTGAAGAAGTCGGTCGCTATCAAAGAGAAAGTTTGACAGCTCGAGGAGGTAAAGTGATAACGGTTCTATCTATGCTAGCTAGCTGCTAGCAATCTACTGCTCGTCCAAAACGGACTATTAACTGTTTAGTGGATATATTTAGTCAGCTGATCTTAAACATTTCACCACCTGAATGACCGAGATTGTATTAATCTTACACACACGATTAAAATTAGTAAACAGAGCGGTCAGATCATTTTTAATCGATTAACCTGCGGGTAGCTAAGCTAACGTTAGCTAGTAGCAAGTCCACGCTCTCCATAAGAAACCTTGAGTTTTCTCGTTTTATTATCATTATTTTGAAATAACTGGAGAAGCTAAATATTCCAAACTATACATGAAATTTCTGGACAAGGTATACTGACAGCGTGCTAGCTATATATAGACTGCTCCTTAAATGTGTTTGACCACATGTGAGTCACTGCTTTAAACATGCATATACATATTATATAAATTAACATTATATTTATAAAGAGCGCACTGTTTGATATGTATGCTATGACACAAGATTTTGGTTAAACTTTCTCATTAAATACCAAGAACAGAAAGGAATCTGTCCAAGTGACTTATTGAAATGACCCTGTATAAGTAGGCATTGCACTTACAGCTTATGTTAGCACTTTCTACATGTTATTAACACTGTGGAGGTAGGATTAACTGTTTGACCTACCCAGGCCACTTCTGTATTATAAAGCACCAAATAAGAGTCTCAGTATAGCCTGAGAGTTAAATGTCTGTGTGTATTTGGACATACACTAAATCAAATGGGTGGACAGATCTTTTCTGATAACTTTTCTTCATTTCCCAGATGTCCTACGAACAGCCATGTAAGCCACAGTGCTTGGAGAGATATAGTTAGTTTAGTATAAGTCTAGTTTCTATGTAAGGCAATATTTTCATGTTCTGCTTTTCTTAATGACTGCTGAGTATCTGACACAAATGCAAATGCAACCGCAAATGCAATGCAAAAAGCACACTTATCTCTGCCTTTTCTTTTTCTACCTAATTTTTCTGTCTTCTGTTCCTGCCTCCCACAGAGTACACATGTCGTCTGCGGCAGAGACAGTAGAAAATGCCTCCATCATGTCAGAGAGTGTGGCCCATGACGGAAACCGCTTGTGGATAGGCAATATCGATCCCAAAATTACAGAGTGAGTAAGGCCACCACTGGTTTCAGACAGGCCCACACTTCACCCCCACATTTGGGAAGGATGTTCACCTCGATATTTACTTGCAGACCTGAAACAACCACTATGATGGTAGAACAATTTCACATCACATTATAAGAGAATAAAAGTTGCTGCATTCCAAAACAAATCCGTATCTCACAGCAAACGTACAAATCTCCAGACTCAAGCATGTAAACCAGACAGCTGAATGAAAATCACGGTTAGTTTTTGATTTTGCAGCAGATGGATTTGAGGTTGCTGTGATGCAGTCCATGTTATGAACCGGGGGCATTGCTTTTTAACTTGCCTGGCTCTGCCTCACAGAGAGGCAACGCATTGTGTGTGCATATATGATTGATTAACTGTGTGCGTAGTGTGTGTGCGTCGCAGGCTGAGGCTGAGCAGACAGGGCTGGGTGTGTGAAAGAGAGGCAGCGAGGCGTGGAGACCTGCTTTGCTAAGGAGCAGCCATCATTCCTCACTCACCTGCCCTGTTTACTCTCTCTGTGTCAACTTGGAGCTGGCTGTGTGTCTGTGAGTGTGTGTGTATGTGAGCATGTGTAAGTACACAGTTGATGTTTAGGTGGCAGCTGGTAGCGGTGCAGGCTACAACACACTGAGGTGTCTGTGTACATTATTAGCGTGTTTCACTTTACACGTCATAGGCACGTTGTTGCGTTTGTGTGTGCAGCTAAGTTCCTGAATGTACTAAACTACAAATGTGAGTGTGGAGGGAGCACCCCTACATATATTGTGATGGAGAGAAGGTCGTTTTGCTGGGTGAGGGGTGTGTTTGTGTGCCTGTGGGGGCTGCTGGAGAATGTATGGCCCGCAGCTCTGGTGGGCGTCTAGACAGGCGTTTCCTTCCCCTTTCCCTGCTCTGCAATACCTCTCCTTAAATAGCCCACTACTTCACAGTGTGGAGGGAAAACAAGAGAAATGCCCGTGGCCCCTGGTGCTGATTGGGAAGATTAATTAGCTCCTGGGTAGCATACGCAAGTACACCCTCTGTTTGTCCCGGTAAGCCAAACCAAAACTCAGTGCAACGGAGGAATACAGACCTGAAATGCAAGGTGCTGAATATGAGAACATGAGACCATGAATAGTTAATAAAACCTTTTTTATCAGCAAAAGTTTTTTGATTATTAAAGACATTAAATTGTGTATTAGCCGGTTATTAGTCAGTTGCTAAGTCAATAAATCAAGACAAGAATTTGTAGTGTAATATTTCATTTATTTTGAAGATGTTTTCTATGGTCGGTCAGGATGAAATATAAGATCAATTAAGGTGTGATGAGGCAAGAAAGCTGCACTTTCACTTTTTGTAATGTGTCCTCTGGCTGATAGATGAATTTTGGCATCTGTGTTCGTAATAATGATTATGACTGGACTCAGGTTTTCTAAGAAGGATAAAGGATTCCTGTAGGACTCATAGCCTTTTCCAAAAATCCATTCCATGCACGTGATTTTGAAAAACGAATCAAACTTCAAATCAACCTCTTCTTCCATCCCTGTGTCGCAAACTTTATTTTTCTCCTGTTTCTGTGTAGGCAGCAACTCTATGATCAGAAAACTCCTCTTGCTACTTTAAATGCTCAGTAATAGCGATGGCATCCCAATTTTTTTCTCAGAGGTTAGATCAACATCCATCATAATATTCAGTTTGATTTTTTTCATCTTTCCTCACACAGTGCACTGAGCAGAGACACAGCAGGTGTAACTGGAGCTTTCACCACATATTCATGTTTTTGTGCTTTTGGCTTTTCAGAGAGGGAATTTCTCATTAGTGGTAATCCATCACCGTCTCCCTCTTTGTTCTCTCTCTGGTCCTCTCCTTACATTTTAAATTGTGTACCTGGAAGGTCTTATAATCATCAGCTTACTCATACTGCAGGCGTAGACTTTATAAATGTATGAAGAAATTGCAGACAGCTGCCTTGCCAGAAACTCCTCCTCCTCCTCTTAAAGTTATTCTCCTCTGACCTGCACTTTTCTGTACCGAACCTTTTGTCTTATCTTTTTCTGGACTGGACTTGCATCCGTCTTTTCCTTCCTTCCTCCTCTTTGCTTCCTAGTCCTTGTGTCTTTCCTACCTGGCTCCTCACCTCCTCTCTTCTTTTGGCTTCCCTGTCCTCTTCCTCCACCTTTCACCCTGCCATCAACATCCCCTCAATGAACTTTACTCCCCCTCTCCCCACCTTTCCTCTCCTTTTCCTCCGGGGGTTTTTACAGCCCCCAGGAGGAGCGGTCCATTGTGGTTCAGCTCCACAGCATCCAAAAATGTTCTTAGAGTGTCTCTCACATTTACAAATATGCACAAACATACATTTATGTGAATATATAGCTGTATTAAAATGTAATATTCAGTGCATTACAACCTTTTTTGGGCTTTTGCATTAACTTCGATAGCTGTCTTCCTTATTTCCTGATCAGTGTTGCAGAGGTTTAGAGGTGCACAAAGTGTGAAGGCAAGGTATTTGTGTCTAAGCGTGCAGAAAAGAGTTAATAATATGATAACTTTTACCAGATTGTCACTGTAAATGAGCCTGCTGCTGACGGAGCCCCCTTCACATGGGAGGTCTGCAGGGTGTTGTCTGGGAACAGCAGAAATTCTCTTTGGCCTAAAGCTCTCCAGGGAGTCATAGAAGGGTGGAAGACATTAGCACTACCCGTAGCAAAGACGCACGGTTCACCCTCCGCATCCCACGTCGAGTCCCATTCTTACACATAAATGCACGCGTGCTCATTAACGTCATACAGTCATCTGTGTGTCGACGGGATGAACAATAACAAACGACGAAACAATAAAAGACTGAAACAACTCCTATTGAACAGTTATAATAAAACACCTGGGGTCACTGTGAGGGCTGGATTGTCACACAAGGTAAGAGCACTCGAAACAAAAACACAGGAAGATGGTTATTGATTTTCTTTTGTTTGTGCGTTTTTGGTTTTGTTTTCGTTGTTGCTGTTTATGGTCTGAATAGATTTTGACCCGTGACTGTAGGAAAAGCACGTGGTTTAAATGAACTTAGAGATGGCTGCTTCAGTTTCATAATCCTGGTGTTGTGCACGCTGGCTTACTGTCACACTGTCCTGACTTACTGGGACACTTAGATATATAACAGAGCCATCATTGATGTTATTAGTAACACCTGTGCTTTTCCTACAAGGACAAGTCAGAAATGTCTGCAGGGAAAAGGGCGTTATTACCAGATGCGTTGATCAAACGATGCCCACCAGTTATATTAATTAATTTGGGCAGTGAGATATGACCAAATTGTTCTGCCAAAGAACAATCAGGATTTTTTTTTGTTTTTCTTCTGTAATCTATTGTTTTTACTTAACGAGGTTCTTCACATGTGGTTTCAGAGACTAATCAATCACAAAGACGTGTGCTGTTAATGAACTGTGTCTGGAGGAGGAGCTTGCCCAGTAGAGGGACACCAGACTCGCATAATATTAGCATTTCATTCATTTTTGGGCAAAACTGCCAAAAATTTACTGCTTTCTGCTTCTCAAATGTGAAAATTTGCTGGGTTTCTTACTAATCTACCACATTAAGTTGAATGTTTTATTTGAAAACCGGACAAAACAAACCGTTTTAATACATCAACTTAAGTCTTGGGAAATTACAGTAAAACATTTTTTCACAATTTTGTGGCAGACCAAACAATTTGCAATGGACCGATCTGACTTTTTCAGTCCAATTTTGAGCTTTGAGTATTTGCCAATACCGAGTACTGATCTTATACCAGTGTTTAAATAATAAGCTGTGTGCCTCACTGTGTGACAGTGATTCTTTTATATGCAAGAAAACACCAGGCCTGACTTAAACATTGCTTTCCTAACTTTGTAAAACAAATGAATACATATATAGAAATGTATTTAATTGTTATTTATTATTAAAATAATAAATTGTGCACCAGGATTGGGTTGTTTTTTTTTAACTTTATTTTTATATTTGAAATGCAGTGTTACCATATCCTTTGTAAATGCAGATAATTATATGAATAGTGAGAGGAAGAAAACCTACAAAAATAAATAAGTAAGTAAACAAGACAAATACATAAGTAAGAAAATAATAATAATATTAATAATAATAAAATAAAAAGACCTACATCCACATATAAAAAAGGAAGGTTGCAAAAATAATGAATATCACAAATAAAGCCCCTCACCCTCATATTCATTTCTAGAGATAAAGAGAGGTAGCGATAAAGACTAAAATGAAATAAAACGGAGTAAAGAAAATGCTTGTAGCAATTTGGCTTTACAAATTACATGTTACAGTGCAATATCTGGACAACGAGCACTGGAATTTTAGTAAAAAATCAAAATTAAAGTGATTACAATTCAAGTGTAAACCTTTGAAATGCAACAACTTGATCTAAACATGAACAGTAATCAAAATTCCAGTATAAAACAATTCAAATGCATAAAATGTGAATGTAATGCAGTCCACCAGTCTGATACACGTGTGGGTGTGTGTACGCATGATGTGCACACACGTGTAATCAGATGTAAACATAGAAGTGAATTGAGTAGATTGGCTCCATTATCAGTGATACCTGATCCAGCTATTTGAGCCAGTATCTCCATGATATCTGTATCAGTGCATCCATACAAACAGTTAATCGGTTAATTAAAGTAAGTCGATAATTAAGATAGTAGTTGCAGACACACATTATATCGCCCACCAGATTAAAGAACAGGCCTCGGACAATGACTAATTCTGCACACTCAAAAATAAAAATATTGCATATATAAATCCTTTCCTGCACAAGAGCTTTGACACAAAAAAAGCACCTGCTGCTCAGCATGCGTTGGAAACATTCAATCAGCACCTGGGTATTTGCAGCAATACAGCAGCGCATATAGTCTACAGGTGGCCCTGAACTCGTTGCTCTTTTCCACACTGTCAGAAGACAGATTTTTCCCATGGCTGCTAGCAGTCAGTTACACGCAAACCTGCAAATCCTCACACATGCTGCATAGCTCTTCAGTGACAACATATCTATGTTCACTTGCAGTCCAACAGTCTCAGGCAGCTCCGCACAGTGAGTGGATGTTGTTTGTGCAGACCTCGGTGCTCAGGGGGGATTTGAGGCTTCCTCTTTTTTATTCCCTCATTGTCCTGCTACTGTATCCTCGGCATTGTCTCAATGAGAGATTTACTGTCACTGGGCTGCCACACCAGCTGGCCCGCTGCTAAAAAGGTGTCAGGGAGAGAAAGCTGTCATTCTCATTAGCCCCACCTGACAGACTCACAGACTGTGGGGTGAAAAATACAATATGGAGCAGATCCATGTGGCCGTTTTCAAGATAAGAATAAGAATAGGTCTTATGTGTGTCTGAATAAAAGCTTGTTCTCTCTGTTGTTTTTTAAGAATCCTTTACTGAACACATCCAAAAAAAAAATAAATGTGCTATTTTTCTGTACATTTATTGCGCTCTTTTCCACACAATCCTTTCTTGGCAGGTATCACTTGGTGAAGTTGTTGGAGAAGTTTGGAAATGTGAAACAGTTTGACTTCCTGTTTCATAAGTCTGGGCCTTTGGAGGGACAGCCACGGGGATACTGCTTTGTCAACTTCAACACCAGAGAGGTACGCACAAGATTTATATTTTGAAATGATTTATATTTCATTTTATTTTATGTTAAATTACTTTTAATTTTTGCCACAGTATGTAATTTTGTAAACCGTTAGTAGTTTTTCAGCCATGTTTCAATTATTTTGTTATCTGAAGTAATATTAGTCTCTATGCAAAGAGCACTAAAAATCTCATTTTAGTTGATAGATTGACAGTTTTAATTCCACAGTCTCCCATCTTTGGCAGCAAAATGAATGTTGGATCAATACAGATGTTGCATATTAAAGGATATATCAATCATTGCACATTCACTCTTGCAGTCATATGTATTTTAACAAAGAAAGTCAGTTTACTGAGTGTAGTAACACTCCCCGTACTCAAATGGACTCACAAAACTTTATTAGCCGTCTTTAAGCAGTCAGAACCTGCCTGTGTGTCGCACTGAAGCGGACCACATTTCTATAAAAAGGACTTAAAAGGGGGCCGCTCAGCTCCACAGGTTCAGCGGGCAGTATTTGTTTTGGAGTGAGCCCGGGGATCATGATAAGCATCTTGTTTCACAGCTAGTGTCTATCAGTGGGATATGAAGCCCTCCCAAAAGGATTATACAGAGGAAATGTGTGTTTATCTTACACACACACACACACACACACACACACACACACACACACACACACACACACACACACACACACACACAGAAAAGTACTTCATTAATACAATTTAGCATCAAAGCCTCTTACTCATTTGATTAGACTAAACTACTTTTTCCTCACACTCTCAAACATACAACACACACACACAAACACACACACGCACACGCACATATTAGTTAGGGTCTATGTGCAGGCAGAGTGGCGCATCATCAACTATTATTGTTTCTGCCGTCTCTCTATTGTGAGGACTAATTATTTAAGGAGTCGGGTGCAATCATCAAGGCTGATTTTAATCATAATTGTAATAAAAAAAAAAATCTGTTCCTCTTCCTTTCTCTCTTCTCCTCTTCCTCCTGTTCCCCTCTGTGTTTGTGTGACTGTCTGCAGGAGGCAGAGAGGGCGATCCAGTGTTTAAATGGGAAGCTAGCTTTGTCCAAGAAGCTTGTCGTGCGCTGGGCGCACGCACAGGTGAGGGTAAGTGTCAAACTCAGTTCCTTTTAATAAGATGGAAAAGCTTATACATCCTGTTGGCTCAGTGGAGTAAGGCTCATCCATCACATGTATATATGACACTGTGATTGTGGCTGCAGTGCGACGGATCAAATATACTGTATGGCTGTGCATTAAGAAAATGCTTGACTTGCAGAGATAAAAAAGTAATTAGTGTCCCTGTTGCCATGGACGAAACGAAGCTTAAAAGAATAGAGAAATAACCATTCATTCTTAATATAAAGGGTATTCTTTAATGCTGAGTATGGTTGTGGTAAAAGATTATAAGCATCTGTTGATTTAAAGTTCCAGGTTACTTCTGCAGTAGCCAGTTTATGGGGAGCAGTGGGATCCCAGCACAACCTATGCCTGTCTCTTAACAATAGACCGCCTACTGGCAATGGGTGAAGGGATATCCTGTATAGAGACGAATCACGCCCTACACATGCACACACGCACACACACATAGTAGAAGGAGGTCAGGGTCAATGCTGCCGCCTCTAAGACAACACGTAGTAGGATAAATCTGCTCATTGTAACTGGGCTCGATCCACCATTCCAACCAAAAATAGCTTCGGTTATTTATACCATCATAAACCTCAAAATTTAGCTTGTTTATACCCCAAAATTAATACCGGTCTGTGTAGCTGTGTCACAGGGCAACTCAAATGCAATTAAGTTATAACTACACACCAGCCCAGTTGCTTAGTGGTAGAGTGTCTGCCCTGAGACTGGGAGGTCGTGGGTTCAATCCCCTACCTCCCTGCTTGGCACTCATCATGGGTTGGAACTGGGGGGTTAGATCACCACATGATTACCAAGCTTTACTTTACTTTACCTTTACTTAACTCACAGTGCTCTTCCTTTACACTTGTCACTGACCTCAGTTCATTTTTACTACAGTTTTTTTTTTTACCTAAATTCAGCGCTCTATCAAGAGTAGTACCTGGATTTAATACACTTTTCTTTGCAAGTCAACAGCCAGAGGATGTTTTGCTGCATCACTGAGCTGCACCATGTTTGTATCTAGCATGTTTTATCTGCAGGTTCAGGTGTGTTAAGATTAAACTGTACTTTTATTTGAGGAAGTTGGTTTCTCTCTGTCTTTTCAAGTGCGTCACATACTGGAAGAAGTGTTCGGCCTCCATTTATGACATTTTAAAGTTTAGCATGCAATTCTGGAGAAAGATAGTTGAGACTCATTCTCAGGTCATCAAATGCAGATGCAGCTCGTCAACCTGGGAATGACACTCAACAATCAACTATCTTTCTGTAGACATGCATACTAAACCTGTAGACACACAGCAGCCGATTTACAGCTCTGTGCAGCAGAAAGTGTTGCAGTGTGCTAGTGTTTTTTCTAGCTGCCGAACAAGGGAGTGGCAGGAGTTGCATATGTGTCTTGTAGGATTCGACATTTGGTTTTGTTGTACAAGCTAGTGTAAAAGTCAGTGTTACAGTTTTGGGCACAGCCTCAATTTTGAAGCATGCTTGGATTCAGTGCACGGCTAAAGTGATGTTGCAGACACATCAGCCAGGTATGAGCAAAGCTGCACCACAGGAATTTGATTCTGCTCAGCTGCTCAGAGACCTCTCTGGTCAGTGTCCCATCTGACAAAGTGAATTGCAAGATGCATCATTTGATCCCATGATGGGCTTTAACAAACCAGAGAACATGAATATATCAATCAAAATTATCCTCACATTGTTGCACACACCCTGCGATTGTTCTGCCTCTTCATGTAAAACAGGATTTTACAGTGTAATCTTTATTGCACAAGTAAGATTTGAGCAACTTTCCACCAGTGGGGCCAGCTCAGGTCCAGTTGAATGTGATTTATTTTTTTTAGCGAGAGTGTCTTTCCAACACAGAAGTGACGTGCTGGGATAAATGAGTCAGAGACAGTCGGCGTTGGAAGTTGTTGTCTCACTTCCAGGCTTCCATCTTGACTTTATTACTTAGCTTTGGAAGGGAGGAAATCATGTTGATGAACGTTTATTGAAGTGTTTCCCCTAAATTCTTCACAAACACCCGTGGCTTTCTAAATCTGCTCTTTCAACAGTTATACAAATTTGTCCTAATTCATTACTGTATTATTCTGTATTTATTAATATGCAGTTTAGCCAAGGTGTGTGTTATGCATGTGACATCACTGACCCAAAAAATACTCTAAACCCTCCTGTGACTGTATCCATAATGAGCTGTAACACATTCAACACATATTTTAATCCATAATAACCAAACTCTTAATGCTTAAATAACTGTGATTATTATCATGAAGGCCATTTAAAATCAAAAGTGCAACTATTGGAACGATTAAAACGTTTAAACGTTCCCATAGCTCAAGCTTTGGCTCTTGTACAGAGTCAGTATGGCCTGATTAGCTCTGTTCAGATCTATATGCATTCCAGCTACATGCCTTTAGAAATAGGTGGAAGGGAAGGGTCCTGGCTGGTGGAATGGTCATTGTTTTAGACCTATTCTTGGCTATACGTGTTATTTATTTCTTGGGACAGTATGTAAAACTCTGTGTGTGCCTTTTGTGCATTTATGTAACTTGATTCAGCACCATTCACACCCTCTCTGAGCATCACATTCCTGCAAACGGCTGCTGCTGCACCAAGCGCCAGGGGTTTTCTCTCGCCCATCATGTGACCGTTGTTTTGCTTTTTTGTCTTCTTTTTTTTCTTCGCAGGTTTCAAGAGTTCTGTGTTGGCTGGTGGAGATGTTTGGAAGGTGGTTTTGAAAGGAATGAGTGAGGACGTTGGTTGTTGCTCTTCAGCTGCTCCCGTCTTTATCCTCCCTCGTGCCTTAGGGTGTGATTATGAGCTGGACGCGTAGTCCCGCTTGGTTACTGTCTGTTTGAGCAGACACAAACAAAATCAATACTTGAGTTTAATAATGTTGAACTTTGTGGGAGGAAGCTGGAGTTGGCTCTTCAGAAAACGGCTGTCAGTGTTTATTAGGAGGGCTGATGGTTTCTAAGTGTCTGCTTCACAGGAATTTTTTCTGATTATCTGTCTTTTTCTCTGCTTGTTATGTGGTCCTGTTCAAACTGGGCACTAAAATATTTCTAAATGCAGGTGTGATTGTACCCAAAATGTCTGATCACTTTGACAGTGTTGTCTTTAGTAAGTCTAGAGAAACTCACGTGATGCACTATATTTTGTGTTTAGCTGAATAATAACCACGTGTCCCTGCATAAGAGCCTTATCTTGCTTCTACCTGTTATTTTACCCCTTTGTCTCTCTCCATCTGTCTGTCCATCCATGTTTCCATCACTGTTTGTGTGGGTCATTTTGTTCTGGCCACGTGTCTTGTCCATAGAGGTTTGAAGGTTTCCGTAACGACAAGACGATGCCTCCGAGCCTGGAGCCGTCGTGCAGCGGTGCGGCAGAGGATGGACCCGTAACTACCAACCACCTCAGGTTGGTATCAAAGACACACAGCATCTTAGTGTCAGTCAGACACTTTTGTCTACCATTTGTTTTGTTTTGGTTTTTTTAGATAGAGCTGCAATGATTAATGGATTAGCTGTCAGCTATTAAAGCATTCACCAACTAATTTGATAAGCAATTAATCAGTTTCAGTAAGTTTTTAAGAAAAAAAAAAAATCAAAGTTTTCTGATTCTAGCTGAGTAATTAAACTGAGTATCTTTGGGTTGTGGACAAAACCAGACTTTGGAGGAAGTCATCAAGAGCTTTGTGGAAACATTGATCAACATTTTCCACCGTTTTCTCACATTTTATAGACCAAACAACTAATTGATTAATGATTGGCAAATTAATCAGCAATGAAAATAATTGTTAGTTGCAGTTTGGTGTTAGAGTGTATCCGAACTAAACCAGCTAAATCTATATTTTTTTTACCCACTGTGTTATTTTTCTGCCCACACTGAGTCATTAGCTGGGCCCTGAATTGGTAAATCTGAAAACAGTGGCCTTGCATTTTAGTGTGGACGAGGAATACTATGGAAAACAATGATGTAATCCTGCTCAGACAACATGGAAGCCCGTGTGGCAGTGATGTGAAGAAGACAACTTTTTTCTAATCACTATTTGCTTTGGTTAGCAGTAGCTTTTCTGAGCCACGATTGAATCTTTATTTTATGTTTGTTTTGAAAACAGAAGCATTAAATATGTTAATGAACCACTGTCATTTATGCTATATTAAAAAACAGTTCATGTGTGGAGAGCATGGCGACAACAGAGGTTTAACCAGCTGAGACTGAGCGGACAATCTAGTCTGTGTCCCACTTCTCATGAGATGTTTGATGTTACTGGATGCAAACTGAAGGAGGAAGAAGGACGCATTTACCCATTTTCATTTTGTTTTGGTGTTTTTGTTTGTATGTAGATCTTCAAGTCAATCGTATTTATTTACCCCTATATTCCAACTCAAAATTTGAGAGGGCTTTACAGTCTGTACAGCATATGACACCCTCTATCCTTAGACCCTCGCAGTGGATAAGGAAACATCAGGAAGACTAACTGAAGAGGGATCCCTCAGACTTGCAATAGAATCATCTGAAAATGCTAGTGTGGATGGATGTCGTCACACAAAAATCACAATTTCAGATTTAGCCAGCTCAGTGTGGACATTGTTTGTGGTCGCTTTAGAGGCTACCCTAAAAAACATCCATTTAAAGTGGGTTTTCATCGCAAGAAAGAGGGTCTTTTCATAAAATTAGACTGCCTATGCAGTAGAAAGATGCAAATACTTTTAAAATTGGTGCTACATGATGAGAAAATGCACTTGCACTGGACCAATAAACGCTGCCACTTGGAGGTGACGTAATGCATGTTGATCAGTCTGAAATCAATATGGCAGAGGGCTGGTAATAAATGATCTCACATTATAGTTAAACGGTGAGCGAAAATATGTTTCTGAAAACATTTAAGGCGAGAAATGGGCAAGGCAGTGGATAGCAGATTCTTGCTTCATATTTTGTCAGCACTGCTTAGTTAATCAGTATTTTTGACCTCACAGTACAGGAAACAATATGGCACCCGCTTCCTGTTCACAAACTTTCAAATTACAGCCAATCAGTACACTAAAATTTGTTTCTGAAAACATTTAAAGCGAGAAATGGGCAACACCGTGACAGAACCCTGGTTTATTTTTGAGATGTCTCTCTCTCAATCCACTTTGGTACTCTTTGTGTCCGTGGTGGCAAGCACAATGATGAGCAGGAAGATCTGGCCGCTGGTAAGATGCAGGGAAATTTACCATTGTTCATTTACACATCCTACTGTGATTGTTATCACACAGAGCTGGTTGAAAATCGGGAAAAGTATCCCTTTTACTCAAGCTTGGTCCTGAAACTATTATTATTGGAGAGCTTGTGGGCTTGTTGGTTTCATGTTGAGTTCATCTGAGTACAACTGGGCCAACACTTCAGCTCAAAAAAACATTAAAGTCCTGTTAAAGCCATTTCTAACATGTTCCATTATTGTGGCTACCCTCGCAGCCTACATTCACATATACACATACACATACACTGTAACTACGCCAGTCAGATGGAGCACTTAAGTCCGTAACAGGCCTCTCGTGCTCACAGTTTCAACTCTTCCTGAGACAGTCCAGTGTGTGTAGCAAGTTATCAGCGATCAGGATCCTTCTCAAAAAAGTCCCAACACTACGGTTCTAGTGTAAACTTCAAAATCACTCTCTCCACACAGCATGAGAGAGGAAATATAAACACCCTTTCCGCCCGTTTTATCTCTGATGCCCCCTCCAGACTTCCCCTCTGCTGCTTTTTAGATACTTCTCACACTCGCTCTTCTTTTCACCTGCACTGTAATTTGTTTCTCACTTGCTCCTTCAAATTGTGTTTCACCATTTAAATTTTCTTCCATGTCAAATGGAGCACAAGCATGCATGCTCCATTTTTCTGCATCTGTCCCTCCCATTACTAAGAGTGCTAATACTCCTCTGCTTTTCCCCCCTCAGCCAAGAGCCAAGATCTGTCCATCACTGAGTTCGCCCGTCAGCACCAGCACTGGTATTTCCCTCTCAGCCCCGCCGCTAACATCTCCTCTCTCTCTCTCTCTATCTCTCTCCCCCCTGCTTTTTCCTCCTCTAGTACGAGTGCTAAGATCCGCGCCATCGAGGCCAAGCTCCAGATGATGGAGGAGAATCCAGATGATGACTACTCGGGCCCGTCGGCATACGTTTACAACAAACCGCCAGAGAGGAAACGCTGGGAGCCCTACTCTAAATCACACCACAATAACCAGAGCAGGCCCTTCCGCAAGTTTAGGAGATGACCCATCCTCCCACTCACTCTGGAGACCCCCCTCCCCTCCTTCCCTCACACACCTCAGCCACCACCTACACACAAACAGACTCTACACTAGATACTATAAAGACTATACACATCCTATCTGGGAATTTTGACAATACTTTGAAGACGCAGACTCTTTGGGGCGTAATCACAGCAATCACGGACAAGAACCAAAAGTGGTTTTTAGTTCTTCTCGGGTTCCAGTTATCAGTTATTATCCAGTCTTAACATATGCCCCGTACCTGACCGCTGTGCAGGTTGGATCCCTTATCAGTCTGCTTTCTCACTTTTGCAGAGATGTAATGCAGGTGAATCATCCAGCTGTGAGCCACATGACACACAGCTGCCCAGGAAAGAGAAATGTTATTATTAAAGAGTCTAAATGCCGAGTTGCTTATTGTTTTTGACATGTGTTTTTACTTTGAGATCATTTTATTTGAAGGTGAAATCCAGTTTGTTTGTTTATGCGAGACTTCACTGAAGAGGGAGAAACACACAGATTCGTACCAGGTTTGTATTAATGGAGTTCAAATGATAAGCCACTCAGCGACACTTACTGTAAGTTGCAGTATTTTTGTGTGATGTTGCTCTTTTTCTTAATAGTTTGCTCTTTTTTTTTTTAAATTCCAATTTTGATACGACTGCAGTCAGATCCTTTTTACTGACTTTATGTGGTGTGTAGTTTTGGTATTTCCCTTATCACAGTCTCTTTTATTTTAATTTTTCAATTAAAGGCTGTTAAATATCACGTCCACAGCGTGTTTTATGCCATTTTTGTTTCTCTATATTGCTCTTAAAGTGCAGGATTCAGTTCTGTGATTATTTGAAATGTGAATGTTATGTAGGAAAGTTGGCAAAGACTTTAGAGGACAATTTACTAAATGCAAATGCACCATTAATCCACTATGGGTTAAAAAAATCAGCCATGAATCAATAGAAAATTTTAAAAATCATTGAGATTACCACAATTGTCAGTAATTACAAATACCCCAGTGTTTTCTGTCATATTTAATCATCACATTTAATATTACATCCATTATGTTCTATTGGCCCATTTTTTTCCCTCAGACATGAGTGTTTTAATTATTTTTGGCAGTCTGTCGAAAGTTGCTGTAAATCATTTTAATTATTTTTGAGCCTTTTTTAAAATATAATGTACAAACAATCTATTTTAAAATGTAATTGTCCCTGATTTCTGTGTGTTGATTATATTTTATATGTGATCTGAGTTGTGTTTTTTCTGCAGGTCATAAAAACCCTCTACAAGCCAGAAAAAAAAGACAAAATATGTTGGTGAAATTGGAGTCTGAAATTGTTTACATAAAATAATTAATTTGCCAACCAAAGCTCCGTTTGCAGAGCCAATGTTTTTAAGAGTTTACCAAGAACATATTGGGCTGTAGACATCGCAGCATGGATAGAGACCGGCAGATTAATTGTACAAGATGAGCTAGAGGAGCGTAATTTCGTGCGCAACGATCAAATCCTACCTCTTTACATCAGTCAGCCCTTTTATGTAAAACAAAAAATCTCTGTTGCTGTTAAATCACTCCACTGCAGAATATTTCCTTTAGATCAACCTAATAATTTCTTTGAAATGTGTGTATTTATCGGTTTCAAATAAAAGGCCTATTCGTTAAAATATATTTTCAATTGATTATTTCAAATTAATTTCTCCTCTAAAAATGATGAAGAAATCTCTTAATTTCTTTAGCTCTGGTTTATTGTGCCGGGATAATTTCTGCACTATAGATTTACAGATAATTGCAGGATCCTTGCGGATGGCCTGATTGACACGTGGATGTATAAACTGGTGTGTGGGCTCACACACATCCTGTAATCATCAGGAGCCCCTTGCGTTAAAAGTCAGTTTTACTTTCAGCTGCAGCGGCTCCTGAATAAATAGCTGATATTCTCTTTTTTTTTTAATGATAGTTGAGTCTGTTTGGTTAGTACAGCTTAAAGCAGTTGTGTCAAAATATATGCATAATCTATATGGACTAAAATGCAACCGTATTATTTAAAAGTAAATCTGTAAATCGCACTGTATGTATTTATTCTTTAGTTTTTCTGCTTAAATAGGCTTTGTATTTGTTACCCACACGTTTCCCCTGATTTTACACAACACACGGAATTAATTATTTGGAATTAATTTCATAAATGTAAATATAATAACAAAAACCTGTTTTAACATCAAAACCTTAAATCGTGAGGACAATGCGCATTAAAATGCGTGAACGCGAGGAGCATAACTGCTGAAATTAATTTATTAAACATATTAAAGTTTAATTTAAGGCATCATTATCTTTCTGTACACAGAGCCTGAACATACAGTATAAGCCAACATATGTGTATATAGGACACTGCATATAAAAAGGTCTTTATATATGCCTGGGTATGAAGGTTAATTATTGCCTATACAGCCAGTTCCACTCGTGTATTTCTAGTAGCAAATAAATGGCAATTATATAAATAACTATAATTTACATTGGGGCTTTTTTTCCTCTGGCAGCAGCTATAAATGCCTGAGATATCAAACATACACCAGAAGAGTTTCTGTCATAACTGTTCCACAGTGTGTCCACCCTTCTCACGCAAATGAAACTCTTTCCTCGCCCTCCCCCTTCTTTAACTATAAGGCAGGCCGGAGAGCCGCACCAACAACTTTCACTACAAGCTCTGCAGAGACACTCCGGCTCTCAGCGCTCACGTCGACTTTGCAGCCCTGCAGTCTCCCCTGCACCTATGAAGCCTTGGAGTAAAAGCTGCCAGCCCCTCAATTTGATTCACTTCCTGTAGTCAGACTCCCTTCCCAAAAGTGGAGAGAGGGGGAAACGGGGGGAAAGGAAGAACTCTTTTTCTGTGCTAAATAAGGCTCTCTGAGGAGCAGCAAGCGACTCCTCGCCTCTGCATAGCTTCATAACTTGTCTAGTTTGTGTCAGTGGCGGGCAGATCGTCGCGCACAGCAGCGTTTCAGAGACAGAAACATTAAATACAAAAATAACTGCGCGCCAGTTCCACTCGAGTCAATGCACGGTACGGATGGTACAGATTTTGACGCCCATCGCCGAGTCTTCTCCTGATTCCACGCACCGAGTTTGGAGACATTGTACGCTGTGAGACCTTTCATGTACTGGAAAAATGAAGTTTTGTCCCCTCTTTCAGAGGGAAATAAGATTCTTACCGAAGGAATTCCCACGAAGCAGGTACTGACACTTTGGAAACGGCTCAGCTTCAACTTTGTGCGTAAAAGGTTCAGATCGGAGAGGTACCCCACTTATGCATTGCGTGGGCCTTTGCTGTTTGCTTTTGACTGAATTTACATTTTATGTGAAGTGTAACGATGCCTGAGAGTGAAATCATTTCTGATTTACCGAACTGTTTACCTTCCTTCTTGAATGCGCAGTGGATGCAGTTTATTCGCAGCCCACAGCATCGTGTGTGAGTTTTGTTTTGTCCCTCTGTGATGTCATAAGAATCACTGCTTGTGTACTGAGATCAGCTGCACGCGCCAGCCGCTGTGAAGAGGCACGCGCCTCTCTGTTATGAATAGCGTGATTTGCGGTCCGCGAGCCTCTCGAGCGCTGCCAATTCGCCCGAGAAGAATTGGATTTTAATTACAGCCATTAAAAATCAAATTTGCAATTCTTTGGGTGACCCGTTGCCTTTCTCTGATTGACAGTTGAAATTGACACTCCGGGTCCCTCTTATCCACGGCGTTTCAAGCTATTTGTAATTACAGGTAGTTTTTTTCCCCCCTCCACTCTCGTGTCCTGGATTGCGGAGAAAATACTATTATTCTGAGAGGCACGGGTTAAGGGCAGGGAAAAATCAATCCAAATTGAAATAGCTTCATTAAAATGTGCCTTTTGTTGCGGGGGCCCTTTTAACAGTTTTAACCGGGGGTTTATTGTCAGGACCACTTTATATAGGAGTAGCCCTGAAGAGCTGTCTGCAAATGTCTCCCGAGGATTTCTCAGCTGAGGATGAGACGGGGAAAGTGATGAAGACTTTCCTGCACGTTGTCTTGTAGGTGATCTCTACCGAGCATCAGAGTACACCGGGAGCCTCGCGCTGCAGTGTGGACTCTAAACACGCGCCAATGGTGAGAGCTTTATTGCCTATTTATGCTTTTAAAAAATGCCTGGATCACTCAATGCGTGCGCATTTTACGCACAGTAGTTGCCCGCTTGGCCGGTGCGCATCCGTAGCTCGGATTCATGCAGATATATGTTTGAAATGTCTGATTTACGCGCTCATCTGTGCGGAGTATTGTGTGTGTGACTGAGCTGTGCTGATGCCTTCTTGCAGTCTCACTCGGACGGAGAATCCCAGCGGTCCAACATGGAGCGGGAGGACACTCGCTCGTCCCCCAGCACGCCGTCCACCCCCTCCGTGTGCTCGCCGACCTCCACCACCAGCTCGGTGCCTTCCACCGGGAAGAACATGTGCGCCAGCTGCGGTCAGGAGATCCTGGACAGATACTTGCTGAAGGTGAGAGGCCGATTTTCAACCCCTTGGACAAAAATAGGCTGGAACTGGTCAGAGCAGAGGTTATTTTCCTCTGGTGTTTGTTTGTTTACTGTTGCCTACTTATTTTTACGCATATGCATCAACAGCAAATAGCTCACAGCGAGTGACGCAGGGTGCCATGTTGGTCCGGGCTGTGTTTTGGTTCAGACAGGCCTGCTGTATTTTAATGCTGGTGTAGGAATGAGTAAGGCCTTGGCACATTAGACGCACATTATTGTCGAATTTGCACTAAATAAAATCAGACGCAAATAAACACAACACTGAAGCAGAAAGAAATATGTCTCCCATTTTCAACAGCTAACGTCGACCTAATGTAACCTCATGTGTAACACACAGAAATACCTTATTATAACTCATTTTATACTCATTTTCATTTTATAGCTGTAATATAACCTACAAAATACACAACAGGCCTGCATGTCTCTAACTGTAACCTCTGTTATCTGCACCGTGATATTTTAGGCATCAGAGATAAGGCGATAGGTGGTGTGTGTATGAGAGAGAGCGCACATACAACAGGGATGTTTTGATTTTTTTTTCTGTTTCACAGCTTCACTGTCAGTACGCCCTGTCTTGTGGCGTGCGCCCGCGTGCTTCCAACCAAAACAATATTCCCTGCACGCGCTCAAATGGGTGTGATTGTCAGGAAGTGCGAGTTTACTTTTATTGTTGTGACAAAGTCGAGGCCTATCAGGGTATCATCTGTAATAATAATCATTTTAAACGTTATAAAGCTAAGCTATAATCCGACTTCATGGAAAAGATTTTTAAAAATCAATTTAACTGTAAATAAATAGAGCCTAATTGATAATTATGATTTTTTTCCCGTTTAAATAATAAGCTCTCTTTTTGTTTAAAACACCCTTCCTTCATATGTCACACTGGATGTAAATAAATATATAGGCTACAATAGGCTACAAAAAAATAAATGCTATAAATAAATCAATTTCTGCTGATATGAAAAGTTCTTTAATGATTATATTAAGTAATGTTTTGCTACATTAAATTGCCATCATTTTTAGAGCCGGAGTTAGAATGCATTTTGCAGCATGAGGCACCAATTATAAAATAAAATAAAATAAAAATACATATAAATAAGAAATAAAAAATATATAAAAAATAGCTTGATTAATCCAACATATTATTTTACAGAACAGCTCTTAATGATCTCAATAAAAAAAAAAACTGGACTAATATTTAAAATTAATTATATAAATATATATTGAAACATATTACATGGGAACTTTTTAGGTAGCAGGATTGCTTTGCTATCTGCAAACCACTACAAATATTTAAATCTTTTTTTAGTCGTTATTAAAGATTGATCTATTGTGTCCTATGCCCGCCAATGATTATTACTATTTTTTTAGTAGCTAAAAAATCTATCATAATTGCTGTTGACGGAAAATATTACAGTCAGTGCCAGAAATGTTGGTCCGGGCCTAAAAAGCATGGGTTAATATTTCTAAATATTAAAAATACATGCACTTCGGACGCAAATATTAGCCTATAAAGATCGACAGTAAATTAATTAAAAATTTAATTTTAAAGTGAACCCCAAGTCCTCGTATTGCAAAAAATCTGGCGTTGTTATATCAAAAAAACACAAGATACAAGCAGAAGAAGATAAAGTCACAGTTTGGCACCACAGACCCATTACAAATACCCAGTTTATGAATATTAAAATGATATATATGGATATAGAAGCTTAATAGACTAGTAATAATTTCGTGACGTTTTTAAGGTAATAATATCTTGACATTATGTCCATATCATCTTAACTGGTCACACTGTTTATGAATGAGGAATGTTATCGTAGCCTCATGTTGATAAAATAATTTCAAGTATGACAAGGTTCTCCCTCAGCACCACTGACGCTAATGCAGTGATCTATCATCAGTGTGTGTGTGTGTGTGTGTGTTTGACGTGGATGTTGTCTCACTGCAGGTGAACAACCTGATCTGGCACGTGCGCTGTCTGGAGTGTTCTGTCTGCAGGACGTCGCTGCGTCAGCACAGCAGCTGCTACATCAAAAACAAAGAGATCTTCTGTAAAATGGATTATTTCAGGTAGGGTAAGTTTATGACCGTGTTTTCAAAATACCACGTCTGCTCTGCCAACACAGGCCTCTCTCCCCTCTCTCTCCTCTCTGTGTGTGTCTCTGTCTCCTCCTTTGAGATGGATGCGGGTTAACTCATGTGTTCTTGAAAGACCTTTTCAAAAAAGTCTGTAACAAAATAAAAGTCTGTGGCTGAAAGATCCACAGCTTTGTTATGGCTACCCAACGCGCACTATTTCCAGTGGTTACAGAAAGAAAAAAAAATCTATTCAGCCAGAATACATTTAGAAAATAATCTGTGCTTTATTTTGAAAATGTTTAAATTGTAATATTGTGGTTTTTAGACGTAATAGCCTATAGGCTGTGTTTTTGGTGACCATCCGCTCAGATCATGTCAGATTTTAACATTTATCATTGCATCATTCTAATCATCAGTTTCCGGTGCTTCACGCCACCATCAGATATGCCCACCTGTTTTTATGTTTGGTCACTGCATGATATTTTTTCTATTTTTCCTGCGCCAAAATATCAGTGAACTCCCCCTGCACACACACTCACACACACACCGCAGTGATCGCAGTCTTTAACTTATCAACACACACTTAATGTCACCACGTGCCACAAAGCGCGCGCTAGATGTTCCATCACCTCCAGAGGGGCACGTGAAACAAACGGAAATCGCCGGAAATGCCCTTTTGAGTGCGTAGCTATCTGAGTTTAGTCGGTCCCTACAGGCAAACAAAGCCTGGAGTGCAACGAGAACTCGTATAACAGAGAGGAAAATGCCAAATCTACTATTCTATTCTATTTTATTTTGATTGTATATTGATGATGTAGTACACAGCATCATCAATTAAAGGTGAAAATAGGACTTATCCTTAAATTAAAACTGTTATAACAATAAATCATCATGTAATTGGTATATTATTTTATTTTCAGAAAACCTAACAAAACAAAATCTATCTATCTATCTATCTATCTATCTATCTATCTATCTATCTATCTATCTATCTCAAATATGTCATACTGTGTTGTACATTTTGGTGGTCAGTCTTTTACATTAATGACAGATCGAGGACAGTAATAAAGTAGGCCCAAATAATGATGATAGTGATACACAGACTCTGGGAAAAATGCAGTGTGTGTGTTTGTGTGTGTGAAAGGGAAAGAGAGGGAGAGACACGTGTTTTTGCAATTAATGGAAAAATTTAACCTCACTTGCATCCATTCAATACATGCTGTATTTGTGTTTGCATTCAGTTGAAGAGGAATAAGTCATGTTTGATGTTTTTACCCATGGATTCTATGTGTGTGTGTGTGTGTGTGTGTGTGGTATCCGAGGTTAAATGGGGTTCACACCAACAACAGTATATCGTAAAATTCTGTGCTGTATAGCCTAAAGCTGGTGTATATTGTGTATGGACACACATGGCCGTTTGTGGACATCAGTGTGTGTGTGTGTGTGTGTGTGTGTGTATGTGTGTGTGAAGCTGCGAGTGAGCTTTGGTGTTTGTCTGATCGAAACCTGATACCTAGCCACCGCTCTGAGGTTTATAATCACCAGCAATTAGTCGTCCTCCACCCCAGACCCTCAGGCCTCCAGACCAGCAATTAGACCGCCCCGAGTGCCTGGTCAGCATGTTTCTGATCTGAATGTGACTCCTATCCAAACTAAAAACACACACAAAGATAGATATGTGCACACTTACTCACGGACGCACACCTTAATATGAAAACATGAATATGAAACATTTACATATTAGCAAAAATGCACTGTACACATTGCCTCCTTTTACACCTCTACAGAGCACACACACACACACACACACACACACACACACACACACACACTGACAGAGCCACACACACATAAACATACACTGAGATCTCTGTTTATTTATGCATGTCCAGCAGCTGCCAATCATTTTGCAATTTTTTTCACAAAATGTAGATTTTTGTGTTTGCTCTGCCACATCATAATAATATTTTAACTGACCCGTCTCAATTTTAAATGCTCTTTCACCATTTGCCCCTCTCGCCCCCTAAACCCCGCTCTCTGGTCTCTGCGCCAGTATTGGACACGCAGAGTGGATGTAAAATATGTCAGAGCATTAGAAAATGGTAACGACTGGGTCACGTATGTCATCAGAGAAATCCTACACTATAATTATATAAAACACAGTGATTTGTGATGAAAAACATTCCTGAATATAGAAGCTATAAATGCGTTCACACTAGTTGTCGACCCACCAAGATAAGGAATAGTAATTTGAATTTCCAATGAGTAACTGTAGTTTGTAAGACATACTACAGATTATACTTTCATAGAGTGGTTTGATGTCAACGAGTGAGCCGCAGTGAGCTACATGTACTGTGATGGTTTCCACATAGGGTCTTGCTGCAATAGAGCTCCAACATTCAAACTTTTGCAGCTTGTAGTGTCATAACTTTTGACAGTCTCTGCTGTCTGATAATTGGCTTTGTACACTGCCGTGCAATGCCAAAACACAGTGAGAATATATTTGTTGAAAATTAAATTAAGGCCAGAAACAGACTCTTAATTTGACGCAGGATTTATAATATGAAAATGCTGCCATAAAATTAGCAGAGACGACAAAACCGCTCGCACTGCAGTCTGGCTAAGTCAAGCTAGCTGGTGGGCCAAAGCTAGCCATTGCTAAAGCTAATTTAACCCCACTTATTGACCTGTTTCCTGTAACTGAAAACCCCTTTTTAATGCTCGAACGTCTTAGTTGTTGAATTTGTTATATCAATAACAAATTATATTACTGTAATATATACATAAATAAGGCAGATCAGAAAGGAGAAAAATAAGACTAGATAAATGAGGCCTGCTAAATCTAACTAGCAGTAATTGAGCCTCTGATGCTCATAGTTTTGGGCGGGGCACAGGGTACACGCCCCCCTCAATAATTAGAACATGCATTTATCACCCCCACCTTCCCCACCCAATGAAAAACATAAAGTAGCAGAGGACTTTTATTTTGATAAAAATTAAAGACATTCATGTCATAAATTGATGCAGATAATGTACAATTTGGGGCAGTGGCATGATGTAGTTACGATGGGCCCCAGTGCGCGCTATCGTGCACATATCATCTCGTCACATGATCAGAGACATGACATTAAACAACATCAATATACATGTTAGAGCAATCATCATTTCATACCTGTATATGACAAAAATGTCAAAGAAAATAGGAAATAGTTCATTTAATTTAATCATTTTAATAGTTTATGTCATTTTGTTATAGATGCGACTGATTATTTTACCAAAGGGTATAAAAAACCAAAAACAGACAGATGATGGGTTTGCCTTTTTCGAGGGTATGTATAGCAAAGGGCACCATTTTTAATTTAATGAGAGTTCATCTTTTAATACAGGCAAATTTCCAAGGTGGCAGTTTCTCATAAGGGCCCATTCTCCATCCAACACGTTGCTGGAGGGCCCATTCTCTTTATGAGCCCCCAGTGCAACTGCACCGTCTGAACTGTCTACATTTACGCCCTTGATTTGGGGCATAGATTCAGCCAAATGTGGGAAATTAAGTGTTTGATGCCCAATATTTTATGATAGAGAACCCTCAAACCCCCTGTTTCATGCGTGTGTGTGTGTGTGTGTGTGTGTGTGTGTGTGTGTCCAATATTGAAACAAACCTGCACCCTTGTTCAATCCAGTGACACCCATGTGTTTTAGTGAAGTTAAACTACATTTAAATTCCATATCTAAATCTATATTAATTGATTTGTTCAAATGGACATGAAAGTTGAGAACACATTTTATTTGTAGAGACTGAAGGTGTAACTTAGGCTTTAGGAGCTTGTTGACACAGTCGCCTTCAAGGTTGTGGAGAAACTGCTCTTTGCATTTGTGAGGCAGTGTAGAAATGTACTTCCTTGTTAAAGTATTTCTTGATATTTTTTCATAGATTAAAAGTATAAACAACAATTTGTTTTTTAATGTCTAGATGTTTTATAGGCAAAAATGTTCAACCAACTTCACAAGATAAAAACTAGAAATTTCTTAGTTTCAAAGATTCAGAGCAGTTTTATTCCCTTAAGTGAAATAACTGCACTGTCTGATGTGCAGAGTGACTCTACAGATAGCAGTAACAAGCAAAGTGATAAAAACAGTCTGGATTTACTGAAGGTCAAACTGTTAAACACTCTGGAGATCTTTTACTTGAAATGGTTACAACCTCTGGAGAAAAATCCTCCTCATTTGCATAATACTATTTGTAGGTTTAGATTTCCTCGGTCACACTGGAAAACAAGAAATGATTTAGACCATCTTGCAGAGCAACAGTGAAGCTTTGCTGCAGGGCCGGGGCCTGCACAATGGTTACCTCTGTAAATATAAACTGTAATCTGGGTTTAGGCCAGATTTAAACTAGGCTAAACACCACTGCGAGTCCAGATCCTCTGGGCTGCTTTCAAACCTCTGGAGATATTTCCTCATCTGTGTCAGCCTCTCATCTGGCTTTGGACTGACAGCTGCTTTAATGGGGCGTAATAGCAGGAAATCAGAGTGGGTTTCCCTCCATATATGTGTGTGTGGGTGCGTTGGGAGGGGGGAGGAAGGTGGTGTGTGTATGTCGGGATCGGGGGGCGCAGGACAGAGCCCATGCTGTGCCTCTTAAACCCATGTCAGGCCTCAGGGGCTTGCTCACACACACACACACACACATGCACACACACGCAAACCATTTCTTTATCAGCCTCCCCCCTTTGCCTCCCTGCACCCCTCCCTCGCCCTCGCCCTCGCTCCGTAGAAACATCATCCTCGTCCGTGAGCTGCAGGCCACACAGGAAGTTGCACTGCTGCACTAATCAGGGGCACCCTGGGATACTGACAGTGTAACCAGAGTCTATGTGTGGAGGGAACTTTGTGGGAGATGTGTGCACGTGTGCATGCGTCTCTTTGTGTGTGTATATGTGTGCATTGTAATAATAATTATTCATCAACCCACCTCTGGTTAGCTGATTAGGTCTCCATAGCAACAAAGATGAGCAAACGGTACAGAGCGAGTGATTTGAGTTTTATTAAGAGCTGAATGAAGTGAAATTATAATAAGACATCTGTCACACAGTGCTACACATTTAAATAAAGACTGCTCAGTCAAAGCAGTGAATTAGATTTCAGTGAAAGAAATCCAAGCTTTCTCATGCAGGGATATGTTTAATAATATGTTAAATATGTTAAATCTGTTAAAAGATGTTGTCTGTGAAGTATTTAGATACGTTGACTTGATACAGAGGCCTAACACGAACCTTGCGTCTTAAAAACCACACAACTCTCTCAGGACAAATCTAATAGAGATTAGAGTATTCTCATAGCACATCAGAAATAATCCAAAAAACGTGTACCTCCTCAAGCCACTCTTTCAGCAGCAGGTGAATTATTGTGAAAAAAAAAAGAGAGAGTAAAGATTAGACGAAAGAAGGGGAGCAAATAGGAGAGGTCTGGGGGAAGAGGGGAGTTTTGCGGTGTAGGATTTTCCCTCTTGTGAGTGATACAAGGGGGGCCGTGAGGATTGACGTCGCTCCAAAATAAACACCAGGTTTTTGGTACAAAGACAAAATGACATAAAAAAAAAAAAAGATGGGGTAGTGAGAGGGAGGGGTTGCAGGAGATGAAGATGGAGGAGGGGGAGGAGGAGGAGGAGGTGGATGGGGGTTAAAACAAGGGATGATTTGCAGCTTTTCTGGGTTCTGTCTCGGAGCATGAAACTGACAAGCTGTCATGCTAGATTAGCCGCAATGTTCCACAATGTTTTCCTCTTTTACTTTAGGAACAGCCTGGAATTCTCCATAACAATCTGAAACGATACGCACACACACACACACACACACACAGTACAGTAAGCCATGGAGTCGATTTGTCTCCGGAATGGCTTTATTGGGTTATAAGAGGTTTTTTGGTTAAGTTGCACATATCTGTGACAACTTAAGCCCTCTGTAAGTGCCATGCCAGCTAATTTTATTTCAAGGTCACCACAAAGACTGGTGGTTTCACTGCTCTAATGCTGAATTTGTTTGTTGTGAGGAATGCCAGGCCTGGTGCTGTAGATGCTGTTTTTGTATTTGGACATTGTTGCGCTACTTGACAGCGGTGATAAAAACTAGGAGGGCAAACAGACGGATGCAGAGTGAGACAGATAAGAGGCAGATCCTCAAACAGTGGGCATTTAATGATGAGCTATAAATATTCTCTCCCATAAGACACGCGGGGAAATGAAACTTCTGGCCAACAAGCTCATATACATAAGGAGGGGTACGAGTTTGTGAGATGTCAGGGCTATAGTATGCTTTCATCCCAGATAGAGTGGACTTGAGTGCACTGATACGCTGCCAAACCCACTCACTTGGCAACCCTCGTGCTCTCCGTCCCCCTGCTCTCTCCCTCTCTCTCTCTCTGCCATCGACAGCTCTTTGCTTTGCTATTTCCCCCAGCCACTTACTTCCTCTCTCCATGTCTATTCTTTTCATCCTGCCCTCACCAGTTCGTGCCTCCTTCATACCTTTCAACTAGTGACTGCTCTTTGAATTTTGGCTCGTGTTTTTGATGCTGCGCTTGTACGACTTTTCTCTTTATCTCTGCTGCCTCTGCTGAAATCAAGCAGGGTAAATAAGAAGTGTATTAGCAACACACAGTCAGAAATGTTGAGTCAGCCATTTGCTCTTAAGATCTGTGTCAGTGCCTGCTTGGCAGAATAATCCTATCAGTATGGAAATGTTTATAATTTCAGCTAAAACCAGTTTGCTGTTGTGCTTTTTGCCCCCACTTTTACCCATGCGGCAGCACTTTCTCGCAGGCTGCTTACAAATCCAGCCTCTTTCACCAGAATTGGCAGCTGCTGACCCCAACAATGGCTCTTAACCTCACCATAACCAGCTCAAACGTAAAGCATTTCATACCCATTAAACCCACAATGTGCAGCTCTTTAAATGAGGAGCTTAATTTCTTTTGATTCTGGTGTAAAACAGGAAATTTGTGTAATATTTACGTCGTGTTAAAGTGAAGTTTTTTTTGGATTCTCCACAGTGCAAGCTGCTCAGTGAGCTCTATCTCAACAAAAGGAGAGGGCTGGTGACACTCTACATTTTTTATATTTTCAATAAATATCATTAAAAGAGCAAAAATAAGTGTTCCTGATATATCTTATTCCTCTCTGTCACAGACCTCCATTGTAGTGCTAAACTATTTAAAATACAGTAATAAGCCTCATGATTTTGCGGCGAAACGCTGCATTTACAGAAGTACTATCCTGCTGCTGTAAATACCAGAGTTGGGCTTGTTACACACCCGTTGCCTGGTGACCTGTATTTTAATGGAGATAGGCAACATTTCATCTGCCACATATCCAGCACCAAGCTTCATTATTTCTTTTTTGCTTGTAACCTGCAGCTGTCCACGATTAAATTCCAGTTTTGCTCATTTAGCCAGTGTAGGGCTGCAGCTATCCAAAGCTGAGGAGGGCTCACTCTTAGTGGGGTGCATTTCCGCAAACTTCTCATTGGTGTTCTATCAGTCGCTGTAGGTGTTTCAGGAGGTTTAAGGTCATGTTTTTGGCAGTGGGAATAGTCTTTGTACCACTACATGGAGCAGCAATGTTCTTGTCATCTTGCCTGCTGACAAAATCAAAGTAATGGGAATATTTCCAGCCACTGAATGTAAGTGTTTCTATGTTCCAAGCTAGCTTGCTGCTAGGTAGTGTGCATGCATGACGATTACTAAAATTAATCTGGGGATGTGATTGATTGGTGCATTTCAAATCAGTAGGGGGTTTAGTAATTCTTTAATTCAGTTCAATTCAACAGAACTTTATTTATCCCATAGGAAAATCTTGTGCCAGACAATGCTTCAAATTACAGTAACACCAAGTACAGTAATCACAATTTTAACGATTCATAACTACTAACAACCAAACAACCAGTGGGTTCCCCGGGTGAGGATCACTCACTGGTCCCAGTTTTAGAAACAAGGGAGTATTAAATATCTGGCAGAATATACAAATATACAAGACAGAAGTGTTCTCAAGGAGCAAAAGCAAAACTAGTTTTTAATAGAGTAACAATAGGAGTAAGATAAGTGCAAGAGTTACTAAACATGAATGAAAATGGTGGAAAAAACAGACTGCATCTGCTAATCAATGTTATATTAAAGTTGATATGACAACAAGAAGTGGTATTGCACATGACTGACAAAATGATATTGCACTACACTGACAAGTGATCATGATATTCTGAAAACATTACATTACACATTACTGCCCAACACTGGTAATTACTTGCGAAAACACCAAATGTGTGTCAATCCGCAGATGAAAATAGTCCCTGTTAAATGCATTGTTTGCTCTTGTTTGAATAATGATTGTGAAAAATAGCAGTGCCCAGCTGTTTTAGGATGCTACCCAGCCTGTTTTTAAGAAATGAAATTATATATTTGTGCCCCATTTTCAAAGATCTTCAGGAGGATTAAACGGGCTTGGAGCTGGAAGCCACAGACAGGGCAGGGAAATCAAACAGATACTGAATGACGGACAAACATATTACTGGTTTCGGTCTTTTCCTGTGATTAGTCGACAGTAGGGAAAATAAAGAACATCTGCCTTATCCTTTAAGATTAAGTTTGTTTTCAAACAACTCACAACGTATCTCTGGGGGATTATGAATGTTATGGTGATTAAATCTACGGCAGTCTTTGTCTCATTTTGTCCTCAGTCACATTTACAGCAATTCGGATATTTCATTTGACAAGAGCATGTTTATTTCAGACATTGATATGTTGTTTTGAGGTCATGAGGAGTTGTCTCAAACCATTTGCTGACTTCACAAACGTATGTAACCTAGAAACTCTTTTTCCGTAGCCTGTCCATTTATCTTTCATCCACCCACCCATTCAGAACAGTAAGTCAGGTGGTTTGGGTTTATACGCCGTCTGACCTCACTGTTGCTATCAGTTACAGCGGAGCGATCTAGAGTGATGTCATCCGAGTCTTTCTTCATCTTCCACTGTGTGTAAAGCCATCCCGGTTTACATGTGTGTAGGTTTGCTCCCTGGCATGTGCGTGTGTCTGCGTTTGTGTGTGCGCATGTGTACATGTCAGGGCCTTCACGCATCAGCCAGGAAATTGCAGGTGTTGGTTTGTTTGCATTCAAGGCTCAGCTTGCAGCCGCAGTCAGGAGTCTTTTCTGAAGGCCACATCCTCCTCCAAGGTTTCTTCCTTAAACCCTTTGAGTTCTGCCAAAACTTTGAGTTTAAAAACACTTATTTTCAACTTCAGCTCTCTCAATGTATCTCAGAGAAAAAAGGACGTCTGTGCATGTTTAATTCTCTGTGTGTACTATCTGGGAATGGCCTTGAGACTGAAAGATCATTGACCACTGCAGTTTTCTCCACCGAAATGTTGCTTCTACCCCAATAATAAAACACTAATTCCCCATTCCTTTTCTCCTCCTCTGCCTCTGTTCTCATTCTCTCTCCCTCACAGTAGGTTTGGTACTAAGTGTGCCCGCTGTGGGCGGCAGATATATGCCAGCGACTGGGTGCGGCGCGCGAGGGGAAACGCATACCACTTGGCATGTTTTGCGTGCTACTCGTGTAAGAGGCAGTTGTCCACGGGAGAGGAGTTTGGCTTGGTGGAGGAGAAGGTCCTGTGCAGGATCCACTACGACACCATGGTGGAGAACCTCAAACGAGCGGCTGAGAGTGGTGAGTAGTGGTTCTGGCAAATTTACTGTAATGGTTCTCTGTGGCCGTCCAGATGTTTCCTCAAAAGTCCCTCCAAAACTGTGAGCAAAATAATGACGGCACAATCCACCTTTGTACCGTGTATTATTTCTTATATCATTGATAATTTCATATGTCTGGCCTACTTCTTTCTAATTTCTCAGCGGTCGTATTACAAGAGCTCAGAGCCTCAAATTTGGGTCCCAATTTAGAAAGGAAAGTCCCTTTATGATTCATTGTCCAAGTCCTTTGGTTTAAATACATCTCCTGGGACTATCTTGATCATTTTAAATTGTTACTCAACAAATTTGTCTGTCGTCTTATACGTGTTTGCTGTTGTGTGTTTCAGGCAATGGTATCACATTAGAAGGAGCAGTTCCAACAGAACAAGACAGTCAACCCAAACCGGCCAAAAGGGCACGGACATCTTTCACTGCAGAACAGCTACAGGTCAGACTCGGTGCCAGACGCTCTAGGCACACAAATTAACAACTGAACCAACTAACAAACAATAATAATAAATAAACAATAAAAGAATATGTTATGTGCAAATCTCTGTACACACACTCCACTCCACCACATCCATCAATGCTCCTGCATGTGATAATAACTCACTGATAAACACATTAAGGTGAATGCTATTGCCAGGACTAGAGCTGGTACCCATACTACAGACCGACTGTTAGCATGACATCTTTGGATCATTTTCCCCTTGTGCTTGATTTTTTAATTTTTAAATGAAAAAAAAAAAAACTGCCACCAATCTGGCGGCTGCATGAAAATTCCACTACTGCATTCTAATTCCAATATATAATGATTTTCGTAATAATCCGATTTCAGCAATGTCGATTTCATGCTAATGTTTTGCCTCATTATGCAGATCATGCAGGCTCAGTTTGCCCAGGACAACAACCCAGATGCCCAGACACTACAGAAACTAGCTGACATGACAGGCCTCAGCAGGAGAGTTATACAGGTCAGTTCACAGACACCCACACCCACCCCAATGAACCCATTTATATTACGGAGCGGATGTGGCTGTATGAATTGAAATAACATGCAAGCATCTTCAAATTGGTCAAACCACACAATTAATAAAATAAGAAAACATCAGATTGTATTGACTGTTTTATATGTATTTTAAATAATGTATTTTTAAAGTTTTGTCTGTCGTTTCTGATTCTTAAAAAAACATACCCTTGACATACATCAACAGATTCGATTTTAAGAATATAGCTACTTGATGTCTGGTTACATTGCATCTTCATAGGTGTGGTTTCAAAACTGCAGAGCAAGACACAAAAAGCACACGCCCCAGCACAGTGGGGCTCCCCCAGGTCATCCCCAGTCCAGGATACCCTCGTCCCTGCCCGATGAGCTGCATTACTCCCCCTTTGGCAGTCCTGAGCGGGCACGCATGGTGGCCCTTCACGGGTATATCGACAGTGAGTTTTGCTATTGTGCAGTAAAGAATATAAACCTTTACAGCTTCTTGTTAGTGCTTTACTTGTAGGTGTTAATTCCACTATTTTAAAATCCATTTTTGTGTTCTCCAGGTCATCCCTTCTCCGTGCTGACCTCTCAGAGTCTCCCTCACCAGGCCATGTCACTGCCACAGCTCCCCCTCAGCCGCTAGCGCTCCACCACTATGACCCCCACGACCCCTAAACCTCCGGATCCTAACCCTTGATCTCCCGTTGCTGACGTCTGCAGACCTGACCCGGAGGTCGCACAGGAGTCACCTCGGAGAAAAGACACATCTTACAGGAGCCCTGCCCACTCGGAAACAGAAAGAGAAACGGAAGAACGAGGGAAAGCTACATCTGTCATTATGTTTTTTTCTTTCTCTCTGAGGACAGGAATATCCCACCTGCAGCCACTCCGTCAAAAACAATTGTGAAGCATTTATCATTAGCGGGAGCTCACTGACTGTATTTTACACCACCTAAAGGACCCATTCTGCTTCACATGTACAGCATCCTCCAGTCTTCCCATCAACCCTCTGACTTGAAAGGTGGAGGGAGTTTTAAGGGGATGAAACTGACCAAGGAAGCAGGAGTGAGTGCTGTCAGAATACTGAAGATAAACAAAGAGGGGAAAAATAAGGGGGAACTATCATTGTGGCCCACGGGGCCCCGCACACACAGTAGACCACATTAGAGGTAAGACTCCACACTCTTTTCTCTCTGAGCAACCATGAAGGAAACATACATGTAAATTAAATAAGTTGACTGTTGAAATATTTTCGTTAGGACTGGCATAAGTAAAAACTGAAACTTCCTAGTCACATTTTGGGTCATTTTCCACTGAAATGAGGTGTAGAATTAGATTTTTGTTAAAGAATGAACATATAGTGTGCCTTATCTTTTCCATTATTAGAAGATACTTCACAGCAGTGAATCCGATCATTAAAATTCCAGCCAGGTTTTGGTGTTTGTTTTTTTAAATTTTATTGTGTAGAACAAATTATTTTAAATCTTCCATCAGCAATTTATCATGAAGGAAAACCACAGAGCACATTGTCTGGGTTTGTGTGTTATTAAATTATGGGTGTAACATTAGAAGCAGGAGCGAACAGATTTTAAGTCGCCACAATCCTGTTACATTTCTTTAATCTGACAGAGAGGTCTGAGACGTTCCTACAGAATCTGTTATTATTTTCATATTCCCAAACAAGTGATACACTAATTTATAATTTCTAAGGTTGCTTGTTCAGCTTCTGTGTGTTTCGCACAAAGAGGGAAAACGAGTGTTGGTGTTTTGGTACAATATGGACAATATGAAACAGGCTGGGGTTGTACATAGTAAGACGTATGTGTGTGCGTGAGTGTGTGTATGTGTGTGTGTGTGTGTGTGTGTGTGTGTGTATTGGCAGGGGTAGAGAGTGTGCATCTGTATTTTTATGTGCCATGGCCATTGTGTGAAGAACAGGATCCAACAAGACCTCAATGTCCTTGTATTTATTGAGACGGTAAATCCCTGTAAAGCACTTTCCCCCCCTCTGAAATTGTTTTGTTTTGTTAAAAAAACACGAAATGAAATCAAACAAAAAAGTTTATTTGATAGACTGTGCATCATTAATGTTTTGTGTACTAAAATGCAATAAAATAGAATGTGATATTTTTGTGGTTTTTGGATCATTTGTGAGGATAAATTAATGAAGCAATAATAATTTTCCTAAACGTAAAATTAGGCTCAACTGGACAGGATTTTGCAGATGACAAACGTACAAATAAAATAAATGAATATGAAGTAATTGCATGTTCTATGTGTTTTATAATTGTGCATGATGTTTAGTGCTTTGGTTGTGGATGCATGTATTTCCTCGTTTTTGTGGATAGTTGTGTGGGTACATCCTAGTGTGTGTGTGTGTGTTGCATTTTTTTGTGAATGTGTATTTGCCATGAAGCAGGAAAGGTGCACCATGGGAAAGATACCCTCTGTGCAAATGACTGCTGCCTTTAGAGGACTTCATGTCTTAATCTCTTTATTTATTGATGCTTTTTTTTCTCTTTTTAAATCTTTCAACTTGTGAAGTTGTTAGGTGATTGAGGAGCTATCGTACCCCAACAAATCCTCTGCAGTTTATGATGACTATATGTTAAAGGGAGTACATGACCCTCACACAGCAGAACTGTGCCCTAAAAACATTAGACACAACACACAATGAATATAATTTAGGATATGTTGTTTTAGCGGTAATGCATGGGTCATATCCAGTGAATCTCATACATTTGATATCAAAATATGACTCTGACTATTTAACATTTCATTTTATTATATTATTTACTGACATGTAGACTATAAATGGTCATACCTCCATTTTAATATTTTGAATATTTGCATGCAAAAAACCCCACTTATTTTTAGGATGTGAATGTGCATGTAAGAGATACAGCCAAAAATCTTATCTGTAGACTTCTGACCCTGGAAAGTGATATTCTTACAGTAAATGCCTCTAATCAGCATGCCAATAACATCACATGGAGTTCAAGTAAACTCAAAACAACATACAGTACATTTAAAATCATTACTGGACCCTTAGTGCTTGTACATTCTCAGACTCTTACCCTTTTTAAACCTCTCTTAAACTCTCTCTCTCTCTCTCTCTCTCTCTCTCTCTCTCACACACACACACACACACACACACACACACACACAAAGCACAGTAAACATAAAAAATAGGCAGTGGTAACAACTCCTACAAAATCGATACCAAGGAGTATTTAAAAAAGTAAATATATTTTACCACTAAAAGATGATTTTTGTTCATTAGACTTCTTCACTAAAGACATGTAATACAAGACCAAAAAAAATCAATTAATTCCCTGTTTTAATGGGCTATTCATGCAGATAAAAAGTGGAGTGTAAAAAAATGTGTCACTTGGTATTGCTGGTCTCTTCAGGAACTGTTGCAACAGACTTTTCAGGATCAGTGCCAATAACCTCATCCCAAGCTTTCCGGCAAGTCCGCACAATCCACTCATGTTCGGAATCATCTGTTGGAAAGATTTCATTTGAAATAATTTAGATTTTTTTTTGGTTTATATTATTGGAAAACACTGTGGAGTGAAAGTAAATTGATTTTTTTTCAAACGTTTAAACTATAATTAAATAAATAAAGGAATACAAATGCAAACTGAGGTGTTAAGGTAAAGCGTTTAAATCACAAACTGTAACAATAATAACCAGTAGCCTGCATAATTAAACCACAGGTCATTTCGTGTGTGAGGCTGCGACAGTGAAGTACCATTCAAGTCTCGGGTAAATTTGTCAAATCAAGATAAGCCTGACAATTAGGAGAAAATAACTTCTCAGAGCCACTTCAGACACCAATAAATAATAACCTCCCCCTCACCCCCCCAAAAAAAATGGTGGCCAATTTTTTTAAAACCGAAACGACTGCCAGAGGAGCTGATAATAAACCAGTTTTTCATTGTTAAAACTGAAATGAGTAGCTAATTGCAGGGGAAGTGAGCTTTCTCTCTGGAGCGCTCGCAGCTGCACGCACTTGAGCAGCACGCGGGCCTCACCCCCAGGTTCCACTGCGCGCGGGGCTCCATTGTGCGCGCGGAGCAGGTCTGCAGCTCTCGGACTGATTGTGCGTAATTGCCGGGCATCAACACTAACAGCCACTTCAAGTCTAAAACACCCCGCTCCTCTGTGTCCCTGGGTGTGCGTCTCTCCTCTCTACCTGGGCTGATCGGGAGGTCAATTGAACGCGTCGGACACGCGGGCAGCTGCCGCGCAAACAGTCTTTGTGGCGCATTAGTTAGCGCGAGAAGGTAATTATTGGAGCCTATACGTCGCTGCGTCGTTACGTTTAGACTGACCTCAATTAGCCACAAAAGCACGACCTGCCTTAATGATGATTAGATTGGGACATTTTCATATTTGCTGTAATTCCGCCCTCTTGAGATTCTATAGCAGCGTTTATCTTGGGATTTAAGTCATATGTAATTGGCACCTTGGGTTATTTGAGGGCACAGGTGGCTGATATATTTAGATAATTTCCCCCAATCTGAGGACAGCGGGGTATTTTTGTGATTTGCCACTTTTTGTGAGTCAATACATTTAACTTATAGACCTGCCTAATGACTCTTGTCATCCTTCCTGTGAATTGGGATACTGCAGTTAAACTGAAATAAATTACAATAAAATAATGATACTGACTAGATATAATTTCAGGAATATTTTGGCCTTTAAAACAAGACAGTGAGGGCAAGGTGGTTGCACTGCATGGGGCCCACAAAAAGACTGGGCCTCTCCAACAATAGGAAGAAGAAGATATACTTTATAAATTGATTTTTTTTTCACTCTCTTGTCACACACACACACACACACACACACACACACACACACACACACACAAACCACATGTATACATGCATCAAATGGAGAGATATCAGTGTGAGGTGGCAGCCCATGGACACCCTGAGCAGTTGGAGGTTCAGTGCCGTCCTCAAGAGCACCTTAGTGGTGCCCAGGAGGATAACTGGCACCTCTCCAGCTACCAGTCCATGCTCCATATTTGGTCTGGACGGGGACTTGAACCACAACTCTGGATCCCAACCCAAGTACCTATGGACTTAGCTACTGCCTAATATGCTGGGCAGAAAAGCCCTTGTGTCAGAGTGCCACCTCAGAAGTATGTCTGTGTTCAAAGAGGAACTCATATTGAATTAAACATGGTGCCATTTGCTATATTTTCTTTTTTTTGTGATAGACAGTAGCAATCTATAACAAAATATGTCATAAAATATATGCTTATTCTACATAAATTTAAAAATAATAATAAAAAATTATCCAATTAAATGAATAATTCTTTATTTTCTTTGGTATTCTTGTCATTTACATATATGGTACGGTAGCTATATGGTAACTAGCATCATAATAGTGTGCACTGGGGCCCGCTGTAACTACCTTATGCCACAGGTCATCATCACCTAGTGAAGTTCACACACATACTTGTTTATTAGAATTTTGGTCGACATCCTTCTGGACTGCAACAACCTGCCTATGCGGCCTTTGTGAAATGTACACATGAGAGAGAGAGTGTGTGTGGAAGCGATAATGGCACCTTGTTAAAGTCTGTTTATCTTAATCCTTAAAATACACTCAGAGGGAAAAGTGTTTCCTTCCAGCCTAATGGCTGCGAATTAACACACACACACATGCACACACACACACACAAAGAGAGACACTATCTTAATGAGCAAAGGCAAAAGCAAAAATCGTCATGCTTGTATCACCGTAGTGATTTGAATAAGAGACAGTTGCATTCTGCTGGGTTTAGTATTCACTGAAACAGAAGAGCTGTGACATTTTGTGATGTCAAACTCTGAGCTGCGTCCGCCGACTGAGACAAGGGGCTCAACTAAGCCGACTTATTCAGGGTCAACTGTGCTAATATAAGCACATTTTGTGGTTTCCAAGTGGAGGCACCACAGTGAAATCAAACTTACCTAAATGTGAAAGCTCAAATAAACACTCAAATGCACACGTATAAGTCATCTGTCTCCAATTCACTGCAAGCCGAGCAGCCCTTTGCCTTTGTGTCTTGATGACATCACAGAAAACAGCGGCGGTTTCCTGGTTTCTGGCTTTGAAAGAGAGATACTGATCTTCAAAATTATTAATCCATCTGTCACAGCTCACAGGATTAACATGCGAATCCTGTTTTATGGTGATTTTTGGATGTATGAAAAATGAGAGTCTCAGGAAAGGCAGCGCGAGGATATGTTCCACTCCCCAGGGCCCCGGCTGATTTTATCTGTCTGTGAAACACCTCGGCTGGTCGGGGACAAAGGGAGGGGCCGCGGTTTGGTCACCAGAGGTGTTTTCCTTGGCAGTGGAATGTTTTCAGTGTGGAGCTCTTTCTGTGTGGAGTTTCAAAGGGAAGCGGTTATTCCAGAAACAGGAAAGTGCTACAAACAATATGGCAACACATGGCCCCTGCTGGAGCTGCTGCCGCCTCCTGCGCCGCTGCCGACTGTTGCTGCCTGTTGCCAAGAGAGAATATACACAACTGACCGTGTGTGTGTTTGTTTGCAATAACAGAACACGCTCAATCAGACCGTGGTGCAGATTTGATTGTGCAGATGTGGCCTATGTATCTTTCCCATCATTCTTTTTTAATTACAGTTTTATAGAGCAATGCAAATGTTTTATATTCTACCTTCAGACTTAAGCAACAATCTTCATCAGCAGTGACAAATTAAGTACAATTATGTGTCTCTGGAAGTTTTGGGGGACAAAAATAGCCCTTTGAGTTGTTTGTTGATTGTGTGATTCAGATTTAACAGTAATCGCTTCATTGTGTTGCAGTTTGCTTTATTTAAGCAGGGCTGCTTCACTATGACACAGGGAGGTGGTAGTAAAGTGGAAGCACATGTTCATTGTAATGATCTCATGTCATCATAAAAATGCAGATTAAAAAAAAAATCTGAAAAACAAATTCTAATCTTAATTATTGAACTTCATCAGTTGCTTAGCAGGCAGTGTTTTGCATTTTTAAAATGCACAAAAGTATGGATTAGTCTGCCAGCTCATCAGTGTGCGCTGACATGTCGTCTTATCCTTCTTTTCAGCGTCCCTGGATCACTCATCCTAGCAAGAGATGAGGTGACGAGATGAAAAACTGCAGTGTCACACTGAATGACTAACTGCTGTGGCAGTAAAGTAGAGGCTGGACACTCATGAAGAGGGTTGGGAGGAACATTAACCAGTAACAATGTCTGTGATCCCTGAATGTTCATCTTTCACCACCTGCAGTCACTCCTCGCTGACACACACAAACTCAGACATTCCTTTCTTTCCGTCTTCTGTGTCGTGCAGGAGGTGACTTTGTATCCAAATAACCTGTCTGCCTCCTCGCCTGACAACTTTCTTTCAGACTGTTTATAAAAACAACTAAAAATCACTAAGTCCATCATCCAAACCAACCGCAGGAATATTGGTCTGGATGATGATGTGACTCGCTGCCTCTCCAAGGCTGTAAACCCAAATGAAACTTGGAGTTGTAGATATGAAATAAAGCATGATTCTGTGAGTAAACGGGATCTCTTTTCTTAAATTTAATCAGAAAACAAATTCAATGGACTACTTAAGTGGGAATTGCTTTTCAAGACAATTTACTCCCAAACGAGAAGAAAGGAAGCAATGTCAGCCCAGTGAGTACATGTGTCATCATGTATCGGTTTAAAAGACTTCTCCCCTTTCTCTTATGAGCAATTTTGGTCATTTTGGTCGCGACTTCTATAATCCGTGAAAATGCTCCCTGGTCCCAGCCCAAAACCAACGAGTAAAGTGAAATTTGTCTTGTATTTTTGCAGGACTCGCTGAGAGGACCACTTACAATGGGGATCAGTCTGTTAAAGTGCATTAGTTTCTGAAGTACTGAGCATTCCACACAGAAGGTCGGCTATCCTGTTATTATTAGTACTTTTTGTGTTGCATTCACTGAACACCTTTATCCAAACTGAGTTGTATTTGGGGAGCAGTTTGGGATCTTGGGGTTTAAAGATGGCACTCCAAAGTGCCAAAAAAACCTCAACACTCATGTCTCTTTCCAAAAATCAGGACTGACTTACTTTACTAATGTAAAGACCTTTTTGTAAGCAGTTTCATGTAGGAACTATTTTATTTCTACTGAACTACACCTGCCAACTGCATCACCGAGCAGAAGGAAGTGTGCATCTACTCATGGGCGAGAGGCTCATGCTACTGACAGCACAAGGTGTAAACATTAGTGGCGTCCTCCTTGGCTGAGCCGTAATGTTTGCTAGCTCAGTGTTTCTAGATGAGCTTGCAGTAGATGCACACTTCCTTCTGCGTAGTGATACAGTTGGTGGATGTGGTTTGGTAGAAAGAAAATAGTTCCTACGTGAAACTGCTCACAACATGTCTGTGGATTATCTTGAGCAACTGGGTCATGATTACTGGAGAGAAGGCAGACATCTCTGCAGTTGATACCAAAACAAACTAGATTGATAAATAGCTCTACAGGTAAGAGGGAAAATATGTACTTTTGATTTTGGAGTGAACTGTCCCTTTAAGTTTTGGAGTAGTTGTACAAGGTAATGTATGAGTAGCCTGGAGTATGGATGTTTCAGGGATGTTGCATCTTATGTTTGAACCCTCCAGACTCATCTGCAACGGGTGGTTCTCGCTTAACAATCCCTACTGACACACTTACTCTCACCACCCTCCAGCTCCTCCATCATCCTTCATTTCTTCACGGTGTACCACTATTCTCAACATATCTCTCCACACGCAGGCGTATCGGCAGCTCCTTGATGACAAGAAATCGGTTCAACTCCAAAAATAATCTATAAGCTCTTGGGGAATATTAGCAACAGATCCTATTGTTTTGCTACATGGCACCATGCCAGGAAGGACTGTTTGTCCAAGTTAGCAACAGTAACTAAGGAGGGCAGGACTTTGCAACAGGTCAGATTTGGCCAGTGAGAGGAGTTTAGCCTGATATTTCCTAGCAACGACGATCAGTTCAGGGGGGTAAAACTTGAATCATCTGCACTTTAAACCAGTTCCATACGCATCCTTGTTGCAACTTTTCTTGATACGAGGCTTCACAGGCTCAGTCCCTCCTAGTCCTACATCCATCAGTTGTAATGGCTACACGGGGAGCTCCTTCCTCTTTCCTTGCCGCAGCAAACGTCCCCTCTGGGAGGGCGGGTCTTCCCTGTGTCCCGTCATCCTCGCAGTCCTCATCCTGGGCGGAAGCCATGAGGCAATAAATTCTGTCTTCACACCCACTCTGACAAATGTGCCTTCACCTCCCAGGGTTGAAAAATAAATCCATACAGGATACGGGAGCATTCCTCTCAAGAATTGTACACCAAGACAAAAGGGAGTGTGCACATAGGAGGTGTGTGTGATATACAGCACAAGCCACATATACACAACACATCCTTCCACACACTTGCACATAAACACTCCCATAAAAAGGCAGACATCAATTAAATGGTTCCTGTTTGACTCCATATTTATCTAAATCAAAACAGAATCAGAGTATTGTTGGAAAGTGTTCAGTTCCTCTTCTTTTTCATCTCGGCTTTCAAAAAAAATCCTTCCTCTTGTTCTCTTCCTCTCTCTCCGTCACTGCGCTGATCAATACCAGAGCTATAATGATGATGAACAACCCGCATCAAGGGAAGAATTGCAAAACATATTTTTGTCTTCTTACACACGCTGATGACATCTGGCGAGGATGTGGATCCTCTCCTCTGTTTCCTTCTGTCTCTCCACATATGTAAATGAGATGTGTGTGCTAGTGGAACTAATCTGTATTATGTTGCAAGTAGCTCATCTGAATACAAATATTCTGCCCCCCAAAATAAATTTATACCTTAGGGAGCTTGTGAGTCATACTTTAAAGTCTGCCAGGACTCATATCTCGACACATTTCTGCATTTGAGGATGAGGTTCCAGACATTGATGCTGCACTGTGTCTGGTTTCTGACCAAAATATTTTCTGATTCGACTGCTTTCTGCATTTCTGCCATTAAAAGCAAAGCTACAAGAGTCCTGCATGATTGTGCAACAGCCTCGTGCACATAATTAAAGGTTCTGTACAGCAAGTGTCCAAAAAATGAGTAGTGTCAAACACCTTTGATGCACAACAGAAAAACTGGACTAACCCTTAGCAAGCCAAATGCCATATATTTAGAGACTGTTATCACAACCTGCTGCCTATTTCACAATGTTGTCCAGTGATGTAAAATCACAGGAGACATGATGAGCGGAGGATGTCAGAATTTGGGAATTCCTATCTGGACACCTGACAGACCGCATTCACTTCAAATCAGGAGTTCCAAAACTGGGCACCCGTTCAGTGGAAAAAATGTGTCTTGAATTTTCCACTTTTGACAAATAACAAAAAAGGGGAAAAAAAGTTTTGAAATGACTGCAATAGCCTATAGAAGCGTGCTTATCAGATGACTTGTAGCAATAATCTTCCATCAGAGAATCCAGGGATAATCCATTTAACATCACTCCATAGGTTCATTGCTATCAGATCCTTCCCATATGGCCACACTGTGTGCTCTCAGAGATGCAGCTATTTAAAGAAAATGGGCAAAGACAAAGGGTCCTGCCTGGGGCAAATTCAATACAAGAGCTTTGGTATATTTTTAAAGTATTTCTCTATGGCCTGTTCTCAGAAATTTAGAGTTGTTGAAAAGTAGATATAATTTTACACAGAGCTACTATCTTGTATGACAAGGCAGCAACAATGGCTCCCTCAGTACTCACATGACTGATTATATGGCTTTTAACTTTTAAAGGTACAGGCTTAACTAGGCATTTCTGTCCTTGGATAACTACTATATATGAAACAATTATTGGAACATTAAAATAAGGAGTCTACACCAAGGCTTATTAAATCATAGTTTAACTTAAAATCACATTGCACCAAACATTAAAGGTCCAGTGTGTAGACTTTATGGAGATTTATTGGCAGAAATGGAATATTATATAATAAGTATGTTTTCTTTAGTGTAAAATCACCTGAAAAAAGGAATCGCTATGTTTTCGTCACGTTAGAGTAAGTAAACATCTACATAGGGAGCATGTCCTCGTCTGCGGATATTGCCATGTTGCACTGCCATGTTTCTACAGGAGCCCTGAACATACAAACCAAACACTAGCTGTATGGCCATTCACATTTTTGCATTGACCACTATAGTTAGAAGCCCCTTTGTGATGAGCAGTATCAGAAAACACTAATTTTTTTTAATGTAAAATTGCTCTATTCAGTGTTTTTACTGGTTTTAATTACATGGTCTGTTTGTGTTTGAGAGGAAGAGACCTCTGCGAACAAGTAAAAAGCTCCTGAACAATGAACACTGAAGGATTTCTAACATGGGGGAGTTTCAGCTGGTTGCAATCTGCAGTACTCATTGCTATAGACGCTACTAAATTCCCCTAAATCTTACACACTGCACTTTTAAAACTATCTTAAAATGAAGAAAGTTTAAATTTAAACCTCCCTTTAAGTGTCAGTTTAGCTTTTACTCTCAACCAGGATTAAATTTAATTATGTTGCACCAAACTAAACTTCAATTTAAGCTGTGATCCTGCATTAACTTTAAATACACGCTTGAGGAGGTTTAACTTTTAAAATGGCTGCCTTTTCGAGATGTACTGAGCAATATAATCAGGTTCCTTGCAGAAAACTAATAGTTAGTCTCAACCCAATTGAGTTTCATCAAGGAATTTCAAGAAATCAGTTCACAACGGAAACTGTTATGGAGCTGAACAAGAAGACTGAACCATCTGTCAAACATGACAATGAAAGAAATGCAGCTGTAACACCAATGCTCCAATTCCTGGTAAGATATTGTGTCACTGGATGTTTCCAGAGGATGGAGGGGACCTGTTTGATCCACACAACTCCACTGTTGTCAGAAGAGAAATCAAAGCTTCTCTTTCGAGCCATCATGAGTAAGTTCAGGCTAACTAACTGTTTAGCTGGCTAGCAAACAATATAATACATAACAAGAAGGAATACAGAGCAACCAAAAGTGTTTGGCTGAGACAGTTTTCCCCTCTCTTTTATAACGCCTCTTTTATAACTTACATTTTCCAACAGCATTTTTTATTTGAATAAGTGTGAGCAAACATCTCCATAGTACTTAAACTCTACATTAGTTTTTGAGGGACTCTGATTGAAACTAATCTTACAATATATACGTGCTGATTCAACTCAGCCTAAGGAACTGGAAAACTTTGTTCAGGTATGTGATCATGATGGATTTGCGATCAACAACAACAGCAAAAAATAAACATTACACTATCCACTCTATCCTGGAGCTGTGTGTTCATCTCTATTAAAGCAGGCTCTGTTAGCAGGTTAAATCAATAGCAACATGATCACTGGGATTTTGATCAGTGGTGTTGCTTTATTAAGTCACTATAAATTCATTTACCATACGGCAATCTATCACTGACAAGGTGCTTCGTTGGACTTAATACTGTGTATACTTAATTTGAAATGGAAATTTGTGTTTGCTCTTGACTTTCATCTTTCTCATTTTCCTTGGCACAACAGGCTAAGATGCCTGGATATTACTCAACATTCAGATGGAGCCAATTTGGCTTCAAATTAGTGGGGAAAAAAATGTGCACAAACTGGAGCAAAGTAAGCAGTGAGACACGGAGGTGCGATCTGGATTATGATGGACGTGTAGTGATCCGTGAGCTTCATATCTGAATTGTGGTGCTTTTGTCCGCCTCACAGTAAGGACACTAGTTACAGAACATATCCAGATTGGAAGGTATCTATTCTTTAGGGATACACTAAAAATAACAGGATATTTTCCGTCTTACCTGCATTCCTGAGAAATCTGCCAGTGTAGCAAGTGACGACTCTGGTATTGGGGTCATAAAATCCGTCTCCACAATCGTAACATCCATCAGGAATGATGCATGGGGGATGCAGATCAGTTAGCTGAGATTCTCCTGTATGAAACACAAGTCCTTAGTGTTAGGATTTTTGTGTTCAAATGTCAGCCCTTTCTAATGGCTGACATATGTGTAAAGGAGAGTAATGGACATAGGCCATTACTCAAAAGCAGTTATACTAAATACGTTAGTGTCTAAAATCTTGAACATGGATTTAAATAAAAAGAGCCATCCAAATTTAACTCCAAAAGATATGAAGACAGATTAGTTACCCTGCACAGTCATTCAGTACAACAATACAGAAAGTGAATCTATGATCACATTGAGCAGCTTCTTAATTTCTGTTTTTTGGTTTGTAAATGAATGCTCACCAAGTTAATGTTTTGGGGTGAAATTCACAAATGCTTCCAGGTTTCAATGTACACTGCTCAAAAAAATCACAAGAATATTTCATCGTCACAGTATAACACCAAATCAGTTAAACTTCAGGGATATCAATCTGTCCATTTAGGAATGACTGTGAATCAGTTTCACCTGCTTTAGTGTGAATTAAAGTGACAACAGGTGCAGTGGATCTCCAAAAGAGGAGACCTCCATGTTATAGCTAACCGTACCCCAACGGTTCCTCCTGGTGCAGGACAATGCCTGGCCTCATGTGGTCAGAGTGTGAAGGTAGTTCCTGGATGATGAAGGCATTGATACCATTGACGGGCCCTCTCACTCCCCTGACCTTAATCGAATTGAGTACCTATAGGACGTTATTGGTGCATCCAAGGCTGCCAAGTACCAGCTCAGACTATCCAGGAGCTTAATATTGCCCTGATCCAGGTGTGGGAGGAGATCCCCAGGACGCCATCTGCCGACTCATCAGGAGCATGCCCAGACGTTGTCAGGAGTGCATACAGGCACACAGGGGCCATACACACTACTGGGTCACATTATGAGTTGCCCGTTTCAATTTTTCTACTTTGATTTTCAGTGTGATTTTGAAACCAGCCCTCAGTGGGTCGATGATTTCGGTTTCCACTGAACTTTGTTGCATCATTTTGTTCTCAATAAATTGTACAATGTACATCAGTAAAGATTTTAAACTTGAATAATTTGTTCATCAAGATCTGATGTGTGATTTAAGTGTTCCCTTAATTTTTTGAGCAGTGTATTAATCGTGTTTTAATTGTTGGCGAGGCTCATTATATTTTTAAGCAAAATAATATCACTGTGTTTGGAAGTGGGAAGAGGGAAAGAGAAGAAACCACTTCTGTCTGACCAAATCAGCATATAAATAAATTCCAACCTGCAGGTCTGAGCCCATTGCACCTCTCACTGTAGAAGCGCCTGTCGTATCCATCACAGTAGTCCCAGTCCTTCTCCTGGTACTGCAGACCGTCAGCAAAGGTGAATGACCCCTTGTAAGGAAGCACAATGATGATGACATTTTATTGGCTCAACTGAGTTTGGAGAATTGAGAATTTCCATTTACCTCTAGTTGATTCTGGCTATGCAGATAGTTCAAATTTTTGTGATACAACCATGTACAATGGAGGTCATTTGTGCTCCTCAAAGCAGCGAAAAAATTACATTTGAAAAACTCAACAGCGGGAACAATGTTACTCAAGATCATCCACAGACCTCACTGTTGGCAGTTTTCCTTGGGGCTATTATTTTGGCAGAAATTCTCCCCAGTGAAAACCGTTGAAAGCAAGGTCTGGGGGTTATCCTCCGTGCCCCAGACACGGTTTCTGCAGAGATAAGTTGCTGCTGAGGTTTTCAAATGTCACTTTTCAGTGCTTTAAGCACCACAAAAGAATTTACATTTTCCTCCATTGTCTCTGGGCTAAGGCGGAAACCTTAGAGATAGATATCTCAAAACCTCATAAAACCAAAGCTGTCTACAAAGATACCACTATGGGAAAGTGGAAAAATATGTCTTTTGGTATTCTGGGTGAACTGACACACTGTGTGTGTGTGTGTGTGTGTGTGTGTGTGTGTGTGTGTGTGTGTGTGTGTGTGTGTGTGTGTGTGTGTGTGTGTGTGTGTGTGTGTGTCTAAGGAACGATAGCACTGTAAGTGGAATTGAAAAATAAACATACATCGTTCTGCAATTTTGCAAAAAACTGGACGCATAACTTCACATCAAGGTCAACAGTATAATTATGCAATCATGGAAATGGCATTAATTCATGCCATTTTGAGGGGTGCATATTTGGTGGGGGATCATATTCAGTAACAGACAGACAGCAGATACTGTATCTAGACTCGTCATTGCAGCACAGGTTCAACTAAAGCATGAACAGTCCTGAACACCTGTGGGATGCAGCCTTGATTAATGTTATTAATTACAGATGTGCTTCTCCTGCTATGATGTGTTAAATCTAAGCTCAGTTATCATCTGTGTTTCTGCACCAGACATAATTAGAGGTTACTGTTAATTTCAGATTTGTTGTGTTTGTTTCTACTGTTTCATAAAGTTTAAATATTGTAGTTGCAGAGGCATTTACACCTCATCCACAAGATTTAGAATTCTAAATATCCAAATTATCATACACAATGGATCTCAATCTTTTAGGATAATGCTTGTTTTATTTGGTTACAAAAAAGGGAAAACAAATCTGTTCAGGGACTCCCAGACTGAGAGGCATCGTTTGAAGGGAGAGGCACAAGTTGCAGAACAAGCTATAGGTGACCAGATATAATTCCCAGAGTTTGAATTTCTTGTGGTTATCGGCTGGTTTAGATCTGTTTTGAATGTTTGAAGGTTTTCTCGGGCTGGCATGGATGCAGGTGCAGGGAAGTCTGGGCTAAGGTTTGTCATGCTTTAGAGCTGCTATCATTTCAAATGAACCGCAGCTGAAATGATGATAATAATTGGAGTGACCGCTGTTGTGGCAAAAGCCTGTGAAAGATTGCTTCAGAGCAAGAGGGACTGCAGCTTCACGCAGGGAAAAGAGGAGAGAAACCTAATAACTACGACAATAATGGTGAGTGATTGCTAAAAGGGACCAGATGTATCATCAACTATAACCAATGTGAAACATGCAGTCATGCATGTGGATGCATATATTCTGACATGCATGCAGAGACACACACACACACACACACCCCTCCTCACCTGTTTAGCTTTGCCGTGCTCCCAGGTGGCCTCATATTTACTTCCATTGGGAAAGTAAAGCACTCCTTTACCATGAAACATCCCGTCTTTCATCTCTCCCTCATACTTGGTGTCTGTGGGGAAGGTGTACCTTCCTTTTCCATCCATCCTGAGGGAGAGACGAGATGGTCACACAGTGCTTGTGTCATGTTTGTTTGTTTGTTTGTGTAAATGATTAAATCTATTTATAACATAAGTCATTATTTCATTTGATAATTAAAAATAACGTGGCTGTTTATTAAAAAAGATCATCCAATATTTTTGCCATGCTTTCCCTGTTCTTTTACTGCCTGTCTCCTTGGTGCTATATTGTCTAAAATGGACATGCATGTGTGCTTATGTGTGTGTAGGCTACCAGATGAATGAATGAAATATTTATTTTCGTGTCTGGCCATGTCAACACGACCCACCTCTTATGGGATTATTTAGATACATTTAAAGAATTACATTTTTCAAGTGCCATCATGCTGACACAAAACAAAATAAATGACAACTATAAAGTTAACAATTCAACACAACACACTGCCATAACCAGATAAATACCTAATACAAATGGAAAATAAACTAATTAAATAGATAAGTGTTAAGAATAAGTGTAGGACAGACAGGAGAGTCGAGAGCAAGGAAGACAGAAAAAGGGAGAGAGAGAAAGACTGTATACCTGCAAGTGTGATGCTTCATAGGCAAGTGTGTGTTTCCTTCTTCACTCTCTACATCACCAAGCTTACAGTAATGACATAATCTAGTCTACTTAAGTTCAAGTATAGTTTCAATATGTACTGGTAGTATCCCAGAACAAAACTGTACACAGAGAGAATGCAGGCTCTAATATACATGATACATATTTTTGACAGTATTTTTTTTTACCAGTGATGGCTCATTCTGGACTATTGTGGTTGACATGGACTCACTGCATCAGTTATGCACAAAAGCACCTGGCAGCCCAATAGCATGCTGAATTAACTTCAGAAAAATATCCCATTTAGTTTTTTTTGTCCCATTTTACCTGACTGCATTAGGCCCATTCAAAACCTGCTCAAACCCCTTTCTCAGAAAAATTAAAGTGTATAGTGAAAATATTTTGATAATAAGTCAAAATATTTGATTAATGCAACATCCTACAACCATAATGTGTTAATAAGTTCTGGTGTGCCCATACTAGCTATCTAAGACTAATGGAAATGATTGTTTTATGTAGGCTAAAGCACATTTGTAGTAACAATGCAAAAACATGTTTAGTGACTGGCTTATTAACCTTATGTGTCTCATTTTACCTGACGTCGTAACTTCACCCCATATTTACCTGCCATTTTTTGTATCTCCTTTGTAACTGCTTCCAATTAGCTCCATTGCCAAATGGACTTTCCAGCACCCTTTCTTCTTTAAATAAACCAACAAGCACACAAACCGTGGGTTTGATATCAGCTGGGCGACACTGCACAACAGGCAAGTGTACTGTTACCATAGCAACGTGGCAACGGAGAGTCAAAGCGAGTTTAAACTGATGAACAGTGTGAGGAGCAGAGAGATAAACTGTCACAGTTTTACCATTTGAACACTTTCCGAAATGAAACTCGACGAAACAAATGACAAATTCATCCAAATTCTCTTTTGCAGCTCCACCAGTGCGCATGCGTGAGCTCAAGTTACGCATTTGCCTACGTCATCAGAACGCGCCTCCCAGCCGAGAACCGCAGGCGCAGTAAACTGACCTTCTCCGGCCTCGTCGCTCGTCCTGGAGCCAGACGAGGACCTTGAATGTTTTTCATTTGAGACTCTGTGTTTGTGTTATTGTGCAGACACGACGCCATGCCCACAACAGTGGAGGTTCCCTCGCTGCAGGAGCTGAACGTCGATGAGGTGAGCAGCGCGTATTGTTTCGCTTAAATTACAAAACGGAGTATGACAGAACATGCCAGCTAACTAGCTAGCTGATGCTAACTGCTGTATGGTTCAAGATACACCCAGAAGAGTAGCTTATAACTTTTTCCACCTACGTTACCTGCCTTCACGGTGCCGAACGTTAGTAAGATAACCTAGATTAATCATAATTCAATAAGCAAATAGCGTTATGTCTATATGCGACTGAAGCTGGTTAATGTCCGGCTTCTTTATGATATCCACATTAGCAACCTTAAATAGCATGAGAGGAACCACAGTATGCAAGAACTCATTGGCTGTTAACCATAGTTAACGTCGTATTGCATCTTTATTGCCCTCATTATCTTTTTAATTCGCCCCAGTGGTGACAATAACTGTACAATGGCTGCCCCAAAACAAACCTCTGCCCTGTTTGTGTCAGCAACAGTTGAACTTGTCCTTGGAAGTCAGTTACAATGTAATGCACAAGACTTTCACCTTTCTACTATCAACTTTCTAGTGCTATTTTATATTTGAAGTATATTTGTTCTTTTACCATATGCCCTCACAGATTCTTTTCTTTTAAAGAAATGCAAAGTGTTTTCATCAGTTTTGTGCTACATTACCAGTAGATGTCAATGCAGTTCACCTGGAAACATCCCTGCCCTGGTGGTTGTGCTCTATAAAAAGTCCCAGCTGACTCCTAGATCACCAAGTCTGTTTTTTTAAAGATACAAGTTCAATTAATAACATACAAGAGCAGGCTGAATACGACATGTTCAGCAGGGAAGTTTTCACTTCTTAAATGACCCTAACACTTCCCTATAAGTTGAGCCATCATCTTTGATCAAACGTTTTCTTTTGGCTCTTTTAATGGGTTCACTAATATCAACATGCGTCAAGCTACCAAAAAAATCCTGTACCTTTCTTACCAAGACTCACTGTTTTTTATGTTTCCGTCCAGATAAATGTGTCTTCTGCAGTGCTGAAGGCAGCTGCCCACCATTTTGGCTCCCAATGTGACAAACCAAACAAGGAGTTCATGCTCTGTCGTTGGGAGGAAAAGGATCCCAGAAAATGTCTAGAAGAAGGGAGAAAAGTCAATGAGTGCGCACTCAACTTCTTTAGGTAAGTCACACACAGGGTTTTTCATCTTTTTGGTGCCAAATTCTTCTGATATTCATAGACACAATGTCTGAAATGGTGTTTAAAAAAGGCGTACACATTGTCTGTTTTTTTTTGGGTTTTTTTTTGGAGTACAAAAAAAAGAGTTAACTAATCAGAAATGCTGGTAACAGTAAAGTGGCTAAAAACCTAGTGACTTGGCAGAATAAAGAGATGAAGGCTGCCACAGGGGTGTCATCTGTAAAACTGAACCGTGTGCTTGTGGTCAGCGAGTGATTGGAGACGTGGCTGTACTCTGGAGCCAGCTGGAGGTTGCCTAGCTTTGAGAGTCCATTTGAAACCTTGGTCAAAAGAGGTTTGTGGTCAAGAGTTTTTACATTTCTTCCTCTGTGATGGACATGTGGGCAGAAAATGTGCTCTGAGGTTGCAGATACTGCTGTTGGATAGTTGTTCTTTCAGGGGTTACAGTTGTTAAGTTTACACAGTTTCCTGTTACTTGTCCTGCTAATATGCATTTCATTCCATTGGCTTTTGGCGAAAGTGGGATGTGGATACCAGTCTTCAATGTTCAAGTAGAATGGTTTGCTGTTTAACTAAAGTGATGTGTGCAAGGTTAGAAGAGAGAACATTGGTGAAAATTCAGTGACCATCTGGGAAAGAGGTGACTGAACAGGTTTTACAGAAAAAGAAGAGTGGGATTGAAGGTAACTTTTTAATTCTGAACCAGACTTGGCACTGATGTTTACAAAACTTTATTCCTCCATTAATTTACATGCAATACTAAGTGCAGGATTGTGATTTTGTTGTTGTTGTCTTTAAGACATTTAAAAAATCTGGGTGCAAATGGTGCAATATGGCGTCATTATGCTGCAATGTATTTTAACAGAGACTTAGATAAGTGATTCATTTGCAGACAAATGTTTGTTTGTTTTGTGAATATGAATCCAAGAAAAAAAGCCCCAAAAAAGACTAGTAAAATAAAGGATAAGGCATTTTTCACACATAAACATCAGAATAAAATCCTGCAGAGTGGAGAGGTTTTGGGTAAACCCATACCTATATAAATGTGAGCGTTTGATGGTAAAGGACATCTCCTTCAACGTTTTATGGTGAATTTATTCTTCACGCCATGACAAGACTGGATTTTTAAGAAAGTAGAATTACCAACAACAGATTTTTGATCAATCTTTCAAGTACATGAAGTTTCTTGGTATGTTGCCTGATGTCTCAAAAGTTATTTTCCATATATTAATCTTGTTAATGTCTTATTGAATCAGTATTTAGTCCCACAAAGCTTTTTATTATTTTCATTTTACTTTATGCTAATTTCCATCTTGTTAAAATCTACTAAAACAGTTTGTTGTTTCTCTCTTTTCCAAGTTCTCCACAAATGCATGTTATCTTGAAATATATTCAAATAAATTGTGACTCAAGTATGATGCACTGAACACCTTTATGCCGCTTTTCTGTGCCACTTTTTTCGAACAACGATCAGTAGACAAAAAGGCTTGTTAATTTTAAAACATGAATAAGTACGGGTTTATTGTCCATAAAACTGCCTTCAGGGGCTATTTGAGGAAGTGGTCTGGGCCTTTTCACTCTTAACTGCTGTGTCTGTGTTTTTGACTGAGCCATGGTTATATCCTGATGCCCACGCAGCAACTATAAGGTGCTTTTGTATGTTTGTCCGCGTGTCTCAAACAGAAAGTGTTTCTGGTTCTCAAGAAACACATGACCTCTAATTCTAAAGCTGAAACAAGCCACCGACACTCTGACCTCAAAGATAAACTGAGAGTTACTGTGAAAGAGAAATACCTGTAATTATTATAATGAGGAAAGATTTGAGAAAAGCTGTAATTGCACCCAGGACCTGGTTTAATTCTTAGGTGCTTCTGGCAACTGCCAGACACCTTTTTTAGGAGCACCTTGTTCACGCCACCAGCTCAGAAAGTTCTTGTAACAGAGACGTCTGAAATCTATTGACTAATACTGATAAGTCATAAAGAACAATTTAATACAGCGTTTTTGACTCAATGAGACTGTGAATTTTGAATCTGAGCAGTTTTAGGCACGAACATGAGCTGGGATGTGTTTAGAAATAGGGATGAAATGGTTACTGGTTTCACATTAAATCACTATCATTAAAACCATGTTTGATAATTGTGCTTTACAAACTTACAGCAAATAATGTCTAGCATCAGTTAAATTTAGTAACAGTCTTCCAGATGCAGATACAGCATGCAACATGGGTTTGTTTTCCTGTTCCTTTGCTTACTGAATGGTTGTGTAGCAGGCAAACCCAGATGCCAGTGATCCCTTGTCCTCATCTACAGTGACACACACACTCCAGCAAGCATTTTGAAGACAGTCTTTCCTTCATGTTAATGCAGATTTGATTTTCTTATGTTTACATATTTTTTTGCAAACAAAAAGCGCATAGTGCTGCTAATTTTATTTGTGGTTTGAGTATAAAACATGGTAAAACAGTCCCTCCAGGTGTTGTGATCTCCACAATCAACACAAATTCAACCAATCCCTGTGAATTCTACACAGTCTTGCAAAGTTGTCCTATGACGGCAACTTTACCACAAATTTGACCATCTGAAACGGGTTTAATCTCATTTAATTGTAGTGCTGCGTGCAGCATATTGATTTACTCAGGCCCTCCTTGCCATGCTGTCTCTCCGTTAATCATGAGACTACAGGTGCACCTGTGACAGTCTCACACACACAGTAAAAGGGCTAACTGTTAGCGTTGCACGGTTAATGTTGCCCAACATTTATTAATGGGTTTGATGACAGAGTTGAGCCTTTTTGGTGATGTAAGGTTGTTGGGACCATTTAACGGCTTGGAGTTGGATGTTAGCTGCTACTGCTGTGTTCGCTCGTGCTAACTGAGCACAGAGAGCAGGAAGAGACCAGTCTAAGGAGACGGTCTTTCAGCGCTGCGTCGAACTGATCGTCAGTGATTAGCTGTTGCTACCACCCTCCCATCCACCACCATCACACATAGATTCTAATTCTGTGGGAAACACTGAATGCTTATAACAACAGGCTCTGAATCTAAGACATCTTTGCAACTATTTTTGCAGCCAAATCAGGCCGCAGCATTCGCAAAAAAACAGCTTGCAAAATCCTGGAGGGACTGGTAGAATGTGTGTTGGTACTTTTTGGATATTTTCATTACATTTTAACAATACCATAAAACACTGTCTGTCTCATATCTGTCTCATTCTCTCTCCAGACTCACTATATCTTTGTAAACATTTTTTTTTACATGTTTAAGGAGAGGAGTTCCAGTTCGTGCACAGGAATCAAGTTTATTGGACCTTTTCAATCTCAGTCTTGCATATCTGATTGTGCTAAAATCTCTCATTTCACTGTACTTCGCAGGCAAATCAAGGGAAACTGTGCCGAGTCCTTCACAGAGTACTGGACCTGTCTGGATTATTCAAACTTGGGAGAATTGCGCCGCTGCCGTCAGAAGCAGCAAGCCTTCGACAGCTGCGTCCTTGATAAGCTGGGGTGGCAGAGACCTGAGCTGGGAGACCTGTCTAAGGTGAGACTTGTGAGGGATTGACTGCATTCACAACGTGAACAGCTTGGTTGATGGGCTCCATTCTGGCTGATTATGGGCTGTGCAAGAGGCTCTGATTGCATCTGCGTAGTGCTCTCATTCAGCTACAGTTGTGAGCAGGCAAATCATGTATTCTATGTTGCCTTGGTTTTTCTTCTCATAAAATTGCCATTTCTAAGGGGCTTGCGTAACTGGCTGGCGAGCACTAATTAGGTAGCAGCAATCGAAACAAGACCAAAAACTGATCTTGACAATAGCTTTTTGGACATTTATTTCTGTGGTCTTTGAAAGACGCTTGGACAAACCTGGGAATCTGTGAATGGCTGTAATCAACTTTCTGGCCATTTTGCACTTGTCAAGCGGAGCTGTTGTTCATGGAATCAAATTGCATGAGCAGGGAAACAAAAGAACAGAAATCTGACATCAGATTACTTTGAGACACATCCAGGTTGACTGCCTGCTCGCTGGCTGAGTTCCTCTGGCATCTCCACTGTATAATAAATGGAACAACTTCTGTTTGAAATAGTGGGAGTTAACAAAAGAGGAAAGAAAGTTACACATTCAGGCTGTCAGTGAGACAAGGACATGTCAGAGGGAGAATTAAGGAAAGACGGGCTTGATCCAGAAGTCTGAAGAAATTGCAAAGAAGGAAAACAGAGCAGGGGAAAAATGAGAAATAACAAATACACTTTCAAGAAGAATCAAGCCCTGTAAAACACTGCATCATTAAAACTGAACCTGAAAACTAATGCCATCCATGTTCCTCTTCTGTCTTAGGTGACCAAAGTGGCGACCACGCGGCCCCTGCCTGAGAACCCCTACCATTCTAGACCACGTCCAGAGGCCAACCCACCCATCGAGGGTAAACTGGAGCCTGCAAAACATGGCAGCAGGTTATTCTTCTGGACTTGGTGAGGCAGCTCCTTCCAAAGTCATGGGCTCTGTCCAAGAACAGCCAGACTTCTTGTGACAGCTGATACATTAATGATACTTTAAAAGGTTTAAATCTCTCGGGCGCAGAAACCAGCATTAAGGATGCTGGTTTTGGCACCTTTGGCTGTGTATGGTCTGAGGGTTGGTTTTGGACAGGGCTCATGTCAGCTGTACCTCTAACACCATCAGTTTGATAAAGGAAGGAAGGACGGATGGATGATTGTGTGGATCCATACAGCTTTCCTGACCACTTCTGTAAATTTAATGAGTGAACAAATGCAACATGCTGTTATTGTTGTTGTGAGAAAATAAAAAGATAAATTATAATTCTGGATTTTAATGTCTTCATTTATCTTTTAATGTCCTTCAGAACAGAATAAAAATGTTGTTTGTTCACTAACACTAGAAAGGTCATCTATTCAGAGGCCTCACACTGCCAGACACAGCTCCTTCAATATCTGCAAATTTGTAGGCAGCACCGGCATGTTTGCACATCTGTGTTTTGTCAGTGTGCATTGTCAGACAGATGGAGGCTGAGGTTGGAGGTCAAGGTTCAGGGTCACTACCTGCAGCCAGAGAGAGCTGCTTCTGCTTCCTTCTTTTCTCCCAGCTCACTTCCTGCCTCTGACCCGGACTGGAAGAAGACTACAGGAGTCATTTCAGAGATCCACAGCGAAGTGTGTTATTGCTGCCGGCGCGCGTGTGTACTCGTGACCTTCAGTCCAAGGAGATGAGAATTCAAAGACATGCTGGCCTGTGGAACATAGCGGACTGTGCCAATACCTACACACATACTCACGTACCACCGGGACGTTGTCCAAGATCAAAGTTGAAGTTTTAGTTACCATAAAAGCTCACAGTTTGTTTCAGCACACACATCCAAAATGCTATACCAGTAGTAATAATTGTGATATTATAGGAGTTTTATGTGCTTCACTACAAACGTCAGGCAGGTTAAGTCTTAAACCCATGTGCCATGTGGTTGATGTCTTTTGGGACTGATAGTAATGCATGATTTGACAGCTTTCTCATACTCAGAAGCAGAGATTTGGCCTTCGGGTGTTTGCGTATGATGTAAAGATGTCTTGTTTCAGTGCACAAAAACACAGGGACTTGACTTATAAGGGAGGTCGGCAGCTCTCCGCTGATGGTCACTGTGATTTTATTCAGCAAATGTAAAAATACATTTTGAGCTTTTTTAGTTTTGACTTATCCTAGATGGAGCATTGATATAATTGCAGTTGAATGTGTTTTCTACTCTGCGTGTTTTCAACATTTTTCCCACACGTTTCGTTTTATCCTACAGACATCATTTCAGCGAGGCGGCGTATTGCCAAAAACAACCCTGTACTTAGAGCATGTACAGTAGCTCTGTGTGTGTACGCAGACATGAGGGTGCATGTCTCCTTGTTTCTATAGTGCGTCGCTGAAGGTAGCTGCAGAAATCCCCTCGCAAGGTGTGGTCTGGACCTACGGCTTGCACAGGAAACGCCTGACAGACCCTCTTCTGACCTGGACAGTGGGACAAAGGGAGGAGGGAAGAAGGGATGCTAAGGGTAAAGGAGGTGTGGACAGGGAAACATGGAGGAGAAGGGAGTGAGAACAGACAGGAGGTGGCAAATAAATATTGCAGTTGGGGAAGAAGGAGGTGGATGAAAGAGGGATGGAGGGAGATAAAATAAGCAAGATTTAAAGGGAGGTAAGGACACAAAAGACAGGGCTGGGAGAAGTGTGGTCCAAAAAGGGCAAGGTGGGGACTTTCAAAGCAGACAGAGAGACGGAGTGGGGGCACGAAGGTTGTTCAGTGGCTGGCGGTGAGGCCCCAGGGCTCGTGGCAGACCTGTCTCCATGCGACTTGCAGGAAACAGAGGGTCATCGTTTGACACGGCACCTCCACAGGAAACGGGCTCTGGCACAGGAAAGAAATACAATACGCCGCTTTCACAAAGCAACAGCCCGCCTGGGAGCCTGACGCGCTAAAATACTCAAACAACCCGACTTGTTCATAACACATGACTGTCAGTATTCCCATTGTTCGGCGTCAGGTTGGACATAATAAAATGAATGTTTGAAGTAGTGATGAGCACCAGCAGTCATAGCTGAAGATGAAGTTCAAGGAGACATAAAACAAATTTCTAATTTTTGGTAATGGCTCTATTTAATAAAGATACATAATCAAATTTGAAGTGAAATCTTTGACATTGATTTGACATTTATGCATCTTGCCTAAGGGCATTACTTTTGTATCAGTAGCACTACAGTGCACTCCTCTTCCATGAGACGTCTGCTGCAGCCATACCATCAAGAGCCACCAACATGTGGGTGCACTTGATTTGATAAACTCTCAAATGTAGGTGTGTTTGATTTGATTATGTCGGTGAGCCTTCCTTGCCATTTCGCTCTGTGATCTTTAGACTGTACGCGTTGTCGAGTGCTGCTTTCATCTCTCCTCTCATCCCCTCATGCTGCGCAGGGTGGCTTTGAACTGCCATGCAGGTTGCTCCATGTATAACACACACAACCACAAGCCACAAGTGCCACTGCATCCACGACCAGCACTCATGGAGATTGATAATCTGAGAGCTTCAAAAGGGTAAACACACTCAGACACATGCAACATGTGCTCACTCACACAGCAGACGGTCTTGTTTTTAAACTTTGTGTTTTCTCAGGAGAGCCATGCAGGCACATTTACACGAGGACGAGACAGGAACATCTCAGGAGTGTAAAACCAACACCAGCTTTTTTTGTGAGGATGTGCAAATGAGTTTTGCTAAGCTGCTATCTGGTGTACCCAGGCGCTAGCAGCCTCACTGTTTGTCAAAATCAGAGATGTAATTAAATAAGAAAGAAAATAGGAGCAATGTCTATGTTGTATTGTGACATGGTAAAAACAAATTTTGTGTCTGGAAAGCTATTTGCTGCTTTCTTAATGCTCTTTTTGGTCAACCTGGAGTTCAGCTGTTTTGATAATGGGACTCAATGGGAGAGGGCCAAGACTGGACAAATTATGAGTTAAATACAGTAAGTTGTAGAATATTACATTTAACAGAAATATTAATGGAATCTTTAAAATTTTGTTTTAATCCTGCAATTACTGATCTAAGTTTAATGTTTTGCAATTTGGAGGCAGTGGGAATGGTGCCATGCCGTTGATAATAGTCTGAAAATAGTCTGCAAAATGTCCCAGTGGACCGAAAACCCATTTGTACAATAACCTGTTATCCCGAAAGCAAATAGCCAGTGGTCCGCAGGGCCATTCCTCCGAAAATGCGCTGCACACTCTCCCCAAACAGAAGTACATGCCTAATTATTATATCGAATGACGTCATTGTACCCTCCTAACTATGGCATGACCCTCCCCACCCTGCCTCTGACTGGCTAACCCTGACCTTAACCAATCCCTCCGCGTGCCTAAACCTAACCAGAGACCGCTGATAAACCAAGATGGCCCACTTAACATTAAATTCCTGTATCTGTGTCACATGAGTTTTGCCATTCTCATGCCCTTTTAGTATATTAGCAGCTGCCCTGAGTGAATCAATTCATTCTGATGGGAAAAGTGAACGTGTGTACAGATTATGACTGTTTCTTTCACCAGACCGATGGGCGTTTGTTTTCGGGATAATAGGCTGTTGTACAAATAGGCTTTTGGTTTAATGAGACTGTTTTCTGACTCTTGGGGCTTTGGAATTATGGGCCGTTAGAGCAATGGGCGGTCCCTGTGGAAACAGTCTGTGACTACAACACCAACATTTCATTTCTATGTCGATCTGGTTAACTTGTTAGCAAACAGCTGCCATCCATAAAATACAAAGCAACATTAGTACTCATTTGGAGTTGTGTTTCTAGCCACCTAACAAATGTAATCCAGCATTCTCTTTCCTTTTATCTCTGTTTTGGTCTCATCCAAGGTCTGAGAGAACTATCTGGCTCTGTCGCTGCTAAATGCTCAGCTATGTTTACAAGCATGCCACTTATTTTGTCGCATGCCACATACAGTCCTCTTTCAGAGCTTCTTCTCTGACGACAGCTGCCTGCTGAGAGTGCTGAGAGTGATCTTTAAGAGTAATGTTGGGGCAGGAAAACCAAAATACTGAGCTAAAAGATGCTATGAAGCTGGCCAGAGCTGAGGGGAATTGCAGACTTGGGTCATAATTGTCTGTTGGGCACTACGAGTGACCCCTGTCATTTTATGCCTAGTCATTTGATTCACTTTTTTAAAAGATGTAGATTTTAGCTGCTTTGAATAACCTCTGTATGAACTTATCTTTGTTGAGGATGGATTCTCTTTATTAATAACATATTACTATAGCAATGGGGGTAAAGTGCCTTGCTTAAATTTGTCAGGGAACAAAATTACACCCACACCCACACACACACACACAGACCTTAGGTCCTCAAAGCCTGGCCTGTATCTGTATGGTGACAGAGTGATGACCATGACTTGTGTTTTGCATTCCAGCCAGACACGCTTCACAGCCGCTCTTTCATGCTGCAGTTTTGCCAAACGCCTCTGAATGCAGCGCCTGAGATAACATTTAGCAGATTTTAAGGTTTCACTCAAGGTGTTAGCTGGTCAAAGACAAGACAGAGCAGGAGAGCTCTCGCTTCACAGCACCCTAATGAAGCTCAGTCACACACTCACGGACAAACGGTTAAACACACTGACACATGTACATGCTGATAAACACACTTGAACAAATGCGCCACAGAAAAGACACAAGCAAGCACGCACTTAGTGACAAATGCCCTCCCTCCCTGCATGAGTTGAGATTAAATCTGCAGGACACAGCTGGCATTTTTGTCTTTGTGAATTCATGATATTTACAAAGTACGTATTTTTCTATTGTAAGAGAGGGAGTAGTATTTTAAAAGGAGACTTCTTGTGCTCATTTTCAGGTTCATACTTGTATTTTGGGTGTCAAGTAAAACATGTTTACATGCTTTAATCGTCAAAAAACCCCACTTATTTTCCTCATACTGTCTGTGCTGGAACACCTGTATTCACCCTCTGTCTGCGACACTACATTATAGCGCCTGGCTTTTTAAGGCCCACTCCTGAAAAAGGCCCATTCTGCTCTGATTGGTCATCATGTCCGGGTATTCTGTACCTCAGAGTCTCCTTCACTGTCTTTGCAGCCAGGAAATGACTGTAACGACGAATAATGGCATACCATGAAAAATGACAGTGTGACTTGTTTCAGCAGGAAATTGGTCTGAATTTGGGAAGATATTACCAACATCAGCAACCAAGAATACACGTTCCCCTAATGTTAGCATGTGGCTACATGTAGCAGTGTAGGCTACTTAAATGTAAATGCCTACAGCAGCATGCCTAGAGAGTTAATTTGCGTTGCTGTCTCAAAGACAGGCACTAAAAAAAAGCCCAGTCTGCTTTGATTGGTCGGGGTGTCCAAGTCTTTCATACATTGGCAACTCTGCACTATCACTGCAGACAGTGGAAATGACTGTATCATATTATGGCGGCACTTTTTACCATGAACAAACACCAATAAAAGCATCTAATTTACACATTCCCCTGATGTGGCTAGCATGTTGCTACGTGTAGCAGTGTAGGCTACTTAAATGTTAACACTTGCAGTAGCGTGCCTAGAGCAGATGACCATATAAAGAAATCCACCATGAGCTGATGTCGGCTTTTCTCGGAAGCAGAATAAACATTGTAAACAGGGTATTCAAATACCTCATTATTTGAAACTTTGACCACATTTAACATGAACATCCAACGCTGTAACATTATACAGCTTATATATGACAGAGAATAAGCAAAAGCATAATAGGTCCCCCTTAAATGACTCCACTAAGACATTAAAACGGATTTTCTAAAGGCTCAACTAACTCTGCTTGCTCCACGTATTTAAAAATAAAACTCCAGCCATTTCTTTTCCCTACGTGTTTATTCTGTCGTATCGTAGCAAATGGACCAATGTGAAGTATGTGATGAAACAAGATGTCTAAATGACAGCTCAGGCTGTTGTCACACAGCTTAACACTCAAGGAGTTGTGGTCTGGGAGCCATACAGTGCAATGTTTATTTGTCTGCAGGCATGTGTGTGCCTGCATGAGTGTGTTTGTGTACATGTGTTGGATGTGGGTGTATGATGAATATAAAGTGCTCCTCGCAGCCTTAAGTGTTTGTATGTTTGTGCATTTTTTACATGTATGTGTGAGTAACATTCATACATGTGTGTGTGTGTGTGTGTGTGCGTGCATGTGTGTGTGTGTGTGTGTGTGTGTGTGTGTGTGTGTGTGTGTGTGTGTGTGTGTGTGTGGTGCTGCAGCTCCTTCTGGGCTGGCCTGTGTTTATCTTGGCCTGATCCCAGACCTTCATCACTTCTCTGCTGATAGCTCCATTCCTCCATCCCTCTGTCCCTCCGGCTATTTACAAGTCTACCGCAGACTGCTTTTCCCTGCGTGCCAACATCCAATCCTTTTTCTTCCCTCGTCCTCTCCTCTCCTCTCCTCTCCTCTCCTCTCCTCTCCTCTCCTCTCCTCTCCTCTCCTCTCCTTTTCTCTCCTCTCCTTTATGCTGTCATCATTTGCTTTATCTTAGGCTGTGTTTCAGTGATCTCCCTCTTCTTCTTCTTCTTCTCTCAGCCAAATAGGTCAAACCAAGCCAAACTGACATCTACGTATATGCACATTTGCCCTTTACTCATTCTTTCCTCTGATATGTGCTTTAGTCTTGCTGTGCTCCTTATTGAGACAAAAATGTGAGCATTTATCTAATTTCATTCTTTAGTGTGGACATGTGAACAATGAAATATATGCTACAAGACAGTTCCCAAAGACGATTGTGTTTTAATGTTTTCTATCAGTTTCAGCTTCTATCAATAACAACAGGGAAATAAAAAAGATCAACTGAAAGTTTTTGGTTTAGTGTCATAGCAGGAAAACAACAGGTGTTACAAATGGTGTTAACAATGGCTCTGTTCACTTCAAGTCTCCCAGTATGACAGTGTGACAGTAAGCCAGCCTGCACAATACCAGACATTGTTAATTTTATTTAATATTATTTGAAGAGTTAATTCGCAAAAACGGATAAGAGCCATTCCTGAAATGATTAAACCACCACTCTGACTAATATTGCACACACACACACACACACACACAAATAATTTATGAACATTTAAAAACGTTGAGATATGTTATCAGTACAACCAACACCAGTTAGACTGTGATTTCCTGGCTTGCACACGCACAAAATGATGATTAAACATGATTTAGGAAAATAAATGAAAACAGAGATATCTGTTTGAAGTGAGACGGAAACAAACTTGTCTTATTAGGTAAGATTATTTTGTTCTCATTGAGCTCTCATGTTTGTTATTGTTCACTTGCACATGGTAAATATTATTTGTTCTTTCAATGTCAGATTGCGTTGTTAATGTGCAAACTGGCTAACTAGTCCTGAGTCCGTCCTGTCGATCTTCCGCAAAGACTACCGCCGCCTGCCAGTATGGGGATTTATTTCCTCTCATGCAGGTGCAGAATGTACATGCGAGTTGGCTGTAGTCTTTGCGGTGTGTTCAAGTGCAACTTTTCGGTCGAGACACAGCCAACAGGAGGCAACAGAAGGTGACAGGAGGTGACACAACCCTTGGCCTAGTTCTTTTATGTTGCTTTGGTGTGTCTGGGCCTTTAGTTGAGGAAAGGTAGGTAAAGTTATTCAACCTTATGGCAAGTTCTGTTAATGCAGTACTCAATGCTCTCTTCCATCTGTGTCACTCGCTTCACAAGGCCACGTAATATTGTCTTCTTTACTAGGTCATAACTTGAAACTTAAAAACCTCTGGCTTTACAGTCTTGAATCAAATCAATTCTGGCAGCCGAGTCTCAAGTGAGTCAAGTCTCACTGCAGACAAGTCCAGCTCAAGTCAAGTCTCAACTCTCAGGTCTCCTCTACAAGGAGTGAGGAATCACTTTACTCCTGTCAACTCTTCTCTTTCTCACAGTTTTACAGCATCAAAGGGACTTTTACTGAAGGGTCTATCCATACATACACACTCACAGTGCACAGACCAGCTGACATGCACTCAAACACACACATACACGCGCGCACACACACACTGAACTCAAGCCAGCAGTTATAATCCTGCTAGTAGCGAGAGTTGACTTATTCCCATGCGCTGGGAAGCTGATGTCGCTCTAATGCTGTTGTGCTTGTGGTTTCTACAAGGTATACTGAGGCATTCCTCCACCGTGCGCTCATCTAAACAAAGCTAGTTAAAAAGGACGCACAGGGGCTCGGGCTACACAGTTGTGGCGGGGCTCCTCTGGGTGGCTCCTATCTGACAGAGGGCTCAGAGAGTCTTGGGTTTCCTACGCATGTCAAGGTAGGTTAGCTGTTCCCAGCGTCGGGCCGTTCCGAGGCCCTGGTGGGCTATCACTCACAACGGGCCCTCCCTCTCTCTCTCTGGAAGCCTCTTTCCCTCCCTCCCTCCACGCCCTCCTCCCCACCCACCACCTCGCCTACACTGACGCACAGCCTGTCTTCTGGCTGTCGTCCCGGGTTTACATGTCAGGTTTTTCCTTGTCTGCGTCTCTCAGACCTTACATCCCCTCTGTCTTGCTCTTTTCTTTCCACTCAGATCACGGTGTGTCAGAGCACGGTCCTCACTTGTCAGCTTTAATTTTTCTCTCAACCCCATCATGCATTAAAGCAAACGCTCTAATTGTCTGCAGTCCACTACGAGCCATAGGGAGAGCTAAATTTCATTGCCGTAGGTGTTGAGGCCGTATTGAATCATGTTTTGTTTTTTCCTGGAAACATCTTGCTCGCTGAGGCTGCAGCCCGAGCATATCTTCTCAGAGACAGTTAATCACAGTGTGTTTTGAATCTGATGTGTTTAGCTGAGAGTTAGCCAAGCTGAGGCAGAGAGAAACAGCTTTAAATAAAGACAACACCACCTTTTCTCACCTCTCAGTTGTCTTTGGAGTGTTGTCTTGTTTGGGTCACTGTGAGGTAGTGAGAAAGAGACAGTCCAGTCCTCCCATCTCACACGTCCACGCCTCAACACATAAATAATCACACCACTTCCAGGTTTACCGAGCCCGTTAGCATCCTGCGCCACACAGGCTGAGCTACAACACTGTTGCTTAATTGTGAATGCAGGCAGTTTGTGAGTCAAAACTAAAATAACTTTTTGCAAAAGAAAAATAAACTGACAGGGATTTTTCCTGAGAGGAAACCTTTAGTTTACTATATGACATGTTTCTTAATAGTGCTAAAGTGTTCAGTGTTCTTTAAATAAACAATGTGGAGTTTTGCATAGTGGGGCATGAAAGAATGCAGGAGTCTCGCTGCCCCTCTCACACATGTCAGCAATTTGGCTGCCTTGTGTATTTTGGATGTTGAAAAAAAAGGAACATTTCAAAGTAAACGAAAAGAAGGAAAGTCTTATCCGCCTGGCAGCTGCGCTCCGGACCAAATTGCTTTCAGCTGATGCGCTGCAGCTCAAACTTGCTTGGGTAATGTCAAGTGATGCATTGCAATACTGAGAAAACAACACAGACAAAAAATAAATAAAAAGGAAAAGAAATGCTGGAAAGTTCCAGTGCTTATTCAGGCAAAGCCCACAAACCCCCCAACAAGCAGGCATGCTCAGGAACCTTTTTTTTTTAAACTTTATTTTGCAGTTTTTCTTTTTTAATTCAATCTTCATTTAGTTGTGTTGAGAATCAAACATTAAAAATGTTGCATGCTGTACATTTGTGTTTGACATTTTAAGTTTTTAAGTGTTTTACAGAGTGACATATAACTGCATGGATGAACTGGATAACACTCAATAATGCAAAAATCTTTTGTGCAGAATGGCACAGGAAGAAAGGCATCAAATTAAGATATCATGTTTTAATGATAAAAGCACATTAAAAAAGGTTTGCAGTGAGAAAAAGAAATAGATAAAAATCACTATGTGAGCGCCCAAAAAGCTACTTCACACACACATCGTTGTCCTGGACATGATGATGATGATGATAAAATAATTTATTTCATACATTACATCATGTAACTACATGCTGGCATCTCCAGCTACTTGACAAACGCACACTGGATGCCAGTGCTAACAAACATGCGGGCAAACAAATGAAGGTGCAAATCAAGCATTATACAAGATTTATTTTTCTTTCAGCATGCAGGCGCCTTTGCACAAATACGCAGAAATATTAAATCTTAAAACCCACAAATCACAAATGCACTGAAAATATACAGCGCATTTAGAAATGTTCCACACAGAAACACACAGAATAAATACATTTATTTTTTAAAGCTTTTTGTTTTGTTTCATCAAACTAGTGCAGATAATTGAATTTTCCATGTTCAGGGGAGTTTAGATTTCAGTGGTTTGAAAAATGAAGTTGAGATCTCACACATACAGGATTTTGTATTTAGACCTTGAGGTCACGACATTTCCTCCGGTGGACGACTGTCATCGAGCTCATTTGTAAATTCCATTTTCATTTTTCACAGACACACGTGCATTTTTCACATTTAATAAAATGCCACGAACATTTTCGCTCTGCCCCATAATGGCTTCTCTGTTTGGTGTTTCTCTAAGGAAACACCTCACTGAGGTGTTTCCCTAAATTTCCCTCGCCAACCGTCTAGAAGTCCAGCGTACTATTACATAAGTTGTTCGGTGCACTTTCCAAGAGCTGTGGGGAGCAATCATATATAATAACTTTAATATGCTCTGAGAGGCTGTATGGATTTTACAAGAAGTCTCTGGACACGTTATGTAGCACCGACAGATATTACCCACAGTTTGAAGGGGAGTAAAAAAAACGGAGAAAGAGACAGTTAATAAATATTTTTATTATTTAAGTATGTGATGTTGATGATACATCTGAGCACATTACTGCTTTAACTTTGTAGTGACTTTTGTGGGTGACAGAAAACTTTTTCATTTGTTTCATATGCAGTCCAGTGCTATTACCAGTTTGGGCAACACTTTGCTTTAAGTCTCTTTATTTAGCATTTATAAGCCTTATATAAACATCTAATAAAAGGTTTATTACACACTATAATTGTAAGCAGTGTTTATTCATGTATTTAGCAACAGTTCTAACTTCCCCTATGAGCATCCATAAGTGGAGGCTGGAGTAGAAACAGAGAATTTGTAGGAGAAGTTACAATTGCTGACAAATATTGAACATTTTAAACACTTAAAAATGTAGTTTTAGCTGCGTACAACTACATTAGGATGTTTTATAAACAGCATATTAAATGTCTGTACAGTGTATTAATTATAAATGCTATATATGGGGAAATAAAGTAACAAACAGGAACTATTGTGCCACTGAAATCAAAATTTAATGTGCATTATCTCAGAAACAAGCCCCAGAAAATGATCTTTACCTCTCTGTTTATATGGGGTGGAAAAGTTTATTTCTGTGTGTAAAAATATCCATTTTTATAGTAATTCTTTGGGGGTGGAGAGGTGGCATTTTACCTTATTAGACTACAAAAATGAGAGCAGACAGTGATGAAAGAGGGGGATATTGGGAGCAATTACATGGGCAGTATCTTATAAAACAAGACCACCAGACTAAGCAATTTTGTACAACATTGTACAAAAATAATAACACTGTTTTCTCATTGTTTTTCATTTTAGACATGCAGAAATAACTCTGCTGACATCTGCTTTATCTCAGCGTTCTTGCTTCGACAAAATATTTCCCCATCCAGAGTCACCACCTGCACACCCTTGACTTTTTGAGCAAAAGCAACACACTAGTTTTAAAAAAAAGAAAAGAAAGGGGGAAAAAGTTTTGGCCAACTAACTAAACCAACCAGAGCGGTCCGAGCTCGCCGTATGACAAGAACACAACAGGTTCACTTGCTCTCTCCCAGCCCCCGGCTCTGTTTACATTCTGCTGGCAGGGGGATCTGGAAGTGTTTGGCTCGGCTCTGCACTCACTGGGAACTATCAGACAATTCACATTTTAAACTATTTTGATATCAGCTCTGTGGAGAGTTGCCGTTTCCCTGAGAACATGACTTGCCTCTGGGCTCTGGGGCCTGCTGCACCGCCAGACGAATAAACAGAGGGAGGGGAAGAAGAGAGAGAGGCGGGGAGAGACAAGAGAGGGTGATGGGAAGAGAGAGAAATGGAGAGCACGGCCAGTGTGTTCCTTGACTTCTGCAGTAAAAACAAATACATTTAAAAAGTGTAATCACACTCTCTGCTGCAGACAGGCATCAAAATCTCATGATTGTGAGGATGAATCCAGTGTAAACAAACCATGAAAAAAAATCAGTGTATAAGATGAGTGACTGAACTCCTCATATTTGCTCCTGGATGGGAAAAACACAGACATACTATAAATAGAAAAGCACAATGTCCATATTGGAGTAGATGGTTGTACTGTATACGCTGCAGTGAGCTGCGGGGTCGAGGGTTTCTGGTGAGTACCCGGTTCTTATGTTGAGGTTAAAGGTGCTTGAATTAGAGGGGAAACCTTCAGCCTGTGTTAATTAGGTGAGTAGTTAGGTTTCACCCTGCTCATGCAGTGCCTGGAGCTGTGTATGTGTGTGCGCCTGTGTGTGTGTGTGTGTGTGTGTGTGTGTGTGTGTGTGTGTGTGTGTGTGTGTACAGGGTCGACAAAATAATGGAAAGACCTTAAAATACAGTCAAACAAATGGGATGGTAAAAAAAGCTCAGTTTTTGTGGAGACAGTTTGATGGTTGCTTTATCTAACACGTTGTTGAAGCTCTTGTACTTCACTTGATTATTTCTGTTTTATTTTACTGCAGTTGGTATTTGTACTTAATTAAACTGCAGAGGAGGATATTGTACATTTTTACGCCACTACAGTTGCTTAAAAGTTACTAGTTACTTTTCAGATTTAAAATTTTACATGTAAAACTTGTGATCAATTTATGAAATATGATGTTTTGTTGTAAAATAAACCAAATGTTAATATACAGCACAATGTTAAACTACATCTCACATCTTAATGCATCAATAATAATGATTCAATAATATAATAATGTGACATTTTAACTTGTGATTGGGTATTTTTATCATGTGGTATCGCTATTTGGATCCAAATACTTCCCTCTCTTCCTTTGGGTATGTGTGGGTGGGTGTAGTATGTTAGTGGGTGGACAGAGATTAAATTATTTTTATGATTTTGTTTTTCTCCCTTTATCTTTTATATTTTGTTTATATTTGTGTGAAGAATATTGAGCTTATATGAATGAAATGTGCTATACAAATAAAGTGATAATTGAATACATAGTAAAATATAACACAATAGCATAATAATATTATGATTAACCCTGACAGGAGCCATTGTATATGTGCATATGTACATTTTAGTTATAATATTTCTGTAATTTTATGATTATGATTTTATGTTCATGATGTGCATGTGTAATTCTGATGTTTGAATGAGTATCAAGTATTTTCTTCGGAATATATTAAAGGTACACACTGACTGAAAAAAATTCAAATAACCTTATTTTTGAGACTTGCTTAATTTTTTAAGGATTCATTCCTAAACTGTCCTGTGTTGACCTGAGAGCTCTATTAAAGCTGACACACACACACACTGCTAATTGCTCGTCCGCTGCGTGACTCACTTGTGTAGCTTGTTTCCCTTTAAGTTGTGATTTACAGTAGCTGCTATAATCATCTGTGACAGTCCTGACATAACACACTATGAGCTGTTGTATCATAGCGTGTTGTTTTGCCCATTACTGTGCATGCATCTGTGCTGCTCTGTGTGCATGAGCGTACATGCACATATCGCTAATGCAAGAACTTAAAACAACCTTCTGGCCAATCAACAGGCTTCAGGTTCGAATGACCTATTAGCCAAATGTGTTTATTCAGTGTTTAGTCACTATTACCCTCAGTATGATCCCTGCACTAAAGGGCTAATGGCTGCAAAATTTCTCCCCCCACCAAGCCCAACTTCACCGTAAAATAATTGATCGCATGTGAGAGCAACTGGCACGCGTTTCCTCTTGTTTTCCTAAAGAGGTGATATCATGCGGTCAGGCTGCTTGTTCGTCACCGAGATACAGCATGATTGCTTCCGGTGCTGAAGAAAGAAAAGAAAGGAAAGGAAAGCAGAGATGTATGAGAGGGCAATGTGGTTCTCAGTGAGGCGCTGCGGCATTAAATCACACATCGAATAATTTGGTGTTATCGCTCTAAAAACTGGCCCCCGGAACGAAGCCAAAGAAAGAACATGATTTGTTTTACAAGCTGTGTTTCAAATGCTCGGCCATTACAGCGTCAGGAAATTATCCTTTATCAAAAACTATACTATACAGCCTAATTTTTTTTTTTTTATCTCTTCTGGAGATAAACATTCAGCTGTGTGGATTTATTTTTGTTGTTTTTCTTTGGCTGAAACATAGAATTAAATAAAGGGTTAGGTGAGGTTTTCTTTTTAATCTCACTGCTTTTGGTTGGGCTGTAATTTGAGAGATGTTTGTCTTCCTGCAGTCACTCAGATTACATGGTCAGTTAGAATGAATATTTTTTCAGCGTTTTCAGTTGTTATGTCTTTAAAATGTGGTCTGACTTGTCAAAAATCAGCATGGGCTGCTCTCGTGGAGATTATTACTTGTTTTACCTTCAGTGTTGTTAATAAAGAAATCAAAATTGATCTTGCTCAGCTCTTTTTTATTTGACATATTCTTTGATATTTGATCATTAGTTAGTCTGTGTAAACCCGCATAAGCAGTTTACTAAAGAGTACTACAACAAGGAGGGTGTGTGTGTGTGTGTGTGTGTGTGTGTGTGTGTATGTGTGTGTGTGTGTGTGTGTGTGTGTTCAGTAGATTTCTCTCTCTTTTTGATGCTTTGTGAGCATTTGTGATTATTTGCTGTGTCCATCCCATGTAACACTACCCTTAACAACTGTGCCCATGCTGCAATGGTGTGTGTGTGTGTGTGTGTGTGTCCTATATGTTACATTTACCTAAACTGCTGCTCTCTCCTTTTCCTGCTTCATTTTGACAAATTTGCGTTTCCAGGAAGCCTCTGAGGTCAGCGCAGCATCTGTTGCTACTTAGGTCCTAGATGCAGTCATGAGCACTTGCACACACACACACACACACACACACACACACACGCACGCACACACACACACACACACACACACACACACACACACACACACACACACACACACACACACACGCGCACACACACACACACACACACACACACGTGCATGGTGCAGGAGCTGCTTTGTATAAGTTACTGAAGAACTGAGACCCAATCAGACATGAAGGCATATTTAAAGTTCCCAAAGTGACTTTAAAGAGGAGTCCAGGTCTAGACCCCCAGGTTTAACGGGGAGGGTTAAGAGGGTGTATGTGAAGGAAATGAATCATTATTTTAAGGGGTCTAAATTAGAGTTATAAAATAATTTTAGCATTATGCACAGTGGAGCAGTTAAATGCAATAAAAGAATTTAACAATTTTAACAAATTCAGACTTTCAACTCATGTCTCTTTTTTTGAGAGTAAACTAGCTCTGACTCCATGCTGTCTTATCTTCTTCTTAGCATGTGTGCATGTCCGTTTCTTCTTTATATATCAGATCATTGACCTGTAGACGGCTGTTCATTTTCTCAGAGCTCTGGCCAAAGCCAGCAGCACACCTGGATAGTTATGCTGGTCTGGCGAAAGCCGTCCTCTGCATCAGCCCTTCACTCTGAAGTGTTTTACCCTGTCAGTTTTCATTCCCTTTCATTCACATCTCTTCGCCCAAAACCACATTCATGACCAAACATGGCCTGATCCCATCAAAGTGATGCTTCAGAATACCTCAGCGAAACCCTCAGATACTTCAGTGATACCACAGCGATGGAAGCCGAGAAGAAGAAGCCCATTTTGCTCTCACGGTTTCTGGAACAAAATCGAGGAGACACTGAGCATAGAGAGATGAGAGAAGCCAGACATCTAGAAAAGATCTGTAAGGAAAAAGGATTCTGTTCTTGGTTTGGTCTGAAGCCACAGGAACTGGGCTTCACAGCCAAGTCCCTGAGCAGAACCGACGTAACCTCAGCGGGCTAAATAGAACCCAGAACCGCAGATCGCAGACCTCTGTCTTGGTATGCAGAGAGGTCTGGATTCCAGTTAAACCTCATGTTTGTTTTTTCACGTTTATGCCATCAAGAAAAGCAAAGATGAAAACATGCATGCATAAATTGAGTGATTTCACTCGGTAATTCAACACAAAACAGAATGCAATGCACCATTTATCACCTGTGGACGAACAGAAACACCCTCATCACGTTCGTGAGTCACCCCATCGGTCTGGCTGACACGTCTGTAGTTATTCTGAGTCCATCCCACATGCACCATACTGCAGCTTTAGATACACACCAGTGCACCACCTCCACAGCTGAAAATAGTTCCCCACAAATGCACTATTTACCACTGCTGGGTGAAGTTTACTGCAGATGCTTTATCTGACACATGCCAGTATTTGATGTATTATGTCTTTTACTTTGAAAGTGCAAAACAAAAAAGAAGAAAAGGAAAAAGAGTCAAAATAACCCAGTGCTTTGGGAATGACTGGTGACCCAGTGGTTTTATACCCAAGGGCCCTGTTTTATTTTAACCCAGTACTGGGTTCCATGTTTGACCCAAATTGGGTTAAAATTCACTCAGTACTTGGGAATTCTATGGAAAATAGTTGTGTGTCAACAGGCAAACATGATACATCAACCATAGTATCAAATATGAATGTACTGTTCCCCAGCTGTGTTACTTAAATCTCTGCACAATTTAAATCATGACTGTCATTGTGTTGTTTACTACGTAATGTATTATTATAATGCAGCACATAAAACTGATCTATTATTAGCCCGGCTAGCTCAGCTGGTAGAGCACTTTTGTAACGTTGCAATATAATTGTGTATTGTTTTTATGACAACAGTATTTTAATGTTAAAGTTAGCCAGGTAGCTAACATAACGCTACATTAACAGAGGGTTGACTGCACAGTTAACACCCTTAAAAAGTGTGTGGTGATGAAAGCACAACACTCACCTGCAACATTCAGTGTCCAGCTAATCTGCTCCAACAGATGGGCTTTTCTGTCCTACTGGCTTATTATCTATGCTTATTATACAACTCTGGATAGACAGTAGTTAAAGGGGCAGCAGTGACGACACCAGCACCTTTTCAAAAAGCCATGAGGACAGAGGCCAGTCTCAAGGGTGACACCTTCCTGGGAAAAGCGACTTCCGATATGCAAATACAGCCCAGAAATTTGATCCATTTTTGTAGCAGATGTAGCCCGGCTAGCTCAGTCGGTAGAGCATGAGACTCTTAATCTCAGGGTCGTGGGTTCGAGCCCCACGTTGGGCGAAGGCCTTTTAAACTAAGGCTTGACGACACATGCATGTGTTACAGTAAAGAGGCACAAGCGATCTGCCATAAAAAAAATACTGGTGCGGTTAGTTTGTGATGAGAACATGTTCCGACCTTGATCTGAACCGACTGCCATCACATGACACATTGTTTGGTTTAACATGAGCATGTTACAGTCCTGGAGGATTATTAATGTGCACCTCCTCCTGTACTGCCTTAATATGCACATTCAGCACATCCAATGCATCAAAACTTTGTTTTCTAGTTGGAGCCGCGCCTCGTTTTCAAACTGTATCGTTTGACTAAAATGAACAATGAAAGAAATAATATAGTCCACGATGAGCAGCCTTAAAATCAACCTGCGTAGTTGTCCCTCCATTGTGACGTTGGAAAGTATCGCATTTATCTTGCAAGTGTACTCTTCTTCAACATTTTGTTTACTTCCTGGATTTGTCCATCATGGAAATTTTGACCAATCAAGAGCAGCTTTCTCATGCAAGGCATTTTATCTGGTCTGCTTGCAAAATTTTGTCCGCTTGAAAATGCTGCAGTAAAAACACAAACCAATTCTAGGCACATATGCAACTTTTTAAGAAAATTAGTCCCTGATTCGGACCAAAACAAGCGAACTTTAGGTCTGAAAGCACCCCCAGAAAGACAGTAGCTAAAGGGGCAGCAGTGACGTAAAAGTGACTTAAAAGTTCAGATATTTTCAACTAGAAATGTTTGATCGTCTGCATAAAAAAAGCCAGAAATAAGATAAAAGACACTGAGCACAGCACAATGATGGCACCTGTGGACACAGGGCCTAATGTGCCACACTTTTTCGAGTGAGTATAGCCCGGCTAGCTCAGTCGGTAGAGCATGAGACTCTTAATCTCAGGGTCGTGGGTTCGAGCCCCACGTTGGGCGACGCAGTTTTGGACTAAGGCCTATCCAGACATGAATGTGTAAGTGTGTACCCTGTACCCTGTACTGAGGACCCTAAAGAAAGCTGCCACATCACTCACCACATTGTCACCACATCACTCCTCCACTCACGTGTAACTGTAATGTACTGCAATGCTGCTTTGAAAGCTCACCTTAATAGCATTCAGAACTCGTCACGCTTAATCACGGACTTTCCACGTCAACAAGTGCAAGGTACCCTGGGTCCGTCTGTTGTGGATGTTCTGGGATGCCACGTCAGCCTGTTACATGCACTGTGTGTTTTCAAAATACACATCCGTTTTCACAGGAAATGTACCGTTTGCATAGAGTCTCTTTCAAAATTGACCTTTTTTTCCTTTAACAACAAACACACATGGTTACGTTTATCGAAGACACATTCGGTGGGGTTTAGAAAAAACAACAGGGTTTGGATTTGACTTGGAAAGTCGGTAGTTGTTGGACCCATCCAGCAGCACTTTTGCTCCCTTAACTTGTGTTGTTGTCTGGTCACTGCCTAAGCGTCGCTATTCAATGACTTCGAAATGAGACCAGGCTGACTTCTTCCTGAATGAAAGGGTTTCCATTTTTATGGGTTTTCATGGCTGGCTCAATAGCAAATAGGTGTATTCCTTCAAATTTCAAGCTTACACTTTGACATGAACTTTGTTTTTCTCATTTATGAAAGGCCAACCAGCATCTTTCTACCAGCCATTTTAGTTGCCTTTGTTTGCACTGCTACACTGAGCTGTGCTCGTTGCTGAGCTCCACAGAGAGGAGATGTTAAGATGTTAAGATGTTAAGATGCTGCCCCGCAGGGTGATGGACTCTCCGTGGCCCGCCGTGTTAACAGGACAGACCTGTTAGAGGAGCGAGGACCACCCCAACGCAGCTTCCCTCAATAAAACTCAACCAGATGTGTAATGAAGGCCGGTGTATGTGTGAGGACGGTGTGTGTATGTGTGAGTGTAATCATTCTCACCTGTGTTGCCGTGTGTGCTGATACAACCCCCTGTATGGAGGTTAATGGATGCAGCGACACCCTGTTGGGTTTGACCAAGTTTCTGCCCGTCTCCCTTTTTCCCCTCTCTCCCCCCTTTCCTCTCTCTTCTTCCCAGTCACAATCCTGCAGATCTTACATCACCTCACCCTCCTCTTTTCTTTTTGTCTCGTCCAACATTTTCTTTTTCTATTTGCGGTGTTTTAGGTTCTCTTCCCCCTCAGGGCTTACATGCGGAATTAATTTTCATATTCCCTCTCCGTAATTCCCTTTCTCCCAAAATCCTCCTCCTTAACTGACAGCCACCCCCCCACCCCCATCCCCCCCTTCACCTCCTGTACCTCCACCTCCTCCTCCTCTTCATCCCCTCATCCCTACCTTACAGCTGTTGTTTTGGATTAGTCAAATAGCTCCTGTCAGATCCAGTGATCCCTCTCCTTTGCCACCCACAGAGCTGCGCTGCACACTCCACTCACTCACACTTTCTGTCTCCCCCTCAGCCTCTGTCTCGCGCACGTGCACACAAACGCTATTGACGTCTCTGACAGGTGCGTGTCAAGGTGCCTCTGTGGGCAGGGCCAGGAGGTTGTCGTGGTTTAGAGGGCTCTGTGGGCTTTCCCTCTTTTCAGGTCCAGGTAGGCGCAACGGTGCTGGTGTATCCTCACACCTCTCAGCAGACAAAAAAAAAGAGGTTGTTGTTCTAAATCGGACAAGGAGCGTCATAAATTCCCAGAGTTTTACGTCCCTGGAATTCACCTTACCTTTCAACTGCTCCTCTCTCCTTCTTCTTCTTTTTCTTCTTGCGTCTCGAGGAGTCTTTATTATTTTTTGTGGAATTTTGACAGCTGCAGGTCTGGTCATCCATGCTGGGCGAGACAGACTGACACTGAAAAGAGTTTTGACATGATGATGGCAAGAGTAATAGTGTTATTTCAGTCATTTGGAGGAAGGGAGTTACTGTGTGTGTGTGTGTGTGTGTGTGTGTGTGTGTGTGCCTGTGTGCGATAGAAAGAGAGAGTCCAGTTGCAATAGCACAGCAAAGATATGCATCGAAGCAGAATTGGGAGAGGTGCTACATAGTAATTTGACAGAGACATGTCGAATCAGTGATGTTGTTTCAGTGATTACAGAAATCTTTTAGTTTTGAGTTTCAGTGATACAGTATAAGGGCGCGGTGCAAAGACAACAAAGAGTAGCTGTTACTGTTATAAATGAGTGGCAGAAACCTGTCTTCTTACAACCATGTAACATCTAAATCAAGGGTCTCTAATGTTTTTCATGCCTTGGCTGAAAGAGCAACGCATTCTTACTCTGACCTCGTCATATAGCGACGTTAGGACACGGACCTTCCACTTCCAGATACAATGTGTAAGGTGCCCTGGGTGTGTTGGTTGGTGACATTCTCTGACACTGTTTTCAAGTTTGTATCAAACATGCAATGGCAGTCCAGCTTGGGTCATTTCTCAATCACAAGCTGCCATCTTGGGTATTATATGGACATACACAGTTTATAAGATTACTAAGCTGTTTTTCTTTCCTCCAGCTTTACATCAGCTTTTCTTGGTGTACAATATATAAGCTGTTTATTTTTTTGGAGTATGGAGATGGAGTAGAACTTTAAATAGGACCTATTATGCTCATTTTCCAGTTCATACTTGTGTTTTGGGTTTCTGATAAAAGAGTTTTATGTGACCCGTTCTCAATCCGAAGTCGTCAAAATCAAGGACAAAGGACCAAAGTTAAGGTAGCGAAAGTCCGAGTGGAGCCGGTGGGAGGGGTAGTGGATGGGTCCCACAAACACCAACTTTCACCCAGGAAAGCAGTGTTTGCACGCTTATTTTAAAAGAGACTGTATGCAAATGGTACGTTTTCTGTGTATTTTGAAGAAAGACAATGCATGTAACAGGCAGAACTTGACACGGTGTCCCAGAATGTCAACAACCAGTGCACCCAGGGTACCTTGCATGTTGTATCTGGATGTGGAAAGTCCATGACCAAACCTAAATATGTGACGAGGTCAGAGTGAGAATCTGTTGGTTTACGTGCTTTATTAATGGTCTAAAAACACCTTATTTTCCTCACACTGTGCTGGAACATCCACCCTCTGACTTAAATGCTCCTTTTTAGTGCCTGTTTCTGTTTCACTCCCAAAAAAAGCCCAGTCTGCTGTGATTGGTCAGTGTTTGCAGGTGTTTCATACATTAGCGACTCTGCACCATCATTGCAGATGGAGGGAATGACTAAAACCAGCATCAGTATATCAGCACTTACTACCGTGAAAAAACACTGATGAAAGCTTCTTAATACAACCAGACAAGTCCCAGTAGTAACAACATCAGCAACAAATATTACATGATTTCCTGATGTTAGCATGTAGCTACATGTAGCAGTGTAGGCTACATAATGAGAACACTAGCAGTAGCGTGCCTGGTGCAGAATTCTGTCACCAGCTGATGTCAGCTTGTCTCTCAGGTAAAAAACCATACATTTACAATATACATCCACCCCATTAGCTGAAACTTTGGCCACTTTTAATATGAACATCCAACACTGTAACACCATATATGTGACAGAACCCCTTCCCACCCCAGAACCTGTACTGAGATGTGAGGGTGAGATCAGATTCTTGTTTTCCCAAAAAGCTTTAAAGCCCTTCAACAAAAATCTAATATTCTTTTAATTAGACTACTGTCTGCTTTCAGCCTTCACATATCAATCATGGTAGCCGTCAGCTCTTTACGAACATATAAATAATGAATCAATCACACCCTCAAACTTACACACACATAGATTGATGTGGTGGCTTTAATCAGTTAAATAGCTCTGTGCCAATTAAAAGTATTTCTATCCAGTTAGCAGACGCTATTATAAAGCGATCAGAGTCTCAAACGCTTGATGAGTGTGAGTGTGTGTTTGTGTGTTTGTGTGAGAGAGAGCTATGCAAACTATAGTTTGATATTTGAGGTTTTCTTTTCAAATTTATATTAGACCCCATTGTTCAGGTTTATTCCCACGATACCTAATTTTGCTCAACACAAAAGGCCCACTTATGTTTATATACATCACCTCCTGAAGTCACCTCATGCCCAACTGCTTTACTCACAGCTGGTGAAACCCCCTGTCAGAAAATATTTGATTTCTTTTGGAAACAGCATCTTCCCTTTCCTCCTTTAACTCTTCCTCCTTCGCCTCCTCTTGGCCTCGTCTCTCCATCCTGAGTGTTTTCTCTCCATCGGCCCCCTCTTGCCCTGCGTTCTCCTTCAGCTTAGGACAAGATCTGACCTCCTCCTCCGCTTGCAGGCTTCCTCCTGGAAACAATGGCAGGGCAAAGGAGCTGTGTGTGCAGAGAGTCGTGTGTGAGCCAGTTTATGTGCAAATGTACTGTATATGTATAACGTGTTGTTGCGTCTGTGTGTGTAGGTTTTGTGCATACTAATGTGTTCTGTGAAGAGATTATATGTTATGTGGATTTATGATGCAGGAAACAGCGACTATGTCACTGTAAAACAATAGGAGATCCACAGCGCTACTGCAAATACACACATACATGCACACACTCTTTTGGCACTTCTCCTGAGACCCCTTCACTTCTACCACAAGGAACTCCCTTCCTGCTGCAGTGCTGGCACACACACACACACACACACACACACACACACACACACACTGAGTGACACATCCCCTGGGCTCACAAGTTGTCAGGACAAAGCCTCAACAGTTGTGCATCCTCTTTTCAAAAGTAAGGGTTAAAAAAGAAGAAGACGTAAAGCACAAGGAAACAGCACGGACAGGATACAGGAAATAAAAGTGAGAAGACTTGCATGTCCACGTACGAGCTGTCAGATTTATTTATGACATTATGGCTGTGAGGAAAGAAAGAGAAAAGTGTCATGCATACGCCGCCCTCATATATCAGCTAACGGTCCCTTCCTGCTTTGATAACCTGTGCTACATGCAGCCATACGGTCATACAAGACTGGAAATCACTGCATTATTGTTGCACAGAAAATGATAGATTCCCAGTGTTAGCCTATAGCCTGCCCACTGTGTGTAATCTTCATGAGACAATAGCCTTGAGTGCCAGTGTTCACTTATAGAGGTATAATAAGCTTTCTCTCATGTAACCCCCCCCCCCCCCGTTTCGACAGAGGCGCTGAAGGCCCACTTGAGACGGGCAAAGATGTCGGAGCTACCGGTCCTCTCCCCCCCGAGTGAATGCACACGGACAACCCGAGATAAAGGTGATATAAAATACATGAGATTATGCTTGTTTCATTGAGCTTTTTGCCCATTTCTCTCTCACAATGCAGTAACAGTCAATCACCTGCATAAAACCACCTAAATATAGGGTTTAAGACTTGTTACACCACTACCCGCAGGCTTGTAATTGAAACTTTTCCATTCTGTTTTTTTTCAAATGCTTTGGCTGCCGAGGGGAGATTGGCAGCTCTGAGTGGCCAGCAGATGAAGCGGCTGGCGCGCTAATGAATAGAACGCTGATTGCAGGATCCCCAAGATGCAAATTACCGTGCCTGCCACCCCTGACGACCGGCAATTACCGGGCCGCCGCGGCGGACGCCTCGTGCATATTCATCGCACCCGCTGGGCATATTGATCAACAACTTACTTCAAGCAAGAAGCACTGAAATGTATCATGTCGCTCAGTCAGTGCTAAAAAAAAGTACTCTTCATTTTCCTGTTGTCAAATTTGACACAGTAGCATGTAGCAGGACAAGCCCTTTAACTATGGAAGGAGTATTTAATTTAATCAGGCTCAGGTGTAATTGCTAATATGTCACATTCAAAAAGAAATGACAAAACATGTCATTCATCAGGAAATAATCTTAGTTCAAATATTAATTCCTGCTTGTACTTAACTCATTAACTGCACTAGAAGTTCACTGCCCCCAGTAATGGCACACGGCTTTACGTTTTGCCTTCATCTTGACAAATGTTTCACTTTTTAAATATCGTGTTTGTCAGGCTTTTCTTAATTCAGTTATAGTGGTCAAAATCAGAATGAGTTTTTGATTTCCACATTTACGTCACACCACTTATGCTCAGAAGAGATTAGTTCAGTTTCATTTAGTTTTAGCATGAATTATGTATTTGCGTAGGTCAGAATTATGTTATTATACTAATGGCTGTTCATTAGGGACCGTGTTAAAATGACAAACCTTTCAACTGATCACAGTTTAACCCACAGCACTGACAACTACAGTTCCTGTTTTAGCTCATTTCTTATGCATTTAACTCATATTTTGGAGAGCGCTCTTTTATGTGTAATCATTCCTGAAAGCACACACACACATACACACACTTAGTGCAGACTTCAGAACATGGAATATGAATATGAAAGGGCTTCTTTCAACAACAACGGAAAAACAAGAGCGCTGCCAGCGGTTAATGGGACCAAATGAAGGAAAGCTGAGCAACATCGGATTTTGAGCTCTCTCCCTCAAAACAAACATCCAATGATCACATTAGCGATGGATCACAGAGCTGTGTCATTATTGTCTTGTGTGTCCGCTCTCGTCTGGTTTAGAGTCTCAGTCACTTTCATATTTGGAAAAAAGATTTAGGATGACAAAAGTTTCCCTTCTGGAGAGTCGGAAATGATCTTTATTTTTTGGTCCCGGCATCATTTTTGTGTTTACTGTGCAGAAAATATTGGTCCAACACGTAACTAATGCCCACAGTGTATGTGTGATATTTAGCTAACCTTACACTGAGAAACCCACTTAGACACAACCCAACATTCATTAGCCGCTGAAAACTTAGTGCCAGATTTCTCAATAACACTAAAGATGAATGACTACATAATTGATGCTCAAAGTCAAAGCTTTGGTACAGAATCATATAATGTTATCTTTTTTCAAGTCCTGTTCCTACCCACTTCCAACCCGTGAGAAAAACAAGTACAACAACAAAATACAGAAATCTCTCATCAACAAACAAACACACACACACAAAAACTCTTCCATCTTTGGCAGAAATTTTATGTTCATGTTAGACTCCATCACTCATAAGAAGCTGAATAAGGAAACAGGTTTTTAGGGCCTCCAAATTTTGATTTTGTAGCATGGTCCCTCTACAACAGGCCCACAAATCTACCTTAGAATGCAGGACCTGTGCGATTGTACTGAGGCCCTTGGGGTGGAGGGGCCCATAGAGAGTGGCCTTTGCAAGTGATTCAGATTGTCACCTTGAAGATATACCCGTGTTCAAATGATTTAAAAAAAAAAACAAAAACAAAAAAAACAATATTATGAAATGTGTCATTTGCTATGTCCTCAAAAAAGGCAACCCATCTGCATGTAGGACCCTGTGTTAACAAATATGCAGTTTATCTTGAAATATTGTCTTGCTAAATTACGGCTGGTGTGAAATAACTTTGCATTATTATGGAGAAATTTATATTTGCTGTGTTATTTCGGATGGTACTGAAATGTCCTCTGTTCTGTATAGTCTTTGAACATCTCATGTCGTTTCCTCTGTTAATTTTTGTAATCCAGGTGTCAATCAGTGCCGTAGGGCTCTGGTGTCAATCAGTCAATTAGCCAATCAGCGCCGGATTCTGAGAGGAGGCGGGGCTAAAAGAAAGAAGATGGAGGCTGATTAGCAAAGAGAAACCAGAGAGACCAGAGCTCCTTATAACCAGTTTAAACTAGGGCATTAACAGAAAAGTCGATTTGTCGACGCGTCGGCGTCAGTGGCACAAGTCGACGTCCCGCGGGAGGAGTCGACAAGTCGTGTGTTTTTTCCCTCTCTCTCTCTCTGTGTGCTTACGCTGATACTTTAGCCTTGACTAAGTGAACATACCCGGGTGTACTATAAGCGGAGCAGACTTTGCGAGGAATGTCCGCAGTCATTCGGGCTTTCATAGTCGAGCGCACTTCCGCGCCAGTTACTTGGTACTAAACGGAAGAGTGAGCCGGGTTTGGTGTTGTTTCAGTGTTTCAGTTAGTAATTCTACTAAATTCCGGCAACGCCATTGTCTGCCGTGAGCTAATGCTAGTTAGCTTCCATCACTAGCTGGGAAGAGAAGAAAACTGCGTGTGAGTGGGAGACATATTTAGTGTTTCGGAGTGAGTATAAAAAATATATATTTTTTTTTATTTAATTAGTTTTAATTGTCACATAAAAGTTAAATGTGGCCTCTTGTTTTGTTTTGTGTTAATAAGTATTATGTTGTTGCATTATGTATTTGTGATTTAATATTATTCCATGGCTGATAAGTGTGTGTCATGTGGTTAATGTAAGGGCTATGTGTGTTAACGGTATGCATGGGAGTTTGTGAGCTGAAGTTACAGTATAATTATAAGAATAAGCGCACCAGGCCTCCCTGCAACCTAGTCAGAGTCATATGTTCTAGTTTAAATTAGACACATCCCAAAAACTGATATTTTATTAGACTCCCATCAATTCACCCCCTATGCATAGGGTGTTATCAGGTGTAAAGAGGTATGCTATGACATTTCAATAACAAATTAGAGTTGAGTGGGAGGTCTACATGCGTTTTCCATGACCAACGGCCTTCACCTGCAAAATGGCACTCAAATGAACACGTACTGAGCAGAAAGTGACTCAAAATGACAACAAAAGATGCAAAGGATCTGCAGAGAGACACAAAATAACTATAAAAAGGGACAAAACAACCAAAAACAGAGAAGATGGCCTCAATAGGCCACAAAACCAGATTGTATTTAGGTCATCGTGTTCTGCCTTTCCACACGGAGAGCTCACCTGTCACTCAGACGTAATTGGTCAACACTACCCAGTGATGGCAGTTTTGGCAGCCGAAATTGAGCCAGCTGATTCAGCCCGAGTCTGGGGCGTCATTCATGCCAAGTCTTAGCCGCGTCAGGTAATCTAAAAAATGTCATCTAATTTCTACTAATTTTATCTGGCATGCCGAGTTTGGACCAAACCTGGGCCAGGTCAGTTTGGCTACCTGAGTAGTCGGATCACAAACAAAAAACCATAACATTTCCACTACCAAAATTTTGTCCAGTTGCCTACAGATTCAGCATACATGTAGATATCTGTTTCAAGAGATTAAGGAGGGCTTGACCGGAGCCTCAGCAGTTTAAAGTGGGTTGCCATTGAGCAAAACAAAACAGTTACAGTGATTCAACTGTCAGCAGGACTGTAGTTGCACCACTGAGCAGCTCCCAAAGGTGCTGCCCTCCCTCCTCCTGCAGCTACTTCCTCAGGCTGTGAACAGGATAAAAGTGTGATCTTAGTGAAGTTTTCCTGTTAAGTAAGGGTTAACACACACACACACACACACACACACACACACACACACACACACACACTTATTTCCCTTTCAACTTTTCATACACTCACCAGCTTTGCATATAGATCCATATCTTAAATATTACCAACCCTCCTGATAATAATCTCCACACACATACTGAGCAGTCTGACGTGTTTCCGTCACACAAAGCAACCTGCAGTCAGACAGGAGGGGGAGGAAAACCCAAATGGAAGAAAGAAAAAAAAAGTACAGTTAAAGCAAAGGAAAAGAGAGAGCGAGTGCAGGTGCTGACCTCCAGAGCTGCTCACATATGGTGCTATCGGTGTGTAATTTCTCCACTGCAGATTCTTATCTTCTTATCAGAGGACGGCTGGTGTACTGACGTCCGCCCATCAAACGGGGACTCGGGGGCCCAAATTGCATCAATCAGGGTCTGGATTGGAGCGGTGCTTTGAGTTCCTTAAATTGGTGGAATAACGAATCCACTTCCAATTGTTACCTTAGATTTCAACTTTTGATGGGGAACTGTGAGAAACGAAGCAGAGGCGGAAGAAAATCTGTAGGAAAAACAACCTGCAGTCGAGTCCAAAGCTTGTTTGCATGTGCAACTTGTTGCTGCCTCTAATGATTTACAGTAATGTTTTCTCAATAACATACCTCAGTGTTGTTAAATTAGATGTGATCACACTAATTGTTTGAAAAATGTAAAGGATTGTAAACAACAGATTGCTTGCCTCACAACTCAAAGCAATGTCCAGCCTCCCTCTTCCCCAGCATGTATCATTCAAAGGCTCAAACCAAGGAAGGAGTCACATGACAGAGCCGTTGTGGTCTCCTAGGTCTGCCGATTGCCAAGCTTTTTTATATTACATCATAATTCTATGATCTGCAGTGACCCAATTCTTAATAAAATGTATACATACATCTGTTATAGTGGAGTAGAATAAAGCTGCAGTATCCACAGAGGCTAATTTGGCATTCAGACAGCAGTCAGTTGATAATGAATACAGAAGAAACACACAGGTTAATAACAACATCATCACTTGTCTCACTTACATCACTTGGGTCAGCTCCCAAAATCTGTGATCTAACATTGCGCTCAAACTTGAATTACTGCTGGCTTTCTGTCAGAGTAGCTGGCCTTTTTGTCTTCCTTTCTTAAACACCACTCTTTTTTCCAGATTAGGACTCTGCAGGTTTACTTTAACAATTTTCACCTGTTTTCAAGCAGAATTTTTGGCACTCAACACGTTCCTGATCAGGATGCTGCAGAGGATAAATGATAAATGCACAATGACAAGTTGTGGACTGATTCTTTGTTGGCTGTTTGTCTGTCAGCGTCTCTATGAGTCTATGTTTGTTTGTCCGTCTGTCAGCCAGCCAACACGAACACTGCCAGCAGCAGCATTTGTAAAAGGAAGCAATCACTTCAGGGGCAAAATGACTATTGAGAGGCGTCAGTCATGTCCATGGCCAGAGAGGCAAGGATGTTGCACAGCATGACACTGAAGTCATTTGCTTCTCCCTGCAGCCCTTTTTCAGGACTTCACCTGATCTAAATAACAAAAAAATCTGTTTGTATTTTTGCTCTGGCGTTCACTGTATTTGTGCTTTGTTATGACTTTGTTGCCGTGTCCCTCTGCGTCACGTTTTGTCGTCAACTTACAGTCTAATTTTACCCTCCGAATTGACTGCTTATTTAAAAATCACAAGTGGATTCTGTGTTTGTGTCCCAAACTGTCATGCTGATTTCAGAGTGAATCTCCCATTTGTCATCGTCCAAATAAACCATAAAATGTTCCTGTCTGTGCGATTTAAAATCTTGTGATATTATAAAAGTGATGACCTGACCTGGATGTCTTCAGTGTCACGGCGTTAGCACTCTCCTCTGCTGGTGTGTGTGTACTTTGCTGGTGTGGTCACATGATCGCTTCTGACAGGGGTCACGAGGGGTCAAGTGGGGTCATGAGTAGTATCCTGACATCCTGCCAGTCTAATCACCTGTTTATTTTTTTAACAACCAAACTTGGATCCGCAGCGGCCGAAGGAGGGAGAGCCAAAAGAAAGGGAGAGTGAGAAAGTGACAGTAGGAGGAAAGGTTGATTGAAGTTCAGCTCGATCATGATTGAGCTCATGTAGGCGTGTGCATCTCATATTTAGTGCTAGTCTTAGTACAAAGTGTTGTTGAGTTTACATGTCTCTTTATTTAACCCCTTAATATGCTTTATTTAAAAGTCTAGTGGAGAGCCAAATGTATCGAAAGATACCAGATTGTACCAGATTTCCAGAAATTTATTAATTAGTAGTTCAAAATAGTAACATTCAGATAGTTCATTTTGATGAAATGGAGTCTTGACTTTGACGTTTGACTATATCACTCAGCATAAACGGAATTTAACTTTAATAAGGAGCTGAAACAAGCAGATACATGATATACTCCATATTTTGCCAAACTGTGCAGATTTAGATTATTTTCCAGCCTTAAAGCTACTTTAAGTGGAAGTTATAAGACAATATTAAATATAAAGGGGATTTTAATAGTTTCTTTTTATTTTAATTCTCATTCAAATCCATTTAAATTACATTTTAATTTTCTAAGCACCTAAAAATATGGAAAAATCCATTTAGACAGTCTGTTGGGATGACTGGACTTTAGCTAGCAGTACAGTGCAGCTTGTTGCTGCCCTCTTTTGGGAAGTAAGGTGCCTGCTGTGTTCTGCATTTCACTTGTATTGACCAGCCTCCACCACAGAGGGGAGATAGATGATAGCTGTAACATTGGAGATCATTGACCGGTGAGGGACGTGTGGTTTGATGGGGAAAATGCACTGAGGGCACTGGCAACATTTTGAGCCAGTGAAAATCTGCAATAATGAAATACAAATGTGTGTTTTAATCGTTCTCTGTCCCTTCCAGTCCTTCACATAACCCACTTTAACTTTACTCTATTGACAAATTCCTTCACTGTTTAGGACAATGTTACTCCTACATAAAATCATTGTCATCCTTGAATTACATTTAGATGGATTCTTAAACTGAATTTTATCAATTAAACTCTCAATAAGGTATAGATATAATATGCTTGACATCATATTATGCTCTATATGTTCTATATTGTTGATTTTATTCCTGTATCTTTGGTTTTATTGTTAGTTTGGAACACTAGTTTTGAGAAGTGCCATACAAATAAATCATTATTATTTATAATTAGATGCAAGAGATTCACGTCTTAATTCCTAAATATGCTGTATATAACTCTATAGAAAGAAAGACAGTTGATGGTTGACTCTCATTCCCAGGTTGTCAAATACCAATGTTATGTTAGGAAGTCATACTGAACCAATAACCCAAAGCTCTGGTATTTGAGGACCTGGGACTGAGGTTCAACAATCAACTGTCTTTCTCCAGAGTTACATACAGCACCTTTTAATACAACCGTATCAGGTTACATTTTTTTTTTTTATCTTTCATTAGTGCATCACAACAGTGATGTTATTATTTTAATGAAATATGGTCATTGCATGATCACTATGGTGGTGCTGTGAAATACAAAATGATCCACTAAGAGTTGTTCTGAGAGGATTTTAAGCTGATTTTTTCACTTATGTTGCAGCTCATGATATGTAAGGACAAATTAAAGAAAAATAAAAGTCAGCTTGCTGAAGCCATTTGCTTTTTGCTTAAATACAGCTCAAAGAAGCTAAAAGCATAATGTTTGGGGATGCAAATAGAGACATTTGCAACACTGAAAGACACAGGGAATATTTTCAACTCACATTTGAATATGATAATATGAGGGGAACACACGCTTCACCCACACATTTTTAATATAACACGTCTCTCTATGTCTCTATAAGACTTTGCATGGACAAAGTTCATATGAGTTACAGGAGTTATAGTCTGTAGGGCTGTGTAAGCATGAGAGAGCGTGTGTGCGTGTGTGCATATGTGTAAGAGAATATTTACTTCCATCCAGTAACTGGAAGTAAATATTGACCGTACTGTAGCAGCGTCTGTTAGTTACACACGTGTATGTGTGTGGAGTAAATAGATGACAGCAGTCAGTCTCGACTTTTCCCCTGTGGCTAAAATACAACTTCACCTTCATAGTTATAACTTTACTTACAATGACACCAGCTTATTTTGTGTCTGCATGTAAGCTATTATGAGTTTACAAAATGTCTGTTCCAAAGTGCCTATGCCGGCAGGTTTTCTTTCTCTGTGAGTGACTCGCTGAATATTTTATCTCCGACCGGTAGGAGGAGTTTCAGGTTACAGCGAGATGACTGACTGCAGGACAGGAGGGCTCCAGAAAACTGCAGTCAGGTGCTCCACCCTCCCACATCCAGACAGTAAAGGGGTGGTGATGATAATGAGATATTCAATAGCACAGATACATGAGAGGGCACGCTTTATTGTCACCGGTGATGCTGCTGGGTGGAAGCTGAGTGCTGTCAGCATCACTGACTGCATATCTGTTGAGAGAATATCTTGATATATACCTGTTTTTTTGGATTCAAAGCTGCACTAACTTATATCTTTTATGGTTTTTATGTAAAAGTGGTCTCTCATAGCGATGAACCCACAGAGAATTATCATCCAACTGTGCAGTCCTCCTCATCTCTACAGAGCATTTTATCATCTTTCAGCTCATTGTTTTGGTTTCACAGCCCTCAGTTTTACTGTTGTGGTTCACTCACTGATCTCATCAATTGTGTTTTCAACCAAAGCAAGCAGTTTCAGTGGAAAAAGCTCTAGAAACAGACTGCAGAACACCAAACAGCTGACAGATAACAACCAGATTGTAATCAAAGTGGAGCATCTAGTAGTTATTTGTAGTTAGTGGAGACCAAAAACAGAGCTCAAAGGAGAGTGAATATACCTTTACCAGGTGACCAGAAACACGACTCCAAATAAATGATCATGTTGATCTATGTCTGTTGGATGTGTAAACAGGAAGTTGTGTGTTCACTATATCAACTTTATAAGGTGATAATATACAAATGTTTAAAGTCCCTGTGATGCATGTACAGCTTCACACTAGAAGGCTGTTTTCAAATTTCTCTGCCCTCAACTTAAATCTGAGTTTTACTGCATATGAGTCACTAGTTTGGAAGCCAATCATAGTCCAAATAGGCAACGTAATGAAGTGCGATGTGGAAACTTGAAACCTCCAGGGCACATAGACCTACATTAAGAGTGGACTTTTTAGTTAAGTAGGAGACATCTTGTGTCCCGCAGTTAAACAGTTGAAATCAAGAATATTTGCATGTTTGTAGAACCTTAATTTTTCAATGAATTCAACTTGATAATTGGTTTATTTATTAATTTATTTGAGAAACACAAATTACTATTACAATCCCAGCACTTGCACATGTCTGAAACACGTCTGGAGGGGATCTTTGATAGGTATACTACGCAGGAATTTTCGGTTACTGTTTGTAAACACAACATTGGCCCCTCCTCCCAACACTGCCTGTACATACAGTAGATAAACTGCAAACCACCATTGTAGGAACATTTGTTGTGTTGGAAAAGGCGATACATTAGCAAGCTAACTTTGCTAACTGCCAGCACCTTCTTGTCCATCAGGAAACGGGTCAACACTGCATCTCATTTTGGAATGAGCTTTGTCTGCATTTCACCTCGCTATATCTGTTTTTTGTGTTTGTCTTCTTTGGTGCTGTCGTTTCGTCTTGGATGAATCATACTGACAGTCTGGCACCCTGTTGCTACCTTTTTATAGAGTCCCAACTTCACCTGCGCACTGTGCCCAGGAACGTCCTTAACACAGCGAAAGAAGAAGCAAGTAAGAAAATACAGGCAGAGTCTCTGCAGAGAAATACACCACCACACTTCCAGTGGGTTATAAGTGAGGATAAAGAGGGATTACGTCCGTATTACTCTATACAGGGAAACAGTTCTCTACAGAATTGATCAAACTAGAAAAAAATATTTTGACCAATAAGAAATGGCTCCTATCAGAGCTGAGCTACAAGGTCAGTTCTGTAACTGCCTTCGTAGTAAAAAGGTACAAAGTGAGCATCTGAGTTTATTGCGCCTCAACAATAGGCAGGAAAATGGCAAGGTGCGTTTCAATACAGGACTCCACATCTACCTTTCTCAAGACCTTCAGGTGCGGCAAACACACCTCCTGTTCAGAGCAAGCCCCTCCCCCTTCCTGCACACCTGCATATAAGCACACCTGTCACATCAGCAGCACAGAGCCTCTTGTATTCCTCTGGATCCCACTGTGCCTCCATCTGAACAAAACACTGGTGAGTAGGATGTTTTGTGGTGAAATTATTATTGTTTTAGCAATGTGATTCATAATAATAATAATTATTATTTAAATAATTTAAATGGTTTTAGTCTGTTTTTTTTATTAATTATTTTAGTTGTGATGATGAGGAAAATTTGAGCATTGATCTAAATCAAAAGTATAATTACAAGAAAAAGCCTCTGCTGCTCTCAAGCAAATGAAATTTATCTTCCTGTTCACTCTCATTCAGCAGCTGTCATCACGACTATTTGTCAGCTAAATTACAAGATGATTTAAAAAGAAAAATGAAATACAAGTTCATTTCCTGCGGAACAAAGTGGCTCCTTGTGTCACTGGAATTCGCTCTGAATATTTTCCCGATCATTTTCCCAAGCTCTATCTTTCATCAGAACAAGGAGCGTCTGTCTCCTGCTAGGTCCTTTGTAGTGTTGTGGGAACGGTGTTGCAAGGATCAAGTGACAGAGAGACAGAGAGGTTCCCTTGACCGCTAATCTACAGAAACACACACGGACAAAGATACACTGTCCTGTGCTGTGTTTGACACCAGCTAGTCACACTTGAAGTACAGGAAGTAATGTGAACACCTGTAAAACTTGCTATCAAATGAGGTTAAAGATATTTAAACAAAGTAACATTGCTGATTTTTTTTCTTTGCATACGAACTGGATCTAAACTGAAACATAATTTTCGTGATCTTTTATAATATTTAACCACATTTGTGTAACATTTACCCACATCTTCAATAGTCTAACCCTTTACGAAGGCTTCTATTTTTTGGAGCCACTTTTCCTCTCTTCACTTTTTTTCCTGTTTTTATGAATCCTCTATTAGTCTCTTCTTGAATATAAAATGCATCTTATTATCATAGTAATAGACTATGTGAGAGCGTTTTCAGTCCTGGTGAGAGGCTCTCCTTCGACCCGGGGTTGAGCTGTGCTCATTTACATTTTGATTTTACACTGACTTGAGTTGAAGTTGCATTTGAGCGGAGCCGAGACGGACAGACTGAAGTGGCTCTGACCGTAAAGTCAGTCATCTCTTCGATGCAGATGGTTCATTTGAAAAGCCACTAGCCGGCCGTATGTACACTCATTGAAAGACTCCTTTCATCATTTTCAGTGGGGCGTTCAGTGGCCTTGAATATAAGGCCCTACTTGTATTTAAGTCTAGCCAAATGCTAGAATAAAACACATTTACTTAAGGGCCACAAAAGAGCTTTTCCACAGCCCGATCTCATGTAACACTAGCTTTAAATGGCTGCAATAGGTCAAACAGTCTGGCATTTCAAGTTATATATTTTCCCTATGACATCTGTAATTTGAACACAAGATGAACCCTCAGCAGCTGTAATAGATGTAATATGTGTGATTGTGCTCTTGTTCTGTTTCTCTCATGTGTTGCCTCCTTCGTCTTCACCAGTGTTTCCATGTGTTGCTCTTTGTGCTCTCGCAGCCGCCCATCATGGCCTCCAGCATGTCGGTGAGGAGCTTCTCCATGAGCCGTCAGCCTTCCTTTTCCAGTCGTTCTCTGATGGACACTGGCCGTGCTCGCTCCCGCGCGTCAGTCTCTTTTGCTGCAGCCAGCCCACTGAGCCGTTCGGCCTCCATCAGCCAGGATCTCAACGGGCCAGTTAGCCTGCAACTGAACGGCCTCCACGGCAACTGCACCAACGATAAGGAAGCCATGCAGAGTCTCAACAGCCGTCTGGCCAACTACCTGGACAAGGTCTGACATGTAAAACAGTACCAGCTCTGTTAAATTGTTGGTCAGCAGCCAAATGAGTAATGGATGTTTGTGACCATCCAGATGAGGAAATGATACTATTGGTAGCAAGCTGACACACTGATCATTAAAAACTGTTTCTTTGTCTTCCTCCAGGTGCGTTCACTGGAGCGCTCCAACGCCGACCTGGAGGCGAAGATCAAGCAGCTGATGCTTGACCGCATTCCCAAAGGTCACGACCTTGATTCCATGATGGCTCAAGCTCATGCTGTTGAGCAAGAGGTAGACACGAAAGGGACATGCAGACATTATACAGACAGGCAGCAGGTTTTGTGTCACTTAACAATGCTCAAGGTTATGATGACTTTGGTTATTTTACATAGACAAAACATTCATGCAAATGTGGAGCCTTTTAGCAGGAGCTGCATTAGTAGAGTCATCAAAGGCAGAATCTGACCTACACCTGATCTTTGAGTTACCAAACCAAGTCTGAAGTTAATGATTATTTTTGCCTATTTTGACCAAACAGAAAAAGTTACAGTTTAATGAAGTTGGAATGTGCCACCTTATTAGACAAGAACTTTATTTTTCAAGTTAAATTCCACTATAAAGTACAACAGCTACTGTGTTTTACTGTGAATATACTAAATACAGCATGAACATGTAAACATTATACAAGAAGCATCACATTTACATGACTTCAGTGTGAAGACAAGATGTTACTGTCTATTATAACATTGTTACCACATGTTAATGTTTGTCAGGTGAGGAAGAGGACCTTGGAAAATGCTCGTCTCATGTTAGAGATTGATAACGCTAAACTGGCTGCTGATGACTTCAGAATCAAGTGAGTGATTCATGATTACGGCATGAAGATAAGCAAATGGAAACATGGAAATGTTTTGGATGTCTCTCTCTTTTTTTTTTTTAGATATGACTGATTGAGCCTTTTAGAGTTTATTCCATGCCGTTGTTTACGATTTTACTACGTGCTTCATGTAGTAGCAGCCACTTTGCTTTTGTCACATTTTAGGATGAATTTAGAAAACTGTTGAATTCATGTCCGTGGTTGGAATACTGAACTGGCTCAAGGGCCCAAAGTGTTAGAGGCCCCACTGGCCTTCACCTGCAAAATTTCATTTGAAGAGATGGATACTGACCAGGAAGAGACTCAAAATGACCACAAAGAAACATAAAAACAAAGACAAAATGATACAAACAACTATAAAGAGATGCAAAACAACCACAGAGACACAAAACAACCACAAAGAGATATAAAACAACCACAAAGAGACAAAAAATTACCACAGAGATACAAAATTACCACAAAGAGACACAAAATGACTACACAGACATAAAATGACCACAAAGAGGTACAAAAGGACCACAAGAGACACAAAACAACCACAAAGACACAAAATGACCACACAGAGATACAAAACAACCAAAAGGAGCCACAAAATGACCACAAAGAGTTCATGATGCACTTTCTTTTGAAATGAAAAAACATTGTTTGCTTTCCTCTGCTATTTTTCTGACTCACATTAGGTGGGAGACTGAGCTGGTTATGTGTCAGTCTGTGGAGCGAGACTGTGTCGCTCTGAAAAAGGCCAAGACCGACCACGAGCAGATCATCGCCTCCCTGAGGGGGGATCTGGACAGCCTGAAAGAAGAACTTTACTTTCTCAAGAAAAACCACGAGGAGGTAAATGTGTTTTGTTAACTCGATATGTCTGCACTCGTTTCTTGGGCCTGCTCTTTTCTTCCCAGCCCATATTTGGATGGTATGCTGGTCTTTTTAACACTGTTTTTATCACGTTTTCTTCTCCATTACTCAACATTTGCCACATCTCGTTTTCATTTTGGCCCGCTCTCCTCTACTCCAACCTGCCCTCACAAAAACCAAGTTGTTTGATATCAGGTTGACCCAGTTTAATGGACTCAAGAGGTCTTATTTAGAGCCTAAGCGGAGGGGGAAAAAACGTGTAGGGAGGGGGAAGAGAGTGAGAGGTGGTCCTCTGGTTACTCTACAGACAAAAGGAGCAGGTAGATCTGGTTTCCCAAACCTGCTCTTTCTGTCCAATCAGCTGATCTGAGGCTACTGTCCTCTGGGGGGATGAGAAGCTAAGATAAACTTACCCCCTCTCACTAAGAGAGGATGAATTGCCTTACCGGAACAAGATGTGAATGAAGCTGCACAGAGCCAATCCATGATCTCCTGCAGATATCAGGAATTAATTACACCAGATTATTTTTTATATATCCTTCATGCATATTACCTATGTGTACTTATTTTACATTTGCTTGTTTGTCTTATTTTACAATCTTTATCTGCTCATCTATGAAATATATGTCAGTCCTTTATGTTGAAAAGGTAGACTTTTTCCTCTGGGGTTAGCTGAGGAACTAGATTACTTGAAAATTATTAGACGCCTTTGTGTTTTCAAACTTAAAGAAGTATTTCACCACTGGAAAAAATTGCCTTTCAATAAAACTAGGATGTCTATGCAGTAGAAAGCAAATACTTTTTAAACTGGTGCTTCATAACCAGAGAAAACAGAGAATAAGGACGTTTCTGCTCAAGAGGGAGCGAATTTACAACTACCAGAATGCACTGTGTCACATCAGACCAATAAAATATCCCCCTGGTGGGTGATGCATTGTGAACATGTCCGCTCTAAACAATGGCGCCTGGCTGGCAAGAAACAATCTCGTATTACAGTTACACAGTGAGCTAAAACATGTTTTTGAAAACATTTGAGCTGAGAAATAAGCAACTCAGTAACACAGACAGATTTTTATATTTGACCAGCGCTGCCAAGTCTTAATGTTTGATCTCAGCTTTTTTTCAGCTTCGGTTTTCACTATCACAGCAGCAACATTAACCCTTAAGTAAGAAACCAAAGTGTATCAGTATGAAATTCAGTAACTCTCATACTGACTAGTTTTTAACTAGCTTATACAAAAACAGCATCATAAAATTCCTAAAATTCAGTTATGCTTTTGGTTTTGGATTAGATTTTCAGAGGCCTGCAAAATTACTTTGGGTGACACTAACAATGTCACTGAGAAACGAGAGTGAAAGAGATCCAGCAACAGAGTTGAATAGAGTTTAGCGTGTGTGTGCGCGAGAGACAGAGAGTTGAAAAGCCAGAGGTAAGGTGAGCTCTGCCCCATCAATTATTAATAGAGAACATCTAAATTATGAAGATGTCCTCACATCCTCTCTGCTACCTTGCGGTGTAGGATTCACCCAACTGTCCCTGGTTCCTTTTGTCGCCTGTGTATTCACACATATGGCACGACACAGTGCAACCATGATGGTCTTTTCAATCAAAAATAAACACACACATACATACTTGTCACCCCACAGGAACTGGAGCAGATGAAGTCTCGTATTGCCAGAGATGAGGTGAATGTGGAGGTTGACTCGGCCACTGGGCCTGAGCTGGGCACCGTTCTGTCTGACCTGCGTTCCCAGTATGAGGGGATTGTCAAGAGGAACAAGGACCAAGCGGAGCAGTGGTACCGCAAGAAGGTGTGTGAAGAAAGGGCGATTTCCTTCTCATGACAAGGAAATGTTTAATAGAAACTGCAACTAACTTATCTTCATCAGCAAATAATCTGCTGATATGTTTTTTTTAAATGAGTTGTTTCATTGTTTAATGTATGATCTGTCTAAAAATAGGTTAGGTAAGAGTCCAATGTGATGTCTTTATGTCAACAATGAGGCCAACAAGTCATTTAATCACATATCGTTTCATGCCTGCACTGAGATATTTTTATGGCAACACTTGCCAGTCTAATCCTACTGTATCAAAGTTTATTAATTAAATGGCCTAAAAAAAAAGGTGAGACTTAAAAATAAAGATAAATATTATATTCGGGAAAAGAAGTGAGGGGAAACCCACTATTATTAAATTAATCTGCATTTCATGTGAGTGTGTACGTTGTGTCCTGTCCAGCTGGAGACTGTGCAGAACGAGGTGAAGGAGAGCAACGAGGCTCTGAGAGGAGCTCAGAGCGAGCTGACCGAGAGGCAGCGCTTCCTGCAGACCCTGGAGGTGGAGCTGGAGAGCCTGCACAAACAGGTGAGCCGCTACACCTGAGGAGGGATGTGAAAAGTGGAGCAAATGATCCCATGAACACGCACAAGAGACGTAAAAGGAGGTTTTTATTCTACATAACAGTAAGATGAAGGCCGTTCTCCTCCCTGAAAGCAGACATGGTGGTGACATGGTGGTGTTTTGGTTTTATAATAATCGTGCAGGTGATATTTCTACATTTAGAGCTGTGCAAACACAATTGTAATGCACCCAAAGAAGCGCAAACACCACAACCATGATGTTAAAATATGGTTATGAGTATTACCTTAGCACAAAGCTGTGATAAGGCAGGGTTTATAAGGGCTTTGTCAAATAGCAACACAGAAAATCCTTACAGAAGTTCAGGCTGAGTCTCAGTCACACCTGTTTTCTTTTAACTTGACATCAACGTCTGAGAAAAATCTTTTTTTTTTCTCTCTCTCTCATAATCCTGTGTTGACAGTAAACATGCTCTCCCACACTGATAAGTCATGCAGGACCCATAGCGGATTCTGTTGCTAAATTGTATGGGAGTGAGTTTCGGTGGTGAGATGGATAATAGTGTCTGAGCGGCGAATGTTTGTTTTGGATGCCAGGGCCTTGTCAGCTCACAGGTATTTGTTGATAATGGTTTGGGAAGTAATTTCAGAATCAGGAGACACTGAGGTTTGATTTCTACCGGCAGACATCTTCTGAGGAAATGTGAGGAGGATGAAAAGCCAAAACTTTTAACAGCAGCCAACATGAAGCATCACATTACTGCACACTGCTTACAGTACAGTCAGTACAGGCACTGTACTGTGATGATGGGTAGACGTTAACATATAAACTGATATGATTCTGGGCAACATAAAAGCACACAATAGTAATATTAGACCATAAGGAATGCCAACTGTCTTATTATTTTCCCATTCTTTCTTCAGATAGCAGCGCTGGAGGGTAACCTGGGCGAGACAAGTCAGAAATACTCATCTGAGATGGAGCGGCTGCAGGCCACCCTGAGCCAGCTGGAGGACGACCTCTCCCAGCTCAGGCTGGACATGCAGCGCACCAAGACTGACTACGAGCAGCTCCTCCGCATCAAGCAGAACCTGGAGATGGAGATTGCCACCTACAGGCGCCTGCTGGAGGGAGAGGAGACGTGAGTTTTTACTAGGGTGACCATATTTTGATTTCCATAAAAAAGAGGACACTCACCCCGGCCACGAGATAGCCTACTTAAATGATACTCGCAGTTTACTAAAAGATGTCTTATAATTTTAATATATTTAAAGTTTATATGTATGGATAGAAAATTTAGTTATATTACAAAATAATATCTCTCAAAGACAGAAATTTAGATAGGCTTCTCAGAGGTTACTCAACTTGCTTTTATTATGCCTAAAATAATAATCTTTTTACAAGTTTTAATTGTACAAAAATAAATATAAATGTAAAATAAATGTAAAATCTCTGGAATGAAAAAATGATAGAAATAATGTCTCTTCTGTATTAGAAAAAATAAAGCTTAGAGTAATGCTGCACCACTGGTGTCTGCTGTTTCCTCGTTGTGAGTGTTGGAGATCCGCCGATAAGGCAGCCTCTCGGGGATTACGTGCGCGCACACACAAACACACCCACACAGACACAAGGAAAACTGGATATTATCATCAATTTATAAACACAGCTAGCTGTTTCCCCCTGTTCACAGTCTTTATGCTAAGCTAAGCTAACCAGCTGCTGGCTCCAGCCTCATAGTAACTGCGCAGACATGAGAGTGGTGTATCTTTTCATCATACTCTACAAAAATAAGCATATGTCACAAAATGCTGAAATATTGCTTTGAATGTTCATCTTGTTTTCATATGAGTTTTAAAGCCACTATCTCTAACATATTTTGTCTCTCCCTCAGAGTCAAAGAAGTTCCTCCTCCACCAAAGAGTGAGTGCCTGGCTTATGATTTTGTGCCAATTGAAAAACGCTAAGTCACAACTTGTGTGCCCAAACAACATAACAACATATAAGCACAGTATTATATAATATAACAGTACATTAGCACAGGAAAAAGTGAAGCACTGCTCATTTACTCATTTTAAATGCAGCTTATCTTATCATCAGCGAGGTAAAGGGTGACTAACGCTGTATTGATGAAGCAGATAAGTCGTGCAAATGTTTATGTTGTAATTTGACAGCGTAGTAGAGAAGCTGACAGACAGACAGAAACATATATCTATTCACACACCCAAGTAGTGCAGAACTAATTATTGTTTTATGAACCTCAAAAAACAATGCAAACACCTCCGACAGCTCAGCTCCTATAGCAACAAATGTGGGTGTGAAAACATTTATCCCAGTGCTGTAACTGTGTCGTAATCCAGCTGAGTCACGCTGCTGGATTAACAAACTGCAAGGTGTTTTGAACATGTTCAGCATTAGAAGACGAAAGAGAACACAGAGTCACAAGCCGTGACGCCTGTAAGAGTCCTGCGTGAGACAGAAGAGTTAAATAATTAAAGCTTATTTGTACAAAAATTGTTTTTAGTGGGAACTGCATGTACTGAATCAGAAGCTGTTGAGACATGACATCTTACACAACACAGTTGATACACATGAAAGTTCAGTGTGCAGCACATTGAACTACATCAGGAGACATAAAGCAGAGACAGAGCAGTGACTCAGGCCACACTCAGATACATGAATCGACACCAATTACAGAGGAATATAACATTAAAATGACTCATCTCAATTTAATTTCCCTCCTCGTCTCACTGCTTTTAATGTTTTTTTCGTCTCTCCTCCCCTCTCATATCATCGTCTCCACCTCATCGCATCTCAACTCATCTTTTTCACACTGTATTATTCAATATTTTGTCCCATATGATATCATTTTCTTGTCGTCTTCATTTAATCTCATGCCATCAAACCTTTCTGTATCTTTATCCTTTATCTCTTCTCGTATCATCTCTTTTCATCGCAGCTTACTTTCTCACCTGTGTAAATCTCATGTGATCCCTTTTAAACTCATATTACCATATGTCATCTCATTCTTATCATCTCATCTCATCTCATCTCATCTCATCTCATCTCATCTCATCTCATCTCATCTTTGTCTGTGCAGAGGAGCCTGACGTTCGCACCAGGAAGATTGTGAAGGTGGTGACTCAGACGATGGTCAACGGCAAAGTGGTGGACGAATCCAGCGAGGTGGAGCAGATCGAGGAGACCAAGAAATAAAGAAAAAGAGGAAGTGAAGATGAAAATTAAAACAGAAAGGGATATGAAAAGGAAAGAGGAAGAGAGGAGTGTCAAACTATATTACACACGAGCTGCCGAGCATCATTTATTACTACAAAGATATTGTTTTGAATAGGGAATTTTGGAGGGTGGGGGCGTTGCTCGACTATGAATGCTTTGTGTTTTCAAAGAAATGTTTTTCCACAGTTGATTGAATTGTTTCTGGTGATAATGCCACAAACATGCTGTATATGTCCAGTACTGCTGTAGCTCTGCATGCTTAAGTTAGAATAGAGACGTGCATTTGTGTGAGAGCACCTGACTAACCAGTTCCTACTGTCTTACTAATTATATACTGTGTACTTAAACAAGATATTTATTTCTTTGTGTGGAAAAGTTTACTTTAGTGAATATAACACATATGCTTACTTATTTTACAAGAATATTGTTCAATTGTCTTTGGCTGTTTTTGTGTTTGTACTCTGTCTAAATAAAGTTTCCTTAATGTCATTTGTACCCCTCCGTTCTTACGTAACTCAGAATAAACATGTTATGGCTTTTCAAGTGAAATTAGTGAAATCTATAATATATATAGATATAATCTATAATCTAAAAGTTAAGACTACGTACGTACATTGCAAAGTAGCAATGGCAGTGCTCAACAAATATTGTTTTGTTGTATATTAAAGGTAACGTTTAAGATTTGCTGTGTACCAAACTGTATACTTCGAATTGGCATCACTTATATAAGCTAGAGGGTCAAAGGTCAGACACAATGTTTTGTAAAGTGTCTAACTGTATGCATACATACGCAACAGTACAGGCTTCAAAATGGCAGCTGCAGCATGTACTGAAAGTTAATAGAAAAATTCAGAGCAATTCGTAACGCAGCATCAGAGTCTACTGCTAGGCTGTAGCAGCTCTGTGAGAAAGTACTAAGGCATAGTACAGCTTTAGATTGACTAGGTTCATTTGGTCTTCTTTCATCCGACGTGTGGCTGACGTGACACTGACACGACAGCAACATGTCAGATGACACTTCTGAGGACAAAACTGTCAAGCATGTAAAAGAAACATCTACACTTTTTTGTCTGAAGATAAGAAAATATTGAACAAGTACAGCTTTGTGCTAAATGCTAACATCAGCATTAGAGTATGGATACCCGACCCAAGCCTGACGGACCTGACAGGACCTGATGGGACGCATCAGAACCTGACGGGTTAGGCCAGGTTCGGATTACAAGTCAGAAGTTTTGCTGGGTTTCGGTTCCGGTTCAGCCCACTTGAAATGCTGCTGTGTTGTGCCATGGCCAATTCAAGTGCTGGAATTTATTATTTACGTGACAACGCCTGAACGCAACACAGGCTAAAGGCTCTAAATATTCAGTTTGAACTAATAAAAATGGAGGATACTAGACAAAACTTGCTATTAGGAAAGTTTAAAACCGAAACCAAAAACCGTGCAGGTAACCATGTCAGGTAACAAACTGCGCTGGGCTCAGGCCGGGCTTGGTTATAACTGTCTTGGGTCGGGTTCAGTCAGGAAAATGCGGCCCCGGGGGGCTCTAATGTTAGCTCTCATTTTAGCATGCTCACACATATTTCTTATCAGCAGAGAAAACCCTTTAGTTTGTCATGTTTTGTTGCTTGATTGTCACATAACCTTGTGGTCAGCGTATCACTGGGATTTCCTGTAATGAGTCATGTAAACTTTAAGTGATGAAAGTGAGCGATCTACATTAAACTGTTTTGAGGGAAAGATAAAAGTAGCTGCAGTGAAAAGATGACCAAAAGAAATGGAGATGAAAAGAAGAGAACACTTTGCTTTACAATTAGCGCTCTTGATACCACACAAAACCTCAACACATCGTTATTAGTATTATTACTATGAGGTGGGACACATCTGTTGTCATTGAGGTGAGGTGTGAAGTAATGTCTCAGCCAGAAAATGTGCTGCAGCTCTTTCATCAAAGAAACATCTTGCAATTACTATGATAAGACAGGGTTGTAAAATTAAATTATTCAGTGGCAGGCAATGTGTGTGTTGGTTCATGCAGCTGAGAGTAGTGTCTCTGCTTTAACTGAGACAAATTATCCAGAATGACTGACACTGCAGTAGCCCTCAGGTTTGGTTTTTGCACATGCAGGGTTTTTTTTCCCCTGCTCCACTTGAAAGAGTTTAAAATATCCGATGATCCTCTAATAAGCATCCTACCTAAGCACACACAACCCCATTGTGGCTTCCATCAACCCTGTAATTTAGGATCATGACCTTTCAGAGTGGGGTCACCGCGCTCAGGAACAAAAGTCAAAAGGAAGGACACAGAAAATTAGCTGATGATGATCTTCGTCTTCTTTCTTGTTCTATGACAAACGTACATTCAAAAAGCAGTGGTTTTGAAGCTCCATAATACAATGTAAAACTGGCTTTTTAATACATTACATTTACAGTGCTTCTTTAAAAAAAAACATCCTATACAGCAAATGAAAAAGAAAAAGAGCCTGGATGTAGATCTTTCATGTAAAGGTGCTGTCTGTTTACAGAGCAGTTAGACAGATTTGTCTAGATTCCCTGTCAGGTGAGTCATAAAACACAGACAGACAGTCAGGTGACTCAGGAGCACAAACAGAGACACAGGTGATCGATAAAGTAAATAAGAAGAAACTCTGAGAAATGTCTCACACTGGTGCCCTGTGATCATGATAGCAATAATTTAACAAGTTTCAGCAGCATTTATTATCTTAATGTCTTTGCAAGTCTGCCCTTCTCACTGGCATCTGGTATGTAACGTCAGAGTGAATGCCCTCTGTAACCCCTTTATGAGAACAATTTCCCTTAAGTGGGGAGTATTTGTGTGAGAGTGAACATGTGACATTTAAACTGTCTTTGTTCTGTCACACTAACAGCATTTAGGATATTTTTAGTGCAATTAGTTTGTTTAAAGATACGGGGGCCTGTTGGACAAAGCCCCCTAAGTTAAGATTTCCCTGAAAGTTCGAGTTAAGGTTTCTGTGACATACTGTACATCAGTTGCTTAAAACATCCTCAAGTCTTCTTCTAAGTGTCTTTAATCTGTTTACTTAAGGAATTAGGTTTTTCTACTTATTTCGGTCTTCTCTTAAGAAATTGCTTCAAGGTTGTTAAACTGTCACACGAGGAACCTTAGTAACCAAAGTAAGGACAAAAACCTGAAGTACCTCTGACGTCATCCTGGCTGCAACATGGCTGAGTTTATGGAAGTAAATGAGAAAAACTAAGGCATCTTGAGAAAAGTGTCCCACAACCAGGAGAACCCAATGGACCCAATGGATGGTGAGATTTAATATGCACTATAAATTTGACCAGAAGTCAATTCATGATTGTGACTTTCTGAGGTTGGATCACTCAACTTTCTAAAGCTGCTTCCAATGCTGTTACAGTTAATGATTGCTCTGCAGTTTTATGCAGTGGGATCTTTCCCCCCAGTTATTTGTGAGGTGTTTCATGTAAGCCTTAGGAAGAAAATTTAAGGAGTTTTGTGCAACCAGCCCGGACACTTATTCCAATCCGGAAACAAGAAAAACTGCACTGGAATCAGATTGAATCATCTCACTCATTTAGCATCAAATTACCTAATTAATTCTTTTGCAAATATTCACATTAAGGACAGGAACAGATTACAACAGGCAGTCAGGGCTGCAGAAAAAAACATTAGTGCAAGCCTAGACTTCCAGTATACACCTCCAGAGTCAGGAAACAGGCAGGTAACATCACTGCAGACTCCTCACACACTGGACACATCCTGTTCCAGCTTCTCCCCTCAGAGCACTGTACACCAAAACAACCAGACACAAGGAAAGTTAACATCAGTCACAACCCCGTAGCACCAAGCATCCATTGTACTTCACCATACCTGTATCTTATATATTTTTACAGTTTATGCACACTGTTTTTTAACATATAAATATCATCACTGTCAATATGAATATAAGCACGCTGTATAATACTGCCAAATTCAACTATCTTGTGTATATAGAGTAAGTTTACAGCATACAAATAATTTTTAGTATATATCTGTAGTCATTGTTTGTGTCTACCTTCCTTGTGGTCCTTGTTTTTAGCCAATGTGTCTATTTCTGTGTAAGTACATTGACAGTATCAATAACCAGAGCCAGATTCCTTGTATGTGTTCACACTTACCTGCCTAATAAAGCTCATTCTGATTCAAACGATTGAGAGACCTTGGTAGTTACATACTGAGACAGCATGAAGAAGTGTTGCTGGCAACAAGAGTTTATTACATTTATTCTTGGTGCAGGTGCCTTTGTTTCATAAAAAGAAACAGGTCTACAGAGGAAATTCCTGAAAAGAGCTGCAACAGTCTGTTAAGTATTAAATTTCTTAAATGTGCTGCTGTTTTGTTTTGCGGTGCTTCCCCTACAGAGAATGCTCATGCAGCCCGTTCCACAAGCAGAAGCTTGTTCATGTTTCCTCATATCTTTTGGATGATGGCAGAGTAGAGTACACAAGCAGTCACCTTCTGTGTTTCGTGTTTCCTCTAGAGAGACAGAGTGAGAGAGAGAATGACGACAGAGGTGAGTAGGAGGCAGACAGATCATTGGATTAAGCGGTCTGGTGATGTTTCAGAAACAAACACACCTTCAGATATCCTCCGAGTTCTGGCACTAGGATATCCCAACACAACACGGAAAAAGTTTCAAACTAAACTGTAGCTGAGAGTCATATTTTCTTTTTTGCTTTCCTGTGTTGCTCATTATTGGTTGTGTGAGTGCACAACAACAGGGTGACATTTTAAAGGTACTTCAAAAACCCTCTCAGTCAGATCAAATCTCATCCCCACCCTGATCCCACAGTCGCAACACAATGGCACCAATTATCTTCCTTGGCCCTGCACCCTCCGTCCCTTCACCTGCTTAACCTGCTAATGTCATACAGAGGGAGAGCGCCAATCATGCACTATGAAAAACAGCGCTGACATAAATCTCTCACATGAACTGGCACCTCACACCATCAGCATGATAAACACAGAATGTAAAGTAAAACAAAAATGTGTACAGAAAATGAAGATTAAGTGGAAGGCCTCGTTGTTCCTTGTTACTATGGTGATCGGCTGTCAGGTTCATAAATGAATAAGTTTATTAAAATGAATTAATCAAAGATGAAAATGACTTAAACTCTGACTATGATAAATGTTTCTAATAGTCAGAAACTATGACTGTTAACTATTTAAAGTCCAGAAGGTCTCCAGGCCCAGTGTTTAATGTGGTATGACTGCCCCCTAGTGGTAAGATCTTACTCTAGCAGTCAATATACAGTTCATTCATTCAAGGCAGCAATAGTTCTATTGAAGGGGGACGTTTTGACTTGTCACAGTAGGAAAAAGACAGGTTTAAATCATGAAATTAATAGAACAGCGCTATTGTTCGTGTTATTAGTAATACCTGTGCTTTTCCCTCGAAGACAAGTCGAAACATCTGCTGTGACAAACGCCTATTGTGAAGTCAAATGATGATGTACAATTTTAAATAAGGTGCCCTTTTTTCACTTTACTTGTTTGGCTGCTGTAGAATAAACCACGAAAAGCCCATAACCCCCCTGACTCTGACTCTGACTCTCTCCAGACATGGGTTATTTGAGTTGGAGCTTCACCAGACTCAGGCAGATAAATCCACTTATATTCTTACCTCGAGCTTGTAGACTATTTACGAGAAACTGGGTTTCAACAGCAAGTCTTCATCTGCAGTAAAGGTGAGGCCACATTATTTTTTGTTTTGTTTTTCCATCCAAAGTCATGCGTACGTAATGTTAGTCTCATGTGTCCAGTTATAAAACAATGTAGCTGCTTTTAATTGCGTATTACAGACGGTCTCATTTCCAGTAAGTCCTAACAGCTGATCCCATCAGAGTTAAGCTAGTTTACAGGCAGACTGACTTTACACACTGTCCCGCCAATAGTGTCAGCTCTCACAGAGATTATCCACAATCCCTCGTCACACAATCCTGTTTTACAACTGGGATGCTTCTCCAAATAAAACTGAGTTATTTTAAGATGTATATTTAAAAATGAATGCAGTGCGGTACATAGAAGAAGAGTAAATGTACATTCTTTGAAATAAAACATTGTGGCACAGCAGGTTTCATCATGATTATTTTCATGGTGTGCTGTTGGATAAAAGATGTAGACAAAAGAGCAAATTAATCAGCTTCTTCTATGTTGTTGATAAATATCCACATTGTATTATAATGTGTTCTTTATGGGGCTGAGAGCTTAAAACAGTGTTTCCCAACGAAGGGACCTGACCCCTAATGAAGCTCTGATGAAAGTTCAGTCTGGAAGACAATACTTTTCATGCTTAGGCTGTAAGTTTCTTTCTCACCCTGCCATTCACTCCTAGGATGTATGCTCACTCACTATCTCTCGGTGTAATTGTCTGGGCAGGTCCATTGAGTCATCAGCTGATTCACAATCAATCCATAGCACAGCGACACACCTTCTTCATCAGCCTATCATCTTACTGTTTCTCATTTTAAATATGGTTCTTCTATGGTTCTTTCTTGCTGCAGTCATGCACGCCATCCACCTCCCCATCACCACCCAGTCTTTACGGATTCATCAGCCTCATCCGCCTCAGCAGTCAGCAGCCTCAGAGTCAGCAGCCACCACCAGTGTCTGTGCTCCATGAGGGGATTTATCTTGCTGCTGCTCAGATGTCCCTTGATCACAAAAGACTTCTGTTAAATCTTAATCAATATCAAAAAATACATAATATAGACAGAGAATTGTATCAAAATATACTAAAAATAACACAAGAACTTTGCTCAAAATTCATCCTATTACTTGTTTTACACAAACCTGCAGTTATTGCACTCATCATTTGGGTTATTTGTACGGTTAATCAGTAATTCTGTATTGTTACCATTATAAGTAATTTAAAATATCCATAAAATATGTTACTTAGTGAAGGAGCCTCAAATAATCAATGATAAAATAAAGTGTTCCGTTAACAAAAGGTTGGAAACCACTGGCTGGTGTGATTTTACATTTAAAAAATAAGTTAATCAATGCTGCAAAGAGTGAAGTAATTCAACATGTTTCCAGTTTAAAGTTCAATAAAATTTCTCCTTGCGTGATCTTTGGATTTTGAGTGTCCGAGCAGGCTAAACTGTTTCATCTAACAGTCCTCCCTCCATGTTGTCAGCCAGGACATCAGATGTATTTTATTGGTTTACAGTAATGCTTGACCACTATTAGCTTTAGCACACTGCTTTCCATCTTGTTGCATAACATCAACGGGATTACACACCAGCTATAGAAACAAACAGTCTCCACCTGTCTGTCTCTCTCTCACTCCCTCACTGTCGGCCATCTTGTATTTGTCTTCCTTTCCCTCAGTTTACAACATTTAAGCTGTGTCGTGATGTAACATTACAGAACGAAGGAAACACAGACAGGACTGTTTGAGCATCAAGTGCTGATCCTTGACCCCTGCAGCTAAGTGGCCTCACAGTTGAGTTAGTCTAATAGGACTAAGTTCTCTGAACATCAGACCACCAGTAAGCTTATTACTGCTCAGTGTGTACTGTGTTGGGTTTGACTGCATTCTCCTGAGCTCAGCAGGGATCGCAGCCAACACGTTTTCAAGCCTCAAGTTTTTATGCTTCATCCAGCTTGGTTTTATGTTTTCATATATGTTTTCATATGTATTCACAAATATGTGCCCTGAAAGTGAAAAATTAATTCTTTACAGCACAAAAAAGGACAAAATTCCAGTGATATTGGTTAGAAAAATATTTTTTTTATTTTAACTTTCACATTCGCTCAAAACACCAAAGCAACAGTGAACATTTTCCTTGGACAAACAATGGCTGAACAGAGTGATAGAGGGGGAAATGCATAATAACAGATGCAGGTCTGTGCTTCATTTTTCTGTTTTGCATCTGTCTTTTCATAGTATCACTCTCACATACACACCTCCTGTCACACACACTCTCATTCTCCCTCTTCTTGCTTTCAAGCCTCCGAGATTGCAACTAGCCCTCTCTCAGCTCTAAACTCTCCTGCCTTCCTCTCTCTTCCTCTTTAGCAGGCTCCAGACTGCAGGACGGGCTGAAACTCTCCAGCCATGCAGATGTCCTCCTGTTTCTGACGGACAACACGCTGGATGGCAGGTGGCAGGCCACGGGGGTTCCTGGAGAACACAAGGGCGTAGCCGTCCTCGCAGCTGCCGTCTTCCTTCAGGGTGCGGCAGGCGTAGGTGATGGCGTAGTTGTCGTAGTCAGTGTCGATCACCCAGTAGTTGTCACCTGGTTAAAAATGAAGGGAAAGGTCAGGGAGTGTGTAGGGGGATGAGGAGTTATAAGAGAGGTGTGTGAGGGAGATATGTCTGACCTCCACTGGACAGGTAGCTGGCCAGTCCCTGGTAGTTCATGAACATCTTGCCGGGGGTGGTAGGGTCGGGGACAGAGTACTGGGCAGCCATGTCAGCACACACAACCCAGAAGCTGCAACATGATAATGCAAACACATGTTAGCTTCAAGGGGAACAACGTACAACAAATCAGTCTCTGCCATTTCCTTGCAAATACATGAACTTTTCACTTCAATAATTCTAATAACGACATACAGAATAGATATAAAATGCAAATAGTATATTCTACATTTTCTTTGAATAAAGCCCAGATTGCTTTAAGTCCGTGTCATGAGCTCTCAAATCTGCTAGTAAACGTGCACTCAAGCACACATTCCTGCTTGAAAAATCCATAATCCAGCTAATACTGTTCAGAATCTGTTCCTGTCTTAAATCTGTGGGTGGACCAGAACTGAGCATTTGAGCTGTCCTCATCTCCCCAGCTCTGAGTCAAGAAGGTCCTTGTGACCAAACTGACCTTTTGCCTTAATCAGGAGGGGTTTAAAGAGGCGTAAGGCTGGTTTTGCTTGTTGAAATATCTATTTATCTTGTCTGTAAGAAATGAATTAGAGAAGAAAAAAGTCACCCTCTGGCCCTCTGACTTACCCAAACAGAGTAACACGTCCCTTGGAGGAGGCGGTCATGGAGCCGTCGTCGTCAATGGTGTACTCAGCTGAGATGTTGTCCTGCAGGAACAGGCCCTCTGGATCTTTCTTCTGCAGTGCGTACCACTTTCCTGCATACTGTGAGCAAAAGGAAGAAAGTGAGACATCTTTGTCACCTGATTTTTTCAGCGTCCATGCTGTTTGCATGTTTTAATGAACTTACCCTCTTAGGGTCGAAGTCCTCTTTGACTGTGAAGCTGTCAACGACACAGGAGGCAGAGAAACAGCGTTCTACGCAGGACAGAAGGACCAGGAGCAGGGCCAGCTTTGAAGATTCCATTCTATAATGAACGTAGCAGTGTATTAGGACTATATGTTTATATATCAGGCTAATTATTTGGCTGTGCATGTTTGGGTCTCAGGACAATATATTCCAACAACCCCAATCTCTTTTATTCCAATGCATTATAAATGCACAAATATATTGTACGAAGTTTAAATGTCTACACCAAAAACTGTAACACCACATTATGCAGTCCAGCGATTATAAAGCCTCCAATTTCACAGCTGACAGAACAACAAGTTTGCATTCCTAATTGCACAATATAGTTTCAGAAAACACAATCTCACATCTGATCTCCACTGGTGAAATTAAAAGAAATCCCCAAACTACTAAGCAGAAAGTAAAATGTGTAACACATTAGTCTTACCTGCTTTGAGGCAAAGGAGCAACAGTGATTAAAATTCCACTACTCTTCGTGGCTGTCCAACAGATTGGGTCTGGTGTGCGAGACAGCCTTTATATACACACTCCACAGACAAGATTATGGCTGATTTTCATTGCTTGGAACTAAATAAGGTGCTTAAATCTAGAGGTAATCCTGTTGGGTTGAAATACTTACCGTAATCTGGCTTCTATGTTGAAACCTGCCCAAGACTTACTATGAAAACAATTAGGTCTTTATGTAACTGATTGGAAGCACAATAAAACAGGTACATGTGTATCTGAGCAGGTGCAGGTGCATACACACAAACTGAGTTTGTATGCTGGCATAACACTGATCATATGGGAAGTGTTTGCAATATTAATAATTAAAGATAAATTGCTGTAACAAAAAAAATGCGTGAAATTTTTATTTACTTAAAAAAGGAAAATTCTTACAGGATAACAAAAGGCACTTTTGAGCTCTGATGTCTGGCTTAAGGAGGCTGTTTTAGGTTAGATATCCAATATTCACTACATGTGACAACAAAAGGGATTTTTCTTTCATCCTGCAGCTTATAATTCAACCGTTTCTGCAGACAAAACAAAAATTATAAAGTCCACGTGTCATGAAAAAGCTGTTTCCAAGCGTGAATTCCTGACGAAAACCACACAGTTACTGGCAAAGTGCCGCAATGGTACAAAGGGCACAAATCCGCCTGTGAAACTTAACTTGAATAACCTCTAAGTCTGTGTCGCATCAACAAGAAAACAAGCACTACAGAACAACACTGCAAAATTCAAATGTGAAAACAGCTATTTAATCAATCAGGGCTTGATTACAACACTTGAACCTGAATACTTTTAATATTTCCAGTAAATCTGGTCTTGAAATGCTTTAAATTCAGACAAAATTATTTTTCCACTAATTTTTGGAAAAGGCACATACTAAACAGTACACACAGCAGAGAGGTATTAATCTCCTCAACTCCTCAGATACTTTGTGAGTTAACCAATACAAGGACTGGAAAGTACTGTGTGAACAATTACCATTCAGTGTCTATGAAATTTATTTGAAAGATGACATAATTCAGGCTAAAGTACAGGGAAATGTGAATGCTGCATTTTCTATTTTAAGTTAAGGTATAGCTGCAAAAGATGTCCCAGAAAATCACAAATAAAATTAATCTAAATAATGCAAATGTGTATATTCTTATAGACACATACATACAAAGACATGCACTGCTAATGTTCTACTGCATAGGGGTTAAGTGTTTGGTAAATTGAGCACAGTTTAAGGATATTATCTAACACCACCTGAAAAGGACTACCTAGTTATTTTGTCTTCTTGTTGTTAAGCAATCAGTGTGTAATCACATAAGAAGCAGCAGCAAGATCGCCTCAATAAAATGTTGGCATTTTACGTATCTACTCACCACGAGTACAGTATATTTGTATGTTTCATACATATTAAAGTGATGCCTCTAAAACCATATAGTTGAGATTCCATGTATTTTAGCTGAGTTACTCATCAGGAATATGATGTGACACCTTGGCTGGACATCTGCCAAACAGCAGACAACTGTTTAAGACCAACAAAAGTGGGTATTTTTTAACAACCGGTTGGAACATATCCAGATGTGTTCATAGCGACAAAAGCAGGAATTTTTGAATGAGAGGTTGGGCCATTTCCAGCCATTTTTGTAGCGACCAAACTGGGTACTTTAAGCCAAAACATGATGGTTTCCTAACTGTAACAAATTGATTCTTGTGCCTAAGCTTAAACACATGTTAACCATAGTGCTGTCACAACAAAAAAAAAAGAAAAATGAAATGTAAAGACATGCTTCAGTTTCAACATACAAGCTACATATGAAACATACAAATGTGACAAATCAGTGGTTTACAGAGCCGCACAATGGCAAAAGTTATTGTGGTGACTGGGTTGGAAGTGTGACCAAACTTTCCAAACAATGGAATGATCATTCTATAATAACATCAACACTGATAATACAGTTATATAAGGGTTTACATACACTAAAATACATTTGAGAAGATTTGTATCACCAAAAAAAATCACATTGACGACCTATTTTAAATGTCTTGACCAAAGTAAAATAGGGAATCAATATAACTATAACTTTACAGACGTGAATGCACCTACACACACACACACACACACACACACACACAAATGCTCTCTCGACTGTGAACTTATGAACTCTCATTTCCCGGCTTAACGTCGGTCACATGAGCTTACTGCCGGCATAACACTGTTTATCATGTAATAACATCTTAAGTCTTCTTCGTGTGTAAGCTTGTTCTTTGATTATGCATTTCTCCTTGCTTAATTAAAGGCATTTAACCTGTTGCTCTTGTACAAAAAATAATAAAACAATATGTTAATAAGTGCAGACTCAGCCCACACTGAGGACACAGACAGACAAGCCAATCAAGACTATCTATTTTTCCACTGTCTGTGCTGCTCGGTACTATAATCCTACTTGTAAGGCCTGAAATGGATCAACAAAAATAGACTTACTACAGATTTTACATTCCTGAATGCTACAACAGAGCACCCTCCAAACCTCAGGTCATCATCATCATCATCTGAATTTGATTGGCTGATATTTCAGATCGAGCTGGAGCAAAGGCTAACACAGTGATTAAACCCTGTGCTGACCATTAGGACCACTGTGTTTACATCTATTTAAGTGCTGTCACGTTCAGGGACTGCGCCAACATCCACTGCCTAAAACCTTAAGCTTGTACTGGACATCCCATTAACAAAACATGAAGACATTTCCTGGCAGCTGGGGTTGTGGTCTTACATTTGGTATACTGTGACATGTCATGAGTCTCAGGAGAAGACCGGATTTTGGGCCTTGGGCTAGAAAAGTCAAGGAAGCTGACATGAAAAAAGTGTATTTAAAAAAAAAAAATCAACATAACCGTTACATTATGTGCTATATGTTAAATATTCACACTAATAATTTACATTTACATCTGCCATGTCAAATTGTTTCTTTGCCAGGATGCCTTTGTTATTGTCATTCCTCATTTACAGCAGTTACAGTAAAAGCATAAAATGCCCTCCAAAAGAGAATATGGGTGATGTCAGCAAGTCACACCTGTAACATATATTTATTAATTATTATATATTATGTGCACCCACAGTCCTGGGTAGATTTCTTATCAAGCAACATACTGCAAGTCAAAGCACCTGCATACATGGACAGGCACTACATATGGTTCTGCTACCATCTTGTGGTGAATGGCAGCATTGTAACCAGTACATTTTAAGGAAGCAATAGCAATGATATCAATCAAATGGATGAGTGACAATGGACAGCCAGTGAGGGCTTACTGAATTTTTAGCAGTTTGAAAAGTAGTAAGTGTAAACTAATCAAACCTACTGAGCAGAAATAAGTCAAATATCTACATAAACTCAGTGTGGTATGAAGAGATTGGATAAGGAGTTAAATATTTTTGACATACACTACTCAATGAAAGCTACAGCTGTAAGGTGTAAGGTATTTTTTAATTTAAATTACCAAACAGAAAATTCAGAATTAGCCCCACATGCTGGCAGGAGGAAAAAAACATGGTTTTAGTGGCAGTGAGTAATTTTAAAATGAATAATTCTTCATTAATGCATGGTATTGAAAATTCCTCAGTTGCTGCTGTTATCCATTATTGAATATAATTTAAGGTCAGTGGCTGGACAGAGTAGTTTGACATGGTAAATACCGAGCTTGAGAGGTAACTAAATGATGGCAGACACAAACATGCAATGTCAATTGCCCCAAATATTTATTACCTGTTACCCCGCTTTAATCTGACTGTTTGTCTGCTCGTAGGCCAGTTGACATGAGTACCCTAAAACCTAAATTAACAGATTAGTCCCAATTAAACGCCCAGTCCCTTTTACTAACCCATTGTGGCTACACATTTTGACAAATAAACACCTGTCTCAATTAGATGCCTGGTTTGGTGCATTCCTCGATAACCATGTAAGTTATACTGTGAAGGTCCCCACATCGAACAAATCTAAAGGGTTTGTCATAAAAATGTATCCAAGTTGTGAGTGTTGTTTTAACAGGATAAAGTGGTGATGTGTCGGTATGCCAGGTGCCATACGCTAGATCAAATGAATAATTCACATATTATCTGAAGACTAATTTAAATACAAGTAATATTCATACTGGTTTAAATAAACAATTTGATAGTATTTCCCAAGCTCTTTTCAGCAACAGGCTTGTGTGAAAGGAATTAAAGGCCTGTACCATACAGACGTCTGTCGCAAATATAGGCCCGTTGATTTCAGTGATTTAAGCAAGTAATAGCCCGGGCTACTAATTGAAGTTTTGTGTGTGTGTGTGTGTGTGTGTGTGTGTGTGTGTGTGTGTGTGTGTGTGTGTGTGTGTGTGTGGGGGGGGGGGGGGGGACAGGACAGGACAGGACAGTTAAGTGTGAAAGGGGGAGAGAGAGAGGGGATAACATGCAGCAAAGGGCCACAGGCTGGACTCTAAGCCACCAACACCCCATGGTATTTTAAGAACTACAGAAAAAAGGAAAAGTAAAATAGTAACTGCAGTCACCATGATTGATGCTGATTATCTTCTACAGAATGCCTGCCATTTGAAGAAAACCTTGAAAACCACCAGCCCGATATGGTTATAAATGAAACCCTTGGTATAAAATAAAATAAAATAAAATAAAATAAAATAAAGTAAAGTAAATTAAATTAAATCAAATCAAATTGAAAATCAGCCTTAAGGTGGAGTTGAACTCCAGAACAAAATGGCCAATGCATTATTATTAATGTTATTATTATTATTATTATTGTTATTATTATTATTATTATTAATTATTAGTAGTAGTTTATTTTTTAATTTTTTTTATTTATTTATCTATTTATTTTGATTGCTTTCCATGTGTTTTATCCAGAGGGGTTGGTAATATATCTAGTCAAGAACAGGCTTTCAGGGTTTCAAGCATCCTTCTAAGAGAAGAGGATATTAGCACACCTGTGACACTACAAGCTAACATTGCACGTGCTTAGGTTAGCAAACGAAGCTACTCAAATTAACAGCACATATTAAGGAAGAATTGTTTAGTACAGCAGGAAACTGCGGAAAACAGGTAAACTATGTGCCCAGTCCAATTATCACCTGTTTTAAACTGTGTAAGAATCGTGACGTTATGTAAAAATGTTAAAATAAGTGGCCTTATTTTCCTGAAACGTCACAGCACCTGCTTATCATTAGCATGTTAGCATTGTTAGCTAACGTTAGCTTTCAGCAACTCACTGGTTGTAAAACACCACCCCAAAGGACTGCAACTGAAAGTTTGTCAGCTGGGTAACACACACACATGCAGAAATGTAGAGCAACAAACGTTTTTCATGTATACGTAAATAAATGAAGCTCAAAGAAGACTACAGTTTACTGCTAACGTGACCCACTCTGATATACTGTAAAGCTTCAATTAGCAGCACAGGCTATTTGCTTAAATCACTGAACTCAGAGGGCGACTTTGTGGGACAGGCCTTTAATTCCTTTTACACAAAGCTGTTCCTCAGCAAATACGGATTATATACATTCAAATTGTTTATTTGAACCAGCATGAATATTATTTGTATAAAAATTAGGCTTTGAGTAACATATAATGTGTTATAACACTTGTTTCACAGCATCAAGCAAAACTTACCACGCAACGCCACTTTGTCCTGTTAAAACAATATTCATAACCTGGATTAATTCTTATGAAAAACATTCTTAATGCTTTTGATTGATGGACTCTTGCAGACTAAAGAAATGTAAATAACATTCTTAGTAACTCTCCCATCAAGCTATACTAAAATACATTAACAACTGCAAAAATAAATCAATTTTAGCTTGCTGTTTTTAAACCTAGAACTCCAGTGGAGTAGCTAAAGAAAACAGACTGCTGCACAGAACATTATTAACGTTGACTGGCCTAGTGTTGAGTTTTAGTGGGTTTTACACCAGAGACACATCAGGTACACATCAAATAACACACTCTTATCAAACTGACCAACCTAAACCACTCTGCCCTCCCTCCATCACTCATTCTGTGTCGCACACGCACACCCTGGACCTGCTGTAATATATTATAGTGGAAGCAGATTATCTATCTGACCTTTTGTTTAAGGTGTTTATGCAACCTTATTATAGGCAGGTTCTTCCTGCTCTGAATGAAATCATTAACTTTATTACAGACGCACTAAACATCTCTCTGTTCCCACTTTGTGTCTGTGTATGCTTGTTTGTGATAGTACTATTTCATGAAAGTTAAATTGGTGTCTAGCATTTAGCTGGCTTTACACCCTCATTCTTTTCAGGTTATCACTGACTACCTGTCTCTTAAACATGATAATGACAGTCACTGCTGTGGAAACTCAGAAAGGCACTGCGGGGTGACTGCATTTAAGATTGCATGTGGAGAAAGACGGGAGAGTTGGGGTGCTGAGATAATCAGCTAGTGTCCTAACTAAATAGGGCTTTATGCCAGAGGAGGCCTTGTTTAATAAGGACTTAAAGAGCTTGTACAGGTAGACCTGCATGTGTGAGAGGGATAGACAGACACAGTATACTGTAGATGACACGTAGCAAAGTGAAAAATTGGAAGATATTTAGGGTAAACTAAAAATACTCATGAACGTGTAATGACTTTTCATACATATCTGTATTTTTACCTTAGATTGAATGGGAAATTTACCAAAAATACAGGAACTACTACATGTTGATCAGTCTCTCTTTAAGACTATACAAAACCTGCTGAAGATTTCTGCTATTCTTAGCATTTATCTCACAAGTTTAATTTAGTTCAATTTATTTTTAATATTTTCTTGTCTGCTTTTAGGGTATAAGATAGAAGTAACCAAGCCAAGATTATGTAGATTTATTCTATTTATTTCCAGCCTTATTTCGTTCTGTGGTTAATATTATTGATTACAGAGGCACTGCATGTACAGCAGCACACTGGCTGCTGGATAATTTGGCTCGCATATCCGTTACTAGATGATCAGCTGACAAGTTTAGCATAGGCAGATCCCTGCTAACCTTCAGCACTATCTGCTGATGACAGAAGGATTGTATGGATTCAGCCCTCTGCCTTCTCCTCAGGGCTCTCCCTCACTCAGTCCGCTCATCCCGCTAACAGGGGGGATTATTTTTTACCTGCATTTGAATGTGTCCACTTTTGTTTTCCCCTTTTGAGTGTAAGACCTGGGTCACATTTTCTTTCTGTAGGGAATTAACTGGATAAACTGGTGGCTGTGCTTTGTTTTGCTTATTCTTTTATATCTATTCGGAGAAGTTGGAAGTAGCTCGTTCGGGGCAGCGTTGGACCGAGCAGGAGCTCCGTCACTGAGCTGAAGAGGGAGAAGACAGGGGCATTTGGGAGAAGAGGAGGAAGAAGGAAGCATGGCTGCGCAAAAGGATGTGGAAAAGTTCCTCCAGGACAACCCTGCATTTGCTAAACAGTACTTTTCCAAGAAGATGAGCCCTGCCTCCATATCAAAGGTGTCAGGACTCTCAGAGCAACAGATTGACTTCAGCCAGTTCCAGGAGCTCTCTCAGGTAAATTTAATCATTTCAGTATGTTTATTATGGGAAAAAAAGAGCATGAAGAGACTGTTGACCAAAGTTTCTCATAAGTGATCAGCCTACCCATACAACTTATGGCAAAATTCTGTATTTATTCTAAATCTTCTCTGCTGAAACCAAATTCTAAAAAGGGGCTATTGTTTTGCTCTGTTTTAAGGTTGAAGAAAGCCGAATCATGTATGACCTAATCAAAGACATGCAGGAGAACATCAACGTGGAGAAGGTGGTGTTCAAGATCCTGAAGAGAATCTCCGCGCTCATTCACGCAGACCGGTGCAGCTTGTTCATGTACCGGCAGCGGAACGGCGTCGGAGAGCTCGCCACAAGGCTCTTCAATGTCAGCACAGATGCAGAGCTGGAGGACTGTGTGGTGCCACCAGACTCTGAGATCGTCTATCCGCTGGACATGGGAATAGTCGGCCACGTGGCCCTGACCAAGAAGACTGTTAATGTGAAAGATGTCACAGAGGTAAGAAGGGAGTGGAAAAAATGCACCAATGCTTGGTAATCCTAAGATTAGAATAATGATGGTGTATCTGTAGAAGTGCAGATGTTAAGCATATCTGCACTGCTGTTGTTCCTGATATTACCACCAGATGTCGCCACATCATTCAATTTTTAAATCCCACACAGTGGCTTTAACTAATGATTTAAAGAAAGCTAATTTCCTTAACTATTAAATCTTGATCTCATAGCAAGCAAGCCTCTTTCTGAATGCCATTGTAGCTCATAAGAGTAAGGGTGATGTAATTAACTCCTTAATACAATGTGACTCACTCAAACCGTCCCTTTAAGAAGCTGTACTGTTGAAAATGTGACATGCAGACAAGATAAAACTGCACATAGCACAGTTTTTATATAAAAATATCAACATATAACACAAAACGCACCATTAAGGCCATTGTCAGGGATTTTTTTTCCCAGTGCTTAGTGAAAATAAGCTGTGGCAAGACTTTGCCATATTCATACTGTGGTATATTTCCCCTAAAATATATCTAGCTTTATCAGACAGTTTTGAAAATTGGGCGAATTGAATTAATCTGTTTATTTCACCAACATGATGACGTTTAAAAGACGATCAAGATCCAGGATGACTAACATGCGGCTGAAAGAATACACTGGACAATACTCTTGTCCCCAAAAGTAATCCCAGTGAAACAGATATAGAGCAAACCTAAAAATAGCGTGTTGCAGATGGACAGGCGCTGACTGTTCACATTTGAAAAAGGCAAAAAGGGTATGGCATCCATTATTACTGAATTGTTAGTATCATGTAGGGCATGGTTTTAATTTTATAGAATTAAGGAATTGTTGAGGCGTAACCTACAAATTAGGGCTGGGCAACATATAGATATATATCGATATTGTGATGGATAGATATCGTCTTAGATTTTGGATATCGTAATATCATAAATGTTGTCTTTCCTGGGTTTTAAAGGCTGCATTAGAATAAAGGGATGTCATTTTCTGAACTAACCAGACTATAGTTGTTCTATCGTTTGCCACATCGAGCAGCCAAGATTTAAGACATAGTTTTTGCACACTGAGCTCCACCTCCTCTGTTTACCAACTAACTGATATGTTGGTGCGTATCAAACTGTAACTCTATAGGATGTAAAGTTTTGACAATAGTCAATAGCATGACCTCATTGAACCTGTACGTTTCCATTAATTACATTATGCTTAAAACCTATCACAGTTGTAGACGAGCGAAGGAAGAGTTAGTGACACGTATCTATACTTGACCAAGTGAGAGTGTAAATCCCCTTGTCAGACATAATCCATTTATTTCCAGATCCCATCAGCCTCTGCTCTAGCTGTGGATTAGACGCCTCTGGCATTTAGTCAGCAGTCAGCAGGAATCTAAAACAGATCAAAACAAGTTTACTTGACACAGCCTCCATACATACTTACCAATAGTAAAGGGGAGATATTATATTTTAATACATTTGTATTTCAAGTTTTCTGAAATGTTATGTTTAAATGAGCCATCTTCTAATTAGATATGCACTAAATTTACTTGTACTGTTTAATATACTGATTTTAGATTATTTCCCAAAGGCATTATTGTCAAGTGATTTGTCATCCTGGTTACTGTTACAGTAATGGTCATGGTATCGTAGAGCCTGCCTACCACGTGACGTTATACAAAAGTACAAAAGGCTTTCATTCTACCTAATAAAAGCACTAATTTCAAGGTAATTCATGTCAATTATCTCACCATAGATTAGAGACACAATGAACCTCGAATAAATCTACTCAGGCTCTACACCCTACAATATATTAAATGAAAATTACGACTATTATATCAAGCTAGAGAACATTAACTGCATATTATGCAAGCAATTAATGTAATTTTGGACAACATTTCTTCTCTAAAACTGTACATAATAATAGTAATGTAAGCAAGTAATGAAAGTCCTGCAAGTATACTTTATATGTGCTCAAAACCTGCATTTCTGTCTTTAAGAATCAGTACTTCAGCTCTTTCGTCGACGAACTCACAGAGTACCAGACCCGAAACATTCTGGCTACGCCCATCCTCAACGGCAAAGACATGGTGGCTGTGATCATGGCTCTGAACAAGACCACAGGACCACATTTCACCACTGAAGATGAAGATGTGAGTCCCACAGCCACACAAGCACTGCAGCACAAAGCACACGTGGCTGAAACACAGATCTGACATTGGAATACAATAAGAGTTTATTCAGCATTAACAGTTGTGTAGAATCTGTGTCTGCTTTTGACTCAAAGCAAAAGAAAGTCCGTTATAGTATATCATATTGTGATGATAACTGCCATCAGTGTATCACTACAGTTTGGAGGGAATTCCCTTTGAGCCGACAGGTAGATCATTAACGTCTTTACACGTGGCACCAGTGTTCGGTATACGTCAGGTCATTAATCCCAATTAGGAGTAAACTAAGCTTCAAAATGGAAATAAGCTTGAGGTGGTCAAGCCCATGCAACACTCGGACCTCAATCTACAGCCGATTAATGACTTGATGGCTACACTTCACAATAACCAACATAAATAAATGATAGACTGATACTTAATTAAACTTTCAAGGTAACAACAAGTATATGCTATAGATATATTATAGGGAATATCTTGTTTTCTGCTGCTGTCATGCAGATAATATATAATACTGACCTTTAAATTATTTTGATTTTTGTGAATGATGACCCCGTCTGTAAATAAAGTCAGCACTTTATAACAACCTCTATTAATAAATGGTGAATTGAAATTTGAATACTGAATATTGTATACATTCTAACGCTTTATATACCATATTAAATATTTTTTATGATTACAGAGTGATTTTTAAACCTTTCAGAAATTGTTTGTAAAAAAAAAAAAATCAATAAAAACAACGTAGACAGATCACAAATTTGTTACACTTTGCAAACCCTCAATAACTGGTTTGTAAACCGACTGTAAACATTATTTTGGTGGCTATTATAAAGCTGAATTGTTACAGTATTTAAGAGGGTACTATGATCATCAGTTGCAACTTTACACTTACACTTTAATGTTTAAAGGCAGTTTACAAGCCAATTGTTAATCATTAACTAATGCTTAACATGCATTAAATGTTATAAAGTGAGCAACAAAAAAATCTTAAAATATCATAAATGTTATTTCTACTAATAAATAGTTAACATTACTATATCATTTCATAATTTGTTTGTACATCAGTATGAAATTATAAAATGGGTAGGACATCATTAGCCAAATAAAAGTTCAGTACGTCATATCATCTGAATGACAGCAGCAGAAATCCAGATATATCCTATTATTATTATTATGATTATTATAACATATACTATTTCTATGGCATATACTTTAAAAGCAATTTGTTACACTGAGTTACACTCAGACTCAGATTTTGGTGCATTTTTACACTGTAGTTTTAATTGTCAGGGTTGTTGTCTGCCAGAATATCATCATTAACTTTTAAATTAACTCATTAACAATATTCAAACATCTCTGGAAATATGACCTTTTATTTAGCATGAAAAACACACTTCGTTTAATTCATTTAATGTTACTTTTGCTTTTTTTTCAATGCTTAGCCATTTAAAGATATAATATGAACAGATAGTGGGGGAGAATCCAAAGGAAGAGAAAAGAAAACGTAGAGTAGAGAAGGAGAATTTACACAATTGTTTCACGTAGAGATGAGAAAGCTCCCTGGTTGGTGGGAAATTTGTCAAAGAACAACAGTTAATCTCAACATATTTCATGAGCCACAATATTGTCACGTAATTCTGTAATTCTGAGGGAAGATTTGAGTCATGCAGCTATTTTGTAAAGGATGGTTTTAATGCTTTATCTGTCTTTTAAAGCAAGGAGAATATTTAATCAACACAGATTAATTTACTTTTGCATTATTTGCTGCAACGAGCAAAAGCTTGAGTTATTAAAACTGATGGGACGTTTTGGGTTTGTGTCAAAAAAACAACCCTAGTCATCTTATTATACTGTATCCTATGTCCATACCACATAAACACATCTTGCATAGTGTGATAATGTTTCTTTTGTCTGTTATGTGTCATTTCATGTTTCCACATTGCTCTCTTGTCTGTGTAGCTTTTTTTAAAGTATCTAAAGATTGCCACTTTGAACTTGAAGATCTACCACCTGAGTTACCTCCACAGCTGTGAGACGCGTAAAGGACAGGTGAGGGATGTTAACGCGCAAATACAGAATTACTATATGTACACTGGACTGAATGCTTCACATGACTGCTGTATGTGCGTTATGTTTCCTAGCTGCTGCTGTGGTCAGCCAACAAGGTGTTTGAAGAGCTGACAGACATTGAGCGACAGTTTCACAAGGCCTTGTACACAGTCCGAGCCTACCTCAACTGTGACCGTTACTCTGTTGGTTTACTAGACATGACGAAGGAGAAGGTACCGTGTCTTTCTGTGTCTTTAATATAATATTCTGTGTTTTGTATCCATGCAGTCGTTACCATGAAGTGCTGACTTTTTCTTTGCATTTTTGTGTCTGTCTTCCTTCAGGAGTTCTTTGATATTTGGCCAGTGTTGATGGGAGAGCAGGCACCGTACTCTGGCCCCGTCACTCCTGATGGCAGGGTACTGTTTTCAAATTTCATTTATCTGACATTATTCTCAACACTTTGCTAGCAGTAGATAGTTGTTGTTGTTGGTTTTTTTTTTTTACTAATCTTTGTGTTTTATTTTGTCCTTCAGGAGATAATTTTCTACAAAGTGATTGATTATATTCTACATGGAAAAGAAGACATTAAAGTAATACCGTAAGTAAATCTTTTTTTTGACTGTTTGCTTTAGTCCAAATATTCATTAAAAATGCGGTCATGGATTAATATAATAAATCAGCTAGCTAGTTATTTACATCTGGAGTTTACATATAAATGAGCATCTGCTGCACTGTGAAAAGAAACAAATTGTTTTACCTTAAATCTTCTTTTCAAAGTCAGTCAACTCAATTATATTTTTTTTAGAGATATTTTTATGGGCATTTTTTGCCTTTAATTGACAGGATAGGGTGCGTGAAAGGGGGGGAGAGAGAGAGAAGGAGAGACATGCAGCAAAGGGCCACAGGTCCTATAGGTCCTATATATAGGGTATACTCCAAATCACTTTCCCTTTAACCATCACAGAGCTACAGCCCAAAGAACAACAACAACAGAAATCTCTTTGCCAAAATATATTTGTAATATGGCTCTTACCTTATTAATTTCACTGTAAAATGCGCATTCTGCTGTTCATTCACGCTCCGTTCGTGTACTACTGAAAGTTGTCCGTCATTCAAATGAATTCGGGCGGAAAAAAAGGTTCTGGGGGAACAAAAACAATGACCACTCACAGCAGCTGACATCTCCCCACAACGCGTTCTGCTGACTCTGATTGGCTTACAGTGCTGTCAATCTCATTTTGGTTGGTATAGCGTCATTCTTTTGGCTCTAACGAATCAAACGAGGTGTCAATCATTCAAATTGGCCAAGCCGTCGCGGAGATAAGGGCCTCCAAAGCTCAGAATAGAAACAGGTTCAAATGTAGTAGGTGAATTGGTCAGTTTGGAGTGGAAAATAGAGTAAAAAAACGAAACAGACAGTTGTATATGTATGACGCTAAACATCAGTAGGGCTTTACAGAAACAAAAAAATGAAAGAAATAGGATTGTACATGAGAAAAATCACATGCAAACATGATGCAATTTTGGAGAGCTCGCCTGAATTTTCTGTGCTAAAACCTCTCTAATATTGTTATTATATATTATTATATATATATTATATATTATTATATATTCTGCTTCACTTTATCAGAATCAACCTTTGCAGAGTTAATGTTCACATATTGTGATAGAGGTTTAGAGCTGCTTCAGCATCATTCCAAAGGGATACTCATCCTAAAAATGCTTTTTTTTTTTTAGGCGAACCTCAAAATATTTCATTTGTGCTGTGTGCCATCTTCATTTACTCTTCACATATAACACATATACTGATATTTACACATCTTAACAAATCTCACAAGTGTCCCCTTTACCATGACACCAAAAGTATTCAAATAAACCTTGTGGTTGCAGAGATATATTCATTTCATTATGGATAGGCAATTTTCGAGCAGAGGCCTATAAAACAGGGTCAGGTACCAACGTAAAAACAAAAGTGTCTTTTTACATATTTCAGCCCTTGGTGATCATGATCACACAATGCTGATTAAGCCTATTATAGTCAGGGAAGTTCTTACTATTTGGCAGTACACCAGAGTTATTGTGTATCTGTGGCGACTTTCCTGTGCTGTGTTTTATGTCAACCAGTCAGAGCCAAAGGGAACAGTTAGAAAGAAGAGACTACAGTGACAGCGCAGCAGCAAGGAGTATGGTGGAAGCTACGATGGAAGATTCTAAAAGCACTCAAGAAACGATTCTTGAATGAACGCTTCAGGTTTAAAAGAAACTCTGCATTTAGAAGAAGGATTAAAACCATAAAAGAGCGCTCCTGGGGCCGGACAAAAGTTCCACACTCCAGCTTTAAAGTCACTGACAGAGCTAGCAACATTTTCGGCAACAGGGCTTGAAGCAAACTTGGTTTATGAACCATGTAATGAATTGTAAACAGTTTTGATTTTAAAAGCATCAGAGAGCAGTAGGCCCATTTCAGGTTGACCACATCTGTGCTCATGTCTGCTAACTTCTATCTACTTGCCCGTTTCACACACAGCACTCCGCCTGCAGATCATTGGGCCCTGGTTAGCGGCCTGCCTACTTATGTAGCCGAGAGCGGCTTTGTGAGTTTCTTCTCAATACATTACCACAATCTGTTCAATCAGTAGAACCAATTGAGTGTAACTGCTCATCTTCCACCTAAATCAATCTGTTTTTTCTGTCTCCTAGATCTGTAACATTATGAATGCTGCTGCTGACGAGATGTTCCAGTTTCAGGTAAGAGATGACTACACTCAGCTAAAAGGTCAGAGAGATGACTTTTCAAGAAAAAGTCAGAGACGTTCATACACGAGTCCTATGACATTTTTTTGCTTGTGTCTCCAATGTTGCAGACTGAGCCGCTCGACAGCAGTGGTTGGACCATAAAAAATGTTCTCTCGCTGCCAATTGTCAACAAAAAAGAAGAGATAGTGGGCGTGGCCACATTTTACAACAGAAAGGATGGAAAGCCTTTTGATGATCAGGATGAGCAGCTCATGGAGGTATAAAAACACTGAACTCTGTCACTCAATGAAATGCTTTTTTTGGATATCTTTGTGTTTAAATGAGCAGTGTGCAGGATTAAGTTGCATCTAGCGGTGAGGATTGCAGATTGCAACCAGCTAAAACTTCTCCTATGTGCCAAGTATGTTTTTACCAGGTGCCAAAATATCCACAGAGGTCTCTTCTAGCCCAGCACCTGCTAAAGTGTGCACACCTTTTTTCTCTGATAATTTACGATCCAGATGTTCAGGAGGTTTTTATCAGGAGCTGAATACTCCACAGAGGTCTTTTCCTCTCCAAAACAAACAGACCTGGTAATTTAATCTGGTAAAAACACTGATTAAATCAGTTTCATGGTAAAAATCTGTGTTTTTTAACTATGTTATTTGACTTATTGTGGAGGGGTTTAGGACTACGGTTGCCAACGCAAAATAAAGAACAGCCCTATCATGAGCCAGTATTTGGTTTGTCCATTCTGAGCTACTGCAGAAACATAGCGGTGCAACATGGCAGACTCTAGATGAGGACCTGCTCCCTATGTAGATATAAACAGCTCAACAATTTTTATTTTTATTTTTAAGTGATTATACACTAAAGAAAACATACATATTGTATTCGTTTTCTGCCAATATAACCCCCTAATTTTACACACTGGACCTTTAAAATCAGAAACTGAGATATCTTGGTATTAGATGGTTAAGAATGAGAATGAATAAGTGATCCTCTCCTGATACACTCTGTACATATTATGCTGATCCCTGTTTCTCAGGCTTTGACGCAGTTCCTGGGCTGGTCCGTCTTGAACACGGACACTTACGACAAGATGAACAAGCTGGAGAACCGCAAAGACATCGCTCAAGACATGGTGCTCTACCATGTCAAATGTCGGGATGATGAGATTCAGAATATCCTGGTCAGTGCTGTAACATTTTTTTTTTCACTTGTTAATTTATTATAAATATTAAAAATTCAGAGAAGTTTTAGATTTATCAAAATTTTTCATTTCAACAAGGCAACAGTGATAGTTCAGCCTCCGTGTTGCACACTCTCTTTTCAGTAGGACTTCCTGTAACTACCTCTGTTTCTCATCTCTCTCAGAACACCAGAGAAGTCTATGGCCTTGAACCCAGAGACTGTGAAGAGGAGGATCTCCTAGAAATCCTGGTAACGAAGAAACTATGACCCATTGATAGCACTGAATCTTTAAAAGAAGAGGGAGATTTGAGCAATTCAAATATTGTTGTGTTCCAGAAAATAATTTGTCTGTTAATCTTATGTTCGAGCAGAACTGTCTGTCTGCCAGCGGTACGACTGTGCTGTGTACTGTATTTTATCTTACACTGCTATTGCTCTCGTTTCCTCTTAGAAACCAATGCTACCTCCACTTATTAAGAAGTTTGAGATCTACGAGTTCCGCTTTTCGGATTTTAACTGCACAGAGATGGAGCTGGTGAAGTGCGGGATCCAGATGTACTATGAGGTTGGAGTTGTCAGGAAGTTCCAGATCCCTCAGGAGGTGACCTAGAAGCACACACAACATTATTATTCATTATTACAAAGCACCAAGTCTTTGTCATTAAACAGTTCTCTTCTTACAGGTGCTGGTACGGTTCATGTACTCAGTCAGTAAAGGCTACAGAAGGATCACATACCACAACTGGCGTCATGGCTTCAATGTGGGACAGACCATGTTCACACTCTTAACGGTATTAACATTGTCGAATCTATTTACAATAAGAGCACTTTTATTTAGATTTTAATACCTGAAAGCCTAAAAAAGAGAAACTCTACAAAATGTTGTGTATTTTATTAGTTTGATCACTTTGTGTGTGTCTCTGTGTGCTCAGACGGGAATGCTGAAACGGTACTACACTGACTTGGAGGTTATGGCCATGATAACTGCAGGCTTCCTGCACGATATTGATCACAGAGGGACCAACAACTTGTACCAAGTCAAGTGAGTGCTGCTGGGAACTTTTTCCTTTCTTAGTAGAAAAAAAAAAATCCAAACTACACTTTGCTAACCATTCCCAGGTATAAAATCAGCCCCATTCAGAGAGGTACGATAACAACACTGCTGTGTCTGTGTGCCAGAATAATGCTGAATAATTGTATGATGTAAGTGCGCACATGTCTGTCTGAATGTGTATGATTCAAGGTCCAGCTTTATTGTCATTATACAATATAAGATTGTACAATGAAGTGCAGTCGTGGTCACAATGGGTCTTTTTTAGGGATGTGCATGATTCGCCAACTAGGCAATAAAATGTTGCTACCCTCACTAGTCGGCACCAGAAATACTACAATAAAGTAACAAATATTTTTTTAATGTATAGATTTAAATGACATATAAATACACATTGTAAGGACTATTGGGTTTTTTTAAATCGCAGAATGTCTGTTTGCAATGCCATTACATTCACCCAATGAAAATGCTCTTGTAGCAATCAGGCACGTCTCCTCAAGAATGTTGTTTTATATAAAGATTATTTGTTAACTATTATTTAGTGAGTTGTTGTTGGCAAAGTGCCACACATTTCAGCAGCATTTAAGTTTGGTTAGTGGAAAATGTGATTGACAATTTCAAATGTTTCTTATAATATACATGATTTATTATCATAAGAAACATTTTTTTTATTTTTTTTAAAACTTTTAACCCTTTACATTAAATTGTGCTCAATTTTTGCCGTTTTCTGAGTGTTTTCAAACTTTTAGACTAGTCAACCAGTCTAAGTTTTAACCTCTGTTTAAACCAAGTCTTTCAGTCTTTAGGAACATCCCTAGTCTTTTTCAAGCTGACACTGTAAGTGTCTTTTTACATCTGAGTTTGGTTGTCATACCTTCCAGGGCACCGTTAGCCAAATATGCTGATTTCTTGATTCTTAAATCTGAGAATTTGATGCTTTTCTTTGTCATACGTGATAATAAACTGAAAAACTTTGGATTTTTGGACTGTTGGTCAGATAAAACATTATTTGAGGACATCACCTTGGTTCTGGGAAATTGCATGAACTATGTTTCACTATTTTCTGACATGTTATTGTCAAAATGATTAATTTATTAAGTGAGAAAATAATGGTCAAATTAATCTATATTGAAAATAATCAGTTGCAGCAATAGTAATAATGCAGTTAAAATGTCATGCTGATTCAGTGTCCTCACATATAGCTTGGAAAAAATATGTTTTACATATAGTAGTCAGCCTAATTTTCAAAGTTTTGAGAGCATTTTAAGTCATTCAGCTTCATTACCATCCACGAGTAACAGCTTTGATTACAATAAAATTGGAAATAATGTTCACTGTGGTAAATTATCTATTTCAAGCAAGTTTCAAGTTTTTTTTTATGGTAGAGTATGTTTTGACATACTTGTAGTTAGTAGGTCAAAACCTGCCAACGATATGATCCATTAAACAGCTCATAATGTTTGTACTGAACAATTATACTTTAATCTGATGGCGACTGTTGTTAATCTGGTATTTAATTCTGACAGATCTGGCAACCCTCTGGCAAAGCTGCATGGCTCATCCATCTTGGAACGACACCATCTAGAATTTGGAAAGTTCCTCTTGGCTGATGAGGTAAGAAAGAAGAAGTGAACAAGATAATAACTCGACCACACTTAAACTCTTGAGGATGTGAAAAAGAAGCATTTTCAGCAGTCACTAACTATGAGTGATGCCCATCTCTCTCGTCTCATCTGCAGACATTGAACATCTACGTAAACCTAAACAGACGACAGGTAGACCACGTGATTCATCTCATGGACATCGCCATCATTGCCACTGACCTGGCTCTTTATTTCAAGTCAGCACGATCTCATCTTTACTCACCCCACTTTATTCTCTCATTCTGCTCATTCTCTTATCTCCAGATTTTAAAAACACATAATGACAAATCGTAAAATAGCTCCTCTCCTGTTACCTTGCCAGGAAAAGAACCATGTTCCAGAAGATTGTGGACCTCTCACACACATATGAGGATGAAAAGAAGTGGGTTGATTTCATGTCTCTAGAAACAACCAGAAAAGAAATCGTCATGTGAGTACAACAACCATGTACACAACTCTTTGTTCCTTTACACTTCTGTGATCCTCTACTGGAAGTCTTTTCTGTTTTAGGGCTATGATGATGACCGCATGTGACTTGTCAGCCATCACAAAGCCTTGGGAGGTACAGAGCAAGGTGAGAAGCATAACAATTTCATAACTGTGCTGTATCGCTGTCGTGTTTGTGATCTGTATCTCTACAAATGACTGTGCGTGTATCTTTCAGGTTGCATTGTCTGTAGCAGCAGAGTTCTGGGAGCAGGGTGACCTGGAGAGGACAGTACTGGAACAACAACCCATTGTGAGTTTACAAGTCTGAATGAATCTGTTATGTGTCTATAAAGACAGAACCCCATACATTCGGCTTGTTGGTGCATCTTTAACCAACCTACAGAGGAAAATTTGTATTTTTGATTTGGGGGTGAACTGTCTCTTTAAGCTTCTTGACATAGCAGTGTTGAAAACTTTAATTCACCAAAGGCAATGTCAACTTCTCAGAAAGCAGGAGAAAATAGTTTATGTCAGGCAGGTGTTTAGGAATAACAAACTATTCCCTTTTGCTGTTATTATTGATTTCCTGGATGTCAATACGATGTTTTTGAATGCCTCAAACATTTTGTCTATAACCCACCAGCCCATGATGGACAGGAACAAGGCAGCAGAACTTCCAAAGCTACAGTGTGGTTTCATTGACTTTGTCTGCACGTTTGTCTACAAGGTAAAGTTTCATGTTACATCTTGGTCCTTTTTTAGTTAAGCAAATTAATTATATTTATTTGGCAGGTCCCCATAGGTCTGACAAAACAAAAGCTATCTGCAGTTGTGAACAAACCACGAGCCTGAACTCTGTTTTCATATTTGCAAACTTTTTTTTAATGTATTTTCTCTTTGACTCTTTTCCATTCAGGAGTTTTCTCGCTTCCATCCACAAATCACACCCATGCTGGACGGCATCCTGAATAACAGGAAGGAGTGGAATGCAAAGAAAGAGGAGTATGAGGCTACACTCAAAGTCCTGGAGGAGGAGAAGGCTGCTAAAGAAGCAGCCACAGCCAACAAAGGTGCAGTGATTCTTTGGAATAATCACACAACTGTGAAATGAATTAAAACTGCTGCGATGTTGTTTGCCCAGTTGCTGTTTTGTGTGTTCCGTTGCATGCCATGTATCAGCTGATGGCTTTTTTTAAATAGTGACTTTATGTGGAGTACCAACCAACATCCCAAGGAACTCCTGGACACTGCCAAGCTGCCCATGAGCAAGGCACCTAACCCACAACCTGCTCCAGCTGTTCATGGCTGACCCCTCAATGTTCTGATCTACAAATATACTGACTCTTTTCTTTGATGTGTTTCTATCTTTCTAGCTACTACAAATAACACCGGTGGTGGAGGCTCCGGCTCAAAGACCTGCTCAGTGAGCTAAAAAGGTCAAAAAGCCATGCACAAGATGGGACGGCTCACGACAGATGACTTGAGAATGACCCGAGCACCACAGTCTGTCTCACCGCCAAAAGAAAATGCAATAAAGTCAAGAGGACGGATACATGAGTGAATGCACAGCGCCATAGTATTTCTTCAGAAAAACTGTCTCTAATCAGGAAAGAAAAAACCTGAATGATGAGAAGAGCAATGTTTATCTTTAAAAGACACTAACCAGGTGAGCCAAAAAGACAGGACATCACCACCTTCTTGAAAAACATCAGAGGAACAACAGAAACAGACAGCCATCATCTACTTTGAATTTTAAGGTGATTTTTGAATCTCAGGTTCTCACTCATCCTCATAAAGTATCAGCTTCCTTATATTTTGAGGATTAATGTTAGCTCAGATGGTGCAAAGATGTGGCATGTATGTGTGTGTGATTGTTGAGAGGACAAAACTTGTACATATATCTGTGTAGCAAGCCACGCCCATGTGTAGTAACACAAGACAGACTGAGACACACTGTTGAATTAATTCTTAACTGCAAAGCCCAAATAACTGTAGATTGTATATCATGTTTGGAGCTCTGTTTTCAAACATACTGTATATTGTACATTAATGTAATACTCGTTTAAGGATCCAGAATGTAAACTCAGATAGAACTGTAACTGAACTACTGTACATATATTTCAGATTAATTTCATGTTCACATCTTCCAGTCACAAATGAGTTTGTTTACCTTGATTGCAGAGAGCCAAAGGTAGATGACAAGCTCAACAAAAAAGTATAGTTACTTTAAATATTAAAGGATACAGCACAAAAACTTTGCTTTGCTGCCCACAGAAGAAGCCTGTAGTTGCTTGATGATGATGCCTTCAAACAGTACTTACTTCAAAGAGAGTAGTAATAGTAGATTATTATATTTTATAAAAGTACAATGTCTTATTAAATGAGTGCACATTGAAACGTCTCTGGAAATAAGCTGGTTCCAGATAAGATTAACTTTGCTATGGACTGAATGATTGTCACTTAATGGTGATTCTTCGAGCAGAATACAATAACAGGAGCAACTATGTCTCCAAGAGCAACAAATATATCACTTATTAATCCTTGATGGGATATTCATCTTCTGAAATCATCTCAAGTAGGAGAGGGAGTCAGCAGTAGCACAGCACCGTCCTTGTAATGATGTGTACATATTTCACTCCTCCCTGTAAATACATATGTAAAAATATTTTTCTAGTCAAACTATAGATGCTTATTTTTTAAATAGTGGGATTTGTAACTTGCAAATGAGTCATTGAGTAATTTCTAATTCCCTTAAATTATTGAATATCTTTTTTATTTATCATGCTTGCCTCCATTTACTAATTTAATTTGCAAGTATTCCACATATGGAGATAAAGAGCGAGTGTATCAGAGATAACCATGTAATCTTAGGCAAACAATATACCTTAATATGCTATGGACATGCCCATTAACATTTTTAAGTAGACTTAATTTACTCTATGCTTGCGTCTTCAAGTGCTCCATGTATACCACGACGACCCAATAAAGCAAATGTATTTTTATGAGGTAACTGAGTGGATTAATTGCCTGGGATATTGAAACTGACACTCTCTTACACTGCTGAACATTATCACCACTTGTTACAGACATATCACTAGTTTAACTTGTGGAAAATATACTAAACCCTCATCTAGTCAGCTGGCCATCTCAACTACAGTGCAATAGCATGAACTACATAACGCTTTAAGGTGGATTTCATAATGAAGGTTATAAATATTACACAACACACGAGTATTGAGGGAACACTTCTGTCCACACTGCACTTTCTACTACTGGTGGCTGACCCCAATCCTGGGATTGCTGCTAAACTAGGCCAGGATTACAACCATGCTCTTTCCCCAGGCTCATCTCCTACTGAAGGACAGCTACACACTCTCATATCAACACCCACACAAACACACGCCTGTGCTTTAGGAACTAGATATGTGCTATATCGTGTCTTTGTCTTTGTATTCCAGAAAACTGAGAAACTACACCTGAAGAATGACTTGAAAATGATGACCTAATTAATTCATGACACTAACTGGTTTGATGTTTTATATTTTAGTATGAGGATAGACCCCTCCCCTTCTATACACATAAAAAAAAAAAAAAAAAAAAATCAAGAACAGTGATTATTACATGAAAAATAATGTTTGTTTATTGAGCTTGGAACATAACGACACAGGTCCAGAGATCATTCATTTGAGGATGGTGTCAGAATTTGCTGCAGAGAAGAGAGAACAAGAGGGGAAAACATGTCATTAAGACATTTTGTGGACATAATGTTGAAACGTGTGATGCCTCTTTGGAAAAAATAACAATAAACACGACTGTATGTTTGAGTGACAGACAGGTAAAGATACAGGAACAAGGAGTGAGTCCTGTCTTACCCTCAGACAGTTGTTTGTAGATGCGTTCCTGCTCCTCTCTGATCTTCTTCTCTGCTTCCTCAATCCTCCTCTCCTCCTCAGCAATGGGCTTTAGGTAATCTGAACAAGAAGAACACCACAACTGATCATTATTTCATGACAAACCCCAACACTGGTATTTAGCTTTAAACAGTGTGCAAAATATGTTAATGACAGAGGGGTCCAGCATCATGTGCAAACTTCAGTTTAGCTGTAGCTTTACAGTTTACTTATAGCTTCATATATCTATATATATCAAAATAGATATAAATCTAAATCACATTATTATAAACATCCTACATGGGGAAATGTTGCCGTAAATTTTTAAGCACATGTAAAAGGTGAAAACTAGAACTCATCTCTGAACTAAAAGTCAGTGTAGTCCAGTAGTACTTTTTTATTTTTCATTTTTCATCTATGATGTGCAACTAAAATACAGCACTTTTATATCCATACTAGCAAGAGAAGGGCCAGCAACATAGCCTAGCTGCCCGTTTTGTTGCGACTCGCCATTTTTAGTGCATTTCCTTACCTTTCAACATGAAATTTACTTTATAATATCAATAAATACCAAGTAATAGGCTTCATTTGTAGATCCACTGTCTTTGAGTTTTTCAGGGGGTCACTGGTGTTAATTAAGGGCCCCCAAATCCCCAGTATTTCAAGCACTGGTTTTGTTTTATGTTCATGGTGAACTTCCTTCATGATGTAGCCTCAGGATTTAATTTCAATCGCCCCCTAAATAATATATTTTTTAAAACAGCTCTTTTGAGTATCTAAGCATAAGTTAAGTATTTGACAGAATTCAGGGAACTCTACTATTCCCTATTTTTGTTGAACTGTAGCCACTGAAGTTTGGACATTTGCAGAACCCTCTGCTGGTGCATGCACAGACATGAACTTACCAAACCTCTGTTTGCCATAGAACATGCCGAGCAGGAGGGCAGACCACCTGGCCGTCTGAAATAAAATGATTCACAGGTGTTACCAACTGAAACAACTATGAGTAATCAGCAAAATGTGTGAGCTGACGCGTGCAGCAAGGCAAGTTGTTGATCTCCACCTGCCGCTGTGGCTGATGGATTACAAAATCTACCAGCCATTCAATAGATTACTATTGTTTTTTGGCAGGTGAGTGAAGCAAATCTAGCATCCATTTGCGTATTTTACCAGCATTTGGCTAGAGGCTGGTGCCAATTTCCAACCCTGTCAGTGCTGAATACGTTTCTGCTGCAATACCTCATTGACGTGACTGCCACTTTTAAACACAACTAGCTAAGCGATAACAGCCTCTTTGATTTTTTTGGGGAGGGTCTGTCTCAACAATACCCAGGGTGTGTCCACCGTTTAACAATATAACGGCACACAACTGTACACAACACATGCTCAGTTAACTGTTAGCCGTGATAAGAGCAGAGTCCACTTTATCTCTGACCTTTCTGACAAAGTGGATGACGATATTAGCTGTTAATTGATATGACACACTGTACACAGTGTAGCTGTACAAGTAGCTATGAGAACCACGAATTTTGCATCAGACTAATGTGGAAGACGCCCCAGATTTTAACCTACAGATAGATGTTCACCTGTGCAGACTGTCAATGTCACTGCTAGCAAACATTAGCTAGCATGCTACTAGAACAACTGACACTGACGCCATAGCTGCGCGTCTAAAGGGGACAGCTGGCGTTTTTAATTTATTTATTTATTTAATTTTAATTGACAAATTAACAGCAATGACAATCTTAAGGGCAAATAATGTGTGTTTTGTTACCTTGATAAGCGGCGACACTGCGACTGGAGGAACCATGGTGAAGCGATGAAGTGGCTTCCGGGTCAGAGCGGAAGTGCGTAATTTTTTTTTGACATGAGAGAAAATCCCGTTAAATCTACATAGTTTTTGTTGTTGTTTTTTTAACCATGTTAGCCAAATATATTTTCCCTAAATGTAACATTTTATTGCCTATTTCAACAACAACAAACAATGGACCAAAGCAACAAACAGTAACAGTTTCAGAGAGGACCCACCAGCTTTACAAGGTAATAATGTCCAAACAATTAGCAAACAAGTGCACAATTAGCTTAAGTTAATGAATACGTAACTGTTAAGTTAGTGGCTCAAACATGAACATTTATCATATTTATTTGAAGTGATAAAACTAATTTAGTGTCGCTCTAGAGGAAATTGGCTGGTTATGCAACAAGTTGGATACTCAGATAAGGGAAATATGCAAATGACTTAAACAAGAAAGTCAAACTAGAAAAAGCCTTAGTCCATACAAAACCCTGTTCATACTAGGCAGCATCTCATCTCCTAACACATCTCATCAGTTCTTATATGAGACAGTTATTTAATTTAATTTATTTTTTATGTGAAAACCATTCAGGTGCTCTGCTGGAAAACATCTCAGGCACAATAAATATGTAAAATCCCATGCATGTTTCAGGCCCCCTGAATTGTTTAGCATTTCCCCACTTATTGGCACCTCTGGATTCATTCATGTCATGTTTACATAATATCACTAGTGGTCTCAAGCTTGTGCTGCTAGTCAACGGGACATGACTTCATGGCTCATCCAGCCTCCACCTCAACTGTGGCACCACCTCACCTGAGTCAGTTTGGTAAAGCCTAGGATACAAGCTGCAGACAAATATTATTTTTCTAATTACTATTCTATGATGTGCACTAATCAGTTTCCCATCTTCAAATCTGCTATTTTAGTTCATCCAGCTGTCCAAAACTGAAGAGATAGTTAGTTTATAGTAGTTTAAAACATACATGAAAACAAACAAAAAAAATCCCTCATAAAATTTTCTGCATTTTTGCTCAAAAAGGGACTCAAACAATTAATCATCACTAGAGTTGCCAATTCATTTTATGTTGGTTGATTAATGAATTTTAGGTAATCGTATCTACTATACAAATATACACTTAGTAGCGTTGGGTAGATAATCCAATTATAGTTCTTAGATTTTATTACCTCTACTTTCTGTAATATATCTCACAGCAAAAATTAAACTTCTAAATTCAAATCCCATTTTGAAGTTTGCTGTTGTTGTAGTTCCCGATGGCTGCCACTAGATGTTACCATTTCTCTTCTTGCAGATAAACTGCACAGAGGATGTCATGATTGAGGAGTTGCAATTTCTTTGTTGCAGGAAAAGAAAGTGTCCATTTAGCTCTACACATATCACACACCTGCACTCAAGTCACCCAAGTTTACAAGCATCTCACCACAGTGTACTGTGCATGTTATTGTTGGATATACTGATGGAACAGGATCATTCTCTCTAAAGCAGATGTGCTTTTACTTCAACAACAGGACAAAATAAGATGTGTAGAGGAAAATCATATTTGTATTCATGTATTTTCTTATTGTATGGACAGTATTGTAGAGAAACTTTGGCACTGAGACAGTTGTTTAATTTATGTTAAACCTTGAGACAAAGATGCTGAGGTTAATTTAGGAGCTGTTAAAAATTCAGTTGGCCTTACAGATGGCAAAGAAATACACATACAGTATCATATCACGAACATTAATTAAATGAAAATATATATATATAATTAAATCACAAGTAATGTTACAACATGTAGCGATAAAATTGCAGAACAAAACAAAAAATGCAAAACACAGTAAAAGCATACATGTACATACAATGCTGCTGAGTTTCCACTAAAGGCAGAGATATGCAAATACTGTTGTTATAACAAATCTTTCCCACTTAACTGAAATGTTGCAATCAACATAACCCCATTAAATTGTTTTGCTGTTGTTTGAAGAAACAAAATTTAACAGGATCACATTGTCCAGATGAATTAAAGTTAGCCTGATTTCAAATCCCTGAAACATAATCTGTACGCCCAATTTATTCAGGGATTTCAAATGCTGATTAATAAATAACGAGGGGAAGTGAAATGGTTATCAGGCTAACCAAAAGCAGCTCCCAATGTATACCATCAATAAACATAATAAATAACATGAACAATATCATTGTAAAACAATAAATCCGGCGCAGGATGTTTCTAGTCGTTGTCATAGATGCAGTCTGAAAAAAAATATAATATTGATTAAAAATATTATCTCTATTATGAATCATGACTGTGTGGATATCAACAAATTATGAACCAATGAATGATTAACTGTAAAACGTACCATCTCCAATATCGTCGTAGATATCGCCATCGCTGTAAACAAAAATTAACCAATCAGTACAGACAGCATAGTGTTGAGTCTCTGCTTGTGTATGAATGTGTAAATGTTTGAGGTACTCACTCTGTCACAATGTGGCCCATCGAAACATAACCAACTGTAAAATACACACAAAAAGATATTAGACTTGAATGGTCTGATTTGATGGTACAAAGAATGATAAAAGCAGCAGTTTGAGAGTCTTGAATACATATTTTGATTCATTTTCAGCAGATACTCACACTTGCCCTCCTCGTTCCGACAGATCATTTTGTTATCCACGGCTTTAACGATGACGTCAAGTTTTTCTCCTGCTTTGACAGGAAGCTCCTTCACACCCCACTTCTTGTTAGTGAGTGTTGGGGCGATGGTCACCTGGTACAGCACCTGTATCTCCCCGTCATACTGAAAGAGAATTACATCATCAGTATTGTGAGTATGAGTTCATTTACATTTTATATTCTTGATAGCACCTTCGCTTTTCATGAAAGCAAAAGTCATTTTTTATAACTCAAGTTTAACTTTATGTTCACTAGGATGATTATACTGGACATTGTAAGTTTAAAGTTCTTCAGTGGTTGTGAGCCTGATAACAACAAAACAGAAGCAAGTTTAAAGACGTAATAGAGAGAGACAAACTTTGAACTTTTTCCTGAATTCCTTCTCCTCCTTCTCAAGCTTTTTCTGCTTCTTTGGGTCCATCTCTTCAGTCTTGCCTTTGCCTCTCATGTGTGGAAGGCTGGAGAGTAAAAACAAATTAGTATTTGGTTACTCGTAATTTTTTTCTCAAGCAAAATATGTCTTCTTAAAGTTTGAAATCATGGATCTGAAAGGAAATTATTGTAAGGCTATTATTCTAAGAATGATGTAGTTGTACCTGCTGATGGGAGGAAGGGGAGGCGCGTTTTGGGAGTCAACATCGTCGTATATCTCCTCATCAATTGGTGCAGGTTTGTCTGTGACAGTGTAGAAGAAGGTAGTAATGTGATGCATTTATCGTTTAGACTTCTGACATTAGTGGGAACATTTTTATAACAACAAAAGTCACCTATAAAGGATGTAAAAAGGAGGTGTGGGGCAATTTTAATTTTGGCTGGTGAAGCTAAAAGCTGACATAAAAAGATATGCTCATACCTGTGATGGAAAGTGACTAAGTACTTAAGTACTGTACTTAAGTACACATTTAAGTCACTTGTACTTTAACTGAGTATTTCTATTTTCCTGTACTTTATACATTACTTCACTACGTGTCAGAGGCATGAGCTTGGTTATTAGTTACTTTGCAGATGTAGATTAACTAAGTAAGTACTTAAACCATGAGTATGTAATATAAAATATATATAAAAAATAAATTAAGATCATCTCCCCCTTTACCAGCTGCACCATTAAAGTGATGGACACATTAATGCATCAAATGTTCTAATATTATATATGGTTGGGCTACTCTTACTTTTGGTACTTGGAGTATATTTTGATGTTAATATTTATGTACTTTTACTTGAATAACATTTTTAATTCAGGACTTTTTCTCATAAGAGAGTACATCTATAGCATGGTGTTGCTACTTTAACTTAAGTAAAATACCTTAATATTCTTCCTCCACCCGCTCAGACCCATTTTAAAGTCAAAAATAAATTTAGACCAGTACAAACATTACTTGTTTTAGATAAAATTCATAAAAGCGTCGACAGAGTTTTTTAAAAACAATTGTAGCCTTACTTGAACACTGATCACAAATTATGACAATATAATGCTAAAATGTAGCATAACAGAAACACAAGTAGAGAAAAGTCATAAAGTCAGTAAAATGATTCAGTAATTAAAAATTTAAAAACAAAAAATCTAAATTGCTAATAGTAGCCGCTACGAGCTACTGGTCATATTAGGCCAAATAATGCTGTAGCAGCAACACCACAGTGTGTATTAAATTGATCAAGAATGTGTTTAATTGCTTATGAATTTAAATTTTATATTTGTGGGAGGAAGAATATTTTATATCTTATTTAAAAAAGTATATTCTCACTTTAATATTGCCAACCAAGAAGTCAGGCAAGGACTTTTGTTAACCAAAGGCCAGGCAGATTTACCCTGTTAAAAGGGCACTTCCACATTAATCTAGAGTACAGTATGTTTTCCTATAGTCAGTCGGGAGATTCACACCAGCAAGTCTATTTTGCTTTTAATAGAGCAGCAAAAAATCTAAGGAAAGACACATATAGTATATTTTGTCCATTAAAATCCATTCAAAACATGGTAGTATCATCACGTGAGTGATACCTGAATTCCCCTCTGCAGTGAACTGGCTGGGTGGAGGCAATCTGGCACAAGAGAAGAAAAATTATTAAAGTGTTACATAATTTATATCATCACAATATCATCAATTAAAATGAGGTTAATATGATTCAAAGCAGCCCAAATTAATAATAATATTCATGTATTGCAACACAGTATTTTAATTAGTACACTTGATGGTGTCAGCAGATGGTGCCTTGATTTTCTGATTAGGTTAATAGTCATGCATCGATTACAGACATGCAAATGACTCGGGCAGATTAGTAAAATCATAGATAATCAGCTATACTGATTGTAATCACAGAACTTTTATTCAGTTCGCAAAATAACATCCTTTAATGTTACACAGTTAGAGATGAGTGGTTGATTTGACCTGCGGCGAAAATCAACATTCAAAAGCAAAACTTCATCTGAGAGGAACTGTTTAGTCATTAAAGGGGAACGACGGCTGGAAGATGAGGGATTAACAACAGTGGACAGTAGATCTGTGATCAGTCTTACTACTGAGTGTATTTTACACTTTAGTGCTGGCAGGACGTCTGTTCCGGTCAAACATCCGCAGGAAGCCACGAGGCTTCGGAGGAGATGACCTGGAGTCCACAGGACTAGAGAGCCAACGAAGCATGAATAGACCTGCATTTCTTTTTCTGTATCATTGTTTAATCTTTCCTGTGAATCCATCTCAAGCATTTTGTACTGAAACACTCATTTCATGTGTATAACGTACTCATTTCTTGTAAATAAACAAATCAGTTCTCACCTGACTTCCAGGTTTGGATCAAGAATATCATCATATATTTCTCCGTCTTCTCCTGGTAGCGGGGGCAGGACAACTACAGGAAAAAAAAACAAATACATATGCAACGTTATGTAACTGGTGACATGTTTTTAGTGCAGACTGTAACAGAATATAATGAAATAAATTATCTGAATGTAAGGCGTTAAGCATACCTCCTGGTCCTTTGGTCCCACTGTGGAGAGAAAAGAATTTTATGCAAACATTTGAAAATATAGTAAACTTTAATTTCTTACAACAGATTAAAGAGGTGTTACATGATTCAAACAGGGTCCAAAGGTAAACTTCACTAGCAATGTTATGCACTTGTTAATTGGTGAAATTTAAAGGAAAACTTCACCTGAAAAATTCCCATTTGTATATCAGTTACTCACCTCATGTTATGGTAAATTTGCAAAGAAACCTTTGTTTTACATGCATGCCTTAACAGTGAACGAATAATCCAAAAACTGCAAAGATTCTTGATGAATTGAAGTAAATGGGGGCCGTGTTTAACGAAGGCAAAACTATATCATAACATGCGTTTACCAATGTCCCACAACTTTGCAGTGTAATCCAGGTTTAATTTTCCAGTCAAATATTTAGTGCTATAAAACCTTACTATATTTAACACTTCCGTATACAAGTAGCGCGTCTGGCCCAACATGTACGTATGAACTCTGCTTGTGCATTCCATTGAGCTGCAGTGGCACAATTCTCGTCCATGAGTGAGACTGGTAATGTGTAAGTGTTTTAGATAGTAGTAAGGCTTCAGCAAAAATCATGTGTTTGGGAAGTATTGAGCATGGGACTGGATAAATTAGACTTTTTCTTCACAGATTAAGTGTAACACTGGCTGAGTAACACACAAATTATCATTTTGCAGGTGAAATATTTATTTCAAGGTGCTGGTGGTTGGATTTTTTTAACCTTTGGACAGAGCTGTTTTCCTTTGTTTCCAGTCTTTGTGCAAAGCTAAGCTAACCCGCTGCTTGCTCTAGCTTCATTTTGATCTGTTCATCTAACTCTCCCCAAGAAAATGAACATTTTCCAAAACGACATACTACTACTTTAAGATTTTTGGGCCAAACCTGGAACAAAACACCCTGACACATTGCAGTGTTAACTTGTCTGTGCAACTTACTGATGCAGAGTTAGAATCTATAATTCAGTACCTGTTATCAGAGGGGACCACATCGATGTCATCGTATACCTCTGGCTCGTACGCCGGCTGAGCTTGATGTTTCTTCAGAGTGTTAAAGTCGATTTCCACTGAAGTGGTCTTTACATAACCAACTGTGAAAGTGAAATTGTTGATTTGATTATCTGATTTAAATTAGGAAGTGGAGTATGATTTATTATTGCATGTCTGTTGCGCAAATACTGGCTATTAAATGAGAAATTGAGAATAAGTTGTGCATATAAAGGTAATAAGGTTAAGACATTTAACTAAAAGTCTTATCCTCTATTTACAGATGAGACCCGATGAGATGAGATGGATGGGAAGGGAGGACAATGAGAACAATGACGGATACATGTGCGAACTTACTGGATCCATCTTGCGTCCGTCCCAACCATTTCCCCTCTGGGTTGCCCTGAACACGGATGATGTCCACGCAGTCTCCCTGCTTCAGAGCAAGGTCGGTCTTACTGCTTTTGCAATCCACACGAGCCTTCCCTTGATGGATGACCTCCAGGGGCCCGACCAACTAACACAAAGCCATGCACAAACACACACACAGACAATAAAACAAAAAAACAATAGATTGTTTTTATACAGGTAAAACAAGATATTTGCCCCTTTTCGTGCTAAGCTAAGCTAACTGCCTGCTTCATACTCAGTTCAGTCTTGTTTACTCACTTTGAACTTCTTTCTGGCATCTTGTTCCTTCTTCTCACGTTCCTTCTGCTCCTTCCTCTCAGCCTCCAGTCGTTTTTTCTCCTCCTTATCTTCTTTTTCTTTCTTCTTATCTTGTTTTTGTTCAGCTGCTTCCCTTTTGAGTGGAAGAGAGAATTGATAGTAGACAGAAATTATAAGTTGAGACGGACTGATAGAGAAACAAAATCCCTTGCAAGATGCAGCTTACTTGGTGGCAGACTACAAGCTGCTCGTAAAATACCAAATTTTTTTTTTACTATTTAACAGAGGAGAAGCTTTTTGTCAGTCTAATTGTATCTTAGCCTGTGTTAACTTGCACAGTTAACACACTAGCTGGGCTTTTCTGGAAATAGAAAACACAGACAATGCTGAAAACACAAATTAGAATAAGAGTTTATCAAGTAGGTAAAATCCTGAGGAAATACACTTGTTGCTTCCCTGTTTTGATCAACTCAACGTTCATCCAAGTTAGAATGAATGACTTCTTGTAGTGTAGCAAAACGACCACCAGAGGGCAGTGTTGATAAAGGTTTTACGCTATGGGCATATACACATTTACTCATAAATATAAACCTAAAACTCAACCAGATTTCAAGACAGGACAGATCCAATGAGGTGTGGGATGATAATCTTAGGATTTAATGTCGAACAGTCTCTCACCATCGTTCATCCAGATCCTCATACATCTCTCCATCAGAATCATTTTCCTCCTGGGCCACAAAAATGGATGAAAACAGCAGTAATTAGTTTGCTTTTCTAAATCATATAGGAGATACTGAATGTCCTTTTTCAGTACAGTACATATACAGTAAGTGAAAGCATCACCGTACATACGACCAAAGCTCAACACTATTACTGAATGTCTTTAGTTCTGCAGTATTTCAGTCTGATGTTGTTGTAGCCCAAGATGTCACGCTGAGTTTAGCACAGAACTAGCCTATACAAGTGCTTTACATAAGGTTAATAACTCAGTAGGAGTCATGTGAACATACACATACATGTTCTTATCTGAGGATGTGTGTCAGCCTCTGCAAACATAACTGCATGCTAAACTGTTTATACATGAAAGTAAATCAGCATGTCTCACCTTTGGCCTCTGACTGGGGTGACCTAAAGAGAAACAATGAATCAACATTACATGAGGATTTGATCCTTTTGGAGTAGCTGCGATCATCATGATGTGACTCACACTTAAGATCTGACTATTTTTGGTCATTTGGTAACAGTCACAGGGTTGCTCAAACATTTTATCACTTGATTATGAATTATGCAAAACAACATTTAGGCTCATGTGTTAAATTTCACATATGGGAACAAGACTGTCTAGACAGTTATTGATAGAAACCGCAAAGAAATGTACAGTTTTAGTCATATAGTACATCATATGCAAATGACTGAAATAAGCACACCAAGGCAGGTAAAAAGTTTGTAACAGTAGGACACACTTATTTCCTTTTAAGTGTGTTTTTTGATATGTAAATATGGTACAAGGTTCAGTGCCGTACAGTCCTCGTCTGTCTTCCTGTGGTGCTAAAAACATAAGTGCCTTGTCACATAGTCATGCCACATCACAGTTGATCAAATAGTGACTGTTACTGAACCTGCAGGTGGTGGAGGTGGAGGAGCGCTGCTAAATTCATCAACGTCATCATAGAAATCATCTTGTGGGATCCTGAAAATCAGAGTCAGAAAACATCACAGGATATATCACTTATAAGTGTGTGTGTGTGTGTGTGTGTGTGTGTGTGTGTGTGTGTGTGTGTGTGTGTGTGTGTGTGTGTGTGTGTGTGTGTGTGTGTGTGTGTGTGTAAATGTGGTGCTTACATGGCTCCAGGGTGTCGTGGGGGCAGACTAGGAACTGCAGGCTGAGGGGGTTGAGTCGGGGGCACATTGTTGCTAAGGTTACTGGGGTGAGAGGCCAGAGGAGGTGGGATGGTGGGTTTCTTAAAGGTGCCAGGGCCTGCAACAAAAACAAATGGTGTTGAAATAGAGAAGTTGTTGTAAGTGTCTTTACCAGAGTCCTTTAATGACTGCACATGGAGATAACGTTATCAATCACCAGAGGGGTAACTAGGTGGTTGACCATGCAGACAGAAACTCCAAGTCAGACAGCTCCCAACAAACAATTTGACAGAGTGAAAAGTTACCAGTAAAAGCCTGCATTTGAAATCAACTACTAATTAAATTTTTACTCCACTAGTTAATTTGCAATCTGCAAGCTACCTCAAAATTGTCCTATTAATATCCTATTTTCTCATGTTTTTACGTCTCATTTTTACATCTGACTAATGACAGTATCTGACTGAGCAAGAGTGCTTCAGCCAGCAGCATCAAAATGAGCGTTATGGGGGCGTCTGTGACTTAGTGACCCATGCATTATCGTAAAACAGACGTCATTCAAAGTCAACAGAAAGAATAAAACTCACAAAACCATCTTGGTTTGTCTTTCTAGTGTCCCAACAATCACCAACTCTGGTTTCGGTGAAATAATTCCTCAATTCACCAAGTTAGATGTGAAAATATGCTGACTCTACACACGCACATGTACTGTTTTTTAAATGTGTGTGGCTTTGACAATAGCAATTTTGGGGCTGTAATTGGTTTTAAGAAAATTATCTTACTCTTTGAATGAAAGGTCTAGCTCTGGAGGGTCTTTTCCATAATGTTATCAGACACTTGCAATAATAATCTGAGCAGTCAGTGGCAAAAAGAGCACTTTTAGTGGACGTAAAGTGACATGCACACATGCCCAAATGGTTACATTGCAGCCTGTTTTGCAGGTGTCGGCTGCAGCAGTCTAACCAAATACTGGACCAGTTTTAGAAACTGTGGTTCCCATTAGACACACATGGGTGTCCAGATTAAATGATACCAAAGTGACCTTTTAAGTACAGTACTGGAGTGTATATTATCAAATCGCAAACTGTAAAATGATCAAGTGAAGCATTATATTTGATCAGCCAACAGCCATCCCTCACTTCTGACTGGCAATCAATACAGATCAGGTGTGTGTCTAAAAACAGAGCCTCTCACTCGAAACTATCCCTGTTTGCTGGAACTTACTTCCTCATGTGGTGAAACAAACTGAGCTGTATCAGAGCGGAGAGCGAAGGGGGAGGAGAAAGGAGAAACTGGACAGGGAACTTGGCTGGGGGAAATAGAGGAACCAAGTGTGTTTCTGTGACTTTGCTCTCTTATCTGAACCTCTGAATAACTGTGCGGCAGCTTCTGTGTGACTTGCACTAATTTTGTAAAAAGCGCACAAAATGCAAATTCAGATGATTTGCACTGTACAGATCTTAAAATGCCAACAATAATTGACTTTTAAAGCTCTTATGCACAAGCAGAATTTGTGTTGCAACTTGGTCAGATAACCTCAAGTCAACTCTGTAGGCAACACATTTCTGTGTCACTATGACCACATTAACTTGTGAAGCAAGTCCTTTCACACTTCTAGAATGTGTTTGTGAAGTTTGTCAGAAGTAGTGCTGCAAGTGACAGCGAGGAAATCCACTTAAGACAACAAATAAGAGGAACCCCTTCTTTATCAGACTGTAACGAAACCTGCAAACTGTTAACTGCCCTCCATCTTTTAATCATTTTGACAGCAAGCACCTGGTGGAGCTTATAGTGTGGTGATTATATAATTTGGAAACAAATTATGTGGAAACCTGTTGCAGTGGTTGGTTTGCTGTATATGTTGCATACTGATTGGGAGCAGGAGACCAAAAACAAATGACCTCAATGCTGCCAGATATAGTTGAAGTATTTCTGCCTGTGAGGCCACATGTGTGTACCTGCTGGCTGCCAGAATTACTTTCCTAAAACTATGTTTTCCAGCTGTCAAAGTCAAGTCATTCTTTTAACACGTTGCCTTCAAATTGATACAATTAGATAGGAAGGCGATCCATACTGAAAAAGTGAAAATGTACTTTACAGTGCATTTTTTTCCCTTATAACATTGTGTGATTTACATTTTGAGGAAAAAAAAGTAATTCAACATTGCTGAACACAGGAGCTGTGTTTTTACTGCTGCCTCGATCAGTTAGTTTGTGTTATTGTTAATTTGTGACTTCTAAAAAGAGTCAATGGAGCCTGATGACTTTATAGAAGCATACATGCAGAACTGACGCTGTTAACGGCTTCCTTGGGCTGTTTGCAGCAAAGTAAATTGGTGAAAATATTCTCAATATAGTGTACTATTAAAATGTTCGAAATTTTTCGGCTTTTTCCACATCAGAGTTTCCTTGGGCAAGATACTGAACCCCAGATTGCTAACAAAGCTGTTAATTCCTGCGAATGAAGGCCTACTTACCATTATCCGAAGCCTCAGCACCTCTTTTAAACCTCTCCAGGTCGACTTTGGGGGGTCGGTTGGGCTTGGCAGGAGGAAGGCCCAGAGCTAAACTGTTGGGGAGGGGGTTACACTTTGGGCCTGAAGTGGCATCACTGTTAATGCTGTTGGTATGAGGAGAAGGCTTTGGTGGCTTCCTTATGCTAGGTTTTTTACTGGCTGGAGGTTTTGGAGGTGCAACAGAGTTAGTAGCAGTGACGAGTGTTTTTTTGATTTCGTCTGCTTTCACGCCACTATCTGCCTCTTTGTTGAAGAGATTCTGAGCAGTCCTGAAGTTGGAGGGCTTAGGAATGGAGTTTACTGGAACAGAAGGTTTGTTTGCAGTCTCCGTGCCGGCACCTGCCATCTCTTCATTTTGCTGCTTTAGTTTTACAATGCTGCTGCGTGGTTTTTGTTGTAAACCCCCACCACTGTCTTCTTTCACCCAGCTGGGCTTGGGGTTGAGTGGAGAGGGTTTCGGAAAGGCAGGTTTGGAGTCGGAAAGGGTGGAGCTCAGTGGGGGCTTGTTGAAAGGGGGCTTCTGTAGAGGGCCTTTAGTGTCAGCGGCCTGTGAAAAAGCTGGCTTCAGTGGTGTCTGCTGTTTATTAGCTATGGGAGGTTTGTTGTTGGTGTCATCCTGCATGTTTCCAAACCTAGCCAGGGCTTTAGCTTTGTTTGGTTCATGTGCATCTGTGTCACTTTTAGTTGATACTGTATTTTTCAGAAAAGCGGGTTTTGGAGGAACATTTATCGCACTGCCTGAGAGGCTCTCCAAGACCGGTTTCTTTGCCTGTATGGTCGGGCCGGAGGAGAGGGTGGGGTACAGGGATTGTTTGACATGTCCAGGCGGTGTGAAAGAAGTCTCGTCAGTGCTTCCCCCACTCGTTTGAAAGCGAGCCATGATGGCCTTCACATCAGCTTTTCTTTCCTGGAAAGAATAAAAGAAGTTCAGAAACAAAGTTAAAACACAAACCCAGAATTGAAAATAAGATGAGGATATGCCGTGCATGCCAGAATATCGAATGACTTCACTAAACAGAGGTCCTTGAACAGAAACAGAAACTGCTGGACAAAGTAAAAGAGGAATAAAAGAAAACACGACCATCCTTAGACATGAAAGTTAACATGGGAACAGAAAGTTGCGTAACTTCAAAATACCTTATTTCCAATCAGGGCATTTCCTTCTCTTATTTCCAAATTTTCATCCCATCACTGCAACTCCCGCTCTCTCTCTGTGCTTACTTAACAGACTTATCTGTTTGTTCTCTTTTCTCAACTCATTAACCACACAACCTTGTAAACACAAACCATGGCAAATACACATAGAACAACTTCACACACAGCTGTGGCTCAGAAGGTACAGGTCGACCATGTTAAATTGTCCTTAATGGGTAAGTTTGGTATTTTTTAATCTGGCCCCTTTTTTCCCATGTGTTTGTGTCTAAATAACCAATAGGAAAAACATTTTTTTAAAAACCGGTCCAGTATGGAGCGAGGTTGCTGCAGCCGGGGACCGTGAAAAAGGCTGTGATACAACCACTCAGGGCATTTGTGCATGTCACTTTGTGCGTGTTTTTGCCACTGACAGGCTCAGATTATTATTCCAAGTGTCTAACCAGAAAGACCCCCCAAATCACCATCGCACACCAGATTCCATTTAAATAAACAGTAATTTTAGCATATATAGTGTGAGCATATTTTCACATCTAACTGGATGAATTAAGAGTTTATTACAGCCAAACCAGAGCTGGTGATTGCTGAAACAGTGAAAAAGTGAACCAAGACATTTTTTGTGAATTTTATTTTGTTTCTGCCGACTTTGCATGAAGTGTGTTTTACGATAATACAATTCTTCATATTCTTTAAATGGAGTCTAATGAGTGTGGTGATAGTGATATTGAGGCTGTTTCTGATACAACAAAAAGGATCTTACTCTTAAACAAAACGTTTTGTCTTTGTTGGGAGCATTTCCATAATTTTGTCAGACACTTATATTGACAATCTGAGCCTGTCAGTGGCAAAGGATCAATTTCATTACGTGTTGTCTTCAAAACAACAATGGGGTCCAGGTTGAAAAATACCTAAGTTACCCTGGGGACACTGAAGCCCAAATTACTCTTAACAGCCAGGCCAGCACCTTCGCATGGCAACCATTGATGTGTAAATGTGTGTGTGTGTGTGTGTGTGTGTGTGTGTGTGTGTGTGTGTGTGTGTGTGTGTGTGTGTGTGTGTGTGTGTGTGTGTCACTATCACTCTGTTATTAACTGCCAAAATGTTTGAACCACCCAGGGCTGATGTTGATGCCAAGTTAGACCTAATTTATCACCTTTATCTTGTTGTTCTCTTTGGTTTTAACAGGAAAGTAATAAAATCAAATCTCCCCATAATACTGTTGTAAAAATGACAGCAATGCTTCTACTTCATCACATGATAAGAGTGCTCAAAAGCACCATTGGCAACCAAAAGCAGGGGTCCTATATTCTAGCTGACAGAGTCCCCTTCATTTATTGAATTTAAAGCTCTTCATTTGACATAGACGCTATTGCGATAGGTAATGAACCAGCCATCCAGAGGGTGAGAACAGGAAACCAACCTTATGTGTATGTCACAAGCAAAGTTAAAATGTATAAATGAAAAGCATATGTGATATTTGAAAAGAGAAGGTTTACACAAGCAGATAAATAAAAGTAAGTGTACCATAAAATGGATAAAACATTGACTACTGAGCAATCAACCAGCTAACATAGGTCATCATTGCCGGTAACAGGTATATAAAGAGCTTTATTACTTCACAGACAAATGTTTGTATGACTTCCTGGAATATCTTCTATCAGTGTCTGCAAACTGAAGGAACTTTTGTTAAGTATTTACTGTCGATGAAGAGGGGGAGGGATATTTACAGTGTTCCTGTTTTGAGGTTGAGCGGGCCTTGACAATAGCTTATTAAAATGAAAATAAGTCTGTAGAAGGAAGTATATAGTGTTGCTTTGGCTGTGACATGAATGGGTAAACCATTTTAACATGTGGAATCTGGAAGTCTTATCAGCAACCTGAGTTGCGCAGACCATCCAAAATGTTATATCTAAAATGTGCCCAATATAGCAGGTTTGGTCCAGAATCAGTCATGCAGCAACTTCGCAAGCTGCCACAATGAACTGACCCAGGGGCAGCCACACCTATTTTAATGAGGCAGGTTTGAATGGAGTCAGCACCCTACCAGGAAGTAAAGATAACAGCACAAGGACACACAGCTGCTCCTATATTCCTACAGCAGAGCAGTGAAAGCAGGAGAAAACTGTACAACGGAAAGTACAGATGTACTGCATGGAGCTAAATGGAAAGTTAAACTACATTTAGCATCAGATCTTATGATAATATTCAACACTTCCCCTGACTAAAATATATAAAAATAGTCACACTTACACTAAACCTTGTAGTTTCCAGTAATAAAAAGAAGAAGCGACAGTGTGTGATTGTAATCAGAGTGATGCATTATGGTGTCTGCGTGCGATGGAAAAGCCAAGTTAAGCTTTGTATAGCCGGATATTACATACGGCCTCTCAGTAGCCTTTTAAATCACTATGAATAAGTTGGATATCTCCTAAAAAATATATTTATACACTAAAATTTGTTTTTTTTTTTGGCTTATATGTTGTAGAAGAAGTTAAATTGCTGCCTCTACGTTCACAGGCAACATCTTTTCAGGTCATCAAAGTGCTTTTGCATGGCATAGAAGTTGTAGTAAAAGATTTTGGTGTTGGTGAAACACTGAAGAAGAGCTTTTCTTAACCTTAATCTGAGTTGCCTTAACTCAACCATAAAGAAACTTAAATCATGCTTTTGTTGCCACAAGCAGATATTGCGGGGAAAGCAATGTTCAGTTTGAACTTTTGTTGCATTGCAGAATATGTTGTTCATAAACTTCTGCAAATCAAAATATCCATCCAAAATGTAGCTATAAAGACTGCTTCAGTTTGAGCTCCTGACCTGTACATGGGCACTAGTGTAACCCAGAAGCTGTTTATTTCATCATAGTAAAAGGACAGTTCCCACATAATCAAAAATACATATTTTTCCTCTTACCTGTAGTGCTGTTTGTCAGTCTAGATTGTATTGATGTGATCTGCCGAGTGTCGGAGATATCAGCTGTAGAGATGTCTGCCTTCTTTTGAACATAATGGAACTCGATGGGACATGCAGGAACTATTTTCTTTCTTCCGCAACTACACCCACCAACCGTATCACCATGCTGATGCATGTACTGCTCGCTGATCTAGCACCACTGAGCTAGCTAACATTACACCTCACCTGAAGAGGACGCCATGTACATGGACATCTCACACCGTCACGAGCACGAGCCTCGATTATGTAGATGTATTATTATGTGGATGCACGCTTTTTTCTGCCAGCTGATTTGGGTGGTGGTTGTGGGTTGGTTGAAAGAAAATAGTTCCTGCGTGAAACTGCTCACAACAAGGTCTGTGGATTATCTTGAGTATCAGCTCATGACTTTTGGAAAGACACATTGCTGTTGAGTTTTTCAAATGTATTTTTTTGGTGCTTTAAGCCCCACAGGCTGAGTGCCATCTAGTTCCATTATATTCAAGAGAAGGTAGACATCTCTACAGCCAACATCTCCAGCATTCGGCAACTCACAACAAAACAATTTAGACTGATGAATAGCACTATAGTTAAGAGGCAAAATATGCATATTTGGGGTTGAAATGTTCCTTTTAAAACATTGCTTCAGTTTTAGCACCTGGGCTGTTCATAGACATTCATGTAACCCAGAGGCTCTGTATTTAGCACAATACAGTACATTACAGCATACTGGAAATATTGTGGGCAATGGAGAAGTGGATAATGTTGGAGGATTGTGATTTCATTGTGGAAAACTGTCACCATTTGATTGTTGTAAACGTCTCATATTTACTAAATTCTGTACGACAGCAGTCAAGCTAGCCATAGCTGTTCTCTTTGTTGAAAAGGCCACTGCCAGCTTTTAGTTTACACCAACCACTCAAGAAAAAGATGCTCAAATGAAAGGTTTTGGGTTGTTTGTCACTTTGATGTGCCAGTAACATCCTGTGGTGATGGCATAATGACGGGTGTTAACACTTAGCCTGACATGGTGTGGTTGCATATGAAATTAGAGGAAAGTTCCCTCATCACGCTTCTCTTTCTCAACTGCAGTAAACTAAAAATTACCCAATATGTTCTGCACCAGACGGTCGCAATTACTGCTTCTCTAAAATGATTGTGCAGTTGCACTTTTCTAAAAACTTAAAAATGCTTTCAAATCCTGGAAAACCCCCTAAACAGAACCACAAACTGCAGCCAAGGTGACCATGAAGTTAAATCTCTTTAACTTTAAACTTTAAACCTCCAATTTATTCTCTTTCTTTTAGTGTGAAAAACAGATGATGAACAGCCTTAAAATAAGAGCAATTTCAATGCCTTAGTTTTTCCATATTCAGTCAGTCTACCACTCACTGTCTCTATTGGTGTATTTTTCCATACATTTTCTCTCCTGTATAGTAATGCTGGCATCACCACACCAAACTGAAGTGGAGACTATTAGGGAAGCAGGTTTAGCTATCCTCTGCCTTTACAAAGCATTTACGTATCAGAAGTTTTGGCAGCACCTCAGCAATTGAGTACTCCACCCACAAAATGACCATTTAAGAAGAAAAAGATATACTTTATTAATCGCCAAAGGGAAATTCAATTATTTTCATCCTGTTGTCATATACACACAGGCCCAAAATACACACACACACACACACGCACAAACTGGACCTATACATGCAGTAAATGGAGAGATGTCAGAGTGAGGGGACTGCCCATGGGGCTCTGAGCAGTTTGGGGCTCAAAGGCACCTCTGTAGTATCCAGGAAGCCAACTGGCCCTATAGCTACCACTCTATATTTGGCTTGGATGGGGACTTGAATCCGCAGCCTTCCGATTCCCAACGCAAGTCCCTACGGACTGAGCTGCTGCCATTTGTGTATGAATCAGTCATGCTGCGTCAGTGAATTTGTTGACAAAACTTTTTTCTCGCATGCCCCGACAGAAAACAGTAATATTTTTGCTTTATTTATTGATGGGGGACCAGTTTAACAACAGCAAAGCTATAACATAGCACCTGTTTACAGACTCTCACACACATAATCCAAGTCTCATTGTTATCTAGTTGCATGCTCAATAAAAACATAACCTTACTAAAGTTTTGCTATTAAAAAATAGTTTGCTCTCTTAAAAGCCAGACTCCAATACCAAAGGGCTTTTTGCACAAATGCATGTGTTTGGGAAGTACTGAGCATATGACAAGATAAATGAGACTTGGAGTTGTGTGAGAGTTTGTTGTGATGTAGTTTTGCCGTTAACATGTTCCCCAATTGGTAAGTATGTAAATATCTTCGCCAGTTTCTGTAGAGGTATGTAAGAAAAACATTTTTCAACTTTTCTTCATGAATTCAAGGTAACCCGGCATGAAGAGTTGGTTTTTCACATTAAGTATTCATTGTTTTTTCAGAGAAGTGTATTCTGGTCTGGGTGGAAAAGCCTGAGAAGCAGTATTTTACATGAAGTAGCTACTCACTGTTTAACTTGCTCCTGAAATCTGATACCTCTTAGCCTTCACAAGTGCATCAATATTAGGTGTGGGAGGTCATCCAGTGGGCCATACTGGACCCTTTGGCAGGTCAAACAAATATAATTTAAGTTATAATACTTATAATAATAAGTTAGGGTTTATTGCAGGCTGTTGTATTAGACTGTGTTAGTTTTGGCTAGGTGTGACTGATAAACTGACGCCTGACTACACATTCTGGTTAAGCACATGATTACATTAGTTTACCCTGTATACAATCCATTGTTGTAGCCCAGGGTCACTTTCATTTGTGTCAAATCTTGAGGAGAAGCGAGAACCACAGCATGTTGGCTTGAAACACTTCAGCCGCTGGATGGTTCAGTGTTTAGCTCGTTGTCAATTATTAAGCACAAGTCCAATGACTGAGTGAAATAAGTCTTTTGGTCAAAGCAAAGAGGAACCATGATTTCTATTTCCAGTGTGATGAAAAGCGGAGGACAGAGTTGTCTTGCTCAATCAAGTTGACACGAGATAAAGACTACCCTATTGGTGACAACTGTTTTTACAAAGTATATGTGAAGAAATGAAACAAAGACATAAAACCTAATTAAGATAATCTCATGGGTCTTAAACATTATATTAGGATAACTAAAAGCCCACACATCACTAAAGTGTTTGTTGTCCAGGTACTGTTGAATGCAAGTGTACTATTAAGATAAAGTCTATAGTCTATTTACACATTCAGCAACTCAAACATGACATTATTAAAATCATGTATACAAAAATGAATGGGTACTTGAGAGCGTTATTGCAAAGAAATACTCACAATAACCCTTTATTTACATTTCTGATGGCAACTTCCTTACATTAAATCTTACCAAGGCACTCCACAGTAGTTCTAAGTAGTTTTAGTTGACAGTTAAAAGCTGCACTCACCATACTGGGGACAGCAATCCCAGGCACCTCTGCTACGTCCGAATGGTTGTCGTAAAAGGTGGTGGAGAGTGTGTTTGCTCAGTGTATCTGTGTGAGTTTCTGTCGAAGCGAGAGGTACCGTAGTTTAGTGAATGACAGAGAGTGTGACAAAGCATTAAGAGTGTCAGTCTGTGTGTTTGTATGTGGGGGGGATGTACACTCCGGCTCTGTCTGTGACACAGGCAGACTACTTCCTCTCTGAGTAGTATGTGCGTTCTGTATGGGTGTGTGAGTCTCACAGCCTCTGTTATCTGCGTGTTTTGATCTCATTAATTTGCCTATCCCTGGCAAACTCCAGTGTCCCTCTGTGCTCAACAACTGATGCCCACTCACACAGTGGCAGGTAAACAGAAAAAGCACAGTGAGACATTTTCCTTAGCAACCATGATAAACACTTTGAATATGATGATTTTAGGTTTCAGTTTTATGTGATCTGTGCTCTGAAAGGTGTTGTATAAAGTTGTATAAAGTATAAAGTTAATTATTGTTATTATTTTGGTAAGCAAAAATATGGAATGACTAAAAGCTATATAGTCATAATAAGCAACAGCTGGTAGACACTACAGTAAAGAATCTGGCCATATGTGCTGCATAAATGTAACAGTCCAAAGCTATGCTACCAGAGCTATGAGGCAGCACTGAGCAAAATATTGATGCAAGCATGGCAGCATGCTCACAATGACAATGCTAGCATGCTAATGTTCCACAGGTACCACGTCCACCATCTTAGTTAAGAGTGTAAGCATGCTAAAATTTGCAGATTAGTATCATAAAGTACAGCTGAGGCTGTTGGGAGTTTCCATGGTTTTACAGTTAAATAATTTGGTCATAAACCAAAGTATTGGACAAGTTAAGATTTTGACCTGATGATGGCAGTAGAGGTAATGTCAAGGGATCACCGCCATGGGAGCGCTAAAGTCAGTAGCATCCATAATCTGGAGTCCATAAATGTCTGCACAAAATTTCCCAGGTGTTCATCTACAGTACTGTAGCTGGAGATATTGTAGTAAATTAGGATCAAATGTGAGCTAACTCTGGTCTGTACTGATTTTGGGTGTTGACTCTGTAGCTACTTTGGACTTGACAAGGTTTTGGTTCAGTGTCAGCCGGTGTTTGTTAAAGGAAGACTTCACCCTCAAAATGATTATTTATACATCAGTTAATCACCCTGTCATACATTGAAATTCATGGAGAAAACTGTATTTCTTGTGTCAATTTGGTGAATGAGGAATCCAAAAAATGCCAACATTCTTCATGAATTGATGTGAACAGGGGCCATATTTAACAACAGCAAAACTATATCAAAACATCCGTTTACAAAGTCTTACACAACTCATGCAGTGTAATCCAGTGCTGTGTCTCAAATCGCATACTCCTGAACTTATACTTAATATTTTGAGCGCATAAATGCGTTCACACTCAGAAGTATGGAAAAATGCAGTGCACTATGTGCACCATCCGGGTACTCATAATGCAGTGCACTATGAGAACCCGGATGGTGCACTCAAAACGGTCAAGAAGTTGAGTGTGGAACTATGGACACTTCTCACCCTCAATGGTTGCCATCTTGGCTACGTAGTGGAAGGGGAGGGACCACTTTTCAAACTGGAAATGGCGGCCGAGGACTGTGCAACCGTGAAAGTCGCTGCATTGCAATACATGTGTTTTAGCACCATTATATTGTTTTCGGATATAAGCCAGCAGTATGTTTATTGGGTTAATTTAGCAGTCTGTAGTGATTTGGTACTGCGAACAATAACGCGAATGCTAATGCTAGTTTGCCAACTAGCTAATTTGCGGTCATCATTTCCGGTAAGTGCACAACAGCCGTGTTTGGTTTGAGACAACACTACCCTGTTGAAATTTGCGCACTACACCAATAAGAACATAGTGCACATAGTATACTACATGGAAGTGTACTAAGGAAAGTATGTGATTTGAGACACAGCACAAGTCTCATTTATTCAGTGGTATGCAGTTTGCTTATTTTATACACAGTCTCCTTTTTCTCCAATTTATCAAGAATTTTCTCCGGTTTTTGGGTTCTTTGTTCACCATGGAGGCACGTGGATCATGTTGTGGGTGAGGTATTCCTTTAAAGGTAAGCTATGCAGGATTGTTGGTTACTGTTTGTAAACATGCTCACCAGAGAAAGTGAAAGTTAAAGCCAACAACCAATTCACTCTTGTTTAGCGTTTGGCCGAGCTACATTTGCTTTTTTCTGCACTGTGTCTCTTGCCCGCTGCTTACAGTCTGGCACTTTGTCACTTTCTTCTTGTAAAGCCTTGAACTCACTTGAGCGCTGTGGGGGCTCACGCCATAAACATCACAATAAACACAGAAAATAAGAAAATACAGGCAAATGGCAGAGTCTCTGCAAATAAATACCCCACCGCACACTCCTGGGTCACGAGAGATGATTGAGAGGGATTACCTCAGGAAAACTGTGCATAGTATAACTTTTAAGTTTCTAGCACTCAGTGTTGTGAAAGGTTGCTTTAATCACCCTGAATAAAGAGAACACCAGACAGTAGTAGGGTACAAAAAAGGTGCAACATGCTGCTGTTATTAGGACAAGCTGTCAGATCTTTGTCACTTTGACCGATATTTGTAGCATCAACACTTGTCTTGGTTATTTTTTTATGTCATTTGCTTACTGCGGTGTTTTCAAACCTGAAATTATCTACTTATTATCTACCATCTTATTTTAAGATGCTGCTACACTTGCAAGACTCAACAACCACATGTATGCAATGGTGGCTTTTGCTGTTTATTTTTACACAGGTACATTTCCCCTAAACTGAGTCTGCATATCTTCTCATCATGATCATTTTACTGAACATTGCCTAAGGATATTTTCGGTGTCATGACTATTCACTATTCACTTAACTGGGCCCTGGATTGGTCAATGTCTATGTGAAATTAATTGCTGTCTTCATACTATAAAATGAGGTTTATTTTTTGTTTATATGGCATTTGATGACCTGTTTTTATCATCATCACAATGTCAACTCTGTCTGTGATATTGGATACTGGATTTTTTCTAGTTAGTCGAAAGAGAGTGTCAGTAGAAAACTGCACTTTCAGATATAACTGTCATTCTCTTTGATGCCTTCACACCAGTGACAGCCCTGGCTGGAGGCATTGTGTTTTCAGGTTGTCCATCAGAAGCATTGTCTGGTGTCATGGCTACGTATGAGTCTGGACAGATGTGGATGTAAACTGAAACTGTAACTTCACTGGTCCACGGAGGCACACAACCACAGGGTTCAGTTCCATATTTTTGTTGTTTTTATTTTAACAGTACACCAAAAGCTGCAGAAAGGCAGGACTATGTATACTTTAATATCTATTTGTCACAGGTAATATTATTATCGTGATGTTCAACATCGTTATCACAAATGTTCCTCATATCGTGCAGCCCTATAATGGAAGATCTGGTGCAGTTTTTGGGTACCATTTTGGTAACCACTGAAGCCATTTTGGTAACCACTGAAAGCTGTTGCAGACAAGTTGAATTATGCTTTTTTTTAAAGAACTGTTATAAAAGTATATCCCGAGGCATGCAACGAGCCCGGCATCAATAACTCTTTGTTTGACTGATCCTGAGGTGTCTGAAGACTGCAGCTCTTTAAAAAACAGATGTTTAGCTTAGAGTTACAGAAAAGAACATGTGTTTGGTTTAAGTACAATTTCAATTTCAACATCACAACATTTTAATAGAGGGACTTTCTTTTTATATACTCAATATATACACAGTGAATGTGTTTAAAGACGAGTGGACAGAAGTGTTGCCAAAAAACACAATCTGCTCTGCCTTGGATGGACTTTGTTCCTGTTTCACTGTGCTGTAATCAACAAATAATCACAGAACACCATATTTTCTTCAAATAAAATAGCAGTTCAAGGTTGCACATATGCTTTCATCAAAGGGATAGTTCAGATGTTTTCAAGTGGGGTTGTATGAGGTACTTGTCCATAGTCAGTGTATTACATACAGTAGTTGTCGGTCGACATGCCCCCAGTTTGGAGAAGCAGCTGGGAGTATCACGATGGAAGCTAAGCAATGTATTGCTGTGGATGGGGGCAGCAGACAGCAAACATAGTTTAGCCACCTAAAAAAATCTATTGTGAATGTATGCTATATAATATTTTCACTGCCTTACCTTGACATAGACAACGCTTTGCGACGGGGAAGCCGTTAATGGCTTCAGTTCCTCATCTACGCTCTCATCAAAGCCACCAGACTTCACTGACAAAAACATTAATTTTAGTTTGCTGAACATGGGACCTGCAGATCTACCACTGCCACAATCAGCTAGTTTATTTGCGTCATTGTATGGCCTTTGTGAATTCAAACTATCCCTTTTAAACACCTAAGTCACACAACAACACAAACAAACTATCTGATCGAGGCAGCAATAGACCAGCAGCTCCTGTGTTCAGCAATGTTAAATTACTATTTTTCTCAATGGAGTCTGGCTTTGGAGAGAGCAGTATAACAGCTTCAGTTTCCTGGTGGAAAGGGCTGCCTGACAGCAAGGCAAGAGGTGAAAATATTCGAAATATTGCGTACTTCTAAACTAATATTCATTTTTTTAGGTGGCTAAAATCCATTTTGCTGCAGACCCCTCCTCAGAAGTACATTGCTTAGCAGTACTCCTGCCTGCCTTTCCAAACTGGGGGCATGCCGACTGCCATCTACTGTAGGTAATACACTAACTATGGACACGGCCCTCATACAACCCCACCTAAGGAGACTTTCTTCAATAAAACCATTTCAATATTTTCTTCTTTGCTTTTGAAATTTATTATATGCAAACATAAAATATACAGCTCAATAATTGTGGGTCTGTGAAGATGTGAGTCCTGCTCATGTGAGTCTTGCAGATAAGTTTTCAAGGTCTTTGTTTATGAGCTTGCTTTCTTTACGCAACTGAATCTTCTTCCTCTTGTCTCATTATTCCTCTGACCGGTGATACAAGTACGTCTCATCCAGCCCATCTTCGTCGTAGCCGTGATAAGGCCCTCCCTCACTGCCTCCTCTCCCTCTGTCCTCAGGGCAGTGGATCCCCAGTCTCTTCTGCAGCTTCTCCTCCTGGTGGCGCAGCTCCATGGAGTCCACCAGGTCGTAGATGTTATCCAGGGACCACATGGGTGACGGGAACCACGCCTTGACATCGCTATCCTTCCCCACAACGAGCATGCTGAAGTAGTCCTTACTGATCTTCAGCTGTTCTCTCAGATTGTTGACCATGTCCCGGGATAACGGCTCCACTTCACTCTGACTTCGCCCTGGAAGAAGAACGATCAGGTGCAAAGTAAGTTGTGCATTTTACAAAACACAAAAGACAACTTTGTATTTCAACTATAAATGTAAAAATGTTAAACATATTAGCACATTAGCATCACAGCCCCATGTACCTGGACTGCCCCACATAACTGTGACTCACCATTTAGGGGAAATAGTTCAACAGTTCCTGATGCTTTGTCTCCAGTTCCAGTCAGCTGCAACATGGCAAAGTGGCGAATACCTGAGGAAAAGGCCCAAAATGTTAGGTCAATATAGGTTTAATATAAATAGCTGAGTCAGGGTTACATTTCCATATTGCACCAAAAACCTACAGAGCAGACATACAGTGTTCAGTTATTGTTCAGTAAATGTGAACATGGTGTGTTACTGACCCAGGTGACACTCCTGTCCGCTGAGAGCAGAGAGCTGCTGCTGGAAGAAGTAGTCGTCCTTAGATGGAGCAGAGATGAGCAGCAGTCTCCTCTTAGACATGAACCTAAACATCCATTACAATGGCGATTTAAGTTTGAATGTTGTAGTATACATCAGTCAGCCTCATTCATTCAGTCAAGATGTGCTGAGACACTTTATTTGAGTAGTAATATCAGACTATAAATAGATAAACTCACCCTCAATATTAGTTTTTAAGCAAACCGCTCTTATTGTTTAATCAATATTAAGAAACAAATAATGATTATGAAATATCACGGCATGTTAAATGGTCTTCGATATGATTTCTAAAGAGGCTCCAGATGCTGTTTGTCTTTATATAGTATTAGGTAATAATAAGCACTGAACCACAGCATAGTACCTGAGCAGTGAATTCTCAGCTCCAGGATTTTGCTGGCCATTGGTGCAGGACGGAGGACTCCTCCTTTCTTTCTCTTTTTCTGAGCGCCTTGAGGGAAAGTTGTCAATGTACTCGAACAGAGCAGGACCTGATGGAGGAGCCTCAAAGACTCTCTAGGAGAAAGAGAAAAGCTAATTATAGGGGGGGAAAACAAAGTTTAGAGTCTAGTCTAAGTCTGTTTGTATGACATTCCTTTCAGTGGTTCCTGACAAGAACAAGAACAACAACAACAACCATAACAACAACAAAAAAAACACACAGCGTGATTTTAAAACATTGGGATTTTGTAAATCTCTTACTACATAAATAAATCTCTTTTACATTTTAACAAATAAATGAATGGCTTGCACCAGCTTTGCCACACAAGTCTGAAAGAAATGTTGCCTGTTTGGCTCGCGCGCTGACCTACAAAGTCTTGGCAGACGAGGAGAATATTGTTCTCATTAATCTGAGCAGCTGTGAAGCAGACTGCTGGCAGGTGTGATCAGGAGTAAGACAAGTGCTGAAACAAGTATGCACGCCTATCAAACCTTCAAATAGACAGAAGAAAGTGCAAGAGGAGACTGTCTTACACTGGGCTTGATGTCGTAGTCTGTGACAGTCATGGAAAAGAGGTCAGGGGACGACAGGCCGAGCTCTGCTCTCAACAGAGAGATCAGGCCTGAATCTGAGAAGCGATCCGATTGGTCACTGAGTGGAGGCTCCGACTCTGAAACACACAAAACATTTGAATGAATGATATGAAGGGAGTAGACAAAATACCGGGGATACCATAAGGCAGATACTCAACTTATGGTACGTGGCCCACATCTGGCTTGCAATTGGGTGCCAGGTGGCCTGCTGACCATTTTCTAATTCACAATGTAAATAAATTGATTTAAATAGTTTTTTGTTTTGTTTTGTTATTGTACTTGGATTAGAACTAAGATGCTAGAGTGCATAAAAAAGCATTAAAATAGAGCTTGTTTATCAAAAACCCTCTACAAAGGTCTGGACTAAGCCCCACAATGTCCTCAAATGGAAGTCAAACATACCCACAGCCTGTAAACACACCACAGCTCAATAACAAATGTTGGCAGCACAATCAAAGAGCAGTCTGCAGCTGAATTTTTTTTGGAAGTAAATTGAAGTTAAGAGGATGAAACTTGAAAAAACAACCACCAGTATGATTCTTGTTACAGCAAATGCAAGCGTGAAGAAATATACAGTTTCAGGCCATTACTGTACAGGGAATTAAACCTCTGCTGCTTTACCTATGGAAGCACCGTATTTGCCTTTGATCACGCCTTAGTGTAAAATACAGTGTGTTCCTTTTTTGGCTCAGAATATTCTGTAGTAGTAGTTGTATATGTAAAAAAAAAAAAAAAATAGATAATACATACACAAGGTTTTCCGATTACTTGAATCACGCATAGAGAGAGCCTACGCAAATGTTTTAGATGCAAATGTTCAGACAAAAAACATCATTCACACAGAAATGTACCTACCAAGCTGGTGGTGTTGCAGTGTGAGCGAGGTGTGACTTCCTTCGTCCACAATGGTTGCTACGGTGATCTTCCTAATTGCAAGGTCACAGTGTTGCTTGTCGTTGTCGTCCCTCTGCTGGATGTACAGTGTTGCATCTCTGCTGGGCGTTGCGATCAACTAGAATCAGTATCAACACACAAACAGATACATCATTATAAATGGATGATTATGATGATACTAATCAGGTGCATGTATCTTTAAAAAGTCTAATATTTAGCATGCATTTACATCAGGATTAGATGCAAAAAGAGAAAGATCTCACCATTAACCTTCTTTTGCCCTTTAAACCATCCAAAAACTCCTTCAGGGCTGCTTTATCCTTCTCGCTGGCCTCTTTGTTGGACTTTTTCCCTCTTCCTTTCCCTTTCTTCCCTTTCTTCCCTTTACCCTTTTTCTTGGAGCTCGGCTTTTCCTGTGTGTTATCCTTTACATTCTGCTCTTTTTTATCTTCTCTGTTTTTCTCTCCATGTCTTCTCTTCCCTTCTTCCACAGCGGGGTCAGGCCTGCAGTAGAATAGAAAAAAAAAATACTTTGATGTTCATCCAGCTCTGAAAAAAAACACTTCTGTCTGGTGTAAAGGGATGAGGAGGCATGACAGACCAGATGTGAACACAAATCCAAGCAGGATTTAAGTGAAATCAAACATCCACACTCTTACATCTGCTACGCTTTAAGAATTGACAAAAAAATAAACAGACAGCACCTGACTTTCTTTATTTCTTCATTGCTCTTTGACACAGGTGGAGCAGGTGGAGGGCTGTGCACTTTTTCTTGTCCGTTAGAAGTGGCCCGACTACCACTGCTCAAGTCCTTTCCCTTGGTGGACCCCACTGTAGGCGCCTTACGGATAACAAACCTTGACCGTCCACTCAGTATGTCCTGGATCTTACTCTTCAGGGCAGCTTTTTTGTCCAGAGGAGGTTTTCTTTGTATTGCCATAATTGAAGTCACATTCCCTCGCCTCTGAGGGCTCAGTACGATCTTCTTCTTTGCCATTTTTCTTTTCATCACAACCTTTTTTTTAGAGGTCCTACACCTGAATAGAAAACAGCATCAAACAGCATTTCGTCAGTGAGGATTAGTGTAGATTTTTCTTCAATAACTTTAACCAAAATTACATTAAAAAAGAGACAGATAAAATTGTACTGCATGATCACTTGAACAACACACATCAACATCTTGCACGACAAATGTGACACATTCTTTCCATCTGTGAATCAACAACTCAAGACAAGTGACAACCTGAAGAGGAATCATCCCAAATTTTCCAAACTTACATCAAAAAGCACCACTTTAAATTTAAAGTGGACTGAATGGACTTATAAAATTCTCCCTAGGTTCTTGATTAGTACACTGAATGACACAGACCCACTTTACACCTTGTATTTAAGTGCAGACGGGTTATGGGATTTTAGTGGAATAGTGCTTGACCACATGAAAATAAAGGTGTAAACGCACCCAAAACACATTGATCCGATCAGTTAAACCACCTCCAGAGGTTGTCAGGGATGCAAGTGTAAACGCAGTTGGGTGGGACATGTTTGGACTGCAGAGCCCCTCCTGCGTCACGGGGGTTGCGGAAGTTACATGCCAAGACGACACTTGCTTTCAATTTGGTCTGACAGAAGTATACAAGCAAGACTTGGCAATTCATATTGCAACCAAGCAATTTATGAAGCAATGGCTAAGGAAATGGTGAAGAAGGCTACCATAGGTCCTGCAAAGAGTAATCGGATCTCAATTGGATCTCACGCATTTTAATGCAAGGTTTAAAGGGGGTCAACAGTGGTATTACAACCTCAAGTTGGATCCTTTTCTGGTCATTTTCTCCAGCTTCCTCACAGGGAACTGATCAATGAGCTCCAAAATCGCCTCTACACGAACCGGATATGGGAAGCGTTCGCTGACTCGAAGGTTTTTCTTCATAACCAGCATGGTGAACCCTTCCTCCTGAAACAATTGGTGTGGTTTAAAAACTACAAGTCAAGCAGAAATACCCACAAAGGAGAAATCGGTAGTTTCAGAAAAAACTGAATTTAAAGAAACAAATAAAATGGGCTGTAACTTGTTTATATCTTGTCGAGAGACTGACTGATCACCTGGCCGGTTAGCTCCAGGTAGTGCAGCAGTTTGCTAACTGTGTCAGGGTCCAGGCTCTCTACTGTGGCCTCTCCTTGTAAAGTTGTTTTCTGGACTCGACCTTCCATCATTGCGTTCTGGATGATGGTGATGATGAATGTGTCTCTTTCTGCGAGACGGCAATTTAACCCTTTCTGTGAGAGACAGGAAGTGACACAAAGAGGCGAAACAGTTAGAGAGATTGAAAGGAGGGAAACTGCTCTGTAATGTTTTCCCAAAATAAATCTCCAAAGGCTGCATCATAAACAAGTACAGTACCTGCTCCATGTCTTCCAGCTGTTTTTCCATCATACGAAGGTAGTTGTCATTGTGTGATGGGGCTGTTATCACCCACAGTCGCTTTTTACCTGGAGGGGAGGGTGGAGGGTGAGTGGAGGTACTGTAAGTTGGTAAATAGACGAGTAGATGCGTCAGCTGATCAGTTCTTTTTGTCTTACCTGCAAAGTCAGCCAGGAAATCCAGCTCTGGAGCCAGGCTCAATGATGACTCTATGACTCGTCTGTTGTCTACATGTTCTTCCTCCAACCCCAACCCCTGCTCGATCCCCAGAGGGAGGTCTGAATAGTCTCCCCAGTCCCTCACATTAGGGTCCAGCTGATCCTTGGGCTTGCTGCGACCGATGCCTGGCCAGGCGGTAAGCAAGCTTGGGTAGCTGAGGCTCCACAGAGCTGCAAACAACAGCAGGGGCCAGTGTGACTTATAGGAATGAAACATCCTCACTGACATGGTTGAGTGTTTAGTTTGCTGATCAGCTGGAACTGGTTAGCAGCTCACAAATCCTCCTCTGGTTACATAATACATTTGTGCTAGATCCTCAGCAGTAGTGTTGCATCTGAAACAGACGAGATGGATTCGCCAGCTGTTTAAAAGTTACCTAAAAGTTTAAATGCTCAACATCGTCAGTCACCAAACTAAGAAAATTCCCATATGTTGATCCAAAACGAAAACCGCATTAAAGGCTGAAGAAGTCTGTATCCTTAAAAAAACGGGTGGACCAAATCTGAATCCGAATCTCAGTGGTAAAATGACAGCAAAGACTGCAGTGATGTTAACCCCTCTAACCAGCAGAGACTGACGGAGGAGACTTCCCTCTTCTTGCACACACACACACACACACACACACACACACACACACACACACACACACACACACACACACACACACACACACACTCCTGGTTCAGATTATACCCCAGGATCGTTAACAGGAAACTCCTGGAATTTTCGGGGACTTCAAAGCATTTTATTGCTGAAAAATCTTTTTTTCCCTGTTTCTCTCTCTTTGCATCTGCCTCTCTCTCTCTCTCTCTCTCTCTCACACACACACACGGTGTATGTGTGTGGTGCTGCTTTGTCCCACAGCTGACTGGTTTGGTGTCCATTATCAATAAAAAAACGATTTCTCACATGCAAAAACCACACAGCTTTTAGTAGAATAGCTGGTGTGAGAAAGCAAATGTCCCGCTGAGTATTTGATCAAGAAGTTACTAAATGCCTAGCTGTATCAGGGATGCTGCTATGATCCTGACCTCCCTCTGGAGTAGGACAATATCCCTGCAAGGATAAAATTACTTGCATTATTACACCAGGTGCAGATTGATTGTATTTGACAGTTTTGTATTTTCACATCTGTCGCTATCCATCAGAGACAAGCACAAACCTGACCTACTGCAGGCTGCCTCACAGAAAAAGATATACTGAGTGCTGACAGACTGAGGGAGTAAAAGTGGGAGATTAAAGTTGGAGCGAGCCATTTGTTCAACAGGAGTAAAAGCTTTTAAATGAAGGTATATACGTGCAACCATAAATAACCCAGACAGGCTGATGGACGTTGGAGTCAAAAGTTCACGTCAGTTCAAAGTGTTAAATCGAGGAAAATGTGCCCTAAGGCAGGTTAACCCTGAAGACTTTCTGCCCTCCCACTGTGTGCCTCATAAAGGCTTTACCAGCTAAAACCAAAGCATGAAACTAGTCATCCTTTTAACACTAGATGCCCAGAATGTGGGGCTTTCTAGGTCTGCAAAAGATAAAGTGATTATGGTGTAAAATAAAAGTAAACATACAGAAATAATGTAGCATATTTACATTGTATTCAGTTGCTCAAATAAACATATAAGAAGGGGAATATTGTTGGGATCTTACATTTTTACCCCTTTTTGATGTGAGACCAGGATCAGTCAACGTAAGTCCAGAAATTTAGAAGGAAATTGATGCACAACAATCCAACATCAGTCAATAGACATTTAAAAGTTGAACAGCGTCTCCATTCTGTCCTTGATTTTCATAAGAAAAAATGGAAAACACATATGGCCAGAAAGAGAAAGAGCGGACAGTTTTCAGAATAAAAGATAGTTATGCAACTAGTGACATGTTAGAAACACATGCATCTACTAAACAGAGTGACACTTTGAAATGACTGAAAACGGTGACGAGTTACAAACAGCAGTGTTCCTCCACCTGCTCCTTGAGCCCAAAATAAACACAAGTTGGTTTAGCTTACAGTTTAACATCACTCAGGAAGAAGAATAAATGAAGAGAGAATAAGGGGAAACAAAGAAAACCAAAGACGTTCAAGCAAAGCCAACGCAATTAGAAAAGCCGTCTTTCGGGTGAAACGCTGAAATGAGAACCAGGCGCAGCAACAATGCATTCCACTCTCTGAGCCTTATAAAGAGAACCAGATGACCAGTATATGTGTGAGAGAGAGTATATATACTGTATACAGGACATATATCATGCTGTAAGTCAAGGGATGTTCTGGTGCAGAGGGAGTAGATAAATAAAGAAGCTATTGCTCCTGTTGCTTGAATGAAGGTTCTGTCTCAATGCCAGCTTTTCATTAGTAAAGATTTGCAGTTAAAAGAAGGCAAACGACCTTTAGATGCAATTTGTCCATCACAAGCACAGAATTTATTGCACATTGGCTCTGCAATGTGCATATGTTGTCAGCAAACACATCATAGTGTGATGGTGCTAGAGAGGAAAGAATAGGCTCCATGTCACTGACCTTATATCTTATTTCCTTATGTATCATGGAAGTCATTCAGCATCCAGACACATGCTGTCCAAAATCTAAAATGTCATTGATAATTCTACGTAATTAATGATTACTGTAATTAGTTTATCAGACCAGGTTATCTGGGTCTCATTTTCAGAAGCAATGTTACAAAAATTAAACAGAAGGTGAAGGAAATTAATTTACACGACATATATAAAATAGTAAAAGAGAGAGATGCACCATGTGTTTGAACTGTACCACTGCTTATAGTGTGAAAGGATATGATTAGTGCATGAAGAGGGCTGGAGGGGGCCAACCAAAGTTCAACTAAGGGTAAATTCCTGGACTATAGGCAGTTTATAGGATTATTTTAATCCTTTCTGTGTTTTTGCAAAGCAAAAAGAGATACTGCATTTCTCAAGACAAAACTTTAGCACCATTAGAGATTTGTTTTTACTTAAAATACTGCTACATATATGAAAGTATCCCATCCGTTCAGATATCCTATAAGCCTACATCTGTTTGTCATGATGCTCTGCTTTAGATTAATGTACAACCCCAACTGATTCAAAGCCCTCTTTGCAGTGACCTCACACCACCATTCGAATGATTAGATATCTGAAAACACTGGATTTTATACGGTGGTATGTGATTATCTCCACAGTCTTACAACAAGGGCCAGGCGTTCAAAAGGGGGATCACGGTGGCACTGCCATGCAAAGTGAAGATGCATACATATTTTAGATACGAATCGCACCGAGATACGAACACACCATGACACCGAAAAGCAGCTCACGATTATATTTAGAACATACCACAGTACACAAAAATACATCATGGTCATATTATAACAGGAAATCACACCTACTCTAAAATTACAGGTGAGGCGGCACTCATGATACTTAAAACATGTTTTAAGATGGTGTACAATTTTGGTAAACAAAGCTACTTAAAAGTAGATTTAACATTACCTTGTTACTGTGACTGTACCTATTTAATTTAATACCTAATACGTACCTATTTAATTTAATTTAAATACACATCAAGTGTCCAGCTAACAAGCTTTTAGGCACAACCCTCCCTCCAAGATGAACAGAAATGTTAAAAGAAATTGCCCGTTGTATGCTATGTGTAGGCCTATCAGTAGATGTATTTCTTTCGAAATGCCTGAACATAATATTGCAGTGGGAAAATGTATTTCCAGAAATGATGTAATCAAACATGTTGGTACTTGTATCTGTAAGCCTGGGTTATCGACTGGGCAAAATTAGCAACTTCCCTTTGCCCTAGTGCCCCAGGGGCCTCTAAAGCCCCATCCTCACTATGTGTCAACTGGTTTGTGCTAATTTAACTGAGAATTCTGTTTTGCATTGAAGCACAACATCAACTGAAATGAAAATGGCTTTAAAGAGGAACTTCATCGATTTTCAAAATTCATATGTTATTCCTATGGTCTAAGAGAGTCCAGAAATATCAGTAAAATGAACAACTCTCCCAAATCCAGAAACTAAACGTAGAGAATGAATTGGGAAAAATGTTTGTGATGACACTGAGAGCACCCGAGGGATATTTCAGAACTGAGAACACAACAACAGAATAAATCATTTGGATATGAAAAAAAGCAAACAGATGTTCTGTTGGTCCACAAAATCAGGCTTGTATTCACTATCTATGCAGCAGCTCCAGACCCTATAGCAGGGATCAGCAACCTTTTCTATCCAAGAAGCTCTCAAATAATCTGCCTGGAGTCGCAAAACATATTTGAGCCTTATACTGAGGGTAACAACAGTAAGACTAAATTCACCCATCAACATTGCTAATAGGTCCAAATGAGCATTTATTAATATGTTTTCTCTGCAGTGGCTATTTATGATTGTTTGGTACTTAAACTTTGTAGGGTTGGCAGTAAGAGCAAACTAATATGCCCACACTGTTATATTCTCTATTGTCCTCCAAGACTTTCTTTTAAAAAAAAATCTGGAATCCATAGCTAGCTTAGCCAGGGAGATCCAAGACAAGCCATTGCTATTGAGGTTTGGCAAAATTTAAAGGAAAATGTGATAGGCCATATGACGCACATGTAGTTGATGGAATTTAAAAACATGTTTTATTCTTTGTAGAGGCTACACATTTTTACAACTGGGACTGTAAGAGTAAGACTATCTTTTTTTGCCTACCCCTGCTCTGTTACATCACAAGTTTGAGATTTACTTCTGTGGTTTCTGGCTTCAACAGAGAGCAGCTTATGTTCAGAAATAGTAACTGAACTTTTCTCAGTCACGGGAATAGCATACTAGATTTCTTGATTTAGGTGGTGTTCCCCTTTAAGGTGGTTCCTGCTCTATTCCAAAACCAAGAGGCCCAGTTGATCTGTACAGACTGTATCCCACCTTATGCCCAGTGTGAACTGGTATAGGCTCCAGTACCCTGTAAGTCTGCCAAGGATAAGACAGTACAGACAATGGATGGATTGATGGATGGATGCGCCCTTATTGGGATTATTCAGGCACGTACAACATATGTGTAGGTATATTCAGATGTAGGTTCATGTGCAGGTACATTTTTTAATGTTGAGTTCATTCAAACCTACATTTAAGACTCGAGAAATCAATTGAGGAAGAACTTAATTTTCAATGATGCCAAGCATGAACAAAGACATTAAAACAATCAATTAGCAAACAGAGAACCATTGTGCATCTCAATTAAAACAGAAATGAAATCATATAAAACAACAGCAATACATGAATGCTAAAAGTAGTTATACAGGATGATAAACATGTGAAAGTGTAGATGTATAGACATAAGTATTTACACTTAATTAAAACAAGATCAGAAATAAGGCATTTATAGGAGCGACAGAGCATCTAAATTGGAGGTCTTTTGCAGATTATTTCATGTGTAAGGTTGTCATCCAGCCAGATACCAAGTTGAACATGTGTTGTTGGACTGTATGGATGTGCCATTTGCAGAATAAATATTGAAAGATACAGTATGAGTAGCCTTGGTGAACAGCATCCAGTTGTTTTTTTATGAGTTTAGTACTAACTTATAGTTATGTAATTTAAATTGGAGTTTAAGTTTAGTGTAGAAGAAAATAAATCCTAAAAACAACAACAATGAAGCACATTTTTAGCCCACAGTGCAATGGTAGTTTTTAAATGGTAAAACAGCGCCCCTCAGTGGAAATATACAGAGTTGCAGCTTCAGTAAGTTTTTGGACGCCATTTCTGATAAAGTAGAAAACACGTGGACTCTTTATCAGTTTCTACAGAACTGTATTTATATTTGCATGGTTTGTGTATTTAGTAATGTAGGCCTACACGTGCATAGTGCCTCCAACAGATATTTGAACAAAACGTGCCTCAATTAAGCCTTAACTCATAATGTTAGGGATTGTTATGAAAATATGAATATTAATATTTCTATCAATTATTAATATGTCAAGTTAAGTGTTTAAAAGAGAGATATATATGTTGGTGATGTGTTTGTAATGGCTCGTCAGTGACAGCACATCAAAAGTCATCGGATATCCTCTGATGCTGCTCATATGGTCCAATAACACACCGGCCTCTCTGAGCAGACATCTTCCGGGTCGACAGAGAGTTCGCCTGTGCCGCACAGAGCACAGAGGACTATTTGCAAAGGTCAGTCGACTTGTGTGCTGATAACCTTCCCACTCTCACTTTTCACCGTGCATTTGTTTCGGTTTGCATGTCTTGGCGTGTGTGTGGAGCTTTTTGACTCATACGTCTCCCCGGTGCACGAGACAGACAGATGTGTATTAGCCGCCAGCTAAAGCGCGAGCTAGCTCCTGTTAGCTTTCATCCCCGGCTCGATTTGCAGACAAAAAAGAGAAGTGGCAGGATGCAGCTGGCTGCAAAATAGTTATGTGAAATCCATTTGTTTGTACGCTGTAAGTTGTCTGGAGAAGACAATTGTAAGCGCGTGTTGTGATGTGGCAACCGGTGATTTCACCGGTTTTATCGGTGCCTTTATGGGTCATAAACGTTAAAAGATGCCGTTAGCCAGAGGTTTATGAGAGCCGCTCCACTCCTGACCCGGGTTTAACCCGGTACACACAGGACAAAGATGCAAACGTTTGCTACATGATGCCGTGTTCATCTCCCTTCAATGAGCTAACGTTATGTTGTTTACAAAATGTCAACTGAAACTGTATGAGTCATATCTCATAACCGCGAGGTTTTTTTGCTGACGTGGTGGTTTCATTTTTTCTGACATTAAACAAGAGTCCTGAACTCATCACACCCAGCCTGCACTGTGAGGAATCATGATGTCTGCTCTGCTCCAGGCTTGTTTGGGGTTTAAATAGTCTCTCTTTCATATCGTATATGCTCATATCAGTTATCAAAATAATCTATTCTCGGATCAGATTATCAAGTGGAAAGATTTGCTGCCTTACTTTGATGGTAACTTCAACTCCACAGACTAAATGACTGATAGACAAAGCAGAATAGTAATTGACAACCTGCTTTCAAACAACAGACCAGACCCACTGCATGGTTTGATGTGTGTATGCTTTGCACTTGAATTATTAAACATTGATTAGATGATGATATATTGATCCTTTGACTCAGCTGCATTTAAGTCTGCCATTAAGGTCAGTTCTCCTGCCAAGGCTTCACTGGCTGCATAAGTGGGACACAGTTGATTCACGTAGATTTTTATAGTGAACCTAAGATTTTATTACCACTTTGTGCTAATTTGCAAAGTTGTAAATGCCTTCTGGGACTGCAGCTGACAATTATTATTATTATTATTTGTTTGACTCATCAATGCATTTGACTGTTTTTGCAACTACTCAATTTAATATTTAGTTATTAAATTGTCAGAAAATAGTGCAAAATGGTCAAGTTTCTTACAGACTAGCTATTTAACCCAGATATTAAATTTCCAACTGTCAAAAAAGCAGCAAATTTTTATATTACAGAAGCTGTAACTAGTAAATGACACACATATTTCCTTGATAAATGACTGAAATGAGTAATTGATTAGAAAAAGTTGGTACACTACATTTTCAGTTAATTGACAAATCAGCCCCACTCCACTTTCAGCACTAATGTGTCGTGGTGTTGGTTGGTTTCACTTCTAATTTGGGTTTCCCTCTCAAATCAATAATCTATTTTTTGACCTTTAACTAAATCGGTCTCTTTACTTTGTGTGCTCTGTGGAATTTATTGCCAGTCTATTCTAGTTTAAACCCTTCTCCACCAGACTAGCTCTCCCAGTCTATCCCAGTTCCATTATCTCCCTTTAAAGTAAACATGCTGTCCCTCATGCTGTTTCCTGCCCAGTCATTTGGAAGGCTGCAGCTTAAAGAAGTGTTTGTGGTGGTCTGTGATTTTATTTATGTACACGTGTAAATGACATGACAAAATGTGCATATGCCTGTGGGAGAACAAATAGACTCATAATGTGGCTCAAACAGGCAATTGGATTTGAGTACACAGGCATGTAGGAAAGTGTGTGTCCTGTTGCATAAACATAGTGTGTGTTTGATCTACACAGGAACAGGGTAGGACATGTTTCTGTGGAACATGTGTGCACAACTTACAGTACATACTTTCCCAAATGTGACAGTATGTGCAGTTGAATTAAAGCTAATAGTAATGGAGTCATTGAGACTCAGATCTTTGACCTCTCTCGTTCACACACATTCATCCTCCTGTTATTCCTCTTCACCCCCCTCCCCTCTTTTCCTGCTATTATCTCTCACCCGTCTCTTCAACAGGAGGGGTGCCGTCTGTCCTGTTGAGCTCCTCCTGGTGTGTGAGTGTCGGGTGTGTGTGCACCATGGCGAGCCTCCTGCGTGTCGTGGCGGCCAGCTGCTCGGCCCCTGTGTTCAGTGGTGTATCTGGCGTGAAGCTGCAGAGCAGCAGTGGTATCAAATCAACATGCCTTCGCTTTTTCAGGACCCATCAAGCTCTGGGAAGATGTGCCAGCCCAGGTGAGACACCGGCACACGCACGCATAATACTTCACAAAAAGCATTTAACGTTTTTATCAACAAATGGTCAAGAAATAGGTTCTTTAAATGTCTACATTAATGAAATAATAGTTAGTATTTTGGTGCCGACTAGCAAGAGCAGCAAGAAGGCAACACAATATTGTTGCAGAGATCTCCACTGAGGTTGCATGATCTTGCAAACTACGCTGTGACAAAAGGTCATCCTTAAGAAGCAAAGAGGTTGTTATGGTACATTTAAATCTTTACCAGTCAGCCTTGAGCAAATGAAGCATCTACAAACTTCTTGATTGTTCACATGGCTGAAAATTAAAACTATTGTTGAGTTTGCATACATTAGATGACTGATGCAAGCAAAGATTGCCCTGAGAGCTGAAATGATTTGTCAAATAACTGATTAGTTTTGACAACAAATTAACCATTCATCTTTTTTTAAAAATCCAAAATGCAAAACATTCTCGGGTTATAGCTTTTTAGTTATGATGATTTACACCTCTTGTCCGTTTCATATCATTGTACCGTTAATCTCCTTGAGGTTCCAGCTGTTGATCGAACAAAGCAAGCAATTTGATCACCTTGGGCTTTGAGAAAAAGCAAATGGCATTTTCACAATTTTCTAGACCAAACAATTATTAATCAACAAAGAAAATCTGTAGTTTAATCAGTCATTAAAAGAAGCATTAGCTGCAGCCCTAATCGCCTCTCTGGTTAAGTGGTTAATGGGATTTTCCATAGTGGCTTAAAGGGGATGTTGGCACCAGTAGGTCTAAAAGCAGCCATGTTGAGCAGATTTTTCTAGCTTTGGAGAGAAAATGCTCAGGTACAAAGTCATGTATGTTTGAGCAGTTACATAATCACATTTCTCATGACATAGCTCCTTTTTTATCAGTACACATCACATCAGCGGAGGTGAATGGTACAGACTTGTCTGTATTCACAGTCGTGTGGATCTAAAAGGAAGCAAGATAATAAATGGATGGGTTAATTCATGGGTATCAGGCTGATTTTCCTCTTGTGGACTCTAAATTTAAAACACCAGTTACCCAGCAATTGAGGTTACACGTGTTACTACTGATAGCAACATGAAAACACCACCTGTGTGCATTCTCATGTGCGCGTGTATCAGGTGCAACATGGCAGGTGGCAGCATGATGTAGTATAATGTAGTACTACTCAGCATTAGAATGGACAGACAAGTATGCTTATTCATGGCATTGTCCTTTGTTGGCCCTGGCAACTGGTGACACAAATCTGTCGTTAAGAGTAGAGCACTACCCATTCATTCATATCTGGTTTTACATGCTTATTCCTTTATAACTCCTCCATCATCTTATTTGTTATCTACTTCACCTACAAGCAATTACATTCTTCATAAATACAAAACTAAACAGAGGACATCTTTCCTGTTAATCTTGTTAAAAGTTTACTGTAGAGGTCATTGCTGCTACCTGCATTTTCTTTCAGTCCTAAGGTCACATTTAGGACACTGCAGCCCTCAGGCATTAATTCTCCATTCCCCATGCCCACACTCTGTACTGCGTAACCTAGAACATGTGCGTGTGTGTGCTTTGAAAGCTAGCACCAGCTGGTTGCAGGTGCTTCATGTCTGTGTGTGCCAGTGTTTCTCTGTATATGTAGGTGGGTGTTTAAGGGGAACTTGTGACCCGGTTTATGCTGACATTCCTGCAGTCCAGCAAGCACCAGTAACAACTGGCAGCGTCTATTCTGGACACACAAGTATCAGCTTACAGGCTTGTAGAGGAAGGAAAACACACCACACACTCAGTATAGATGTGGTCGTGGCCTGACCTCTGGGGAGTCTATAGGCGCACAGTATAGACTCTCAGGCAGTGTGTTGATGTGAGTCCAGGGCTGTCCCGAACATCATTTCCTGGGCAGCGAAGACTCATTGAGAGATATCTGCAGTTAATCAAAGCTTTGATTGGGGCAGGGTAATAAGAGACAAGGACATAAGTCGAACTGAACATCACTTTTTAATAAGTCAGTGCAATAAAGATGATGTAGATGTATTGGAGAAGATGTTTGTATGTGGGACTAGTGTTGTGACATGAATACAGTAATTATGCCCTTGGTCAGCAGTTGCTACTTACGTAGGTCTGTCTGTTTTCACTGTCGAAATTGTGACGCAGCACCCTTACAGGGCGTTTAAACAAAACAGGGTGCCACTAGTGTACTTATGGAAGAGTGAATGGTGAGACCTGTCTGTGTACAGAATCCTCATTGAAATAAACAAGGGGAGGTGTTTAATGGTCTAATAGGCACACATTGGATTTTACTTTAGGTGTTTCCTACCTAAACACATTCTGTGTATCATTGGGTTAACAAAAGCGTTGAAGGCATTTTCTTATGTCACATCAGGTGACTCTTGCTGTATAGAAATGTAAATGCTGTCTTGTGCTGTGGAGCTTTTTCTATAACAAGTTGTCAGAGGACGGGTCTTCACAGCAGGGTGAGAGGAAAGGCTTCATGTCAGAGGCTCATGTGTTTATGTATAGACAAGGAGACTGAGGGGAAAATGCTGTGGTGGAATTTTCCATAGGAGCTCACACAACATGTCACCTGCTCAGACACTAAAAAAGACACAAAGCGAACTGACTCAGAATAGTCAATGTAATCATTCATGCAATCATATAATCATTGTATCTCTATTGTCCCACCTTCTTGAGTCTGTTTCAATCTTTTTATAGTCCCATTAACAATTTAATTCACATTATAAGATTCCCCTTTGTCTTCACGTGTTGAGTGAGGTCTGTTCTTAAATGGCTAAAGACTTGAACAACATATGAAAGCTTTCTACCTGTATATTGCAAACAACAATGTATCTTGTTGTTTTGTATCTATATCTGACTTAAAGGATCCCCTCCACTCAGAAAATGTGTTTTCCTTCTGTGTATGTCCCCTTTAATGTCTGACCTTTTCTCCACTGACTTGAATCTGTGCAAAGTTTGTCACTAGAGATATGTTTTAACCTTCCTGCACTGAAGGGGACAATGTCTGAGTGCTTCCCTAAAATCTGAGATTCAAATGTAGGCTGGGTAGCTAGATTAGGTACATCACCAATACATGTAATGCGTATCAGCAGGGAACAGATATAACACAACTCCAGTAAATGAAAAACAAATGTGTGTGTCTTTCGGACCTGTGCGTTAATGACAAAAAGAGTGAAAAAATTGAATTTCCCCCCAGGGGATTAATAAAGTTTAATAAAGTATATAAAATAAAAAATATAGTAAAATGAGGAAGTTTTGACTACAAACCTAGAGTGTGCTTTTTTAGATGTAAACTGGAGCCATGGCCAGTTAGCCAACAAGCTAACTACACTTACCATACAGATTCGCCTTCCAGTCACTGATTGCGGTGCACAACAGACCTCATCTGAGTCAATGTCAAACATGTTTGAATGAAACTCTCTGAGGTTTCCTGTAATGCTAACATTGGCCATCTTGATGCACGCTGCTCTTTCACAGGTCAAACTAGCCTGAGCAGCGCTGCAGAAAGAGGAAAGCAAAAGTAGAGGCCAGATCCAGAATTTCTTAAAGAGTAGATCTGATTTTGGCCCCAATTTGGATGGCTTTTTTTCATAACTATTATGTGGGTAAACCATGCAAAACAAAATATTTGGATAAGTACATACATTAAATCTGAAAGAGAGGTTTTAAATATAGACAGGCTGGCTGTTACAGATTTTTTTGTTGTTGTTGTTCTTATATGCCATGTAATATCTTAAATTGCTGTAGGATGGATTGGCATGAGATTTCGTACAGACGTTCACGTTCCCCAAGGAAAAAACTTAATTGATCTCTCTTTGGTTTATCACTAAATACCTGCAAAACTCATGACATTCCCATCTGCCTCAGCCGTGTGCAGTGCTAAATAGCAAATGTTTGCATGTTAACACACTAAAGTAAGCACAGCCTCAAAGAGCCACAGGCACAGTCTCTTACTGTTGTTGCGGGACACTGACCTTGTCTGCCTACCAAGGCCATTGCATATAGAGCACAGTATGTATGGTAAACACAGCTTTTACTCTGCTCATGGCTGTTTCTTGAGGAGACTGACTCTCCTTAAAGCTCAAGGTATCTGCCTAAAAGAGTATTTTCCTCTGTGCTGTTGTGATGTTTGTAATAAATCTTATTTTTCAAATGATCTGCATGTCTTAAATCATGAGTTTTGACTTGTGAAAGAGATCCACTCAATTAACAAAACAGCTGTGAAGTATCCTGTGTATTGTTTGTGTATATTCCTGCTCTTATGAATAATGAAATAATACAACGGCTGTCACTTATCTCACATGTTGCTCTATTGTTTCCCTTCGCCTGCAGGTATTCCATACAAACAAATCACAGTCGGTGTTCCCAAAGAAATTTTCCAGAACGAACGTCGTGTAGCACTTTCTCCTGCTGGTGTTCAGGCGCTCATCAAACAGGGCTTCAACGTCATCGTGGAGTCTGGAGCAGGAGAGCCTTCCAAGTTCGCTGATGAACATTACACCCAGGCCGGAGCAGCAATTAAAGACGTTAAGGATGTCTTGGCGTCTGATGTGCTGGTTAAGGTAGGATTTAAGTGGAGTGTGGAGTATTAGATAAGTCACTAACACCGGTCAGTGTTAGTGGATTTGTTGTAACCATCCTATCACACACTCTTCTGTCCTGACCTTTGTCAACAAATATTTCTGCTCCCAGGTTCGTGCTCCTGTTTTCAACCCTGACCTGGGTGTCCATGAGGTGGAACTGATGAAGGACGCAGCCACTTTAATCAGCTTCATCTACCCGGCTCAGAACCCTGAGCTGATGGACATGCTATCCCAGAAGAAGGCCACCGTCCTGGCCATGGATCAGGTGCCTCGAGTCACCATAGCCCAGGGTTACGATGCACTGAGCTCCATGGCAAACATTGCAGGGTATGTACATGGTGCCTTCAGGGGAAGTCATGTTTACTGTGTTTGAGAGGTGTTTGCTTGAATGATTCACTGATGTGATTTTACTGTCTGTCTAAGAGAGACATTGCACTTTCATGTGTTCAGATATTGAAAAAATATATCTGTTCAAGTAGTTTCTACTGTCATAATTTAACTTGTTTAAACACAGTACAGTTCATACCTGTATCCGTATTGCATTATGTTTCACTACCTGTGTTGTTTTCCTCTGTCATTTCAGGTACAAGGCAGTTGTTCTGGCAGCAAACAACTTTGGTCGCTTTTTCACTGGACAAATCACAGCTGCAGGGAAAGTGCCACCTGCAAAGGTGTGTGATACAAGTGTGTGATTCTGTAGTTAGTGATTCTTTTATTGGCAAACAATACAAGTATTATCATAAGTGTGAATGTGTCAGTTCACACTTAGGAGTGTGAACTGTTATCAGTTCAAGCCAAATCACTGTACTGACCATCCCAAACTATGTCATGTATGTGAATAGGTTCTGATCATTGGAGGTGGTGTTGCTGGATTGGCAGCAGCTGGTTCTGCCAGAGCCATGGGAGCCATTGTCAGAGGATTTGATACCAGGTTGATTTTTGATGTTATACTGTGTGTCTGAATGCAGATGAAATGAACACTGTCTTTGACTGATTGTATTTGAGCACAAATGTAGAATTAGTTTAAATAATCAGATTAGGGGTGTAACAGTATGTTTATTTGTTCTGTACCATTCGGTTCAGTATGCGACATCCGTTCAGTACGCCATGTGACCCAGACAGTAAAAATAATCTATTAATGTGTACTACTTTCACACCAAAACAAACAACAAAAATTCTGAAGCTTAACTTTTACCTGGAAAGTTTTGGCAGCACACAACAATTTGTGTTTAAATGTTGTTTAACTTAAGTTGGGTTTATATGTGGAAACACTAACAATATTACATGTACGACAGTATCACCCGAATGTGTCGATTAGAGGAATGAAAAAAGAAGGAAAGTGATTTCACCTGTTTGTCCTGCACCTGGTACCTAATACGGTCTTTGGATGTGCGCGCAGCCCTTCTTCTTTGTCTTCGATTAGAGGAATGACCATGCCAAAGTAATAACTGATCGCTGCCTATATGTAACCAAATTTGCATACGTTCTTTGTTATGCAACACCGAATTTAAAGCATAAGCATACTAATGTTGCTACAATGTGCCTTCACGTGTGCATTGCAGGCAGTCTGTTGTGCCTGCCTTGTATAAACATGCGCAAGCTGCAGATCGGGAATTATCGACAAGTAAAAGTCTTATGATGGAGTGTTACATTTGCATTACATTTCTGACATTTGTGTTGTTGTTTTTTGCAAATATGCCAGTATTTGAGTGCCTTAACTTTTTAAGGAAAGAATTATGGTCAAAGAGCCTCTCAAAAAAAAACAAAAAAAAAAACAACAGCATTGTTTTGTTTTCCCTGCTGTACTAAAAATGAACCAAACCATGGCCCTAAAACTGAGGTACATACTGTAAAGGTACTTGAGTTTTGTGTACTGTTACACCCCTGGGTCAGATTTGTTTAACTGGATAGGACTGACAACTGTAATGCAGCATCTGATGTGCTGTACATGTAATCATAGCGTATTAAAAGCCTATGTAGAAAATGATCAAGACGGTCACAAATATGGTTTGAAAGAGTGACAACAATATTGCATAATTTCCACATGATTTGATTGCAGTAGATTATAATCCTTAAAATTTCAGTCCTAGGGGCAACAATACTCCTTGAATGCCAAACAGACTTAAGTTGTTTTTGAAGAAAAGAATTCAGTTTTTCCGTCATGCCATGAGCACCCAAGATCTGTGTGTGTGTGTGTGTGTGTGTGTGCATGAAGGCAAGCAATGCTGTCTGCATTTCCAGTCTAACAGAGATATTTTTCCTTCTGCCTGACTAAAAATCACCTCTCCCCTCATTTCCCAGAGCTGCAGCTTTGGAGCAGTTTAAGTCTCTGGGCGCGGAGCCGCTGGAGGTGGACATTAAGGAGTCAGGAGAGGGTCAGGGAGGCTACGCCAAGGAAATGTCAAAGGAGTTCATCGAGGCAGAGATGAAGCTGTTTGCCAAACAGTGTTTGGATGTGGACATCATCGTCACCACTGCTCTCATCCCTGGTATGCACAGAGGCATGAACTCATACGCAGAGTTAACACCAACTGTAAATGTCAAAATTGCAGAGTGAAGCAAACAAAGGTTTTGGTATGAGACATGTATTCTGGGCAGGTGGTCAGAGAATTTAGAAATAAAAAGGACCAATAACAAAATGTGAAACAATAAAAATAACTTTAACGGGAACATATTTTACAACAGTTTCTCATTTGTTCCATTACATTGTGTGGCCATGTATCCACAGCAGCTGTTGTGAATATGTTTCATTTCTTGGGAATGTGTGTGTAAAGCCTTGATGTCTGTTTCCATTGTGACATTGTAGGTCGGCGTGCACCCATCCTCATCACCAAACCAATGATAGAGAGCATGAAAGATGGCTCAGTGGTGGTGGACTTGGCTGCTGAGGCTGGAGGAAACATTGAGACAACGGTACCTGGAGAGCTGTCAGTACACAAGGTCAGTGTACATCACACCCATACGCATATGGGTCTTGAATTTCCCCCGTGAAGGATCAATAAAGTATATCTTAAAAGACAAAGGTGTTTTGGTTTATCTTAATTGTCTTTTAAGGGTGTATATATATATATATATATATATATATATTTTTTTTTTTTTAAATTTCTTTTGTTAGGGAGTGACCCATATCGGCTACACAGACCTGCCCAGCCGTTTGCCGACACAGTCCAGCACTCTGTACTCCAACAACATCACTAAGTTGATTCGGGCCATCAGCCCCGACAAGGAAAACTTTTACCTCGACGTCAAGGAAGCGTTCGACTACGGGACCATGGATCACGTTGTGAGGGGATCCATTGTCATGCAGGTAGGAGGTCTAATGTGGTCAGCAGTCAAACAAACATGTATGCATGTGTACACCTGGGATGTCAGACAAATTTCTCAGCTGATAAGCAGGTTGCAGCACAGAAGAAAACAGAGTTCATGCAGTCACATGGAAAGTCATTCAAAATGCCCTGCAGGTCCCTCTCACGGTCACTAGATGTCACCCTAACATCACTTTCTCCTGAGAGCATCTCTACAGTCGGCAATGTAGTGGTGTCCCCTTGAGCATTTACAGTGGAAAAATGGGTTCTCTGACCTGTTTCTTACTCACTCCTTACTTAAGCAGCTAAAGTATGGAGTGTCAGCGTTGAACTTGATTGGTGCAACTATTTAGTAAATTAGAAATGAAAATATTCAGGTAATTATACCCAAATGTCCCTACATTGTAACAATAAAATGTCATACTAAATGACTACTCTTCAATACTGCTCTGCCCGTTAATAACATTTGCATTATTTTGTTATCAATTTCTATAAAGCTTTGATATTTTTCATTCGTCAGTTCATCCGTCCCACATGTTACCCAAAAAAGGTCTCTAGAAAAGTACTTGTTAGTTCATTACAATTTAAATCTTACTTTTGATATGGCATCAAATAAACCTCAAGCTTTTGTATGTTATATACAGCTCTATATGAAGATCTGCCTACTAAAATGAGTGTTCATGCTGTTGTAATATCACAGCCTAAAATGCTCAAATTTAAGATCATTAAATTTAGATAAGAGCCTGCTAATAATTTGCCCCCATTGGCTTGTTAAAAATAGAGTGGTATATCAGTGTATATGTAGTCCAATTAGTAATAACACGACATCTGACAGTGCCTGAGGAAGAACAAGCTTAAAAGACACTGCAATCCAGAGCAGCTGCTTGTCCCGTTCCCTTTTGTGTTCTCTGTGCTTTTAAATACCTGCAGTTGAGCACATGCTGAGCAAATTAAATTTCCTCACTTTTTTATATTTAAAGGCTCCCTTTGTTCCTCTGTTTCCTCTTTTCCACCAAATTAGCTCTGGTTCTTGAACTGGTTACGTTCAGGATTCTTTGAACTCTGATGCTATCGAGCACACCAGCCTGCGTTTCCACTAGTCTTGAACGAAACAGTTGTCATCAAGGATGCATCATCAGCGGAGGGAGTTGCGCAATGCTCAACAGGAGTAATTAGTAGCAGCAAGATGGTGGATCGCATGATTATCTTTGAGCTTTTTTCTGTTATTCCAGATATTTGTTTTTAATGTCAAACCAAGTATTGACCAAGATAAGATGACGATATTTTTGCTCGACTTCCCCATTGTTGCTTTTTACATCCTCTCGTTCCTAACTGTAGAATATGACACGCCTACTAATGTCTTCGTGGATCACAATAGGTCAAGGAAAACCTGCTATTTTTTGTTTCGAGCTGGGAGACAACTTTTTGGGTTCAGAACCAATTTATTTTTGGTCAAACGCTCTGAACGGTAGAAAATTAGGAGCATGAATGGGAATGGAACGCATACATACTGGTGGAAGATGGTGGTTAGTGGTCATTTCGAAACAGTGTAAAATGCCCTGATGAGTATCTGGGTCATAGTTCTGCAAATGTAAGGGACCCTTATAAAAATGTTTGCTTTTATATTATATGTTAAATGTTAAAGTATTTTGTTATCCATTGTTTTTCCAATGTTGATATCAGTGCTGGCCTTTCTTTAATATCAGTGTTCTCCTAGTAAGGTGGACCCAAATCATTTAAATCAGTCTGAAGTCATAGAATTTGGAAGATTATTTTTGCTTTAATCAATCTAAGTCAAGCTTTGTTCATTTTTTTGGAGTAAACAAATAGACTTTCCGTACCTAATCGCAATAACAGCCACACATCTTATAAATGATGCTGAAATGCAGATATCACTTACTGTGCTTACTGATCATTAGTTTGCTCACTTTGATCTTGACAGCACAGTCTAATGTTTCACAGATTTACTAATGCACCAGAGGTCATCGTACACCACCAGGTGATGAGATCAGGGAATCAAGTGCAGATAACTACAAGCCGAGCCATTAATATGGTGGTTAGGAAAGACTGATTGAACTTTCTGTTTGTTCTTTTTTCCCCCCGTCTTTCTCCTTTTTCACATCATACCACTCTCTGTCTAATTATCGTCCCCTCCAGAATGGAAAGAACCTGTTCCCCGCTCCCCAGCCCAACAATGTGCCCGTTGCAGCTCCTCCTAAACCTAAGTCCGTCCAGGAAATGGAGAAAGAGAAGGCTGCACAAATCTCCCCCTTCAGGGCTACACTCACCACTGCTGGCGTGTACACTGGAGGTGAGTGGGATGTGCCATTAAATTAAGATTTTCTGGTGAGGCAGAAAAATCAGGACGATGTTATCTGAGAGCTTTTCTCATTTTCAAGGTTTGTTTTTGTTAATTGTCTACATTGTGTCTTAAAGGGACAAGTTTATCTTGAGTAACCGGGTCATCAATTGGGGAAAGCAACATTACTGTTAGGTTTTTCAAATATGTATTGTTTGACGTTTTGAGCAACACAAGCCGAGTGCCATCTCATTCCATTACATTTGAGACAAGGCAACGGCCAATATCCAACACTCAGCAACTCACAACAAAATAATCTAGATTGATAAACAGCACTACAGGAAAAATATGCATTCTTGATTTTTGGGGTGAACTGTCCCTTTAAGGTCTGTCAGAAGGTGAAGCATAGGTTAATAATCAGCTTTCTAGGTCACTGCTGGAATGTGCACAGGAGGCGAGAAGTGACACACACACAGACGCCCTGTCAGTGTCAGGAAGTGTGCATTGTAAAAAATAGTGTCATGCTGAGTGTGTGTTTGAAGTAGTGCTGCAGTGAGTGGTTCCCATGGTGCCACACAGCAGCGCCCTGTGTAAGCGCGCCACATGCAGTTAATGTGGTTCACACATTGTTCAGGCACTCAAGTAGTTTCCTACTTCACACCACCACACAGCTTCTGGTGTTGGCTGCTCTTTTTTTAAAGAGTGAGAACTTGCTTTGTGCTGGTTATGTGCTTATTAGTGTGGCATGTAATGAAGTAGTTTTGATCATTTTAGATTGACTGTCGTGGACATTGAGTGTTTGTTACATGCGAGATTCCACCGGTCGTGCAAATATAGCGAGACAAATTGCTCTTTACCTGTCTTGAAGTCAAAAGGATGGACATCATGGGTGGTCAAGTGCCCACCACAGTCAAAGAAAATATGCTTATGAGTGGGGACATGTGCTACATCCAAAACTCATTTATACTATTTAAACTGCTACTATAAGCCCAGAGGAGTTGAACGATAGCAGGATAGGAAAGAGAAAAAGCATTTCTGCCACACAGAATTAAGGCGGTCTGAGACACTCTGCTAACCAGGACCCCACCGAAGTGTGCCAGGCTTTAAAGCCAATTTTCGTAGTGGCCAAACAATGGAATTACATCCATCATGTGATGCCCTGTGGCCCACAATTTTTTTTCCCATTGACTTGCATGATGAAAAAGATGTCTGTAAAATCAGTACATACATTTTTTTTGATCGCCACAACCCCTGACTCATTTCACTATCAGAAATGGATCCATTTGAAACTTCTAAAAGAGCTGCGTGATGTAATCATTCTATTCCTATTCAAGTTAGCGAAGTGCTAAACAGTAAGTTGTCGGCTTGGTTGTTAGAAGTCTCTCGTGGGGTTGCCACACACTACGGGCCACACAGTGCAGAAGCAGTGCTGATCATCTGAGTAGCTTTATGCCCGTCAGCTGAACTTTTTTGGCTCCATGTGCTACCGAGCAGCTTTCAAAGGAATGATGGGAGGTCCTGCTTCCAGTGTGGTATCCAGTTCGCTTTATACATCTCTCAAAGCCCCCCTCTACCAAAAATCCATCTTGGCATTTCTCCACCGTCACTGCAACCGGAGGAATGATTGTAATGGAGTATAGTGGCACTGTTTCCAGTGAAAGCTTCTAAACCAAAATCTTCACAATTGGACATGTTCCAGCAGGAATATGATCCAAAATCATGCAGAAATTTACAACATCTGCAACCAAGATTACACATTTCCCTGATCTTGACATAATGCTACATGTAGCAGTGCACGATACACAATGTAAACACTCGTAGTGTATGCCTGGACATATGAAGAAATCTGACACAAGCTGACATCATCTTGTCTCGAAAGTAGAAAAAAACAGAAACAGAGTACTCAGAACGGTTTGGAGCTGGAAGATTTTGGCCACATTTAATATTAACTTCCATCATTGTAACATTACATATATGATAGAAAATAAGGAAAAGCAAAATAAGTCTCCTTTAACTTTGTCTTTCTTTGTTCCAGGTGCTGCCACTTTGCTGGGTCTGGGTCTGTCGGCTCCTAACGCTGCTTTCACTCAGATCGTCACCACCTTCGGTCTGGCTGGCATCGTGGGATACCACACAGTATGGGGGGTCACTCCTGCTCTGCACTCTCCACTCATGTCTGTCACCAATGCTATCTCAGGTTAGTTAAGTGTGTCTTTTGCAAAACACCCCTCAGTCCAAAACACCACCACATGGAACATGCAGGAGAAATATAGTAATAAATCACCTTTGAATTCTAACACATTAATAGAAAAAACTGAATACAATATGTAAAACAAAGCAAAAAACATTCAAACACAAAGTAAAGACCTAGCAAGAGGATCAAACGTGTCAGTGCAGCAGTCCCCGTCGCCTTGCTGTTGCTTTTCAGTGCCCAAATAAAAACTTTAAAGATTGTGTCCTCATTGTTGGCTGCTGCTTAACACAGAGGGGTTAAGAGGTTACAGAGGTAAGTGCATGTGTGTGTTCTCGTGGCTTTGATCACCCTTGAGACCCACTCTGGGGTAGGAAGTAACACACCGTCGGTGATCTTTGAGGGTCAGGGAAGTCCTTTGCTCGTTTAACTGTGCACACAGTCGGACATGAGAGCTCGGCTGTGGAGCCCAGCAGTGCAACAACCAAGAGACAGTTTTCACTTCCTTTTAAAACTTTATTGCTTACACCTACACCCTAATTTAACATTCCCATCTTCACACCACCTTACTTGATTATCTAAGTCGGTGCCCTTTTTATTTTTTGCCCTGATATCTCTTCTTCAAGTTCACAAAATGTTGCTTTCTCAAATTTGTCAAATTCCATCAAAAATTGCTTTTTAAAATTTTATTTTTGTTCGAAACAAAATGCACAAGTTCATGAGATCATCACGAATATCAGTAGAATACAAGACCGCAAATAAAAGAAATTATTAGACGTTATAGTTCATTTGAAGGTTTTCCTTTCTCCTCTCCAAGTTGACTGTCCTTCTTTTCTTCCCTTTCCTCCCTGTTCAGGTATTTTCCCTTCATATTTGGCGTTATTTTATTGCCTTTTTTTCTTTATTTCTGTCACTGACTGACTGTGGTTATGGAAACAGTGAGACCAACAGAATTCTGTTGTTGTGCCAGGCATCGTAAAGACACACACACACACACACACACACACACACACACACACACACGCACGCTCAATCACTCAGACATGAGGGAATCATATTGGAATTTAGGGTTTGAGTGAGGGACAGTTATATTCTTCATGGGGAGATTATTGTGTTACAACCAGTGGTGACTGTGACTGGTGGGTCATCTTAAATTCTTCAGACACTGGTCTGGTATCCAGTGGCTCATTGAGGTACATCTTTATATCTGGTGTCTGATAGAAATGCTTTCATCTACTTGAGAGCACTGATTCACTGTGACACTCTGCCTGTAGCCTGGTAGCTGATGCTTGTCACAGTGCCACAACTACAGGACGGTAGCCCACCCAGTATATGCGTGTGTGTGTGTGTGTCTGTGTGTGTCCACTGATGCCTATTGGCTTTCTTTCTGGCCTATCTGTTAGCTGTGGTGACCAAACTTGCCTTTGATCTCCACCGAAATGGTGTAACTGTACCATTTTGTTTTTTAAGATCAAGTAGCCCACAAAAAAATATGGTGTGCCAAAGTTAGAAGGCCACAGCTGTTATTTCAGTATGTCAGTTACATATTTTATCAACATTTAGGTAAATATACTGTATAAATATCAGACTCATTATCAGACACCCAATTTTAAAGGATTTAGATCAGATCGGCACCACTCCCTCCATCGCTGCGTCCCTCTCTGGCCCGGCTTGTTCATGAGCCATCTCCGCCCAAACGGGATTTGCTGTGATATACAACATTATTAATAGTATTAAGTATTTATTAATGATATTCGAATTATCAAATTTAGGTTCGAACTATATAAAAATATATATATTCGAATATATTTCAAACTTCAAATTTTTTTTGACGCCCTTCTTCAGATGGGGAATTGAACTAAAAGTAGAACTTACTTTTTTACCTTACTGAAGACTGGAGTCTTCAGTAAGTCTGGTCTACCACTGCTTCGATTAGTGAGTGTGTCTGTATTTTCATGTGACTTTGGTGTTTTAAAGAGTTAGTTCAGATTCAAAGTCACACAGTAACACAGACAAACTCATCAAGGCAATCGTTTTCAGTGAGGTCAAATTACTGATTTGGTCAGTGGAGACTGGCTTTGAAGGGAGCATAGATGAGTTTCACTTTTGTTCAGTGCCTGGTTTCGGAAGTACTGAGCAATCAGCTGTATTAATGAGAGTTGAAATATACTGCACAAGTTGTGTGAGAGTTTTTCTAAGGAATGTTGAGATAAAATGTTGTTGCTGTTAAACAGGAACCCCATAACACCAATTTATCAACACCAATTTTTTTTCTGGGATTTTTGTTCATCTGAAGCATGTAACAAAAAGGTTTTCTTCATTAATTAAACGCAGCACAGGGTGAGTAAGTGACATATAAATGATCATTTGAGTGGGGAAGTTTTCCTTTTTAAGCAAGCATCATATTCGCCTTGACTGCACACAAAGGCTAAATGCAGAAAAAAAAAATGAAAATCCAAATGCATAAGCACCTAATACTGTGTTTTATGAGGCTATTTACCAGTTTCATGAGGTAATTCAATCGGTTGAGATAAATATCTGATGTATCCAACAGATTTCATGGCTGCATCATCAACATAGGGACTGAGTTACAGACATTAGTTGCATTGAAAACTAAAATCAGTCAAAAAAGGAAGCAATCCAGATAAAAATGTAGGGAGTCTGGTGGCCAACGAATAGTAACGACCCTGGTTGGTGTCCAGCCGGGGACCTTTGTTGTATGTCATTAGCCATCTAATAAGAGATGAGAAGAGGAGCAACACAACTTTTGAAGATTTAAAGAAGACATGCATTTGAAAACACAGAACTAGATTGCATATGGGATTTGAGCTGTCTGAGTATGCAAGTATGAGTTTACCTTACTGACATTGGCTAGCATCTGTGCCAGGAGCAAAACATGCTTATCATTCACCTCTGGAGAAAATTGATGGTGACATCCTGACATACTTTCAGGTGTTTCTGTGCTACAAACCAAATAAACCAAATCCTGTCAATTCTGTCATTTTTAAATCCTCAACATAATACCTTTCATGTTTCCAGCTGTAGTTGTCTCTTTAATAAAGTGGAAATTTTAAATTAGCCTGTATTTACCTTGAAGAAGTTGTGAAATGATGTTTGGCACCATTTGAAACTTGCTTTGTTTAGAAGCTGATACACACATGATTATAAAGTTGACTTTGCTGGAGAGAGAAAAAAGAAGACTAGTGAGAGTGGGTCAAACACATGTGCTTTATTTGTGAAATTTATAAACTGTTGACCTCAAGCACCAACATACATACATACATACATACATACATGCATATACACTCTTTACCTGCTAGTCAACCTAAATCTCACTCAAACACAATTCCGTGTGAATGCAGGCTCCCGGGGTGCTGTGTGTTGCATCTTACTGCCTGTAAGTCATTACAGGACTGATGTTATCAAGGTTTCCTGAGCCTCTTTTGGTAAACACTCTCTCTCTCTCTCTCTCTCTCTCTCTCTCTCTCTCTCTCTCTCTCTCTCTCTCTCTCTCTCTCTCTCTCTCTGTGTGTTTTTATCTCTTAATCTTCCTATTTCTGTCTTTTTCCCAATGTGGGAAGCAGACAGAGTATTCTGGACTTAAAGGAATACTTCACCCCCCCAGATGGCCATTTGTATATCAGTTACTCTGCCGTGGCACAATGAAGTCGTGAAGAAAACATTGTTTTCCTTGCCTGCCTCTGGCGAAGAAAGAATTCAGAAACAGAGAAAAATTCTTGATGAATTGGAGTTATGGGGAGCTGTGTTTACCAACAGCAAAACTACATCAAAACATCCGTTTGCAAACTGTCACAAAACTCATCTATGCTCTCTTCAAAGCCAGACTCCATTGACGAAAACAGTAATTTTTGTCAATGGAATCTGGCTGTGAAGAGATCAAACCTAAGTTTCACTGAATAAATGTGACTTGGATAACACTGATTGAATTGTATGAGAGTTTGTTAACAGATGTTTTGATAAAATTTTGCGGACCCCTATGGCTTTAGTAACGAAGACTTTACTCAGTTTTTGGATTGTTCATTCACCATAGAGGCATACAAGAAAAACCTTTTCTTCAGGCATTCAAGGTAACACAGGGTGAGTAATTGATACACAAAAAGTCATTTGAGGGGTGAAGTGTTCCTTTAAGAGGACAGCTTTAAAGCATCTGCAGATGTTAAAAAATGATATTAAGGATGAACTTTTTTATGCCTGAATTGATGTTCAACTGTTTTTGTAACATCTTCACCAAAGGCTTCGGTGTCCTGGATAATGAACTCTGAAACTGGAGGTTCATAACTCCTAAGTATCCTTGTTCTGCAGGTCTGACGGCTGTGGGTGGTCTGTCCCTGATGGGAGGCAGCTACACCCCAACATCTACTGCTGAGACACTGGCCGTGCTGGCTGCCTTCATCTCCTCGGTCAACATTGCTGGTGAGTCACCCACACATAGACATCTCACAGCGATCCCTGCCAGTTACAGCAACCTTTAGCCAATAAAATATCAACTTAGGCTGAAGATTGAAGTGTTTTATATTGATTGTACAATAACATGCTTTCGAACCAAGTTCTGCAGCTGCCCTCTCTAACCACCTGCTCAGACCATAGTCGGCAGTGGCTCTGTCTTGGACCACACACATTCATCCCTGCTATTACGCTTAATAATTCCCATTATAATGACAAAGTGTTCCCAGAGTCATTATAATACTCATCACTCTCTAATAGTCTTGGGAAACACAGTGTTCCTCCGGGGCTGAGCCATGAATTTGTTCTAAATCCTCCCGTTAGCTCACAGCTAGACACCAGGGGAGAATTTGACGCAGTGAAAAGTGAACTTGCACAATGGTTTGGTTCAGCCTGTTTGTTAAAATGCACCAAAGCTTTGTTGAGTTTTTATGTGTGAGAGATGCAGGGTACCACAATGTTTTTTAAGTTCAAGGCCAGGCTGTGAATCCTGCCACAAATCTCGGGCCCTCTAGGCTCTGCGGCATTACTGTTCAAACCACCTATTAGTCTTTTAGATTTCCCTCACCGAAAGCATGCTGAAATACCACAGCCTTTATAGACATACCTAGTTTCATTTTTGATCTTCTACATGGGTTCGTTTCCACACGCACATTTCTAAGCGGTTTACCACATTACCCATAAACCCTTGGGAACAGAAAAAAACATTCCATGGAAAGGGACGAAACACAATAGTGAAATTTAGCTCCAATAAAACAGACCCTGAGATTTTTCAGTCTGCGCGTCTGTTTTGAGGAACAGGTCCCTGGCGATAGCTTCTTGTTCCCTTTGTGTCTCCGCAGCAGTATGATGTGGGAATGCATGGAAAACACCTGGGTCTGCTGAATATCTTGAGCTAAATATGTTCAGTTTTTCACGATCTAAATGTCAGTATGTGTTACCAGGTCCCCTCAGATTCCATATTTTCTTCTTATTGCACCAGGCTCAGTCACTGAGCTAAATCTTATCTGGGACTCTGATTTTTTAAGTGGCTCAAAATATAATTGCATCCATGTTAGAAACAGACCAGCTGAAAGTCTTGTCTTAAAAGTTTTGATTCGTAGTGGAATACTAGTTATTTCAGAGATGCTATAAGTTTTGAGTCACACTAACAAACTAAAGTAAGGTGCCTTGGTGCCTTTTCATGGACCCTAATATTCCACTAATAATCAGAATAAAAATGACCCGTGTAGCCACCTCAATCACAAGAGACTGGTTTTAATCCAGCCCAAAAGGATAGAATTTTTTAATTGGGTAGAGAGGGGTGGTGTAAACCTTCAATAATCCATTCAATAGGAAAATATTAGCACCGAATAACCATGTAATAGTGGTGCAGTGCTTAGCATTGTCACCTCACAGCAAGAGGATTTGCCCTTCTGTGAGAGGTTTGCATGTTCTCCTCATGTCATTGTAGGTTTTCTCCAGGTACTCCGGCTTCCTCCCACAAAACATGCAACAAAGACATGCAGGTTAATTGGTGACTCTAAATTGCCCGTAGGTGTGAATGTGAGTATGAATGGTTGTCTATCTTTATGCGTTAGCCCTTGGATAGTCTGGCGATTGGTCCATGGTGTACCCCACCTCTCGCCCACTGTCAGCTGGGATAGGCTCCACCCCTACTTACATCTGTTATTTGTAGCTATAGACAATTACCTGGGTTACACTTACATTTTTTACGACTAAATTGATAGTTTGATAGTTTACTAAACAGGTGGAGCCACTTCCTCTCCTTTTGTATTTTATGTATTGAATTAATTTAATTTTCTCTGTAAAGTTGAAAAAAAATTTCGGTCACCTTTTAAATTCCCAGCAGATAGATGCTTTACAGTGCTTCAAGCGAAAAAAGTAATATTCTGATTAAATGTTTTGGAGCCTGTAAATGCACATCATATCAAATCCATTTTTTTTTCGTGTTTGTGTTATCAGTCCAGTTGTTCTCTCATCATAATGATTTAATTCTGGTTAAAGACATGTCGTCCCTGTCATGGCACACAGTAGCTCAGTGTGAAGAGCCCAGTGCACAAAGGCAGTGTCCTTGCTGCAGCGGCCACGGGTTCAATTATTGCTCATCCCCCATCTCTCCCCCTTTCGGGAGTCGTGCTGTCCTCTCATTAAAGGCATCCATGTAACTGCAGCTTCTGAAAACATTAACCTGCTTGACATCAGTGTATTAGCATGTCCGTGTAAGTGTGTTAGCACGCTGAAGTTGGCATTTACCGCCAAAGCACTGCTGCATCCAGTACAGCCTCACAAAGCTGCATAGCTGCAGATTCTTAGGCCTCATGACCTGACCAGTGTTGCTGATTTGCTTCTATTCTCATTTTCTTAATATAGTGTCAGCAGATCCCTTCTGGGTATAACTAAATATAGTGGACACTGGCTTTACGTTGTTTTAATACATGAACATTCCTCCATATTAATATATTGACTTAGATTGGTCAGCAATAATATTAGTCAGATTATGTTACATGTTTTAACTCGGACAGTCTACGACTGAAAGTACACGAACTGGTAGGAAACAGGTGTTAGCCTCTAATTCACCTTTGTATGTATGGGTGCATGTGTGTGCGCGTTGCTACAGTCATGCCAGGAGGAAAAAAGGGAGACATACACACGGTAATGTGATCTCCTCCTGTAAAGCAGTGAGACACCGTCTGGTCCCGCTCTGACACTTTTGAGGTTTTCTACTTGAAATATTTACACTGACATAAAGTAGACTCATTAAATTCCTAACATTAGTTATTGGGCTTGGCAACCATTTTTAGGTATTGGCTTTAAAACACCTGTTGTCTAAAAATAGATATGTTTCATGTATTTCAGGTGCCTCAACTCCCTGTCTTAATGCCCCTTTTTTGCACATTTCTACTTCTTCTTGTTCTGTAAAGCAGCTTTTAAACTGGATTTTGTGCCATTGTAACTTCAAGTGTTGTATTCATATTCTTTGTCTCTCCCCCCAGGTGGTTTCCTGGTGACGCAGAAGATGTTGGACATGTTCAAACGCCCCAGTGATCCTCCAGAGCACAACTACCTTTATCTGCTTCCTGCTGGTGTCTTCGTCGGTGGCTACGCTGCTGCACTGCAGTCTGGATACAACATTGAACAGGTGCAAGAGGATGTTTATGCCATGTCCCCCATGTTTTCCCAGATGTAGAACAGAATCCTCCAAGAAAATCATTTGGCCTTATTTCTCATCCTGTGGTCCTTCAATCCTTGTCTATAACCCCCTCTTTTTCCATTCTCTGTCTGCTTCTCTCACCAGATGATGTACTTGGGCTCAGGTCTGTGCTGTGTCGGTGCCCTGGCCGGCCTTTCCAATCAGAAAACAGCCCGTCTGGGTAATGCTTTGGGCATGATTGGAGTCGCAGGGGGGGTTGCTGCCACTTTAGGTGCCCTCAAACCAAGTCCTGAGCTCCTAGCACAGATGAGCGCAGCCATGGCTGTAGGCGGCACTACTGGTGAGTCAGTGTGAATTTATGTCAAATGAAGGAGAAGACAGACTTACAGGCAGACTCTAATTCTTGCAGAGTGTTGCAGCAGATGTAAATTAGTGGACACTGGTTTGTATGTGTGCATTTATTCCAAGCTTGGCCAGATTAAGCAGCAGGTGTGCAGAGCGCAGAGAGGTTACATCAAACACAACATGACTAACTCCCCGCCAGGCTCAGGAGGTCTGTCGAAATGGTCAGCAGCATGTATTACTCACTCCTTCACTCGTTCGGGACAGTTTGATCATTTAGATGCTAATTGTTCCAGTAACAAAGCAGAAACCTAGACTAAACTATCCACACAGACAGTAATGCACGTTTCCAGATACAGCAATGGTGGAAAGCTTCCTGCAGGACACACAAACACAATGCACACACACACACAAAGTGTAGACCCACTCACAAACAAGGAATTTCCCAGAACAGGCCTCATCAGCAACACCTGGTTCCTCAGATGGACCCACTTCCCAGCAGTCCTCTGAGTGTGTGTGCACGTGCTTGTGATTTGCATGTTATTAGCGCGTGGGTCTTTCAGGGCCACTGCTCATTCGTTATCTCTGGCTTTCTTTCTCCCTGTCTTCCTTTAGGCCTCGCCATTGCTAAGAAGATCCAGATCACTGACCTGCCCCAGCTGGTGGCTGCCTTCCACAGTCTGGTGGGGCTGGCGGCCGTGCTCACCTGTGTGGCAGAATACATGATCGAGTACCCCCACTTCGCCACAGACCCTGCAGCCAACCTCACCAAGATAGTCGCCTACATTGGCACCTACATCGGTGGAATCACTTTCAGTGGCTCCTTGGTGGCGTACGGAAAACTGCAAGGTGAGGGAAGCACAATCATATGTATAACCTAAGAGTGTGGGAGGGAGTGTGCCGGCGGATGAGCTCAGACAGGTAGCGGGGAGTCAGGTTTTGGAGAGCTTTGTAAGTGATGATGAGGAGTTTGAAGTGGATACGCTGGGGGATTGGGAGCCAGCGGAGGTTATGAAGGACAGGGATAATGTGGTCACAGGTGTGGGAGTGTGAGAAGACAAGCAGCTGAGATCTGGATATACTGTAGTTTCTTGAGTGTTTGCTAGAGACTAGTCATGATGAATGGAAATAAAATTATTAAAGAATATAAACATATAACTTAGTCAAGGACAACATCATTATAAATCCAATTAATACCTTAAATAAACGGGAGGACTCTTTTGATATAATGTTCCCACGGAAAGATGTATTTAATATTATCTATAACACTATCCAAGATATCTCTAAATGTATAATACAACTACAGATATCACATACATTTTTACCCACTAACAAGATGCTGTCTATTTGGGGTCAAGAACAAATTTGTTTGTGAAGGTTTTGCAATGATGAATAGGAATCAACCTTGCATCATTTTGGGATAATGATTTACAATAATTAATATACAATTAACTTACAATCAGAGATGAGTAACATTGTCATATTGTTTTGGTAAAGCTTTTATAATAAAATGATAAATAACCACACAGCTTGATATCTCAGAATTTAAAACGTACCTTAAAACACACTGGATGATAGATGGACTAACATCTAAAACAAACTACAGACCTTGCAGTTCCCAAAGGGATTGTAACAACTAAGCCTCAGGGAAGGATGGGAATACAAAAGGGTTGTGGGATAGGCAGATTGCGCCTGTGTGGTGTCACTGCTGGCCCTGTGCCCAGTGGATCAGATTCGGCCTAGGCTGGACCACATTATGCTGATGAAGAATATTGATATTACTATTGCTATCATTATAACTACTGATGATGTTATTTATTTACTTAAACTTTATGCGGTTACTTGTTTTTGCACAGTCACCTACCTCTGTACATTATTTTGTTTATTGCACACATCTGTGTGTGTATGCTTGTGAGTTTGTGTGTGTGACAGCATGTGTTGCATGACTACATGACCTCCAGATATGTATATGTGTCCCATGCAGTGTGTTGCTACATGTTGAGTATAATATTCGCCTTGATAAACTTAGAAGAAAAAATTACACTTGCAGTATGCTGATGCACAGACAGAACTTTTAATGATGTTATGGAATTCCTCAACACATTCATCACACAGCTGATGACATGGGGACAAAGAGAAGATCTTAACTGTATGTCAAATGTGGCCAATTATGTGTTCTGTATTTGCCTTTTTATAGCAGTCACTTTGCATGACACACATCGGAGAACCGTGGATTGGCCCAAGGCTTGTAAAAGGAACATTGCGTTTATTGATGTAAATGAACCTCGCTCAGAACTTAATTTTCGGATTACTGGGGTTTATTTCATGTCAGCTTGGCCATGCTGCAGTTATCAACAAGAGCAGGTCTGATGCTTCAAACCAACTGCTGCCTGCTGTGAGGGGAAAAGAGAGCGGAGAAAAAAAGTTCATCGGGTTCATGTGCTGGCACCAGTCCTAGCAGCCACAGTGTAATTTCCATGTTGACTGCAAGTGTTTCATGAGGGCAAATTATGCATGAACATGACATTCAGTTAATGACGAGTCTCAAGTGGCGGCTGCTGAAGGATTAATCTAACGATATACAAGCCTTTTCCGCTGTAATGAGTTATGCCTTTCCTAAGACAAGTTCGCAGTTGATTAATAATTAATATGTGTTTATGTGCAGTCGGTTATTAGTGGCTCTATTTAGTCGCTTTTCTTCCTCTTTTCTCCACGCAGGTATTTTGAACAGCGCTCCCCTGATGCTCCCTGCTCGTCACGCTCTGAATGGCTCTCTGATGGCAGCCAGCATTGGTGGGATGATTCCCTACATGATGGATCCCAGTTACACCACAGGCATCACCTGTCTCGGATCTGTCTCTGCTCTCTCCGCTGTCATGGTGCGTGTGTGTGTGTGTGTCTGTGTGTGTGTTCCAGGGTCTGTTTTTGCACTCAGCGAGGCCCATCAATAGAAAAATCTGCATTAAAATATTGCAAGTTGGACTTTTCTTACGTGCTGACAGACAGAACATTTAAGAGAGGGAAATAGTTAAAAGACTTCAGCAAACTCTGGGAATGGGAAAAACATGAACGAGTAAAAAATGATGCCAAAAGACAGACTAGGATGTCGTATGTGAGGATTTACTAAAACAACATAGTCAAATAAAAAGCCTCTTACCCAGGTAAAAGAAGCTGTCCAGAGAATTCAGTCAGAGTTGAGCTGTTAGTAGTCTGGCAGCCATTATGGCAAACACGTTTGACTTTTTAAAACTGCCAGGGACCTGCTTGTATTGTTAAGTCAGGCTTAACTTTTAAAATTGTGCTGCAAAGTTAGTCAGATACAAAGATGTCCATGGTCAGCAGTAGGGGTGGGCGATAGGGCACAGTGTATGTAATTCTATATCACAGTAATGGTTATACATGGTATAAATTCAATGGCTTAAATGAGGCACACTGTACCTCATCACCTTTGATTATTTCGTTCTTTTATTTGGGACTTACATACAAACAAAAACAACAGCCTCACATGACGTGACAGCTGAATTTAAACAAAAACACTCAAAACAAGGGAACTTGAATTCTTAAAAAATGGAAACCTTAAGGTTCCTGGGAACATTAATCTCAAGTGGTAAAGGTTTCTGTATTTACAACTTCTTATCTCCTCCATGTCTGCCCGAATCACATTACCTTGCAAAGCAGCTGGATTTACGAGATCATGCCAGAATCAAGAATCTCTTGCATGAATGGCAAAACATTTAAGAATAAACGCCAATTAAGATGAGATAAGATAAGACAGACTTTATTGTCCCAAAGGAAATTTGTCTTGAATGCATGCGGTACCTGCTGTTAACAGATTCCAAAAGTTTACACCATACACAGAGCACAGAGCTGTGGCTATTTACAATCCCACACACTCAGTACCTACAGTGCATGTACAGCCTGCCATCAGCCAACAAATTGCACGCTGCCCATTGCACAACACATCTGTTCTATATATATATGTATAACATATATGTATGTACACATACACAGACATACAAACATACAAACATATTTACATGCGCATACATACCTATACATGCACATTGTAAGGTTAAGCTAGTTAGCTCTCATCTAAGGCTTTAATGGACAAGGGGACAAAAGAGTTTTTACAGCGGTTAAGCCAAATCAAATATTCTTTAGTGTTACAGTTTCAGTAATTTTGCGTGCTTTGCATATTTATGTGTTGCTCGGGAAAAACAGCACCTGGAGTCAGTCCCAGATAAAAATGATCAGTGCTTCCCTGGAGAAAATAGATGGATATTATTTCAGTTTCAGTTTTACGTGAACAGCTGATCTCTAATCAGCCTTTAAAGTGCAGTGTAATGTATCATCTTATGTGCGTGCATGTGCTCCTTCACTCCTTGATCTCGCTGCTGCTCTGATAACTACAGTTGGCCCTTGTTAAAGAAAACCTGCACAGATGATAGAGGGACGGAGAACAAGTGAATTTGATTGTGAAAAATGTGAGTGAAGCTAGAAAGGCTGTTTCCTTCGTGTGGAAGAGAAATGGTTGTGTGTTTTCAAAGAGATCCTAGCAAGGTTCAAGCAGTGCATCACTGAGGTAGCAGTGGATAAAGCTCCTCTCCTGTTTTCTTCTTCTCTTCTTCAGGGTGTCACATTGACAGCTGCTATCGGAGGCGCTGACATGCCGGTGGTCATCACCGTACTGAACAGTTACTCAGGCTGGGCCCTGTGTGCCGAGGGCTTCCTGCTCAATAACAACTTGCTGACCATCGTCGGAGCTCTCATCGGGTCGTCTGGAGCCATTCTGTCATATATTATGTGTGTGGTGAGTGAAACACAGTCTCAGCATGGTTGTTCCTCTCCTGTCCACCAGGAGGGACTCTAACTTTACCATAGCTGAGTGCCTGATCTGAATGCAAGTCTCAGGTCACAAATGTGTGTTTTTGAGCAAGTTTTCTTTTTAAATGTTCTCCGATTGCTGTATTTTGCCATACACATTCAATAAAGTAAAAGCAAAAACTAATGTAATCATAAAAAAGTAACAGAAACACAAAATATCTTCCTCCCCTCACAGGCCATGAATCGTTCACTGGCTAACGTGATCCTGGGAGGCTACGGCACGTCCTCCACCGGCACAGGAAAGCCCATGGAGATCACAGGGACACACACAGAGGTCAACGTGGATCAGACCGTCGACATGATTAAAGAAGCCCAGAACATAATCATCACTCCAGGTAAGACGCACACACAAACACAAGCACATATACACACACTTCAGAGGTCTCGTACTTGAGTGGAAAAACATGGTACTTTGACTTTGCCAGCCACTTTTTTTTTTTCAGCATTAGCAAAGTGTGTTCTGTTTATTTAACCTTTTCTTGACCCGTGTTACATCACCATCTTGCTAGGCTAATTGACAAGTCATGGTGGAGTGGCCACACACACACACACACACGCACACTTGGGTTTCTGTGTGGTCGTCAGTCCCACGTAAATAGACATTCTACAGTGCAGCATATATATATGCAAGGTCAAGGGAAAATTGGATGGAAATGAGGGTGTGCTGGGTTTATGTTGACAATTCATATGCTACATTCAAAATTGGCTTCTTGTTCCTTTTTCGGGGTGAGAGCTCGGGGTCCAACCTTTGTTCCAGCTGCATTCTATTTTTTTTTGCGTTTCACATGTTTTCAATATTTGACACCTGAATACGTATCTGAACCTCCCACTTGCACTGTTTTGATCGTCCTTGGTGCTGCTGTCCTTAAGCCATCATTGTGTGGCCCGATGACATCTCAGCCGTCTCGCCAGACTGTTCCAAAGAGTTGTTTTACTCACGTGGGTACACGTAAACACAGACTAAAGGCATCCAGCCTGCAAATTGGTGATTCCAGTCACAGTGCTGAGTGCCTATATACAAAAACTAAGTCTTCAGAGGAAACCTCTGCAATTTACAAGAATTAAAGTGGCCGAACAGAATACAAGTAGAGAAGAAGTGATCCTCATAGCTGCGTCCAATGTAGATGAAACCAATTTCTTTTTCAGTTTTTGAGACGACAAAGAGGGACATGTCTGACAGCTGAAACCAAAAACAGGCCCAAGACATTTTTGTTGGAAGCAGTGGGAGAAATAAGCGGAAATGAATTTTTTTATTTTTTTAAGCCTTTTCTTTAAAATGGTCTACAAACAATACCACACCAAGACGAGACGAATAATAAAATGCCAGACATGTCTCAGGAGGATTATAGACGAGCATAAACCAGCGAAATGTGAGGAATAGAACAAGTAGAAACAAAACATAATAAACGAGTTAAAGTAATTTTATGAATTGAGTCATTTGAAAGATATCCATCAGTCACCCAGTGAGTGCGGTGATATTTCTCTATGTAGTTGCAACGTTTTTATGAGTCGTCAGTGCAAAGTTTATATACAAGATGACGAAGTTAATACATCACATCAGTCGATCTATGCAGGTAATCGTTTGCAAATGACATCAGCTGCAGAACATGCACAGTCCTAATGCATAACTCTCCTCTTTGCCCTAATAGTGAGCACTCAGACTAGTATTGTTACCCAGCGCTGCCTTTCAGTCAGTCCCCTTGTTTCCATTTTGACCAGTCTCCCTAATTGGAGCCGTCACAGTCACTTTCCCTGATTGACATCTGTGGAAACGGTTAAGACTCTGCCTGATAAACATAAGTGTTTTCCTGGCTTCGTCTGGCCCATCTCTATGTGGCCTGGGTCCACTTGTTTTTCTTGTAGGAGAAACTCCAGGGAGAATATTAGAAGCACAAGGAACGAACCAACTGTGATGGAGAGGGAAAAAAAAACCCCAGTAAAAACCATTATATTGTTGAGCTAGACTACAGACAGTCAACCATGTTTCTTTTAGTTTTTTTCCTTTCTCTAGTCTATGCTGAATTTGAAACCTTGTCATTTTGACGGGTGTGATGTAACCAGACAGATTCTGACTGTTTGTTGTGACAAGGCTAGTAAACACCACTGGACCATTTGACGTGTGTTTGTGTGTGTGAGACGGTGTGATAAAAATCAAGTCCCACACACACCAGCAATATTGAACATAAAAGGAGTCTGAAGCTTGGGGGAGAAAAACATATACTGTGTATAGAGCTCAGTGCCAGCTCTGTACGAACAGGCAGGTAACATGGTGTTATATATATGTGCGCTGTATAATCTGAATGTTTAATGTTGGGCTGCACAGTGTATCTTTTTTTTGTCGTCATTGAGACTGCGATATTGCACTCTGGGATTTTATATGCAAAGTTATTGCATGTTTTCCTCATATCATGCAGCTCTAGTTTATTAATAAAGACAGCACATCATTTAAACTTTTGCACATTTCTGCACAAAACTACTGTTCCCGCTCTTTCACTTTAAAATTGATAAATTAGAAATACATTTTTACAGTATTTTTGTTTTGTTTGTTTTTTTCAGTTCTATATTTTTGTGTCTTGACTTTTCTTTTATGTTTGTTCATCTGCACCAAAGCAAGATCCTTGTTTGTGATTATAATAAACATAATTATGATTCTGTTTCTAAAGTTTCACAGTTACAGACAATGCCCAAATAAAATGTATATTTTTTGCTTTATTTATTCCATCACCTTTACCTGGAACCCTCACAGCAGCGACAGTATCATCGTTAAACCATATTAAAGTTTCAGGGAGTGAGTCCACAGTGCAATGTGTGTATATAAGGTTTTATTTGAGGGCACCTCAGTTGTGAAAAACTTTACTAAAATGGTTTGAGACATGGTTGTCCAGTTGAAGGTTGATTTCTACCAACACAACCACATCACCTGTCCATCAGACTGCTGCCTGTCACAGATGACTGTTTGAACAAGTTGCTTATCACAGAGTGCACTTTTTTCCAGGTTGGGATGTTAACCTTTCCCTAAAGCGACTTGTAATTATGCTTATTTTATGTGCTCGCTCTGTGTGGACTTACTGGAGACCAATTAGTCTCCATATTATTTTTCTTAATCGGTTATTTGTTTTGTCGGTGAATTGCTGGAGTAGCAAAAATGCCCATCAAAATTTCCCAGAGCTGAAGATGACAGATTTAAGAGAAAACAAAATCAGACAATGTACCTCCATCAACCGGTAAGCAAAGCTTTCGATTTACTGGTCCATCTATGTCCCAACCCTCACCTGTGGTCATGAGCCCTGGGTAGTGACCAAAAGAATGAGATTGCATATACAATTGGCAGAAAGAAAGGAGAGGCTTTTGTCCCAGATCTTAACAATTTGTTTTGGACTGGTACATTATGGCACAAGATGTGTCGTCCACATCAGCTTGTTCTTATCTGTTGTTGTTTTGAACTCCTCAGGTTATGGACTCTGTGCGGCAAAGGCTCAGTACCCCATCGCTGAGTTGGTGAAGATGCTTAAAGAGGCTGGCAAGGATGTCAGGTAAAGGCTGATAAAACAAAGTCATTTACATTAAATGTGCAGCAACTAGTGTCTCTCAGGTAAATAGCTGTGGGGGAAAAGTAGTATGAAATTAAAAAAAAATTATTACAGGTTGGTGGATCAATAGATGTAGGCAGTATGGATGGATTTATGAAGACGTAGACATGTAGTTTGAGGAGGGAACAAAATTGGCGGAAACAAAAGATGAGTGCTGAACCATTAAGGACAGAAAAAAAGAGTTGGGGTTTTGGGCTTGATGACGGGAAGATGGGACAGGGCATATAGGAAGAGACCTGTGTGTGTGAAGAAAGAATGAGAAAAAGGAAATGCGAAAGAGAAGAGAGGAAGGACAAGGTACAGCGGAAGCGTGTGTAATTGTCCTGCCTCAGTTGTTTGATCCTGGCTGTTGCAGCTGCTGCTACTTAGAGCATTTGTACTTGATTAGAAGAAAGTGGGTGGTCAGAAAAAAAAAACCTTCACCCTGATCTCTTACTCTTTCTCTTCTATTTTGCTCTCCTCTATATTCTTATGCATTCTCTTGCCTTCCTACTCTTCATATGTGCCTGCCTCCTCCTACACCTCTTCCTCAGTGTGAATGAACCATGTGCTGTTTTATTCCTCATCCTCATGCACACTACAGCACATTGACAGTATGGAGTTTGGAAGCACAGCACACTTTCATTTCCCCCTCCAACACGAAAGGTTTTGCATCATACCACCTTCCTCTAATGCATGTAGACTGTATGGAAGGAAACTGACTTTTCCAATCAGCAGCCAGATCCCAGAAACCGACGGGCCATCTGCACCGTGAATCCGCCTAAACTCACCTAACAAACAGAAAATAAATCTCCAAACGGTGGTTGGTCAGAGAGAGCCAGCCACCAGAATTCAGTGACTGATGTTGATTTCCAACCCTGATTACATGACATGGCTAATTGAGTTTGAGAGCTCTGTATACCCAGTCACACACAGGCATACCCACTCAACAAATAATACATAGTGGAGGAGTGCAGTGGGAAGTGTGTGTGTATAACCAGACTATAATCACAAACGCCTTAACTCCACTTGTCCAAAATCTCCATCTTATTGTCTCTGACTCAGCCCAAGTCCATTCATTTTGATCCTGTCTGTCCTCTCCTTGACTTAAGAAAGTCAAGAAAGACAATAACTTAATCTCTAGAGGAGAGACTATGTTTAAGTGCTCATTAAATTCTTTGTTCACAGGTTTGGTATTCACCCTGTGGCCGGCCGTATGCCTGGTCAGCTCAACGTGCTGTTGGCTGAAGCTGGTGTCCCATACGATATTGTCCTGGAAATGGAAGAGATTAATGAAGACTTCCCTGGTAAGATCCAGTCCTGTCTGTGTTTTACATATCGTACCTGCCATGAGTTTCTTTAAACTATTTATTGTGTCCCAACATGTTTGATTTTGCTGCAGCTTTTTTCTAAGAATTGACAGGGAATGCTGTTGATCTTTGAAAATCTCAAGTCAAAGGAGAAGTTTGACATTTTAGGAATCAGACTAGGCTTGGGCGATAACTTTTTTTTTTCAAACCTACCTGACATTTCACAGGGGTGTATGGTAAAAAAGAAAAAGGGAAGGCCAAGCAGCTGGTGATAGAAGTCATTGTAGCATGTATGATGTAGTCTAGAGTTGGCCATAGGGGTGGGTGATGTATCAATTATACTCAGTGTATCACAGCTAGCTTCTTCCATGTGAAAAGTATAAAATGACTGTTGCAAATATCAAGTATAATTTTTCACTTTTTTGTTTGTTAAAGCCATTGGCATATGACTCGCTTTGGTGTTTCAACTCTTGCTCTCTCCCTCTTAAGGACACAAAAAAATTTAAAAAAAGACTCAAACATGTAGGTCTGTACTTAGCCCAGATGTTCTATATGAATATTTGACTATTGGTTCCTTTTTTCCACATAGAATTCGAGAGTTTGAAGGGGGTTCAGCTTGACATTCAGTGTGACAGTAACATTCACATAATATAGTAAACAAGCTAACTACGCTAACGACGGATTCAAAAATGTGCAACATCATTTTTTGCCGATACTAGACATCAGGCAAACTCCAGAGACTGTATTGTATTAACGACTGCTTGACTTAAAGGAATCTCAGTCGACTGAGGCGTCTCCGGTGGATGATTTGTATCTCCAACTTTCAGGGGCAGCCCTACAAACAAATAATTTGCTACATGCACTCCGCTGCCCATCCAGACCACTCTCCTGGGAGATGGTGTGTGAGCAGCCGAGGCGTGTTTTGTACTGTACTGTGTAATACTGTGATACCACCCAAGCTTAATATAGAAGAATAAGTTTGCTTTTTTACGAAGAGTTGGATGAGAAGATCAACACCATTCTCGTGTTTGTATGCTACATAGGAAGCGAAAGCCAAGAGACGGTTAGTTTGATATAAGTCCAAATAAATAAATCTGCTCACAGCACCTCTAAAGCTCAAAAGTTAATATGTAAAATCTTGTTTGTTCAATCTGTACACAAATGTGTTAAATAGACACTTGGCCAGGATTTGCTGTACTCTCTGCTGGTTGCCTGGCAACCTCACAGTGACAACAAGCCAACACTGATACAATTTGATAACTTGAGTTATTGAGCAAAAGACTGGATGGGATATATAATGTCATTGAGTCAAAGGCTGAAACAAATAAATCCAGTAAACATGAGGTCGAAGGATTAAGAGCTGTTCTCTAATTTTAATTTGTTGGATGTCCAATCAGAAACGGACCTGGTCCTGGTTATCGGTGCCAATGACACAGTAAACTCAGCAGCCCAGGAAGATCCCAACTCCATCATTGCTGGCATGCCTGTGCTGGAGGTCTGGAAGTCTAAGCAGGTGAGACATCTGGTACATGCATGTGCGATAATGAGGTTGTCCTGAAGCCTAAAAAGATAAAGAGGAATGGAAGATTTTACAGCAACTGGACTGCTTTTTATCGCCACAACTGAATGTTGCAGTCCACACCCGTAGAGGGGCCTCCAACTTGAAGACACGCACACACAAATCCCAAAGAAATGCATACTCAAATTCTCACACACACACAGACACACACACACGTGCACTGAGGCTCACATACATAGCCACAGATTGTTACAGTTCCAGGTGCAGTCCCATCCTGATCCCATTAGTGGTGACTGTGTCGCTGTGGAATGACGACATTCGGAGCATCCCGCTGGCACCGCTCCGAGATCTGGGATTTATACTGTGCTCCCACTTGTTTCCACACACACACACACACACACACACACACACACACACACACACACACACACACACACACATACACATACACACTGTCCCCTGGGGAAATCATAGAGGACATTCTACCTAACCACACGCACTCATGTGGATGCACACAAAGACACATGTACAGGTGCACAGATTAAATACATAGACAAAAATATGGGTGTACAAAAACCACACTTTAAAAAGCCGGTCATAAGTGCCCAATTGTGCATGCATGAGTCATGTGAGAACACACACGGACAAACTACTTACATACGTTACTCTTGGACTGTTTTTGAAGTCAAATAAAATACATCTTCACTGAATTCATGTTTTCCAGAACACACTACACACTACACAGACACTAAAATGAAATTAATATTAAGTGTGTTAAAGGGACAGTTCAACCAAAAATCAAAAACACATTCCTGTTACCTGTTGTGCTATCTAACAGTCTAGACTGTTTTGGTGAGATATTGGCTGTAGATCATGACCCAGTTACTCAAGATAATCCATAGACCTTGAAGAAAGAGATAGTAGTGTGCAAGAGGACCGTCTTTGTCATATGATACTCAACAAAAAAACACAGGTGCTCTTGAAGAAAAAAGATTAGCACATGGACAGAAAAAATGAACTTCAGGCCCTTGTGCATGGAGCAGGAACAAATGCATTTGAATTAATTGAAAAAGCCTTTAATTCAAAACATGGCTGTTTAGCTTAAAACACCAACCAGTTTCGACCCTAAGGTCTTCGTTAGGGTGCAAAAAGGGGGACAGGAGTAAAGCAAACATAAAGGCTTTTTACCTTAATTCAAATGCATCTGTTCCTGCTCCACGCATGAGTGCCTGAAGTTAATTTTTTCTTCCCATGTGCTGATCCTTAGACCTTGTTGTGAGCAGTTTAATGTAGGAGCTGTTTTCTTCCTACCCAACTTGCCAGATGTATTACAGCACAGAAGGAAGTGTGCATCTACTCATAGACGATAGGCTTGTGACAGCAAGAGATATAATCATTAATGACATCCTCTTCAGGTAAGCTGTAACATCAGCTAGCTCAGTGGTGCTAGGTGATGTTAGCAGTACAGGCACACTTCCTTCTGCACAATGATACAGTTGATGGGTGTTGTTTGGTAGAAAGGAAACCGTTCCTACATGAAACTGCTCTCAACAAGGTCTGTGGATTATCTAGGGTAACTGGCTCATGGTCTCTGAATAGAGACATTGTTTTTGAGTTTTCAAATGTTGTTTTTTGTTTGGTGCTTTGAGCAGCACAAGCTGAGTGCCATCTAGTTCCATTATATTGGAGAGAAGACAGACATCTCTGTGGTTGATAAATAATCTAGATTTATTAATAGCACTACCGATAAAAGGAAAAATTCTGATTTTTGATCTTTGGGTTAACTATCCCTAGCAGCTGTTGCTGACTTTGGACTTTAAAAAAAATTGCAGCTGTATTTTTTAACCCAAAGTCAGTGAAAAGAGCTTGTTGAGAAGAGAAGGCAGGGACCAGGGGAAATTTCTGGTTTTACTTTAGAAAAGTTGGCATAGTCTGCACAGAATTTTCATCCCCTCCAAAATTCTTTTTAAAGCCTTCCTCTCCAGTATTGTCACAGCTAATCGTCCAATTACAACCTAACAAGTGTGTGTGTGTCTGTGTCTGTATGTGTGTGTGCACATGTTTGTGACTGGATCTCCTCCCTCTCTAGGTGGTTGTGATGAAACGTTCCCTGGGTGTGGGATACGCAGCTGTCGACAACCCCATCTTCTACAAGCCCAACACTGCGATGTTGCTAGGCGACGCCAAGAAGACTTGCGATGCCCTGCAAGCCAAGGTCCGCGAGTCCCAGAGCCAGTAAGGCGGACACCCTCACTCAGAGCACTCACGAAGCGAGGAAGGTTGAAGACAACAAGTCAACGTTTTTTTCCAAAACGATCTCCACATTAAGATGATCTTTGTCCGATTGTGACTCGTCCAATTGAGCAAAGATGGTTTAAACGTTTTTGACACACCCCTCCTGTCATCTAGAAGTTGCAAATTTTGCTGTGATAGATACAGATAGTTTTTCTATTAGTGCTCCCACTGTGGTGATGAACTTAGACACAGATATACAGGCACGTATTTTATTTCTAGATGCAAAAGGAAGGGTGTGTCAAAAATTAGCATGTGGTCTGGGGAGCAGCCGGCAGTGTCATCTTCATTTTAGACACCTGTATTAATGTAAAACAATCAGAAAAGTAGATGTGTTAAGAAGTAAGTAGGTCAAATTTCACCGTTAAGATATTTTAGTAAATAGTAGAAGGAAAATTTTAGATGAATCGGATTTAAAAAGGAACAAAAGCAGCAGAGATATAAAGATGAAACCCCAAGAGAAAGAAATATAAGAGCATTTAGCACTAATTTTCCACACTGTTGAGAGTTTTCTCCTGCTTCCTTTTATTAGGTAATTTACTGTCCCTGTTGATGGATCTATTTATTTCTAACCTCCTTTTTCTGTACAAGCAAAAAGAAAAAAAGCAGAATAGCGCAACATTTTTGTAAAGTTCCTTAAGTTCCGGTTTTATACAGTATTGAGAGATTTTTCTATTTGGTCTAATAATTATCATAAAGCTAGAACATCACGTTTTAGAAATCTAGTCATACTGTTTGCTTTTTTTCTTTTTCACTTCCACGTGTCTTGTGATCTCCACCTATGCCTCTAGTGCAGCAATCACACATGGATCCAAAAACACTCAAGATCCGTTCAAGCCTCGGCTGTCAAGCTTTTAACGCAATAAACCAAACAGATCTGAGCCCACAGCTGTCATGTAATGCTAGTAAAGACTGGACTACTCAGACAAACAAACACTCTTGTAGCTGTGACGGCTGAATGGATTTTATGGTGTTTTTGAGCCAGGTGCGTCCCATCACCCTGTGTGGTTCTGATGTTCACGTGATGCTAGCCTTTGGTCTTTACGGTAAAGAAGGGTGTGTTTTTTTTAAGTGAATGTCCACTCCAATATGTGTGTCCTCATTATTTTGTCTAGAGTTAAATGAAGGATCACTGTTTGTAAACTAGGACCAGATGTTAACTTGACTGTTGTGTAAAGAGACTAAAGCAACATAACACTTATTTCATTCAATTTGTCGCCACATTTCAGAAGACATGAATTGTTCAATGGTATTTTTACGAATTCCTAAAATGAATTTCCCTTTTTTTTTTCCTTTGCCATAAACGTGTCCCGCTTTTACAGTAAATCTGGATTATGTGGCACAAATATAGATGGATAGCTGTGTAACCAGTTAAGTAATTTGCAAATAATCATCAATGCTAAACTTTAAAAAACACCAGAGACTTATTCCCTCAAGTTTTAATTTTTGACTAAGGTTTGGGTGCTGCCATTCTTATTACTTTTCAGTTTTGATGGTCATGATAGTAGTAGTTGAAGTTGTAGATGAATTTGTAAGAAGATTTCCCGGAACAAGGTTTGAGGAACAATGAGCTAACAGTTCAGCAGTCTTTGTTATCTTTAAAATACAAGTACTGTACGAAGTTTCATCCTGGGACCTGATACATCGACCGTGACAACTCTCCTACCTCTCCATAAAGCGACCAATAACTTTCCAGAAAACCCTCGTCTGACCAGTTACCTTGGACTGACTCGACCACAAGTCACTCTCCACCCTTACACCTTAACTCAACAAGTCACTTTTCATTTATCTTAAACCTGACCAATTTGCCTTCTGTTTTGTGTTACATTCTTTAACCATCAGACCTCAGTTTGCCGCTGGCTAGTTTACTGTATGTTCTGCAAGTGTAACGCTGCCTATGTCATTAGTGCTCATGAGGGGTTATTGTTCTTACATGTCCATTTACACAAACGCAGTCTTTAGGGACAATTAGATTGAGATGTTTGCCTAATGTTTGTAGCTTGTTGCCATGTTTGGATCAAATTTTGGGAGATGGAGGATATGAATAGTTTTGCCGATATGCCCCCTTATTATCTCGTCGTTGTAAGGAGAGTATTTTTGTAAAGAGGCACCGTATTTGTGCAGAGCAACAATGGGGTTTTGAAGTTGTACAATGTTTCGATGCACCATGCAAATGGAGATGAAATGTACTGTGAATGTTTTGACCCTTTTGTTTTTCATTGAGCATTTTCATCCCTAATAAACCTGTATTTACACTAGATGTTGCCTTAGGGTGGTGTTTCTTCCTTGACATACTCTTAAAGATGCAACTGAATTCCCAAATAATAAACAAGCTGATCCACAAGGTTTTCCTTGAGGTCTAGCACAGCTTTGATGGTAATGCTACCTGCCCAATTTCGTACAGCGGGTTTGAAAACTCAAATATTTGCAGCAATTACCTGGATGAAGGATCATGAGGGGACGGAGTTGTAACCACATTCGCACACATGCTTCATACGCGAGGACGTCTACAGGTCCTTAAAATGTCTTGAGTTCAGTTTTATGAATAGTTGGCCTTAAAAGTCATTCATTCATTTTCAGTAACCCCTTATCCTGTTAGAGGTTGCAGGGGGCTGGAGCCTATCCCAGCTGACACTGGGTGACAGGCAGGATACACCCTGGACAGGTCACCAGACTATCACAGGGCTGACAGACAACCATTCACACTCACATTAACACCGACGGCCAATTTAGAGTCACCAATCAACCTGCATGTCTTTGGACTGTGGGAGGAAGCTGGAGTACCCAGAGAAAACCCACGCTAACATGAGGAGCACATGCAAACTCCCCCAGGGCTCCCGCACCCGGGGTTCGAACCATCAACCCCTGGTTCAAACCAGGAACCCTCTTTGCTGTGAGGCAACGATGCTAACCACTGCATCACCGCGCAGCACGCCTTGAAAGTCATTAGATACAAATGTGTATTTGTGAGGTCAAATTGCCCAAAACATTTTATCTGACTTCATTCATCCATCTTTTAATTCCTTTCTGTCAAAATGAGTCAAGCTCTTCTGCAATAAAGTCATAGACAAACACAAATATGACACTGAATGTACTCAACCGTGTGGAACTTGAACTAATAACTAAGGAGAAATCTGGACTAGCTGGGAACCACTGCTGTGAATGTTTCAGTGAGAGTTTTTCTGGAGGCATTTCAGCAGAGTGCCATGTTGCTGTTTCCAAATTGTTATCACATTGAAATGGAAATTGAATACAGCTGCAGCGCCCACGATAACAGTGTAACTACAACACTTTTTTTCCCAAACTGATACCAAAACTTTTACTTAAAACCGGTGTCATGCAATGACCATCCCTCCTATTGTGAAAATGAAGTTATGAAATAAACACAATAGCTGTGCCTTGATGAGAGGATAGTGGGAATCTCAAAGTATCCTCGTGCAACAGGAGGGGATCGCATGAGTCCGTCATGAGGGCTGGGATAATGACTGAAATGTAAATATCAGTTTGTGTGACATTTTCACCTACAAGCGGCACTTGATTGCTATTCATCAGTGGAGAGCGAACTGACGGTACTTAGAAGGGGGAGTGGTGCCTGCAGAGATGGAGCAGATTAGACCATAGATAGATTTATGAGGATGGGGATTGCATGTGTTTGTGATGAGGGTGGCTTCATCCTGTAACAAGTAGCACTCAGACAGGCTGTTATCTGCTCTCAGAGTGGAGGGGATCTGAGGAGAACTGTCAGTCCCACAGCACAGGCGAGATGTAGCGATAGTGATAAAAGAAAATGTCTTGTACTTATTTTGTGAGCATCATCTGTCCGAATTGTTACCTCCATAAATGTGAGTAAAAGTCATTCCTTTATCTATATAAAATGTACTTTTTTGCAGATATTTATTTCTAATGATGGGTGCATGCGGAGGTTGTCAGGTGCTGACAAAGGTCGTGTGTCTTGTGGTGTGTGTGACAGAGAGAGAGTGATAAGTGGGAGAGACAGCATGAAGATCCGCGGCCTGATAAACGCTGAGGTGACAGCCTCCTCAGCTCAAGCTGGTCTTTTGTCACACCGCCAGTATTTACCCCGAGCGCTGAAGGATAGCCAGCATGTTTCAGCCACAATGAGCCTCCATCTCTTCTACCTACAGGGATAGTCTGTCCTCCCTGAAAAAAACCAAACACGGTTTGTTTTGCCTGGCCTTGCATGCAATTTGATGTAGAGGGTATTTAATTATTTACGATGATAGGGAATGCTTTTGAATCTATTTGATGATGAGACACACTGTGTAGACTCCATGCGTGACAAGGTCAGTGAACATCTACATGCGTGAGAAGACATTTGCAGCTGTGGATGAGGTGTCCAGATTATGTGATTTAAAAAGTAGAAATATGTATCAAAATGTGAGTTCAGTATAAGCACAGAAGAAGTTTAATCAGTTACATGATACTGTGAGAAAAGTAGTCAGGATGCAGAAACTGTACACTGTATCATCACTTTTTGTCGCCTGGTGTCTTCACCATGACACCAAGAGAGCTGCTTCCCCTCACATACACTATGAAGTACACGTCACACCCTCAAAGGTTACCCACAAGATCATCGCCCTGAAAGGAGAAAAACAGTAAGCCAGTAACAAGTAGTTGGATCTATCACAATAAATCCTGTTTTATAAACTGGTCACACAGTTTGTACAGAGCATCTTAACCTGGAGTCGAAGTATAGACCATGGTGCTGCTATGTCTCTGACACTGAGACACTATTGTTTTCTTTAGCACTGGGGGAGCACTGAATTTTATGGATTTACTGTTTATCAGACAACAAATAAGACTGAGAGTGAGAGTTAACTAGATATCACAGCCCGATGACCCTTCACCTCACTCCCTGCCATCAAGACGCTACTTCCTTGCAGGAGAGTGATGGCAGCTTGGACCTTAGCTGCTGCAACACCTCCAATTCAGCCAGTGTGAACCGCAGCCCAAGGGTTTACAGCAGGGTCTAATCTGTGTAACTGCAGCAACAGAGGTTTGCTGATCTGAAGGGGACTCAGGACAGCCAAGAGGGCAGTCAGGGATCAGACCAACTTGAGGAAATGACACTGATTAGCTGAAGTCTTGTTAGGCCCAAACACACCTATGAATAAATGCAACCCATTTGCTCCTCATGCCTCACTTTGCGCACAGATTATGCAGGGCAGATTATTATATAGACCATTTTAGACTCTTTGTAAAAGGGCAGTCGGTTTTAACATACGTCATAGCTCCGCCCACTCTGCAGGCGACCAGGTGTTTCCAAATTGGTAATTAAGTCAGCCAGCTAATTACAGTACATGAAAGTGCAGTGTTGCAGTTTGTAAAGACTCTAACTCGGTTTTAATCGCTTTATGGCGGCTTTATGGATCCATAATGTGGGTGTCAGGTGTGGGCCTCAAACACCACTTCAAGTCCAAAAGGAGTCTCCTGTGTTTTCACCAGCTTTGGACCGCCACTACTTTGGGTGTCTTTGCTGACTGATGCCGAGCTGCTTCACTCCATCCACCCCAGTGTCTTCTTCTTGTAAGTCATGCTTTAAAATTCTAACATTGTTTTCTGCTCGCTGTCAATGCTGCTATTGTGAATCCATTTGTAGAGGATTGAGTTTTCTTTTGGTTGCTGTTTGATGTGTGTATTGAAGCAATTAACCACGAACAGGCCCTGCTCATCATGTTGGGGTATTGTGGGGTTAAACTGGTTTTGGCATTGAGATTACTGCTGTTGTTTGGGGCGGTTTTTGGCTCAGTGTTATGGAGATTATGGTGACAATGGCATGTTGGCATGTTTGGGGATGTGGCTAAACAAGAGTGTTGTTTTTCCACATAATGCTGGCACTCTGCATGACTTTTTTTTTTCCACATTCATATTTGTGCCCACACACTTAATATTCTGCTGAGCACTGGTGAAACCATTAAAGCAGAGGAAATGTGTGTATCCGCCAGCTTGCTTTAAGTTACTGATGTTCATATGATGCTGACTTCTAGTTGTGGGGCACTCCACTGCTGTCAATCACAACCTTTGAGTCACAGTGTCAGAGCAGTGTTGATAATCTGTTGTGTGTAAAATAATATTTTAAAGCTTGTCAGTTTTGAGCCATGCACCTGATTGGTTTTAACCTGCTGTATGTCAGGTGGATTCTTGGTTTTAAAATATTTCAGTTTATTTATATTCTATTAATATTGTGATATGAGACGAGATGCCATCTTAGATTTGGGGTATCATACTGTTGTCTTTACTTAGTTTTAGGGGCTCCAAGTGATGTAATATCCCAAACTCACCAGACTGTTCTAGCTTTATTCTTTATTCAGGATCCCCACTAGTTGTTTCCACAGTAACGACCACTCTTCCTGAGGCAAGACAAAACATCACATCATCACATTGTAGACAATTTACGACATCGACACATTTAAATGAAACCCAAAACACCAGACAGCAGTCATTATCACACATTGACAGTGTCATCACATCAGTAGATCATAAAACCAAACCAATAGAAGCCATGACCCAGTCTCACAGAATTATGTAGAACTGCATGAGTTATATGTGACAGCACAAAACATGGTAATACACTAAAGTGAGAACTACTAATCCAAATACCCTTCATAAATATTACATCATATACTGGTAAAAAAGATCCTTTTTTTTATGGTAACTGGTTTTATTCAAAACACTTGTCTTCGGCACGTCTGGTTTCATTATGGTGCTTATCAACATGTTGACATATCGTACATGCATGCAACCTCCTCCATTTTACGTAGCCTTGAATCAGTGTATGCATTTCTACATTTTATTACAAATGCAAAGTCACTGACTTATCACTGCAGTCGTTATGATTTGGTGAATTGGACGTCACTGACCACTCGCAGACAACAGCAGTGGTGTGTGTATGTGTGTACATATATACAGTATCATCATTGCAATACCAGTATTGAGGTATTCAGTCAAACATATTGTGATAATATAGTGTGTTCCTTGCAGTGCTGTGTTTGGGAATGAGCTACATGCTAGGGCAAAGCATCCATACAGCAGCAAGGATGAGGTCATAGCCTAGACGCCAAATATCAACTCTGTACATATTCTGAATTCACATTAAAAATGTGAATTGGCTGACGTAACTTGCTCCCCAATCCCCTGAAACTATGAGCAAATCATGTTTGAATGCTGCAGAAACATCTCCTCCTCTCCCTCACTCACCACTATAGGAGCCGCGCCGGTTCCAGCACTGTTAGTTCAAGGAGCACATTTTAAATCAGTGCTACGCAGACAGGCTCGAGTCTCTGCAGTGTGTTTGATCGTGTGATGAGCGCCAACCTCAGACCCCGCAGCCCTCAAAACTATCTGCAGCTCCAAACCCACAGACCCTAGTTAACTGAGTGTGTGTGTGTCAAAGAGAGAGCGCATAGCCTTGTGTACATGAAGTAATCCTTGTTGAAAGGCGTGCAGATGAAACTATGTGTGATTGGAGAGATTTGTAGCCGGGTTCCCCACCACAGATGAAGTATGTGTGTGATTGTGTGTTCGTGTGTGTGTGTGTCAAAATCAGGCCAGAGGATGTGGCTGTGCTATGGGATGAAACCTCTCCAACAAGCCTTTATACCAGGATCAACATCTGTTTAACATGTCTTCCTACCAATTGTCAGTCTGAACATGAACTACATACTGTATTTGCATCTTGCAACTGACATGAAGCATGGATATACAGTACACAGCCTGAGCAAACCACAGGCAGCGTTATTTAACATTCATAACTCTGGTCCCAAATCAGAGAAATCTGTTCTCGTAACCCCACGGCACAGTCTCATTAAGCGACATTGTTGCTCGTTACATCCATACTGGACAGAAACATGCCAAGGACTGATCTTAACCATACTTTGAAAAGACATTAGATCCAGTCATGCAGCTTCATATTTAAACTTAAGCTCAGCTAAATATGGGGTCTTAGGATAAGGACTGTGGTTTCCCATTTATTCCCTGTTCAGTCTGATCTTGCATAAGAGGTCCAAAAATAAATCTACCATGCAAATAGATTTGTTATAGCTTTGTGTGTTTGTTGTGTTGTTATGCTGCTGTCGGCCAGATTTCCTTGCTTAAGGTCTTGGACTTAAGTGGGGCTAACCCTTTATTAAATTACAGAGACAGTTCACTCCCAAATCCAAAATCCATATTTTTCTTTTACCTTAAAGCTTTAATCAATAGATGATGGTGGTTTACTTAATGACATGAAAACATACTATAAAAGCACAACAGATCCATGCTTCAAGCTGTTCATAAAGATATACTGTCTATTTATTTTTATTTAACTTAAAAGGGACAGTTCACCCCCAAATTATAATGCATGTATTTTCTCTCACCTGTAGTGCTATTTATTAATCTAGATTGTTTTGGTGTGAATTGCAGAGTGTTGGAGATATCAGCCGTAGAGATGTCTGTCTTCTCTCAAATATAATGCAACTAGATGGCACTCAGCTTGTGGTGCTCAAAGCACCGGGAAAACACATTTGGAAAAACTCAACAGCAATGTCTCTTTCCAGAAATCATGACCCGGTTACTCAAGATAATCCACAGTCCTTGTTGTGAGCAGTTTCATGCAGGAACTATTTTCTGTCTACCAAACTACACCGCAGACCATATCACAGTGCAGAAGGAAGCGTGCATCGATCTACTTATTAGGTGTAAGAATTGCCAGATTCCCCACAATATGATAATATCACATACTTAAGTCATGACACAATATTGTTGTGGTTGTGAAAGTTTTGCAATATGCTGAGTATTGCAATAATATATATTACAATATATTGGTATTTATTACCTTTTTGGGCTGTACTTTATGTCCCCAAAGGACAGAAAGTACAGGAAATGAAGTTCCTTACTTTATTCATTTCTTTCCAGCAAAATGTAACTAGTGCGCTGAAAGAGCAGTTGATTTTATTATTCTAGCAGGCTACCAAAAGTTTAATTTGCAACATTAATAATTTCTACAAAAAAAATTGACACTTGGCGTCCGTGTATTAATATAATTTTGCAGCACAAAATATTGTAATATATGCTGTATCAGTCCCCCCCTGTTGAGTTTTTCAAATGTATTTTTGGTGCTTTGAGCACTGCAACTGAAGTGCCATCTAGTTCATTATATTGAGAGAAGGCAGACATCTCTACAGCCAGTATCTCCAACATTCGGCAACTCACATCAAAACAAACTAGATTGATAAACAGCACTACAGGTAAGAAGAAAAATATGTATTCTTGATTTTTGGGTGAACTGTCCCTTTAATGTTGAATCAAACTAACACAGTACATTTGTATTTGCCAACATGTTTTTAGCCTTTAAAATGAAGCTGTTCTACTTTTATAATATGTTTTATTGTCATTAAGTAAACAGCCATCATCTGTTGAGTAAAGGTTATAAGCTGTATCAAATTGAAGATCCATCATGCTAATCCACCTCTGCAGCACTGGTCCTGTTATATCTACAGGTAGAGTGATGGTGCATCATCAGTCTGTTACAGATGGTGGACCTCTCTACGAGAGGAATCTCTTTCATCCTTGATCTCGAGCATGTTCCCTCCCTTAATGTCTAATCTGATCGTCCCAACAGCTTGTTTGGAGAAACTGTGTTATTGAGCGGTGCCTTAAAAGCCCCCAGACCCAGGCCTCTTGGATACATCGTCTCAGGGACACACACAAACATACACAATGTCTGCCCCAGACTGTCCTCAAGTCGTTTTGACTGTGACAGCCCGAGATAAATGTAGGCACACTAACCTGGCCAGTAAGCAACACAACTGGTCTCTTTACTGTTCGGTTTGATTGCTGCTCAGGCCTGGCTAACATAAACACTGTGGGAGTGTGTCCTTTTAAGCTGCTTTTATTGTCCAGCTGCTTCTCAACCTCTGGATGTAAATTGTTGAGAGGTTGAGATGGAAGGATGAGAGAAGATGGGGGAATAAGGCGGGGGTGAGAAGAGGTGAGGGGGTGGTTAATGTGGTGGTAAGAAGTGAGGGGATGGGATTTTCTCTGAAGTAAGTCAGGAATCATTTAGAGTGGTTCGTCTGTGTGTGTGCGCCTGTGTGTGTGTGTATCTCTGCATCTGTATGTTTGTGCATATGTGTCTTTAAAGCGGAGGCATCACGAAGTTCAGAGAAACAAAATGTTTATTGAAACATCTTCCCAGACCACTTAGCATCAGTTTGTTATTGTCTTGTGGCAAGGCGAGAGTTGTAGGGGCAAAAAGAAACGCAAAAAGAAACAAATTGTATTTACGCTGAACGGTTAGGAAACCCAACCTATGCAAATGAAGGGGGGGAATCACACTGCGAGGCTTTGAAGCTGGTGTAGCCTCACTGCGGCTGTCAGACACAAACACTGCCATGGAAATCCTTGAAAATATGTCTGCTATGCAACTGTGGTGCCTGTAAGTATTTATGTGCTCATAAGTTGTCATCATAGAAGACTGTCCGTCCTGAGAGAGCATATATTTTGCTTATTTTCCCCCATGCTTCCAGCTTGAAATGTGTCCACTTAATGTATCGTAACAGTCGACAGCATATTAGGCTTTTCTTCTTCTTCTTCTCTTTTCTATTCCGGTTGAGTATTTACACTCTGCTCTGGTCTTGATCTGTCCACTTTGTCCAGGAAGCTGTCTCTCATTGACACTCCCATGGGAACAAAAAAGGAAAAAAATAATACGTTGCTTTGCATAGTTTTTACTCTATGTTTAGACCCATGTCTTGTATGAAGATTCCCATTTAGTGACAGTTAAAGTTGATATTTGTATTTTTTGCTCTGTCCGTTTATAAGCTAAATCTCTTGCGTGTCTCTTGTGTGCAAGCAGAATGCACATGGATCTGTGCAGTGTGATAAAATGTTTCCAACAGCCTATAGTAGGCCTACTCAATTGGCAGTCCAAGGGTCACATTCGGCCAAGAAGCAACCTGTGGCCCAACATGCAAATATCTGGTATGTCTGATATATCTGATAAAATATGTAAACTACATATGGTGTTTTAAAGTCACTAATGAGTTTGCCATCTTCCTTTCTATAGAGTAACACATGCATACTACCAATCGAGCAGGATGTTCAGATCTGCCAATCATATCATTCACAAGTGTTTTTTTCATGTGACACAGTTCTTACCATGCGGAGTAATGTTTCAGAACATCTGGGCTGCAGTTGAATAGTCAAAAAATACATCATATGTCTTTTCCTTTTCCTTAACACTTTACCTTGACCTTGATGGAGAACATCATAAAGTGAGGTGCGTGTGTGTGTGTGAGTGTAATGGAGAGGGAAAGAGGTACTGGTAGAGAGAAAGTGTGTCAGTTGTTACTGTTACTTCCACTTGTTATATTTCTATGCATTGACAGCTCTTTTTTATTTTGCCTCTGTACTTTGTGGTGTGTCTGGGTCAGATATGTGACCAACATGTTTATTTCTGTTTTCATTTCAAAAGCGAAATGATAAACATTGCAATTTCTTTACTACATTCATGTGCATTTGTTTAAAATTGTACTCGTACTTGTACTCGTCGTCCTCCACTTACCCGGGTCCGGGTCGCGGGGGCAGCAGCCTCAGCAAAGAAGCCCAGACAGTCCTCTCCCCAGCCACTTCCGTCAGCTCTTCCAAGGGAACCCCGAGGCGTTCCCAGGTCAGCCAGGCGATGTAATTCCTCCAGTGTGTCCTGGGACGGCCCCGAAGTCTCCTCCCGGGTAGACATGCCTGAAACACCTCCCGAGGGAGGCGTCCGGAAGGCATCCTTACTAGATGCCCGAACCACCTCAACTGGCTCCTCTCGATGTGGACGAGCAGCGGCTCTGGAGTAGAGCCTCAGACTGAATTTACAAATGCACCATGTCAGGTCACTCACTCTCCGGGACCGCCAGTGTTACTTGAATAAGAAAACACTGACCAACGGGACCAGACTGGCCGACCTGTATGCTCTCATGATTTGACAGGATTGCTGAAGGTGGGACGGCCGGCTTTGTGGTTGATTACGATACCAATCTTTCAAAGGAGGATGACACTTCAATGGTTTCCTCCAGTTTGTTTTGCTATCAAGCTAATGTTAGCTAATGCACTAAAACATTAGTGTTACGGCGAAATCAAACATTCCTCTTAATACCTCTCCAATTTCTGATTATGTGGACATGATTCCCTTGATACACATAACGTTATTCATCCCTACAACAGGAAATACTTTTCCCCTAAACTGATATGAAGTGTGTGCAGCACATGTGAGCATTTTTGATGATCACCTCCATCCAGTCCTTTCGCCTTATCTCATTTAACCATAGTTGTTTTTGTTGACGGGTAGTGTCGGGTGGTATGTGCTAAAATTTAAGTTTCGAGTCATGACTCCTCCTATTCTGACTCCAAATAACACAACAAGACGACATTTTAAGACTCCCATGTAGCCTACAGCCCTGTGGTGGCGAGTCATGTTTTGCCTCCAGCTAACAAACTGATGACATTGTGACGTCGGCCCTAAAAGGATCTATATGTAATTGCATAGCTCTGCCCTATAGAGTGATGTAGAACAAAAGCAGCTATTATTGCAGTTTCATACAATGAATATCGTAAAAGCTGTTGCACATGTGCTCACTGTTGCATTTGGCATGCATTGTAGGTGTCCTGTATGCTGACTTAAGTTAATTATGTAAACCAGAGGACAATAGCGATGCTTTTCGTATTCCATGCTAAATGTGTAATATTTGCCAGACAGATTTACTTGTTTTGTGTTGTGAGAAATCATACGCTCTTTTATTGTCATTCATTTCATTAAGATCTTAAATCATGCAAAGGCACATATGGTGTGGAGTGGAGTTTGAGGCAAGTGGCAAACTGCAGTTCCTCTAATGGCCGCTGGAAGCTGGCTCCAAAAGCAAGTCAGTCCCCATAGACCCCCTATTTTAAAATGCCCAATGCTACAGCCAAAATAAGCATGTTTACAGACTGGAACATACAAAAACAAAAAGACTGTTTTCTATAGCTAATTTCCACCTTCACGGCAACTGTACAGGGGTGAATTTTTATTTAACTCAGCTTAAAGTTACTCGCATCAACTCGATTCCTCAGTCAGATTCATCCCTCGCTCCTCCAAAGCTCCACCCTCTTGTCCAAATATGGTCACTTCTGGCTTCAGGCTTTAAATCAGGAGTCCACAAACCAGTGGGTGAAGTCACGGTAGCTACATCCATTATTTTTATACAGTCTGTGTTCTGAGGTTGCGTTCAAACCATGTCTGCCTGAACCTGGGCCAGTCTGGTTGTAAAATGGCTCATCTAGTACAGGGTGGTAGTTTGTGACCTAGAACAGCTCTGTGTGTATTTGTGGGTAGAGAGAGAAACATAGTGTCAGTAGTTGCTGCTGTGATCTATCTGGTCCCTTTTGTTCATTTTTGAAATGGCCCGTCTCATTGGTCTGTTTGAATGTTTGTTTGTATCCTGGATGACCTGATGACGAAGCACCACACAATCACGTACTGTATCACCTGCTTACACAGATGCACATACACAATCATTGCTGTCCTTGCGGTCAGTGGCAAAATACCTCTGCTCTATCAACATTAGACAATATGTTAAACAGTCAAGTTCTTTTTCTATTTTTGTCAGCTCCGACATGGGTAACTTATGGAGTTGTCCAGAAATGACCTCAATCATTCGACACTTTGGGAATTGTCACATAGTGTTTACTTAGAGGCCTTTTTATGGGCTGTTTTTTGCTGGCTGTGGATTAAATCTAAGCCTACAGTTTTAGTATATGGACTTGGCAACAGAATGCTTTTACATCTGCTGCAGGGCAGTCCAGGACAGTGCACCCTAGAAATGAAAAGGTTCCTCGGGGATCCTTTAAGGATTCACTAAAATGAAACACTGTTCAAACCTTTGGAAAACCCAGGAAGGGAAAAAATGAATGATGTTCTGATGATGTTTTTATGATGTACAAGAGTTTGGCGGCTGCATGAGTTATGCAAGACGTTGATGAAATCAGTTCCCAGTTGCAGTAATTATCTGTATGACCTGAGGAGACGGATAATGGACTGGCTTGTAATTGTAGGCTTGTAATCCCCTTTACACTGTAAATACTCGCTCCAGAAATTAAGCTCATCAAGGCCCTAAGGCATTTTACTACAAATAATATTATGCATATTAATAATACCATGTAATCTGTCTTTTGTGGAAGCCATCTCTAGTCACAGCCTGCATAATGTGAAACAGCTTTATTTACATTACAGATAACATGAAGTTCTCATCATGTTCAGACCGTTTTGGCGGAGTTGAAACAAACATAAATGTACTCATCCACAGACTTTTAATTGATTTTAACACAGTCATGTTCACAATTTAGTTGTGCAAATCTTCCTGCATGTGTGATATTAAGGCTGTATACCTGGTCCACATGAATTAATTATTGTCAGGCTTGGACTTTATTGTGTATTGTTTGTCCACCAAAGGGTTCTTACTGAGGCCAGTGTACCTTTTGAAATCTTTGCAATGGGAGAGCTGCTTATCCACAGTTTTCCTCAAATGGCAGCAGCATGACCAGAAGCTGAGAATTGCTTCTGTGCTGAGCACTGCACATTTGGCATTGTTTTCTGGTCGCTGAGAGGTGAAAAATGTTAAACTTGGTCATAAACTTGGGTAAATGTCGTGCTCATCACTGTCACTTTACCCAGCTGTCCAGTCAAAATCGAAGTGGGGCAGGGCAAATACCACAAAGATTAATCGTGGAAACATTAATTCTTCTGGCCTTGGCACTTTTAAGGGTACTGACCTACGGTGGCACTACTGAGTACTGATTCACTTTAATTCCATCTAGGCCAAATTTGGGTACCTGAGAGAGCATTTGGGTGAGAATTTTAAACTGTATGATTCAACCTACCAAAAGCCCTTTTACCATCACACAGAAGATATGCTGTACCACAGATTGAGAAAGTTAGACTTCAAAGATCTTTTGTCCACCAGTCAATTCTAAAGTTCAATCAAGATTCACACTGGTTGTATATTTTTGTGTTATTTTCTGTATGTTTCTCTTTCTCTTGTTTTTGCGATCGGGGCCTGCTGTGCCGTGAGACAAATCTCTGTACAAGCAGACAATAAAGTATATCTTATCATAATGTGGAGTTTAGAAGTTCATCAAAGCACCCCGAAGTCTGGAAGCCAGTCACCAAGCTCCATCAGCCACGCCGTCAGCTGCTCTGTCTGCCATTTCATCAGCTGCTCTGTCGGCCAGTCCGTCGCCAGTCCATCGGCCGCTCCATCGGCCACTCTGTTGGCGTCGAACTGCCGCAATACTTTTGGCTTCTGGTCTTCGGCTTCCATAGTATTTCAGTAATAGTCAACATAACTGCTAGGTGATAGACACCTGTAACGGCTCAATGGTTCAAATGTTTGCCACATACTGTCCCTTCTCCCTACATGCTTCAGCCTTCTGTTCATCCACAGAAGGGGCCGGAGCAAGTACTCTACCCTGTGCCAGCATTTTAACTTCCATGGATTCTCCATATGTGTCTCAGATGAAAAAACACGCTGCCTCTAGGGCACTCTCAAGCGCTCCCAGATAGCCATTTTCAGTAGTGCAGCTGGCGTCTTTAGCTTGGGAAAAAAAAAAGCTTTTGTCCGAGAGTTTGGTCAGACAAGAGCACATCGACTGACTGACTAAAAGTTGTCAGTCCCACTGAGCAAATCAATAAAAAGACAATTGCATCAAAATATAACTTTGCAAACATTTAGGCTTATTTTCACATCCAGCAATGATTCAGTTTATTAACTTCGAAGGAATGCGCTGGTCACAAAATGTAATATAAGAAATAGAAAGCGATGACTATCAGATATGGTGGAGGGTAGAAGGACCAGCTGTTCAGCGTTTAAAGAGTTGTCATCATGCCTTTATTCAAGCAGACACGCTCACACTGCCTCCCTCTGTCTCATCATACCCTGCCCAGCACCGTAAGACACATGCAGCCTTATCCAGTGACATGGTGACCACTTAGGTCTGTCATCTGAGGTGTCTTTTATCTAAGGGGGAACTCCAGAGCTTTCTGGTGAGAGTCACCAACCAAAAAGAAGGTCTGGACTGTCGTGGAGATTGAATCCCTCTGGATGTGACCTAGTGTGGTGTCCTGTATCTGGTTAGTGGGTTGTTAGCGACTTTACTTCTCATTTTAAGGTGATGAAAATTTACTCATTTCTGTTAATGATTGAAATATGGCCTAATCAAGAAAACTGAAAATAAATAAGAGGTCTTTCAATACCATGATTCACTCAGGGGTGGAGGGAAGAAATGATGCAAATGAGTCAGGAACGAGGGTAAAGGACATACAGATGTGGACATCTCTCTGTCCATACTCCCGCTCGTCTTTCCTTCCCTTTCCCCCCTCTCTGCGCTGATGTAAGTGTTTTCCAACACTTCTCCTGTGGTATCTTTTTGTGGCATGACCTGCATATGTGTGTTAGGATGGCGCAGAAGTGATTAAAAGACTGAAGGAACAAAGAAGAAAGGAAGAAATTGAGAGACACAAGCTTGTGTGTAAGAAAAGTAAAGAGGGTAGGGGATGTGTGTGTGTGTGTGTATGTGTATGTGTGTGTGTGTGTGTGTGTGTGTGTGTGTGTGTGTTTTGAGAGAAAAGCGTCTTCAATGGGAGTCAGGTATCAGCTGCATAACCTCTTCAGTGTCAAGGGGGCCTCATCATCTGCAACGTACACAAAAGAGCGACTGACACAATGAAAGAGGGAATGAAAGGGGGATAGGGTTTCACAGGCAAGGCAGGAAAAAGAAAACATCACATCTCTCTCCTCCCTTTCTCTTTCTGTCTCACTCACTTTCTGTCTCTGTCTTCGTGTTTGTAAAACTACAAAGGGAGAAACACCTGAGCCCCTTATTTAGGCAGCACTATGTCATAGAAGGAATGTGCCACTTGTGTGGGGTTGTGGGTGTGCGTGTCTGTTTGGGTATTTGGATGAGAGCGTCCAGCCGCAGCCAGCATACCTCACTTGCCTACCTACATGTGAGGCTTTGAACGCTCCCCAGCTGTATGGTGGCCCATTCAGTGATCAGTGGCTCATGTAAAGTGTTTGATCACACAGTCTGAGTGTGTATCTGATGAAACCTGTTTGTTGGCCAGGGAGAGACTCAAGTGTTGGCTTGCTGATATTTCAGAATGATACTGGTGTTTCAGCTAAAATTGGAAACAGGGCAGCCCAGTCACTAGCACGCAACAACAGCCTCTTATTTTGATGGACTACATACTTTTTAGATAGCAATCTTTCAGGGATGTCCCCATCTTTTTGCCCCCAGTCTCAATCTGAGTCATTTAATATAGAGTATTTGGTGATACCAATTCCTGATCTGACCTGATCTTTTCACAAAGTAAAGTGTAAAATAACAAACCCCCTCTTTATTCTTTTTTTTGTGTGGCCGTGTTGCTGTCACTTCTGTCTTTTAAAAATGATCCTTTGTCTTTGTTGCTTTGGTGCAGCCTTTGCAGGAGTTCCCTGATTGAACTGTATTCCGTTCAGCGTTTACTTTCGTCGTCTGTAAATCTTTTGTGTGGTTTATAGTAGTTAATTAATTGAGTTAAGAGTTGAGTTAAGTCCCTGGAAGCAGACTGACCAATCATAATGTAACATCAGGTCGACTCAGACCAGGGTCTGACAACAACACAGCTGTGCTCCATAGACTTTAATGCAATCGTTTCAGATTTCCTTAATTTTCAGGCTGGTTTTGTGGATTTGGAGCTAAATGTTGTGCCTGGGACACGTCGTGTATTAATGATACTCGTTACCTGAAGAGGTTGGAAAAAGACGTTTCTTCCCTGTTCCAAAACCAAACCCTGAAAAGTGTAGGGTTAGCTAGCTAGCTACTGAAGATACAGCCTACTGAATGTATACACATGCTGCTTTTGCTTTTTAATGATTATAACAGTGAACAAAAAGACCGACCCTGCTGTACAGGAACCAGTGAAGGGAGGCAGGGAAGCTTTGCTGATGTTCAACCAGCTGTGTGTCATCGCAGTGTCTGCAGAGGAACTGTGTTTGCCTCCCCTGGAGCTTCCCAACAGTCCACTGGCAGAGGTCACACTGTTGGAGGTGGCACGTGGGCGAGGCCAAACACCATTCATCTGCACACACTGCAATGCCACACAGCCGATTCAATATCAGTGAAGTTTCCCTTTATGAATGGAATGGAGGACAGACAGCAGAGAGTTGAAAAGCTGATGCACTCGCTGTTTTGCTGTGCGTGAAAGCTTTCAGTAAAAACTCCTGTGTGACAGCTGACTTAAAATAGAGGATCAGATGAGGCTCAATATGGCACAATATAGCCAATACAGTCCGTTAAAATGACTAGATCCGCCCTGATTCTGACCTTTGAGATCGCCTCTGGACATGCCTAATAGTTTTACTACCATCCAAGGGTGGATTATGAGCCCCTGGGCACAGATAGGCTAAAAACCTCACCACCTTTCCTATATAGGAGCAAAAAGCATACTTTATGGTTGTTGTTTTTTTGTCACCTCTTTATAGTCATTATGCATCTTTAGTGGTTTTGTGTGTCTTTGAGGTCATTTTTCAGTTTTGTGTCTCTTTGTGTTTATCTTGAGTCCCTTCCTGGCCTGTGCATGTTAATTTGAGTGACGTGTGAAGGCCAGAGGGTCCCCTGACACTAGGGCTCCTGGGCCTGTGCCTGGTAGACCCATTCAGTAATCTGTCCATGCGACTATGCAATATTAATCAACCATGATGAGTCCTGTGTATGGCCAATAGCAGCTTTGTGCCCTTGTTGTGCTTGACACACTGTGAACACATGTTGAACAAAGCATTATTAGTGATCCATTAAGGTAAATCAAGGAAACTCCAGAAAACCCTGTCTGTTTCCTGATTTCCTCCTCTTTTATTGTTTTTATTGGTTTGTATGCAGGAACAAGTTGTAATGTTGGTATTTTCATCAGGGCCCTGAAGGCAGCATAATGATAATTTGTTTGGAACGCTCAGAGTGAAGTTGGCGAGGTGTGAAAGAAAAAGAAACTCATGAAATGTGCTACAAATACAACCTCAAACAAACGCACACAGCCTAGTCCAGTGTTATATGGTGCTACATAGACATCAACCCACGGGTGACCAGTACACCAATGCTACTACTTTTGATACTCCTGATAACCAGTTAATACAGTTACTTAATAAAACATGGAACACTAGATATACAAATATGAATTTGGACAGCACTACATTGGCCAAGTAAGCGCTTTTTATACAGCTGTTATTTTGACATGCCATTAAAGAGACGAGCAGCAACAATAATTAATCTGGACTGTACCATGTTAAGCTTTACTAGTTTAGGTGCCCTCCTACTCTGCATGCTACGGCTGCTCGATATGCAAAAAAAATCATATAATGATATTTAGACAGATGTTGCGACTGCAATATGAATCACAATTGAATGGGAATGGTAATATTTGGATTTAATTTTTTAATTTTCAAAAATATAAACATGATGATGTGATTTTTACTGGGGTCTCACATCTTGAATATGATTTGTTGACTGGAGCATCTCTGTAACACCACAATGCTTCATTTATAATAGTATGTTGTGACACATTTTACCTTTTTATCGAAAAAAAATTGCATAACCTGCGATTTGGATGTTTGAGACATTGTGATTTTGGTAATATTTTGATTAATCGTGCAACCTTAACTGGTACATTTTACTTTTTATTTTGTGTGTAACTTTTAAAAGTAACAGAACATTCCCTTACATACGACCTCCTTTTAAAAATTATGATTTGAATACCAAAACTTACAGCCTTAACTGGTACACTTTAATGGCAAGAGTTAACGGTAATTACACCTGTGCTTTTTTCTGCTATAGTCAAAATACCTGCTATGATGATGATGATGTTGATGGTGGCAGTGGTTGAAGCTTTAAACTCTTTTGAAACCCTCATCATCACTCTGGCCGTATAACTCTGATGTTTTTGAAGCACAGAGCAGCAGATCTTGTGGTTGTGGGTGTTTTTATTTTTGTGCGTGAGGGATGGACAATAGATATGTCGTGCCAAACAGAAGAAGCATGACAAGATGGAACAGAGTCGGTGCACGCCTGTGTTCTAGTCCTTGCTGAAAAGCAATCTGCCACTTCCATTATTACCAGTAAGATTCATGGGCACACATACAGCATGCAGATTTATTTGTTGATAGATAGAATAATTAAATAGAGAGGATAATTGTGGTAATGAAATATTGGTCAGTGCATTGGTAAATGCTTCAATTTATCTCAGTCTCTTTAGTTTCCACTCTATCCATGTCTCCCATACTTTAATCAGCAAAAACATAATTACCATCTGGGATTTATTGCGCTAAGTTGAGCATATTAGAAAGTGCTGACAGCAAATATGCCACTATGAGCTCAGCGCTGTGCAGATTGAGGAGATTTTATTTTGGCATCACGGCTGTGTTTTGAAAAACATCTCTGCCTGTAAAGTTTTTATTTATAGGCAGCAGGAACGAAATGCAAAAGGAGGTTTACTGTAACATTATATTGGGAACCATAAGGACACAGAACATGTGGCTGAGTGCTGCAGGTGGGGAGAGATGTAAAGCCAGCAACTGCAGCAAAGATTGAGGTGAGGTTTTGATGGCTGCACGTCAGCTTACCCACAACACAGTGTATCAGACTTCATCTCATGTGACCCCCGTTAATTATCACACTACATGGTGGTAACCTACAAGGTTTTTTTTTTAGTTTTTTTTTTTTTTTAGTGAGTGTATGAATACATTTTATGACAGCTCAGACTGACTGAAAGCGGACGGTAATAACAGAGCAATCAATGCCCTGCCAGCAAAACAGACATGGATGGTATACGACAGACTTTGACACAATGAATAGATTACAGGCAGAGAAAAATAACAGCGGTTACATGGAGCCAGACGAGAAAGTAATTTTAAATCAATCACTCAGATAGGAGAGATGCTTTGCCTCGCAGATGTTTTCGGGATTGTTTTTGTTTTTTCCAAATGTGCCTAGCAGCGAATACAAGCTGGTCTGTCTCTCAGATTGTTTTTGGGATTGATCGACCAACAACAAACAAAAACAGCTTCTCTTTTTTTTTTTCAATTTTTACAATTTCTGCTCCGCTACATCACAAGTTTAACCAATTTCAATGAGAAAGAGAATCTCTGGTACTTGTTTTGTTGTCATGTTTTCACTTATACTCAGCCTAGCTGCCTTTCACATATTCATCTTTATAAATTCTGTGTGCAGTACAAGGGGCTGCTTTGATGGAATTATGGTGCTTTGGTATTGGTGAGAGGAAACTTCATCCAAGAAGGATGGATAGATCCATGTGCTTGGCCGCTTAAAGTAGTCTGAATGATTTCATTTCTCTACTGTGGTTTGGATTGCATCTTATTCCTATAACTTTGGACGGGAGTATGAATCAATCTAAATGTAGGGGACAGGGTGTGACCTGCAGTCTCTTCTGTTGAAGTCAGACGTTTTGTACACCCAACTATCCAGCCCAGGCCAGTGTTGCTAGATGGGAAATTTTAACTATAATACCAGAGGCTTAAAATGATCAGATTTTGAGGAAATTAGTCATAACCATTAGAACAAATAGCTGTAAATGTGCAATTTTACAAAGTGCATATTTAAACAACTTGTCTACCTACATTGTTTTTTTGTTTTTCTTTTTAACATGACATAGCTATGATGTGTGGAAGGGCTTTAAGTCCATATGTCCATTAGTACAACAAATTATGTAATAGCCTGCTATTAGAAAATTAAATTACAAGACAGCAAAACTGGAAGCCTTTTAATATTCTGCCTGAAAACCGTTATAATATGATATTTAATTGTATAGCACTTATTTGAACAAGGTTACAAAGTGCTTTACAGGGTGCATTAAAATATCACAACACAAAAATACAATATTTGAAAAGAAAAAAAAGTGTGTACAGAGGCAAAAATGGAACAAAAGGAAATAAAACACAAAGGTTACAAATCACAAAAGTTCAAATCAGGCATTAAAAGGGACGCTTTCTTATAAAACTGTTTTAAGCAATGATTTAAAAAGAGGTAATGTGCTAGCCAGCCCTTTATCCTCAGGCAAAGAATTCCAGAGCCTCGAGGCTGTTTATGGCAAAAACCCAGTCACCTTTAGTTACCAGCCTTGATCTAGGGACGACTAGTGAGGGAAGGCTTGAGGATCTCAGGTCATGACTTGGAGCATAGATAGTCAGAAGCTCAGGGCATTGCAGTAGTCGAGGTGCGAGAATACAAAAGCATGAATAGGCTCTTCTGGGTCAGTTAAAGCCATAAGCTTTAAAACAAGACTTGAATACAACACACCTTCAGTGAGAAAGTTTAAGCTTCAGAGGGACAGCCAGGTTTGCAACTCATGTTCATCACACCCTTCCTCGAGCGCAAATGGCTGGAAGGGGGACCTGTGAGAAGAGATGCATAAACACAGACGTACTATCCATATTTTGTTAACTTATTCATGTCCAGATTTGAATTACCAATTGTAAGCATCACTGAATAGTCTAAAAATTGTACTTTAGGCAACCAGCTCTTGAAATCCAGCGCTTGGCACTGACTTGTGGCATCAGACACAGCCGAACAAAGCCGTCCTTTCACATCAGCACGATACAAGGCTGGTCACCGTTGTAGTTTAACTGCGTTCAGCAGCGTCAGGGGAAGGTGACATCACAAGGATGCAAGTAAAGGCGACGAAAGCCCAAGTTGGGCGGGCAGGAAGGGTGGTGGATGGGTCCAGCAAACACTGACTTTCACTTGGTGGAGCGGTGTTTGCGTCCTGTAAGATTATAAAGCCAAACCCTGTTCTTTTTTCCTAAACCTAACCACGTGTTTTTGTTGCCTAACCCCAACCACAAAACCCCCCACAAAAGAATGGCAAATCGCTGTGTTGTACCAATGTAGTGCTTTTATTTTGAAAGAGACTGTATGTAAATGGTAAATTTCCTGTGAAAATGGAAGTGTATTTTGAAAGAAGACAATGCATGTAACAGGTTGAACTTGACACAATGTCTCAGACCATCAACAACCAATGCACAAAGGGTAGCTTTCATGTTATCTCTGGACATGGAAAGTCCATGACCAACTTATTGATCATACATCACATAGAGGGCATACTGTTCGATAATTATTGTACATCAGGCGTGTGGTGCAGCCTCTCCCCAAAGAGGTTTTGTGGCATTTCAGCATCAAGCTACTTTCTGCTTTGAGTCCTTTACATGACCACAGCATGCCACTTGACAGGAAAAAGTAAACGCGGCTCAGTTGAGGGTTTGGGTGAATGACCAATGCTGTTGATTCCTGGTGAGGGTAGTCTGGCACAATCACAACACACTTTTGAAATGAATAAGATTTATACATTATGTGTTACTAATAGAAGATGACTAAGAGAAAGGAAGACTTACAGACACACCATCATACAGAAATAAACAGAGAGAAAAATGAAATATGATAGAAGTAGGGGAACCCCTCATTAGCATGACAGTCTGATGAGTCAATCCTCTGGATAGTAATAAAACTTAATTTTTGTGTGTTTGTGCAGCCAGGCCACACACTGCAGCAGGGCTGCTCGGCCTGCCAAGAGAACACACCAGAATAGGAAATATTAATATGAGGCCACGACCTGCCTGCGTGTGTTCGTGCGTGCAAGTATGTTTCAAAGTGTTGGTGGGTTTAAAGTTGTGTTTCTGCGTGTGTGTGTGTGTGTTGGATAATTAGTTGTAGATGTTCCTCAGCTGTTGTAGTGAAAGCATGGAGGGCATGATGAAGACGAGCTGTGCAGAGTTAAAATCGTACAAAGAAATAAAGGGCATAGGTTGTTTACTTTGTTACGCTTAATTGCACTTATCGTGTGGTCGTTGGCTACTTACTGTATGGTCTTCAATTTATACTCAGTTGACTTTTGGGTCTGTTAAATAGCAAGTACGACTTTTGATTCGATCCAGAAGGTTCAAAGAAAAGACTGATAAAGTGCGTCTGTAGAGTCTGAACGGCTCCAGCTAGAAAGCTTGTTTTGGTGAGTGTGATTGTGGACCAAGAACATCTTGTACTGGGGGTGTGAATCACTAGTTTCATCATAATATGATATTTGCTGATATGATGTCTGCCACACTATAATTTTGATTGAATTCAGGGGCCTGGGATTGATATGACACGATATTACATGCCCATTTAACACAATCAGTCACTGAAGAAGCTGCCACCCCTTTGTTTAACTTTGGGCTGTAAAATATCAACACATAGATGATTGTAAAGAAGTGTAACTGGTTAAGTACAGTAAGTTTTACATTGACTCACTAACACGCATAAAAAGCACAGGGGATAAGTCAGCCTTTCTGACAAATCTTTTAATTTTATCCCAAATCGAAATGTTTTTCCTAAAACTTTAAGAATATGTGAATGGCCCTATCTAGAGCCAGTGTTTGGTTTGTCGGTTCTCCATAAATGAAAATCTGCTCCCTAAATGGTTCACACAACAATTATTATTTACAAGTGATTATACAGTAAAGAAAACATACTTCTTATTAGGGATGTCCTAATAAGATCGCATATCGGTAATAAAAGCAATTGGTAATAAAAGATTGGAGGACTCAAAACAACAAAAATGGCCAGGTTTTTCATACATGTTGTTCATTGTTGCCTCCGCTTTCCAATGTATGATACTTCCAAAATGCTGACATTTTTGCTGCCGTTAGCATGCTGGCTCTCCATGCCAAAACAACATGGGCAGCTAGTAACGATAGCAAAATGTCAGCAATATGGAACTTTTATACATTGGAAGGCGAAGGTTGTACAACAGCCACTTGTAAAATGTGCAAGTCTAGCATTTCATGAGGGGGAAAAGACGGAGTTCATTTCAACACAACCAATTTGATACGCCATCTGGAAAGGAAACATCCATAACAGCATGCCGAGTTCAAGGCAGCAGGTAAAAAGCCACAGAACCAAACGACACTGGTGGAGGCTTTGAAAAGGAAAGAGAAATTTCCCCAGGACCACGATAAAGCCAAAAAGATCACAGCCAAGATAGACAAACCTTATGGGACAACTTTGATGCGTTCTTCTTTTTTTCTTTTTTAATGCTTTGCAAAGTATCAGATCAGACTCTGTATCAGACTCGGTTTCAAAATAAAGGACTCTGTATCGGATCAGATGCAAAAAAAACCACCAACACACTGGACTCTGTAGGCAGATTTTTGCCATTGAACATGGATTTACAACAAGATCATTGAGCAAAAGTATATTATCAGCTGTCAAATGTTCGTAGACAAAACAAGTGTTATTTTTGCTAGTCACCCATTATCAGCTTAATTAGCCTAGCAGCTAGTGGGCTTTTCCTCTACTAATTGCCTAATTGATATTATTTATACTTTTTCTTGCGCACAGGGGGTTTAAGCCACTGCATCTCTCTCTTGACCCATATTTTCTCAGAAATCGTAAAGACTGCCACGCTGCTGATTTATCCTCGAGTAAAAAAATGTTTATCCTCATTGTCTTTTTCTTGGCTGCTTGCCATTATCTGCCCGGTGCTGTTTGACGGTGACACAGACTTTTAAATAAAGGCGAACCCTAAAGATGATGATATTGATGGATGTTTTCACCTTGCATCAAAGATATTGGAGCGTTAATCATTGAATCGAATCATCGATCAAGATCGAGGGATAGTCACACCTCTACCACGTACACCATACCACAAAGCTGTGTGGAATGTTTGAAGACTTTGTTTTTCCCCTGGCACGCACAAAAATTGGTTTAGCTAAGAAGGGCCCCATTTCGTTTGTCAATACAGATTCATTTCTGGCTCTATGGATGGGATCACTTGGGTCCAGACTGACCTAACTATTAGACAGATTGCCATCATTTTTTACAGACATTCATGGACCCCAGAGGATGAATCTTACAGACTCTGGTAATCATTTACAAACTTAACAGTCATATTTTGGTACATGCTGAGAAAACCTGACACTGAAGCATGTGAATTCATATTTTCCAGCCTTTTGGAGTCCTTTCCAAGCGTTGGAATATTGTTCTTGCACAATGGGTGTGCATTTGACTTTGATTTTGAGTGTGGTTTGTCTGGTTGCCTGATAAAATATGCACTAAATCATGGAATTCTCTCCAGTGTCTTTCCTGGTGATAGACTAAACCCAGAGACCACAATCAGTTCTTGTTGGTCTTCAAATAATTCTTGAGATCAGAGCTAAAGAAACATTTGTCTATTCAAAATGAGTTTTCAGAGACTTGGAAATCAGATTTAGAAAAGATGGCTATCAGATCTTTAAAACCAGAAGTGGTCAAGCGTTCATTTGACACAGTTCATGCAAACCACCCACAATGCACATTGCTAGCAATAACAAATACATGGAAAAGTGAGGAAAAACTTGCCACTTTAAGGCCAAATATGGATGTATAGACATTTAAATCCATTAACTATCAGACCCCAAAAATCACAACACTGCTGATGACTCAAGCAGAAGGCTGTGAGTCAACAAACAGAATCAACATGTGTTACTGCTAAGGTTTTGGACAGCTGAGTCGAGATATGTCAAAATGAGCAAGTCTCTCCAAAAGCTTGAAACAAGATAGGCATGACTCTGTTGATAATATTTTTGAGAGACAGGTCCTGAACTTGCGTAACAAACAGGGGATATGATATTACACTGTATGTGCTCAAAGAGCGGATGTACTGTACAGTATGAAGACTGACAGAGCCAAATGATGATGGAGAATGCACAATCTCCAAGCCTTTGAAAAACATTATTTGTAATGAAATGGAGGATAAGTTCTTTCTCTTACTGTACTCACATACATGTGTCAATATTTCCAAAATAGTTTTCTTGTTTACAGAATGCGATCAGCTATTAGGACTGTCAATAAAAACTAATAACTAATAGACAGGGCCGATGTTTATTGTTTGCTGCCAAATAATTTTTCCATCATCTGCTCACATTAGTTCAGGATGTTTATTCCAAATTTTCCCCACACCTGGAATTTGATGTGTTTTTTTCCAGTGCAGATGTGTGTGCGTGTGTGTTTGTGTGTGTGTGTGTGTGGGTACTTCATCTTTGTTCCTGAGCAGAATTGGCGGTGTGTTTTGAAATGTTACCCCTCACACCCCGGTCTGCACATGGATTGCTCCACATGCCAGCTCATCACCAGGCCTGGAGTACGTGTGTGTTGGGTGTGTGTGGGTGTGCACGCTGATGTGTGGGTGTTCCTTGATTAGCCTGTAGTCTATGGAAGTATAAGGTTAACTACCAGTGCAGCACTGGCTGAAAGACTACCCAGGAAGGTGCATCATCATCATCAATGCTGAGCTGATGACTTCATGATGACAGTAATATGAAATGCTGACTTTTTACTTCATCTGTTTCTCTTTTCTCTTTCATGTCCTTCACTGGATTTAATTAAAACTTTTCTTTATTAGGAGGCAGTTAATCCCTCTTTACAGAAGGGATGCACCGATTCTGGGCCGATACTAAAGTTTAAAATAACAATTTGGTCAATATCGGATACTGATGTTTTTTTTTGTTGTTGTTGTTGTTGTTCTGTATTCCCCTTTTTGCGTAGGGAAACAATGAAATTATCCTATTAAAAAAAAAAGAAAAAGTCATTCAGCACTTCATTACATGAGCACAAATTCAATCATACACATGAATCAGCCTTTAAATAAACCTTCTTTCTCGTGAAAAATACTGCTTCAGAAGCCTTTTTACCAGATACAATATATGATAATTCCCTATCTAAAATGTACTTTTTTGTTGTTGTTAAAAATATCAACAAGTTTCTCCTTTTGAAGGCCCTACAATAATTTCGCAATATTTCAGGGTATTTTTGCGATAACAATATTCTCTGACATATCAGTAAAAAGAAAAAAAATATTATTAATTTAAAAGAAATAGAAATGCAACAAAATAAGTGATATAGTTTTATAGTTTGCCTTCTAATATTCAGTAAAAGTTGTAAATAACAACAGTAACTCAGAGTGAGATTCAGATTCTGCATACAACATTAATGTGACAACAAAATAAAATCTATCACAAATTTCACATTATAACAACTCTCAAATACAAAAAATGTACCCGGGATCTATATAATCAACAGGTGATTTCCTTCTTTCAGCAAAATCCTAAATGACTGAGTTGTTTATTTTCCACTTGGCCCTTTATGCTCTGCCATTTCTCCTCTAATCATCACCCAGTACTTACTTTTAGTTTTTATTTTTTTTAACACATCATAGTGTAACTCAATGCAGCCTCCGTCGAATATATCTGTTTGGATATAATTACAGTTTCAAAAAGTATGACATTAAGTGATTTTTCTTTTAATAAAAGTTAGCATCAACAGCTTTAAGTCAGTTTAAACCAAAAGTGAGCCCGTCCAAAGTCTTCATATAATCCTTCATTGCAGAGACAAACTGTGTGCACAGCAGTAAGTCAGCACAGTGGTGTAAACTGATGGATGTTTATGCATGATCCAGCAAGTGTCAAATGGAGAAGTAGTCCCACCAACTGTTTATCTTGATGCGCCCAACCCTCAGTGCGAGCTAAACAGTAGTGGCTGAAAACTTGCATTTTCTCTTGTGGATTGTCTGTATTCAGACTCATGGATGGAAACTAGACAACTAACCTAACCTAACGAACTCTAACCTGCCAAAGTAGCTTTAAATAGATGACTGTTGAGCTCATGAACTCCCTGAACCCTCTGTGAAGAAGACCTTGACTTATCTTGACTTGGTGTGATATAGTAACGATTAAGTGTTTCCTTATTGTTTTTTTTGGAGCAGTGCTTTTGATTCATTCCCCCTGTAACCTGACTCCAGTGCAAACATCTAAACATTTAAATGGTAGTTCCAGTAAAATATTACTCAAACCAACATTGTGCAAAGAAGGGATAAAACAGACTTTACATGAAAGTAGAGAAGAAACCGTTTGTTTGCCTTAAAATTAATCTCCTGGATAAATTCTGTACTGACCTTTCTTTTGTTAATAGAAGTCATTGTAATGATTATCATTTAAAAGTGTAAACATCGCCACGTTTCCAACACTTTAATCAAGATGAATGACACTCTGTGTTGTTGTCCTGGAAACAAACTGGTATTAGGTTGTGTATTAGATAGCAGCAGTCATCTCCTTTCTGCTGTCCTGCTTCTCAGAATAGTAAAAGGTAATCTGCCTGAAATCAGTGTTACAGACAGTTTTATCAATATTGATATAATCTCAAACTAAACACCAGTGCTGGAATGGAAAGTTTTCCCCCTCCAGCCTCCTTCCAGCCCTTTGCTTCTTCCTTTTCACTCATCAAAATGAAACTGTGGTGTGCATTTAAAAGGCAGGACTCTGGAAAATAAGGCAGAATTGTCTGTTGTTTATACTTTAATTTAGGATGGCTGTTGGAAGAATTAAAATCATTTAATGTCGGGTAGGGAGTCTTTCCTTTTCGTACAGTATTCATTTTGGTTGTTTAGTTATTTGATTTACAATAGGCACCGTCAGTTTCCTTCTTTGTTTCTCCCACCTGCCTTTGCCCCGTCACCTCTTTTTCCATCCCACAATCTGTTTTCCCAACTTTCTCCTCGCTTATGTCACTGCTCTCCCCTCCACATTCCCCTCTCTCCTCTCTACTCTTTGCCCATTACCACGTTTCCATCCTTCCCTCTCCTCTCGCTGTCTCCCCTCCAATATCTCTCCCACCTATCCTTTTCTCTATTACTCCCACAGACCCATCAGTGCTTTTCCAGGCTTGTATATCCATTAATCAGTGTTATCTTCATGTCAACAGTTCCTCTCAAATATTTATAATAGTCCCCAGTGGGGAGACATCCAGCTAGGGGCGGGATGATTCACCCTTTGTTAATACATACAATCACCCCAAAATAACTCTCTACCACTCAGAAACACAGGAACATGAGTAATAGGCCCATAGTGTCCCAAACCACGTTTGCTACAATTGACCTTTGAGAGCAGGTTTTATGGTGTAAATTAAAGGCAGAAGAGATCAAGCTGGAAGGTAGCAGAAAAGTAATGGGCACCTGTGTGTGCATCTATGATTTGACTTAGAGTAGATGTACTTTTTGATCATGAGTCAACATAAAAACCACCAAGAAAACAATAATTACAAACCCAGAGGTGGGGATTTTCAGCACCGTCATCATAGCCATTATTGTTACGAAATCTATGTAATACTTCTTGAACTATAGCTCTAGATTCTTCTTGACTTTTTAGGTACGGCAGACAAAAAATATCAAACATTTAGTATCAGACCAGATATAAATATCTAAAATTGGACTAATCAATGTGCTGTATCTACACTAGGGCTGCCCCTACTAAGAATTTTCCTATTTGACCAGTAGTCGTCATTTAGGGCCATTAGTTGACTAGTCACCAGCATGGTTGCCATATTAATTGAATTATTACATCAGATATTTTGGGTGGGGCAACACAATGGTTTGAGTTGAAGGTGTGAGAAAGAATAATATCAGTAACATTGTTAACACTGTGCTACATTACAGAGAAATGCAAAACCATACTAATGAACTAATATAGGCCTATATTTTATCTGCAAGTGCACGTCACACACTGAGTGAGCTGCCTGTTAATGAACTAAAACCCTTTGGCGTTAGTAACGAACAAGACATTAGGTGACGTAATTTGGGGGTTTGGGTGAGACAGACCGCCAACATTTTAACACATTTTTTGATGAAATGATAAGTCGACTAATCGAAGAAATAAACGACAGATTAGTCGACTATGAAAATAGTCGTTAGTGGCAGCCCTATTGTCAACTAACAACCTTTCTGGTCGACTAACATTTGGCCTTAATTTATACTGACTAATAACTGCAGCATGACGACAGCACTGTACCCTGAGCTGTTCTTGTCAACTGTGGTTTGAACAGTCATATTTTATGTATGAGTGTGTGTATGTGTGTTTGCTGTTGAGCTTTGGAGGAGATAAAGTTTATCTTATCTTTAATCAAATACAACAGAAATCTTCATAATAATAATAATTTCATGTCTATGATGTACCCCAGTGGTGCCCAAGCTGTTCAGGACCCCCAGAGGGGTCGCAAGAGTAACAGAATCACTTTTAACCATGAGTCAGCAGCAGCAGTAGCTGAAGCAAGAAAGAAACCAAACATACAGTTTGAAATATATACGAGCTACCAGCAGTGGCAGATAGGCCACCTCGGGTTAACCACAGATATGTTGCACGTGCAGCATGTCCGTTTGGGGACACCACCCACCGACAACATACACAAAGGGCGTGAAAAGAACTAAATAGTGTAAACGTACACACAAATGTACACGTGTCACACCAGCAAATGTGAGCTTGTGCTTACACGCACATGCAACAAAAAATATATTCAGAGTGAGTCACCAGTAAACTCTGATGGATAAACAAGATGTTGGAGGCAGCGAGTTTATTGACATCTCTGTCTCTGTCTCTCTCTCTCTCTCCTTCTCTTTGTGGTGTCTCTCTTGGCCCATCTTTAACCGTGACCTCCTGCTGTATTTGTTTTAGAGCCGGGACTCTGTAGAGCTGCTCAGGGACACACAAATGCACAGAAGGACACACGCGTGTGCATTAACACACACACATATTGTCCATGCACACGCAAAAAACACAGACATTGCTTAATGGAAGGAGGAAATGTAGTAACACAGTCTGACGTTAGTGAAACACTCAAACATGTCCTAGTGGAGTTTTTTTTTTTTCAAAAGTTCTGTCTTTTTATCGTAAGATCTCAGATATTAAATCAGCAGTCAGCTTGTGCTTGAACTTGGAGGAGTTGTTTTCTCTGAAACAGTAAATTCTGTCAGTCTTGTGAAGCTTTTCTGGATGTGAATCTAAAGATTGCAGAGACAAGCATGTGATCAGAAGCTTGGAAAAACTATTAAAGATTTTTTTTAACGACCAAAATGATCCTTCATTCAATTATTTTCATAGTTTTGGCCATCGACTAATGGGTAAGAATAACATTGTGTTAACCAAGACATCTGGAAACATGGTGTCAAAAAAAAGAGATGTCTGACAAAGCAAGAAACACAAACTTACATGGAAGGGAAAACAAAGTCTAAACTTTAAGGGTATACTATACAGGATTTTCCTAAAAAATAAAGATTTGTTCAACTGCTCTGTACGCCACAGCCTATCAATGGCTCAGGCTGCTGCTGGTGGTGGTGTAATGGTGTGGGGGATATTAGTACCAACTGAGCATGGTTTAAACACCACAACCTACCTGAGTATTGTTGCTGACTGTGTCCATCCCTTCATGACCACAGTGTACCCATCTTCTGATGGCTACTTCCAGCAGGATAACGCACCATGTCACAAAGCTCAAATCATCTCAAACTGGTTTCTTGAACATGACAATGAGTTCACTGTACTCCAATGGCCTCCACAGTCACCAGATCTCAATCCAATAGAGCACCTTTGGGATGTGGTGGAACGGGAGATTCACATCATGGATGTGCGGCCGACAAATCTGCAGCAACTGTGTGATGCTATCATGTCAATATGGACCAAAATCTCTGAGGAATGTTTTCAGCGTCTTGTTGATATTTGTCACCAAAGGCAAAAGGGAGTTCAACCCAGTACTAGCAAGGTGTACCTATTAAAGTGGCCAGTGATTGAAGAGTTTGCTGACTCATGCAGCTTCCAGCTCAATAGCTTCTGGTGGATGCTCTCGAGTCTAATATCCTAAAACATAAACTTAGCTCTTGAGATTTAAGGTGGCTTCTCCGAGACCTAACGGCAAAGCAGAGACGTATTTGCAAACAGGAACAGTAAGTCAAACTTTATCCCGTAAAAGGAGGGCGAAACACTAACAGTCGTGGATAAAAGAGGACGCTGCTTTGCATAGACTAATATGCGTGACATGTGGAGGACGTCTTTACATTCCTTGTGGTGCTGTTTCTGCTCTGGCTTGTTTGTGTTCCTCGGTGTCACTGTATATAACTTTACTATATCCAGGCTTACATGGAGTGTTTGGCTGCCAAGTCTTTTACTGTCATACACATGCTTTCGTGTCTGTTTCTGTATGTTGCCATACAGTCCTGTCTTCTGCCTTGTTTCAGTTTTGCCTGTTTGTTTTGTGAATTTCCTGGTTAAACAAGTAAACATGTCATCCTTTTCATCCTATGGCCAATGAGTAACAAGATGCAGCATCCCTGTAAGTTTCATCAAAATCAGTGGTTCAGCATGTATGAGACTTGATAATAGCGTGTCCATCAGTGTGATGTTTATGAAGAAGGTTCACTTTGGTGCCATTTTCATTTATAAGATAACTACTGTTGCCTCAGTTACTTCAAATTGAAATGACTTGATTTAAAAATCATGGCTATTCCTGAAAAAGGGAACACACACCATATATTTGAACAGATTTAGTGCCAAACTAAGTTCATAATAAGCCTTCATTGGCTCAGTCTAACAATGGAAAATACAATCATCCTCCAACGCTCCCACCATGGAAAGGGCATGTTAAGAATTCGGAATATGAGCAATGCCAAGGTTCAGTCAAATAACCATCATGGCAAAGGGAAACCACAATCCAAGACATGGAATCTCAACAAGCCATGAAGAATGTAGAAAAGTAAGACTGTAAAATAAGTAGACAAAAAGTCTACAAGGAGAAGGAAAGGAATCTTCAGAGGAGGACTGGAGGGCACTGTGCCCTGTTTTACGCTAAAAACTCAACACACATGTTGGTTTAGCATTGCATTAACTTACATGTTTCTGACAAACAGCAAGGAATTACCTGGATGTTCAGCCCATTAAGTACCCCAATGCAGGGGGTTCTCAAAGTCTGACTTTGTCCCTCTGCCAAATTTAAGACAACTGCACTTCCCCCTGAGTTCTGTCCAAAACAGTATTGATAGTGCAACATGAAAAAAGTAAATGCTGATGGATTTTGCCTCTCCTGTTATTCATTGTCTCACCTCTATAGATTGGGGCAAGAATGCGTCCTAACACCCTGGTATGAGTTGGCATTTTAGCACTTCTTAGTTAATGGATTTTTTTAAATGGAATTTTGATCAGATGCCTGAAATAAGGTCTGTGGTTAACACAAGCTTAAGAGACTGTCAGATTTTGGTCTACAACATAATGCGTCAGTAAAAACCCCACTCCTGAATTCTGACGCTTTTACATGTCTCAAAAAAGATGGTTGCTAACAAGAGGCTACATCCTGCCAAACACGGCTTTATAGCCTTGTAGTGGCGACGTCAAGTAATATTATCAGAGTATAATCGTTTAAAGCATGACGTTAGATTTTATTTATTTTTTAAGATTTCGCAATTGTATTTATGCTTTAAAAATCATAAGTGGGGTTTATTTGTAAAATCTTGTCTCATAAACGTTTCTTTGCTACAGCTTATTTCCTGCAGTAACCCAAAATCCAGTGGGGAGATTTATGATTTAACTGCAGATTGTAACAAAAAAACCTTCACAAAAGGTTGATCATGGTGAATTTCCATTATTGGGATGATCATGAATATTGTGTCCAGCAGCACTCAAAGAGACTGCGGGGCAACCAACAATAGAAAAAACAGGCTGCATATGCACCAACCTCAAAAAATGCAAATCATAAGCTATTATGTATTGGCGTATTTCATATCAAAAGACATGATGCAGTTTCACGTAGCTGAAAAGCCTGGCTTTTTAAGATTGTTTTTGTTTTTCACACAAAAAGATGAGTCCTGTCTGATGCAATGAAAATATCTGTTTCTTAACAAAATGCAAGGTAAAGTGAGTTCAGTATGTTTCAGTGCCATTTTAAGAGTTTTAAGCATATTTTGATGGTTAGCGGGTTAATATCATGAATTGCAAGTATTTTGGTCAGGATAATCCTGACATAAAATTTTCATATCTTCCAATTCCTACTGGGTAACTCTGTAACTGAGGCACATTTAAAAACTTGGCATGATCTGGACTTAATTTTCCAATGATTTCTTAGAGTATAAGAAAGATAAGACCCAAGATAAGAGTATCTTCAGGAAGTGTAAGTCACACTGAATCTACAAAGAGCCTGTGTGTTAAGATTAGACTCTTGAGTTTTGACTCAGAGAATTACGCAAATTATGGCAATCGGACGCTAAGGGTTTTAAAGTACCTTAATTGCCTTCGTGACCCATGTGTCAGCCTGTGCTGCCCCTACAACTGCTGACCATGTGATAAATGAGCCAAATTACTATAATTAACTTCCCGTTGTTTTCAAAACACGGCATGCTCCTCTGCCCCAACTCATCCCTTAAGATAAGTAAGACTGTTTTGTGCCACGTAAAACACACAAAAAAACATGAACATGAATTTGATTGATTAGATCTATTTATATTTTATTAGGAAGTGAACCATGACACAAAAACACATGATGTTCTAATCCCGACTAACCAATGACTCATTACAAATCGTAAAATAAAAGAAAAAAGCTTCTTGACATTTTCTAATAAACACACTTTTGGCAAGACTTGCAAATCATCAGCTCAAGTTGTAATTTATTTCACCATGAAATTAAGAATTTCATCTGCCTTCTTGATTTTATACTGCTCCAAATTTGATTAAAATCAAAGCAACGTTCACGTGGTTCCCAGTGAATCAGACAGAGACGGGGGGTGAAGTGTGTGTGTGTGTCACTTGCCGGCTTAATTGAATGCAGTGTTTGAGCTGTTGCCCAACTTGTTGTCATGAAAGCGCCCATGTCTAGTGCAGTGTGTGTGTGTTCATGTGTCTGCGTATGTGTGTGTGTGTGTGCTCATGCATGTGCAACGTTAAGTGTTCCAGGAATCAAAGTGAAATGAGAGGGAAAAAAAGCTCGAGCTCCAGAGGACCTTAACTACGCCCTGAAGGGCAAGCAGCCCCCTGTCCCCTCCACATGTACACAAACCCACACACACGCACACACACACACATGGAAAACTAACCTGTAGCCCAAGCATGAACCCCAGAGAGAGGAGACAACAGAGCTGCCAGCTGCCCGCAAAGCATGACTGAAGAAGTGAATGAAACAAAATGACCCATGTACAAGACTTGAAGCCATTTTAACTAAGTTTTGAAGTCAACACGAATTAAGTATATTGTAAACTGTACCTTTTTGTGTGTGTGTGTGTGTGTGTGTGTTGTTTTTTGACTGTTTTCCAAACCGCTGGTGATGACCACCTCGCTTTAGGGTAGTGGGGCTAAAACGGTTAATTTCCCCAGTGCACTGTTTGACTTTTCGAGCTTATAGATCCAGACCGATAAACTGACATATGGGAAATAATGTAGCTAGTGTTGCACAGTGTACTGATACTAGAAAGATACTGCAATATCCTACATTAAATATGGTACTCTAACCTATTTTATTAGTGCTGGTACTTTAAGATTGACAGTGTTTTGAAAAGAGCCGAATGTCCTTTGAGTTGCGTCGATGAGCGACATCAGCCTGCCGCATAATAATTCGCTGCACACACACTGCCCAGCTGTGTGTGTCTGTAAAGCCTGATTTATGGTCGTGCGTTGAATCAACGACGTCGCTACGTCGTAGGGTACGGGGCTACGCAGAAGGCTCACCATAGCCCCCGGCGTAGCCTGACTTGCACCTCCATTCATTTCTCTGTGACCGGGAAAGCCGGAAGCTAAACAAAGAATCAACTAGAGACGACGATAACCACGCTGGAAAGGAACGCAGCCTCCTACCGCTCTGGCGGTGAATTGCACCGCGACGAAATGGAGTGACGGAGAAGTTCGAAGGGTTCACGACGGCATCACGGCAACCACGCGGCGACGTCGTCGATTCAACGCACGACCATAAATCAGGCTTAACGCTCTGCTTCCACTCCCTGCAGGCATAGTGTGAGAGGCATGGCTGTAAATACAAGGCATTATTTTGGGTACGTCACCGACAGTCAGGACAAGCCCACAGACATCTCACAGCACGTCTGTAAAAGATATCTTACACCTATGCAGACCAAGGGGGCTAACAACTTCCAACAGATGTGCTGACTTGTTCAGAGGATTCAACAAATATGATAGATAACATAAATACGACATGCACATGCCATCAGAAATAAATGAATTTCCAATAAAAAAAACAAAACAAAACATTAGTATTGGAGTTTGTCTTTGAAGAGAACAGTAATTATTTTCACTTTCAGTTCAGTTTTAATACAATTTCATATGTTTAGGAAGTATTGAGCATTTAACTGGATAAATGAGACTTGGATTATACTGTATGAGTTGTGTAAGAGTTTGTAAACTGATGTTTTGATATAGTTTTGCGGTTAAACATGGTCCCCAATCAATCAATAAATCCATATGTTTGGCGTTTTCCATGGAGGCATGGGAGAAAAACAAAGTTTACTTCATGAATTCAAGGTAACACAGCATGACTAACTGATATATAAATGGTCATTTTATGGGTGAAGTATTTCTTAAAGGCAGGCATCTTATCAAAGTGATGATTTTGGTACTGTAACAACACTAAATATAGAATAAAATAAGGGCTCGGAAACTTAAAAAAAACCAAATCCTGACTAATGCCAGTGAGCGTAGTAGGACATTGTTCCATTTTATAGCAAAAATCACATCACACAATATATTTTCTGTGATTAAATTATTCATTTTATGTATTTTCCACAACATCAAAGCGTGCATCAGTGGGTGACATGGAGGTCCTTGTAGTCTGGTTCAAGATGTCCCAAGGGTTTTTTATGCAGTCACCAGTGTGTGTTTAAGCGTGCGTGTGCCCATGTGCTTTTGTGTCTTACATGCATGCCTCAGTGTGAGTGTGTGTGTGTGTCTTTTGTGTATCTTTTGGTCAAGGTAGGAGTGTGTGAGTCATGCTGTGTACAGCTGTGGTCCAGATGAAGGAGGCCACCTGCTCCCTCCCTTTCCTTCATTTTCTTACCTCCATCATTTACACGTTCTCCCAGACATACAAACAACCTCCAATTAGGCCAACCTTGACTCACTCTACGCCTGTACTTTTATACACATACATGCACACACACACATAGATATGCACTCTGCCACCTCATATTGGGTATGTACTCTTGTTGATGCAGTGTGTGTTTGTATGAAACACATAAAGATAAATAGGGGGACAAGGAGGAGAGAAGTAAAGGGACATTTGATTAATGTCTTTGGAAGTGCTACATTTGATTGAGTCGTAATATGTGCTTCATTGTGTTATTTTGCAGGGATTTAACCCAGGACTCCAGAAATCCCAGACATAATTCTCTAACAATCCTCCACACCACCCCAGCTGACACTGTTGTGGTTTTTGGCAGAGATGGGACTCAAACTTGTGATCCAAGTCATATTAGTACAAACATGCCAAATAGTGGATATCCAACTCGGCAAGGCAGTTGTTTGACTCAACCGCCTGAGGAGACCTTTCATTTCCAAAAAGTCTGGAACAAAAAAGTAAAAAAAAAAAAAGCAGGTTTTTTTTTTTAAAAATTTATTTATTTATTAAATGGATAACCTGCCATCTCCTGTCAGTTTGTCATTTATATAAATATTTTTGGCTCAGTCCCACAACTATGAATCTTGTTTGCTACATTTCCGTTACATTTTTAACTTAAACCTGTGAAATACATTACTGCATGTGCACAGTATTAATATGTAGAAGTGAATTTACTCTGCCCCTGTGCTCACACACGTTCTGCATTGTATCAAATCAGACTTTAACATGAATATTTTCTCAGTCAGGAATGACTGGATGCTTGTGGTTTGTGTGTTTGTGTCTCATTCAGTCACGGTGGTCGTCGGTTGGACCACACTAGGTGTGTGTATGTTTCCGTGTGTGCGTGAGCTCGGAGGGATGTAGTGTGTCTGTGTGTGTTGCGCAGGCTTGCGTGCTTACTTGTGTTTGTGTGCATGTGTGTGCCGTGTGGCGGAGCCCGTATCAACCGGCCATATCAAATCCGAGGATAAATAATAGGCATGGCTTTGCCTAATTTCACCCAGTCAACCAACCAATCAACCTGAGTTCAGTGTCTGTCTTGATTGGAGGACGAGATGTGATCTGAATTCCTGTTGGCAATACTAATTACCCAGCAGGCTGTTCTACTTGTGTTTCATCCCAGAATTGGGGTTCCTAGATCGGGTCTGTGTTCTGTGTTTGGGCTCCAATTTCTAACTGAATTTAAAAATGTTTTACTTCCCGAACACGCACGACTTTATCAGTTGAACTAAAACAAATGTGTGTAAGGAAAGAAAGCTAAATGAAAAGAAACAGCAGAGGCATATTCAAATACCCCCTCTCTACTGGATCTTTCAATCCTATCATCTTAGCCATGCGTCTATTTTGGCACATGCTCTGAAACACTTGGAATTAGAAAGGTGCATATTATACCGTATTGCATACAGTATAACATGTCGCCAGTCCCTGCATAGTCACCATCACTTATATAACTTTCGTGATGAATGAATTACCAAAAAAAATGTGGTCATTGTACAAACAAGGACTTCTGCAGCATATCTTGATCTGTTCAATGGACTGTTTCTACTAATTTTAAAGCTATAATAAACTTCTTGTAATAAAGTTACACAAACATTTGTGAAATCAGCCCTCAGCTATGCCACAAATAACAATATTCCTTTGATTATCGGCACAGTTGTCTTGAGGAATTTCACATGTTCGATAATTTAATAGCTGGAAAGATAAGTTGCAGATTTTTGCTGCTATTACTCACAAATGTTATTTTTGTTACGATTAAATGCATTTTTCGCAAGACTGTTGGAAAGCTGGAGAAAATGTTCCATAGATGAGAGAATGCCATAAAAAACGCGCCTTTGCAGTGTAATAAAAAGAAGCCTGGTTTCGTCTCACTCCTGTAGGATAGTTTTTATAAAAGCATATCAAAAGGTCTTGTCTATAAATGGTATTTCTGTGTTTATCCCTGTTCTCCATTTCAGCCTCCATACATTCCAGTCAAATGAGGCCTCCCATTGGACCCAGTCAGTAATCAGCCCACTGGCTGGCTGCTGCTGTTCTGTAATAATATTCTAATAAGCAGTGACTGCTGCTTTGATGAAGGCCTGCTACTCCTACTGCTGATCTACTGATCTACTGAACTTACTCCTACTTGGGTAATTAAATATAGCTGAAAAGAAGGAAATGGACCACCAGCTCTCCTTGTTTCTGCTTTTCCTCTGTCCCTCCCTTTCTTTCTCTCACGTTTTTTTTTTTTTTTTGGTGCTCAGTCTTCCTCCTTGTGTTGTAGCTTTTATGTGCCTTTTCATCATGCTTCACTGGTTTCTATTTCTTTCTTCACTCGTATATGTTTTCTTTCTCTCTCTCTCATCTCTTTAATTTCCTATTTGTTGTTGTTTCTCAAGTCAAGATAGAAGCTTAGTGCTGAACTGCTGCTCTGATCTCACTCCTACCCGGGCAATTAAACCAGGAGAGGCAACAGTGGGACCACCAGTGGGAGGATGGGGATGCAGATTTCTTTTCAAATTTAGTATCCCCTTGTTTTTATTTGTTTTCTTTCACAGTTTGTCTGATTTCCAATTTTCTATCATTTTCTCTTTAGCCGTCATCTTTTTATCTCCATTATCCTCTCCTGTACGTCTTGTTCAGTGGTTTACACTCTCTGTCCGTCTGTCTCTTTCTCCCTTCCCCCTCACTCTCTTGATTGACTTGAGTGGGTGAAACAGGCCAATTTGTTCTCCCAAGGTCTAAAATTACCTGCCTGTCTGTTTGGATGTGGAGAGGCACAGATGATTTCTGCTCTCCCATCAGTAACCACAGCTCATGTCGTTCAAATAAAATCAAAATCAGCATTGTTTGCACAGGACTTCACACAAGGTTTTCTCCCCGAAGAAACCCTGAGAACTTCTGGGGTTATTTCCTGAAATGATATGAAAGTTGTTTGCATTAGCTCGTTGCGGCCGAGCACCAAAACAGAGCCCCATTTGTGAGTTGAACAACCTCAAGAACTGACAGACTAGAGGCCAAGACAAGAGATTTTTTATTATAAATTTAGCTGTCACCACAGGAGTGCATCTTAATAAAATCCAGATCAAAACCAAACATACTTGAAGGGTGAGGTACTAGTTTATAAAAGCAATGAAGAGTGGTTTATTTAAATTTTGTGCTTCTGGATCTGGCATGATTTTCGACAGGATTTTACTTGTGTACAGGTGGAATTTATTTTAGTAATCATCGAAGTGTATCTTGGTCAAGTTAAATTGTAGTTTTTTGCCTTTAGCTTTAATGATATTCAGTAGATATGAGTTAAACAGAATATGTGGGCAGGGTATCATTGAGAGAGGGACTTAAATCATTCAGGAATTTTGATTGGTGAGCTTAGCAATGTTGACATGAGATGTCACATGAGAAAAAAGCATGAATAAATAATAAGATTATTGATGGCCTTATTGCATTTAGCTGCTTCAGTTCCAGGGTCCCGGTATTGTCCACGTTGTCTCACTTTCACACTGTCATGGCTTACTGGAACACAGCCATCTTAATACTATTAGTAACTCCTGTGCTTTTCCTGCTATTACAAGTCTAAATGTCTGCCATGAATTTGCCTTTTTAAGAGCTTTTGTTTTGTCTTTTAAGCAATTAAAAGTGTGCAGAGCCCTGTTTTTTACATACCTGATGTTTTTGGACTACTGGCACATCAGCACTGTGTCACAAGTGTGGTGACCTTCTTGAATGTGTTTTTAAAGGATGTGTTAGATTTTTGTCTCTTCATCTTATTTCATCCATTATTACTAGGTTGGGCGATATGTTAAAATTCTCCTGGATGTGTTTGAGCAGCGAGTATGCTGCAGTCCACAAGCTCTCTTGGCTTTTTATGCCTCTGTTCCAGCGACAGCCATGGCCAGAGGCATTATCTCTTCGGGTCGTCTGTCTATATGTTCGTCAGTTTGTCTGTTCGTTCATCCCATTCTTCTGAACATGGTATCTTAAAGATAGCCTTGAGGGAATTTCTTCAGATTTGTCACAAACGTCCACTTGTGCGGCGTTTGCATGCTCTCCCCGTGTCCCCGCAACCCCTAAAAGGATCTGTATTTGGAAAACGAATGGTAAAAAGCCAGAGTAACTGTGACCTTGCATCAGTCTCATTCTTCTTGTCTCATTCTCAAAAACATTTCAGTGAAATTTAATGAAATTGGGCATAAACATCCACTTGGACTCAACAATAAACTGATACAGATTTGGTGGTCAAAGGTCAAGATCACTAACCTTGAATCCATTATTATAGTACCATATCTTAAGATGGCCTTGAGGGAGTTTCCTCAAATTTGGCACAAACGTCACTTGGATTCACTTGGATTCATGATGTAAGCATGTTTTTTGCCGTAACCCAAGAATTCATACATTAATTATGACAAAACTTCACACAAATGTCTAATAGGATAAAATGATGACATCTTAAATGCAGAAGGTCAAAGGTCAACTTTACTGTGACATCATGATGTTCTGCAAAAACATTTTTCTGCCCATTAGTCAACATCATATCTCAGCAACAGAATTAAGATATTGGGTCAGATACTGAATTGGAGACTCTAATCTTGGGTTCCTACTTGGAAACTGTACTGATTATGTAGATTGCCTGTGCTGGAGGGTAGCAGATGTGTGCAAGGTATCCATGTTTTCACAGACATGGATGTAAACTGTAAGTGCAACTTGACTGGGCTACAGAGGCATACAATGCAAAAGCGCTAATTCTATTTTAGTTTAAAAAAAAAAAAAATCAACTCTCAAAATGTCAAGAAAGGAAATATTCTTACAATAACTTATCTTATTAGACAGAAAAATAAAACCATACACTTTGGGTTAGCTGGCTGAAGAAGAAGAAACTGCCAGCTGCTTCTTCAGAGGCGGATCATTTAATTAGCAAAGTGAAATGACAATAATTGCTGCTGGGGAAAAAAAAAATTGTGATCTCAGCCAGTCACCGATAGCGGATGTATTTGTCCAATGACCCAACTCTAATTGTTATCCAGCTCTATTGTGGAAATGCTCAAATGTTGAAGACACTACCGTACAAAGAAGATACATTTGAATCAATTAATTAAAAGAATCCTGTAAGATATAGAGGTTTATGTGGTTCTGTAATAGTTACCAGTTGATTAATGGCTCTTCAAAACTAGTCTCTGGTGTAAACGTTATCACTTCTGCAGTACAAGGTACCAAGAGGAGACCCTACAATGACCTTCTTTAGTGCAGACAGGCCCCAGTTCAATGTTCTGTTGAGGAAGGCTCTGCTGAGAGATGGTTTCAAGATTGCTGTAAATATGACAGATAAAGTGCACCTCGGTGGAGGCTCAGGAAGGTGTCAGTGAGTAGTTTTTGGTCTCAGTCCTGGCTGTGTCTGGCCCTTGTTCAGCTCCCGTTTCACTGTTCTGTCAGCCCTCATACTGGGGGTCTGGAATTAAACAAAACAAAACAAACATAGCACAGATTCCATTGTGTGTGTGTGGTTTTTAAACTTGGCTTTTTGGGGTCATTTCGGCTATTCCTAGATGTAATTTTGCACACACGCAGGCACTCCCGCACACAGATACTCAATATCCAGATGAAATAACATTGCCTCTGTGCTCTAAAAGGTGTATTAATATTGGCACTGCTCTCTCGGATTAGGAAAGAGACAGCAGATATTTCTAGACAGACATTCTAATTTTACTACTTTGCATTAAAACACATTTGGAGCATTTTTTTCTGGCCTCCAAAGATCAACAGTTATTGTTTTTTGTGTGGTTTTCAGAGCCAGGATTTTGTGGCTACATCTTCCAGTCTCCAGCGTGCCTGGCCTTTTGTGCTGATTCTTTGTATGTGAAGAATACTTTTCCACCTCACTAGCTGTACCGCTCGCCTGTTTTCCCTGCTCATTCTTTGGATGGACAGTGTGTTTTTTCTTTGTCAGTGTGAACATTATTTCATCTCTCCCCCAGTCTGAGGAGATTGTGGTGAGGTGGGATGACCTGTGCTTCAGTGGAACAGAACATGGCTGTGTATGTGCTTGTGTGTCTGTGGGTGTATTAGGGCTGTCACTAATGTTCAAATTTAGACCATTCAAACATGGGGAAATATATTTAATTTGCAATGGACAGACCAAATTCAAAATTGACTATGTAAGAGAAACAGACAGCTGGGAATGTACATAAACCATTCTGATCTACTTGTTCTCTGTTGCCTAACAGTAAACTATGGTATGGTCCTTTTTGTTAATGGAGGAAACTAGCAACCTGTGCTGAACAAATAATAATGACAAACCATCATCCATCAAGTAATGTGTGGAAGCATTTTGGATTTAGGACCAAAGATGGAATCCCCCTGAGGGGAAATTCAAGTTTTTCCCTCTTGCTGTCAATTACACAGGTCCGAAAGGGACACACATGCACAAACAGGATAGCGTGAGTGTCGGAATGAAGCTCCCAGAACCTTCAGTCTGACATCGCCTCCATTGAAGGCGATTTACAAGGGGGAGGGAATTTGGTTTTTCCCTAACCAATCAGTAGAGATCAACGACTCACCCAGAATCTGACGTCATTAGTATCCATGCCTCGGGGGTGCGAAAACAAGCGAGCTTTGCCTGTTTAAAATGTCTCCGTCATCCTGCACGCCCAGCTGCTGGAACCAGACTACAAACAGGACCTATACATGCACAAAGTGGAGAGATGTCAGAGTGAGGGGGCTGCCTTGGTCAGGTGCCCCGAGTGGCTGGGGGGTTTGGTGCCTTGCTCAAGGACACCAGGTGAACTGGCACCTCTCCAGCTGCCAGTCCACACTCCATATTTGATCCGGACGGGACTCGAACAGGCGACCCTCCGGTTCCCAACCCAAGTCCCTATGGACTGAGCTACTGCTGCACATATTTGATAGAGGGGGGACAATACCTGACAGTAACATTCTCAGCTGTCAGGATGTGCCTGCTGTAAAGGCAAATATAATCATAGAAGGCTGAAAATCACAGGACTTGTCTGTTCCGATTATACAAGTCAGCACTGTAGAGCTCAAGCATGTGGTGGCCTCCTTTCATATATAATAGAGAGGGGGGGGGGGGGGGGGGGGCGTATCTAAAAGTGCAGCTTTCACAGCTTTTCAATGATTGTCTGTTGGCATGAATTCATGCTCGTATGAATCAGCAGCAGCTAAATTGCTGACACTCATAATTATTCTCATTGTTTTGTATTTTCTGAGGCTGAAAGTGTGAGTCTGTGTGTGACTGACTGTCTGTGCATGCATCTATGTGTGTGTGTTTGTCGATGACACCAGACTGTTTGATCCCTGTTGTATTTCACATGCAAACACCTCCGCACATTTCCCCCGAGGTCTCAATAAAGCCACCCGCTAAATACAAAGTTTATTGGTCCACAGAGCCGCTGCAAACTCAGAATCTTTCACAAGTGACTTGTTATTGTTTTTAAAGCTCTGTTTACTCTGCTCAGCCTCAAAAAACCCAGCTCCTCAAGCCCAGCCCCTCTCTGGGCTGCGGACCAAAATCTTTATTAGCTAGATGAGTGTTGGGTGGCCAAATCTCAAAGCGTGATTATGTGTGCTGAGTGAGTGTGTGCGCACGTGTGTTTGCATGGAGAGAGTAAGAAACCGTAACAGAGAGTTTATATATTTATGTGACTGCCTGTTTGTGTGTGTCATGCGTGCTTGGATGTGTGTTCAGACCAGTTTTGACCAGCTGCTGTGGCTGTGGTGTGGTTGATTTCACCTCTTAAAATGTTCGTGGGGAGGTGATTATTGCATTATTTGTTTGTTTGTTTTATAGAGTCAGCAATGCAAACTTGGCAGATGTTTATCTCAGCCAGCTATGTTTTCACCTGCTGACAGGTGCAGTGTAGGGCTACATTAAGAGGAGGAGACTGATCCTTGTGTATAGCCAGAAAATCATGAAGCTATTTTTAAAAGGTTAACATTTTCCTTATTGTCTTTTTTATTGTTTACATTAAAGAACAACCAGAGCTTTTACTGGCCTGCTAGAATTTTAATGGGTTTTGATGGAAAGGGTATAGCATTACCGCATTAGTGTGTTTTTGTGGTGGCAGAAAACCCCCTGAAAGTCATCCCTGAGAACAGTCATTAAAACTCTTTCAGTATAGCACAATGATGTCACCAAGTCTTTTCTCACAACTCCTTCACTTTGGAAAAAGTACAATTTTCCCAAGTAGTTTTCCTCATTCACACATGCAGCTTGGCTCGCTCTCTTCTGGCTGCATCTTTTGGGTCTATGCTTTATATTGCCTTTCCAAACATATCTTTTTCATTAGTTTCTGTAGTCTGCTTATTAGATGCCATTACTTGATTTCATTGTTGTGGTCATCACGCCACCCCAGTGTCTGATTTTAGAAGGTATGGTAGCATAGCAAAAGCGATTGAGGGGTGACAGTGTTGGCCTCTAGTGTGACATAATATAGGTGTTAGCAGCGCTTTCTAAACAGTAACAATAGCATTGCAATGGCAATAACAATAATAATGATAATCATTTATCGTCTCTGTTATATGTTGACCAATTTCGTCCTCTCCTTGGAGTGTAAGGAGCTCCTGGACATCACTGTGTCCCCAGTTTCCAGACATTTTCAGCTGCTGTTTTTCCTCGTTTAGTTAGCCGCTAACTGCTATCAGCTACTTTTTAAATTTCACTGTGGTGAGTGGGTCACTTGCATAACATGTTAAAACATCACACCATTGCCACCCATGATCTCCTCGGCCAGCTGTTCCTTTTATACAGAGGTAATTTCGGTGCTGTTAGTATCTCAGCTTAAAGGCAAGACTTCTCTGTCCTCCCAGTCTGTGATTGTACCTTTTACACAGATTGACAAGGCGGGATGACAGCTTGAAATTCCTGCCTTAAAGAGGCAGTGTAAAAGGGGCTAGTGACGGGGCTAAGTGTTAGCACCTTACAGCTAACGTTCTCCAACAGTTATCAGCTCATTTAACAACAGAGTCAAACCGTTTCAGTATGTGAGATTGTTTGGATTATTTAACGGCTCCATGTTGGATTTTAGCCACTGCGGCTGTGTTAGTTTATGCTAACCGGGTAGAGAGAGCAGCAGAGTAGCTCACCGGCTCATCGATGATCAGATGCCATTAAAAAAAGCTGCTGTGAAATCAGACATTTCAGGCAAAAGCTATCCTAAACACAGGCTATGAAATCCTGGTGGGACTGATTGGCTAGCTATTTTGTTACCTTTATTTTGTATTTAACATGTTTATTTTTGCTGTAAATTTGGGCATTTTAACATGAGTGTCTACAGAGATTGACTTGCTTTTAGAGCCAGCCTCAAGTGGCCATTATTGGAACTGCAGTTTTTATGACTTTTGCATTGACTTAATTTTTCAGCCCAGGAGGTTGCTGATTGATTGAGAATTGTTCAGCAGGTAACAAAACTACAGTTTTGACTGATATCAGCCATTCAGGTCAGTGGACTGTGACATCTTCTTAAACTTACGGATACACCCAACCTAAAACAAGGTGCTGTGCAACAACTAAATGATTTATTATTTTAGTGTGCGCTCTTGATTCTCAGGTTTTCCTTTTCTAACTGTTTGCCAGTTAAACACTAATACAACCAGTATTACTGGCAGAAGAACACTTCTTGTCTACTCAATGAGAAAAAAGCACCTACCATGAGACATTGCTGTTGTCTGGCAGTGACATTGACATTTATTAATTTGACTCTCCTCAGTCCAGCCGGTGTTAGCCAAGACAACATTCTTTTCCTTTTATTTAAGATATATTTTTGGGCATATTCACTCAAAACATTAAATGTGGTCTTATTATTGTGGTCTCGTCTGCAGTTTTAGTCTTCCTTGACTCCATTTCCAACCAAGCAGAGCTAGAGTACGTTCTCTGAAGCTCCATCTCCTTTAATGTTGACATGAATTGGAAATCAGTAGCTATGTTTGAATCTGGCCACATTTAAGGGCTTCAAAATTTGAAGCATTCATGAAATGGTTCACTATTACTGCACTTGACAACTTCCTAAATTACTTTTTTTATTCACAAAAATGTTTTCACTCATGGCCTCATTTCAATCTTTGCATGAGGCCTCCAAATTGCCAAAACACGGAAACTCACACTGAATCGGGCTTAACTTTAGGTTAGAAACGTACTGATCATCTGTGTTCTAGAGGAGACACTTTTTGTCTCACCTCCTCTTTTGAGATAAATTAATGATTTCCAAATTGTACAATCCGACATGTGAACAGCGAACTGTTGCTTTTCTTTACTTGGACTTTCCAGACAGAGGTTAAACACACATAAATCGGATCCCCACAAACCTGCTGTATTTAATGTTGAGTCAAAAAACTTTAACTTACAAAGCCAACAATTGCTCCATTGACAGATAATGAAAAACTGACTTTATAGGCCCTGACGGTACAGAGGGAAATTTTTATAGGGATATGGGCACATTCTCTGGTTCGGAGATGTCAACACCCCAGTGAAATAAAGGATGCAAAGTAAAGTTAAAACACACACACACATTCAGCTTTCAGTTCCTTCTTAATTTCTCTGGTTTCAGGCTTTGTGAGAGACGTATTCCTGTTCACAGCGATTATCTGAGCTGTGTCAGATCTGTAGGATAGCATATGGTGATTCTCTTTAGAGTGGCTTTTCCCTTCAGTATGGAGTTTATCAAGATGGATTGAGATGACAGTGACTTTCATCCTGCCAACAGCTGCTAGGATGAGACTGTTTGCAGTAGTTCACTTAATATTTTAGAGAACACAGTGTGACGGTGAAGGCTCATGCACACATTTGATTTCTTGTAGAACTACACATTGTAGCTCTCAACTCGTCAAATACCAACACTTGGTCAGTGACCACTCCAGCGTCAGTTTTGGACATTAACAAACTTTTTCAGTCAGTTTACACTTCTTACATGGATTGTGTGTTTTCAAATTCCCACAGGAAATGTAAAGTTTCTGCTGGTTAAATGCCTGCAGTCTCTTTTCTAAATAAACTTAAAACGTAGGACATGTTAGGTTAGGTTTAGGCAACATAAGCACGTGGTTAGGTTTAGAAAAACGCACATATGTCACTAGCGGAGCATGCTACACATACTAGCACACCACTACTCGTTAATACAACTTCACTGACTTTTGGTTTACATGTGAAATGAACAGTGATCTCCCGGGTCAAAGTCAGGAGTTTTTGACCCATCCACCTCCCCTCCCTGCCATCGTATGCAAACTTTGTCGCTCTTTATACTATGATAGTTAGTCGGAGCATCGGAAAATGACTCCATCCGATGTCTCATACCGCCGCTAAAGGGCACCTCTGTGCGTTTGTATCTGACAAAGAGGGCAACTGACCAAACGACAGTGTTAGAGTTGGGAGTGAGACCGGTATGTTTAGCAGGTGTGTAAGAGAAAATGTCTAAAAGCAAGAGAAGGGAGAATTTCCTCAGGCTGCCCTTTGGAGATTTGAATCGTCAGTCGGAGTGCCCTCAGTTGATTGAGATTGCGTCATGTTGAGCAGCTTTTCTTTTTTGTTTTTTTGCTAGTCAGTGTGCTGTGCAGTGTACCTCTGAGGATGTTCTGGTCCCCAGATTTTGCTGCAGGGTAAGTGCTCTTGACTTTCATGCTACTCTTTGGCACAAGGAGCTATGGACGTGATGCAGCGGCGCAGAGGAGGAGAAACTTTCCACCGTAAGGCTCTGAGATAGCATAATCTTCTCTTTATAAGTATTTGGACACTGTCTTAGATGAAAAGTTGAATTTTGATGCGAATACTGGCAGTATCTGTAAGAAAACTAACGCCTGTTCTTTTTAAGGAAGCTGTGGAGTTTCAATCTAAATAGGACAATCATGAAATTAATCATGAAAGAGAGGGTCACAGCTAAAGCTCGGTTTGTTGTCACAGACTCTCAACAGCCCCACCATGTTGAGTTGCAGATGCTGCCATTAGGCCTGAGGTTTTCCCTCCCTACATGTAGCACTCAGCATTACGGATCAACATTTGTCCCGTCTACTGTAGCTTAGCGTATTTTAATGAGCTGTGACCACTAATTGTCCATGATTTACCCCTGGCAGTGTGTGACAGTGTGACATTCTGGATTCTGTGTGTTTGTATTGTACTGTCTGTATCTCAAATTGCCTCTCAGGGACATTAAAGTTTACCTTACCTTACCATACCTTACTTTTCATCTTGGAAGTGATGTATTTACAGCTCACAGATACTTTTGACAGATACTCATGAATGCTCCTGTCTTACTGAATGTCCTGCTAAACCCTGGTCAAATTTTTAAACTTTATATGGAAACAAAAGATGAATTGCAGAGTATCCATATTTAATGGTCAAATCTGATTCAACTGACGTAATTCTGAGTCAGGTACAGTTCTTCAATTCCAGCACACTGTCCTTTACTTGCAGCAGATTTAATTTTAGATATGCAAAGTTTCAGCTTAAGACCTTAAGCATTTTTTTCTTTCCACCTGATAAAGGAAAGAAACGTACATCTAAAATAAAGTTTACTGCAAGTAAAGTCATCCGGTCTTCTCTTGCCGAGAGAATACAGCGTACAATGAAGTGTCTTGGTGTAATCTGTTTGTGGTTACACACGGTTGTCATTTTCTACTGTACTCTGTGAACGTCTTTGTTTGCTGCACTTTCTTGATCTTCCTCCTAACTCTGCTTCGTCTTCATCTCTCTCACCTTCCCTCATCTTTCCATCTCCGTCTCATCCTCTCCTCTATCCGTCTCTCCTGGTTTAGTAGGTCAACATGTCCTGCCTCCTCTCCACATTAATTGTTGTCTTGCTGTATCACGCAACCATTCACAGCTGGGACTCATTAGACCTGTGTCTGTGTTTGTCTGAATGTGTGCGCGTGTGTGTGTGTTTGTATATGGGTGTGTGTGTTCAGCAGGCCAGGGTAATTCCCCCTCTGTCTTTGATGAGCAGGTTGGTCCAAGGCTTCAGGCTGAGCTCTGTAAGATGCTTCACACTTGGATGATACGCTGGTGTTTGTAGTTTTCCACGCATTGCTTCTGTCTCTCATGTGTCATGTCAAAAGCAGGACTGCGAGAATACTGAGAACTTCATACATGTATGGTTGCTCAGGGCCCTGTGGTACTTGTTGTAGTGTGGGATGCTTATGAGATTTGTCGCTTGTCATCGACTCTTTGTCTTCTCTGTTTCCTCTCTATCTGCACTGTATGATGTCTCAAAGGGGTAATGTCTTGCTGAAACCATGATAGGAGGCCATGCAATCTGCTGTATGTGATATTTTACACGCAGCATTTTAGAATTGTATCTGTTTAAGATCTGGGAAAGATGTCTGCACGCCTTGCTTTGGATCCTCTCCACAGTGCTGCAGCAACGCAGCAAACACGTAACAGAGGCTTCTGAAAAGTCAGAGCAGTCGGACTCAAACCCAACACAAACAAAAAAACAAACACAATCAAATCCAATCAGACCGGAGCTGAAACAGACATCAAGAAAAAAAATGATAAACACATATAGTTTGTTCTGAAGCCGGTCTGTTTTCATACGGATCACTCATCCATCCAAACTGCTGATGGACACAAATTGGCATAACTGGTAAATTCAACCTCTACTGCCTTTAGCGTCCCAGGAGACATTTGTAAGTAATGCTTATTTATCAGAATACTGATTATTTATATAAAGAGCACAGAAATATATTGAAGCACTGAGTGAGCTGCTACAGTTAGTTGATTAATCAATTAGGGGATCAACAGAAAATAGTTTTGCTTTTGTTTTTTGACAATTTATTAATCATTTAAGACATTTTTCTTTTTTTTAAGATTATTTTTCTGGGCTTTTTGCCTTTAATTGACAGGACAGTGTGTGAAATGGGGAGACAGAGAGAGAATGGGGACTGACACGCAGCAAAGGGTCGCAAGCCAGACTCGAACCCGCGACTTCTGCAACGAGGCAATGCCTCTGTACATGGGGCGCCGGCACTATCCACATCGCTACGGACGCCCCATTTAAGGCATTTTTCAATAAATCACTCTCTCTTCTTACAGCTGCTCCAAACGAAGGACTCTATAATTGCAGTGTAAAGTGTTTTGAGCTTTGGACTGCAGGAAGGCAAATCAAGACATTTGAAGACATCACCATTTTAATTGCTATTACTATTGTCATTATTTTTTGCAGTTTTGTGAATTTTTTTAAGACCAAATGATTTAATTGAGAAATACTGAGCAGTTTAATCAATAATGAAATTAAGTTGCAGCCTTACATATAATCAAATGATCAGTAACATTATGCTGGCGAAACCATTATGTTGCCTCCTGGCCAAAATTCAGTGCCTTAAAGAACCACCATTTTAAACATGACGCCACATAAAGTTGAGAATTAGACCAGTGTCTTAGTCTTTATTGGGGGTGTGAATCACCAGAGGATCCAAAATACGATATTATTGTAACACTTAAGTCACAATACAATATTATTGCAATTTTAAATACGTTGTGATATGCTGAGTATTGTGATTAAATCTATTGCAATATATTATGATTTTTTATTTATTTATTTATTTTACCTTTACCTATGTTTTATCTAACAAGATCATGTTTTCTGTCTGTTTATCTCACCACAGCCATTTATTTATTTATTTTGCAGCAGAATGTATCAAATGAACTGAAAAAGCAATTGATTATATTATTCTGGTAGGCTACAAGGTACAACTACAAAGATCACCAATGACCTTGCCTGGGTTTTTGAATTTTCAAGGGGTCACAGTGTAAAGCTTGGGCTCTCAAATGTGTTTAAAACACTCATGGGTGAAATCACAAAGAATTTATTGTGGCTACTGAAAGCACCATGAATTGTCCATCACTTGCAGCTGCTGTCCTTTCCGTCTCAAGGTCAGAATCACAAAAAGATATTGTGTTAATATTTTGACAATGCAAACACGCTGTTTGCAGGTTTTGCAGCTGTGTGTAATTCCCCTTTTACGTCTGATCGCAGTTCTCCTTGTAACAAAGTATAAATGCTGCCTTTGCTCCAAGACCACAGTAGGCAGAACAATGGTGGAGAGAAAAAGAAAACAAACCTTTTTCAGACTGTGAGCTACAGGTCCTCAAAACTTTAGGCAAGGAGATTAAAGGTGACAGAAAGAAACCATATTTCTTATTTAATATCCTAGTCTGGGTGGCACAGTGATGCAGTGGTTAGCATTGTTGCCTCACAGCAAGTTCCTGGTTCGAACCTGGGGGGGAGGAGCTCTTCTGTGTGGAGTTTGTATGTTCTCCCCGTGTTTTCTCCGGGTACTCCAGCTTCCTCCAACAGTCCAAAGACATGCAGGTTAATTGGTGACCCTAAATTGCCCGAAGGTGTGAGTGTGAATGATTGTCTGACTCTATGTGTCAGCCCTGTGATAGTCTGGTGACCTGTCCAGGGTGTACCCCGCCTCTTGCCCAGTGTCATCTAGGATAGGCTCCAGCCCCCATGCGCCCCCTAACAGGATAAGCAGTTCCAGAAAATTAATGAAAGAATGAATATCCTAGTCTGTCGTTGTTGTTGGTGCTTTAGTATGCACACCTTTGGACTGTTAATGAAGATGGCATGAAGCACGCTATTCGCTTGATAATGCAGGTATGGGTGTATTTCACCTTTTGCAAGGACTGTGAGAATGACACTTTTTGTCTTATTTGTGCAGGTTTAACGGGTGCAAAAAGACACGCAGACCTCTTGTGAACTCGCCCTTCAGTTTTTTCAAGTTGTGATGCTACCTGAGTGAGAGCAGCATTTGAATATGCAGCTGCATATTGTTGACATAAGATGTCTTGATTCTGGAGCAGATCAATTTACACTTTGTGTCTATACTTGATTTTCTTTTGGAATAACAGACATTATTTATGCACCTTAAACACAACAACAGCGTTTCCAGAATTACACAACATGTTTGCCATTTCCCTTCCTCAAATGTAACGAAGTCTTGTCTTGTTGCCAAACCTTCTTTTTAATTCCAATCTTCCAACATGTACAGAGCGAGCCATTACTTGATATCAGATATAAGGTTTCATTTGTACAGTTTAAACACACACAGGTGTACTTGGACTCACACACAAACAGATGCATGAGGTGAATCATCATCACATAAAAGAAATAATCTTGGCTTCCACCAGTTCACTTGACATTGGCCAGATGTCTCCCTACATTTGCATATTACCGCTGTCATATTCCGCCAACAAACATCTTTGTTTACCTATTACAGTCTGCTCAGGCACGTGTGTGTTACTTGGTGCATTAGAGAGGATTTGGGTTTCAAATCCACAATCAAGCTCCTGGCCCTCATTATTCACATGGGGATGGACGTGTTGCTAAACTTTTAATAATTTTCAACTGAACATGTTACTGCATCTTGAAAATCTGTGGATTCAAGGTGGTGTTTACGCTCTGTCTGTTAATGTTTAGTTGTATGTTCTTTTTTATTAATTTATGTATGGTAATATGAATATGTAGAAGAGATTAAGAAGAGACCTCTGGTAATAAGACAACCTGCCAGTAAGCCGTAGTCAAATTGTTGTCAAATATTCAGCGCTTCATTGAAATTAAGCAACAGATTGGAACAAATTTCCACACTGAATCCATACTGCAATGATCCACATAAAGCAATCATGCTGGAACACATAAACAAAGCTGCAACATTCACTGTGGGATCATCCATCCCTCCCATTTTCAGCCTTGCATCCACTCTGCCTGAGTAACTTGTCCACAAACAGGAATTAGGAGCAAGACCACATCACAACCCTGTGGGGAGTTTCAGTGTGGTGCCTGGACCACTCATTCACCCACCTTTGTTTAATTATAGGTCAAAGACACCTCAAGGTTTGTGGCCACATACATGTAACAATTCAAAGGGGGGGGAACCCCCTGGAGGGTACCTCCCGCACTGTAAATAACAGGATCCCGCCTTTTTTTTTTTTTCATCTGGCTGTCCTCGTGCGTGGATTTATGGATCTCTGCAGTGATCCATAAATTGTTTTGTCGAGTGTTTTGTGAAAGCTCTGGGGGGTTGGAACCACTTGTACATGCCGATTTAATGGACAATATTTTGTACAGTTTGTGGTGTGATGATATAAAACCACAGCCTGTGTGAAAATAATGGATGTAGCCACCGTGATGTCACCCATTGCTTTGTGGCCTCCTGTTCTGAAGCCTTGAGTGTGTCATTCTGGCCATCGCCGTCGATTTTTGGAGCCAGAAGTGACCATAGTTGGAGAAGAGGGTGGAGTTGTCGAGGACTAAAGTGATGCTACACAGATAGCCTGTCACTTAAAACTGCCACGCCCTTAATAAGGCATAAGTTTAAGCCTTAATTAAATATAAACGCCTGAGTTATACAAAATCGAGTCACATCAGTGGATTAGAGGAGCAGCTGTTGCAGAGGCGAGTGAAAGCAAACTTTCAAACCTGGGCTGTGGGGTGCGCTGTTTCCGTAGAAATGCAGTTGAAAGTGCTGTTATTCTAAGAAATACAGCGTTGTGTTTCTATGTGAATTAACAAACTCTGAGAGGGTGGGGCTCTGAATAATGGAGCGCTATATTCCATCAGCACTCCCAATGAACAGTCCAGCTCCAACAATAGAAAATCAAATGCTGACATTGTGGTGGGCTGCCACAAATAAAAGAATGTTTGGGAAACCCTGCAGGCTGTAAACATGTTAATTTCTGCTGTCAATTTGGGCATTTTAACATGGGTGTGTGTGGGGATTGACTCACTTTTGGAGCCGACCTCAAGAGGCCAGTTTTTGGCACTTCTGTGTTGGCTTCATTTTTCAGCCCCGGAGGTTGGCGCTTGTTTAAAACAGACAGCAACATTCAGATGTTATTCAGTGGTCTCTAGCAGAGACAGAAGTGGCTCAGTGTTTTATCCTGTCTTATTCAGTAGGTAACGTTGCAACTACTGTTCTATAAGACTGCATTCATTTTTACCAGGTGTATTTCATAAACTGGATCTGCGTATACTTCTCCTTCTTGTATCTCTGCTGTATTTACAAAGTAAGATTTACTTTTTCTTCTTGACAGTGATAGCAACACACGTGAAAACAAACGTGTCGTCATCATCAGGCACTCGGTCCGTCCCTCTCTCTTTCTTTCCCTGAGGTCCCTCATCCCCTCTTTTGAAGTCTGCTCTCAGTCCCTGACTCTTTTTAATCATGTGGAAGACCCAAGTTTTAAAGCCAAGGTAAGATAAACTCTGTCTATAGAGTACATCTGGCAGCTAGAGCTCTGCTAGTAAAACAGCAGGAGAGAGAAAGGAGGAGAGAGAGCCAGAGAGATGTCAGGGTGAGGACAGCTACAGGCAGAGCAGGATGAGCAAGCTATAAGGAGGGCGTAGAGAAGAAAACTTGGAATGTGAGCTAAGAGAGGTAATGATAGTATATTCCATCGCTTCTGAGAGCATGGGCAGAGCTGCATGTAAACAGCAAATAGTCAAGTTGAGGACAGGTCAAAAAAGAACATCAGATAAACAGAGGCTATGCAGCAGCAGTGATGTGCAGTATTTTTTTTATGCTCGCTGTGAGAGGGCCAGTGTGGTATCCTTATTATCTTAGTAAACCTATCACAGTTCATCTTGCAATCTGCCACTTTGAAATAGCCTGGAACTAAATTAAATTGAGGAAGCTGATAAGTCTGACTGAGTTCAATAGTTTTGAAAAGTCTGTGGTCAGGGAATCCACTTCTCTGCTTTTATAGTGTTGCAGTGTAGCTTTTGGCTAGGTCCACTTTGCAATAGGGGTCTCTGACCCTGGTTGAAGCTGATGTAGGCAGTTTTATCATGGTGTCACTGGGCAAATTTCCCACTGTAAACTTTTGTGCATATCATGTCACTGGTCATTCAGAGGGAGTTCCTATTGGCTGTTTTACAGATGCAAATGTACGCACTTGTCCCTTAAGATGATGACAATTTCTGCCAACACATGCAAAGCAACCCAAAAAAGGAAGACAGACTCATCAAAGAGAGTCTGACAATAAACAAAATGTGTCGGCCTCGATGAAGCGTTTCATAGATGGAGAGAAATTGCTGTTAATAGTGCAGCTTTCTGCTAACTGCAGCCAGTGGCTCACAGCTGCGGCTTCAAGTTTACGTTTATGTAGCCAAATAGAGCATCGAATCACTGTGTGTCCTCCGCCTCACTCTCCGCCTCCACAGACCACCTCGCTGGGAGGAGGGCAGACGGCAGCCCCCAGCCAGCAGCTGCAGCAACTCAAAGTCAGACCTACTGCTGCTGCTGCTGGCTGCTAGCCCACTGTGACCACTGAACTGGATTTGCTGCAGCCACTGACCGGAGGTTTGTCCCTGAAACTGCTACATGCACTCCCCCTCGGCGATCCACATTCCACAGGGGCGGAGAGTGAGGTGGAGGGTCCCCAGGGTGTGGTAGCTAGCCCTACAGTACCTTATGTCATTTGTGGTTTGATAGACAGAGAGAGGGAGCTCTCAGATTAAATAAATCCAAGTATGGTAAACGATACTATATGAGGTGTGTGCAATTGGCCTTAGTCGTGTGGTGGGAGGGGCTTAAGACAGAGAAGGAAGACAATTGGCCTTAGTCGTGTGGTGGGAGGTGCTTAAGACATAGAGGGAAGACAAAAGAGCTGCAGGAGGAGGAGGATGTATTTCAAATCCTGTTTTTGCCTTCTCCAGAAAACTGCATACCCCTGCTTTAACTATTGCTAATGTAAAATTTAAAACTATGACGAGGTGTTAGAATGGATGAGGGTTTCTTTGTTTATATTCTTTACGTATTTTCTTTATGAGGGCTTTTTCAAAAAGTTAAATTTTGATGATGAAATTTGTCAAAGTCTTGTTTTAAATCTTAAGCTCTCATCTCAGTGCGGTGTGGTACAGGAGGAGCCATAAGATCATAAACATGGCAAGTTGGATGGAGCAGGAGCGAGACACAGTGAGGGGTAGGTCCGCCTTATGAAAGACACATGGAAGTGAGCACGATCAGGCCAAACCTGTAGCAAGCATAGGCTGGCGCTGTGTGTGTGCCTAAGCCTGTGTTTAAATGTACATTTATTGTGTGTGTGTGTGTGTGTGTGTGTGTGTGTGTGTGTGTGCACGTGCATATGAACAGTAATTGTGTTTGTCTGTATCCTCTTGTACATCCTGTACATTTGCCAATATTTGTCTGGATATAAGCATATCAATAACTGTAGGTGTGTGTGTGTGTGTGTGTGTATGTGTGTGTGAGGCAAAGTACAGTGAAAGCTCTGGAAAAAGCTTGGGCCGTCATCAGTTCTATCCGATCCATTTCATGCAAGAAAAAGCACAACATCATAACGCCCGCCATATGGAGATTGTTACTATAGAAAGCAAAGCAAAAGAGGCTGCTTGTGAATGCAGGTCGCACAGGCTGGAGTCTGCAGGAAAAGACTGACTGCTCTCACACACACACACACACACCAAGGATATTGGACATTTACCAGGGAGAATCAGAGATAAGGAAATTGAAGAGTCTCTTTCCTCTGTCTCATGCGGCTTGTTTTCTCTCTAAACAAACAGCCGGCAGCAGCGCAGCATTTAGGAGTCCTTTATGAAATAGTCCGACATCCTTTACGGGATGCGCACAAACACACGCACACACAAGTTTAAAAGCCGAAAAAAAGCTCAACTTTGACACACAAGTACAACAGGGGTTAACTAATTCCAGAAAAATAACACTTCCCGCCAAATTCAGCAGCTGCGAAACACTTTGAACTGCTGGAGGTCCCCCAGCCGACGTCACCAGAGTCACTGTAGGTTACAAGTTATCTCACATCTGGATCTGTAGGTGACCTGAGGGTATAGACGAAAAATGCCAGTCTAAACCACCACTGTCCTCGCAGAGTCCCTATAGCATAGTGATCAAACGGTGGGACGGGTAGTCGTCCCACTGCAGCTCAGCGTGATGGATTCAGACAAATCACACACATACTGTCGATGCTCACAGATGCACAGCAACACTTGTGCTTTTATAATGCATAGAAAAGCCTTCTTTTCACACACACACATGTACCCACACAGAGTCTGGGCACTGTGTAATGAGTGACACTGTGGTGGCCCGTCCTAGTCTCGCTCTGCCATAACCACCAGTAAAGACGAGACTGTGAGGCCGACTGCATTAGACTCAGGCCGCAGAGTCCCCAGTGACCTGCGGTTCCTATTAGCCGGCCATCATCTTTGACAGTCTAATAAAGGCAAATCTTTTCAGGAAGGGCTTTTCCCTTTGTTTTCTCTTATTTTAAAGCTTCACTTTTGAAGTTAATGTCTGATGCTATTGTTCACAGTGTCTAGAGGAATATGAGCAAGAATGCGCTGTGGAATGCTTTGTCTTTAATGTTATTTGTTAAAGCTGTAGCCATGATTTGTGCGTCCATGTGTGAATCGGGTTGCCAGACTGTGGGGACACCCTCGAGGCGCTCGGCAGCCAGTGTCTGCTAAGGACACAGTATAGCTACTGTAGCAGCATTCACACAAGTCACCTGCATGGATAAAATATGTGCTGTGCTGATCTTATGTGCAAGTCTGACCGCTATTAAAAGCAAAACTATTAAGATCAAATATAGTTTTGTTGGTGTGGAACATAATTGAATTCATAAACTATAAAAAAAAAAAATCCAATATATAAATAAAAAAAATTATATTACATGTCAGTTTCTCATCATAAGTCAGCATGGCAGTATGACAATCAACAACTTCTGACAATCATATAATAGAAAAATCAACTCATTACTAAGATTACACTAAGCCTTTACACACGACTTTGATTTGGATTTCAAGCTGTGTGATTAATGGCGAATGATTGTGTCTCATATAACCGTGGGGACTTGAAAGCACCATACTAAATAATTAAATGCAATAAATGTGTTCTGGGCAGTCATCGTTGCTATTATCTACACTCGCCCTGTATGACGGCTGGAATTGGGGACATGGGGCCAGAAGCTGTTTATTGCTTTCATATGGAGCCAACATGTGTTTCACATTTGCCAGGAAATTTTTTTTTTTTACTGTAATATGTACACTCAGGGTGCTCTTACCGTTGAGATCACACTGCCTCGTCTGCACTGTTATCATTTGTTAGTAAAACTAATAGTAAAACTATGAAATAAAAACGAAGGCTTGTCCCAAATAGGCTGCACTTTATTATTTTTCTCCTTCTTGTGTTGCTGCAGGTTTAGATTACAGCTTTCATTCGTAATGAATTGGTGCAGATCAGATGTTGATGCACACAAAGTAAAATCTAAACTGTAACAAAGTTGTAGTGTAGCATTACAGTCCTGGCTCACCTGCACTAGGATGGCTGCGGTTTGTTTATAATTAATCAAGTAAATTTATTCGGCTGCCTTTGATTGCGGTTTGACTATCGTGTCAGTGTAAACAAATCTGGTTCAGCATCCTCAAAATAGCCAAAACATTCGTCTCTCATGAATTACTGATTTGGACTCCAACAAAGGTCCCTTTGGCATCTTTAACCTGTATCATAATGCAGATCAGTTATGGTGATACACTGGCATGGAGCGGAATATGACATCAATGAGACATCGTCTACGGTGCTGAAAGGCAAAGTGCATCACTGAAAACCTCATCAATGTTCCTGAGGGCTCTGCACTGGTGGGACCACACCGTGTGTGTGTGTGTGTGTGTGTGTGTGTGTGTGTGTGTGTGTGTGTGTGTGTGTGTGTGTTCACACACACCACAACCAAACCATCACAGGACTCATCTTCTCTGTGATTACCCTCGTCTGAGGCCCAGCAGGAACATGCTTGGTTGAAATGAAGCAGGCATTGTTTTATTCTGAGGCAGAGAGGAGCAGAGAGAAGTGGCTGGAGTTATTTTGTCGAGGCCGTATCCCGTCTCATCGAGTAAGATTAGTGGGTTAGCGAGTTAATTTACGGCTTAACCCTGACCTTTTTTGGTTTTACAGTGGTGCAGAAACAGACCGTTTAATCTTGGTCACTGTACGACACATCTGTTCCCAAGCAGGTTATGTTGATTTATTAAAAACTGCAGCTGATTAAAGAAAACCCCCTGAACATCATCAGCAGATACTGTTTTGAAAAATATCAGTGTTAGGGAAAAGCATGTTTAATATATCTGTGAACGTAACTGTTTTGGTTGTTTAAGATCTTCCCAAATCCAAATCCAAATTACTAAAAAAAAATAAATAAATAAAAAAATCAAACTTGTCAGGGGTACCTTCACATTACAAAGCAACCGAAAACACCCAGAAAGATAGTGTATAGTACTAAACATCAGCTTAAAGAGAAATAAATCAATTCTTTTTAATATTTTTTACAATATTTTAGAATTTCATTACCTTGTAATGCTGACAAATCATGCACTATATATGCTCCTTTTGTTGAGTGGTCTTACAAATAAAAGCACCACTTTTCCTAAAGAAAGAAATAGCTGTTCTCCAGTCAGTCAGCTTTCATGTCTTGTCACCAGATGTTAAATTGGGATTCATAAGTTGGTATGTATTAATATTGACTCAAGGCTGAAAAATGCAATTGCAATATTTTTACTTTGTTAATCCTGAGCTGATTTGTGTTGTCATGACACTGGAATTTGGAACTTTGATACAAAACCTTGAAAAATATTTGATACCATTTTTTAATACTAAGGAGGAGATATTGAGTACATACAGGTTAAAATTTACATTAAAAGATAAATATAACAAGACTATAACATAACTTTACGCTTCTTGTTTAGTTGCAGAAAACAGCAAAATGACTGCAGTAAATATTAACAATAAGAGAGAGTCTCAATATCAATACCTTGGAAAATGAGCTTTGAAACCGTTTTAAATATGCAGAACTTATATATATCTGTTGTTGACAACACAAGAAAGGAGTATTGACTTACTAATAAGCACTAATAATATGGCCTACTGCTATTTTCAAAGAGCAGGAAGCACATTATTTGTCAATATGTGTGTCAACATACCATTTCATATTAAATATACATCATATTCAATAGACTTTACAACTTTGTTTGGTACAGATGCCGCAAAAATCATGCCATAATCCCTGTTGTTCAATGAGACTTAAAATAATGATGTAGAAATTATCATTCCCTCTAATATCACATTTGCAACGTTAGTCAAGATAATCGCATTTAGACATTTTGTCACAGTTGTTCAGCCCTGACACTGGAGTTGACAGTACAAATTTGCAATAATAATCTTCAGAAAAAATGTTTATTGCTGTTACCTACAGCAGGTACGCTGTAGCTGATCTGTGCCTCCTCAAATTAAACTGCACGTCAAGGCAGCTACAGAAATATGAGGACCACGAAACCTGTGGTTGGTCAGTCTTCCTGCATGTGCCTCCTCAAATTAAACTGCATTGGCAAGGCAACTAGAGATACCATACTAGGACCACAAAAGCTGTGGTTGGTCAGTCTTGTTTTTCTTCCTACAAATGTCTAATGCCAGTAAAGATTGTTGAGAGCAGTTGAAAAAGTTTCAGTTACTTTCTCCTTTTCAGTGACACACATGCAGCTTAACGATTCCCTCCATAAACCATCTTCTCACTACAACCTCCGCTCTCACATAGCTTAATAAACCAATGGACATACGGTGACCACACAGAATTAAGAGATAAAGCAAGGCAGAGGTTCCTAGTGTCGCTCATGTCACAATGTGAAAGGAATGTAAACGCGGGAATTGTGTCCAACAAAATTAAAGACATCCATTAAGCATTCTGAAATGAACAGGTAAAATCTGACACTGAGCGATAAAAGACAACACCGCAGGTATCTACTGCCGTTAACCCCTTGCATTGACTATAAATCTGTTTTGTTGTGAAACTCTGAATTGATTTGTGAGACCCCCTCTGGTGTTTATAGCTTTGTGGATATCCAGTGTGAGAAAGCATAACCCTCCTCAGTGATACATACATACATCCTAAAGCCAATGTTTCTGCAGGCTCCAGGCTGAAGGCTCTGCTATGCCATCTAAACCCCTGATGCGGTGCACCCTCACAGACCCCTCTCAGTGCAAAACCACATATTGCTTATTACCACACACTCTAACACTGCCATACCAGACTGAGACATTCCAACCATCCAGCTGAATCTGAGATCGAGGGACACTCGGGCCCAACAGTCTGTGCAAATGATCATGTATGACAGGTTTCAAGACTCGCCACTTGAGTCCCCCTTTTTTTTTTGTTTCCAAATGTGTTGATTTTCTTGGCTTGTGTGTCATGAAGTAGTCCAAGAGCCTCCAAGAATGAGCTCAATTGTAGCAACAGCCAGTGGGAGTTAAGCTCAAGGGGGAGTAAACGAGAACAAACTGAAAAAAGAAATCACTTTTAATAACTCACACAGACATAAGTGAGCAGAAAGGATTCCCAAGCACATGATGTAATTATTAGCAAAGTGTGTGATGGAGAACCTAATATATTACATTTATTTTCTGGTCACACACCAAAAAGTTAACTGGAATAGGGTTCAACAAGACTCAGAGACTTCACTTTGTTTCACTTCTTTGTGTGAGCATTATTCTTGTTCGTAATAAACATTAAAAGCTCTTTTGTGATGACCAGAATGCAAACAGCCTTCATAGAGAATATCAACATGAGATCCGTACCATCAGGTGCAACATGGGTGAAATTTTGGACTCAGAAAGAAAAAGCAAAAGCACTGAATGTCGCAATAGGTGGCCACAGCATGTTGAGAATATTTTGAAGAACATATTTCTTTCACTTCCCATGCACAGTTCACACACACCTGAATTTTACAGTGTTAGACTAACTCCGTAGAAATGCAGAACTTTACACACACACACACACACACACACACACACACACACACACACACACACACACAGCCCCCTAAAATAGCCCACTCCTGCCACAGCCCTGTTGTAGGTCTATACCACACCAATCTCCCCACACTACCACAAAAAAACCCACTTGCTCCTTAAGCCACCTCACCTCATGTTGAGCCCAGTCAGTCTGTTCTTACTTTAAAACACACTCTCACCAGTCATATAACACACCATCCTCAGCCGCAACCCCTCATATTACCAGTGCTCTGACCAGAACAAACAGTATGGGTAGCTTCAATTCTCACAGCTATGTGTTGTATGAAAAAAAAAATCAAAAAAACAAACAGGCTGAGATCTATCTATCCACCAACGCTGCATAATCATAAACTTATGATATAAAATGTTTTACAAGTTGTTGATTTGGATCTGTATCAAAGTACACAGTGACATATACACTCATCAGCTAAAACATCATCATGGATGGCACTGCAAACACTGCTCAGGAATGGCCCAAGGACTGTGACAGCGCATCGACCTCACCTCCAAATTCCTCAGATCCAGATCTGATCAAGCATCCATGGGCCGTACCAGTGCCCCAGCTTACAAACCACAGGAATAAAAGGGATCGGCTGACAGTGCCTAGTGCTGGACACCACAGGACACCACCCAAAGGTCCTGTGTCTATGCCTCAACAGGTCAGAGTCAAGTTCAATCCAAGGAGGCCCCACTGTGGATGGGGGGTACCTCTGGGGTACTGGCATGTCCCACAGTTGCTCAATCAGATTGGGATCTGGGGAATTTGGAGGTCAAGTTGATGCCTTGAGGTCCTCCTGAGCAGTTTTTATGGATTGGCATGGTGCATTGTCCTGGTCAGGGGGCGACTGCCATTAGGGAGTGCTGTTGCTAAGAGAGCTAAGAGAGTACTTGGTCAGCAACGTTGTTGGTTTGGGTGGTGTGTAAAGTGGCATCCACATGAATGCCAGGACCAAAGGTTCCCCAGCAGAACATTGCATTGTAAAGTGATGATCAATGTTATTTGCTTCACCTGCCAGTGGTTTGAAAGTGGATACTATTCGTGTTCATTTTTGACTATTAAAATTCACACACTGAGCGAGCCGCCTGTTAATGACGCTGTTGACAAAGCAGTAATGATTGTGCTAAGTGGCTAATGGGCATGTAGCTACTTCCATGTTTCAGATGATACGTCATGTTTGTAGTCGACCAGTGAAGATGAGTTTACATATCACCTTGGGTTCGTCCTTCACCTTCTCAAAATGATCCCACACTTTGGATTTCCTGCCAGACATGTTATTAACTAGCCTGTGGAATAACCGCAGGTACCAGCCCTGGAAATTAACATGACTTCTGTCTGACTGCTGAGCATGGCCACTTCCTGTGTCTGTCCTTTCAAATTAAATTCCTACATTGTCCAGTCATATAGGTTTTGATTTATTTTGATAAGGCGCAGCTCCTAATAGAGTTTCACGTTTGTTTAGGTTTTTTTTTGCAACTAAGCGACCAATGAAATCTTGCTGACTAATGACCTTTCTGGTCAACTAACGTTTGGTCGACTATTTGGGGGCAGCCCTAAACTTAAATGAAACTTAACCAAATTTGCTTTTGTTGCCTAAACCGAAGATGAAAGTCTGGATGTGAACCCGAACTTCTGGTGTCAAGGTTCTGCACTTTGTGCACCCGCCTTCCTCCCCAACCACCTTTTACCAAAGCCTATGGGGTACGGGAATGTAGTGTTTTGTTACCTGAAAGCATCATCTGAACTGATGATGTCTGAACATAATCCAGGCAGGGTTTACATTGCCACAACATGGTAATTAGGAAAGCAGCTTTGTAACATACAAACGTAATTTCTAGGGGAAAGGGTTGACTGGATGTGTGTTTAATACAATGGTACTTGGTTCCTGATGAGGAGCAGAGACAGCACTGCAGATACGCTGACCTTGAGGATAGTTATGTCAGCATTAACACTTTGAGTTTCTGGTAAATTTAGTTTCTCAGCAGCGATGTCTACATGCATTCAATTCATCCTACAAACACCTTCAGATCAAGTTTGGAGGTCTGTGCAACTAGAGGTACCCTCAGGGATAGTGATTGTCTGATTTTAATCTGTTTGATGACACTTTTCTACATGAAATCCCCATGAATCAATAGCAGATGGTAAAGGTATTCTTTATCATAACAGCTTCTCGTGCTTTATATCAAGATCTTTACCCTGCAATGTAAACATGACATTCAACCAAATCCTCTTATAAACCAGCGACTACCTTCCAATGGGGAAAATAGACTGGTTGGGCAGTGATGTTGCCTTTAAATTAAACCAATATGATCCAATAATTTAATATAAACTGATTTTTCATTTCTAATCAGCTGCTCTTCTATTTGCCCATTATGAGAGCATTTTTCTTCCTTTTTTTGTTTTCTGCAGTAAAATAACTGCCGCCTTGTTCATTTAATTGATTAACTTATTAATTTCAGCTAATTTGATTATCTAAAAGCAAAACCAGAGAGAGGAATGGTTAATGTGGTTTTACTATATACAGACACCCAGTAAATTAGCCTTTATTTGATCCCATGTCAGGCCCTAATGCCCTGCATGTTGACTCTGCTGTCAGGCAGCCAGTGATCAAGGACCAATAGAGGCTTTCTGCTGCCATAGCTGCTTCCAGCGACCCTGGGTCTAAGGCTAAATCACGCCAGTGGAGTTGGAGCAGAGAAGGCCAACAAAAACAACAAATATATTTTCATTTAGACTGCAGGCCTATTCCTCTGGAGAGTTGGGGGGTGAAGGAGAGTGGAGGAGTAAAGGTGAGGAAAGGAGAGGAGAGGTAAAGCAGAGCAGAGGAGAGAAAGGAGAACCAAGATGAATTAAGCGAGACAGGAATGAGATGAGAAAAAAAAGCTGCGAGAGGAGAGGAGACTAATTTTGGGGTTTTGGCTGCTCTGGCTCAGGCTCTGGAAAATGTTTCATAGGTTTATCAAAGCCCAGACTAAAATATTAGTACAAAATACATGTTTACATTCTTGTTTTTATCTCCATGTACCAAATGCATTAACATGAAACACACTCTACTTGAGTGACTCACATTCAGGACTCTTGTGACTTTTCCCGAATATTTCGCTCTCCTGCTGACAGGCTTTAACGTTTTTTCCCCCGTCTTTTTTTTTTTTTTTTTTTAATTTCTGTCTTTCCCTCCTGCTCCTAACTCTCCTCACTCTTTCCGAATCGATAAACAGAGGCCTCACCTCAGTGCAGGCCAAGGCAAATGTTTGAGCCACCTGTTGCAGGAAACTTGAAGCCCTCAGGAGATGTGAAGATGGAGCTGGAGCTGAGGCTGTGCTCCAGGTACAGGTCGCCTCTGAACCAGAACAGAGAGGGCGACGGAAAACGCAGAGCAGTGTGTGCATTTGTGTCAATGGGCAGGCGGGGGTGCACTACTTGATGTGACAGTGTGCATTACAAATTAGATGCAATAATCCTTATTTCTAAATTTAAACTCCAAGGTGTTTATCTGCAGCCTCATGAAAAAGAATAAAATAATAATCCCAACAGAAAAAAGGGGGAAAATGATTTGTTTTTTAAAACAAAGTATGCTACTGCATCTGCAAATATCTTCATTTAATTATACTTTTCAACAAAAGCAACATTTCAAATAACTGGCAACAAGAGTCAAAAACTCAGGGTTAAATGGTTAAGTCTAAGAACCGAAGTAAGGTAGTACAGAGTCCCAAAAGGGACAAAAGGCAGTAAATTGTTATTAGACTATTTTTTTCTATAACCTCTTGACATTTGAGTAAAAAATTTTAAAAAATCTACCGTTCTGTTCTATCTGTGGCAAGTAATGAGTAGAGGATCATGACTAAAAAATAAACTTTGGTTTTAAACAAATGACAAATAATTACAGCAACCACTTTTGACCACTAGGGGCAGAACGCCAAATCAAGCTGTCAGACACACAACCACAAAATGGAGTTGCGTGAATAAGTTTTTATGGTTAACATGTTGGCAAACAGTTCCCTGTTCACAGTAGGGTTGAGCAATATGTTAAAATTTTTCTAACAGGCCACTGTCAGCCAAACAACCAGCAGCTGACAATATATTCATGCAGGTGTGTTTGAGTGTGTGCCCACTAAGCTGCAACTTGCTCATTCTTCAGAGGCAGACCACTAAATTAGCACAATAAAATCACCCAAAGATTACAACCAGTGGAATTAAATTACAAATTAAATGTGAGTATGGCGGCATGGTGGTGTAGTAGTTCGTACTGTTGCGTCACAGCAAGAGGGTTCCTGGATCAATCCCAGGAGGGAACCCTTCTGTGCGGTTTGCATGTTCTCCCTGTGTCAGCGTGGGTTTTCTCTGGGTACTCCAGCTTCCTCCCACAGTCCAAAGACATGCAGGTTAACCGGTGAAAAGTATTATACAAGTGCAAGCCCATTTACTTTTTTTTTTAACATGGCTTATTTCCTGACAATTTTTATCTTTATTGCCAAGCATTACCATCCGTTGGAGTCAGTGTTCTGGCTAGGTAATGAACGACTCTCCTTTTAACTCTGTTTTGGTCTCCACCATGATCTGAGAAAAATATCTGGCTGTATAGCTGCAAGATCTTTGACTTTGTTAATCAGCTTGTTGCTAGCTTTGTCTCTCTGGTGCTGTGCAGGTAGCTTACCATCAGTCAATCAGAACTTTTCCATCAGTCAATCAGAACTTTTCCATCAGTCAATCAGAACTTTAACAGATGTTGGTTGGAGTGATGAGATTTCCATTAATATTCAGGCTGTCAAACCAAACTAATGAGAGGTGTGAGGTTAAAAGCCATTTGGAGCTACAGAGTTTTGTGATTATTCACTGTGGGTTTGTCAGTACAAAAGATCCACTTTGCTTCACACGGTGTGGTTAATTGTTGGTATACAGAATATTGATGAATTCAGCTTTCATGCAAGGCGTAAAGGGGCTATTGATGAGAAATACAATGACAATAGTTGAGTATGGCTGCAGCTAACGATTATTTTCATTTTTGATCAATCTGCATTATTTTCTCAATTGATTTCTAGAGCATTAAAATGTTAGAAAAAGTGAAAAATGTCTGTCCCATTCCCTCAAAGTCCAAGGTGAAGTCTTTACATGTCCAGTTTTGTCCATCAAAAACCCAAAGATATTTAGTTAATATGATATAAAATGAAGAAAAGTAGAAAATCTTCATATTTGCAAGACTGAAAACAGCATTTTCTGTCAGTTTTGCATGAAAAATTACTTGATCATTTAAGGTGATATTGCCTTATTTTTATCCCTCTTAATGTTTATTGTATATTTTATGTATGTATGCACCAAAAAATCTAAGCAAATTCCTTGTAAGATCCTATTCTGATTCTGATATAGTTAGTAATTATTTTTCTGTCAATTGCCTGATCAGTTAGTTGACTAATCTTCATAGCTGAGCTATGAAGGACTAAATGTTGAGGGGAAAAAAAAGAAATTAAGTAAAAGGAGCTGAACATGCGAGGAGGAGGAGGACTCCTGGTTCACCTCCTGGGTTCCAGGAACTCCCTTGGTCTGCTTCCAATGATTGCCCCCAAGCCCCTTTACCCCCCCAACCCTCTTTACCTCTGCAAATACCCCTTCAAACCACCCCTCAACCCTCCAACCCCAAATTTTCTGGCAACTCCTTTAATCGCCCCCATCACCCCTTCTTCCTCTCAACCACTCACCCCCTCCTTTCACCCTTTGGCATCCCATCCAAACTGCTGCCCTCTCAGCAAACATCTCCCCTCCTCCCTTTCTTTCTCGCCCACCCCCCTTCCTCCCCCCTTTGACTGCCGTAAATGCCCCCAGGACTGTGGTTCTTTCAGTTATTCACCTCTCCTCCAAACCCACACGTCTTTCTCCGATTCAAAGCTTGCAAACTCTCCCTCTCTCTCTCTTTCTATCCGCTTCCCTGGCTCTCTCTCCCCCTCTCCCCGGGAAGTAAAATATTCACAGCTGCTGCTGCGGTCAGGTCGCACGGCCACAAGACTCTCTGAGCAAACAGAGGAGCTGTGAACGTGTGAAGCCGATGGTGTACGTTTCATTTGAGGTCCGACACAGGTCCGATAGATCCTGATGTAGTCAAAACAGAAACCGCATACTGAGCCTCGCCACATGCCTCAACAAACCAAACACTAACCAAACATACCCAAGCACAACACTAAAAAATGACATTGGCAAACAGTTTTTAGAAACATGTTAGGCGCACTGCAGAAATGGGAGAAATGATGCGTGGCTTGGTGCCGCTGAACAGGCTCACTCAGATGTCATTGGGGTTGATAATCAGTGTGAAACATCTGTCTTGGATCAATGCCCCGCTTTTTAAGTCTGGCCTTGTTATGCATTACGGGTAAAGGCTAGAGCACATTAAGTCATGTTAAAGTTGCAATAAAAATACATCAAGCTATTCCAAGAGGGCTACACATGATATATATGCAGACTTGATTCCAAGTTCCCTGAATGAACAAGTGGACGAATTTGTCTCAAATATCTACGCCAGATTCCCGCGTTCCAATAAGGGCTTAAACGGGAAGTTTTACATATGTAGATCTCTGAAGTTGTACCACCAAATAATAAAGACATCTTGGCTTAGGAATGCCAGCCCTTGAACTTTATGAGGGAGGGAGACGGGGGGGGAAGGAGGCGGGGGATCAGTGTCTTGAACACATTTCAAAGTAATTGTACTTGATATGTCGTTTACAGAACACCCAAGTAATCATATAAACAAAGGACTAGATGCCCTGGGAGGATGAAAGGAAATTTGAATCTCCCCCTGATGCATCATACTTACTCACGTTTTGACACGAGCGTAAGGCACAGAGGATTCCTGAGCACAAAAAGAGGATCTAGGACCTTTTTGTAATAAACACAGCGGGATGGACCGACTCTGGTGGATTCCATCATACTCAAAAATTACCATACACACACACAGAAACAGATGGCAGAGAGTTGAGAGTAATAGATGCAGTGAACAAATTACAACTGCTGCAGCCCTGGGCAGAGGAAGTGTGTGCGTGTGTGTGTGTGTGTTTGCGCGATAACCTTGCTCTAGGTCTGATCCTGCTAATTGCTGGAATCTATCTGAACTTAACCAAGACACGACAACATTTCGAAAAAGCAATGAAAATATAATGTGAATGCAGCGCAGAGGGAAATGGCAGGACCCAGACAGCAACAACACGAGAAAGGGCGTTTAAGAGAAAAAGAGGGAAAGCGAGAGAGGAATAAAGAAAACATGACATCATAGTTAATTAGAATCAGGTGATAAACAAGGGAGTTATATTTACGTTATACCATATGTCTTGCTCCATGTGTCTTTCTGTCTCAGGGGGGCACAGCAACAGGTTTCAGACAAGTAAGGTCAAGGAGGAGGCTTTTCCCAGCTGCTAGACCACACTGATGCACACACCTCTTTACCCGGCCGCCCAAGTGTGTGTGGTGTGTGCGCACACGTGCGTGTGTGTCGGCCATTTCTAAAGCCTGTTTTGTCTTTGTTGTTATCACATAAAAGACAGTGTTTATCCTCCAGGAAGCCATGTTTGCCATGTGTACTTGTAAGGGGAGAGTTCTTTGCAGTGAGAAATGAAAACCCCTGAACTCATCAACCAGGTTGTTTGCTGGGCTTCTTTCAAAAGTCTAATCTCTTACAGATTCCTGATCCACGTCTCAGTTTTAAAAGTTCTCCACTGACTTAATCACACTTTGTTAGAGATTACTGTAGGTAAAGATTGGTATGGTGCTTTTGAGTTGCCAAAACATTTGAATGTTTGAGCGAGAAAAGTCCATCTGGACTTTTTGAAATAGAAGTTTGACAAAATAATCATGGCCTACTTTTGTAGGGTTTGTTCATTCCGAGAAAACTGAGCAAAAGTTCGTCTGCCAATAAACATCATTAGATGTGGTTGAAAGCTTCCGAAAAACTAGTAGACCATGGGTTGAGATTACTTTGTCAACATTATTTTGCAGATCAGTAATGGGCTTTTAACTAATTTCATGGCCTTCATCTGCTTGGAGTATACACCGACCAGCCACAACATTAAATCCACTGACGGGTGAAGTGAATTACTTTGATCATGTTGTTACAATGTAATGTTCGGATGCTACTTGACACGCACCACCCACCCAAACGCAAAGAACTGCTCAGGAATGGCCCAGGGAATGAGACAAAGAGCTCAATGTATCAACCTGCCCTCTAAATTCCCCAGATCCCAATCTGTTCGAGCATTCATGGGATGTCCCAGCACCCCAGAGTTCCTGTGTCCATGTGTCGACAGGTCAGAGCCAAGTCCGATGCGCAGTGGAGCCTCTGACCTGTTGAGGTGTGGACACAGGACCTCTGGAGGTGTCCTGTGGTTTCTGTCATTGTGGCGCTGGTGGCGAATTCTTTGAGTCCTGTGGATTGTGAGGTGTGGTACCAGCATTTCCCGTGGATGTTCGATCAGCCAGGTCAATACCTTGAGCTCTTTGTCACGTTCCTAGGGCTACTTCTGAGCAGTTTATTTGGCCCATGATCAATGGGATGTGCCAGTACCCCAGAGGTCCTGTGTCCATGTCTTGACTGGTAAGTGCCAAGTCCGATCCACAGTTGAGCCTCTGACCTGTCAAGACATGGACGCAGGACCTCTGGAGGTGTCTTGTGGATTGTGAGGTGTGGTACCAGCATTTCCCACAGATGCTCGATCGGCCAGGTCAATACCTTGAGCTCTTTGTCACGTTCCTGGAGCCATTTCTGAGCAGTTTTTTGGTGTGGCATGGCACATTGTCCTGCAGGGAGGAACCACTCCCATAGGGGAGTGCTATTGCCATTAGCCGTGGTACGTGTCAAGTGGCATCCATGTGAATGCCAGGATCAAAGGTTTCCCATCAGAACATCACATTGTAACAAGATGGACAATAGTTTTTACTTCACCTGTCCATGGTTTTTATGTTGTGGCTGGTCGGTGTATAAAAGTATGGCATAGTCACAATATCTTTTAATTCCCAGCACTTTGCATGGTAATATAGAAATAATACAGTAAATCAATTGCCTGGATCAACTGATTGAAGCATTTCCTTGAATGTTTAGTTTATATATGTATTTATTTCTATCTCTTTGTTGTGTATTTACAATACGAACAACCAATAGTTGAACCGTGAAAATATCAAAGGATTCAAAGTCACTCAAACAACTTAAAGACAAATATATTTTTTATATTTATTCAGGTTTAAATGATTAGTATTCAAAAAGAGAAGCATAAATGGTAAAAAAAAGACAAGAATTTGTCTTTTTTTGTGTTTTTGTTCTTTTTTGTTAAATATTACACAAAATAAATAAATTCAAAGAAAAAAATATGATAGTGTTAGACTTGTTGTTGTGTTGGTACCTCTTGACTCTCTTAACTCGCTTCCTTTTCATTTGCTGCTTGTCATGCCTTTTCTTCTCCTCTGTTCATCTTTCTATCAATACATCCTCTTCTAGTCTTTCTTTTCCTCTCACATATTTTTCATTTTCTTTCTTTCAAGTCGAGCGCTTCACATGTACACAAATCTAGAAATGTGAGTTACTAATCACATTTTGGCACAGAAGTAATTTCTTTTCATATTTTCTACTGTGCCAATGTACTTGATAACTTAAAACAGAAAATAATATATACATTGTATAGCAATATATCTTATTTCTTTCTTTAAAAATAGAAATGTCTTTATCAAACAGAGATAAAATGTCCATAGGTTTCCATTCTGTACCTCCTCAGTGCATCATTCAGATCTGATTCAGATCTGTCCAATGTAGCCATCGCTGTAACTCCAAAGAAAATGTCCGACACCCTGCGTTGTGCAGAGCTCTTTCATGGCTGATATGTCCAATCATCGTGGTTGTACCACAATGGGCAGGAAGTGAGTGGCAGTGTTTTTCCTCCGTGTCTTCTTCCCCCTCATTGGCTTTCCGTTGGCGTTCAGTCCCACAAACATGTGCTTCCTCTTGTTGCGCCACTCTGCTGAAGCGTAGGTGTTGTACTTGTTCTCCTCGATGCGTTCAATCAGACGGCAGTCCGGACCAAAGTCCCTCTGTAGGGGAGAGACAAGATGTAAACGTCAGATGTTTAGACCTGAAACATTTGGTTGGTTGATACTATTTTCAGTTTTTGAATTTCAAGGTTTTCTTTGTCTTATATGGCAGTAAACTGAATATCTTTGGGTTTGAACTGTTGGTTAAACAGAACAAACTATCTGATGGCATCTCTTTGGACTTTGGGAAATCATCATTTCTCACTATTTTAGTTAGTGGGTCAGTTAGTCAGAAAAAAAAAACCCTAATGATTTTGAGAGCAGATTCATAAATGTAAAAGTGGTTTGATTTCAGAACCTTGATGATGCTGCAAGAGTTTTTTGGATTTCTCAGGCTCATATTTAACTACTTTGCAAATCAGAAGGCTGTTATACTGTACAGCTGGGGCTGCTTACTTGTTGTATGTTTTATTAACTCCCCATTTTAATGGAGCCTAGTTTTGACTTAATCATAATCTTCTCCTTATCCACATCTTGTTGTCAGTTCCTTCTCTTAAAGGAATACTTCACCCACAAAATGACCATTTGCATGCAGTTTTTTTTCCCATGCCCTGTTACCTTGAGTTCTTGAATAACACTGTTTCCTTGCATGTCTTCGCAGAAAACGGCAAACATATTGATTTAATGATTGATTGGGGACCATGTTCGACAGCCAAACTCTATTAAAACTCTCACACAACTCGTGCAGTATGATCCAAGTCTCATTCATCCAATGATACTGTATGCTCAGTACTTCCAACACAAGCATTTTTGCTAAAACCTTACAATTTAAAATGAACTGAAAGTGAAACTTAGCTACGTTCTCTCCACAGCCTGACTGCAATACTGTTTTTTTTCCAGTGGAAATGCACGTTTGGAAAGTATGAGCATACAACCAGATAGATGAGGCTTGGATTATACTGCATGAGTTGTGTGAGAGTTTGTAAACGGGTGTTTAAACATATTTTTGCTGTTGTTAAATGTGGTCCCCAATCAGTCAATAAATCAATAACGTTGCTGTTTTCCATGGAGGCGTGCAAGAATAAGTTTTCTTTACAAATTCAGTGTAACAGAGCATAAATAACTAATACACAAATGGTCATTCTGTGGCTGAAGAATTCCTTTAATCTTTCAGTTTCATTATTACGATGACATTTAGTTGTTACTAGAAGTTGTTCTTTGAGGCCTTGACTAAGCACAGCAACAGCATGACTTACTACTACTTGTGACGACATAGACAAATGGTAAGCCGTTGCTTAAGAATCTGCTGCATAGTCCCCCATGTAATCAAGGCCAATTTGTAAAAAACGGGCATGAATTGTTTCAGAGGATGTTTGTGTGTCAGTGGACTGGGGGAGGGAGGGGAGATGTCGTAGGGCAGAGAGGTCAGCATGAGATGTGACGTCTAAAAGGTTCAGGCTCTGTGCCAGCAAAGAGCATCGTGACACGGTGTTTGTGGCTTACGTTACCGCAGTGACCACCCACTGGTAAATAAAGAGAAAATGATCTGAGAGAGTAACATTTGTCAGTTTACTGGAAGCTGCCCTTGTGCTTTAGGCTAACGTCGCTTAAACAGCCAGTTAACTGGATGCGGTTATTCACGAGCAAAAATGTACTCGCCAGGCACGCACACACACACAGACACACACAGACACACATGCACAATATAACCCAGTCTCTCTCTCTCTCTGTATCTGGCCACAGCTGTTTAAATTGGTTCCAGAAGTAAAACTGAATGTTCCCAAAGCAAAATGAGAATATTTTACAGACACTGTGCAGCTATCATACGCTGGTGCTCTGTACGATCCACCAGTGTGTGTATGAGTCTGTGTGTGTGTGTGTGTGTGTGTGTGCATGCTGGCTGCCTTTTTAATTAAAATGATTGGAAAAGCAGATAAAAGATGATACTGTAATCTAAAGTGACATCAAATTATGATAATGAATTATGAAAAATGATGGTGCCAGTATCATTTTATTGAGTTACTTACAGGACTGATTTTAAAACGTCAATCTCTACTTTTAATAGAAAAACTTATGGACGTGATTAATTTTGCAGAGACCACACAATGGATTCATCATTCGTCCTTCTTCCTTGGTTTTCTTTGAGAATTCTATACAAATTGAATCATGCTTTAACCTACAGGCAATCATAATCATTTGTGTCTCTTATGTGTATTAATCTGGGGATGTAATGAAACAATGATTTCATTTGATTACCGCCGGATAAAGAGGGCACTGTGTAAACCCATCAAGTGTAATCGAATGCCATGCTCTTCACCGCCGCGCTACTATGGCTTGTGTTGCACCGAGCAGAAGACGTCATGGGAATTCAGTTTCAGGCCATGCAACAGAATGCCTCTCTGTCTTTTTCTACCGTGTGTCATTTCATCTGTGGTGTGGCTCCCAGAGAGACACGCTGAAAGTTGGGTCTTTCAAAGTAAGCAAAAGAGGAAAAAAAAGGAAAAAAGGAGGGAGAGAATGAGATGAAGAAAAGGAGGGAGAAAGAGAGAAAACAGATGAAACAAGGGCTGCTCTCCCCAGAGGGACTGAAGCAGAATAGAGAAACTGAAGGATTGTGTTTCCTGTTTCTGAATGGAGCAGAGAGGAGAGGTAGGTAGCAGAGGGGAGAGCTCTCATTGACTAACTGTGGTTCCTATTTCTGGAATAGAGAGTCTTGCAGTCTTGTCCATTGTTTTTAAAAGCATTCAAGAAAATTCAAAGCTGCAGGGTCACCAGTGTAGGGAGAGAGTGTCTCTTTCGCAAGACTTTCATACATTAAGATTGACACGTTACTCAAAGTCACCAGTGAAGAGGAGATTTTGGATTATAAAGTAAAAGATACCCTTCACTCAAAGGTGCAGATCATTGTGAAACAGCTACTCACCGCTCCGTATAGCTCTCCCTTCTTGCTGATTGCCAGGTAGTAGTTACTGCTGAGGCCCCTGATGGCCACGACTCCCACATCCACTGACTTGATCTCCAACATACCTGGTGCAGCGGGGACAGAGAGACTAACATTTAAAAACTTTGTGTGGCTTGGTTCATCAGATATCATTGCATTGATATAGATTGTGGTTTTCTTTTTGTCCTGCTGATTTTACCTTCCTCTGATACCAGATACGTAGTATTTATGGTGCTGAATAGGGTCACAACTAATGATTATTTCAGTATTAATGCCTATAACATTATTCCAGCATGCATGGTGGCATGTTCTAATGCTTGTTTTGCTGTCCATCAGTTCAAAACCCAAAGACAAGGGATATAAACCGAAGGAAAGCAAAACAAACCTCACTATTGAGAAGCTGAAACCAACAAATAAGTGTAATTTTTTGCTTTAATACAGGTTAAGCGATAAGTCGAATGTCAAATTTGATGTCACATATTTTGACTAATCGCATCGTTACCAAGAAAATCTGAAAATGCACTTAAAAGATTATGAGAACCTCACAAAAATGGGTATTTGACAGTATTAGCAGTAGTTTAAAATGCAAAAAGGTACATCTTGGAATAAGAGGTTTTAGACATGGATCTTTCCTAATTATATTTTTGCAAAATATCTTAACCACACTGCAGGAGAAACCTGAATCATCTCAGTTTCTTTCGCACAAGTGAACCCCAGTCTTGTCTGCCTGTCTCTTTTTTCCCTCACTGTGTGACAGTCAGACCTCAGACCGGCCTCTTGCCCCCTGTTCATTTGCTGGTTAGCTCGCGGGCTGCGTGCCCTGGGACCGAGGTGCAAGCCAGGAAAAAACATTTCTCCGTCCTCTGTTTGTTTTTCTGACCAGGGGAGCTCAAGCGGGCAGGCAGGCGGGCGGGCACACGGACAGGACGGAGAGAGGCTCTCTGGCTGCCAATCTGGCAAGAGGTCAAGGCGTCCGTATCAGTTTTCAAGCCTGAACCAATTACTGGTTTAAGCTGCGGTCGCCGGCCCTTTCTTCTCTCATCCTAAAGCCAGTTACACCAAGCCATAAAACTATCAAGGGTTTGAGAGGATTAGCTAAAGGGGCCGTTAGGAAGTGGAGTTTAGTTGCAGGAAAAGTCCGAAGGATGGAGTGAGAAATAGGGACGGTCTCTCCAGAGTGTCTCTAGAGGTGTGATATTGGCTATTTTTATGTGCACACAAATATTCCATTATTTTTCTGAATATGACAATATTCTAAATTTGATGTGGGTCATGTGAACAACATATTCTGTTATAGATATTCCGCCATTCCAGTATTCCAGATTTTGACTTGATAAACAGCATGTTAGGGCACATCAATCAGTGTATGCATGGCTGCACGTTCATGGGAATTAGCGGAATATTCATTTCCGTTAGCCGTGTAAACAGCTCAGTAGGAATATTGTCTTTTTCAGAATGACAGTAAAACCCAGAGTATGTTTTGCCTGTAGATGTAGTCATTGTCATTCTTGAGATTTTAGTATGACAGATTTGGACAGCTTTCTGTTTGAGTAATGTGTTATTATAGACAACTTAATGCCAGAAAACAATCTGTAATTCTCTGAAGAGTGAATTGGCAGGATGTACAGCAGTACGGTTACCATGAAAGACTGAAAATGGACACAGTCTCAAGCAAACATCCAGAATAATTACTGTTTTCATGTTTGATTTCTTTCTTTGTAGATTTTGCACATATTTCCACATGTTCCCCAACTTTGGCAGCAAGGCAGTAAAAGCAACTCCGGAAGAAAAAGTGACCAGTTGAAGCAAATAACACTAAATACAATGTGAGAGGAAGGGTTAAAGATCAAGCAAATGTATTTTTAAATGTCATATAAACCGGTCTTCTTTCCAGGTGCCCCTTTCCTGCTCTCATTCCCTTGTTTCTCATCCTCAGACAGGGATTTGCAACATCCTGCAGCCCTGGTGTGATTTTTATGATAGCCAGAGAGATGAAGGGATGAAGGTTGAGGAGAGGTTGAAACTTGAGATGGAGACATCTGAGAGCATCTGCCCACAAACGGCTGTGTTTAAGAGCAATGAGTCCTCATCTTTCTTTCTTTTCTCTGCTGCTTTTACATGTATCGCTACTACACTGTGTCACTGACATCTCCCGGTGTCTGTTGTTATATGTTGTTGTATAAAGATGGCATAAAAATTAATTTGATGTTTTGCATTTATGTTCCATCTTTTTTTTTTTTATAGTTTTAGCCTTGTTTCTTTTATGTTAAGTGCAGTCCCTGGCCTAAATCCACCCCCACCGTTCCTTTATTTGGTCAGTAAGGGCTTGTTAAACCTCCCAAACTTAAAGTGGATTTTCGGAGCTCACAGTGCATCATGTTGGCTTGTTATGTTAAGTCCATTACTCACACTGACGTGCATCACAACACAACACTTATCTATCAGGTTCAAAATGTTCCATCTCGCTGCAAACACAGCTGACATTTCTGAGCTGTGATCCGTCAGGAAAGGATCTGTCTGTGCTGCGCTAAAGGCCGGTCCACCTGTTCAAACCCTTTTCCCTCCTCCTGTTTGATGTGGTTTGTCGAAAAACCAAAGCGCAGGGCTCTTTTATGGCCCCTTTACCAGTTACCAGAAGCAGCCCGTCTGCCAGCGAGTTAAAAGGCCAGGCTGCAACAAAAGGCTTAGATTGCAACAACAGGGTTTACAGCGAGGAGGCAGAAAAAAACAGGACCTGCGCTTGTAACAGAGCCATTCATCAGGTTCTTGTGCACACAGATGTACATACACACATAAGGTGGAAGACCTGCATTGATCTTAAAACTTCACTTTTCTATTTAACATTCAACACTTAGCATTATTAGTGACTCAAGTCTGTTCGTGTATTTTACTCATTTCTCCTTTTTTCTGAGAAGGGAAAGCTTGTTTTCTCCCTTCTGGTTCTTAATCATAAATTTATGTTTATAAGTGCAAAGGAAAAAATGTTTTATAACCCATCACTGAAAGCACAAACAGCACAGGGTTCAGTTAATATAAAAGGCATGGACATTTTCCGCTATCAACAGAAACTACCTAGGGCAAACACCTGTGTGTGTGTGTGTGTGTGTGTGTGTGTGTGTGTGTGTGTGTGTGTGTGTGTGTGTGTGTGTGTGTGTGTGTGTGTGTGTGTGTGTGTGTGTGTGTACAACTTTCATAGGGGTCTTTGCCAGGCAAACCCAAACCGTAACACTAACGGAGCTACAAGTACAAATAAACACAACCTGGCTTTCTAACAGTGAGAAACTGTTCATTAACCACTTCATAAAGACCACCACCATGTTTAGTGGGTTTTGTAGCCAAAACTAAAATCCAATGTGACCCTGTGAAATCCATAATCCTGAATGGAAACCTGCCTTTGACACATAAAAGCAGACTGCAGATTGCTTGTGTCTTCAGTTTGTGATGTCAAATCTACATTTCATGGCTGACTGTTGTTGATTTGTCGTCTGGTTCTCTTTGACCTTCTGACTTACATTCCTTTATTTTGTTTTTGTTCATCAATACTTGGTCGGACAATAGGCGCTACAATCACAAACTGAAAGTGTGTGTGCTATGTACAGCAGCAGCAGAGTAGCAGGAGTCAGATTTCACTTCAAGTCATGATAGTAAGGAGAGTTAACCGACAAGATGATGGCTGAGGATGTGGTGTCAAAGTGAAAAGCAAAAGCACCTATATGGCAATATTTCAATGCTAATAGGAAACCTGATAACGTTAATGAAGTAAAAGGAGTTGGTTACAGCTCTAAAAGGTTGGAGGTGTGCAGCTCACTGGCTGCTACTTCTTGTGTCATGGCCCCCTGCATATTTCATTTAAACAAATGTCGACAATGACATTTGTCTTTTTATGTAAATGCATTTAAATGAACGATAAAGGTAGTGCTAGCCTCACTGACAAACACGTTGCATTTTCTGCGATTACTTCATAATACAAGTCATGTTTTGCCACTTAAATGTTTTTAATGTGAAGCTGCAGCAGTGGGAAATGTTCAGTTTTCATTAGCAGTAACTTAATACAGCGCTCAACACTTGTAAAATTTCTGGTTTAATGACTAACGCCGATTTCGTTAGGAGTTTATTAACCTGTTGGAAATTTTATCACTGTGGCATCCCTACTTCTATCTTCATCATCATCCTCTTTAAAAGGCTTCATTACCATGTACTCTTCTACTACTACTACTACTCTTTCCTTTTCGTTAAACCTGACTAGTGGTATGTTATGTTGGAGTGGAAGAGTCTGGCTGAAGGTAGATTACAACTCTGCCATCTTTGCATGTAAATTATTGACTAAAAAATTGATGGTGTTTTTGAGAATCAGTATCACAAAACATTTCGATACTCGAGTGTATCGTCATTTTCTTACACCCCTGGTTTTAAGGAAAGTACTTTTGGAAGTAGTCTACAGTTATTTGTTTTGTAGCCCATTGATGAGGCTTTTAACTGTGGTTTGGCATGAAATTCACTTGACTCTCACTGAAATCTGTCTTCCTTTCTTAAAGTATGGTTTTGGGTATTTCAGGGTTTTACAAGAGAGTAAACAAAGAAGAGATGACAGGAAATGAGGGAAGATCAAAGAGAGAATGAGATGCAACAAAGTGGTTCTCAACTTAACCTTGAATATTGAAGTCAAGTAACTATTTTTACTTAAGTGATATATTCTAGCGCCCTCTCTACCCCTGGAGGCTTGTCTTTATGTTACCATCTATTCAGTCAACTATACTGTAGTTGTTCGATGTGTTTAGTCAGTCAGGAGACTTTATGATGATACAATACTGTAAGAAGATTCAGAAGTTTCAAGTTGTAGATGATGATTTGCTGTGATACCATAGAAATTAAAGTCAGAGGTAGCCTTCAGTTGCAAGTTAAGATGAATTAAACACTCATTGTTTCTTTTACTGCTCTTAACAGCGCCACCGTGCACATATGCATGACGCCATGCTCACAGATCCACACACAAACACAAATGGGATCACACACTCAAGGAACACACACATACACAGACCTCCCGTCGACCCCCGCTCGGCCCCCTTTAGAAACACGGTCAGTGAGACTCCTGCTGAACCTAAAGGTTAAGGGAGGTTATGAAAATGTTTCCACTGTTTATCCAGGGGCTTTTTTGAAGATTATACTGCGGTTGTTCACAATTTGACCTCGACACGGTGACCAGCTGTGAGCGGGTCTACTGCGTGCCTGCAGCTCGGAGTGGTCTCGCTCTGCATTGTGAAATATTGTCACTCGCGGACTAGTTTGTGTCATGAACTCCCCTCAGCGAGGAGAATGGAAATGCTTTGGTTCTTTTATTCTGGGTCCAACACTCTGATATTTGGATGAACCTTTGACTTTCCTGTGTTTTTCTGCAGCGACTAATTCTCTCGCTCGCCTTTTTTAGATGTGAAATATAAGTGTGACGTCCAAAAACATTTTTATAAAGCAAAAGCCATTTTTGAAAGATTTAATATCTGATTTGCATCAGTTGAGGTCCAAACAAAGATCATTTTTCTCTCAGAAACTATAGCAACAAAGTGACTGACGATGTCTCGTATTCATTGTGACATGAGTTTACATCCATGCAACCGCCAAAGACTCAAAAGAAAAGGGAATCTCAAGCCAGTAAAAAACAAAGATACAAAAGAAGAATAGAAGAACTCAGAAAATACAAAATAGACCACCAGCGTGATTAAATCAGATATCAGTTGCAAATATTGAACTATTCTGCTGTATTTGGTCCTATAGATACAGAAAACAAAGAGCAAAAGGCATGCAATGGAGTCGTCTTGGTGCACATCATCAAAGCCGTGGTTTTAACAGGATTAAACTGTTTCCTTTGCACAGTTTTTAATGTTTGGTTGAATATTTCCGGAGAATTGAGAGAGAACAAACACTTCTCGGTTGTGCTTGGTGAGTGCCGGTGAAGAGATTGGGTTTGAGTGCTGTGTATTATGTGTTTTGAGCAGCGCTGAGGTATTGGTTTAGACTGATGTGGTTGACAACAGTATCATCCTGAGCTAAGTGGCCACATCAAAGCCTGCCTGGCCGTAGGAATTGACCAAAGCTGAGAAAACAGAGGCCTGTTTCTTATTTTCAATAAGGCCATTTTTTTTTAACAAATAGTTTTTTTGGTAAACTGATTTGTTTTCAAAATTTGTTTTGCTCGTATTAAATTTCTGCGTTATAAATTAGATTAAGCAGATATTGTGTGCCCTTTTGTGCACTACACTGAATGGGTTTCTTCTCAAGTCTTTTTTCCCTTAGTAGGATTGTTCTTTTTGACCTGCACTCACTGTATTATTTAGCTTATTCTTGCCCCCATAATGGTTTTATTTCCTTCCCTGACAGGAACACTCACATCACTGTCTCTTGTTGTACAGAAATAGCCGAAACCGCACGCTGTTCTTCAAGCTGTATGTGATTTCAAAACTGGCCGGGGTACGGGAAGAAAAACAAACCCAGATTATTCCAAAAATCAAACAAAAGGGGATCACCTGAGCGAAAACCTTTAGTTTAAAATACCAGAGGTCTAGCCAACAGATAGCGTTGAGTTTCCCGTCTGCGCTGCTCATCATTCCAGCACCGCATAATTTGATATCACTTTACCGGGCGCAGCAAGACCGCAGCGAGTTATGTCACACACGTTTAAGAGCAGCTGGGAGGAAACCAAGAGAAATTCACAGTGATGTTAATGGTGATTTGATTGAGAGGAGGGGGGAAAAAAGCATAACCACCTGAGATATTGTGATTCCTTTAACACAGTTGACTTTGTAACATGATAAAGTGCCAAAGCTGCCAGTTTCTGTCAAAACATTTCACAGGCCTGACACGGCAGGAGTTATGTTTTCAGGCAAAGTGCTGTGACGGTTGTCTGCATTTCACACATTTTTCATTTACAGTTCAGCTGCCAGTGAGATGTTGCCCAACTGTTGTGGTCAGAGTTGTTGGCGTTGGACTCTAAGCTTTAGAAATCTTGTTATTGTACACCACAGATATAATGCACCGACATGCACAAATATTATTCAGTTTGTCACATGTGTCTCTCTGTCTCTGTGTCGTTCTTACTTCCTTTGTCTTTCCTCACACATGCATTCATGTTCGCACACATACAGTACACACACACACACACACACACACACACACACACACACACACACACACACATACGGGGTAATTAGCTGGCATTCCTGGCTGCTCTGTTCAAACGGCCAGGCTGTCCAGATGCCTCTCTGGACTCAACTCTAAGCTCTCAGCTCTACCTTTGATGACTCCATTAAGAGCCTCACTTTCATGCAGTTTGTGTGTGTGCGTGTGTGTAACAGGGTTAGGGGTGAGTGAGAGAGTATGGAGTAGCAGGAACATGAGGTGTGTATGTGTGTGTGTGTGTGTGTGTGTGTGTGTGTGTGTGTGTGTGTGTGTGTGTGTGTATATTTGGTGGGGGGCTTTTCCTACAGCACATGGTGTCTATATGGCAGCAGCAGCAGCCCTGGATGTTATCTGTCACAGGTGCTATTCTTCACCTCCCGCTGCTTTACTGGCCATGAATTCTGCCTGTTCACATGCACCAAAATGACACTTTGGGTATTAGACTTCAAGTGCATTTTTCAGCATAGTTACTGAAGCATACTATAATGCCATACCAGTTTTCTAAAAGCAGTTTGTAAAGGACTTGGACTGCAACTAACCATTATTTCCACTGTTGTTTAATCTAAAATCAATTTAAACGACTGTTTTCTTGATCAATTAGTCGTTCTAACCATTGCAAATCCCTAGAGCTGATGATTAAGTTTTAAATGCGTCCTAAGGACAGTCCAAAACTTAGATATATTCAAAGTACAGTTATATAAAACAGATGAAAGCAGTAAATCTTTGTCAGAGAACCAAAGAAAGTTTGGCGCTTGAGTTTAAAAATGTCTAAAAGAGTATCAAAATAGTTTCTGGTTCATTTCGACGCCCAATCAATTAATCTGCTGATGGTTATAAATCTAAAACAGACTCGATTGTTTCAGTGTTTTCTGGGATATTAAAGGTAAACTACACAGTCTGTTATTGTTCTGTCTCACCAGCAAAAGTGAAAGCAAAAGCCAAACTTAAATTCACCGCACTATATTTAATTTTTTTCCCCAGTACTGTGTCTCTTGAATGCCTGCTGCTTACAGTCTGCCACCTGTTTGCTACCTTTTTATAAAGCCCCGACCTCACCTGAGCACTGTGGGGGTACACGCCCATAAAAGTCCTGAACACAGGAAGTAAGAAAATACTGTCAGTCTCTGCAGAGAAATACATCGCCACACAAGTTTATATGAGTCAGAAAGTTGTTCAGTTTCTTGCTACAAGAGGTCACTGTTCAGCCTGGTTTAAAGAATAAAGGGTCATCTCATCGAAAGATGAAGCAGCTTAATTACACGTACATACTAAAAACATTTTTCATAATCTGAGTTTCGTTTTACATAGACGTTTCTTCCTTTCTTCACTATGAAATCCTCTCTGGAACAGCGCAGTCCTGGCTCCAACTGTGCTGACATTACACAACGTTATGACATTAAGCCGCTGAGAAAAGTGTCTGGCTGACACGGCGAATACTGCAATTTCTGGTTCTTAACTGTAAATGATGCGGACAACTTTCCCATCATTGTTTAATCCAAAGTGAATATTACTGTGATCCTGCTTTGTAGCTCGTTGCCAAATGTAATGATTTGTTATTTAGACAACAACAAACTGTTGGATCATTGTTAGGACAGCACTGAGACGAGCCAGAAACGGAGCCGAATGTGCAACATGTTTGCGTCCGTATAGCAGATGCCTCTCTGTATTGATAACACGACCTCTTGTAGAGAACATAACTAAGGATCTGACGTATCCAGAACTTCCACTTAATTTCCAGATAAGGGTATTTGTGAAGTACGTTTGCTCATTTAGCAGATTTGTGTACCATGTATGAAGTACGTGGAAATGATGATTCACACTAAATCTTGATGGTTGTTTAGAAATCTGGTTGATTACTGAAACTAGTCCTAGGTCAGACTATCTCCCCCTGTTTCCTTCCTCTTTCTCGTCCTCTCTCAAGGATATTTATGATTGTACTCTGCAAGAATCCTCCACATAACATAAACAATGAAAAAGGCCGTCCATCAAAACAAAGATGTCCAACTTAAGATTCTTTGTGGATAGTAATCGACTCTTGATGTTTGGAGCCATTTTCTCTTCAGAGAGCTGAAGCAGCGGAGGATCTTACAGAAACATGATTTGCTGCTGAAAGACTTTTGTTTAAGGTGGTGCCTGACTGCTGGGGTTTGTGGCAGGGCCGCCTCGGTCTGCCTACAGAAATCTGGCTCTTATTTCAGCCTTGTTGCAGCTGACACATTAATGGACAGAGGAGTGAATTGATGGGAAAATATATCAAGCAGCGATGATAGGAAATATGTAAACAGTGATGGAAAAATGAGACGGATCCTGTCATTGTCCTCAGCGACTCTTGGCAAAAACACTGAGCTTTCAAAAGGATAATGACTGCACTTCAACAATGCAGAAATATCTTAACCAGCATCTTGATGGGAACGTTTTATTAACTGCGAGGAGTTTTTCTGATCATTGTCAGCACTGCATGTTTCTCCCAGACACATCCAAAGCATGAACACACACGTGCTCCGTAAATTACTCTGCTCAGGCAGTTATGGGGTCAAAGGGCAGTCATACATCTGGACCTCTGGACCTTCACATTCACCCCCGTGTGGGAGATGGAAAATAGTGCTGACAAAGGTTGGGAGGGAGAGATGAGAAGTTACAAAGGTGTTTTTACTTATCTTGCCTCGGCCGTGAATTGGAAACTTTTTGTTCTCAAATAATTTTAATATTTATCATAGATTTGCATAAAAAAAAAAGCAAAAACAAATTTTAGATGAAGATATTGCATTTAACTGCTACATTTTAGTCACTCAATTCTAATCAAATTTGGAAGAAAAAACAGGCATTGTTTTTACAAATGAGCGCTGACAGCTGCCTTTTTATTACTACACAACAACATGCAGGCCATCACTGAGCTGTTGCAGTCATGCGGAGATGAAATTGCCAAACAACGATGAGCGCTGCACATCTTGCCACGATACAGGGCCAGAGAACTTCTTGCGTAACGGCTCAGATAGGAGCCTTTGGAAGTTTCCAAAGTGTCAGACTATGTCTGATATTTTTTAAAAGACAGCAAGTTGTAAATTTATTAAGCAGTAAATTTCACAGCCTCTGTTTCACAGTGTAACCTGCACATTTCAGTGAAAGGAGTCTCGCCTTTGTAGGTATTTGACTGATTTCTGGGACTCAAGCTGAACGTTTCAGCCTTGAAGCATTAAAAGTGATATGTAATAATTTGTGTTAGGTGCCGTTACACCTCCAGTAAATGCCAGTAAACAGCCTGTTAATCTGTCTTTCTCCAAAGTCTAAAACAGTGTCATCAATGCTTTGGTTTGGTTTCATTATAGAAAAGTAGCATAGCTCTTATGTAAGAAAAGAAATCTATATTATGTAATGTTTCTGCAGGACACTGACAGTGTTTGTCTCTGTAGAGTCCAGCAGGAGGAGTCATGAAGCAAAAGTAGCATATGAAAATGAACTAATGATTGGTTCGGCCATATAAGCAGAGTGTAGCTCATAAGATGTTATAAGGAGAAGCCATAAGGAGACTGAATGTTAGTATAGCTGCAGGATCAGAGATGTGTGTTCAGGTAGTATCTGTTTATGTTTTCAGAGTACAGCTGAATGTAATTGTTGATGTTAAACTTGGTTCCGGCGGCTTTAAGAGTACTTGATGATGGTTTCAGTATTTCCTGAACGGCCATTGGACACAAGAGTCCATGAAGATGTCAGAATTACTTTGAATGAAAAGCAACGCTGACACTAACCTCTGGTGCATCCAGTGCCTCCTCATAACTCTCTTTTATGGGCCACACTGTTACCTTTTCCCACGAGAACCCTAAACACGCTCATCACGCAGAGAGCAGGGAGAAACAGGGAGAGCAGGGCAGCAAAAAGAAGACACACAGAAACTGGAAAAAAAAAGGGGGAAAGGCTGGGACGGATTTCAAGATGTTCAGGAAGGACTTGCTACATTTTTGTGCTGCGTTAACCTTGCTGAGTCATTGGAGGTTTGTGGATACAGAGGGGAGAGATGAAGAAGCGGTTGTGGTTTTGAAGACCTTATTCAAATGTTCCTGAAACACAAATTTATATTCCACATGTTTTAAAAGAGAAAGAGACTGATCACAGCATTTTTGGGGGGTGCAGTTTGCTTTTTGTAATCAGGAGTGTAACTGCAAACATTTCCATCTCCTAATCCCAATAGTCAAATGTTCTGAAATCAATTAGAAAAATCTGTCAATGCAGTGAAATCTTTGTAACACTTCCAATACAAATCTTGTAACATGACTTTTTGGAAATCAAGTGTAATTTTCCTTCATTGTAGTGCTGTGATCAGCCTTATTTTGTCTGGTTTAAGATACTGACAATCACCTCTTTAATTATATGAGGAAAACAAAACTTAGACTCAAAACAGACAAAGTTGCTTTGTCCAGTGTTTTCCCCAGGAGAATATATAATTGGAAATACAAATTTTTATAGTTTTGCAAACAGAATATAAAGTTTGCATCCTCCAGCTGCACCACATAACTAGCAGTGGCAGAGGAACAGGACAGCCAAAAACAGGTTTGTGGTTTTTGTCCTACTGTACCTTGTCCTGTGTACAAACATTGGTGTGTGTACCTTTAAAAATGACACGCACCAAAAGTTTTCGTGAGCACTATTTGGTGTATTAGTCCTTCTTTCACTGCACTTGGCGGGATCCAACGGACATTTCAGCAAGTCACCGAAGGAAAACATTTAGTAATTTAATTCATGAGAGTTTAAAAATGAGGATTTTCAATGTGTTAGTGTCATTTGAGATGACTTGTCCCTTTACAGTAATGTGCGGTGAAACTACTATAAATCTTTTATGGTCACAGGAATATTTTGAGCTTCTAAGCAAATCTAATATTTGGACTTGACATTTGTTGGCGTCACATATTCAAGAGGAGTTGTTTACTACGATTTGTAATAAATTATTTGAAAGTCTTTCTTTGTCCTTTTAGGCTCCTCCAAGTATTGTTACCATAACAGCAGGAATAGATGTGCATCAAAATTGTGGTTGTGGCGGCTGTTGGCTTGACCATAGTGTTTTACGGTGCTGTTGCTGCTCTGTCTTGTCTGTTTGTGAGCTGTCAGCGTCGTCTTTTTGCCCTGCAAAATTATCAGTTGTGAATTTGTTTTTCACTGCATGAGAAACTAGACGTGTGGCATTTGAGAAGTGACAATTAAGCGGGCATCAAGGTCCATGCGTGACAGTTGGCAGCCCTACACGATATATTTTATTTAACATGTCACGTGCACCGGTGCATGTAGAGCTGAAGATTACGTGCACAGCTCAGATTTAACGTGCACTACTGCGCATGTGCGTGTGGTATTTAGAGCCCTGCAAAAGCAATGCACTATGTGTAGCGCTGACCTTTGCGTTGACAAAGCTTCCTGACTTGGGTCAATAGCTAGAGGTCAAACCAGAGGGGGCAGACCTGTGTAATTAGCCTGGACATGGAAAAGCTGCACTAAATCAGAATAATGTCCCGAGTGTTAGGCTCGCCATAAATCGTGCTGCGCTCGATTCATTCATGTCAGTGGGTAATGTGTCTGCTGTGATTAATGTTAACAATAAGTATGTGTGTCAGCTTTTACAATCCGGGTGGCCACAGTGAGAATCAAAGCTCCAACTGTGGTCAGGTTGGCACCATCCTATACTAATTGAGCTACGCACGACCACAAGTCTGTGGTCCAACTGCAAACACATGTCCATTTGTTTCATTGCTTTATTCGTTTGTTTGTAAACAAGATGTGACAGTCCGTGGACGACAGCGAGGGAAGAGAACAAGGACAGTTTTGTTGCTTACGGTCAGGGGCAGGATCAATGCTAATCACATGATGGCCCGACAGGATCTCAATACTCAGCCTGAGAGTGCCTTACTTTGAAGGCCTGGTGAGGCGAGATGGATAGATGGGCATTGATCACATGACCACAAATAGACAAACACTGGCATGCTCCAGTGAGCACACATTCATAATACAGGCCCTAAACCCTGAATGATGTACTGCCCTCAGCTCTGACAACATGATTAGAAAGGCTCAGCTCTGGAGGAGAGTCTCGACCCCAGAGCTGGGCCTGAAACTTCTTCATCACCTCTGACACCATCTAATGACGCTCATTTGCAATATGACCTCCTGAACATTACCAGACTACTAGACCGTGATAACCACGCTAACAACTGCCTCCTCACTGGTTTTTAATTTGACACTTTCCTAAAGGAGTCGTAGATCAAAGAACTTAAGGATGTGCAACACCTGAGTTTGCTCTGGCACATTGAAGCCATTTAAGTACACTGTGTTATACTGGTATAATATGATGTGCCTGTTATAAGTTGAGGATTTCTGCATTATCTTTAAAGAGCCATGTGTTTTTAATGAGCACATAAAGGCCAGAAACACGCATCAAAGACCTAATTTGTCCAAAAGTCTGTGTGCAGCTTTGTTTTGGTTCTATCAGCTCTGAAACTGTACAGTATAAATGAGCAATGTTGTAATGTTCAGCACATAAATATAAGAAAACGTTTATTGAAACTTCTGAGCGGGAATGGTCACGCGAAAAAACATCATCTCTAGTATGTCAAATACCACATCCATGTTCTCCGTTAGAGGAGAATTAAATTATGTTCTGTTTGGTTTAGTGTGAAGGGTACAATTTGTTCTCTGCTGATTTTAGAGCACGTGCAAAATAGCAGGAGGTGGCGCATGAGGGTACAAACTGCTGTACATGCAAGCTTGTGCACAGATTCAAACACCGTGCATCCAAATATATAGAAGGATGGTGTGCAGACGCATGCATTGGTTAATATTTATTACATCACAGCCAGACCCCTTTAGTTTATCACAAAATTTCCACCCATCTTCTTTTAATCTTGAACACAACCTACTAAATATCCTGCCAAGACGAAATATGACCTGATAGGTTTGGCCTCCATGGCCAAGTCCTCACATTCACAATTTTCCTTTCCCCTCTAGAAAGTTCTTACCTACTTCCCACCACAATCAAGTGGTAAGAGCTGTTGAAATTGATGGATTGTGCTTCTAATGCCATGACCTGATGCCATTATAGTTAGTGACACGTTGCACCCTAATGGTTGAGCTCTTTATGTGCATGTGCGTGTAAAAGTGTATGTGTGTGTGCACATGTGCATGTGTGTGTCAGAGAGGACTGCAGGCGAGGGGAGGGAGGAAGAGACGCTAATTGAAATTCCTTCAGCCATGTCTGGCAGAGCCTTGGTGTCTGAGTGGCACACACACACACACGCACACATGCACACACATATTCACACTGGCCCTGGCCCTAATAAAAGTGGGCTTTGCCATATGGAGGCCATGTGCAAGACTGGCCTCTCTGTGCTCGAGTGTGTGTGCGCTCTTAGCAGGAGAGGCTTGTACAGCACCACAGACCCACAGACAGATGCATACAAACCTACGACATGTGTACGAAGTTGTGCAAGTGATAAAGATCCATTTATGAAGATTAGATTCCCAGACTCTCACACACTTGACATGCCGTGGCAGATTCAAACGCATACAGCAATGCAGTGAGGGGGCCCGTTGTATAATCTTAAAGAAATTAGCTGGTGTTTTGGACGTCGCCCATCTCATTCAGTGAGCTGGCAGGGGAACTCTGTGCAGGTAAATGTGGGAGTAATGTTCTGTTCTCCCTCAACAACTACTGTCAATGTGCCCTCAGGCCATGCAGCTATTCTGAGCTGCGCAGAGAGCAAAAAAAAACCTGTGGCAGTCCTGGAGAACTTCCAGATGTGTTTAACGAGGAGATAAAGTATGACACAGAATGATAACAGCTGATTTTCTGTTCTGGATCAGTTATAAATGATTATGATGACCTTTACAAGTCGTTAAAAGTATATTTCTTAGTGTAGAGATGAGATGTTCTGTTGCCATCAAATAGCTGTTGGGATGCAGTTTGGTTTTTAAGTAACTCAAAGCAAAGCAAACTTGTTACAGTTATTGTTAGTGCACATTTTTCATACAAGAGATTCCACAAAATGCATGCACTTTGCATTCATCATGCACTCATGCTCCTTCCTCCCTCAAATCCAACAGTTAAGGTATCTCAAGGTGCTTTAAAGGTACCAGTGGAGTTTCTCAGTGCCCCACAGTGGAGGACTACGAGCTGGGAGTCTTCCCAGCGTGAAAGAGTGTAACTGTGTGAATGTGAGACTGAGTGGTGCTGACAAAAGAGCATGTGTGCTCTGTGACCCTTCTCAGGATAAATAAAGGTTAAAATCATATTTCACAGCCCTCAAAATGTGCGACCAGAAAAAGGAGCAAGAATGGCATGGTTACTACTTTACATCTGAGTCTGAATAACCTCATACTTAGCATATGCCCACGACTATTATAGCTGCAGCACAATAGCAGTGAGTGGTAAGTGGACTTGTCATTCTCCCCAGGGGTTTGGTAATAGCTGTGTTTTAGATATTTCCTCAAAGACGAAGAACTTTCTCTGGGCAATTTCTAATTGGTTCCAGTGGATCATCTCTCTTTTTTATCTTCCTGGCTTACTCATTTTGTTTTTCCTCCCCTCTCCCGCTGTCATGCTCCCCCCTTTTCTAACTCTCTGTAGTCTGGCCCTACCTCTGCACATGGTGAGAGGGCTGCAAAGCACGCAGCTCTGTTATTTGTTCTTTTGCCCAGTCACCTGTCTTAATGTGCACAGTTGCCCAGGGTGGAAAACCAGAAACATGTCTCTCTACAGATAAACACACGAGACGCAGTGGGAGAAAACCAGTCCATAATTTGCTGCAGTGCTCTCTTTGGTGGTTACAGGCATAAAAATGTCGTTTCATAGCAAACTTCATAATGTGGACTTCCCTTTGCGCTCTTCTGTCAGTTTTTAGTGCAAGTAAAAAGTCTAAAGAGGAAATTAAATCACTCAACATCTAGTAAGAGTTTAAAAAATTCCCAGATGACCCTCAAATTCCCACAGTCGAGTTTCATGCGTAAAACCGGCTTTGAATATAAGGAACCAATGATAGATGTAATGTGTAGTGGACTTACTGTATGGATCGTCCTCGCTTTTGGTGCCATTAACTTTTCCTTTCTTGTCAATGCGAAGGAAGAATTTCTGGTAGGAGAACAGTTTCCTCCGCCGCACATCTCCTTGCAGATGGTTGTAGCTGCTCCGCACATGGCGCCCGACGACCGTCGCGGAGGACGATGACACATTGGTTGCCCGTGGCAACCTCGCAGAGGATGCGTGCAGCGGTGCGGGCGATGAGGAGGGCGGCGGGCGTGAGATGAAGGCGTGAGGAGGAGTCCCACGTGGTGCATTGTGGTCCCCTTCTGAGTCTGACAGTGAGGCGGACAGGGGTGAGGACGAGGAGGGTCCGAGCAGGAGAAGCAGGAGGAGGAAGGTGAGGGAAAGGATGAGTGAAGGAGGTCTGTAGCAGGGGCAGGTGGAGAACCAGGCGACCGGTGCACCTTGTGTCACTGTCCATCTACACATGGTAGTGGAGCTGGGAGAGCTGTGGATGTGCTCAGGGGCTGGGGCATGCTGAGCTGGGTGCAGGGAGAGGGAACGAGAGTGGGAGAAACTCCCCCTGACCGACCGACTGCACCTCCTCTGTCTGGGGACCCACAACCTCACTGGGACTGTAGGTGCTGAAACCTGTGGAATGGCTGGCTGCGGTAGATGTGATGCAGCGTAATCGGTAATATTGGTGGTGATGGTGATGCAGCCGCTGCCGGTGGTGAAGCCTGCAGTGTTGTGGCTGACTCTGCTGTAGTCCCCGGTGCTGTTTATTCCTCACAAGCGCCGCAGGAATGCGTCAACATCCATAACTCAGATCACCTCGCAATGGGAGCAACTGGGGGTTCGTCTTTAAAGACCTCTCACAACCTCCTCCGTCTCCTCCCAGAACTGCCGCTCTTTGCTCCTGATTGCGCACACACACGCTCACACACACTCAAAATCCCTTTTAAAAGTTTGAATAGACACCTACTCTCTCACATCCAAAGACAAACACACAGTTCATTCATATACACTGCTAAAAATCTACTCCACACACATGTCCCAAACCATTGATCTTCTCCAGTCCAGGGAGGTGGATCACAGGAAGGCGGAGGAGGCCTGGATAAAAGATGCCAAACTGCTCAGAACAAATTGAATAAATAAAAACAGGAAGTCAAAACAATGATTTATGCTGCTTCTCATCAAATGTCCCGAGAAATCCACGCAAGGCAGGCCACACACACAACAAAAAAAAGAGTCACAGAATCCAGACTTTCTTCTCTTCTTTTCACTCTTTGTTTCTCTTGTTTTGTCGGAGCTGGTTTGAAGTTACTTGAGTGTGTAACTGAGCCCCGGCAGATCTCGTCTTTCTCCCGTCTCTTGTCGCGCGTCTTGTCAGTGAGCTGAGCTCCCTATCTCTCCTCTGTCCTCTCGGAGTCTGAGCGCTGGAGCAGTGCGTTGCCTCTCTTCTTTCCTCCTGTGTGTGGCTCCCTCTCCTTTGGCCCCCTCCCTCTTTCCTTTGCCTCTCCCTCTCTCCTATCTCTATCAGCGGTGCGCTCTCTGGTTATCTGGAGTTTCTCTGAGGTGACTGAATCTTGTCTTTCCTTTCACCTTATTTATCTGCTGCAGTTCCCCAGATGTCATCTCTTAGTGTAATTGGATGTCTATGAAAACCACTTGGCTTTGAAGAGCTGTGTGCGTGCATGTGTCTGCACATGTACGTGTGTGTGTGTGTGTGTACGGGGGGGGGGATCTGTCCCACCCCATTTTCTCTTTCCCTCTCTCTCCCTCCTTTCTCTGTCTCCTCCCCTTCCCAGACAAAACCCCACCAGTTGAGCAGAGCAGGTCCGACAGAAAACCCTTCTTCATATCTCTCTCCTTTTGCTCTCAGATCCATCGTTCAATCTTCCCAATTATTGCTGTGTATTGTTTGAAATTTTTCAATACTAGTGCTGATACGATATCTGAGTTTTGATACATATGGTCCCAAAATAGCTGTGTTTCCTTACAAAACTTTTTTTTAATTTTCATTTAACAAATGAATCCAAAGCTCTGAAATGTTAAATGTCCATCACAAGAATGTTGCTTTAATACAGTCGTCTGAAAATGGCAAAATTTTATTTAAAATCAGGCAAAAACTGAAGAAGATAATGACTGTGATCCATTCAGTGACACCTTTGAACAGTTTTGAATTCTCTAGGTTAGTTTAGGACTAGGGCTGTGACTAACAATTATTTTCATTGTTGATTAATCTCAATTTTCAATTAATCAATTGGCTGTTTGGTCTATAAAATGTCAGAAAGTGGTTAAAAGTGTCCATCAGTGTTTCCCAAAGCCCAAGATGACATCCTCAAATGCCTTGTTTTGTCCCCAGCCCAAAGATATTAAGTTTACTGTCATAGAGGAGTAAAGAAAACGGAAAATATTCACATTTAAGATGAGAATTCAGAGAATTTTCGCTTCTTTTCCTTGAAAAATTACTCCAATCATTTATCAAATAATTTGCTTATTAATTTAATAGTTGATAATTAAACAATTTTTTGTTGCAGCTCTAATTCAATGACACTTTAAAACAGTGTTTTATCTCATATATATATATATATATATATAGGCTGCAGTACAATGAAGTGATGTCAACTTACAGGCTGTTATATCCACATTACTGATGATTATTTATCATAATTTTCATTGTGTAAATATTTCATGAAAGCACCAAGAGTCAACCTAAAAATAGCATTCCAGTATTGATATCAAAGTATAAAGTATATCATTTTCTCCATATCGTTCAGCCCTTATTATAAGGTGCATATCATAGTCTCTGCTAGCTTTCAGTACATAATGATTGCCAGGGTCGTAACCTAAATGAATGGCAGTTTAAAGTTCATAGTTCACCATAAATAAAAGATGAGCATAGCGTTACTTTAGGCAGAGCTCTGAAGTTGCGCTTGCATTAGCTGATTGGCATCAGCTGCTTCATTCATGGTTCACAATCACTGGCTCATTCAGAGCTCTGCGGCTGCCAGCTGACTCGTAACATCCAATCATATTCATGCAGGTGTGCAGTGTGGCCATTTTTAACCTGACACCTCACTCTGTCTCCCCCCACCACTACAACTGCTGTTCATTCAGCCAAAGAGCCGAGGCTTTTCTGCCAAATGTAACTTGCTGTAAATGCTCAGTTTATTGACACAAGTGACTCTGACTAATTTTTCTGGTTAGTTCCTCTTCTCCAGTTGAAGGGATGCTCATTAGCAAAATTATCTCCTGTAGTGTTTGTGACAGTATTAAAGAAACCCATGAATCCTCCACCCTCCATGACACATAGTTACCTCTGCCTGATAATGGCCAAAGTTTCTTCCCTGTGAAGATGCACAGACCCGCTCTGAGCTGAGTCGAGTCCCCCTCAGCTATTTTGACAGATCCTATCAAGTGATTTCTTTACTTGGAGCTTAATCTTTAGATAAACATCTTTTCATGTTTGGATGGAAAAAGTTGTACCTTACGTGTGTTGCTGCGTTTCACCTTTCAAGAATCTAGGTCTGCTGTCTGGTTTCAGCATTGTTTAATTTCCTTTTCACATTGTCAGACAACAGCCATATCTCCGCCCCTGCTTCTCTTCCTCTCTCTTCTCCTCATGAGTTTGTCAGTTATTACTGGAACTACTAACTTCTATCCAAAGTATGCAGCAGATAGATTTAAGTTATCACGGTCTGCTGGGTTTCTTCCTTCTTTTAACCCCTCAGTGGCAATCCATCGTGCACTAGTGCTTTGGGATTTTTGAATAATTCCTTTTGGCGATGCACCAACAGAACTATGTCTTATGTCTTACGTATACACAGCATTTCCCTCTAAAGTGGTTAATTTTAACTAGGATTGTTGGAGTGCCTAAAGTCTGTAATTTACGTCAACGTGTAGCAAACGTTTTCTGATTTCAGCCTGTCGGTTGTGAGATTTTTCTCTCATGTTTTAGTAGTTTAGTTTTAGACTGTTGGTTTGACATTTTATGAAGCAAATGATTCATGGAGAATATATGTGCTGCACTTGTTCAGGTCAACACCTGCAGAGTAAGTTCAGCACCACGGACAGCACTTTACGATGTAGTTCTCCACCATACCGTATGTAATCAAACATCCTCGCTTTAAGATATCGTTAAGTTTCCACAGTGATTTGTCACGCTTTGAGACATTTTTTGGGTTGAGTGAGCCATAAGTGGATTCTCTGAGGCAGACATGATTCTATCTGAAGAAAAACAACTTTCAGCCGTGCTGCATTTTGGTCGCTATATATAGGGTTCCCACGGGTCCTTGAATCATTAAAATTGATGAATTTATTGTGAAAAAATTTACAGCCCTAAAGTTTTTGAAAATAAACATAAAAAGACATGGATCATTGAAAGTGCTTACATTCATACATTTTGTGCAGAAATAGAAATTGAAGTTGTTTTGATATGTCTTTACTTAAGCAGGATTTTCTCAACAAACAAAAAAAATACTATATATAGACTCATACAGAAAGAATCCCACTGAAAAATCACTTATGACCCACTAGAAGTGTGTGGCGCTATGTTTTCTGCAGAGATTTCGCCCTCTGCCTGTATTTTCTTTTTTCTGTGTTTGGGACGTTTATGGGCATGTACCCCACAGCGCTCAGGTGAGGTTACGCCTTTATAAAAAGGTAGCGAGCAGATGCTAGACTGTAAACAGCAGGCATTCAAGACACACAGCTCAGAAAAATGCAAATATAGTGAGGTGAAACTGCAAACAAGAGTGAATCTGGAGTTGACTGACAAACAGCAACTGACAATCCTGCATAGTATACCTTTAACATTGTACATGCACTCTTTTTTATTGTTGCTTACAAGCTTCTGTAGAGTCTGCTAGTACTCCGCATAAAAATGTTCAGTGTTGTGACAGTAATTAACTTTGATCCATGTCTAAAAACTATGCCATATAGGGTCCTTAAATTTGAGGGAATTGGGACTGGAACGCCTTGAAAAGTCCTTGAATTTGATATTTAAAATGGTGTGGAAAGCTGGAAATTAGATTTCTGTTCCACATCCACATCTCATTTATGCTGATGTGTGGCAAGGCAGCTTTATTTGTTCATCACATTTCATACACCAGGGCAATTCAAAGTGCTTTACAAAGCAATAAAATATATAAACATAATAAAGGATACAGATTTGCAATAAAAGAATAAAGCTATAAAAAGATACAATTAATGACTAAAATATGTACCTTTTTTTTTAAGTCACCATTAAAAATATCAAAAGTCCAGGTGAGGTGAAAGATGATGAAGATTAAAATGATTTAATGAGTTTTTAATGAGTTTTAAAAGTAATTTTGCAGTCATTACAGATGATGTAACTTATTGCAGTAAAATGAAAACATCCTCTCATTTATTCTAAGTCTAGTTAATTGATTAAACGAGGCCCTGGGCAGAAATTAATCCGCAAGTATTTAGGTAATGAACTAATAATTTTCTGACATTCTGTCAATTAAATAGTTAAGAAAATAATCAACAGACAATACTCATTAGGTGCAGCACTGACGTGATACTTTTTTTTTTAGTAGTTATATATTATTAATTGGGGCTGAGGATACTGTTGATCACAGACGCTCATACATTGTGCATAGTATGCTAAATGTGGCGATAAAGGCATAACACTATCTGAATAAATGAATGGGAAAAATGGAAATTCTCAGGGAAAGAACAAAGGAGCGACAAAGAAGAGACAGAAAATGCCAAGAGATAGAGTGAAAGAAAAAGAGAGAGAAGGAACATCTGGTCAGTGGCTCTGTGGCTTGAATTTGGGGTGTAGAATAACAACACACACAACACACACCCACACACATGGACAAACACAAAAACAAATACAGAGAGTTATGTCTCTGACCCTTCTTTTATTGCGCTGAAATTCAAAAACAGCTTAATCTCTGGTGTGTTGTAAAAGTAAGCACGAATCACTATTGGACTAATTATCAGTTGCTGATCAATTACCGACTGATCTCTTCATTGCTTCGCCCCGCAGTTTTGTTGTTCTGTGTAACAGTCCTAACAAGTCTCAGATGTTGGAAGTCAGTCGTCCGTGAGGGAAAAAATGTTTCGTCACACCAGAAAACAATTTGTTGGATGCAGTGAAGCACCGCATATTCGTCTTTTTCCCCCCTGAACTACTTAAGAAGGCTGTAGGGGCTTCCCTCTCTGGAAAGGATTGTGATTCAAATGTTTGTTGCTCGACAAAAGTTTACACAAAGCTCAAAATTGAATTACATGATTTTACGACAGTTTATTTTCCAGCAATTGAAAAATATTTTAAAAATGTTTAACAGGAGATTTGAAATTTTAGTAGAAAAACATCTGAGTTACCATAGCTACGATGCTACACATACATAGTCACAGTTGAGGGTCTCTTACATTTACGTCATGACGCTAAAGCACTGCCTCTGTAATGATGAATATATCATTTTTTTAGATGTGGCCACATTTCTCAAAATCTTTTTTTTTCCCCCTCCTCGTAGGAAAGAAATGAGTCAGTCTCATTGTCTCGTGGTTTTGGCTTAAACTGCCGTTGCAATCTGAGGCCAAACTTCAAAGTCGAGCGGAGTGGAAGTGCTGATCCAGGGTCAGCACCCAAAGCAAATGGCTATGATCTTATTTATTCCCAGAGAGCTGCGCGGGTTTGAGATCAGTGAATGTGAGCGGCTTTGCGGCCCAGATGAGCTGACACAGGGTCCCCTCTGGCTCCGCTGGTCATGCCTTGGATAAGTCTTGATTGCTCATGCCTAGGAGGAGAACGCCATTAGGGACCAGCAGTTCGGCTCAGTGATTCTAATTGTTTCATTGCGGTTGAGCTGGTGGCTTTGAACGCATTATGGTCTTCAAACCAGCTCTGCAGAAATGGCCCTGGCAGTTAACTTTAATTACAGACACATTAAAGCACTTACAGACAAAAAGGAGGTCTTGCGATAACGTACAGATCCATTACAGTTACGGTCAAGCTGCTGAATAGATAATTCTCAGCGAACGCAAAACATCAGTGACGATCTAAATAACGTGGAGCACTTTGATTGCGATCTGTTTCCAGCTCGATGTCATGATTTTAAATTAATCAACATGAGTCCTTTTAAAGCTCAGCGCTGTTGCCCTTCCCACCGACTGCATTATTTTTGTCATTCCCTTGGAATGTACTACTCTTGAAATGGAAACAAACACAGATCAGCGTGTTAACTGCAGCACTAAGAGAAACACAAGTAAACACCTCCCTCTCAGGCCGCCTCAGAAGGTATGCCAGACTCCTGAGCGAAGAGACACGACCCTCAGATCACATAAACAAAGATGTTCTGAGACGGTGACACAGAACAATAAGACTGTTGCTCTGGTTTAAGGGTATTTTATGATTCACACACTGCAGTATTTCTGATGGTCTCCTCATGCTGATTTTCTAAAAATAGGCAGGTTTATAATCACGAACACGTCTCTCCTAAAGCTACAAAGGACACATAAAGGCAGCTCTGTCTTCACGTAATAATGTCTCTCAGTTAACGTCACGATTGTCACATATTAAAGTCCTGACGATCTGGTTTCTGTCATTCACAGGAATGTCTTATAAGTATGCTGCGTTCATGTGCTGCTCGGATGGTCCAATTTCCCGAGTCATTCTTCAGACTTTAGTGTGTTCATGAGCTTTAAGTCGTAATGTGGAAACAGCATGGACGCTGCAGAGAAGATGTGTTGTGTTTTATTGCTCAGGGCAACGTCAGCAGGTTAATATCAGTTTAACATTTTATATTACAAAGTGATTTTGTCCCAGACTTGTTATGTCATAGGTAGATAGCCTCAAACTAGAGGTCAACCAATTTATCAGTTTGGCCAGTTAATTGACTTTGCTATCAACTGAACATGCCTCCGATCATGGCCGATAGCAGTGCAGCCTCCACCATTTACGAGGGGACGTATCACCGACCAGAGCTAAAGAGGGCAGGGTTGTGATGAATGAAGGAACTGATCACTGGTCTTCGCTGTTCCTTGTTTTAACATGTGTAAGGTTTTGCCAGGATCGCAACAGCTGGTCCAGTGTTGTAGTACCATTGGTGCTGGAGTTAGTCCACGAGTGAGGGCTGCCACTTCCTCTTACAAATTATAAGCTTCTGTTTCAAAATAAAAGCCCTCTAGTGTTTTATACACAGACCTGTCTTGGGATTTTCAAGTATGAAATTACTCCACTGTAAAGTATCTTGTTACAAAACACATTTGATTTTTTTTTTTTAATCAATTACAAAACACTCAAAAGTAGTTGAAATGGGCCTCATGTTCCAAATCCAAGTAACAGATACACTGCCCCTTTCTCTTAAGCATTTTGCATGGAGGCTCCATACATGAAGTCAAGGTGGTGTCATTGTGTACCTTAGAATCTCAGGCTGACTTTGAGGAAAAAGAATGGACCATAAATAAATAGATAGGAGGGGTTGATTGCCTGCTACCTTAACCTACTAAGATATTGCTGTGCCTGATGTTAATAAATATGCTTTTCTAACTCATTTAGGTTACTCTATGTGGACAGCAACTAACCAATATAACCTAATGCCATATTACAAATGACATGTTAGCATAAAATTGGAATATGAAGTTCATTAACATCAATGGAACATTAACTTTCATCCACCATGTTTATGACAACTCTGGAACTCATGTACCTTAATTTTTTATGACTTGTTCCGACCTGAGGGGGCTGCCACGTGAATTTTTCCAGTCAGGAACTTGTTTTCCCAATTATTCCGACACCACATGAATGCAGGGTTATATTAAGCAACATCATTTGAACCACAAAAGCATTTTTGTTTCACTAATTCAAATTATTAGCGGATAAAGATATCCGAACCAGGGAATTCTTCAAAACAGACTCTCTGATCCATCTGAGAAAGTGCACCTGCATAGGTCAGAGGACTGAAGGGTCACTACCAATGGAAACAAACAACACAGAGAGCAGTCTGATGAAGGCCTGCTGTTCTTCTTCATCCACAACTGTCCTGTAAAAATCGACAGTGAGAAGGAATAGTTTATTTCATAGGGCCATGTTGAAAATTATGACTCAATATGAAGTCATAACGGAGCTAATTATACATTTGAAGGAAAGTGCTGCCATATTTTGCTTTTTAGACACCAAACAGTGCATCTGCGAAACAGACATAACCCTCTGACATCTGCCTTACAGATACATCCAACAGCACTGATGCCATAATGAGCTATACAGTCAAACAACAATCAGAAACACAGACTTCACAGAGGACATAGGAAGTGTGTGCAGCAGGTGTCGATTTTATTAATGGCTGCGGACCACCTCGATCGGAAGTATTTGTTGCTTCTTTTGTGTGTTGGCACTGTAAGGTCAGAGTAAACTAACATCATGGCTGATGCTGGATGTGGTTTAGGATAAAGAATTACTGTCAGTGGCAGCGCCAACAAGGCAGTCAGAGATTTTAAATCGATGAAACCGGCCCTGGTTTCTATATGCACATGTGGAGAAGCAGTAACCGCCATGTTTAAGCGAAGAGTGTACTCTACATCAGACCAGTTCAAAGTCTGACATCAGAAAACCTCATCGCATCCGTCTGGAGCCACTTTTGTACTTAATTTGTCAGCTAATGGCTTAAATTACAAATATAATCCCTCATATCAGATGGTGCCGCCTCTGCGACCGAGTTTACATTTTGAAATGTAAACCTGAAGTTCTGAAATGTTGCTCCACTGACAGCTTCTTCTAATAGTGCTTCCACAGTCTGAGATAGCTTCCATATTTTAATAACTACATGGAAGTAATTACCGTGTGACCTCATGCAGGAGACTAGAAAGCTGAAATGTTGAACACAACTGCCACTGGAATGATTCTCATGATGCATTTGCCACGATAACAAATTACATTTCACCAAGGCGAGGGTCATTTCCCTCACTTGGCTGGCTGTGAACGCGCTGGCAGCCACCTGAGTGTCGCTGAAGTGAACTCACTGACCAGGACAGATCCTTCCAGATACATGGCTGTCTTCACTATCTGTTGCTGGGAAAGTCTTCTTAACCAAAGACAAATTTTTTGAAAATATATCTTTTAGTCTAGAAAGGTAGATGTCATCTAATCTCAAATTGTATTTATAGCTGTAAAAAATGTAGTCACAAAGGCTCATTATTGTGTGTTGTAAAGCATTCATTTACTTTTATACTGCTCATGAATGCTAAACACAGGGACTCAAGTGTTGCAGTATTTGGGCATAAAGAATCATAGCCTGTGAGCTATATGTTGTCCACCATGCACCGTACCAACCTCCACATCCATCTCATCACGCTGTCCAGTGGAGATGCATGGTCGTCACTGAAATATTGATGGAGGGACTGGGAGTGTTGGTTCCGGGTGAATAATGCAACAGGTGGATTAGTTCTGGTTTCAGAGAAAGCGAGCGGATGGATAAATTAATGATTATAGTTCCTTCCATCCGACTCTCGGAAAGAATTAAAGGTGAAAAAAGGGGAAAAGAGACGAAGAGAAAATGCTATTCACACAAATGTGTGTTTAGTTACTCACTTGAACGTCGCAGAAATGACAAACGGATGCTTTTAAATTCAAAGTAAGTCTACAGTAGATATCCTTTGTTGTCGATGCAACTGGGACCTTGCAGCTTTATTTTAAAGGCATATATAACGAACATGACTCGTCCTTAATATATGTTGTTGTTGTAAATCTACACTTTAATCTACTGTAGTCTACAGCCCAGCAATAATTTGCTACGTTGCATTCATCATTATTTAAGTGAGCCCCTTGTATTTGACCATTAAGGATGGGAATTTATTGACACCTCATGACTCAATTCTGATTCAGACTCAACTCAAATTAATCCATACAGCACATTTGAAAACAACTCATGTTGACCAAAGCTCTGTACAAAAGGAATAAGATGCTAACAACACATACATGAGGGGCAACATATAACTGTCAGGAACACAGCGCACACGTTTAGAGACACAACACACACCGGCACACATCAGAGGAAGCCACGTCAGGGAGACTCAAATGCTAAATGATTATTGATGCATTCGAATTTTTGATTTCTATCCATGACATCCATAATTAGAATAAACAACTGAATTAAGAGTCATATATCCCAGTCTCACAGAATTGTTGTCGTGATCATAATGTTGAGATTTTTTTTTAAAATGTCCAATCACTGACTTTTCTGCATGGAGACGTAATCTTTCAAGAGAGAATCAAGAATCAATAATTTCCCCCACCCCCAGTGACCATAATGAAGTTTGACATTCAGTTTACACCAGCACATCTGTCACAGTCCAGACGTGTACGTAATTAAAGAGAGACTAAATAAAGGTATACAGCACGAGTGAGGAAGGGGGAGGTTTTCTGGAGGACTACGGAAGAAGGAGAGGCAGGGAGAGAGAGATAATGGTCTTTGATGATTGACGATTCTTGTGGCTTTTCTTGTTTATTTCACCAGGCAGGAGGTTGAAAGCAGAGTAGGCCTGTGACCAATCAGTGGTCATCATTAAAGGTGGGATGAGTGCCAGAACCAATCAGATGCTGGTTCATTAGAGGACGAGAGAAGTGTGAGGCAGACATGTTGTCTGTTTCTGAGAGGTGTTTAAGTCTGTAAAACTGTTTACACGTGTAGCTGTAGGCTCTTGTTTCTACGCTTAATCTGTCCACTAATGTCTGTAGTAAACACTCATTATAATGGATTCAACTTTTTAAGTAAGTCAATTAATTAACTTTCAGGAGAGCACAAGCCCATCGCAGATAGGGTTTGTTACATAATACCCAACTGTACGACCCTTCAATCACTGCATATGTAGTTTTTAGTAGTATTATAATTGCCTTTGACCTGTAAAATTATTATTATCTTTTTTTTTCCCCCTGACAATTTCTGACTATTTTGTGGTTAATCTGTTGTTTGGTTTGTTTGGTAGTTTTCCTGTTTGTGAGTTGTATTTTGTTTCTTTTTGCCTTGGATTTTTAATTATATATTTGTCGACTCTATGAGGTAATGTTTGCTTGTGTGGACCCCAGGAAGAGTAACTGCTACCTTGGTAGTGACTAGTGGGGATCCAAATAAATAAATTAATCACTATAGACAGTAGGTTTGAGTATTGTATACGTGACTGGTACTTGTACCTGGAATTCAGCACTAGTACACAACATTATCTTCTTTTTGTTAATTTACACGATCTATAATAACAAAAGCGTAATTTCAGTTGTAAAAAAGATAAGTTTGACCTTCCAGCTGCAGGGCAGAAGTGAAAAATTGTCATGAAGTGTAATGAAACGCCTATGAGACACAGCTGAGATGTGAGCCTAAATCTGCGTGTGAATCTGTTGTGTGAGACGTGCAAGCAATAATCACGCCTGATGCGCTTGTGGTCTAGACATCGGGAAGGTTTCTACCTGGCGTTGCTGTGCTACATCCCGTCAGAGACCTAGTTCTGTTCTGTCCTCAGTTGTCTAGAGCAGTGGTTCCCAACTAGTGGAACACGGGTCCACTCTGAATGGACCGCAAGTGGCTCGCAAACATGTCAAGTTCGTAAAAAAGTGAGTGACAATGGACAGCTACTTACTAGAAACAATAAACTAGCTTGACGACACAAATACAAGTATGACATTGAATATGTTAAACTGGGTGGACCTTGAACTGTTGACCAAGGAGAGATCTGGACCCCGTGGCTGCACCATTTGGGAACCACTGATCTAGTGTGACTGCGATCGGCTACGGTGGTCACAACGCAGATGAAACACGGCACATATTCTCTCACCCAGATGTGCTTTCGGGTACCAAAATTTGGCACCAACTGATTTAACACAAATTGGTATCCTGTAGTACTGACGTCATTTGATTGGAACCCTTGAAAGTACCGCATTTGGTACCAAGCCCTACTAGACGGGATAAATAAGGTCATCTGTTGCTGATCTGAAGCACAGCTGAAATGTATCCACTTGACTAAAAGACGTCTACACCTGCCCTCACGTTGCTTTCATGAGGTAATGATTATTACATTTCTGGTTAAAAAACAGCCCGAGATGCTGTGTTCATGTAGCTTGTTTTATTTCACCAAACGTCCAAACCGAAAGGGGATTCAGTTTACTATGATATATGACCAAAGAAGCATCAAATCCTCTCATTTGAGAAGCTGGTAGAAGTGACCTGATCCGGCATTCTTGCTTAAAAAATGAAAAACAATTAAACCATGATAGAAATAGTTCAGATTTGGTTCAATCCATGCCGCAGTGTTTCATATTAATCGAAGTTCACTTGAGAAATCCTCTGCAGGGGATACATCTATGAAGCGGCTGCCATGACAAGCAGGATTGCGTCAGGCAGGAGGTAAAATGGAGGCCAGGTGTGCATGTGTGTGTTAACAGAGGCTCGAGGGTTGTTTCACTAAAATGCTCCCAGATCCACCAAGCACGAAGAGCATCCTGCTTTAGACCTGCTTTAGACTTCACAGCCTGCTTCGTTTTAAAGATAGCTTCTGGTGCTCTCTTGACCTTGACGCTGCCTCAAATGCATGCATCTCCAACCTCACACACTTACTGACACATAAACACAAACACACGGAGACTTTCATGTACACACACACACGCACACACATTTGCATAAAGGTCAGATGAGGGTGAGGTCAGGGGAAAGAGTGAGACATGGGAAGTTCCATCAGCTCTTTCCTAATGTTAATGAGGATTTTGTAACCTCCCACACCAGGCCCTAACACACACACACACACACCAACCCACCCCCCACCACCACTGGCGTCCATTACTTCGGCCATAGTTGGAACCAGACACCTGTCCTGTTCCATGTCCTGAGGTTCAATTTCAGGTATCAGGTTTAAGTGGGCCAATAACCCCCTCCCTCCCCTTTGCTAACCTCTCTGCACACGCTCAGTCAGCGGGTGACCTGCGTAGCTTTATCCTCTACATAGAAGCACGGCAGGTAGAAACGTTCTACCTCCCCCCGCACGACACATTAGTGAGGAGGCGAAGAGAGGGCGACGGGAGTTGAAAGGCAATTATGTCTGGTCTCTGATGAGAGAACAAACTCAGGCAGACAAAGCCCTGTGATGTGGTGCAGCCATCCAACCATCCCCAGGTACACACGTACACAATAGACAGTCGACTCAAAGCCCCGCAAAATGCATTCTGTCTAGACACGCGAACAAACCAAAGCAGAAAGAGTCCATACAGAGACGATGAAGACATTCGTTGGTGCAGTAGACGAGATGAGAACAAAAATAGTTGAGCTGGAAAACTTTTGAAAGCGCTTTGAAGCACTTGAAATGCGCTTGAATTAACTTGTTAAGCACTTGTCTCAGTAGTGGTTGCTCCACTTAAAAAATCAATCAAGACAGATTATTTTATAGGATTGTGTATGTTCTGAGCAGGTGTTTGAAACTTTTTATTTTTCTAAGATGCAAAGAAAATTCAAAGCGCTAAGACATGTTCATCTTGAAAAAAAGACTGCACCCCTAAACCACATCATGTAAGTGAGAACCTTCCACGTGACCATAATGAAGTTTGACAGTCAGCAAACACAGGCCACAGTCACAGTCCAGACATGTATGTAGCTAAAGAGAGACAAAAAGAAAGAGGTATATCACATGGGTGATAAAAGGAGAGGTTTTAAGGTGATTGAGGAAAAGAGACAGAAAAGAAGAAAGGTAATTGTCCTGGTTCTCATGGCTTTCTTGTTTATTTCACCAGGTGGTAAGTCAGAAGCAGAGTAGGGCTATGAATCAGTGGTTGTCATTAAAAGACGGGATGGGTGCCAGAACCAATCAGACGCTGGTTAATTAGAAGGCAGGACTAGAGTGAGGCGGACATGTTTTGATGGTAATGAAACAAACAAGGTGTTTGTCTGCAAAACTCTTCCTGCGTCTTTATGTCTTATAATACCAGTGCTTATATGTCCAACGCATTAGTGTATAGTGCCGTACTTTGAGCCTGTTGTCATTTGCAAACAGTTAGATAAATGTTGTGTTTTCAGCTTTGCTATAGAGAAGCTCGATGCATGGCAACGGCTGTCAGTCAGTCCACCACCTTCGGTTCAGACTGAAATATCTCAGCAACTAGAGTTGACATGACATTTTGTAGAGACATTAATGCTCCCCGGAGGTTGAATCCCACTGACTTTGCGATCCCCTGACTTTTCCTGTAGCGCCACCAGAAGGTCAAAGTTTTCACCTATTCTATCGAATATCTCAACATCAACATAACAGCATCTAGCAGGTGGATTGACTCCACATTTTGTGCTGACATTTGTGGTTCCCAGAGGAGGTTTTGTGTGCAATTTTGAAACATTACTGTCTGTCAGGCAGCCCCCTCACTCTGGCTCACTCTCGCCATACATAATGCATGTGAATAGGTCCCGTTTGGGATGAAGCAGATGGGTCAGTAAATGTCGAGAGTTCATTCATCAGTCTTTGCTGAATGCAGTAATATTGCAGAGTCTTGATTTCCTCTATTCCCTTTCTGATTGTATAAGCAGCTATTTTGTGAATCGATTAATAATTTTAGTAATTTGTCAAGCAAAGTTGCCGAACGTCTGCAGGTTCCAGCCTCTCCAATGTGAGGACTGGATTCTTTTTCTCACATTATACACAGACAAAGCAATTTATTGATGATGAAAACAATTGTTGCAGCCCCATTTCTAATACTGCTATTGAAACTGCTATACATGTAGTTGTTGGAGTTGTTGTGGACTAGTTTCGAGCAGCTCAAACTGAGTGTAATGGATGTGAGGACAGTTAAAGGATTACTCCACTTGAATTTCATTCAGTGCTCGCCTATAGGCCTAAGAAGTGGCTTTGAAGAGCCAAAGTGACCACAAAAATTGTGTTAAAATATATCAAAACGTCCACAGAAATGCCTCAAACCACTTGCTCTGTTGATTCATATTTTCAATAAGTTCCAGTTGTGTCTTTGCCAGATAAATCAAAAATTACACCTCTTCTGGTGGGGTTTCCCCACAACATAGTGAAACGCACAACTTTCTCACCACATAGTTGCCTACTCATACTGTAGTTCTCAAGCTCCACTGAAAGTAGTGTTTTAGGCATTTACTGGTGAAATGAAGGATTGTTTGGAACTTGCTAAACATACGGATCACCAACAGAGAGGTAAATTACACTGCAGGAGTGGGTCATTGGGTTTATGTGGATGTTACGAAACATTTTGCAGTATTTTCCTGTGATTGGACTGAAATGTTACTATTGTGATTTGGAGCCGAGTAATGCTGCCTTCCTCCTCAAAAGAGCAAGCTATAATCTGTTCAAAGACACCTTCAGGGCTACAACCAGCAGGTATTCGAGAAGTAAAAGATTTTCATTGGGATATTTCTTTATTGCAGTTTTAAATCAAAGTGTGACGTTGCAGATCTTAAGCTTACTTTTATGAATTCCACTACATAACTAGTATAAACTTTGCCTTCACAGAACTATGTAACACTACTTGCTGCACTTCTGCTGCACTGTGCACCTCTAAGTCATTTGAAAGTTCTTTTGTGCTGACGTAGCATAGTGTGTGAGCTGTGAGTACATCTACAGTAAGCTCGACAGTCAAAATATTTGCTCTGTCACAGCTCAGAAGAAGTATTATTACCACCTGTCATGCTTTCTCCCGTCAGTCTAAATGTGTTTAGTGACGGCTGATTGACGACACAAGTTGTCATTTGTCTGTAATAAGCGTGTTGCACGTTTTTACAAGGCCAGCGTGAACACCTGCGATCGTGTGCTCTAGCTCGCTTTGATTCCACGCTGGGGCTCACAACAACAAATGCATTTACGGCGTCAGAAGGAGCACTGCTACCAGAGATGGCACACACTCGCTCAGACACACATTAAACACACACATGAACCTGTGGTTTTCCAAACCACAACAAACACTTACTCCAGGACTAATCCCATGTCTGTATGTAGTGTTTTCTCCTGTTTACAATCTCCAGTAATGACAGGGCCATTAGACATGAGACATAAAAGGAGTCATCACGCTTCATCATCACAACGGTCTGTTGCCTGTAATGAGGACAGTGAGGCTGGGCTTCCCCCTTGGTTAGCTGCTGATGTCTTGACTCATGGGTTCCCACAGCGGGTGTCCCTCACATGTCCTGATTGTAGGTAAATCCTGCTATACCCTCGCGTTCTTGTGGTTCTTAACTTGGGGGTCGGGACCTACCACAAGGTTTGTTGTACTGGTCACAACTGGTATGGGACACGGAGCCTGTTTATGTCTGGTGCTAACATGTATTTCAGTGATCCAAACACAAGTGGATGACACATCGCCATACTTGTGTCTATCATGCGTCTCCAGCTGACCACTTTTGTTCAGATTTTATTCCTGCCTTTGTCACTTACACTAGAAGGTCAAAGGGCCCTGACACGGTTATTACATCCACTCTCACTAGCATGCTTGTTAGTCATGTTAGCAGTTGTGTCAGTACAGCTGGAGATATGACTGTCAGCACGATTCAAAATGTAAATAGTAAACGGACTATACTTGTATAGCGCTTCTCTAGTCTTCTGACCACTCAAAGCGCTTAACACAACATGTCACATTAACCCATTCACACACACATTCACACACACATTCACACACTGGCGGCTGAGGCTACCATACAAGGTACCACCAGCAATTTGGGGTTCTGTATCTTGCCCAACGATAATTTGACGTGTGGACTAGAGGAGTCAGGGCTTGAACAACTGCATTTGCAACATTTGTTGCAGTCCAAAAGTGGGTAAAAGTCACATTTTATTTTGAAGTACGGTGAATTTCTGGCACAGAGCTTTTATTTAGAGATGCTGTGCCCTGCTGTAGAGTGAGTGAATAATGGACAGCTACTTAACACAGACAGCAAACTAGTTCAAAGACATGCCCAAACGGTAGTATGGCGTTGAATATATTAAACTGGGTGGACCTTGAACCAATGACTACAGAGAAATCTGGACCCTGTGGCTGGACCAGTTGGGAACCACTGATCTAGACAATAATGCTTTTTCAAAGAATCAAATTGGGATTTTGCTTTTAATCTTAATCCGTCCAATAGTTACCAAGAGAAAGTCAGGGGATCACCAAAGTCAGTATAATTCTTTCTCTGCGGACCCTGTGTCTGTACAAAATTTGAATCCATGCAGTAGTTGTAAGGAAATTTCAATCTGGACTGAAGTTGTTCAGAGACCAACCAACAGACTGACTTTGCAATCCCAATAAAGCCGTGCTGCGAGCACAGCTATAAATTGTTTACTCTGTACATCTGTGGCCTGATTTACAAACAGACTTGAGATTGAACGCCACAGAGAGTAGGAAAGTCAGAAAGTTTTGAGCGTCGAACTAAGGTATTGTTAGTTTTTGTCTGTTTGTGAGGTTTGTTGACAGTAACAAAAATATTTAATATCACCAGGTTTAACGTACAAAGTAACTCTTTAGGGATAATCTGTCTTTTGAGTACATATGTCAACACTCCAGTGGGGTTTAAGGATGGCTGTGAAAAGTCTGTCTTACTCTTTCATAGAGGACAGCAGCTGTAGTCAGCTCGGATTCACAGCACTAAACAATGCATTTAAATTCAGATGTGCACATTCTCTTACAGATATGACAGTGACATACAGTGTTTGGAGCTCTGACATATCTTTGTGAATTTCAAAGGGTCTTTTTCATATGGTGGCCAGCAACTGGCATGTTGACTTCTCTGTCGTTGCTATCAGTGTGTGTCAACTTTGGCCAAGTCACTCATATGGAGGCAACAGTCCTCGACTGCCTCTCTCTCTCAGCCTCTTGGATCAATATATCAATATACACAGACACACACACAGGCCAACTCCCTCATATGGAGGCAACAAAACTTTAAACAACATTGTCTCTGTCCTGGATCAATACACACACACACACACACACACATACTAAGTCTACAGTACCCTTTTGTCATGAAATAACTAAAAGTGTCTGCTGAAGCCAACACCCTCATATGGAGGCAACAACACACAAGTATCTTTGATGTTTTGGATGCAGACCCAACTGAGTCCACATGTTTCCCAAACAGACGATTAATGGCTAATAGAACAGAAAAGAATTAACAGGCAGTGCCACAATACAGGTCATGAACTTTATACGCAACAAACAAACATGACATGTAACATTTGTTTGTACAGTGGTTTTGATTGTTGGTCTTGTCTGAGATGCTGATGAATGATGAGGCAACAGAGGAGCTTCCAGAGCGGAAAACCACGGTGTTTGTTTAGTGGAGCTTCATATGTGTGTTGCATCAGTGAAGTGAGGTCACTAACATCACCGCTGGGGTTATGGCCCACTTACTCAAACTAGTAATACATCACCTTCCACCTGTAACTCATTTCATGGCAACAAAATTACATGAGTCACAGAAATCCTTGTTGGGACTAATTGGCTACATCAATTATTATATAATCTTTAATTAATGCCCTTGCGATCCTTGTTAATCCTCCCACAAACTGAGAATACCCAGGTTATCATTCCTGCCTGTTTCTACTTTCTTTGTTCTCAAGTTGTACTACAGACACACAGCAGTGTAGTTGCAGGAATTGGTACTTTTTATTATTGACATATGCTACAATCAGCCACAATATTAAAACCACTGTCAGGTGAAGCGGTTGCTATGTTCTGCTGGGAAACCCTTGGTCCTGGCTTTTATGTAGCTGCCACTCAACTCACATCACACATCCAAACACTGTTGCAGACTATCAATATGTATGCAATATTTTTGTTGTATGTTTTTATTCTGTGAAGCACTTTGTGCTGCATTTTTAATGCATGAAAAGTGCTATACAAATAAAGTTTGATTTGATTAGCTCGGCTAATCAGTCAAGTCGGACTTCTTGTCTAGTTTGAGTATACATGCAGAAGAGAAAATCGGAATTCTGACGTACGCCTGACTCCATCTCGATAGGCGGCGCGGTGTCCTTTTTAATATACAGTAGTGCGTTTTGAACTGATTCCAGTTCTTATTCAGAAACTTTTTTAAATAAATCTGCATTACACGTTTTCCTATCATCCATAAACTTCAAAATGTTTAGCTCCTTTATCTGTCAGAGCATGATTGTAGTTTCCTTGTCCGTTCAGAAGTGCGTCTTCTGCTTCTCGGTTGCCATGGTTTTTGTTTGTTTGTTTTTCCGGGAGTTATTGTACCACTGCGAAGTCATCTCCTTCTTCTTCCAGGTGAAAGCCCACAGAAGAAAAAAAGGTGCATGCGCAGAATGCCGAGTCCAACCCCAGTTGGACTAAGTGGATACATGCAGCGATAGGCCAATCACAATCGGACTAAGCTGTTCACATGCATTTAAAAGTCCGGTTTCAGTCGGACTAAGCCAATAATTCGATTTTCTCAAGCTGCATGTCAACCGACTGAGTGATTGTAATGTTCAGGCCACTTTCAGTGGAGCCTCCTATCATAGTAGCCAAGGTGCCAATGCAAGGGGTTTCCCTAAAAAAAACCCACACAGGGTTATCTGGCTAAAAAAGTAAACATCAGTCTCATCTGTTGCTGGGACATAAGCCTACTTTACGCTACATGGTTCAAGTGACCCAATTCCGATTTTTTCCTCTCAAGTGGCACAGATCTGATCTGTAACATGAACGTGTAAACAGGAAAAAAACGCATGATATCGGATATTGTCCGATCAAATTCAGGCCTCCTTCATATGTTGAAATATATTGGATATGAATCAGATATCTGCCAATAGGTCTGTAATCTAAACAGACAGATCGGATATTTCCTGGCAATCCATGTTGTATGTCATGAATAATGCGACAACAGCGCATTTTGATGACGTGTTCATGAGCGAGGGAAAGGAAGGAAAACCGAATAAATCGCACGTTAATCAAAAACTATGAACCAAAAAAGCACAATCTATCCCGAGCAAGACAAACTGCTTGATCCCTGTCTCCAGTGTACCAGCAGAGAACCTGTAGAACCGAATCAGTGAAAAAACACAGCGGGCTACACAGCCTCTCTACCTGAGCAGCTGAAGCTGCGGCTCGCACCCTCGACACACAGGCACACAGACTGTGCTTCTGCATGCCAGCCAAACGTGTGGGCAACTGTGAGAAATAAATATGAGGTGTACGCTGCTTTTCTATCTTTTTTTATTTTTCTTTCTTTTTTTCCTGTCAGCGACATACACTCCTGGACAGGTTGTTTTTATTGACTGAGTTGATTATTAAGCCATAGTGATGCGCGGATCAGCTCTGATAGCACCCGAATCAGCATGTACCTTTCAATCATCCAGCCGCACCCGTCTGCAGCTGTACGGACATTTCCACCACTCTGTGTAGGCTAAGTTACCTTTTAAATTATGTGGAGCAGCGCCAGCTTTCCAGGTGATTTATTCTCTAACAATTAACTTCAAATATTTAAAGTTAGTCCTTAAAATTGCTTTCAGTAATGTAAACATTTCCATGCGCGCAGTAATGTCGATGTAGCAAATACTGTGGGACATTTACACAGTGGTCAAGAGAGCTGGACCGGAAGTGTCGCACAAAAAAACGGAAGCTGGCTGCGTTTTGTTTTGCCTCCGTGAAAAATAAGGTAGAACATGTGAACAGCAGTCAGGACAAAGCGGATATTGGCAACAAATCGGAATTGGGCATCAAGACATGGTAGTGTAAAGGCAGCCATAGTGCTATATCATCTGGCAACGCTCTACTTTGACCAATCAAGTTCATGCAAGTACAAAATTACTCTGAAAGGTGAATGCAATGTGATTATTGTTTACCTTGCAGTCAGCGTGGAGAATGATAAACTAGTTGCAGCCAGTGTTTTAACTCCAGCTGGACTTCCTGTAGTGTAATTTCACTGTCTCACCAGTACCTTAAACCACTGGTTCCCAACTGGTTTAATCACCTGGATAACGCGAGATCAGGCAGCTCTTCTTTTGTGTCTGTTGCTAAGCAACCTCAACAAGCACGGTACCATAACCCGTTTAAAGGTAATCCTGAGTGCAGCGCTGATCTTCTTCCAGGTGCTGTTTATAAGTGGATGTCATCGGTGGGACAGATGTAAAGCTCTGGCAGCCCTGCACCAAAATGATCAACTTCTCCTCCGCATTTACCACAGACTGATTTTACGGAGGAAGGGAAAGATATCTGTCAGCTGTGATAGGTTGTTCCCCATCACAGCATCTCTCAGCTGTCGCACCCTGAAAAATGGGCGCTCGGGAATACTTGTGCATTGAAAATACTGAATTTGAAGTCACAAAAATGTGGCATGTGTGTGGCCCCTAAGGCATTAGCCCAAGGTCCACACAGTTTAATAAATTCAGAGTCATACTTGTGTTTGGCCACATCATCAAGTTAGTTTGTTGTCTCTGTCAAGCAGCTATCCCTTAGTCACTCACTCAATGCTCAATGCTGGAAATTCACTGTACTTTAAAATAAAGTGCGTTTTTACAAACTTGACACATTTGCGAGTCACTTGTGGTCCAGTCAGAAAGGACCTGTGACCCACTTTTGGACCGTGACCCACCAGTTGGGAACCACGACCTTAAATAACACTGCACCAGCAAAGCGTTCTCTGCACTGTTAGAATGTAGAGCTGTTTTCAGTCTGAATTTCTGTTGAGCCTAATTTGGAGGTCTTTGATTAAAGTTATGATTTGTGCAGATTTCATGTCATTTTTTCACTGACGGCAACATTTGCACCTACAATTGAGCAGGAATACTTTTGAAATAGCACAGAGCCTTTTGACATTTTATGTTGAGGTTAGTTCAGCTGACATGTTTGGATCAACATCTGTACAAGACAACTGATTGGAGAGGTGAATGTGATATTTAGAGCTGGTAATCTCAATAATACTTTGGTTTACATCATCACTATCCTCCCCTCTCTTTCCTTAGTACATTCTATCAGACCGGTTTGTGTGGCACTTCTCTTTGCATTTATTTTGGTGGTCAGAAGAAAGAGGTCAAGTACACACAGGATACACAAGTATCCTCTAGGACCTGACAAAAGCAGATAATGGAGAAGTACCATACTGTTGCCTCAGTCTTTTACATCAGCTCAACACATTCAGTTAATATGTGGCAGGGTCACAATAAAATAACTCAGAGATTGGATGCAGTCAGCAGCGTATCTTTGATGTGATCTGTCAAGCATCTGGTGTAAGTGAGGCATATTATGGGCAGACTAACAAGCTAGCATTAGCTTAGCATCTCTGTCAGCCGTGTGGAATGACAGACCGAGACAGCTGAGCCAGACTAAATAAATGAAACCATGTCATCAGAGACACATTAACCACCTGCTGCTGTCGCGGACAGATCTTTTCTTCAACAACAAACTCTGCTGAAGTGGTTTCCTTCTCTTCATGACTGTTGGTTCTGTAATTTTCCAGCAGCTCAGCTGACTCAACACGGACACTTGTAATCCTGCTGCCTGGAGACTTTGCATTTTCACACCTAGGCCTCGAGTGAAGGCACTGTTCCCTGCAAATGTGCAAGCAAGCTGTGGATTTGTGAGATATTTACCACTTTCAGAGGGCAGGAGGGGAATTTTAACACAAACTCAGATGACTTTTTGTGCATGGCACTTGCAACAATTGCATTACACATTAGATCCCATTCTACCTGCATGGAGCTCTGTCTGCTGAACCTTTTGTATTTATTCTCATGTCTCTTGTTCTTTCTTCTTTTCATCAACTAGGACTAAATGTGCAGACAAAGAAAAATATACCCACAGATTCCCTCCCTCCTTTTCTCTTTTTCCTTTATCTTTCCAACTCGCTCCACTTCCCTTTATTTATAAAGTCCATGACCTGAGTTCCTCTCGCTGATGAATCAGTTTCATCCATCCAAAGACCACACAAAACACACTTGTACCTTATTAGACACTAATTCTTTGATTCCTGATTTATAATAAACTTGACAGTTAACATTTGCTTGTCGAGAGGCAACAAACTAATCCGAGAAATAACATTAATGGAACCCTCAGCCATTTCCCGCTGAGCCTAAAACAAACACACATGATTCAATGACTACTCAACCTTTCACTGGTGGGGATTACAGAATTTTGTCCCAGTGGGTTGCTGGTTTGAAACCTCATTATAACGTGTCTGATTATGGATTTAATCCTGAACCTGACATGGGCTGGTCCACTGGACCGAGACAAGACATCCGCTCACTCAACGGGAGGGACCTGGATCATGGTCCACTGAAACTTCGCTCTTGAATTCAGGCGTCTTTTATCCATCAATGTGATAGACAGCCATGCTACTGATTTGATTAATTAGCATAACGGTTTTTCTGCAAGAACACAAGAAATTCTTTAAAATAGTCATGTTTTACCATGTTTAAATCAGACGCTATGTAACTGTAAATTCAGCCCAGAGACGGATGCCTGAAAGGTTTGAGGTGAACCCAAGTGTAACATTGGTAAATCAGGCATTCATGAAGGGAGGTTAAAGCAGAAAAGTGGAGACAGTGGAGGAGGCTGGCTGAGGACAGATCGTTCTGGACTTTTCCTCCAGCACCACCATTGCACAAGAGTTAGCCCCATTATAGCACAAATTACAGCCAACCTCTAATTTGTGTGCAAGATATTCCATAACATTACGGTACTTTAAAGGGTATCGACTGTATTGCTTAAAGGGTATCGACTGTACTACTGAGTACCGAGTCATTTGAAATCAACTGGTGCCAAATTTTGGTGCTTAAGAGCACATCTGGGCGAGAATAGTGTGTTCAGACAAGAGGAGGAAGCAGCGGGAAGGCTTCTCAACAAGCCAAAACTGTCGCCACAGTGCCAATAGTTTTTATGTCTGATCTGTTTTTCTTTTTATGTTATTTTATAAATAGCTTAGTACAGTGGTTCCCAAATGGTCCAGCCATGGAGTCCAGATTTCTCCATTAGTTCAAGGTCCACACAGTTTGATACTGTCAGCATCATATTTGCATTTGGCCATGTCATGAAGCTGGTTTGCTGTCCCGGTTAAGTAGCTGTCCGCTAGTCACTCACTCTACAGCAGGAAACAGCACTTCAAAATAAAAGCTTTGTGCTCGAAATTAAGTGTACCTTAAAATAAAGTGTGTTTTTTACAAACTGCACATGTTCGTGTGTCACTTGTGGTGCATTCAGAATTGTCCTGCAACCCATTTTTGGGCTGCAACCTACCAGCTGGGAGCCACTGGCCTAGTATCACTGCTGTTTGTGGTTGCTTTTTAAATTATGTACTTATTCCACATATTTGTCAGTTGTATCTTAACAGAGAGCGACAGATAAGCAGACACACACATACACACACACAAACAGAGACTTAGCTCTTACGTGTTTATAGAAAAGAGCATAGGAGCACAATCACTTGTTGACTGGCGTCCAGTGCAGAGAAAGAAAGAGAGCAAGACTCTGTCACTCCTGCAGCCTGTTCAAAAGTTACATTTTTGTCATTACGAAAAGAGTTAACCACTGAAAAAAGGTACAGCTGAGAACTGGCAGGTGCAAAGTTGCCAGTTGGTTGAATTTAGGTGTTTTGTCTTTTTCTGTGTTGAAAAATTTGTCTTTTAGCAACTGCAGTGACTGTCAGTCATTGGTGTCAGTCCTGGACTAAAACTCTTGCACGCAGTTACATTGCAACATGTGCTTGGTTTTGATTTTTGAGCCTCTTTTGTGCACAATGGGTAGACAATTTCTACCAGATCTGAACCCAGCTGTTTTAGATCCTTGTAAAGGTTGATCCGTCTGATCCCATAGTTTATGGTTAGAGTTGCATAATAGAGCAGTGATCATGTCTGATTTCTCCAACTGCACTTTGTTTGTGTTTGTTGTTTTCGTGGGAATCTGTGAATTGTTTACGGGGGAAAAATCATCACTGCTCCAATACTCCTGAAGCACATTTTGAGGATAGATATACGGATATATTTTAATGTTAAAAGATGTGCTGCTAGGTAGAAAAAGCAAACATTTCAAAGCAGCTGCCAAATTAATGTCCGATAGTACAGATTTCTATTATTTACAGTTTTGTTAGGCCTGCATGGAGCCGATTAAAGCCATCTAACAGTCAGTGTCTGTTCAGCCTGTGGGGACCTCCAGCAGTGGGTCATGCCAGCCTGGTGAGCTCAGTAGGAGAGGGTGACCCACATTTGTCTGTCTGTCTCTCTCATTGCTTGAATGCCTGTTTTTTTTTTGCCTACAGTATATCTGTGTCAGCCCACCTCCCTGTCTTTTTCTCCATATTTTTCTCATTCATACACGCACACACACACACACACACACACACACACACACGTCCGTACACACAACCATTTTTGTCAGGTTCCTGACAAAGTTACAGCAATCTTAATTTCCTCAAATAGTTTGGTGCTGTCAAATTATAAACTTAACTCAATTCAAAACTCCGGTTCCCAGCATGCTGATCTGTTCCACTGTTAACCCAGCAGATGCAGTGATCCTTGCGGTGGTAAATCTGTCAGTGTGTCTGACGTTATATACGTCTGTCCCTCACATCTAGCATATCCAGCCACCAGCGTGAAATTAAGAGGAGTCTTCTTGATGTTGGGAGGTTGAAAAAGGTGCCTCAACTTGTCCCCACAGTAACTTGAAAACTTATTACTCAAATTAATTTCCCCATTTTTCACACATCCAGGAACTCAGATTAAACATTATTTTCGCAGAAGTCACGTTAATTATATTTTAAAATATTTGCAGTTCTCATGAACTCATCCCAACCATCCCAAAGAGAGACGATGGCTAGTGATAAACTAAAGCTAAAGCTCTCAGGGATGTTGTGTGTTAGGAGGGGGAGTATTGAGAGGAGTGGGTGGGCTGTGATATATGTAACAAGCAATGATGTCACAAGAACAATTTGTCTCGGAGATAAAGACAATTGGTGAAGTTGTTATCTAAGAAAGATGGAGAGAGAGAGAGACAGAGACGGAGAGGTTAAATGCAACAAAATTTATCACCCAGATACAAGATAAGATAACCTCAAGTCAGGATTTGCACTAGTTTGATTTCAGCCGAGAAAGAAACACTTTGTGTGCTTGTAATGCATCATAAAAAAAACCTAATTTGTAATCATTATTATTGACGATAGTTGCCATCCAGTGTTGAGATTAAACGTCTTCAGTCTTTGATGTATTATGTATCAGCTAATTTGGCTAAGAAGTTTCTCGACTGTTGCAACACTGCAGCGCTCTTGCATTTCTTCCTTTGTCACTCCCTTGCAGAGCAGAGAGGTCTTGTAAAAGTCCAGCTGTGAAGACGAATTCCAGAGCTTCCAGGAAAAATGCTATCAGACAGCATTAGCCCAAATAACGTTGTTGATTAATCATTTACTAACAGGCTCTGACGTCGCTTCATATGAGAGACATCCAAAGGCTAAGGCATTACTCACACCGCCTGGTGTTTCTGGTCACACGCTGACACACACACACACACACTCACTTGCGGACGTGCACACACGTACAGAAAAACATGCATACCCTCCCTCGTGCACAAAAACACCACTTAGAGCTTGTACATGTGTGCATACCACTCTCAGGCTCCTTTGGCCTGTTACCTGACTGCAGCTCGCAGACCAAGTTTGGTTTGTAATTCAACCCCTCTCTCCTCTGAGCATTTGACAAGCAAAGCTCCAGCAGGTGACAGAGACAGAGAGCATGACACGGACAGAAAGCTGGTGTTTTGTTTTGTTTTTTTTACCCAGTGAGAAATTAACCATACCCAGATAAACAGTGATTAATTTAACTGATCAGAAACACATGGTTAAACTGCTGCGAGGCCCTGATGAGAAGTGAATCCAAGGGCCAGATACTCTAGATCTAATTCATTACTGTAAGTACATGTAGATTCATTGCCGCAGCAACAGCAATGGATCAAAGCAATATCAGCAGATTGGATTACTGAACTTACAGTCACGATGATTGCTTTTTACAGCGAGGCAGAGAGAAAGAGGCAGGAGGAGATTTAAAAAAAAAAAAAAAAAAGAAAATTTGATATCTCTCTCTCTCAGTAATCCTTTGTGCGATGACAACATTATTTTCATGCTGGTGTCTCACTCATTACAGTAAACCAGAACATATGTACGTGGTGTCGTTTGTTTGTGCTTGTAATTAAAGACCCGTCACTTAGAGACACTTAGGTCTCCCCAGGCCAAGACACACACAAAGAGAGATGTCTGTTCTGTAATAAAACTAAATGAATCATTGTAATTATTGTCAGACGGGTGCTGGGAGGGAATACCTCAGGCCAGCATTACAGTGTCACGTAAGCAAGGGCATCGCTTTGGTTTTAAAGCTGAGTTTGTGTATGTGGTTATGGCATGGATGGATTACTGAACGGGCCTAGTGGGCACAGACTCAGGGGCCCAAGGTTTCAGGGGCCCCTCTGGCCTTCACCTGCAGAATGTCACTCAAATTAACATGTATCCACCAGGGAGACACACACAAAGACTTCAAAGACATGCAAGGGTACTGCAGAGAGACATAAAATAACCAGAAAAGATAAAAAATTACTACTACTATTACCTCAGGCACCAAGAGTCTACAAAGAGATACAGAATGACCAAAAAATATACAAAATTACATTAAAATGGAAACCCTTTAAGAGACACAAAATGACTACAAAGAGACAGAAAGGACCAAAAAAGATACAGAACTATACTTAAGAGACACAAAATCACAAAATGCCAAAAAAAAGCTACTAATGCTTACAAAGACTCAAAATTATCTCAGAGATGGTTTGAAAAGATGCAAAATAACCTCAAAGGGACACAAAATGGATTACCAACAAACAAAACACAAAATGACTACAGAGAGACACAAAACAACTTAAGAAGACACAAAACAACCTCAAAGAGACACTAAATGACCTAAAAATGACACAAAACCATCTAAAAGACACACAAAACTCTCTGCAAGGACATATACGATACAAAAAAAACAAGATAAAATGCCTGCAAAGAGACACAAAATGACTACACAGACACAAAATTGCTTAAAACAGACTCAAAATCATCTTAGAGACACAAAAAACAACACATGATTACCTGAAAATAAAAAGCCACAAAAGGAGTACAAAGAGACACAAAACAACCTTTGAAGACGCAAAACAAACCTAAGGGGACACAAAAAGACCTAAAACACACAAAACCTTCTGAAAAGAAAAAAAGAAAGTCGCAAGACAACCTCAAAGAGACAAATGACAAAAAACAGCAACACCTTAAAGAAACCACAAAAAAAGACTCAAAACAATCTGAAAGGGATACCAAATGACTCGACACACCTAAAAAGACACAAGACATCCTAAAAGAGACTCAAAAAGACACAAAACCATCTTAAATAGACAAAAAAGACCATGAAGAGACACAAAACATTCTAAAAGAGACATAAAAAGACACAAAACTATCTAAAGGAGACATAAAAAGACCTTAAAAGACACATTTTCTGAAAGAGACACTAAAAGACGTAAAAGACACAAAACTACCAAAAGAGAAACAAAATTAACTAAAAAAGACACAAAATGACTACACAGACACACTAAACAACCTAAAAGTGACACAAAATGACATTTAAAGACACAAAAAAACTACAGATAGACACAAAACACAGTCAGGAAAAAAGCACAACTACCACTCAGTCTGTGTGTCTTGCTCCTGTGTAGTAGACGTGGTGGGGCCTTTTTGTCTGAGCCCAGGGGCCTAATTGTCTCATTATCCACCCATAGGTTATGCATTATAAGAAAAGCAATTAAAGCAGTAAAGTTGTAGATACAGGTGACAAGCAAATGGCAAATTTAGAATATGAACTGAACTCATCTGAGCAGTATTTATCTTCATAATATGTTATGTGCTCCAAGAAGGTCTCCAGATATTTGACAGCATACCTGCTAACATATCATTACACAAGACAAATGGTTTAAACAGCGCTGAAATACTTTTTCAAAGATGGAAAAAGACACATAAATGCTGCAGGCCAAGTTGATTCAGCTACAAATGATATTTTCATTTTCATTTTTTGGTGCTGCGGTTGGGTAAAATCCCTCAACGCAACTGCTGCAAAACCATCTGTCCGAGAGGAGAGTAATCAGTGTCAGGTGAAATAACATGGATGGACTATGAATCACTGGAAAAGTTCTAATGCTGATTAAAAATCTGTATTGGAAATCTTAAGCAATGCTTTGGACAGCTCTTTAGAGAGCCTTGAAGTCGGCGCCTAGAAAGTGTTGTTTTTCAGGATTTGAACATGTCTGTTGTTGCTGATGTGACCTGCCACTGTGTGCCGTTTCCTATCGAGTGTAACAGCTTAAAGGTCCAACACCTGGAGTTATTTGAGTCACTGTTTTCTCCCTCCCAGGAAGCACAAGGTGGTCCACATAAGCCTAAAAGTGTTTCACATTTTGTTAATGGACGTGATATATATTTTATTTTCCAACCATAAATTCTTAAGTGTGCGTATTTGTATGTATCGCTTGTGCGGGTTCAAATGGTCCTGATTTGAATGATTTGTGGAGACACGATTTGTTCACTGTGGAGTTTAAATTCCATTACAAATCCGCTGAGAGAGAGCTGAGCGAAGCAAATTTTCCTCACTGGTCCACGGAAAGACAACACACAGCTAGTCTTTTGTCCCAACGTTGTCATTACAGTCCAATGTAATAACTGTCACTGTAATCCCTTGGTACGCAGGGAAGAACTCAACAAATGTACATATACAAAAAGAGATAATAGCTGTTGAACATAGCGGAGCAAGACAGCTGTGCAATAGATGTTGTGTATACAGAACAGATCATCATAATAAAATAGTAATGATACCCAATGATACCTTTTTCCGGTACTTTTCTCAAGCTGCAGGGGTGACATAGTCTCGCTCTTTCTCACTCTCCCTGTGCTGGTCAACAAGCGATTCTGCTTACCTGGGATATCATTTCTGAATGTGCACATAACAAGGCCTGAAAGAGGCGTACGCCACTTGGCATGAAAAAGTTGTGATCTATGAAAAATGGACTTAATGGAAGAAATTCTGACCCATGCTTACGAACATTTTGGAGATGGGAAATTTGTGACGCAGATGTTGAGTTGGAAGCCTGATTGTAGAGATTGTTGAATATTTATTGGTACGAGGTACCGAAACTTGGCTCCGATTGATTAAACGTGAATATGTATTCAGTAGTACCAACATAATTCGATTGCTACCCTTAAATGTACCGAGTTTGGTACCCAACTCTAGTCAGTGGAGACCAAAGGAGGAGCTAAAATGAGAGGTGGCCAGAGACACAAAATAAAAGCTATGTTGCTCTGCAGCTGCTGGATGTGTGAATACACAACTGTGGCTAACAAGTGCCATATCACTTAATAAGGTGATAATATGTCTGTTTACAGCTTGTTTCTGAGGCCACCAAGTGGCAAATAAATCAGTAATTGCACGTTTAAGTATCAATGCTCATTATGCTGCAAGGCCCCTCGCCACATATTATATACATGATATAAATGTAGAGGTAGAGCTCATTTAACTGTCTTCTACAGTAATAGGAAGTTAAATCCATCATGGTGCATCATATTGTGTCGGCTAATTTTACATTCTGAATGCAAAACTGGAATCTGTAAAGTAACTATGCACTCATGAATTATTTATCACAAAACTTAAGGGAATGTCACATAGTAATGACTAGAAAGTTATTTTAGGAATTTTCATTGAGGCAGCATGTGTGCATCTGCTTTTCTCTTTTGATTGTTTGCCACTGTTTTTCTAAGAGGCCATGCCACATTTTTCAAACATCCTTTTTCAAAAGAAAACTTAATATTTTAAGGAAGTTTGCCAAGAAATTCTGAATACTTAAACAAATGCATTCTTGGAAAGAACAAACTCGTGGATGTAATAACAAGAGATACTGTAGTAAGTCTTCAGTCTGCAGTTATGACATAAAATGATTATTATCAACTCTGCATAAAACCCTGTGCTTCCGATTTGTATTATGTTTTACTCAAATGGTCATCATGCCAAAACAGCTGCCTTTCCTGTTTACTAAAAGGTTTAGGTTTTGGAGATGTGAGGTTTTTTACTCGACAGCAGAGATATTAGAGAATGTGAACTGGTCTCCTCTGGCTCTGCAGTGTTTAGTCTGCGAGCGGCACTCCACCATCTGCGTTACAGCTGCCTGTTAGAGGGGCTAATTAGAACAATGATAATGTCCAATCATCTCTGCTACATTAAGCTAACATCTAACACAACCAATCAGGAGGTCAGAGAGCACGAGGGCTCAAAGCTCATGGGACAAACCATTGCTGTCAAAGAGTTAAATAAATCATCAGTGAAGGTTTATAACATTTTGGTTACTAATATTGACCTCAAAAAAAAGTTTTGTTTGTACTTATAGAGAACAGTATTTAACAAATATTGATCCAATGATCAGAAGACGTTTCATTCAGTCAGTTTAATGTGTGATTTGCACACATGACACTTCTGTTCAAGTATCAAGTCAAAGTCTAAACTGGTGCTGAGAATAATTGTTGTTTAATCAGTAAGTTTATGGACCGGCACGTAATTGACATCAATTCTAATAATTTGTTGTCGTTTTCTTAGTAACAAATCTAAGAGTCTGCAGACAGCCACGCTGTGCTTTGAGATAAATGCTAAAGTTTGCATGCTAATGTGCCCACAATGACAATGCTAACATGTTGATGTTTAGCAGGTATAATGTCCACCTTGTTCACCATCGTAGTTTTCTGTGTTAGCATGTTAACGTTGGCTAATCGGCACCAAATGCAAAGAACAGCTGAGGCTGATTGGAGTGTCTTTAGTTTTGCAAGTGGTCGGTCAGGAATCAAAGAAATTGACACATTAAAATTTTGACCTGATGATGGCGCTAGATGAAAAATTAAGGGATCATAAAAGTTATCACTAGTCATACTGAAGGATAAGTGAATTTGTTCACCAAATTCTGTGGCAGTCCAGCCAAAAGTCCATTTCACTGCAACCACAAATTTCAGCTTCATCGTGGTGCTAGGTAAAAATTCAGGGTATCACCAAAGTCATTAAGATTCAGCCTCTGGGCACCATGAATGCTTGAACCAAATTTCATGGCCATCCCTCCATTAGCCTACTTGTAGAGATATTTCTGTCTGGACCTAAGTGGCGGACTGACCAACCAACCACCATTACCATCACCGCGGCACTAGCAAGGCTTAAAACAAAAAATATACAACCTATGAAAACAGTATCTTTGCCACTGTTGGACTATGTTAGCATAGTATCACACAATTGTATAGACAGTAATAATAATGGTAGTTTTCAAAAATAACAAAAAGCCAAAAGATGTTGGAGACACTTTCATTTTTCGTCATTTCTATAACTCACACAATGCTATATCTTAGGCAAGACATTTCACCTCTCATTCAACGTCTTCAAGAAAGTCAAGTAAGTCCAGTTGCCTACAATGTAGCACTTCAGATTACCATGACTGAAAATCTTCAACCATCTCTTACCAGTGCATCGACAGGTAAATAGCCTAAATTGTTATTAGTTGCATTTTTCATCATTCTAACAGTTGCAAAGAAAGTTTTTTTTGAAGTATCAGATAAAACAGAAACTTTTATGTTACATCTTTATTGTTAAGCCGATGTATAACTGCATTCTATCTAATTTACTCAAAATATAAAAAATGGCAAACATATTTTCCGTTCTGGCAACCAAAAGCTGATGCCTGGTTACCAGCCTGGCAACTACTTCTAAAAGTTAGTGTTGAGCCCTGCTTTGACGAAAACATCTTAACTTACTGAGCTGTCTGTTTTATTTTCCTTAACATCTCAAAATCATTGGTATAACCCCAACACTGCCTTCCCTCGAGTTCTGCCCTTTCCCAGTGATTCCCCCGAACCCCCAACATCAGTTACAGTATCTTTTCTACCTCCTCCTCCTCTTCCTCTTCATCTCCTCTCGCTCCCATGCCCCTCAGCCCTGACACCAGCCTCCCTTTGAAGTCCTCTTTAAGAGCACAATTAACCCCCTCCTCCAGACACTGCACTCACTTCTCACCTTTTTAATAAGGCACTCATAGACAAGTGTCAGACCTTTTTTCTCTCCCTCTCACACACACACTCTGTCACACACTCACATGCACACTTAGATCTACAGGTCCTTACAACACGCCTGTAAATTCTTTGTCACTTGGCTGCAAACTCGGAGACCCCTTCCTGTGTATATGCCATGGCACTGTACGTGTGTGTCTGTGTGTGTGTGTGTGTGTCAGAGAGAGAGGGAGGGACAGAGGTGTTTTCTGGCGGTTTGACTCAGTGTTAATGTCGTTTCCGGTGCTTTGATACAAAGTGAATCAGTGGTGACTGGGGGTGAAAGAAGCCATTAAAGCAGCAGACCACCTAATTGCCGCTCAGCATGTGCTCTTTTGTGCACAATACCTGTGCAGTTCAGTTCAAGAGGGATTATTTGTCTGTTTATTGCACCAACATACACAAAGGTATGTGGACACCCAAGCCTTAATCCAAAACCATCATCATTTTTATGATGCAAGTAAGATTTTTGCTTCCATTCAGCCACAAGAGCTCAACTTGGCATCTTAAAGACAGAGGATGCGTCCATTCTGCTGCAATTTGCCCCCATACCTCTGCAATCTGCAAATGCTCCATGTTTCCTGCGCTGGCGGGATACATGGCCTTAGGCTCACACAGTAATTCGGTGCAGGGGAATCCGGCCTTTGTGACTCAGTCTGTAGCACAAAGATGTTTTCCTCGAAATTCGGGTCAGGGTGATGATGAATATTGCCTGATAGCAGTAGATGTAATTAAGTAATAATGACAAAGCTTCTCCTTTCTTATCTCGCTCTTGTCGTAGATGATGATGTGGGCAAAAACCAAAATGATTGTCTCTGAAGCTCATAACCTGCAGCATTAAAGTCAAAACTTACGATCGCATTCAGCCACATGTCGAGCGCTGGTGAGAAGAGCTGCTTTTAAAAAGATCAAACCAATAGTCAGACAGACAGATGCCTAAATCAATCTAGAAGTGTGACTTAAGGTTGGGCAACATGTTAACATTTTCCAACCGACCTCTGTTAGCCAAGCAACCAGCAATTGCTGATATAGTCGGCTGCCCCCGACTGAGAATTGTCCTAGTCAACCAGTAGTCGTCATTTAGGGCCATTAGTCGGCTAGTCGCCTGCATGTTTACAATGTTAATTTAATTATTAAATTCCATATTTTGGGCGAGGCAACACAATGGTTTGAGTTGAAGGTGTGAGAAAGAATAGTATCAGTAACATTGTTAACACTGTGCTACATTACAGAGAAATACAAAACCGTACTAATGAACCTTCATTAATATAGGCCTATATTTTATCTACAAGTGCACGTCACACACTGAGCGAGCCGCCCGTTAATGACGCTGTCAGCAAAGCAGTAATGATTGTGCTAAGTGGCTAATGGGCATGTAGCTACTTCCATGTTTCAGATGATACGTCATGTTTGTAGTCGACCAATGAAGATGGGTTTACATATCACCTTGGGTTGGTCCTTCATCTTCTCAAAATGATCCCACACTTTGGATTTCCTGCCCGACGTGTTATTAACTAGCCTGTGGAATAACCGCAGGTACCAGCCCTGGAAATTAACGTGACTTCTGTCTGACTGCTGAGCGTGGCCACCTCCTGTGTCTGTCCTTTCAAATTAAATTCCCACATGGTCCAGTCATATAGGTTTTGATTTATTTGAAAAAGATGCAGCTCCTAATAGAGTTTCAGATTTATTTTGTTTTTTTGTTTGTTTTTTCTGTGACTAAGCAACCAATGACATCTTGCCAACTAATAATCTTTCTGGTCAACTAACATTTGGTCAGCTATTAGGGGGCAGCCCTAATATTCACGCAGGTGTACGTTACAACAATCACCAACTCTGGTTTGTTTGAAATAATAATTCAGAGTTAGAAGAGTAAATATGCTGGCTCTACATGCTGTTTTTCCCTGCTGTCTCTCTCTGCCATTACTGTTAACATTTTAGCTCTGTGCCAGCTGCTCTCCCTCATTGTTTGGTGGTAGACCATAAAACTAGCACAAAAACAACCACTGATGTAGTCTCGCCAAACGCTGATAGCAGTTATATTCGTCCAATAGCCTAATCTTTGCAAGACCACAGTAATTTGCTATGAATTCTGGGTAAATCAAAACTTCCTTCATACTAAACATGGCTGTCTCCAAGTAAGAGCATGCAGTAAATCGCTATGTTTCACAGACACAAGCAGCATTTTTGTAATAAAAAAATCAACTGGTTGCTGCATCTGCATCCTGATGTCTCATCGAGCAAATATCTTTTTTTGTCTACTCTCGATACGAGGCCTGTTTGTAAGCGTACAGTTCTAGAAATTCAGAGAAACACAAGTAGTTATTATATTATTGTTTAAATATCATTGGGTGCTGTAATTTATTAATTAGAACTGAACTAAACTGAAAAACAGCCCCAAAAGTGCACCAAAGGGGTGTCCACATACTTTTGGGCATGCACTACACATCTTTTCATGAGTGTTCATGAGGGTCCAGAGTTCAGTGGCTCTAAGAGAAGTGACACGGGGCTAAGCCTGCTGAGTATTGAGTTAGATTGAGAGGATATTCCATATGCAAACACAGACGCGCTGCCTTCCTATAATAACTTCCTCAGAAGCGACGGCAGCTCAGTGTTGAGCTATTTAAGACCAGCAAGCCTTTGAGGAGGGAGGATTTTCCTTCCCCACTTCTCTCCCTCCCTCCCTCTGTCTCTCTCTTTCTGTCATTAATAATATGATATTGTCCCATCTGTCGGGGGAGCCAGCGTGGAGCACGTGTTTCCAGTTAGGCTCATCAGAACCTGATGTGGGGAGGCCGGAGTGAACGCGAGGGACCGAAACTGGGAAGCCTGGCCTGGAGTGGGAACGGCGGCGCAGGGCAGGGTAATTAAATCACAGGGTCTCCACTATTTCAGAGCGCAGGTATACACTTCAGTGATATATGAAAACTCACAAAGGCTGTTTGGAATAAGACGGACTCATGGGAAAGATAGAATTAGCTGTAGAACATTATTTTCCAGCTCCAACAATACATAGTCAAATGAAGATGTTTTTCCTGACCTCATTCACGTGATCTATCAACACACGCTGTGCAAAACATTCCCCCCCCCCAGATTCTTTAGTTTCATGGCTCCCTGCCAAATGTTTACATGCACGTATGTTTTTCACAATGTACAAGCGATCATGGAATTATATTGTCCTATATGATTGGTTTACAAAGTGTAGGTGCCCTGGGACACAAGCTAGTCGACATCACTATTAACATATTTGTAAGATGCCATAATGTAAAACACAAACAAGAAAATAGCCTGATCAAAGGCCTTGTTCTGCCCACTGCTATTACCCCACCTCCAGACAGTATTGCTGCAATCATTCTGTGCTAAATCAGATGCAGAAATAAACATCTCTGGGGTTTGGAGCTGTAGCCAAAACTCTCTCAGATCAGGGATCCAGTCCAACTATCCCACTTCTAGACAGAGGAAGAGCACTTTCTGGGATGCAGCACATGATAGCGTATTACTGAATGTCATCAATACACATGCAACGATTGGATGTTTGTAGACGGTAAAGAAAGACGACAGCGGATCATAAAACTGTAGGAACGAGGAATAATGTCACCTAAAATCACTTCTCCCACTCAGACACATTCCCAGTATAACTATTTGCAATTATACAAGCATAACCGTGGCTCTTACTGCTATTTACAGTGCACCACTTGCAGTGTTTCTGTGCAGGACTTTGCTGGTGAACCTCTCTGTGGTCTGTTGTGTTGTGGTCTTCCACAGTCGCGAGTGTAACCGTATCTCAGTGACCTGGGTTACAGCCGGCAGCAGATCTGCAGTCAGCTCAGTGATGTCAGGGAATGCACCAGCAGTGCCCAGGGATGGTGTAGCGGTGCGGTTGTAGGGGGGAAAACCAGTCAATTTAAGAAATCACATCTGCTATCATCACGGCGTAGCACCGTCAAATCTCTTTTTAAGGGGTACCGAATTTAGCGAGAAACCGGAGAGCCGAGGCTGTAATCTATGATGTCAACCTGGTGCGCCGCCCGGAGCGACAATCAAGATGAGACTGAATTTTGTGGATTTTTTTTGTGATCTTTCGGTGATGTTGAGTCATAAAATGCACGTTTTCCCAGAGGAAATGTTCCAGCGTACTGTTACAGTCACCTGTTCCAACTTTTTCAATTGATTCTCTATGCACCCGCGTGCTGGTCACAGACTCTTTATCGTTTCTGACTGCGAGGGACCGCATTAAATTTTCGCATACAGTTTATGAATCCACAAATCCTAGAAATATTATATTGTAATGGTGTAATTCAGAGGAGCTCCATGTAGCTGCAGTTCATCGTATGTAAGATCAAATCAGGCCAGATCCTCTCTCCTGATCCCTCTTGTCATTTCACTAATGCTTCATGGGATTCTACTTGGAGCCAAATGTAGATTACTCAAAAGCATCTTTGCATTAATATCATCTTTTATCCATTAGACTTTGGTTCAAAGACCATCTTAAGATGCCTCGAGGAAACGAAAGCCGTAGATTTTGAATCATTTCGATTTGGTTTGATTCCATTTGGTTTGCTTCAGAGAGAGGGACGTTTGAATGTTCTCCATCAAAGGACAGCCTTGTAGTAGAATTAAAACCTCGTTTTTCACCAGCAAACAAACAAAAAATGTGTCTATGAAGTTTGGACCCGTGCCGCGATGCCGAGCAACAAATCCAGCCATGCTGTAATTTAGTAAAACACTTAAAGCAGTTTGTGTTTTCTTTGCCGCATCTACAATGTGTACACATGTCTGATTGTGTGTTTGCATGCTTTTTTTTAAATGTGTGTGTATGCACACGCTTTCATGTGCATGAATGTGTGTGTGTGAGTGTGTTTGTGGGCCACAGTAGGCTGCAGGCGAGGTTACATCTTGCAGCAATTAAGCTGCATGCGTCTCTTACGCCCCTCCATTCGTCTACCGCGGGGTCTTGTTTCAAGGCCAGCCTGCATTATACAAACTGAGAACATTTGACGGCTTGGTGGCTGGTGGCTAGATGGGTGAACACAGCAACATCATGTTGCACACATAAGTTAATTACTTGACAATAAAATGTGGTCGTATTAGATTGGAACGTAAGCATGTTAACAATGTTGACAAACCATAGAGATGTGCAGCAGAAGGGAGAGATGAAAAGGAGAGGGAGAAGAGGAGTAGAAGGAGGAGGAGGAGGCAGGAAAGCACAGAGAGATAGGTGAAGTGAGAGATTAGGTGAAGGCTGTAATGTGATGACAGTTGCTGAAACATAGTGGCCAAGAATGAAAATTTTCATTTGGAAACGTGTCAGACTGGTTTTATTTGTCAGTTTCATTCCCTCACTTCCACAGCGTTCATTACCGTCAGACCTCCCATAAAAAATACATATGTAAACACACGATGTTCTGCCAAGGAGAGCCGCAGATCAGTGATACTGAAAATTTCCACAATGACAGCACAACTGTAACCACGCAAGCAGTTATCATGGCAGAGATTACTGACATACCAAAGCCTCCCCTTGTTTATAGGAGCCTGGATGCCAAAAGCCAATTGTCCCCAGCATTGCTAAGAGGCACTTAGCACAGCTAAATGTCACAACATAATTATTTTCAACTGCAGTTCAACAGATCGGCAACAAACAAATAATCCGTTGTGGATGTAGACTCACATAAGTATTATTTATGTAGACAATGAGTGCACTGAAAAGGCCTGGGCTGGCTCAATGTGGCTGTGTAGTGGAAATAAGGATAGTTATACAATGAAGATAGTTGTAAGAGATTCAGTTATGATATGTTCTCAGTGTATGATAAACTGCCAATGTGTCATTAATTTGAAGCACATTTTATACTTGATATTCTTCGGTAGATTTAGGTTTGGTTTCAACTTAATAACCTGAGTGGTAACTGATGAGTAGTGATGTTCCGAGTGACTCATTTCCCTGACACTAAACAGCTTCAACGCCCTCTTAGTTGTAGTCCCCAAACTCTGGTACGAGTTGCCTGTTCATGTAAGGCTGGCCTATACACTGCCTGTTTTTAAAGTCCTGGTTTAAAACACACTTTTATTCTCTGGCTTTTAACTAACAATGAGCGATGGCTTTCTGTTGTATTGTCTGTTAAACTGCCCTCTGTTTCTGTGTTTTCCCTGTTTTGTTTGGGGTTTTTGTGTTTTCTGTGTTGTTTTTATGATTTTTTTTTTGCTATTTTCTGATCATACCACACTTCGGTCAACTTTTAATGTGCTTTATAAATAAATTTGGATTGGATTTGGATAAGTTTAAACAGCATAGTCAACTGGTCTAAACGTAAGAAAACAATCAGAAAGCAGCCGTAATTGAGCACAATATAATCTTTTAAGGTTAAATGTTGTCCGCAATTTTTTTCAGGAGGTAAAACAGAGTTTACAGTCAGTGTACGGTGTTTGATGCAGTTGAGGTCAGTCACTGTACAGTCCAGTTCTTCAGAAAAGCAGTGCCAGATCACAAGTACAGAAAATGAAGAAAGGGGTGTCTGCGTGCTTTTGGCCTAATAAGTCTGGCTTTGTATTTTTAATTGCCTGAGCATGCTCACTATTTTGGAATTTGAATATGGGCCTCTGTTTATGTCATGAAGCAAACGTGTAGAGTGATATGATTTACAGATATGCGCATGATATTAGATTAATACCATCCTACCAGAGGAAAATGTCTGTAAAATCACATATTCAATCACATAGAGATATGAACGCTGCGACACACATGTTAGCGCGTGTGCACATCTGTATATTTCCCACAGTGGGTGGAAAATGCAAACCACAGTGGGGTGATGCTCTCTAACAGTCTTTTTGATAGGACATTTTATTGTGGGTTCAACGAACCACAGTTTGATCAGTCACAGGGCAGAGTTCAGCTGCAACCCAGATATGTTGAAGGTTGTCACCAGGCAGAGGAACCTCTCAGCTTTGAAGGCTTTACATGTAGGTTGCAGCAGCTGGCAATTAGTCAGCTTTGTCTCCAGTCTCCAGTAAGACAACAATGTACGTTAATAGCTATTTCTGTAAATGTGTCATAGTTACCTAAAAGATTTCCAGTCCAGATGTCTTCAACTGCAGCCAAAATATTAGGAAATGCTTCATTAAGGCAACAGCAGAGACAGCACTTACTGGCAGATACAAGTACCAGCACTTGAACAGATAACCCAGGCCTGCTCACTAAAATCAAGTATACAGCCTATGACGCACATTTATGAGAATCTGTTCAACAATATTTACTAAGCCCACAATCCTTGATTAGTAGGAAATACACAGTATAAACAAATAGTTAGCCAAGGCATGGATAGCGAATTTAAAATATGTTCTATAAGTGGCAGCTTGGAAGCTAAAACTGCACTACTTTACTGCTGCCGTGCTTAATCACATGTGAGTCATGGTTGTCAAGAAAACTAACTAGAAAAGTCACCTCTTCATCAGCAACTTCCTCTCCCCTCTCAGCCTGTTCCTCTCGTGCATCTGGCAGCTTGTACAGGTTTGTACGCCACTTCAGAGAAGTCTCTTAGTGGCAGATTAGTCATCCTTCCAGTGATTCAGCGTATACACTTGTCCCTCTCTCCTGATCTGCTACTCTTGCTTCTTCATGTTTTTTCTTTTGGCCGCAACCTCTTCTCATTTCCTCCCCGAATGGGCTCCTTCAGCCGCAGTCTTCCTCTCCTGGGCTTTGACCTTCTGTTATGACTTCTTAAACTCTCCGCTCTTTATTTCTGAACTAGTTTCTCCACACAGAATTATCCAGAATCAATTCAATTACTGTTTTTGCATTTATTTTTATAAGGTAGTTTTTCCTTGTCCTTTGTGGTGGAAAGCATGTCAGTCACAAAATACCTTATCTGTGCTATGGTGTTCCACAAGGCTTATCTCTGGGTCCACTAATCATTCGGCGTCTTCTGACGCTCTGTGTGCTAAATCCATTAAGCCCTTGAATTTCATCGCTTCAGTGGCAAGTCGTCATTACAAAGGCTCTATTTTAAATTGTAGTTCACATCAGCAAGTATCCAAACATAGGAAACATCGTGCTAGACTACAGAGGAATATAATCACATAGAAGACATTACCAGTTCTCGATTGGATGTAATGGTGCGTTTCTACTAATCACAACACTTGGTTTTTGAATATTTAATTAATGAAAATATTGCTTTAAAGTAGATTGTTTGCATCACAGATCCATCCATCAGATTTTTTTCTCAGTTTTTTCGTTGTATTTGTAAAATATTTTGATCGATACGTTTTCTGACATTTACCCAAATCCAAAGGTAACTTAGTCAAATTTCTTGTTTTGTCTGACCAATGGTCCAAACTTCATAAATATTTCATTAATATTCAATTTGCAGTCATACTGGATAAAGAAAAGCAGTGAGTTTGCATTTTTGCTTCAAAAATGATATTAAAGACTACTTGATTGTCAAAGTTTTTGCCAGTTGCTTTTCTTTCTATTAGTAATCATTTAAATGGGTTATTGTTGGAGCTCTGCCTGTATTGGAACAAGCAGATAAAGAACATATATGTGACACTGTGTGGGGAAAAAAACTTGTATCTAACTTTAAAGTCATCTTGAAGATGTTAGACATTGAAGGAAAACACTGAGAGGTCAGTTTCATCTTAGTTAAATAAGCAACAGAAAAACAGAAATGAATATAAAACAGTCCAGTGTTTGAACATCCTTGTCAAATACTGTCAAATTACATATTTCAGTTCAGCCAAGCAGAGTTCATCCTGCCACTCACAGACTGGGATACTTGTCAAATATGGGCCCTGGCTGGATTAGGATCACAGCACTAGATCTCTCTTCACTAACCCCCGAGGCCTGAGGGCACAACGTGTGGGAAAGCAAGATTGACAGGAAGTTGTCGTGTAAAGGCAGAGGTGTATGTGTATGTGTTTGTCTGTGTGTGTGTGTGTAGTTTCTTGCGTGCATTTATGTATGTGTGTGTTTGCCCAGCGGGCAGAACACAGGGCCAGGGCAGGAAACGAAGTGGTTGTGCCACCGGTTAGAGGAAACAGAACGGCAGATAAATTACCCAAAGTTGGGCTGGCAGGACTTCTGAGAGCCAAAACTGAGTGGACATTGAGGGAGGACAGAGTGTTGACATGGAGGATGGTGTGCCTAACCCAACAGGAAGATAAACAATACATCTGATTTTTTTAATTCACCCAGTATTTCAGACTCAGAGTTTATATTTCTCAGTCCAATTCTGGAGGAGGTTAGAGTAGATGCATGCGCTTAGAGAATGAAAACAGAAACTGAACAATAGATATCACGTATATGAGGACAAATTGGAGGTTGGCCCACCACGAGCCACCAGATACAAATCTATGTAAAGCTACTGGAGGACTAAAACACTGTTTGTATGAAGGCATTTCCTTATTAGGTGCTCTGATGATGGTGGTGGAGAGTCTGCCTAACATGTCAGTCCTAAATATCCCTAAAGTGTTCAATTAGGCAGAGATTTAGTGACTGTGATGACCCCACTACAGAATTTTCATAGTCATCAAACCATTTCGTGTCATGTCATGATTCAGTTTTTGCCTAGAATTTGTCCCCCCTCTGTGGTGTGTGAGCAGGTCAGCCCTATGGGAGAGTTACGAGATTCAATTCTGGCAGAGGCTGCCATCTAGTGGTCATTTAGTGCCTGTTCAGTCTCATTCTGCTCTTGTTCTCATATGTTTAAGTTAATTTTACAAAGTCTCTCAGATGAACAAAGAAACCTTTCAGCCCATTTGGGGCAAATAGAGGTGTTTGTCTTTGTTACAGGCTCATTAGACATTCAGCTTCATAAAATCTTTGCTGGTAGAAAAAGATCTCGGCACACTTATGTCTCTGAAATGTTCCACTTTATTGCTGAGGTGAGAGCCATCATAAATCATAGATCCCAAATTCTGAAAGTTACACTTTCTAAATCCTGCTCCAATCTTTTACAAAAAAGATAAAAGCTACTCTGTCTCCTGTATCACCACTTATACTCCTCAGACCTATATCCTTAAGAATGCTACTCTAAAATACTGGCCTATTATAGCCTCTGATCAAGGATTAGCCCAGGATTTTAAGGATCGTCCCCTCTTTATCTATAAAAGAGGTCCCAATTTAAGCAATAAGCTTGTGAGGGCCAACATTAAGGCAGAAAGATATGCCAAAGGGAGCTTTTCTGGATTGACACTTTAGATGCACTTCAGCCTACAGGCCTTCATGAGGATTTTGATACGATGCTGAAATCCAAGATGTTTCTCAAAATAATTTTTTTCATGGTTTGAGACGACATACTATACAATGACATCTGTATGACAAGACTAATATGGCTTCCATTTGTAAGCTTTTCAGTTTGCAGTCCAGTATTTAAAAAACTACAACTCCCAGAAGGTGGAGCTCCTACCACCAGGGTTGCACACAGGTGTATTGCATACAGCCATTGATTAGACTGAGATTAGGTACTCTTACCAGCCTGTCCATTGTTGCCTCATGTATGCTCTGATGAAGGTCGAATAGATGATGTGAGCTGTGTGATTTAGGAGAGGTTTGTCCCATTTTCTTTTGTGTTGGGCATACTGTGGCGATTTAAAGTGTTTGCACCATGGTATGTTGTGGACCAGTTGCTATGTTTTGATGTGTTTGAGTTGGCTGTAGCTGAACTTTGTCTCAAAGAAGAGCAATGTTGTTTAAAATGTTTTTGTGGCATTTTGAATCCGGTTTTATATTAATCTGTGGAGGCTTCTTTAAATGGAGTCTGGTGGGTTTGGTGATAACAATTTTGGGGCTGTTTCTCTGTAGTAATCCTTCCCATAATGTTGTCAGACACCTAAAATGATCTGAGCCTGTCAGTGGCAAAAACAAGTTCTTTTGATGGACATAATTGATGGAGCAGTTTGTTGCAGCTTGTTTCGTTGCTGCCGTCTGCAGCGCTCTTGTTCAGTACTGGTCCATTTTCAAAAACTGTTATTCCCATTAGTTACTTAACACAAACAAGGTTTTAAAAAAAAAACATCAAACCTAACCTTTAACTTGCTCTCTTTAGACAACCAAATGGATGGATTTACCTGGACAGCATAGAGGAGGTGCATCCTGTAGACGATCTCATGGTGCTGCTTCTTTGACTCCTACACAGACAACATGAGGTAAATAAACTTTTTTTCACCTTCACTTTTAAGCACTCAAAACACAGTATGCCATTGTGTTTCCAAATAGGAATTATTTTTTATCAAGAAAAAAATATGTTGTCCCAATCTTACTGCAGTTGTTTGTCTCTTGGAGGGAGAACCAGAGTGGCTCAGTCGAAAGAAAATAGTTCGTACATGAAACTGCTCACAACAAGGTCTGTGGATTATCTTGAGTAATCGGGTCATGATTTTTGGAGAGAGACATTGCTGTTGAGTTTTTCCAAATGTATTTGGAAGTGGTGCCTTGAGCACCACAAGCTGAGTGCCATCTAGTTCCATTATATTCAAGAGAAGGCAGACATCCCTACGGCTGATATCTCCAACACTCTGTAACTCACACCAAAACAATCTAGACTGATAAACAGCACTACAGGGAAATGGAAAAAAACATTTTTTTGATATTGCGTGAACCGTCCCATTACGGTTTCAAATTAATTAATGTTACCTTTCTTACAATAATGAGGCCATTTCCATACGTTTTGATAAGAGGAAAAACAAAACTGAGACACATTGGTACAGTATCTTGAAAATTTATTAATGTGGGCAAAAAGCAGTTGGCAAACAAGCATTTTTTCATGTCACTACAAAACTGTTAGGAGAAACAACCAACAGAAGAGCTGTTTCTGTCTTTTCCCTTTCTTGTTACAAAACATTTCAGTCAAGGCCTAGAGAGAAAGAGAGAGAGATTGATGATGTTTTACAACCTATGATATAAAGCCAAAGCTCAGTCAGGTGTGAATCATGTTAAGTACAAAAGTTCCTGAGTGAGAGACGAGGGTGGTAGCTTCCGTCAGTCAAGTTTATCAGCGTTAGTGTTGGGTGTGTGTTGTCATTAATCTCAGACTTTGTACAGAAGGGTGATTATCTAAGTGCGTATGGCTCTGAGTACAGTACTAAGGCAAAGGAGTGTGATGTGACAACAGTTCAGACGCCTCTAGAGGACAGAGAAATGCATTCAAAATGTATTCTGTACAGTGTAAATCCGTACCTACAAAGAAACACTGAAAGAGAGATGGGAGTATCACAAGTAGAGAGACAGAAAAAACATTCCTGGTAAATGTAAATAAATTAGTAAGGAAGCCTGCTGAAATTGGCATCTATAACAACTGTGATATTTGATGGTAATTCTCAGGTGAAAGTACTGCAGACAGACGTGTGACGGCACACTCAACCATTTGCTTTCAACCAACACATTTTGCATGCTTTTCAAGTAAGGAATTTCTAAACAAAAGACCAAAATGTAAGATTAGACAAGAGGAGAGAAATGTAAAAAATCTTCCCTCCTAACTTACTATCCACTGAGTCAAAGACAAAAATATTGAGCCCATACTGCTGGGCATTTGTTACAGCTGATTTTTTTTTTTTAATACAGAATAACAGGAAGCTAATTCAGGTGTCACTAGACCAAATAGTGCGTTGTTATAATCAGGGGAAAAGGAATTTCATTCACACGTAACACAAAACAAGGCCATCAAAAATACAGCTATCAAACCTCTTCATTAAAGTACAGTATCTTAGAAAACATGGCATGGTAATACAATTCTGTAAAATACATTTTTATAAATTTTTGTGCTGATAGGAAAATAGCAGTACAAACAGTATCATGCATTTTCTTCATAGAAGTGCGGCCAGAAAAACATTTCTATGCAATATTTGGGCTGGCGTTGAGCATGCATTGTTGAGAGGGCACAAATAATTTAGATTGCATCGAGAAAATGTCGACCACTGTGAAACCTTTAGACAACAAGTAAAATAATACTAACACTGTTGTATCATAAAATAGATACTACCAACAGCAGTGAGTCTTTTATTTCTCTAAGCGCACATTGTAACAGAAACAAACCACATCAAATGCACAGTTTTCAGTGGACCGATTAGTGCGCACATACATGTATGTTTCACGCTTGTCCAACTCATGTGATTTAAGGTTACTGCACATTGACAGTGTAGTGTTAACATGCACATACTGAGATTATAAGTTTGGCTGGAACCACTTGGTTCATTTAATCATGTGAATGGTTGGCTGGCTGAGGTTTCCCAAAAACATCTTCCATCGTAACATTGATGACCTTTGGATCTTACTTGGTCCTGACATTAGCAAAGGCAATGAACATATGATTGTAAACCTACTCCTCATCAACAAATACTTAAGGTTCATCCAGAGGCACCATAAATTGGCCTTACTTGTAATCTGCACAAGCAACTTGTGAAATGTGACGACAATGTGTAGTGACAGCAGCAGTTCACTTCAGTTTCGTTCACAACATGCTTTTGGGAAACCAGGCCCAGTGTGTCTTAGCAGGCCTCCTTGGCTTGGCTTGGCACCTTGCACATCATCAGGATCTGCTTTAAGGCTTTCTGAACATCCTCGTCCATCTGACCCTGAGGGCACACAAAAAATACAAAACTTAAGTTGGTTTGTCCAGACTTTAAGACATCTTTTGCTGCCACACCAGTAAAACGAAGGTGTATGTAATTGTTTGTAGTGATCCTTTAAAATTTAAATTAAAAACGTACAGGGTATGCTTAGTGTTTTTCAACATGGACTCCATTTTCTTATTCTTTTGTGTCTAAGTGACTAATGGGAACAATCATTTTTGAAAATGGTCAGTACTGAGAGAGAGCTGCAGGCTGCGATGTACAGAACATGCCCTTCGCCACATCAGTTTACATCCACTAAAAGTGCTTGTTTTTTTCCATTGATCCACTCAGATTGTAATTCTTAACGTCTAGCACCTTACAGAAGTAAACCTTTTTGTTAGAGTATAATAATAATTTTTTTTGTTTAGACTGACCAGAAACAGCCCCAAAATTGCCATCACCAAACTCACCAGACGTCAATGAAATAAACAGTGATTCTGGCATGTATCGAGCTAGCATAACTATTTTCACATCTAGCCGGATGAATTAAGGGTTTATTTCAACCAAACCACAGCTGGTAATTGTTGAATGAGTAGATGAGTTTTTGTGAGTTTTATTTTGCTTCTGTCAGCTTTGAATGGAGTGTGTTTTACGATGATAAAATTACAGTTTATTTAAATTGAGTCTGGTGGGTTTGGTGATGGCAATTTTGGGGCTGTTTTTCTGTAGTGATCCTTCCCACAACAATAATTTGAGCCTGTCAGTGGCAAAACAAGCTCTTTTTAGTTGACATAAATTGATAGAGCGGTTACATTGCAGCTTGTTTCGTAACTGCCATCTGCAGTGCTCTTGTTCAACACTGGACCATTCAGAAAATTATTGTTCCCATTAGTTCCTTAAACACAAAAACATGCTAAAATAGGGTCCAGGTTAAAAGTCCAGTGTAATCAGATGGATGGGTCTACCTGGACAGCATAGAGGAGGTGCATCCTGTAGACTGACACGATCTCATGGTGCTGCTTCTTTGACTCCTACACAGAGAATATCAGAATACACTTTTTTCACCTTCACTTTAAGGTACTCAAAGCACACTATGCTGCTGTGTTTTAAAATGGGAATTATTGTGTGTTCTGTCAAAAAAATAAATAAATAGTTGATGTAATCTTACAGCTAGCTGGTACTGCAGTTGTTTGATTTGTTGCTGCAATGTCTCTAGCTGCTGGCTTTGCTGCTGTCTCTTGGAGGGAGAGCCAGAGCTGTAGGAGAGCTGGGATAGGCTGTTTAAGGCATCCCTCAGCTTCCCAACCTCCCGGGACAGGTCATCTATCTGAAGGGGGAAAACATAAAACATGCAGGTAATTAAACAATTAATTCACAGAATCATAACAGGAAAAATAGCAGAGCCCTGATTAGACTGTCTCAAGTTTAGGTTGACTAACGTCTAAAATACATCACAACCAATTTCTAATGCCTGGTTCAGACTGCACGACATTTCTGTCTGTTCCGACAGTCACTGTGTCACATAAGCAATTGTGGAGTCATAAAATTGTGCCGTGACTTGGCCGGTCCACTTTCACGACATGTGTTATGTCATTGGGTTATTTTTGTCCCATTTTTATTATTTTAGTCACTGTGGCTGCTCGTGTGCCAGCCAAAATGATGTTGTAGTAATGTAACAAAAAAAACCCAAAAAAAAAGCCAGCAGATGGGAGGAGCAACATTTGAAGTACGACATGCAAGTCACTTAATCCTCCACAACAAGTTCCTGCAAATGTTTCACAATAAAAGCCTGTTTAAAAAAAATGAAGGAATTCTCTTAACCGAAGTTATAAGGGGCTTTTAATTTTAGCTCCTGATGTAGCTCCTGCCATCTGGTGGTGCTTTTTACGTGAGTACAATAACATTTCAGCTGGAACATGAACAGACACAGTGACTGAAATAATAGTCATAGTAATAAAAATAGGACAAGAATAACCCGTTGACATATCACACATGTCGGGGATGATTGCTGTGGACCACGTGTAGTCTGTCATGTCTGTCGGCCAAGTCACGGTACGATTTTATGACTCCATCATGCAATCTGACGCAGTGACTGCCAAACAAATATGTTGTGTAGTGTGAACCAGGCATAAAGTGTTAAATACTGTAATAGTGATCGTGCTGCTGCAGTGTTGACCAGATTATTACTGACCCTCTTGTTCTTCTCTCTCTCTGAGGCAGTGTGGTTCTCCACCAGCTGTTTAAGCTGAGACACAGCATCCTGGGCCTCAGCCAGCCTTGTGGTGAGAGTTTGGTTCTCCTTCTCCCTCGACATCACCAGCTCCTGCAGGGCCTCCCGCTCTGCTCGATTATCCCGTGCCTAGAAGACAGGTAAGTTTTAATAAATGCACTGTATGGAAAAACTAACAGTCAATGTTTAAAGGTTGGCTTTTATCTTCTTCTGTGGCTCCTCCTTCTCACCTTCTGCCATGCATCAGCAGCTTCCAGAGCCATCTCGTCCTGCTTCCTGAGGGCCTCCTGGAGGAGCTGCGTCAGGTGGTTCACCTCTCCCTCCAGCTGCTCTCGCGCTGTCTCGAGTTCCACACGGGAGACCGAATCATCTGAGGTAACATCTTTCTCTGCTGTCAGCCTTTTGGTGAAATAGACACAAGAATCCCATGGTGACCTTGATAAACCCTTCACTTCAGTAGGAGAAACTGTTTTCATATTAATCTAGCCTTTAGCCTCCACACACTGCAATGTAAACAAGTTATGTGCAATATTTTCCTCTGTAACGTTGTGGAGTAGGAGTACAAACTAGCATAAAGGCCTCTAGTTTTTTTCCTCAACTGCTTTTCTAATGGCTCATACACCTTTGCATGAGCCCAACCTTTTACAACCTCTAGTTGTAGTCTAAGATGCATCTATAAACTGCAAGTGACATCACAGTTTTCCTCCTCACCTGCTCTGAAGAGCCTCCACCTGCAAGACTTTCTGGTGTAGCTGCTCTTTCAGGGCCTCTGTCTGGCTTTCCAACTCTTTGATGGCATTTCCCAGAGATGACATCACCTGAGTGTGGTCAGCGAGGGACACGGAGCTCTGTGCCTGAGCTTCTGCCTCCTGCTTCAGGAGTGTAATCTCCTCTTGAGCAGCTGCGAGCTTCTTCTCTGTCTCAGCTAGCGACGTCTGCAGCTCCTCCAGCTTGCTGTTTAGCTGCTGCTGCTCTGAGGAGGGAGATGAGGCTGCGCTGCTCTCAGCCAGCTGCTTCTGTGCAGCACTTAGCTGACTCTTGGTTTCACTGTAGGAGTGTGAGAGTTCCAGTAACCGGCGCTGCAGCCCAGCAATTACCTCGTTTAGCTCAGCCTTCATTTCCTCAAAGTCTTTGGCTGCAGCTTCAACTGGCACCGTGCCTCTCAGGGCCTCCTAAACAACAGGAAGGGACAAATTAATGAGACAAAGTATAATACATCATTGAACTCAAGAAGTAAGTGAAGTACAGTAAGATAAAACAGAGAATACTAAAAGATAATAATGAATAGAAAAAATAGGGGTCAAAGCCTGGTGCCTAAATTACCTACAGTGCAACTCAACTGTTGAGTGGAAGCTTGAAGCTCACAGCAAAACATCAACACCTTCGGCCCTCGGCAAGCTGGGTGCTTCAGAGTAAGAGCACCAGTGGTATTGCTTTGATTTATTTCATTTAGACAGTACTTCACTTAAATTAAATGTAACAGGGTGTTTTTTTTTTATAAACTTTACAGTACTTATAGTATTATTTAGTATTTTAGTAGGTGAGGAGATTTCTTAACTTCTAGATCTATGTAGTGTATCCTGATATAGGCTAAAATATTGCAATGTCATTTATTGGCCATATCACCCAGCCTTAATTTGCAGTAGTTCAGATTTTGATGCATATAAGTGGTGGAGTTTCCCTTTCAGTCTTACAAAAGTTCAGAAAGAAAAAGAGGCCAATACTCACCTGGAGCATCTTAATCTCCTCTTGTGCCTCCTTGTACAGCTCCTCAATCTGTGCAGTCCTCTGTTCTTTCTCCTTGACACTCTGTCGTTCCTCCTCCACCCTCCTCAGCGCCTCCTCCAGCTGTCTGATTCGTTGAGCTGCGTTCTCTTGCTCAGATCCAGATTGGGCAAGCAGGGCCCTCAACTGTTTTACTTCGTTTTCAAGTGCAGATGAAGCAAGTCTCTGGACCTCCTGTTTCTCTGTCAGCTCACCTTCTCCCTTTCCAATCCGCACCCTCAGATCCTCCACCTCCTCCACAGCTTGGTGGTATCTCTCCTGAGTGTCTGTCAGCTTCGCCTGAAGCTCTGCAAGACTCTCCATCAACTCTTCCTCTCTTCCTGTCTCCCTCACGCTTCCATCCTCCTCCCTTTCTCTGCCTAGTTCAGGTTTCAGCTGGGCCTGAAGCGAGCGGTTTTCCTTCCTGGTTTCTATCAGTTTCACCTGAACGCTCTCTAGCGCTTGTCTCAACAGTCTGATCTCGTCTTTGCTTCCTCCTTCACTCTCTTCTTCCTCTCGTCTGAAAGAAACACCACCTGGACCGTCTGCCTTTTCCACTTGTGGCAGTGACTCAAACTCATCCTGGGTGGAGTGGAAGGAGGAGTTGGAGGCCATGCTGTTTGGACGACTGGTGTCCTCGCTTCCCTGGACGGACGGATGTTTCTGCGAGGTGAGGGATTCAAAAATAGAAATCTCACTAACAAAGCACCGACCACTTGTTTGGGTTAAAATTTTGTGTTTAAAGTGTCTCATTACATAGAGGAACAAGAAAAGCAGCAAATTCTCACATTCTCATTTTCACTTACAGAAATTACTCAAGTGATTGATTTTCAAAATAGTTGCCAACCAATTTTCTGTAAATCAACTAATTTGATAGTTTCAACTATTTGCTTTTCTGTGAATTATGCTCCTTTATTTCTTTGTCTTAAATTGCAGGCTATTGTATTGTGAAGCACTTTGTTACTCTGGTTTAGAAAAACACTATAGAAATAAAGTTTATTATTATTAAAATATTATTAAATTCTATTTTTGTGATGGGTTAGGTTTAATTTGCTTAAATATTGGATCATGGATTTACACCTTCATGGCTATCATTTTTTATGTGATTGATTTTTTGTAATTTGGTGCTACACCCGGATTGTATGTCTTTTTCATTATAGACACTTAGAGACACTTAGACCTGTGACAATCAACTAAGTGACAGAAAATTAGTTGGCAACTATTGTCATTTTGTAATTTTTCAAGCACAAATGTATGTTTCTCATATGATAGTAAATGGAATATCTTTGGGTTTTGTCTTGTCAGTTGAATAGAAAACAAGTTATCAAAATGAGTCACTTAGGGTTGTGGGAAATTTGAACTTTTTCTTCACTATGTTCTGACATTTAATAGCAATTAATCAAGAAAACAACGAGTACAAGGACTGGATTTGTTCCCCCCATCACTTACACTGGAATCGCATTAGAGGGGGATCTCTTCAAAGCCAGTATGGACATGAGAGATGATTACAGTGACCAATAAGTCTTTAAATGTACACGTCGGCATGTGAGTACTGTTTTAATTAAGACAAAGTTAAAGATTTGTACCTATTAGGCTTGAGCAGTATTTTGGTATATAAGGGTACAAAATGTCAATGGTATGATTTTCACTGAGTAAATGGCTTCATTTTGAGCCACAACAACCCTTTAGCATTGTTAGCTATGTTAGTACCACTAGCAGTGCTGACAGAGAAACTGGTGGTTAACAATGCTAAAGGGGGTTTGTGGCTCAACATTGACCCGTTTACTTACAGGGGGGACCTGGGGGAGACTGGAGGGTGAGCACAATGTTTTCACGGTTTTTATTTTGCTTGTCATGTCTGAATGAAGCGTACAGCCCAAGCCTAGTACCTACCTTGTATTTTATTTTCCTTATAATGGTACTTTTATGTATTTTTTTGCAATTCTGATATATAGTAACTACATTATTTGTACATTGCCTTGTTACATTTACATAGAAACAGAACATCAAAAGTCTTAAATTAATTTTTGCTATAGTTTAGGTTCTCTGTCACTCACACTAAGCATTTGTGCAGCATTTGCTCAGCTTATGTATATAGTATGCTGCCCTCACCTTGAGTGCGCTCATTCATTGGTTTATCGTTAACTCATGAGCGTGAATGAATGGCTTACATACCTTGAGTTTGCTTGCAAGTTGCTGATTCTCCAAAGTAAGAGCATTAATCTTGGCTTGCAGAACAGAAACCAGAGCTGCAGATGCTGTAAAAGTCTGCTCGACCTGTCAACACATACATTCGCAGGCAGAAGCACACAGACAGGAAAGTAATGTTTAAGACCACTTGCTACCTCCTGAAAAACAAAACGAGTCGTGACACGTCTAAAGCTTAGGTTAGACTTCCTCCAAGAATGCCCAAGGTGAAAAGGTTCAGCAGTATGCAGCTGTCTGTTGTCAGAGTGTAGAATTACATTGACAAAGCCGTATTGATTTACGAATTTTAACAACCAGAAAGACTTTAGTGATACTTAGAAAAAACTAAATTAAGAACAGTAAAAATCTCTATATCCAGCCCAAAACCTTTTAAATTCTCTTCATCCAAATACAAAGACATTTTACACGTTAAGTATATTCAATGCATGTGTTGTGCTCTTCTCTATAAACTAAAGCTCTGACGTCACTCACTGATACAGTTAGTCACCACATCTGTTTATAAATGTGCTCATCTGTAACATAAATACAGACATTATTGTTTTGCTCAGTCATCAGTCACCTTTGTATCCAGTTCAGGACCAGTCACTGTCTGCTCCACCGACTGCTTCAGGTCTTCGATTGTCTCCAGCAACATGTTTCTCTCCTCATGGAGCTTCTCAACCTCCTCTTTCAGCGCCGTTCCTCTAATCTCATCCTCCTTCAAAATGAGAAAAAGGAGGAGTGGTGGGAAAAGGGAGTGGGCGGGGAGAAGAGCAAAAGATGGACAGGGAGGACAGAGTAAAGGTGAGAGGAGGAAAAAATGGACAACAGAGGGGAAAGGGTATGAAGGTTGGAGGCAAAAATTTAGCACAACACTGACACATGAGACACTACTGTATCATGAATTGTAACTTAATTATGTACAAAATGTCTCCCTCTGGAGTTCAAATTTAAGCATGTTACATATTTGATGTAATCCCTGAAACATCTTTGCATGTTTTCAATCAGCATCTCACACCTGAAAATAAATTTAACATTTATTGAAAAATACAGTAAAATGTCTGGTGCTGTTTTTGTCAGTGATAATGCTGCTGTCCACCTCTTTTTATTTTACAAATACTTAAGGGTCAGGAGCGGTTAACCTCACAATGTAGTGTTCTTTTTATATCCATTTTCTTAAAAAATTTTGGAGTCTGATTTTTATGTCTAACTGTAAATTGAGATGTAAACTACTTATAAATTTAATTTATACTTAATTGTATATTTACCTTTTCATTGCTCATTTTACATAATATCACTCATGCAATATATAACAACTGTACTATCTACACTTGATAGGTAGAATGTAAATTCTGCTACTCAGCCTGTCTGTTTATTGTTATATCTAGCTTTTATTTTTTACTGCTTACATTCAGAGACTCAGGTTCAATATCTATACTTCCATCAGTCAATACTGTAAATCAGTGTCTCTTTATTATACTCTGCTTCGTTTTTGTACAGTTTACTTACTTTATTTATTTATATTGCTTTGTATTTTATTTTTTCTACGTATGTTTGCTGCAAGTTTGGGGCTTACTGAATATTTTAATGTAATTATGTAATGGAAAAACTATATTTGTCAAACTTCTTACTTCCCGTCTAATAATTTTGTAAACCTTGGCGTCGCTGCATCAATAAATAAGTTATAAGTAAGAGACGACAAGTTGTTAACAAGCTGTAATAAAGACTGTTTAGCAAATCTGCCATGCTTCTAACTCATGTTATATTACACTGCTTTCTTAAAAGCTCTATAATGACTGGTCAATTACAGCATTCTGTCTGAAGGGCAGACCCTTTGCTGTGAATGAAAAACAATGCTATGATAGCAGTTCTGATCATAGATGCTTAGCAATAAAATCTTTTAAATCAATGTTTTGTGTCAAATTCTCCATTCTTTGATTTCCTTGGTAAGTAGCCATGTAGCTAATAAGTGGGATATTGTACAAAGAGTGGGTCATTATTGCAAAAATGAACTCCTTTGGAGGGATTCAGGACCCTGATGCAAAATCCTGTATCCCCCTGTCGGGGTTCATTTCACAATAATGACCTGCTTGCTCTACATTAACCCTCACATGTTGACTGTTGTTACTTTATTACCTTGTAGTTGAATCTTTTGGGAGTATCACTTTTGTTGGATACAGGGGTCCCAGCGGAGGTGAGGACTGAAGGAGAAGAGGGTCCAGAGCTCTGAAGAAGGATGAAGTTGATTATTTTTTTCAATTTCTTTCCCTCTTAAACCCTTGTAATGATTTGGTTTGAGAAAATTAAACAATTGTACTGAAGCATCTTTTAAAATATATGAGTGCAGTGTGTTTATAATCTATTGGTACAAAAAAAAAAAAAAAAAAAAGAGACGAAGATTCAAAATGTTAGTGTCCCATACAGTATAACAAGTGCCCTGATGTTTGAAGTACATTTTTTAAATCCCAAACTCTGGAAAACAAAAGGCAGATTAGTACATACATTAAATGAACATACTAAATGAGTAAAATACTTTGTTATACTCGGCGGGCCACAAAATAATAAAAGGCAGACTGACAGAACAATAACATAACAGATAGTGTCAGCAGAACAGACACATACAGGTCTGACTTCTCATTTTATGAATACACTGCAGACATGCATTAATATAAAGGGTGGCATACTGGTACAAGCAGACAGATACAAAGAGACATGCATTTACCTGCAGTGGGCTAATAGGAGGTGGAGGTGCTTTTCGTTTTTTGGGAGTTGTGATCCGTTCATCACTTAGTTTAGCTACTTGATCATGCTGAGGAGCCAGCAAGGAGACAGAAGAAAGGCAACGGAAAGAGAGAAAAAGAAAGGAGGGATTCAGTGCTGGTTAGTAAGAGGAGGGTCAATCAATGAGTGCTACACTAGGACTTCAATTTTGTTTTCCAAAAACAGAAACCAAAAGATTTTTGACACATAAGAAAAGCTGATACTAAACTACAATCCATGAGTTGTACATACACCGTAAAAAGTTTTGGCTTGATTTTCTTTTCTCACTATGAATCACTGAAGTCCTAAAAATGAATTTAAACTTACTATCAATAATTAATTGGCTGGTATAAGTTCAAGTGTTATAGTAACTTTGATTGACTGTTTGTGAAGACCTCCAAAGAAATGTATGAAAAACAAGGCTGGTGCATTACCTGGGGACTTCTAGGAGACTTTGCATCTGTCAAAGGAGATGGAAAGAACATCAAAAAATGGACACAGTCAAAATGAAGTGATGATTACAGCTTTCTCTTTAGAGGTTTTACACTTTCTACTACAGGTGACATCACATTCATAGCAGGGTTTCCACACCTACTTAAACATCAAATTCTAGGACTTTCAAGGCCCAAACACACCAGACTTCGATTACTATTACAAGCTGAGACTAAGAAGCTCACAGACAACAATTAAGAGAGAGAAAGGCTTGAATCACCATCCAAACACATTAAGTCTGTGAACATTTTATGAAATATGCTATATAAATAAACTTAACTTGGATGTGTGAACACTTCTCAACTGTGCTGTGTTACGGTGATGGCTGACAATATCAAAAGAACTTTCATTTGGGAAGAAAAATGAACTTCAGGCACTTTATAAGCATTACAAGCATTTTATAAACTTGGTAGGGGGTGTCAACCAATCCTGATTAATATTTGAATGCAGGACCCACCTGCATTCATTTATTGCTTGACTCCGGTCCACCCTCTTGCGCCCTGATGAAGACCTTAGGGTTGAAACCGGTCAGTGTCTTAATGTAAGCAGCCATGAATAAGTTTTTTTTTACTTTGATTCAGGTGCATTTGTTCCTGCTCTTTGCATGAATGCCTGAAGTTATTTTTCTTCCTATGTGCTGACCCTTTTCTTCAAGAGCACCTGTTTCTTTTTCTGGAGTCTCATATAATAAAGACAGGCGTTTAAAAAAAAAAAGAGGCCTTGATTTATTTCATGTAAATTCACAAGCTCTTTCAATGTGCTGTGGGAACCCTGTAACAGAACCAGAAGAGCCTACACCAAAAATTGGAAGGAAAAACAAAAACAAAAACAAAAAACACTAGCAGGAGACCTCCTCCAGATGTCAGTGTTGACTTTGTGTTGAAACCAGAGCAGTACAACTCTCCACCACACAGTGGCGATACATGTGTATGCATGTCCTGGTGATCATGTTGGGGCGACAAAGATCTAAAAAGAGGCATTATGGGGACTCGACTCTCATCTGGGGGCAGAGAACTGATCCTCATAAGATCAATCATTAAATATTCACACATTTTTTGGTGAATGTTTTGAGGGAGGCTCTGAGATCAGGCTTAGGGTGGTGAAGCTCTGAGTAAGTCTCCAGAGAAATAATGAGTCAATGCAATGTCCTTAAGTTATAAAACAAGTGTGTGGGCTTTTGTTCAATAAATAAGTTGTCCTGATAGTGAAGATACACATCAACACTCACCCTCTGCTGCCTCCATGAACACAGCGAGTGTGTTTCTGTGACTTTGCATAACTCTTACCTGGGACCTGTTGTCTGTTCAGGGCAGCTGTGAGGGCAGTTTTGACCTCAGTGTTGCCTGACAGCTTGGCGTAGTGTAAGACATCATGGCCTTGTGAATCTACAGCCAACAGATCTGCTCCTCGCTGAACCAAGACTTCAACAACTGAAACAGTGTTGGAATCGCTGACCAGCATCAAGGCTGTCCTGCAACACAAAACAGAACAAATAATGATCACCAGTGCATCTATCCATCATCCAGACATACAAGTGTCTTTTATCTGCGACTAAGCCTAATGTCTATTCATTCTCTTTAAACCAGGTATTTCTGTACAGTTGCAGTTAAGATCAGGTAACACACAAAAAAGACATTCAATACAGCCCTACTTTATTCAGTCATCACTGCTCATTCTTTAACTTCTTTTGTGTTAATTCCAAGTGTGTGCCTTGACCGTTTTTGTACCTGCCACTGTTGTCTGAAGTGTTGATTTCAGCACCACAGTCGAGCAAAGCACTGCACACCTCAGCATGACCATGTTTGGCTGACAGCAGCAAAGGGGTGAGCCCGTCCTTTTGGACAAACAAACATTATAAACATTAGATATGACTGAAATCATCCTATGGAGGGACCACAAACTAACACAACACACATAACTTATCACATGTGACATTAGGACGTGGGCCTGGACATGAAGTATTTTAAGTGTCTGTGTGGTGAGAGAAATCTCAGATCCGTGTGAAAAAGGAGAGAAATGTCTCCTAAATGAATTTCCCAGCACAGAAACAGAAAAGTCAACGCTGTTCCAGTTTCTGGAGAGGCGTAGATTTGGGGAAAATCCCAGAAATGATATATTTGCTGTTCTAAATGAATGGGGTGTCTCAGTAGAGTTGCCCTGAGTTGGGCAACTGAGGCAGTATTATATGCAACGTAATCCCACATTTTTCACCCGGGTTGACAGATCCTAACCCCAAGCATGACATTTAACCTAAACTTAACCATTTTTGACCTCGATCTAAACTAAACATTTGACTGGCTGGGCTTGTGGAGGGCGGTGTACAGACTGATGGGAGCCGCTGCCCAAACATCCTCTCCACTAAGATGACATTACAAAACTCAATACTCAATATTAAAACTGTACTAATAGATGTTAACATTTTATAATATCCATCATTAGTAAATGGTAAATTATTAGTTAATTCAACTTTAAGTTATTTTGCAGATGACAAACAATAAAATTATAATTTATCATCTTTACAAATTTTTAGTCACAATAACAATAAGATTCTGATTAAATTAGTTAACTATTTATAGTTTATTCTTGCACACATTATAACACTTCAACCTGTTCTCATTCCCTGGTCATCCAATACAGGCACTTTGTCACGACCCTCAGTGTCTCATAGGAATGGACAGGCCACGCTTTATCATGTCTATTGCCCCTTTTACACTGCCTCTTCAAGGCAGAGATTTCACGCCATTATGCTGCCTCGCCATTCTGTATAAAAAGGTAAAATGTGGAATTATACAATGTCTGTATAAACGGAACGCCCTGCAGAACAGGATCATGGGCAGTACAGGATCATGGGCAGCACAGATGACAACGTGTTTTAGCTGCTACCTCCTGTGGGAGACTTTAAAAAGGAGCTGATAGCAGTTCGCAGCTAACTCAAATACGAACAATGGCTGAAAATGTCCACAAACTAGAAAAACAATGAGGTCCAGGAACTCCACAGGGATGAGATGAGCTGCTGTATAACAGAGAAGGTAAATGAATGTTCTTGCCACGTTATGCCGTTGTTTTTGTTCATAAAGCTCTGCTCACATGTGTTACATGTTACATGAGGGGCACATGCTGTTGCACTAAATGTCACGCGTCACGCCTCTTTTGCTTCCATGATGCCAGCATGCTGTCTAAAATCAGACTACACACACCTAACTCCCAAACTATGCAGACTTTCTTGCTCTTTATGCTACATCCGTTGCTCTTAGCATCAGGTACTGCTTCAGGTGAGTTTACAGTTGAGTTAGCTGAAGGTCCGATGCCTCTCATAAAGATGCGTTTGGCGTCAATATCACATGTAGAGGTGTAGACGATAAACGAGGTGCAGACTTTCATCTGTGTCACCAGAAATGAGCAAATACAGTGAGTGCTGGACGGAGCGGTTAGTGACACCAACCCCACCCACATTTAAGGGTACTGTTTGCAGTGGAAACACTAGGGTCTAGGTACCATGTCTGAAGTGTTACTTTTCATTCCAAAGGTAGCATGCCGAAAGTGTTTGGTGGAGGCAGTATTTGACACTCTGTGAATGAAAATAGGCTTAACATTTTATATAATATAGTTAGTATTTGTTAATGATCAAAAAATGATCTGTAAACCTTTACAAAATTGTTTGTAAAACATCTATTAACATGGACCAGATATTTATAACACTTTAATGGTTAAGTAGTTGGTTTGTTAGCCATCTATTAACATTATTTGGATCGCTATTATAAAGTTGCAACTGATTGATAAAATACTTTGTTGAATAGTTAATTAATACTTTGTAAAGCAACTGTAACATAAATTAAATTATTACCTATAATTAGTAAGCATTACTTATCATCATTTCAATGTTTGTTGAACAGTAAAATAACTATAATACAAAGTTTAATTAGCCTAACTTTGGATTTATCATTCATTAATGACTGATTGATTGAATTATGTATAATGATTAAACAAGGGAAAAATAAATCTGAAGTCACGTACAACTAGAATAAAGAATGTCAAGAAACAAGTAAAGTCTGTCAGCATAGCTTTGTGTTTTAGATTACAAGGCTCCAGCTTTCACACACCACAGAGAACAAAACTATGTTGTGGGTTCCTCTGAGCTTTGCTGAAGACTTTAACAGCCCTGTGTCTGCTCTGTTCAGTCTGTGTCTCTGCTGAACTGTTCCTACTCTGCAATCTAAAAGACAGAATTATAGTTTTTCTTCTCAGGGTAATAGATTCAGTGTCTGTGAATATACGAGCACAGGTGTATAAATGTTTGTCTACACTTGTTATTTGAGTTCTGTTCACAACTTGCTCTCATCTTGTCAGTTTGAAGCCAGAATACCAAATTTGGGCAGCGAGGTAAAGACTGGGCAGAGCTGACGTCGAGCAGCAAGCATCACAGCTAAGTGTGATCATTTCAGAGGCCTGTCAATCACAGCAAACACACACAAACATGCCCCTGTTTAAAGCTGAATACACTCCTAATGGAACAACAATTGTCAAAACTGGCACCAAAACACACACTAGAGGAGCTGAAATTGGCTTTAAAACTGTAATTTCTCTCCGTGGTTACTAATATAGACACAAATACTGTACATACTATGTTTCTATGTATAACAGCCTGGTGAATGTATATTTAATAAGTACAACATGTGACAGACTACTTTAGAAAGGCATTTTTTTCATACCACCTCTTACTCATAAAAACTGACGGGAGAGGGGAAATGAAAATGGTTGTTGTGCTTGTTCTATCACTTCATGTGCTGCTGAATGAGAAATAGGCTGCTATAAACCCAACCTTTTTAGCACGTGACCTTATAAAAAGCAGCAATGTCTATTTGTGATCCCTCTTCACATGTTGCAAATGTCAATGAGCTGTGAACTGCTGAAACAAAGAGCGATCAGATTGTTTCATTTCACTAAGAGGCCCTAAGAGGTAAAGTAAGCGCAAAATATAAAGAAAAATTGTAGACAACAGTCTGTTGTGTGAGAGAAATGTCTTTTTCTTCTTTCCTGTTGTGTCTCACTACTCTGTACAAGGTCCTCACTCCCAGGTTGGAAATCACTGCTAAAAATTCCATCTGAAAACCACTCAGCTTGTATTTCAGTTCTGAGGAAAGTAATAAAATCACTCATCAAGCTACTTTTGGTATGTGGATGTCCACTGGACCAGCCTGGAACTGACTCATGCCGATTTAACTTTTACCATTCTGCCTAGAACACACACGCATACTGTCATTTTGTCTTGTAGGACTCTCATGGCTTTGATTCCAAATCAGACCACAGCACACTGCAATTGTACCGAATTAAACTTTAGTTAAGAAGTTCCTCCTGAGCTCTGCTGAGTTAAGATGACTGATAACATTTTGATTGATAGAATCATGTGCTGTCAATGTATGCTATAAGCTCACACAATACCTTATCATTCCAGCAATACTTACAGGGTGTCTATAGGTATCAGACACTTAAATTGAATGCCTTTAAGACCTTTTCAAGATAATTTTCACCCAAATTTACGATTTTTGGACAAAATGTATATCTTAATCAAGCATTACAGGTAAGTACTGTATAAATGTTAGCATATACCCTACATGGTCACATGCAGAGGTAGGTTTTATGCAGGAATATGGTTATTAGAGTGAGTTGTGTTAATCTATATTTGCCAACAGGTAAGTGTAAGTATAACAAAGAGTAGGTTCGAAAACTTTCAACATCAGAAAAGTTGGATGCAGAAGAGCTTGACTCATTTTGACAGACTGTAGCATTTCAGACCTCACAAATTTAATTTAAGACTATTAAATGTAATATAATTTAAGGCTTAATATTTAGGAAATTGAATTTATAATTTCCTAATGACCTGCAGACACTCAGACAGACAGATAAACAGTCTACACCGTAATCAGCTTATTGCACATATAACACTGACAAGGTGATTTTTCAGCTGTAAAATGTCCTGCTCAGAATATATCTTAGTTAATCACAAAAACAATTACTGTTCATTTTCTGTAACCTCTTAACCTGTTGGTGGTCGCAGGGGGCCTGGAGCCTACCCGAGCTGACATTGGGTGAGAGGCAGGTTGCAGGACTATCACAGGGCTGACACAGACAACCATTCACACTCACACCTAGGGACAATTTAGAGTCACCAATAACCTGCATGTCTTTGGACTGTGGGAGGAAGCTGGAGTACCCAGACAAAACCCACGCTGACACAGGGAGAACATGCAAACTCTGCACTGAAGGGCTCCCCCACCCTGCGGTTTGAACCAGGAACATTGTTGTGAGGTGAGAATGCTAACTACTTCACCACTGTGCCACTGAAAAAATTTCTATGTGCAAATATGTTGTTATGGGATTTTTAAAAAATATAGCAAAACCAGGATCAGCCTCGAAAAACAAGTATCAGTGGGGCTCTACTCTGCATATTAGTTTTCTGTATATCATCAGCGGCATGAGAAATGAGAAAATGGAATCATGTTTATTCAAAATTGTCTCTTGTCATCTTCCAAGACTCTTTAACCCACTTGAACAAAATGCATGGATCCCAAAGAATAACCAGACCATGTCTGAATTGTGTCAAGGCTGAGTTTCTCCAAGTAACTGAGAAATATATTTCTTTCCAACTGCAAACATAAGGAAGCATTTACGCTACATAGTACCACTGTCTCTGAGCAGAATTTAAGTTTACATTCACTTGATTTTCTCTAAACATTTTTTGTCCGCGTATGTGAGACCTGGCAGATGTTCCACGGTTTCATTCTGCATCGTATAGGTATTTGTTACAGCCATGATGGATCCCCGAGACTAACAAGCTGGCATGTTCTGCTCAGCACTGAAACAGGAATATTTTCCAGACGACTTTGCGGTTTTCAGTCTTTATGTCCGCTAACAGCAGACAGACCTGCTCACATCACACACACACACACACAGACACACACACACACACACACGCAGATAGTTATGGCTGGAAAAAATGAACACTGTTTGACGAGAGTGACATCACATTTTGTTTTCCTGTCAACAGCAAACAGCACTAAAACACTGTCTCTCAGCTACAAAAACATGCTTAATAATTGTTGGATTGACCAGGAAGACATGTAAATGTCACAAAAAAAAGGCTGGTTAGGGCTGCTCCAAGTGCAACATGATTTCACAAACACTATACTTAAGCTTTAAAGTCCTTACAGTCAGTGGTACAAAGTGGTGGCATGAACCATTTTCCAAAGCCACAACATAGAACTTGTCAAAGGCTTAAACAAGTGTGAGGCAGCAATACATTTTAATTAGAAATAAATATAATTTCTTTGGTGTAGGACACTGTGTGTGTGTAAGTGTGTGTTTCTCTCCAACAGGCCAGCTGTGGCGTGATAATAAAAGGGAAATAAATGGGCAACACATTCTCTTCTCTTTTTCTTTTCTCTCACTTGCTCTCTTTTTCTATTACTCACACACACACAAAATATCATGCTCACACAGCCCAGAGGTAAAAACCACAGGCATGGAGCGTCACTGCAATGGAGACCACATGTCTGCGGCTTGAGAGCAGAGTTCCCACAGTACATTGACCCCCTAAATCACACGCATTCACACATTCATGCACATGCACACACACAATGCACATTCTTAATCAATCTTTAAATGGAGGACGACAAATGAGAGGAAATGTCAGTTAATGGGGATCCTTCAGATTGTAGATTTACAGCTGTGAGAGATGACTGCAGTTAAATTACAAACTTAAAAAGCACTTAACAGGACGCAGACAAAACTATAGTTGGGAAATAAGATATTTGACAGCATAGAAATACAGAGAGCATCCTGTTGCAAACAAAGAACCACTACACAGGTAAATCTTAAAGAAAATCCAAACCGTACAAACAGTGATCATCCTTCCTCGAACACATTTCTCTGAGAATAAGCAATATGAATGAGACTGAATGGAGCATTTCTGTGGTCTGCATCCTGTTTCAGAGCCCCTCACTATCCTGCCAGGAAAAATAAGTCTGGGAAAGACGGAGAGTAGAAGTAATAATGAAAGTACATACTGCATCTTTCAGGTTGATGGGACTTTTGAGTTCACAGAGCAGTTGGACAGTCTGGATGCTTCCACTGGCAGCTGCGAGTAAAATAAACCAAAGTCAGTCATCAGTAAAGCACAAAGGTGTCGAGGATTTAACTTGATATCTCCCTCTCTGATTTCCAAAAGACCAACTTAATTAAAATTAAAATGAGTTAAACATGACTGGGCTGTCTAAAAAAGAACATAACCAGGCTTATGGTGGCTGTAATGTTGTAGTACATGACACTTGTAAGACATTACCTCTAATTTAAAAGTGCAACACTGACAAATAAACTAATAAAAACTAATAAAAACAGCTATCAACTAGCATCAGCATTGTAACATGAACTGAGAAGCTCAACAGAGATTTGTCATACTCAGTGGAGGCAGATGATGTTGAATAAACATTTTTAGGGCAATGAAAAAATGATGGACTCCTTGAGAACCTTCTCATCACTCATATTTGGTTTGAATATAAACCTGTTAGAGTATTATGGGAACTTTTGATTGAAACAAACTGGGCTGAAATCACCTTTCATCACTTCATTCCAAATATGGTATAGGATTTCATCCAAACAAAATCCGAACTTAAATTTAATCACACAAGATATTTTCCCATGTTCTTGTCTAAGCAGACTAATCTCTGATAAAAGCACAATTGTTTAATTAACTTTCAGGACACTCAGACACTTACCAGCGTGATGCAGAGCAGCCTTTCCTGAGCTGTCCACAGCATCGACAGGACATTTACTCTGGAAGGGAAACAGAAACATGTTAGACCTGTAAATCTATGTTATACATGGATTATTACTACTACGACTACCAGTTACTGCCTATTAGGTGAATTCTTACATTTCCTTAACTGACTTATTTTCTAAGGAGCTGGCACCAAAATGGCAAAACAATGTTTTAAAAATTGCTGCTGTGTGTACCAGCAGACTTGAGATTGGTGTTAACAGGTAGGTGTGTGTTGCCCAGATGCTGCAAACTGTCATGGGACAGTTGGGTCAGCAGATCAGAGCAAGAAAAGTCTTTGTGTGTCTCCTCCTGCTGAGATCTGCTGATCTGCACACACACAATCAGCAGACGCAAGAAATGAGGCGGTGAAACTGTCTGGTTTTAGACGTCTGAACAGATAGTGAGACTATTCAGAGTGTATGCCTCATATGGTTCATGCTCCTGCTTTCACACATTCCTTATTTGCTGCATGAAGTAATGCGTCCAAGGAGAAGTCCTGCTGGGTGGCCTGATGCTCTGCCATTTAAACATTCTTAGCTCCATATTTCTAGCTCTTATTTTTGTACAACTCATCTTCAAGAGATTTCAGTGAACCTAAAATACTGCACAGCTATCATATTAAATCAAAAACCATGAAGAATCTTATCACTGAGGGACCATACTGTGTTTAAAATAAATGGTTTGATAGATTGCAGCAACTTGTAAGATATGAAGAAGCAAATATAGAGATACAAATCACACTTTATCCACCTTACCTGAATGAGCTTTTTGCAGCACTCAATGTGATTGTTTTTGGCAGCCAGGTGCAACGGATTATAACCTGAACATAAATCAAGAGACTCCTTAGTTAGGATCTTTATCAGGCCAAAGACTTTTATGACAATGAGATAAAATAATAAGGAGGACAACTATAAGTAAGGTTGCAGCAATATACTATCAAGGTATACTGTGATATAAAAGTTGGAGGTTATCATACCATGTGCATTTACTAATCTATGATATTAAAGAAATCTGCCGTTTAATCTCCCCTTTATTTAAGTTACTTTCCAAGATGAGACTTTTTACACATACTGCCATTAACAAAATTGTTTCAAGTTTCACTTATACTAATTAAAGGTTTGTTTCACCAACAATACGCCCTCTATTGTCATTCCTTTAAAGGTCATTCTGACTGATGGTTTAAATTCTGCAAACCTGTGATACCTTGAAACCGCGAAAATATCATACCGTTATAACCCTAACTACAAGACAGGTCTTAGAAGTGGCGTTAGAAAGTATGTGGACATTAAACTTTTCTATTTACAATATTTACTGAACAAATGATTGCATTAATGCATAAATGCTAGGGATGGGAATAAAAATCAATTCAGCAATGTATCACAATGTTTTAATGCGGCAATACTGTATCATCACACAATGCAAACTTTCATTTCTTTAATTATATAAATTATTAGTATTACAATACAAATTCAACATTAGGTAGCCTACTAGGAAATCAGGTCTGCCAAGTCAGTGATCTCGATCGAGTTTTAAATTCATTTAAACTGTTGTTTACTTCCTCAGGTTTTATATACCTCAGTGTTTTTATTAGTTCTTGTTGTTTTCATGTCTGTCTGTTAATTGTTGACATGTAAAGCACTTTGTAACTATGTTTTGAAAAGCGCTTTATAAATAAAGATTATTATCATACTATAATAATTTAATCAATTGCATTTTCAGTCCTCTAGATACATTTTGCTGCTATAAAAAATGGGATGAACAGACTGACTTTTTTTTAATCTTATTAGATAAAGCAGATGTTGACAAAGTTTTCATTTGGGGACATAATTAACAGTTTAAAAAAGTTAATAAATCACAATATATTTCATCGCAATACTGCATCATCGTCTAACCCCTAAGAGATCAGCCCCTAATAATTACAGAATCTAAACCAGGGGTGTCAAACAAACGGCCCGGGGGCCAGAACTAGCCCGCCAAAGGGTCCAATCTGGCCCTCTAGATGACTTTGCACACTTAATGTTGATGTTGAGCTGAATGTGGAAATACTAAGACACACTGTTGAATTTGCATGTCATTTTTCTTTCTTCTTTGTTTGGTAAATGAATGGACGTTTTCAGAATCAAAGAAAAAGTTGAAGGTGTTGATATTTCTAGGTTATTGTGCAGTGGTTTTACTGGTCCAGCCCACTTGAGATCAAATTGGGCTGTATGTGGCCCCTGAACTAAAATGAGTTCCCTGATCTAAACAATCACCACATGAATTATCACTGCTGTATATAACCACATACCTGCAGCATCAGCGATTGACAGGTCAGCTCCATGGGCCAGGATTGTAGCTAGGCAGTCTGTCTGTCCACGTGCAGCTGCCACATGAAGCCTGTACGAAAAAAGCAGTTATTGTCAGAGGTTATTAAATCACAACAGCAGAGATGTTTGTAAGTGAGCTACAATTTTCTAGTTTTCACATCAATAAAGATCTAATGATGTGGGAGCTTGAACATCCTTAAAAACTGCTACTTTGCAAAATATTGCTCCTGTGTGCTCATACAGCCACAACCCTCTGAAAAACCATAATTTGTAATTCTTAGGCTGTATTGTCTGTTTGTCTGTATGTGTGCAGCAGGCAATCAATACAACCCCTTTCCAGCTCAGTGAGCAGAAAGAAAAAAACCACTACACATGCCCAGCATTCCCTTGGTGTGTAAGTAGGATACACACTCACACACTCTTACACACTCACACAACTATGCCCACATGCCTTTCAATCAGGTTTTATCACCATAGAGATACTGTAGACTTCGTCTTTGTGCATCCTGAAAAGATTGAAGCATTGAGATCCCAAACCACCACATTCATCGTGATTTACAAAGGCTGTGAGCGTGCATCAGTGTGTGTGTGTGTGTGTTTCTGTGTTCTGGTCGCACACAGAGAAAAGGTCAAGGATGTGAACTACTGAGGGAACAAAATAGCCTGTGTGTTTGTTTCAGCATGTGAGAGTCTGCACATTCGTTTCTCGTTGCATTTGTTCCTGTGTTTTGATGTTCCTGGCTCTGCGGGAGCTGCTCAACACATTGAGGTCAGTGGGTGTTGTGTTTCAGAAAAAGAAAGGAGGTCAAATATTAACACTGAGCCTCTGTGTTATCAACAATCTCGACTGGCGAGGCAACGAGCTTCACCGCCTCTGTAGAAATGAGCCGGCTCTCAAAACACTGAATGTCAGGGAGGCTGAATGAATGGATGAAAATGTCAACCTTTCAGGAACTAAAAGGAACAGCTGTATTTTTAGATTGGCCATTCATTTTTAACATTGTGCTGTGGAGCGTGAAAGTAGTTTCATAACCCCTCGACTTGAGAATTTGAGCATATGCTGTAGAGATAAACACAGTATGTAATCCTAAAACTGAAAGGAAAACACAAAAATAACCAAGACTGGATAATGGTTCCCTGAAATTGAATACCCCCACTTTTATTTTACCACAATCACACTATTTCTTATCACACATTTGTCATGAAAGTGTGAGCTGCGTCTCAGATAGCGCCTGAATAGCTGCACTTGTATTGTATTTACTTATCAGATATTACTAAACCAGGCTGCAAGCTGGGGATTTGCACATTATATTCTACTCAGGTTGTTGGTTTGCAGCCTGTCAGTGTAGCAGATCTGAATCAAAGTGTCTTTCCTTTATGATTGAAGCTGCTTCCCCCAGCTCATATATTACCCATCTTACAGCAGGCTAGGAGTTTCATCATGTTTCTTTCCACAACAATATGATATTTGCTGATATCACAAAGCCTGCTACAATATGATTTTGATTCAATTCAATCTAGGAGCCTGTGATAGATATTATACTTCACGGTCTTTTTCTTGGCTGCTTACCATTATCTGCTTTTTTGCCTTTATTTGATAGGCCAGATACGGCGTGAAAGGGGGAGAGAGAGGGGAATGATATGCAGCAAAGGGCCGTGGATTGGAATCAAACCCTTGGCTGCTGCAGCAAGGACACAGCCCCTTCACTTTGCATCGATAATATTGGATTATTGATCACTGAATCTATATAGTGATCCAGATCAATATCTTATTACCCCCCTGCAGGCTATTGTCTGTCAATGAGTTACTCTGCAGAACTAATTTTGTAGATAATACAAAGGATGCTTACGCTGATTTGCCCTCGCTGTCAAGCTTTACAGCGCTGGTGCCTTTCTTGGCAAGAAGCGATGCAACCTTCTCCACCTCTCCATGCTCCACTGCAGCAAGCAGGCGCTCATCATTTTTGTTCCACTCATTGGTCTAAAGAGGATGAGAGAAGGATAAAATCATTATCATCATTATCAATATATTTACCACACTGGAAGATAACAACTGTTATTACTGTGATGCGTGTATCCCTAGTTTTAGCTCTAAGAAAGCATCTTATATCAGTCAATTACCTTTGCTATAGTAAGAATGTACACCTTCCCAACAATGACATGATCATTAGACAATAAAACACACATAGGCAAATCTTACTCTGGAGTAAAAATGGCCATAATTTGAGTGATGTTTCTCAGGGGTACAGAATGTTTTTCTGGATTTGCTTTGGCCCACACAAAACATTTGTTTCCGATATGTGAGAACACACACACACACACACACACACACACACACACACGCATAAGCAACATCCAATGAGAACAGGCACAACACACACATACACAAACCAAATGGCCCCACATTTGCATCAGTGACAGGCTGTTCCGACAGAGAGAAGTCAGCTATTGCAAAGTTTCAAGCATGATCTCACACAGACACAGCCTTGCAACACTGCAGTCTGATGGCACAAAATACAGCACAGTAAGCTTTCAGAGCTATAAACTACAGCCATAACCTCTGGCAAAAAACAAAACTCACATTATTAACGCACATCTATATGAAAAGAACAGTGGACTTACAAATATAAGCAACCAAAATCAGGAATATCAAACTAGGAAAGAAGTAGCTGCTCATTTACAAGGAGAACTTAGTATATACAGACAGATGAGAACATGTGTTTTAAGAAATTCTTGTTAAAGGCTGTAAATTAATTTGTCTCCTTAACTTGATAGCAGGGTGATGGGCAGAACTGCACCCGTGCACCCCATGTTGGCAGTGCAGTTTCATTAGTCAGCTCTCTCTGCAACCATCTGTGCATATTAGGATGTGGCACAGTATTAGATTTGACCCGATAGCCTACTGACCTACACGTGATAAGGGGGTGAACCCTCTGACTCCAGGAATACTTGCGGTGGTAAACTGTACCCTATTTTGAGAGAGCAATAAGCCAGCATAGCAATACATGGTGTAAATAGCCCCTGTGGCAAACACCCAAATGCAGTCGCTGCAATACATTTTGCACAGCTGGTGGAAAATTGCAGGGCTATAAAAATCCTCTGTGTCACTGAAACAGCTAGGATGACCACTGGGCTCTGCAGGCTTAGCCACAGAGTCATTTATGTGGACCAGCAAGGAAATTAAAAATACTAAATCGTTGGTGTTTTTGTAAACTTTAAGTAAAGTATAAGAGGACTGAGAGTAGAGAAATATTCTTGCTTTTCTGCCAGGGAGCTCTGGAAAGTTGTTGTAAACCCACACACACTCCTTGTGACCCAGGCTTCAAAGCACTAAAGCAAGAGGTGAGATACTATTTGGGAGGCAATGTAAGACGAGAAAGTTCTCTGACAGACTGGAAATAACAGATTGGATATAAAAACACTCAGCTGAGCACTGACAGAGACATGTGAAAGAGATATATGTGTCTACCAGGTGTCATTCTGTGTCTGTGATGAGCAGTTACGGGGACACTTCAAGTACTTCCAAAAATATCAAAGACAGATTTATGGTTACGACAAAATAAATGCAGGCTCAGGGTATAACACATGTACAGTGGTATGAATTTCAGCAAAGTCATCACGGAAAACCAACGAACACACAGAGCTGTATCATTAGAGATACTGGCAGTACACCTAGCATTAGCCCTTTAATTAATACTAGCATGTTCATCAGTGTGCTGCAGAAACTGCTGCTGTGTTGACTTAAAGTGTTTCTGTATTTCCTGAGGTTTTGGTCTATGTGCTTATGTTTTCTTAAAGGTTCCCTGTGGAGTTTTTCCACCACTAGTTGCGCTGTGGAGTAATGTGTTCACTTGTCAGTCACGGTTTTGTTTGCACTCACAAGGACGCACATACATGTGTCCAAACGTGGGCAACCTGATACATATTCATGCTGCTGGTTTCATGCCAACAGAGGCAAAGAAAGAAGGTTGCAAACCAGCAAAGATGGAGGTAAACATTACACAGTCTTATATAAAAAATAATGGGTTTACAGATGTTTTGTAAGGAAGGACACATGTTGTGACTCTATATGATCGTTTGGCCTCAAGGATACCTACAGTGCAATTTGGTGATAAAGACGAAATGTAAACATAACTTCTGTCTGTTTTCAAGAAGACTCCCTGGGGCACCTTTAGGTTGCAGTGTCTTGATGACTTTCATCCACTGTACATTTATCCTTAAAGTAAATAAATGAAAACTGTGCATGCAGGTATTTCTGAAAACACACAAATGCGGTCATGCATCACTAAGGTTCATTATGAGTAACTTTGCTCTGATTTCCAGTTTTTGGCCACCTTTCCTGAAATATTGACCACCTTTGTAGAAATCATAAAATCTATACACTTTTATAAAATAAAACCTCAACCTCCAGGGAAAATAAAAGCTATTTCACACAGCAAATGCTGCACTTCTAATGAGTGCAGCAAACATCATCAAGTAACTGAGCTGAATAAGGACCTGGGTCAGGCGGCTTACCACCTCTGCTGAACTATTTCACAGGGGAAACCCCCTGGTGTGGAGAAAAACACACACACAAAGGTGGTGTGGGGTGAGTGAAAGTGGAACAGAGAAATCAGAGAACGTGCATCTGTCCATGGCTGTGATTGATGTAAAGTGAAATATGACACAGCAGGAGATAACTGAGGCTATAAAGGACATATCCCATATGGTGTAGTGGTTAGGATCTCTTGTGTCCACAGAGGTGGGCTGGATTTTCCTCCCAATAGTCTCATGATTTTCATACAGAAAGTCATGTGTTGTTCAGGCAGTGTGCAGGGCACTGAGGAAGTCACATACTAAATATAGATACAGTGCAAGAACTAAAAAGGAAAAGATGAAAATACATAACTGAAGAAAAAGCAAAGAAACGTTCATGTACATATAATTGTACAGTTCTTTTGTTGCCAGGGTTTTGCCAAAATCTTCAAAGAGAGGTTAAGAGGAACTTGAAGAGTGGTTTGTTTATATTATTCAACACAGTACCCAGTACTTTTCTTATCATGTTTTGTGGACATCAGGAAGGGTGGAACTCACTGCTGTAATTGAGCGCCTTTATGATCTGGACACAGCAGCAAAACAAACCCACTCCTATACATGACAGACTGAGTAAGAGGAGCAGACACATCTTGCAGATGGTGAGGTGTCACTTTATGTGGGAATTTACTGGAAATTGACACTTGTTAATATTTGCATGAAAAGTCTGCCAACTGATCTCAATCTTCCTATTCCTTATATCTAACCCTGAAAGGAAAGGTGCTTGTGTATCTGAGGCCCTGGGACTGACTGTCCAACTAGACTCAGTATATTTTCTCGATAATTTAATCCTGCATCCTAGTCTATTTCAAGCTGCATCTTCTGAATACACTTTCCTTAAAGAAGTTTTCCACACACTGACATACAGCAGTACAGGAATTAGATCTTCCCCCATGATGTTGGACATTTCAGTTCCTGGTTTCCACTCATGCAGCAAATATTTAACTCCTGGTATGAAATGATTTTCAGAGTTGCCTAACTGGAGCAGCATGTCACAACTAACACAGGATGATATCAAGAAGAGAATACTGGTGCAATGCCGAGATGGGGATTCATTTTCGGGTACAAAAGTTTTCTGGGAAAATGTCTCACAGAGAAAAGACAGGCTTTCAAAGGCACTATGCAATGAAACTACTGCCAGTGGTTATCCTTAAGATGTACCCACCCACAATTTACAGAAAAACCTTGAGGCTGAGCAGAGTTGCCATGAAAGATGGTCAACCACACAAACCTGTCCAACCTTAGAGGAGAGTAAGAGGAGTAACCTGGCAAATAGAGAGTTAGAGTGCGGTTTTACAGAGACAGAAAACCAGAAAAGAGGTATGAGCTATTGCAGCGCTTTAAAACTAAAGTCCAGGGATCTGGGTACTGTATATTTTCTTGGTTCACTTCTTGCTGTCATTAAGAACATTACCAATAACAGTAAGACAGCCAGTTCTCCGTATCCTCGCTTCAGTAAAGATTTGTTCATGCTGTGGTTGCTTGTCAGTTGCTTTGAAATCAAGAAACTGCAGGAACATTTAGGGCAAAGGAAGCAGCACAAAGGCCCACTGCCCTGTGTGTTCTAACAACTGCCTCATAGGCAAAAGTTTCACTCGAAAAGTATGCAACTCTACAAAATGTTCGACCTCATCTGAACCTCCGCTACGTCTACAAAGTAGAATCAACACTCCCCTTCTCTATCAAACACAAATATGTACTTGAACTTATTATTACCATGGCATTTATTATACCCAATGGGGATTTATAAGACAAAGAAACCAGTACTACAACATTTGCACATTTGTGTACTTTATATGCTTCACACATCCATGTCTCAAAAGTGGATTTCTCCAGTGTTTATGATTAATTTCACTTGTTTCATATTGAGCAGGACTTCCTCTTTGTACACTGAAGCATCACACTGGTCACACTTGAACAAATTCGTTGTAACTCCACTAACAGGCTCGTTGCAGCTCATACTGCAATTAAAATTTCAGTGGGTGAACTTTTGGGTTTGTGTGTTGCTCTCATTTTAATTCTTGAACACTATATTACTGTAAAAGAAGCAAGTCTTTCCAAAAACTGACAAGCATTATTTGATATTTGTAGAGGATGTTCCTGTCGTGGTCTCATTAACAAGAGCTGCATGAGGGAGATAAACTGAAATAGACTTTGAACTTGTACCAACACAAATACCCCCTGCCGACCAGCACTAATGGTTGTAGGCTGATCAAAAAATGCAGCGCCCTCACGACAGAGCAGCATGACACCGATAGCATTAGACTACAGTACATTGCAATGGACAGGTTTAAGTGGAGCGGAAGGCACTGCTCCAGTTTCAGCCACATTCACAAATAGTGTCATCGCAGGGAGGCTGATGAAATAATCATGTGCTGGCAGAGATGGTGCAAAATCAGCACGGGCCTTGGCTCCGACAAAAAGTGATTGAACAAAGTGTATTTACAAGTTTTCTTAGCCGAAAAAGGGGAATGATGCAGGAATAATTGCCTGTTCAGAGAGAGCAAACAGTGCACTGTACCCATGCAGTGTGTCCTTTGTGCTGCTGTCTTGTATACATATTAACAACAACAAGAGAAGAAAGTAGGCTGATGTAGACTAGCAACTGAAAGCTTGTAGGAAACTAAATATGTGGTTCCCATGGGAAAGGTTTTTTTCTGTGTTGGGAAACAGGTGTGGGGAAAAGTAGCTGTGATGAGGTTAGATTTTGAGAACCCGTTCTGAACTCTAAACTTATGAAACACGTTGAATAAGGGTTATATTTAGAAGAAAACTTTGATTATTTTTTAATATCCTCATATAATTGACCAAAAAACACAATAACCAGGTCAGCCATAGCTGCTGCCATCATAACTACCTCTAAACTCATTAGAGCTGAAACAATAAGTCTACAGAAAATTACCCAGCAAATATTTTCATAATCTGTTTCAGCTTCTCAGTGGTGAAAAATATGCTGCCTTCCTTTGTGTCACGTAACAGTTATGTGATTGTAAATTGAATATCTGTGGGTTTTGAGTTGTTGGCTGGACAAATGATTCCTAAAATAAAAGAGAAAAAAACCAATAGATTAATCAACATTCATTTGAAGTCGTGTTTCCGATCGCCTGACAAATTTAAGTCATGTATTCACATTCTTTTAGCTCTGTTTTTAGCTTCTACCAACTCCTGGGGGGAATATCTGTCTGTGTAACTGCTAGGTCCACTACGCTTTTTGCTGCAAGCAGCTGCAATGATGCTGTGAGAGTAGCTAAACAATCAGCTCCATAAAGCCAACAGGACCTGCAGATGTGGGCAATAATATCTGTAGGTTCATTACAACAAGTGACCCCATTTACACTGTTATATTTTGTAGAGTTAAGACCTTTAAACACCCGTGCAAGATGAATAAATGACACAAAAATGCTACATACTCACCTGCAAATATTTCACATTAAAACAAGCAACAGGAATTTGCGACAGTTGCAACACTTTACAATAAAAGATTGTGATGCGAATCAATTTGCCAGCAGCGATGCAAATTTGCAACAACTACCAAGACCCTATTGACGCAGAGTACCACCTTGCAATCTGTCTGAAGTAAGCTGTTGTATAGCCTGACTTACTGTAAGCTTTTTTTACTGATTTTCCTTTTTGCAACTGCTGAGTAAATTTGAGTTCCCTCTGGTAAACAGTTACACAGTGTACATGTCTTGTGCTTTTATTGTGAAAGGTCAGAATGTAAGGAACTGGTAGGTGCTGCCTTTGTCAAGGTTAAATGGAGTAATAAAGACTGCCGTGTAAGTTCAGACTATGGAGCCTCCATGTATGTTGTTTAATATTCCTCATAAATATAGGCATAAAAGCATTGGTTGATGCCTTCACGTAAAAATAAAACAAAGTTTAAAAAAATGACGTCACTCTTTTGCTATGTAACGTACTCATGACAAAAGTGACAGTTTGAAAAAAAAAATATATTCAGATGCAAGTTAACTGCTCGATTAAAAAAAAAATCGGCCTTTATCAAAAAATATGGATTTTGGAGCAATCATTTGTTGCAGCCCTGCCACTCATGGTGTATAATCTGGACACAATTTAGCCAAGAGCACGTCAACAAATACAAACACACACTCAAAGCCAGTGCACTAGACATGAACTCTTAATGACTTTGGACAATATCAGCTTGTATTGAATACTGTTGGTTTAGCCTATATTGCCTTGCACTGGTCAGCATGGGTTTAGCCTACATTGGTTTGCACCAGCAATAAGTCATGGGTCGCTAATCCTGTGTTTATAAACCAGTAAGACCACCATTGCTCTGTGTGTACTACCAGGAAGTGTAGAGGGATCTCACTTCCTCTCTTGTTTTCAGTTCTGTTTCCCTGACTGCCCCTTGTCCTCTCTGGCTGTCTGTCCGCCCGCCTCTCTTCCAGGTTTTGCCTCTCTCTGTTTCTTGAGCTGCGATAAGTGTGTTTACAGTGGGATCAGGGTGTGGACGGTAGTGTGTGTTCTCTCTCTGTCTTTGGCCTGACACTCATTAAGACACACAAAGAGTCGGCTGATAACACTAAGTGTTTCCTGTTTGTCCAGGCCTGAGCCTGACTGCAAGGACAAGGAGCAAAGAGAGCTACAGAGGTGAGGAAAACAGAAAGCATTTAATTAATTCGTCAGGGTATGGTGAGAGACAAAAAGAAACAGAGAGGCAATGGACTGGTATGAACCAGAATTTTGACTACGTATTCATGCTCTGTGTGCTGCTTTACAGTTATATTTTTATGAGTCGTTGTTCTCTTGCTCCCTCTCCTTTCCTCACGTGTCTCAAAGGTGTTAATTTCCCTCTATTTATGGAGTCTTGAAAACAAATTATGGACTCACAACTTCAAACATCCAGTCATTGCTACAGATTGAGAATAAATGGCAAAGAAAACAGATGCCCATCAAGTGTGTGCGACTGTTTGTTAAACTAATGTTTTGTGCATAAACATTTCTGCTCAGAGTGTTTTTTCTGCTTCTCTGAACTTCCTCAGTTCTCTGAAGGAAAAACAAACTAAGGTCAGGAAACAGTAATTCCTACATCACATTTGGTATGTTTGTAGAGTTCAGCCGCTGAGAGCAGGTGGAGTTTAACCGAAAAACCTCTAAATTAGAAAACCTTTAATATTCCTCTTCAAAAACAGACTGAACATGTTTGCTTACCTAAGGATAAAAAGGTGTTTGTTGTTCTTAAATTTTCTGGGTAATCCTATTTGCCTTCACTATGTGGGGATTACAGGTTATTTCAATACAGCTGATTTACTTAAAAGCTTAAAAAACTAATTTAAAATTAAGTTGCACTTGACCTGATAGTAAAGAGCCCTTCTGACTATTGTTTGTCAAGGTACTGCATCTGTGCACTATGTGAACTCTGACATTGAAAAAGAAAACAAGGCAAATCCTTTCAAAGGAAAAAAAATGTCAAAGGTAAAACCAGAACTATGTACAGTATATCCACAGCAAATTTCACAGAAATCCGGGAATTACTTTTCCAGATGCCTTGTGATGCTGCTAGAGGGAAATTTGACCTGACGGTGGCACCAGCATCATTCCTAGTTACACTCTGGGGATGAAAAAAAAAACCTAACAAATTTCATGGTGATCTGGGCAGTAATTGTCAGGAAATGTTGCTCTGGACTGAAGTGTTGGAAAGACAGACCAGCTAACTGTGCCCTGCTGTTAGCTGGGCAAGAAAAACAAAAAAGTTTAACATAAAGAGAAGAGAAGGGAAACAGATGGGACAAAAACCGAACAGTGAGTGGTTACAGGATTATTTTTTAAAGATAATGCACATTGAGAGTGAATTACTAAACCCCCTGTCACACATGCACAGCAAACCTGAAATTATCTAGACATTACCCGGAGGAGCTTTATGTGCAAATGTCTGAATCAGCTGGACGGGACATTAAACGGACTTTATCCTGCCAGCTCCTTAGTACAAAGTCTGCATAATGTCTGATTGAGTCTCTCTGTGAATAGAGCTGGTAATTGTCCAGGAATTCACAGCAAGGGAGTTGGTTTGTTGATGATGTTTTTACCATGGGGTTTGTGCAAAACTGGAAAAACAAACATCCCAGAGTGAGGAAGAAGGATCATTAACACAAACTGAGGAGATTCAGGAACATCTGCCCATAAGGACTGAAGCTGAAATTGGCAAATAAGTTAAAGGAATGGCAAGAGACTTTGCTTTTCATGACCAAATTACGAATTGGCTACATTACTACAGTGTAATCCACGTCAGGTCCTGCCTCCTCCATGCTCTAACCAGGCACCACCCCTCAACTAAATCAGAGTATTTCCAGTGGTTGAGAAAGCTCTGACACAGACAATCTCCTGTTAGGTGCCACATGTGTGAAAGAGAAACCCCGGACAATGCCCACACCTGATTCTCCGGACATTGTCTGTAGTTGATATTAAAAAAAAAAAAAAAAAAAAAACTTAAAAGGCTAAAGCATGGAGAGGAAATATGGAAAGGAAATGGAAAGTGGAAAAGGAAAAAACAACCCAAGCCAGACAAGATCATTAGGATGAAAATACAGATACAACTGTATCAACTGTATCTGAAAATGAACACAAAACACCATCCACTGCTCCAATTCACACGCTAAACCAGATTTGTGCAAATGAGAATTATGTTGACTGTGGGATTACATGCAGAGCTAAATAAATACAGAGAGGAAAGTAGGTTAGACGGGAGGTAACACACACAAGCAACACAGACTTAACTCCAGGGGGGAATTACATCTATACAGGTTACAAGAATATTCTTTGTTTGGGAGAGTGGCTAAGAGACAGAGGAGGGCAGCACAGACAGGAAGCAGAGGAGAGGATGGAAAAGCGAACAATGCACTGAACAAAAAGAAAAAGAAACAGTGAAGGAAAGACATAGTGACACATCTACAATATCTCTACCCTTTGATCAGAGGTGGCTGTTAACTTCAAACCCCTTATCTACAACAACGCAGATGCTCAAATGTCCTCAAACAATACATCCTTTCTCTCAGGCCACAGCTGAAACCGCTTACTGCCCTCTGTAGTACAATCACACACACACCGCAATAGTTTACTAGACTCTGAAACTCAAACCCAGAATCAGAGTTAGTAGACAGAACTGTTAAACAAAGACCAGATGGTTGCTCTCATTATGAGAGATGCAGACGTGTATTTCACAACACTGCCCAATCTGGACCGCACGTTTAGATAATGAAATAAGTTTACATCATGAGAACATTTTTCTCATTTGGCAACTTTGGTTTAGATTAACTGCAAATTTACTTGAACCACTCTCTTTCCCGCAAAACTAGTAAACGTTGGTACCTTGTATGTAAATTGTTACACTCATGGTGGAAAATTTGGGGGGAAAAGGATCAAATTCTGCAGCAGAATCTATGATATTTTTACTCATTTATTCTTCTTTGTCAAAGCCTGACACCAACATTACTGACAATGCAACCCAACAACCAACAGTTTAGTCGTGGCTAATGTTCCTTAATAGGACTTTTTTTTTTTTTTTTTTTACATATAAAGTAGTACTCCATTAGATCTGTAAACAGACTTTGATGTGTAAAATCAGTGGAGTTCCGCTTTAGAGATGCCAGTGATGGCCAAGTTGAGTGGCACCCCTATCAACACTCAACGTCTGCCAAGAGCGCTTCTGTGCGCCAATTTTGCCAACATCCGAGACTGCCAAGGAGAATATCGGTGCCCAACATACACTGATGATAAAACAGTGTATTGATTCACAGGAATCAAGTAGCAGGCACTGTATAAATTTATCTTAGATCATAGGTCTGCCATTATGTGGTTGGTTGTAATTTGTAAGAGGTGGATGCCAAATGCAAAAAAGGAAATGAATGCACATCGTTTTGGTCCTTATTTCAGTTATAAGCTTTCCTCCATTTGTATTTCTTTACACTCAGTAAATGCTAAATTCAGCATAGTGGAGACTCTCAGATGGGAGTACTATGACAAATAAGCACTATGTTTATGCTTCACACTATACTGAGACTAAGAATATACTGTCCTAACATGGTAAAACTGCATACAAATACCATTGTATTTATGATCTTCTTATTGTTTTAAAAGTCACACTCTTTCTCTGTCCTTCCACTGATGACAGGGTATGTATATTAAGACTAAACAGAGAGGAAAACAAAAATGTCATCACGTCATCCATCAGCCCCCCTTACCCTCTCTTTCTTTTCAGTGTCGAAGCTTGAAAAACTCCCATTAGAGGACACTTCCGTCTGACTGCTGGCATTACCTCTTGTTTTACTGCTTTTCTTGTGCTTCTCTCATAAACATTGTGCAGTTACAGGAATACTATGAGGCCACCATGATTGTAGAAGTTGAATTGCGACAATTGAAAGTATATGCTGTGTTTTGCTTATCGCATCACAGGCTGCCACCAAGCAGCAACCTCAAGGGCTGAAAAATGGAGCCAACCCTCAAGTGCTAAAAACTGCAGTTCTTAAATAGCAACTTGAGGCTGGCTCCATATTGACAATTGTACAGGTTTTTTAATTACTCACTTGATTACATTTTATCAAGGCTTAACTTTAATCATAATTAAGGGTGTGGCCGCTCTGAATGACAGGCTGTCTGCAAGTAGTGTCCTCAGGCTCTAAGCCAGATCCACCCCTTGTTCCTCCACTGCTCCACCCTCTCATCCAAAGGTGTTCACATCTGGCTCCAGAAATCCAAGATGGTGACAGCCAAAAAGCCAAACTTAAAGCTTCAAAATGGGAGTCCACAAAAAATGGTGGCTATCCATTTATCTAAATAGTTTATGGCTGGCACAAAAAACAAGCCCACTGCATGTACATGATCTTACAGCTAAGGCTCTTTACATACAACTAATTACACAACTATCTTCATCAAATGTACTTATTTTAAAGCTGAAAGATTGATTCAGAACTCCAGCATGAGACATTTATAGATTTGAGAAAACCGCCAGTAAAAAATAACCCTCATACAACGCTTCCTCCTTACACAAATAGCCTTTCCTGCCCTATAAATAAACACTGCTGGACTTGGAAAGCAACCAGCCTCATTACGCTTGAGGGTTGCTCATAAAGTCAGTGGAGTGGGGCAAAAATATACTGTATCCTTTACTTCGGTCAGGATAGGGTTCATGCACAAAGACGTTAGTGTACAAAGAGTCAGAGTAGAGTCAAACAAAAAATATACAAGTTATACAGTCTCATTTATCATTCTGTTGAACTCCAAGGACAAATTTTGGGGCAGAAATGTCTGAAACAGGAAACAGTGTTTGTCTGGCAAGTCTAATTTAAAGCTGTAGCCATAAAACTGTCCGTCACTGACATCACTTAAATCATTAGACAGAACTCAAAACACGTTTGTGAGCAATAACAGCTCTCGGAAGTACACTGCAAATCAAGCGGTGCAATGCCAAAAGTCCTTCATGAGGGAAAGTTCTCAGAGTTGATTCAGGTGAACTGAGTCTAACCCTCCCTCCATCCATCTCCTCGCATGAATATTGTTCCAGTTGTTCGGTGCGGGCCAAACTAAACAACCAGTCTCAACCCGACTGTGGGCGGGGAGTCAGGCTGTCCTTCTTGTTCACATTTAGGGTTTCTCTCCTGCTCACTTTCTTCCCCATCATCCTCAGTCTTTCCTCCTTATTCTTGCTCCATTCTTGCTCCTCATTATTCCTTCATTTTTGTCTTTCTTGTATTATTCTTTACAACTCCTCCCTCTTTCCACAACCTTTTAACTCAGCTCCACTTATCCACCTTATTTGCTTTTGTCTATCTCTCTGGTCCCACCATCATTATCAGTGATTAGTGATGTCTTGCACCATTACTTCATCTACATGTAATTCTGAACCATGTCAAAAGATAGTCTAGTGAGTCATGCTATACTGCATGTAGAGCCACACTTTAAACTCACACTGATAATTATACTTTCACAAACTAATTCTCCTAAACAAAAATACACAAACACACACATAAAGCACCTTGCATCATGTCCTCACAACCACACCAGACAACAACCAAACCCATACACAAACACCCACCCACACATAAATGAGTATGCAAACACATGCACAGACACAACGATTACACCTGCCGGTTTTTACCCTGCACGGTGCTTTATGTATTTGCTGACGAGCAGGTTTTCTGGCCATACATCTGTAGTCCATGTACACAGGCGATAAGGAATAAAGAGATCCCATGGGCAGTTCCTGCTTTAATTGGATCCATGTTTAAACAGACTCTAAGCCATTTTCCTCGGTCTGTCCTTGGATTAATCTAAACTAGTTCAAGACTGTTTTTTTAACATTCATTTAGAGGCCGTTGGGGTCAAAAATACAGCTTTAGGATAATGACCACAGAGGCTAGTGCAATCAACAACTAACTGTTGCCAGCATTCCAGTATGTGGCCTTATTTATCAGCATGCTGCATACAGGAAGCTACTGTAAACAACACTAGGAAAATCACTGAGATAAAGGAGACATGTATAACATTTGTGCTTATGCCTTATGTCAAGACTGACCTACTGAACTCATGACAAGGACTGCTCTACTTCTGAATGTGCCCTATGAAGCAGTTGAGTAGCTTAAGAGCCATGTATTTTTAACCTGTAATAATGTAATGTCTCACAGTGCTGAGATGATTACAGGTTACTGCCAAAGGCTGAGTGCACCTGACGAGACCATAATAGTCTGTATAACATTATATTAGTTTAATTTTCCACTTTTTTGAAATTGAAAATAGATATTTGGGAGCGTTGGTAGCATAGTGGATAGTGCCAGCGCCCCATGTACAGAGTCACAGAGAATTTCTGCTTGAAAAATTAGTAAAATTATTAAACAGTCATCAAACTAGTCTGTCAATCAACAATCAGTAAACTGACTAATCGTTTTAGCTCTACTTCTGTTCATGCCGTGGGTCGGGGGAACAACACCTAATGATGATTTTCACTACCATTTAATCTGCTGGCTATTTTTCTTATTTATCATTTGGTTGTCAGAAAACAGTGAAAAAAAATTCTATCCTCGTTTTCAAATCATATCGTCATATGTTTTCTCAAAACAACAGTCCAAAACCAGACAGAGAAAGCAACAAATCAATATATTAGACAAGGTGGGAGCTTGGTGCTTAAAAGGCTAAAACTATCAATTATCAAATATTATTACAGATTAATTTCATGTCGATTGACTCGCTGATTAATCCACTCATCATGTCAGCTCTAAATCCAAGCCACAGCATAACATGTGTGTGACTGGCTGGTGGGTTGCTCATCCTGACAATCATGATTAATCCAACTGGTAAGTGTTGTGAACCCATGTCACCTTCTCTGCATTCGCAACATATGTATTTTTACATCACTGTTGACACTATGCTGGATGCAGACAGAATCTGGATACACTGTATATTTGAATATAACATTCAGTGTAAACAGGCCCATACTGTAGTTATCCTTTGGACTGCTTCACTATCTCCTGCTGACAACTGACAAACATGCACATCCACCCTTCCTCCGCCTCCTCTGCCAGATTAATGCTGGGCCGTCCCTGAGGTTTTACTGTCACTACCAGCACTAATACCCTTTCACTACACCCAGCCAGAACAAACCATTCCATGCCAAACCAAGTCCGACTGGGCCAAATCAAACAGAGCCAAGTGGCTGTGCTTCAGTTAAAAGAAAGCTTCTCTAACTGAAGGGCTGCTGCATTATTGCAACTCTATAATGATTTTATATATTGTGACTGCAGTATGTTTCAACTCTCATGGAAAAAGTAGGGTGTAACATTTTTTTGTCAACGGACTAAGAGGGAGAGGAAATATTATGGTTTAATGTTTGTAACCACACAGAACACATTTTTTAGAAATCTTCAGATGATCAGCATGTGACTGTCTTCACTGTGCTGCTCCAGTTAACACAGCAGACACTTTTATAACTCCTGATAAGAGGGATGACATTCCTCCAGTATTTACAGGGCTAAATTCAAATTCTATACATTTTCACAAGTGCCAAAAATGACAGCAAACAGTAAATGTACAGTCTAGTCTGCAATGTCTTGTAGCTCAGATGAACTTGAGCCATGAAACAGCTGTGTGGAGTGAGAGGAGACATCATAATCCACACATCAATTAGACTCAGAGAGACTGGCTGATAAGGGGAGGGTGTGTGTGTGTCTGCGCATATGCTGTAGATACCAGTCTATGCACATGGATGGGAAAGTGTGTGTTAAAGCCTCGAGTAATCCTGCTTATAGTCTAGCAGCTGGGGGAGCAGGTTTAAGTAGTGTGACAGTATGAAGGGCTGGGTGAGGGTTTTATACTAGAACCACTGTCAACAATAGAGTAAACACATAATAACCAGCACAGACTGTGTATGTGTGTAGTATGTGCGTGCATGTGTGCTCACAACAGCACAGCCAGTGAGTAATGCGCTTGGGGGGATGGTAGTAAGGGGGTAAGGGTAAGATAACAGTGTAAGCAAATTAACTAATTTAGAGCAGCTCTGCTCAAACAGCAGGGTTGGAGCCGTTAATGATGTCTCAAAGGTTGACGCACACCGCAAGATTTAATTAAGATTCCTCACACTAATTACGCATGACTGTTTTTCTACAATTAAGATTGTTTCAAGAAAAAAAACTCTACAGTATTACAGAGTCCTATTTAGGGCCAGTTATCAAACTTCAATGTCTTGTTCTCAACCAAATACCAAAAGCTTGAGCCAAGAGTTCGTTAGATCTGTGGTCTTGTTAAGTTATTCTTTGATCAGACAGTTTGTGATCATAAGTTATATTCGGTAAAAATACCTTTTTTATATTTGCTGAAAGGGTCACTAACACAGCACTAAATAAAAAAAATCATACTCCTCTGCCTACTCTATTGCCTTGTAGCACTTCTAATGGCCTTGTCATATGTGAACAAAAACAATCAATCAGGGCCAAGGAGTCTCTAACGCAGTTGTCAATCATGTCAATCACGGCCTTGAACTGTGGTCAAACTGTCAAACCAGGCAGCACTGATTAAATATGAATCAACATTCTCTTACTGCATTGCCTATAACTTACCTTAATTTTTTAAGAGGCATATCGTAATGTACTGTTTAGATGTAAAATGAGTCACAAGTTTGTGAGTCACAAACTTTCTAATTTTACAGCTAAACAGTACACTAAAATGTACTTCTGAAAACAAGAAATAGGCAATGCAGTTACAAAATCTCGATTCATCTGATCAGTGCTGCCTAATTTTGTCAGCTTTAGACTAGCAACGTTCTTGTACACCTGATTATTTGAGAAGTTTATACTTCACAAAGTAAAGTAAACATTTTGACATTAGTACTGAAACTCAGACATGCCATTTGCAATAGTATTGAAAAGTTTCAAGCAATACCCAGTAGGGCTTGGGCGGTATCAAGGTATTATGGTATGCCAGATTACTTAGAAAGGTATGATTTTCAATATCTTAAAAAAAGGCCTCTACTAAACTAATACAGAAATGCTGTATTGAAGAGATTGTACTGTAGTACACAGCATGAGCCACCAGAGGCCAGTGTCTACTGGTGGAACAAGCAATTGAGCTAAGAAAGATGTTGACTGTGAGTAGTGGGGATAACGTTACAGGACTAGTAAAAGCGAAAAACGCCTCTGCCCCTGTCTGGGAGTATTGCCACATATAACTTTATTTTTATTTGAGATGACTTATTCCAACTTCAAAAGCAGTTTGTTAGCCACATGATTTTATCCAACACATCATCACATCATTTAGCCCACTGATGTGTCAATATCAGCCGTGGCAACTAGTGTCTTCGGGCCCTCCAGCAGGAAGGACATATATTTCTATCTGGTAGGGTAATTGCTTGGAAACACAGCATTGGAGCTTTAACAGTGACACACATGCTACAGTGACTTCAATCAACAGTAGCTCAGCTTTTACTTTTTTTTTTGTTTTTTAAACAGAAAAACAATCTTATACTGTATATCCTAGCGAAATGTATAAAAAAATAGTTATGGCTCAAGCCTGACATTCAGCCCTAGTAATACTTAACCAAGCTAGATCTTCTTGTATTCTGATGTAACATTACATACATAAGGGTTGTTACACTTAACACAACAAAGATAAACATTCTTACTGACTTTATCATCACAGGTCACAACAAAACCATCTCTGACAGCTGATTGTTCAGACATGGCTGGAGCAAAATGCCTTTAAGTCTCCCTGTGGCCGATCGCCAGCCCTATTCCCAGAAACCAGATTACAGCGTCTGCTTGTCTTGAACACTGCTCTCTCTCTCACACACACACTGCTCTCTCTCTCTCTATCATTCTCACACACACACACACACACACACACACACACACACACACACACACACACACACACACACACACACACACACACACACACACACTCATTATACTGAATGTTTGGCCAAAATAGGCTTAGCTGAGATGATCCGCAAACGAATCAATGATATATTAAAGGGGCACACTCAGGCAGACACAGACAAACGGAGACAACACTCAAATGTAGACACCAAGTCTGGTAGACAGACATGCAAACATTTCAGAACACCCACATACATGGAGACGCGCACACACAAACACTTGAAAGAATTTCTCTGATTCACTTTGACCTTGCATAACTACACACCTGCTGATAAAGCAACACTGGTGTGACTCCCTGTTAGGTACTGGCATACACAGAATTTTGATGGACAAGTTGAATGTGGGAAAAAAAAAAATCAGGAACCAACACAGCCATGATGGTCCCAGTGCAGAAAAAACAGTTATTACCTCCACAGTACAGTCTGTGAGAAAATCACACATTCAGTTCTCTACTAATCTTTTTTGTGCAGCAATAAAGCTGTTTCATATCAAGGTTAGAATGCATGAGCACCTTAAGCGTAGGCGCAGTTTTCACACTACTTAGCCTCACAGTGCATTCACAGGGCAGTATTTGAGAAAGCCGATCTACTTAACCTGGTGACACATTCTGCTGAGTCTGCTGTCTGTACAGTTTTAAGCTAGTTTGCATGGTATTTCTGAAGGCGAACATGGTTTCAAATGACAATAAAATATGCAGGAAGATTGAAAAATAATTACAAGCATACCTCAAGTGTGGTAAGAAAAGTCTGTTTATGACATATCTAAAAAAAAGATGATGTATTTTAAGCTTCTCAAAGAGCAACAAATGTTAGGAAGTTGAAGTCATTCATGCACTATTTTAAATACCAGTTTCATTTCAATGCATATCAAAGACAGTCTGACAATGAAGTTTGCACTCTGCAGCCCACTGCCTCAATTATCCAAGTACAAAAACTACCCCCACCAGGACAGTACAATGGGTGCTTTTTCTCTGTATGAGTGTGTGTATAGTCTTAGAAATCCACACTGATAATCTTCACACAACCTGACCTGCACGTACTCCTATCGCTAATAATCGCCTTTCGTTCTGTGGCTTACACAATCTGGTACAGCAGCCTAATCAATAATACAGCACCTCACGACATAAAGTGTCGCACAGGGCAAGGTGATAAATTTACCTTACCTTCAATATTCTTTAAGTGCCTATATAGTTAGATTTTTACACAGCATACCATTATGTCACATACATAAACTTTCCACTTTTATCCTGGAGGAAATTGGTTTGCAGCCAGGCATTTAACTTGGTCATAAGGCACAAAAGCTTACTCACATACAATAATAAAGAAGATATATAACAGTAACCTATCAAACAGTCATAAATATTAACATTTAGATGGAACAGAGAGAACCAAAGTGAGACTGACAGACAAAACTCCCACCATCTGAATTCTTGAAAAATAAGGGATTAAAGGTCCAGTGTGTAGGATTTAGAGGCATCTCTTGGCAGAAATGGTATATAATATTCAAAGCTATGTTTTCATTAGTTTACAATCACCTGAAACTACCTTAGAATGAGCCATTTACATCCACATATGGGGTGGGACCTTTTCCAAGGAGTCCGCCATAGTGTTCTACAGTAGCCCGGATTGGACAAGGCAAACACCGGCTCTAGATATCACCACTGGCATTTTTGCATTTACCACTGTTTTTCTCCTACATACTTAGCAGATGGGAGAAGTTTCAGGTCTGCAACCACAACGCTAGATGCCACTAAACCATACACACTATACCTTTAAGCCCCATATGTGAGGAAAAGTGCAAAGTAAAATGCATATGCTTGTGTGTTTATCAAAGGTTGAGTTGTTCATTAGCTAATGGTATAAAGGACAACCTGATGTTGTATACATATTCTTTATCTATCTCTTAGTAACTATCATACTTACTGTATAATAAGTTTAATATCCAAACCCTAAGGTATCATTTATGCCTGTTCAATCAAACCAACCGAATAGTTATAGATGTCTTGTGCATAAAAAGTCAAGCACTTCCTGCAGATAAGCTTTCAAATTCATGATGTGAAGTGGATTTTAAACTTTATATTCAAATGCAAGGTGTGAATTTAAATGGTAGGTGTGGTTGATAAATGATACAGAGTCTATTTTATGCATGTGTTTTAATTATATCGTGGTGTTTCAAAACTAGAATAACCGCTTCGCTGTTGTATGCCTCCGTCAACTAGTCAAGCTGCAGTTTACTTGCACATGGGAAAAGTTTGAGAAAGCTCTTTCTGTCTCTGACATTCTTTGACAGATTTTTTTGCTGACTTTAACAAAGAAATTCTTTTATGGCAGAAAGCCCTCTAAGCAAACTTCTCTGAAACAGCAATTTACACAGACATCTGTCCAGACTCATATATGGTAAATTAGTGAAGACTTTGAAGGAATTGAATAAAAAGTTAGAAGCCTAAGTGCATTTTTTGGGCAAACATGGATGATTCACACACACCTTCAACCCTGGCAGCACAGAAGATCTATACAATCACCAAAGTTTCAAGGTAAGCACCCAGGATTAGTGTCTACAGTTCAGTATTTGACCAAATGTCTCCCCTTTTGTGAGTTATGGTCTTAAATAATGGCCAGAAAACATCAAGTTGACCTTTGTCCTTTTGGATAGTAAGTGTCACCTATTTATCCTATTCGACAGTTGGACGGAATTTTGTCATAATAAGCATATGAATTCATGGCCAAAAACATGTTATTTGAGGTCATTAGTGACCTTGACCTTTGACCGCAAAAATCCTTATCAGTTCATCCTTGAGTACAAGTGGACGTTAATGCCAAGAGTTCCTGAGATAAGACATTTACCAGAATGGTACGGACGGATGGATGAACAAGCTGAAAACACAGCACCTCTGGCTACAGCTGTTGCAGGCGCAGAGGCATAAAAATCTATTGAAACTGTGAACCATCCATGAATTTGAATTATCAAGGTTTATCATCAGGTCATATCATGCAGCTTAACATTTAGCCCGTATGCTGCCTGTATCACATTACAGTGATAACACATCTTATTCTCTCCTTCAGTCCAGTTTTCAATCTTTCTACCTTATTTAGGCCTCATGCTGGAGAGGTGTGTGTGTAAAGGTTTGGCTGCCTGATGCACTCACGTCTCCGGGCTGGGGGGAGATCCCCAAAGTGGAGCAGTTAGTACAGATTTGACACTGAAACACAGATTCCATTACACACTATCTGGAAATGTCTTTACTTCATAGTAAAGCTATTTATGAATGTTTCTGTTATTTTGTTGGAAAAAAAACATGGGGGTCTGGTTTTGGATTTGGGGGGGGGGGACATTCCTGAGAAATCTGTCACTGACACACACGGCCCAAAATAGCACCAACGAGATATTTTCTTTCTATTAAGGGTGTTCAGGGTTTCTATAAAAAGCAAAGGAATGACTATTGGCTCCGAGGATAAACATGCTGGCTTGTGAAACATTTCTCTGCATATCTTAACCATGACCATTAATTTTAATCACCAATGCACTACAGTGCTGGCACTGCTTTACCCAGAATCCCTTTGCATAAAAAATAAATGTACTGACAGTTGCTTGTTTTTTTAAGTATATCAATGGATTCTTTTTTTAAGTAAAAGACACAAACACAAAACTGCTCCAGGGAAAATATTCCAAACTTAGAATATAGTTGGTTAGATGTGCTTTTAAAGAGAAATAAACATGCTTTTGTAGTCAGATCAGTTATTAAATAATGTAATTGTCTTCGGCAAAATAATAATGCCTCATTACTGACACTTTATTATATAATATGTGTGCAGGTGGAGTGCAAGAAAACTGATGCATCAATCAAAAGTGTTTGTGTACCAACAGTTCACTTGTTTCCAGTATCATATCCATGCACAGGTACAAAAACAGAGACACATTACAATTAAAGACAGAAAAACCTAAAAATCATCAGCCATCAAAGTGCAACAATGTGGGTGGGTGTGAGGTCTGCAAAGGCATGCATGACTGCAAATGGCTTCAGTTGTGTTTCTAAGCAACATTCACATCCACTGCTCTTCCCTTTCTTCTCTCATGCCGCCTACGACTGGCTATTTCAGTGAGGACAAGCATTCCACTCCAAAAGCATCCATCTCAAACAGTGAACAACTCTTACTGTAACTATACGGGTTTTGACTGGAAAACACCCAGTAAAGGTGAGACAGCCACTATCCATTTTACACACTAAGGAGGAACTACTGTGACCTTGCTCCCCAATGCTGGACTCAACATTTGCGAGAACAATGGACACTATTGTACTTCCCCACATAGCTGACTGAATTTGCAATAATTTACAAATATTAGGCATGTAAAATTGCAGGCTGTTAAAGATTAAATCAGACCCTCGGGTTAAATTGTTGTTTTTCCCCATTTTCTGTTTACATATTGCATCTGTGTTCCTTTTACAGATGTTTAACTCAACAGAGTTCTTGCTCTCCACACATCCATGCGCTAGTCATGCCATGTAGTGTACTGTGTCTATAACTGAGTAAAAGCAGGGATGTACTCCACCTAATTCCTCCTCTGAAGGACAGTCTGTCTTTCACCAGAACATGCCATTTAACCAGAGCTCACCCTCCTGCCCTGCCACACACTCCTAATCTCATGGAAACTCTACATAAACCATGTATCTCATTTGGTAGGCATACTTTTCTCCAGTCGCCAACTTCTGACAACTACTTCTGACACTCCCTCCATCCCCTAAAACTTATCCTGTTCATCCAGCAACCCTCCAGCTTTTTCCTGTCTGGCGTTTGGCTCTGTGTCATTACGGTCACCGTGACAACAGATGAGTCAGACGCTGTGGAGACGCCTCACTTCCTGTGAGTGTATTTCAGACTGTGACCGAATGAATGACTGAACCAACACGTAGAAATTACTCCCTAAAGAATGATTCATAGTCAGCGGGACCAAATCCTTATCTGGAGCAGTGCAGAGTATCTGTGGATGTTTGTGGTGTTTGTAGGATTATTCAAAAAAAAAAGTTGCATTACATTCACAGACTCCTCTCACAGTGACTCAACATGTCTGTTTAATAGTCTACGTCGTATCGCTAACTCCATAAATCATGGTTTCTCAAGCTCATGACCCTGTTTTTAGGTCCTTAGAGTCTTATGACACCTACAATTACAGTTGACAAATTATCATGTGAAATTGAGCATGGCATACTTTTACTGTTTATAAGAGCCCGGAGGAAGCTCTAAATGGATTACCCAGACATGATTAAAATCTATTTAGTTATTTTTCTAGTCTTATTTATTTTTTCTGAAATAGCAAAATATCAACAAGCAGTGGGCTGCTAGGGACCCCAGGACTGAGAAACTCCACCATTAATCATCCGCAACTGCTCAAGCCATGCATACACAGACGCTGACTCAGCCATGCAGACATACACATGTGCACACATGGTTGTATGTACACAAGCTCCACACAGCCATGAACACATGCTACAGTACTTACATCGGTTTTCCTAAACTTCGCTTTGAGGCTCTTCATGTTCAGTCTGGTCCATGCAGTCACTCACTCAATCACTCAGTCAAGGCTGTAAGGGAAAAAGGCGCAGATGTTTAAAGTCAGCCTCAGTAATGTTTGCCTCCATTTCAAATGTGATTTAGTGTTTCTATAAGAACAATAAGAAGAACAATCCACAGCCTTAATTAATTTTCCTTATAAAGACTAAAATATGCTGTTTATGAAAGCCTCACCAGCAGCATGCCTTCTAGTATTACAGTAGGCGACAAAAACAATGAGTAATGATGATAATGAGTTTGATCACAGCACTCTGTACTCCAGCTGTAACAAACCCAAAGCACTTTTACATTCAACGAATCCTCTCAAATCAATGGGTACTTTGAGGAACAGACTTTACCACATGCAATTCTAATTTAAACCTGTTGCTGGAAATAGTATCTAGCTTTGTATTGTTTCCTGTAAGGATGTTTTAGATCACCGCAGAGCCCTTGGGGGATGTCTGGTGACAACATTTTTGTGCCTTAACCACCTCTGGCAATTTCCAGTTTTTCATGCCTGAAATGACCCTGTCAGTGATTTACTCCCAAAGTATCACCGGGAGCATTCCAGTGAAATTAGTCTGACTTCATTATCATTATACCCAGGTTCCCCTGTGTCTGCTTGTGTTTCAACACAGAGAACCATGTAAGCTACTTGAGCCTCTTTGCAATGAAGGGATAATATTTAAAATGTAAGCGCTCATAAGGATTTGAAGACACAACGCACAAGTTAGAAGGAGTCATTTTAAGTTGAAAGACTCTGTACGTGGGTGGATACTGATGTATTAGAGGTGTACTGTAGGTGGGTGCATCAAAGACAGCCATGTCTGGGCTCCTCTGGCAGCATTTAAGCCAACAAGATTAACATACAGTTCCCTGACACATTCATTTGGCAGTTTTTCTGTAAGATATCAGCAGCCTATGAATGGCAACAATTAATAAGTGGTAGTAGATTGTGAACACAGTTATTGAAGCTGATTTTAAAAAATGAGCAGAGCAATCAAGCACAGCTGTGGTCTCACTGTCGGACAGCAAACTTAACCACTGAGCCCATTGTCAAAGTTTCTATAGGAGCACGGATTAAATCACCTGCTACCGACAATCAGTTCTGACCACATTTTATAAAGTAGCTATCTGGGTATTTGCAAACTGCCACTTAAACAGTGGAAGTTATGAATGAATACATGCACAAACAAGGTCCTAAATGGATATCTAAAAATGTGAGCACACATAAGGTAATTTTAAGTTGAAAGACTGTTTAGGTGGGTGGATACTGATGTATTAGAGGGGTGTACTGTAGGTGGGTGCATCAAGGAAAGCCATGTCTGGGCTCCTCTGGCAGCTTTCAAGCCAACCACATTAACATTCATTTGCCTGAATCCATAAGGCAATTTTTTTTCTGTAATATATCAGCAGCTTATCAATGGCAAATGTGTTGAAAACGACAATAAGTGGTACTGGATTGTGAACACCACTAAAAGGTATTGGACGCCAATTTGAAAGTGAGCAGAGCAATCAAACACAGCTGTGGTCCCACTGTTGGGCAGCAAACTTAACCACTGCAGCCATTGTCAAAGTTTCTATTGTAGCACGAATTAAGCCAGTTGCTGCCAACAAGCAGTTGAGTTCACATTTTATAAAGTAGCTACCTGAGTATTTGGCCACTGCCCCTCAAACAATGGAAGTTGAATACATGCTCAAACACGGCTGCAGCTCGTTTAGCACAAAGTAGGCTATCAAACGCGCGCGCCGTGCATCATAATACACAGACAGTCAGCCTGGACTCTTTGTAACAGGAGCTGAACGCGTTCAACTCAACACTGACACTTATAAATACCAAGTTGTGAGGCTTTTGTGACAATAACCACCAGTTATTTCCGCCGACAACAGCTAACATGATATGAAATTACCTGACGCACTTACCCGGTTCTGTGCTGGAGCCGCCGGAGAGGGCTGGACACATAAAAGAAACTGACACACAACCGCTTTTTGAGCCAAAAACGGACGAGCTACGGAGCCGGTGAGGAAACAGCGAGCCGTGGTTGAGCTAAGTCGAGCAGGAGGATGCATAAAGGAGAGGGGAAACAGTGCGCCCCGACACACTGGCCCGCATACATTAAAAGTTGTCCACGGACTCTTCGCCTGTGTCTCTCCGCTCGGGACTCTCTACTCAACGGCTGTTGCCCGGTTTAGGAAAGTGACGTCACTCCCCCTGTGCTCTCGTGACCGCGGCGAGCGAGCCCTCTTCTGTTCTCCATTGTGCCCCATTCATGTTCTGGTTAGAGGGGTGTTTTCCACAAAACCACACTCACACAGCCACAGTGGAATAAATCATAATATAATAAACACAGTATGTTTGGGATCTTTGACTGGACCCACTGAACTCCCATGATCCCCCAAAAACGACCAACTGCCATGTTTTAATACAACAAACTTATGTGTAAATGGAGCTGCACTATAACTACACAATGTATTTTCTATTAAGACTAATTATGTGTATTTGCTTAAACATGTATCCCAGCATATTATGCACCTCCAAAACAAGTACTTACAAGAGACGAGCTTTAGTAAGTATAATCAAAATGAATGCAAGATATTTTAACTTCCACTCCCAGTGATTCAGCCTCCAAAAATTTGCATCATACATTTCCCATAATGCAGACTCAATACAGCTGTTTTCAGAGGCTGCAGTAGCCCACTCATAATGTGTAAACCAGCTTGTCTTGTGTGAAATCAGTGTGTATCATCTCCATGCGAGATTGAGACACTCTGCCAGTCAAACAAGTCATGCTGATGATACGGGCCTGTGTCGCAACACATCTGCAATGAAACTTATCAAAGCAGGTAAGAACGTGTCTGAAGTGTAAGCTTGTCATGTTGATGCTATTTGGTAAGATGAGATAATGCAACTTGAGCTACCTGGCTTTGTTTGTGTGTCTGTCATGATAAACCAAAACCATTAATGCAAATGTTCCAGTGTTATGATTCACAGCCAGTGTCTGTTCCTGTACATACCATTCACATACACTCTGTGGTGCTTTACCCAGATTGTCTTGGCATATCTGGACATATTTTCTGAATGAATATGAGCAGTGTCTTTGATATTATGCATTTGTGAAATCCAAACAATAAGAGGAAAAATGGGATCATGTGACAAAGAGACAGAGATGCATGCTCATAGCTTACCCTGCTTATCCAAGGTGTGGCCCCTTTTATATGAAATTTTGACTCAACACCTATTATGACTCCAGTTTATAGGGCCAACAAAGAATGTAGGCAGTGGCATGAAGTCTCAGTAAATGACATGACAGTGACACCTAGTGGATAAACTATTTACTACATTGTTGTTCTGTATTAGGAGTAGTGTGTTTAAGAGTAAACTTTCTAAAAGTAGCTAAAATGTGGCCTATTTCCACACAAAAGTGTCACATAATCCATAAAGACAAAGGCTATTTGCATATGTGAGAAAAAAATCCAATCTATATCATCAACTTGGCGTTTCACTTGTGATAATACAAGTGGCAGAACAAAGGTCAAAGGTCAAGAAATGATTCAAGGCAGTTAAGTTCCTTGCTCAAGAAAATATGATATATTGTAGGTTTGTTGAAGGTGGCAGTGCCGTTTGGGCTGAGAAAGCCTGTGAGTTGATCTTCTTTATCTCCCTTAACTTTGAAATAGAGTATGGTGAATGTGCTAGGAAAGGTAGTATCGGCACGGTCACTACCTGGAGCTCGCATAAACGGAGCCTGGGTTTGTTGAAGGTGGCAGTGCTGTTTGGGCTGAGAAAGCCATGTGTAAGTAAGGTAAAGGAGGTTGTTGGGTCGGTGTGGGGAGCAGTGAGAGCTAGCATTAGGGGAGTGTCTGTGGGACGCCAGAGATCACTGTCTAGCCTCCTGGAGGTGTCGTGGGACCAACTAGACGAAACACTGGTGAAAGGAGGTTCCCACCTGATGACCCCAAAGACATGTTAGTTATCACTGCTCATTGGTCTGTATAGTTAAGCCTTGCCATTATAGCTTATCATAGGGCTGAGGAGGTTATTCACTGAGTGCTGATCCTTTCTCTGGAGCACAAATTTCTTGTGTATATTTGAACTAGGTACAGAGAGGTTGAACAAAACTGGGGAAAATAAGAGTAAATTTATGTTGGATTTATTTGTTTTAGGTAAAAATAATTAACAATAGTTCTGGCCCAATATTGACCTCTGTTTGTGGTCATTTCTAAACATCATTGTGTGTCCCTACACAAGACATAGATAAGCCAGATAATAAGTCAGGGCCCATCTAGAAGGCCCTGCAGTGTGACAAAATTGCAGTTCATGAAATGACCACAAACCAGCTGTCACAAAATGAATAGGCCTATACCGTTCCTTTAGCGCCACCCTCACACAATTTGCTGAGTGTACTCGTGATTCACAGGGAATGTACCCTCTTAATTTTGTGATGTCTTGTGTATACAGCTAACATCTTGGTCAAATTTAAATGTGTTGGGCAGATTGACCAGATAATATATGCATAATGTGTTTAAGTAGACAAAAGCACAAAAGCACAAAAATATATTTTCTTTAATCTACTTAAGAAATTTAAGGCAACTTTATTTCAAGCAAGGTTAGTCTTTGTATAAACTGTTTAATTTTTTGTATGAAAAAAAGTTAATTTTATTTGAGAAAAAATGAGCTGACTTTACTTGGAAAATTATTTGTTACATACAAAATCATTAAGTAATTTTCACAAAGACCAGTCTGGGCTGATCTACATAATAACCTGAAGCAAAAAGTCACCTTACTTTTTTTAAAGTAGTTCAAGCCCAGTGTTTTTATCAGTGTATTGATGGTTACCATATCCAGCCTTGAACCTACACCTCGTAATCTGGTCTTTTAAAATGTACGTAAAGACAGAAACAATGATGCAATGGAATCTCGTGGTTTTGTTTACGCTCAGATAACCTGAATTTACCCTGAGTTTCAGCATGGTTATGCTAACATTCCAGCTGTTGGACTGTATGAAAGCTCAGATTTGATGTAATTTTATTGAAATACATCTTTTACCTGATTCTTAATGTCAGTGTTTGTTGCCTCACATTAAGTAACTCAACAGACTACCCAATGAGACTGTTGTAAAAATGGATTCATGTAAAACCTGCAAGTATTTTAAGTATTTTTGTGTGTGTTTAACTTCTGTTTGTCTTTGGCTTTTGCTTTAGTTTCTGTGCTCCCCTGTGGCACAAGCTCCCTTGATATACCTGAGCTCTGCTAAAACCTTTTAAAATCCGGGCTTAAAAATATTGTTTATTGTGGCTTTGTCTTTAATCTGCATCTATGTATTTGCTTCCATTTGTCATTTTTATGGTGTTTTATGTTTTGCTTTCGTTGTCTTTTTGTATTGGTCTTTTGATGCAATTTGAACATTTCTTAATGTATTATACCTTATGTATTTCTATGCCCCTGTAATGCACTTGGAATTGTCTTGTCGTGTGTTCACTTTAGTGCATCAAGAAACAAATTTAGAGATTACACACTTAATGTATACAGCCAAAAAAAGTATAGACTTGCAAGACTTGCCTTGCATGTCCAAAGAAATGTAAAACAAAATATGAAAAAGGTATATATATATACTTTAGTGCATCAAGAAATGTTAACAGTAAAAAAAACTCTGTGTGTGTGTGTGTGTGTGTGTGTGTGTGTGTGTGTGTGTGTGTGTGTGTGTGTGTGTGTGTGTGTGTGTGTGTGAATGGTTCACACAACACTGTCCTATCAAATAAAAGCTAAAAATGCCCCAAAAATATCTTTAAAAAGACTAAGGTTTAATAAATGACGTTATTGTCATGAGATTAAACCCAAAGAGTCTTTATCTACAAGACAGATATTTTCCCTACATTTGGCCTTCAACAACCATCCAGCGTGTATAAACGTTATTTGGTTTTATGCCATCTAATAAATGCTAGAGTACTATCACATTTCCGCATTAGAAATTACAACTTCCACAAAATGTGCTTTTTCTAAATTTAAACTCCTTGAAATATACCCGTCACGGCTCCGTGCTCCAGGAAGCAGACGGCTGTCGAAGAAAGCGGAAGTGGTAATAGGGAAGTATTTCGTTCCGGATGTTTGCCTGTTACTGCCCGAGAAAGTTCCTGGCCGATGAAAACACAAACACCCCTCACACAGGGAGGCTAATGTCAGTTATAGCTGCTGTCGTTAGTTGAATAGCAAACTGCTGTGTCACCATGCTACTGAAATCATGCTGCATTTACAGCACCGGAGTTTTGTCTATACTACTGTTGATCTGCGGCATTGCTCTGGTCTTATCCTCCGTGTTTCCACATTTTCTACAGTCCATGGTTAAAAAGGTAAACATCTCTTCAAGCTAACGTTTTATAACAGGCGTTAACGTCAAGTAGGTAGTCGTTATAACGTTATAAGCTAACGGTAGACACTGGGTACAGTTATTGTCTGTTAGCTTCATGTCTTTAATTTGACTGAACAGCAAATACAGTGTGTTATGGAAAGCCGTTGACATTTGTAGATACACACTCCTAGGTATCAGAGACATAACAGCATTTATCCCAGTCAAAATTGTAGTTTAAGATTTCCACAATAACATTTTTTATTTTATTTTACCAAATAGTGTTTTAAGATGTCTAAAACTTATATTATGGATTATATTCTCCAAAGTAATTCAAGATAATATTTACATAATGATTTTAATGTAACATATAGAAATAAAACATTTCAGATATCCATAATTGTATTTTTACTCGTAAAAATGTCATTACAGGTACAAATAATTGGCATCATGTCGAGTAAATATGCAATTTAAGATATCTACAATTAAAATAATGACTAAGATTAAATGCTTTTGTGGATATCTGTGGAAATTACATAATGGATATCTAGATTAGATTTCTGATATGAAATTTAAGATATTTGTAGACATTTGATTTGCAAGTCCTTCCTGTAAAAATTCTGTTGCAGATAAATGCAGTTGAGTGTATGTGAAAATGAAAGTAGCATCATTCTTCTCCAGGGAGAATGACGGTGTTGATATCTGAAATGATAATTATGGACAGGAAGAACGTCATAGTTGGTATCTGAAATGTTCTTGTGGACTAGGAAGAATTGAATTACAGATATCTGCAACAGGCTTTATATCCAGGCCAGTTATTACATGTTTGAAGGCCTGCCATAATCTGCTGTGTTTGACGCTTGAGTGTCATGACGATCATGTTTGCTGGACTGCTTTAGGTCTTTAGCTGACTTCCTAAGTTAAACATGTTACTAAAAATGCACATGTGGGAATGTGATTTTCAGTTTGACCTTAAAAATGAAATATCTGAGACATTTTCTATGTCAGTAGCATTATCATACACTTGTTTTGTATAGGTTACATGTGAGAATCATTGCCACCTGGTTATGTTATTGTAATCTATTCTGCTTTGTGATACCCTCACCTCATTGGCTTACTTTAACATGCAATAAATGGCATATTGTGACATATCTTACAGCAGATTTAAGCAGCAGCAGCGTTTGTCATATGATGTGAGGACAGCTTAGTCAGCAGCAAAGAATTCGTCTGAAGTCACGTATTTTTCCTCAGCTGCACAGGATAAGTAACCCACTGCCCTTTGTCCCCATAGGAAGTGGTTTTGAAGAATGGCACGGAGGCATTTGAGGCCTGGGCGGATCCACCGGCCCCGATCTACATGCAGTTTTACTTCTTTAACCTGACCAACCCGGAGGAGGTGCTGGGGGGGGATAGGCCTGCTGTGGTGGAGATCGGACCGTATACGTACAGGTGAGAGAGGAAGAGGACAAAGACTTAAGTTTTATTTCTCTATTTTCTAAAACAGAAGTGCAAATGTTACAGTAAAAAAAAAAGGCCACACGAACCTAAAGCAGGGGGACGGAGAAGCCATTGCAATAGGGGTTGAATAGAAAGAAACTTTTGAAGCCAAATTGTCAAGTCAGTAAAAAGCAATCAACACTGATTAGAGCTCATACAGTGGAAACAAAGAAAGGTGCTAATTAGCTGATGATTAGATCAGCAGAAGCACAAAGGGGAAATAAAGACCCAGTGATATGTGGACAACATATAAGACATGTCTTTGCCAATGGTAGTGATGGCTTGCAGAGACAGAAGTGGAGATCTTAGTGCAGTCCTGTCTCTGGCAAGCTTGAGGCTGCTTGTTTGCCTCTCAGCAAGGACAGACACAGTAGCTTTGCACAGCTGCCTATTTGTTTAGCTGAGATATTTTTATTTTCCTTCTTTCTTGTCTGCCAAAAACATTTTACTGTGCCAAAAGGCGGTTCCTTAATTTGATGGTACCACAGCGGTTTTATTTGCCTGTCCATTATCTGACAGAACCCTCTGACCCATGTACTTCTATACTTTCATTTATTGTTCAGATCTTTCTGTAAAGATGTTCAGCTAAATCTCTGATTGAGGGACCCGAGAAAAGGCTGTTATTACTCACTTCCTGACAGAAATGATCACATCAACGTGCTTCAAGTTCTGAGAAGATGATCATTTATTCAGAGCAGTTTAGATTCACTTTCTGTGTAAATGAGTTCCATTATCCTGGGAAGTCAGTAAGTGCACTACAGTAGCTTTTCACCCTTGCCCAACAACTGCAAACACGCCTTTTGCTTTTTTGACAGTCACATGGAATTGAGTCAGGAAAGGAAATGACTTTAAAGGAAACCTCCTCTTCTCACATGATGCTATAATTAAAGCTGGGGTAGGCAGTTTTATTTTGGTATCATTAGGCAAAAATCCCACAATAAGCTTTCAGCATAATGTAGTGCAGGTAGACAGAGAGAAAGCTCGACTTCTGCACCCTCTCTCGGGCTCTGTTTTCAGGCTTTAGAAGATCTGGCCTGTGATAGAGGGTTGCCTGTTCTACAGATGTGGATGTGCATGTAGGTTCCTTTTTAGATGGTGAAAGCCTGATTCAATGGAAGACAGTCCTGCAGACAAAGATGCTATCTTGCATCTGCAACAACTGCCTCCTCTGCAAAGCAACCCAGAACAGAAAAACAGGCTTATTGAAAAAGTGTCAAAGAGAGCCCAACAATAAAGAAAATTAAACACATGTCTATAATGGTGAAGCATTTTAGAGATGGAGAGAGAATGCTGTTAATAGTAAAGCCTTAAATTAACTGGAGCTATAGGCTCACAGCTGCAGCTTGGTGTTAATGTAGCTAACTAGCGCCTGGAATCAGTGTATCATCTTTAACAGGATTTTTACTTCTGTGTCGATTCGACACCATGTATGTAATGTAATTACATGTTGCTGCGATGCAGACCTCCTGTCTGTTGTTGTAAGCTGAAACCATTTCCCTCAGTGGAAACAAAGCTTTTATTGACTTTAACTTCACTGATAAGAAACAATTAATTGTCAAAACAATAAAGCCTCCACAAAATAGCATTTTAAGTCTTGTGTGTAATTTATCCTGGCTTCATATGAGCAGAGGAAATCTCCATAGGTCCTGCATAGAGCTGATGCACAAGTATAAATAATATATAATATAGTATAAATCCCGCTTAAACGTGCTTTACAGGCACGAACCTTCAGTCAGCAGCTGTGGCAACTGGCATTAAGGCAGCGCAGACTCCAGCCGCTGACTGAAGGTCCGTCTCTGGTCCTGCTGCCCACTCCCCTCCCGGCGAAGCAGTCTTGCCTTTTCTTGAAAACTACCTACTCCATCTTTAAACCAAATATATGACTTAATATGAATACACATCTTTATAATTGTTTAAAGGAAAATTTCGGTTTATTTCAACCTGTCTCCTATCGTCCTAAATTTGTTTCAAGTAACGTTCTTACGTTCTAACAGGTCTGACGCTACTATGCGCCCCGGCTGTATCTAGGCTAATGGCTAACATGCTAACTATTATTTTTATGTCACTAGGCACTTGAAACAAATTTAGGACGATAGGAGACAGGTTGAAATAAACCGAAACTTCCCTTTAAGAATACCCTTTTCTCTGCAGTCTGAGATACAGGTATTATATTTGGCTGCAAGAGCTACCAACATTTAACTTCTGTCAACCTTAACCCAGCTGTTATATTTCCTCCACAGAGAGTACCGGCCCATGGAGCAAGTGGACTTCCAGGATAATGGCACTAAAGTAGCAGCTGTCAACACAAAGACCTACATATTCCAGCGTAACATGTCCCGAGGTCCAGAGAGTGACCTCATCAGGACGGTCAACATCCCTGCAATGGTGAGCCATAGAAACCCATGACCTATTAGTGTTGCATTACATAAATGAGTTGCAGTCGTTTTATTTTTAGATCTATTTATTTTGCTGGGCAGCAACATACAAATCAGGAAAAGAGTTTTCAGTATTTCCTAATAGTTTTGTGTGTGGTGAATAGATTGATGTCTTTCATGTAACTACAGGGAGTAACCTTTTGAAAGAAATAAGAACATCACTCTATGAAGTAATAACACACTGACAGATTGGAGCTATTTGAACTCTCATAAAGAATATTTTAAAATGTTATTAAAGTAAATGATTCATTCTGTTAAGTTTTTGATGGAGCTTGTGCAATTGAGTGCTTTACACAACATTTTGTCTTCCCGTCTTTCTTCTGGTAGACGGTGATGGAGCAGTTCAAGGACTCGTCTGTCTTTGCCAATCTGATCTCCGCCTATATGAGGTCCAGCGGTGAAGGCCTGTTCATCACGCGCACTGTGGGAGAGCTGCTGTGGGGTTATGAAGACGCCCTGCTCAAAGCCCTCAGTGTTATGAAACCTGACCTGGATGATGTTTTCGGGCTCTTCTACAAGGTCTCCAAGCATATGAATACATTACTGTACACTTTGTCCAGACATGAGTGTGTTCAGTCATAAAAAGCTACAAGATAATAACACAGAAAAGTTTATTGAACATATAACTTCCTTTTTACAGAGCAATGCTTCCAATGATGGTGAATATGTCTTCTTCACTGGTCAGCAAAACTATAAGGACTTTGCCAGAGTGGATACATGGAAGGGTGAAAGGTAACTGTCACTCACCTCTAGGAAAAAAGGGCAATGAATGAATGAATGAGAATTATCTTTTGCTATCTGAATCCAATCAATGAGAATCATTGATATATGCAGTTTGAATGGATGAGAGGTGAAAAGTGGTTGTATCAGGTAGATAGATGATCAAGGCTTGTTTCATCCCGTTTGATAACATTATGGGATCACAAAGCGAGTGTCCTGATGAGTTTCCCTGCCATTACAGTTAATGTGTGTCTGTAATCATGTCAGAAAGCCACACCAATGTTAATCCTCTTTGTTGCACTTGAAGATTTTCTTTCATCACAGCAGTTGCTTCGGGTATAATATTGATCTTTCATACTGGACTTGCTAGCCAGCTAGCACTGTAGCTGTAGTTTGCCCTTTTGGAAAATACACTAATATGCTTTTTTGTGGAGAGTTGGATGAAGATTGATGTCACTCTCATACTGTCCGTTGGCACAAAGACCGAAATGTCAAACTGTTCCTGAAACACACAAAGGACTGCTGTTCTGGAAAAGGAGCAGCAGCTTTAGCCAAGCTTTTTCTGACCTGACCTGATCTGCTGCGAGCCCACACTTTTTAAAATGCCTAATGTTTTATCAGGCAGTCTTGATCAGCCTGATCAGATGAAGTATCACAGCTTGGTTCGGTAACCTTTCTGTGCAGGTAAACTGTTTTGATTGATTCACACTGCATGGGTTACAATTGGTGTCAAAGACCACATTTCCACGCAGACTATTTTTGAACAGGCTACAGTGACTCAAGCCAATGAGGTCATCAATGACTCCTCTCATGTTCTGCATACAGAGTAGGAGCTGCTGCCCTCTGGCCAGAGATTTAGAGTGCCTTGTTGTGGACTGAACAGATTTAAGAATCCATTCATTCCTATGTCTGTAAAGCTTTGAAATAATGGCAGATAAAGCCAGATCTGGCATTGGATTATGATGATTTGCTGATTTGCATTTTTGTAGAGGTATTTTTAGCATATAATGTTATTTATTTATTTATCTTCTGTGTTTCTTATTTCTACATTGGGTATAATGTTGATTTGTCTATGTACTATGTTATATTTTGTATTTATATGGCTGCAGTGTGAGTGTAGGGCCCAAGACAAATTTCCCACTCTGTGTGGGACAAAGTAAATCCTGATCTTGATTTTAATCTGACAAATTGGTTAGTAGTCCTTCAATTAAGCTGACAAAGAAAACTGGTTGGTTGCTTGTCATTCTAAACGCCCAGAAACTTGACATGACAAACTGTTAAAACACAAAAACCGTCTTAAGATATTTTCTATGTGTGTATGCGTGCAGCACGCTGAATTGGTGGACGTCTGATGAATGCAATATGATCAATGGAACCAATGGAGCATCTTTCCATCCAATCGTCACCAAGAATGAGACGCTCTACATGTTCTCGTCTGACCTGTGCAGGTGAGTCGACAACAAAGTGTTTTACAGGGCTCCTACACAATATGAAAAAGTATGGGATTGGATTTTTAGTAGCTTCCAGGTCTGGATAACTATGGAAAAACAAAAAGTGTTTCCAGACTACTGCCCCTATTCTGTTTTCTGTTTTGCCCCTATCAGCAGGGTGGTTTTCAGAGTGCAGACCAGAGCGAGTTTGATGTTGCCGAAAGCAAGACAAGAAGTATAGCGAGAAACTGAACGCAGAGTCCTGTGTAGAGCTCCTTCTATGCCTGAAAGTCAGCGCAGCTTTGTCCAAAGTGTCTTCTAACAGAACCAAATCTGTACATCTACAACCAAATTAGTTTAAAAGACAGTGCAGCAATATCTTAAATTTCATATGTACATCACAAATGAAAAAATACTAAGCTTGTATGAACATTTATGAGTTATGCAGTGATGTAGTTATCAGAAATGTTAACGGACTAACTACTCTGTGTAAGGAAATCTTTATAACTGTATTCATAGTCGTTTCCATGGACACAGTGACTAAAGAATGCTGCGAACCAATCACAGGCAGAGTAGGTCCTGATTATACAGAAGGCATTTTAGCAGCTGGAGGCATTTTTTTGTCATTGTTTTGAATGAGAATGAAGCTTTTTGCTTGCAGTTTTTACGTTTTGTTGTGTTTCTGTTCTCTAGACACCTGGCATTTTTGCCAAAGCACTCTGAACTCCCAGAGTTGCCCCACATCATATTTTTTCCCATCGTCCAATGGGATGACAAGTTTACAGTTGGTAAACAATGGAGGAGAAGCAGATGTTGAGGGCTGGTTAATTTTTAGTTGAATTATGTGTAGGTGTGTGTTGTGGGGTGCATGTGTATGTTACAGGGGTAGTTAGAGCTATTTGTTTTGCGATCTGGAGAGGTTGTTTCTGGTTTTCCAGTTCAGTAAAATTGTCTTTTTAGCGATTGTTAGGGCGACCAGACCAGTACAGCTTCTTCATGTTTCAGTGGTGAGTCATTCTTTCTCTGGTCTTGTCTGCCTGGCTTGAGTAGGCAGGTGAAACAGCTCTGCCTTCAGTCATCCTAAGAATGTCTCCCTAAGCCTTTCCCTCGGCGTTATTTGTGTCTGATATGGGATTATGGATGCTAATTTAGCCTGCCTGGCCAGTGTTGGCCTCTTGAATGAGGTTACAATTAGATTACTGCCTATTTAGCGCTGCTTAAAACAACTAATATCAGCCCACTGACTGTTACATGTGTACATTAGAGAGTGCAGCATATACAGGTCAGCTAACTGCTGACTGAGGCTGTGAAAAGACAGCCACGGTTAATGAGACAGTAACATGTCAAAGACCGGCACAGCCTTTAAAACACTTTTGGTAAAAACCTGCTTTTGCAGTGCAGGTTTTCAGTAAATCAGCTTATCACAAAGCTCGTATGAAAGCTCATGCACTCACAGCTTTGCAGAAATTATTTGTGCCTGCAAAGATTAACCAGCTTTTTGTTTCTGTTTCAAAGGTCTCTGTACGCTCAGTATGAGGAGGATGTGCAAGTGAAGGGGATCCCTGGGTATCGCTTCAGTCCCCCTAGCCAGGTGTTTGCCAATCAGACCGTGAACCCAGCCAACGCAGGCTTCTGTGTCCCTGCTGGAAACTGCCTGGGCTCTGGCTTGCTGAATGTCAGCCTATGTAAACAAGGTAGGATGTGCACTAAGCAGAAGGTCTGTATGAAAAACCAGAAGATCGTTTGTGTCACATCTAGAAAGCTGTTCCATCATGAACTGTTGTTTTCCTGAATCTGCTCAGCTGAATATCTTTCATGGTGTCATTCTAACTGAATCCTTTGTGTGTTTAGGCGCTCCCATCATAATGTCTTCACCACACTTCTACCAGGCAGATGAGAAATTTGTTCAGGATATATTTGGCATGAAGCCCAAGAAGGAGCAGCACCAAACTGCGATTGATATTAATCCGGTAGGAACTTGAACTCTGTTTCTTAAAGATCCTCTCCAGACAGGATTTAAGACAGTTTGATAACCAGTTCACTCTGTCAGTTTCCTCTTGCTGAGAGATTATTGCGCACAAGGAAGCGTGCACCTGCTCATGGATGAGAGGCTCGTGCTCATGACAGCACAAGATGTAAACATTAATGGCGTCCTCCTCGACTGAGCTATAATGTTAAGCCCAGTTCAGACCAAAGAAGCAAACAACTTTGCATGTAGTTGTTCTGCAACATTCCAAAAACCTGCCGCTCACATCAGTATAGCTAAATGAGACAGCGTGTCATGTCTTTGCAACATCTCTCTGTACTTCCGTTCTGATTTGCACCATTTGAGGCGTATTGTGTGTTTGAGTAGCTTTTGTAACTTCTTAAAATATGAATGAGGATAGTGGTAGTGACATACTGGCTACAGTTGCATTTGTAGTAGTGATGAAAAGTCGAAAAACAGAATTAAAACGAGCATCAGATGGACTGTATTCATAATATATATGCCACAATAATAACCGGCACACTGTGAGGACAGATCAGAGGGCTCAGTGAAGACAGAACATTTTGACTTGACTAGTGGACTTCATGACAAGCCGACTAACTGTACAAACAGGTGGCATGCGTTACGTCCTCAAACCAGCAGAGTTGCAGGTGACAGCATCAGCTGGCTTGAGTCAAGCTCAGACAGCCAGTTCACACTGCTGCAACTTTCTAAAACGGTTTCGTCTCATCACGAATCATTTGTCTGAACTGAGCTTCAGCTAGCTTAGTGATGCTAGGTGAGCTAGCAGTAGATGCCCGCTTCCTTCTGCGCAGTGATTTGTTTCATGGGTGTAGTTTGGTAGAAAGAAAATAGTCCCGACATAAAAATCTGCTCACAACAAGGCCCATGGGTTATCTTTAGTAAGCAGGTCATAATTTCTGGAAAGAGACATTGCTGTTGAGTTATGCAAATGTATTTTTTTTTTTGCACTTTGAGCGCCACAAGCTGAGTGCCATCTAGTTCCGATATCTCCAACACTTGGCAACTCACACCAAACAATCTAGATTAATAAATAACACTACAGGTAAGAGGAAAATAATATGTATTTTTGATTTTGAGGTGAACTGTCCCTTTAATATGACTCATTTTTCCATGTATAAAATTTGCAGTATAGAAATCTGATATAAAAAGTGCACAAAGACAGTGACATTCATGTTTACCACTAGATGGTGAACTTTCTCAGCTTTGTAACAGCCTGTAATTAACCACAAAGCACAGCTTGTTTTTTTTAGTTAAAGATTAAAGCAGAGGTGCATGGGACGGAGCTGTCACCAAAGATAAGCTCTATCTGCTTTTTATCATGTGTAAGTCATAACTTGGTTGAGTAAATGTAATAAGCCCGTCATAAAGGGAAGCAAGTGACAAAAACACACCCAGGAGCACAATGTGTTGCGGGACAGCTGTTTATCCTGATATTTAGAATTAGTCAGATGGTAATTCTGTAAAAAACGTGGAAGTGAGGTTACCATGTGAGGAGAAACCCTGCAGATATACACTGCCTGTCACAACAGAGTAAATTTGAGGAAGAAATAAAGAGCTGTGTTCTGTGATGCATCATGTACTGTACCTTAGTGCAAGATATTGTGTCAGTAGTGATATTTAGCACCTAATTACTTAAAAAAAAATTGAAATCCATAAGAGATATTGCTAACAGTATTTGACAGATGCAATCAAAGATGCAAACAAGGAAATGTGTCCTGTAAAAGATGCTGTAATGTAATAGTCCACATATCAGAGGATGTTTTCTGACAGTCATAAAAATAGGAGCTAATAAATTGCTCATTATGATTAACCCTAATTACAAAATGTATAACTTTATATTTCCTTTTCCTGGTTATGACACTAATTGGACCACTGCAAGCAAGCAGGCACACTGTAAAGAATCAAACAGTTGAGATGAATAAGTAATGGTGTAATTATAAGGCTTTCTAAAGATTATCTCTCTTGGGCAGCCACACAGTGTTTGTTTTGCATTATTGTGTTATTGAACTTTTTATGTGTGTTGCCGTTTATTTGTAGATGACTACATTGATATAATTGCTGTGTATTATATCAGTGTTTCTAAAATGGGGTACATGTGCCCCTAGGGCAGGGGTCGGCAACCTTTACTATGAAAAGAGCCTTTACTGGGCCAAAAACAGAAAAAAAAATCAAATCTGTCTGGCGCCGTAAAACATATTTGAATAAAGCTAACAGCCTATTAAGTCTGAATTAGCCCATCAATATTCCAAATAGGTCTAAATGAGCATTCATTAGTATGATTTACTTAAACGTGGCTCCTCTGCAGTGGACTGTTTATGATTATTTAGTTCTTTAACTTTGCAGTGTTGGTGGTGAAAGCAAATTAATCTGTCCACACACTATTAAATCCTCTATTTCCTCCAAAACTTTTCCTTTTTTAGATTTTAGGTTAGGATTTTAGATTTAGAATCCATAGCTAGCCTTGCTAGAGAGAGTCCATGCCACCACTACTGAAGCTTAACAATATTTAGAGGAAAAGGCAACAGGTCGTCAACGTACAGTATGATGCACATTGTGGTTGATGAAACGCTTAAACATTTTTTAATTTGATGTATCTGCTATACATTTTTACAGTTGTAGAATGCAATAATCAGTTTAGGTCTACAACATTGATAAATTAACATCTGAATATTAAAAAAAAATAACTGTACTTCATTTCTATTAAATTATGTCAAAGCCACAGGGAACCTGTGGAGAGGGTCTTAAGAGCTACATGTGGCTCCAGAGCCAGAGGTGTTTAAAATGTTAATTTAACAAATATCACTTATGCATAATTCCTTGAGTAATTATACCACTAAACTGTGTGCAACTTCAAAAAGGCGCAGTTCAATGCAACTACAATGCTGCCCAAGAATTTAGTGATGGATTCTAAACATTTGAAATGTAGCTTTTAAAGGTTTTTCAGGAGCAAGGTTGTTCAGTAAATCTGACACTGACGGTGTAGCTGTATTGTACATCTTTTTATAGGCTATTATCTATTATATATCTTTCCTACCTGAAATATTCTGCACTGGTCATGGGGTAGTCTCGATTACATGATTGAAATAAGTTTGAGAACCATTGTGTCATTTAGTAAATTGAAGCTTAGTCTTAAATAAGTAAAATGTGATTTGATTGTGATGAAATATCTTAGGAAAAAGTTAATGTAAATAATATGTGGACAAGAACATTTAGTCTATTGACATGTAGTCATTTATCTACCTGTGGCACACACACTTTCATTTCACAAGTCCTTAATGCTTCATCAACACCAACGTGTAAGGTGGTGGCGTCATAAGATGAAAGCAGTCTTTGAACCCAGTAAACAAGCTACTGTTTCGGCTGTTTATTACTGAGAGTGGTCAAAGGTCTGTGACTTTTGTCATCAATACTGGGTTGCGGTGCCCTGTCATGGGTAGAGCAAACGCTCCGTGCCGCCAGCTTCAGAGAGAATTTTCATTTGGGCCACTTACAGTAAAGGTGTATGTGTGATTCTGTTTTACAGCTCACAGGAATCATCCTGCAGGCAGCAAAGCGGTTGCAGGTCAACGTGTATGTCGAGAAAATTCCCACCTTCAGGTAATCAGTTCATTGCCTCCATTAGTCTCTTATTACTGCCCGGCCTACGTGTTGTCATAAATCCAGCTGTCACCATGTTGGCTTTAATGAAGCTGTAATAGATGTAAGCCTAGGAAGGGCTGCCAGGAAGATATCTGTAAAGCAATTATGCCACCATCATCATTAGGAGTGGACTTTTGGACACTTTTTGTGCATCTACCTGGCACCCGCAGGAACAAACAATCTTGATATAAGTCTAGACAGATGTACATGTTGTCAAACTGTATGTACATGAACTAAATGTACTCTATATGTGAACAGTATATATTTTTCTTTAGTCAAACAGGAAACGTGAGGACTGTGGTCTTTCCTGTGGTTTATCTCAATGAGGTATAAACACACGCATGCACACACACTGTTTCCTCATTTAACCATGAGACATGAGATGGCAGACAAAACAAAGTGTGTTTACTTGAACAGATAATCTAGCTCTGGCAGTTTCTTTTCTTTTTGCTGTACTGAATCTCTAATGTCACCCCCTCACCATCTCCTCAGAGCGTTGTCATTGACGACGCCTCGGCCACGAAGCTGCACACGATCATGGTTGAGCAGAACGTGGTGGTGAACATTCCCTTCATGCTGATTGGTCTAGGCATCATTCTGGGAGGAATCTTCATGTTCCTGATGTGTCGACAGAAGGTCCCTGAGGTGAGTGTATGAGATGAACATAAATAAGTTTGCATGATTATTAGAGTTGCAACCATGGCAACAGAATGAGAGCAGAACAGACATTAAACTGTTGTCAAACTGTGGTCATTTGACTGGTTCATATTAAAATGGAGATTAGTCGTTGCAGTGACAGCACAAGTTTGGAAAACTCATGAAAAGAATTTGATTACTTAACCAATAAAGAAATTTAAAGCAATCAAATCCAGCAATCCTCAGTTCCTCTCTGGCAGTAAGGCAACAGAGAGAGATGCCTCTCCAGGCTTTGTACTACTCCACTGCTTGTTTGGTTGTTACTGCAAACCCTCAGAGAGTCCTTGATTTGCTGCAAGTCAGTTTATATGAAAGTTTAATGGAAGTTACCCTGCTAAAACCGTTCTTTGCAGTGGCAATGGTTTACATAAAAATGGCTGCCACTCTGACCGTCCTGCTATGTTAATCTGAGTGGGGGTAAATTAAACATCTAAGATGCTTTGCTACAAGCAGGACGTGCAGGAGCTACACAAGATATGGTGATGCAGGTTTCTTCTGTGGTGGTATTCCTTGGTGTTTGGAGCATCCACATTACTGGAAACCTTTCTGCATCATCAGCAGGTATCTCAGGGTCACAGGCGTTTTGCCCCTTAAACCTAGTTTATGCTCAATGCAGTTGCGAGTGTGCGAGGTTCGCACGCCGCAAATGACGTAATCGCGCACTGGCGAACGGAGCCAGGCATAGCCTGTACGCCTCATCTGAGTGGGGCAGCAAAGACCGATTAGCCTTACCTGCAGAAAGGTCCGAACTGGGCTCTCATCAGCTACAGCCATCTCGAGCTGGTCTGGCTGTCTAGGCTGTGTCCCTGGTGGCTTTCTTCAGATGTTTGGGCTCCAGGCTGACCAACTGGAGGAAATAGTGCACTGATGTTGCTGGGAACCCACAGTCCTCCGATGAGAGCTTTATCAATCAAATCCTTTGTACTTGGCTTTCTTGAGTGAAGAAGTGGCTGGCCTGTCCTCCCAGGGCATAGTAAGTTTGACTACTATGTGGTTTTTGTGCTCCTGGATAAAAGAGGCATGTTTGGCTGGAGGGAGGTCACTGCCACGTCCTGTGGGAAGACAAGTTTTCACTTTAGATCCACTTGTATTGCCCAGTCGGCAGCACGCTGCAAAATGGGAGGCTGGTTCTTGGCCATTGCTCTTGGCGAAGGATTCTTATTGCCTTCACTTAGGAAAGTGACAGCTTTGGATGGTGATGCTGGGTTGTTGTTTGCTTTGACCCCCTGCTGATCCACTCATTTGGGGATTTCTGTAAGGACCTTATCGTGCCTACACCTGTATGTCTGTTCTACCCTTTTTCTGTATCAATGGTTGCAACTGAAGATTATTTTCATTATCAATTGAAACTGTTGGTCCTGTTTTTATTTAATCAGTTTGTGGTTTAGCCTGTGGAATATTAAAATTAATTGTTTTGTCTGACTTAACAGTCCAGAACCCAAAAATATTCAAAGTAAAATCACATCAAACAAAGACAAAACACCTTAACGTTTGAGAAACTGACCCAGATACTGACTAAACTACTGTAATGATTAACTGATTTTCAGAATCGTTATCAATTGATTATTAATATTCTGTCAAAACATTGGAATATTCAGAGATAATTTTACAGTGACAAATTAATAAAGCCAATGTTAAATATGTAATATTGTACATTCAATTTGTTAGATATTTTTGTATATACTACGTCAATTAATAGGCATGTTTTTCAACAGTAACCTAATGTAATGTTTTTGTATCTGGTTTTCTGTTTCAGAGCACTGCAGCTGAACGACAGCCCCTGCTCTCATCATAGCACCGAACAGTATGTAGAAAGAAGGAGGATTACCCAGCTGCAGTATAATTTCACATTTCATGGGTTCAATGGATCTGCAGTTTTTACCATTAACCCCCATGTTAATACTTTCCATTAATAACCAGAATCCCACCTTTTAATCAGCTTTTGTTTTAAATCTAATGGCTTTAGGATCAAAGGTGAAGAGTTTGTTACAGGGCTGGGGCTATCGTCTTCCTCACACGTCAGTTTTAATGATGCTGAAAGACATATTTTTTAAATTAAATCTGAAATCTTACATTTTTTTTACTTTCTTAATGTGGGATTTTGAATTGAAACTACGTGAATTAAGTAAATTGAATCTCCCACCAAATATGATTTGAGAAGGTCAGCTCTGAAGTAATCAGACCTCCAGGAATTGAAGTGAAAATGTATCGTGCCATTATTTGAGCATAGCCCATGTTTTTGTGTGAAATCGCTGCTTTTCTGAGTGTGTGAGTGTATGAATGTGTGTGTGTCCATAACACTGTCAATGTGTGTTTTTTAAAAAATGGCCCAGTCATCAGTTTTCAGCATGGTCTGGTGAGATTGTTGAGGCATTAGTAAGAAGAACGTATATAAAGCTGTTGTAATGCAAGAAAAAAGTCAATATTTCACATTTTTTGTATCATTTCCAAGCATAAGCCAAGTAAATAACCAAGTCAAGCTGTGTGAAACGACTGCTGGCATAATTATTCTTTATGTCATAAATCTATAGTGAGCTCATCTTCCTTTTAAAACCATGTACTCTGTTGTAACCTCCAGTGGAAATCCAGTAATCCACATTTTATGCAAACAGTATAATGTAGATTTACATCCAAATAGTATTACTTCAACAGTCGCAGAATAAAGGGAAGGGTTTTACCTGGTGCGTGGTATGATGTCTTGTCCCATGATGGTGTGAAGCAATGTGCAATATTTTCTTTCCTCCTGATCCCAGTTTGTCACCATGAATGTGTGATTTTGAATTATTGCACTGATATTCAGCAGAAATCAGTGTGCGGATGGCTTCATGCTGGTGACACTACTGATAGATGTTTTTGTCAAATAGAAAATTGGGTTTTTCCTTTTAACCACTAGGAATTGTTCATGGTTTTTATGGTGACAAATCCCACTTTTAAACAGCTTTTAATGAGTTTATTGAATTTTTATTTAAAGGTATACTATGCAGGGTTTTCCCAGAAAAAAAAACAATGGATAGACTCATGTAAAAGTAATCCCTTTCAATCATCACTTGTGACCCCACTAGAAGTGTGTGGCAATGTATTTATCTGCTTTTTTTGCTGTGTGCGGGACATTTAATGGGCAAAGAGTGCAGGTGAGGGGGGGGGGGGACTGTGTGGTATACCTTTAAAATGTGTGGTTAAAAATTAAATATAAGTGTTTTTCTTTGCAGCACTACACAGAATCTGCACTGCAATGTGTACTTGTTTTGTCTTTTTAATAACCACTGTTTCACACACATCACTGACACAGTCTCGGTCATTGTTTCATATGTAACAGACATTATTGTTTACACTACTACACCCACATAGTAAAATTCATATGTAATTTCTGTTTACGTACTCTCAATAGGTCACATGTAACCGTTTGCACATTGTCTTGTCATTTGCTACGGCTTCAATAAACCTGGTGTGCTTCTCATTCTCTGAAGACATGTTTATGTTTCCTGCTTCACACATTGCAAAATGATTGATTGATGTTTGTATAAAGGTCACCGGTAAAGCATGAATGGCCTAATGACGAACTTCAGGGGTTGGTCTGACTAATTTATAATTTGCAGATGTTGAAAGCCGGTGTTGAAACTTTGCTAATTATAGCTGCATTTCACACACACACACACACACACACACACACACACACACACACACACACACACAAGAGGCATTATGTCTTTGGGTTTTCCATCCCCCGTTTTGTAAATGCGGTATCTCAGGAACGCCTTGAAGGAATTTTTCTAATTTGGCACCAAGTCCACTTGGACTCGTGCGCTAATTGTGATAAAAGGTCACATAAATGTCTATTAGGAATAAAATGGTGACATTTTATCTCCAAAAGGTCAAAGGTCAGCTTCATTGTGACATCATGATGATCTGCAGAAACACCTCTGACCATTCCCCAACATCATAACTGGGGAACAAAAGGGGAAGCATTTGGTCTGATGTTGAAGTGGTGACACTAATTTTAGGTGTCTGCACTTAATATACATTCAATACCTTTTATTAAATTCCTATTAAAGTCTTCACTACATATAACCTGTTATATGAGTCTGGACAGACATGGATGTAGACTGCAGCTTGACTGGTTGGCAGAGGCATACAGCTGCCAGGTGGTAATTCTACTGTCATTTTCCTCCCACAATGCATTTTGACTGCTGACTGTTGGGTATGTGATGTATGGTAGGTGTGTTGTGCTGTCAGAACGAGGGGGCTGCACCCCGAGCAGTTAGGGGCCCAAGCCTTGTTAAAGGGCACCTCGGCAGTGCCCAGGGGGCAAACTGGCACCCCTCCACCTACCAGTCCACACTCCATATTTGACTTGAAATGGCGACCCGCCAGTTCCCAGTCCAAGTCCCTGTGGACTGAGATACTGCCGCCCTAAGTTGATAGCCTTAAGCAGAGGAGTGGGTCATAGAGCCCTGGTAAACTCACTTATTTCCAACTACAGACTCCCAGATTTGCCTCACACTGCCTCAAGTTATGTCAGCACCTAACCACAATATATAGTATTTTTAGTGTCATTGCTGCTTGAAACAAACTTCACATCAGGCAGTCCAAACCATGAAGCTTGGATGAATTGGAGACTCCAGGGGTGAAGTAAAGAGGTGGATGGATACACTTCTACAGTCTGTGACACATGTTAAGGTTTCAGTTAGATATTACAGACGTGGAGTTGTCCTTAATTACAGGGTTAAAGTGTACTTTGGCTGCCTGCAGATAAACGTTGACTTCGGCTGCTATTATAAAACTGATAAATATGTTTGCATTGTTGGCTCTGACTTGAGATTCTCTGCCAAACCTCAGCCTCAGTCATTAAAGTGGCATATTAGGGAATTAATCCTTCATATCTCTCAAAGGGTAACTCCTCCCCAACCCAACTACAGCCTTTAATACAGGTGGCATGGAACAACACACCAGCCGTGCTCCAGAGCTGCTTCTGTCTTGAGTTTGATCTGCAAACAGCATGGGGACTCTTCAGGAAAGAATCATCGTTCTCTCCGTCTTTCTGTGTCTGATCTGTGCCGTTCAGGTACGTTCAAAACCCTTAACTATTCATAAGAGTTTGCTTCATCTCTTATGTGCTAATAGAGAACATCATGTCTTTTGATTTCGTCACAGCTCCTAAAGGATCTTACTGCATGTTTGCCTTCACAGGTCAATTCACTGCCCGTACCTGAAGACTGGAATGGTTTGATCCTGCGGACCAAGCGGTCACTCCTGTGGCGTTGGAACAGCATGAAGCCTGTGGGCGCCAGCTGCAGGGATAACTTGGAGTGTGGCACACAATACTGCAGGTACAGTCAAGCTTCTTAGAACTGTTGAGGCCTGTAATCAGACATTTGGGACATTTAGGAAGCTCAAACATTTCCACTGCTGCTGTAGTCGTCTACCATTAATACCTGCATTTCTTAAAGGTCCAGTGTGTAGGATTTAGGATGATATATTGGCAGAGATGGAATATAATATAATAAGAGTATTTTTTTAGTGCATGATCACCTAAAAATAAAAATAGTTGTATAGGAAGGAATAAGCCAAACACTGGCTGTACATAGGGCCAATTACATTTTCGCATCAGCCAATTTTTTAACATTAAAATTGCTTTATTGAGTGTTTTTACTGGTTTAAATGAGTGGGTCTATTTGTTTTGGAGAGGAAGAGACCTCTGTGGATAATAAGGCGTCTCGTAAAAGCCTCAATCTTAAATTAAAAAGGTGTGCACATGTAAGCAGGTGCTGGGCTAACAGCCTGACCTTGACATGCCAAACAGCACAGGAGAAACACTGATTTGTAACATGACACTGCATTATTCAGTCTTGTTAGTGATTTTAATCACAGAGTCCATTTGTTTCAGAGAGGAAGAGACCTCCATGGATAATTCAGCTTCAGATAAAAACCTCCCGAACAATTAATATTGAAGGAATTCCAACTGAGAGAAGTTTCAGCTGGCTGCAAACTGCAATCCTCGCCACTAGATGCCACTAAATCCCCCTAAAATCTGACACACTGTTCCTTTAAGTGAATTGTTGTTAATGTGAAACCAGAAAAATTCCTTCAAATGACATTCTGTGATATCAAACAGAAATAATGTTCCTTTTCGTAGTGTTCACGGACAGTCAGAAAGTATGCTAAGATAAATAATGAAGCTGCTCTTTATCTTTGCAGGAAAAATATCTGCTCCTTCAGAAACTCCACCTGAAGAGGACACACAAACAAAACAATCCATCAGGGTGACAGAGCAAACATCCGCCTCATGGACCAAAGCGACCCGACTCAAAATTATGAAATTACTACTGTGGTATCCTGGCTTGACCTGCTGGCACTTTATCAGGCAGTCAGTGAAAGTAATCTGATCTGGCACTGCACTGCAGCAAAACAGAGCTGTAAATGCTGCATGAACAATCAAACGGCTCCATCTAGAGCGACATTGATTTTTATGATCTAGTTTGTCTATAACACACGCAGCACATCAGACAGGCTGTATAACATGTTTTAATAAGAAAATATAAATATTCATGCAAAGTTTGTGAGATGCTCTGAGTTTATTGGTTCATGTTGTTATTATATATATTTATTTATTTGTACATATTGTAAAGAATGTAGATGTTTAAATATACTTTTTATAAGAGGTTGTATTGCCCACATTTTGTTTGTCAACAAGTTCAGAACCAATTAAAATTTTCTTCACAGTTCCTTCTCGTTTAATGCAATGGAAGAAGATATTGGCTGTTTTTTTTAAAAAAAAAATGAATGGGATTTTTTTTTAAATTCAAATAAAATATTTCTGTATATTTAATCACCAAGGACCACATACCACAAGGTGGCGATGCAGTGATTCCCAACTCTTCACTGACCAAGGGACAAGCTATTCCTTGCTGCTTTTACATGTTTTGAATTATTATATTTTTATTGCTGTTTTCCATCAAAAGCTCTTGTGATAAAGTGCCAACAAATATAAAAAAAAATATGCATAAACATTTCCCATATGTGTGAAAAATGACCAAAATTAAATTGGCCAGTCTTACTGTGGCAAAGGTCGTGCAATGGTTATGGTTGGGAATGGTGAGGACATTTCTGACCATATTTATATAGCTAATTTCCCATGGTGTGTGTGTGTCTTATATTGATGAGGACAGCCGATCAGACTTGGTAAACAGATGATAGCCTATATAATATCTGCCCACTGCTGTGCTGATGCTTGTGGCTCAGGCCAGCACCTAAACATGGCAGACTTAGTGAAGCCTCCTCTCTCTTACCATGCTGGAATATATGCACACATGCACATGAGTTTGATGCTCTGCATTACAAGTTGAGGTTGGTTGACTCTCAGACCTTATTGCAACCACCCAAATGTGGGTGTGTTGTGTCACCGGGGGTTTCTTTTTCTGATACCCACAGACCAGCATTACCACCATGCGGATTATGGCTACCGACAGTATATATTATAGAGGTTACCACATGGCACATATTGCACAACCGCCCTTGAGGATGCATGCATCATTTTAACCACTGGAGGGCGAGCTGAGCCAGGTTTAGTGAGATGAATATGGCGCCAGCACGTTTGTGATATGACCAACTAGCTGTGGTATTTTACAAACTAATCTTTATATACTTAATGCACCATTGTCTCACGATTAAACACTTGCACTGAATAGTTCTACAAGCACGCTAAAATTATTTCTTATTGATTTGACGATGATTTATTTTCACAATTCTATTTTCTGATGTTGATAATGATCTAAAATGAGACTAATTTTAAATAATAATAAGGATGAGAAGTTATATTATTTATATTTCATAAATAATATGGCCATGATGTTATAGAGTGACACTACAAGTGAATAGGGTAAAACTTTTAACCACTAGAAATCACCATGAAACTTCAGCATATGATTACTTATATCAAGACAATTATTTTGTTTTAGCCTACAGGTATTCTGAAATTGTATATTTACATATGCAAATGTGGCATTATCTATCTAAATGATTTTCTTTACTCCATAATAAATGAACAAACAAATAAATAAATATATAAGTAAAATAAAATAAAATAAAATAAAATAAAGATAAAAAGTCAATATCCATAACAAACAAAATAAAATAAAATAAAAAGTCAACATCCATAACAAATAAAACAAAATAAAATGAAATAAAATAAAATAAAAATAAAAAAAGTCAATATCCATGACAAACAAAATAAAACAAAATAAAATAAAAATAAAAAAGTCAACATCCTTAACAAATAAAATAAAATAAATAAAATAAAACTAAATTAAAAAAGTCAACATCCATAACAAAAAAAAAAAAAAAAAAAAAAAAAAAAAAAAGTCAACATCCATAACGAATAAAATAAAATAAAATGAAAAAACAATGAAATAAAATAAAATGTTTGATAAATATAAATGACACAATCAAACCCCTCAGTAAAAACCTTCAGGATATGGAGTATGTTTGTGCTACTGGCCCAAATTATGAGGAAAAAAATAACTCGTTTTGAGCAAAAGCCTAGATATGTATTGTAAAATTCATTTTTTTAAGCCAAACACCTGAATGTGTATTGTGTGGACTTTTTCCTTACAGTAGTCTAAAGGACATCTCATGGAAGCAAAATGCCCCAAAATCTCCAAATTAACCAGTACATTTAAAGAATAATGTTAACCTGTGGTGTCTCCCCTTGATTTGATAGCCTAATGAATTATAATCATGATATTTCTATACGTCAAAATTATGATTTAATATCTCATATTTGTGTCTCATCATTATAAAATAGAAAATCATAATTCCAGTCACTGTGCCAACACTGGTTATCAGCCTGCTCCTGATGTCTATTTTTATCATACTTTGAAAAGAGGAAAAAAACCACAGGCCTTTATAATGAACTCTTTTCCTACCCGGAGTCTTGGATGCTTTGAGTGGCAGCCGCTTCTCCCTCTTCATTGGTTAAAGTCTGCGTGACGTCACATCTCCGTCAGGCTGAGCGGTGCTGAAGCGGCGGCGTGGGGACAGCTGTATCTGTCCGGAGCTCAATGTCGGACCGGCTTCACATTACGCTGCAATAGAGTTATAAAACCCCGATGTAAGGCTTTAGTTTTATATTAATATTATATTTCATATTAAACATTGGCTTTCCAGAGCACATTTGACGTCAGAGGTGCGTTGAGCACTCGCATTATATTTATTAAGAATTGTCTGATATTGGATCTAACCTACTGAAATCACCTGGAAGAGGAGGATGGACATCACCTTTGACTGAGCACTCCTATCAAGTAGGTGATAATATTAAAAGGAGATGAGGAGACTGGCTGGTGGTGCACGAGCGCGTGTCTTTTCATGAGCTCTGTCTACTTTGAAGTCAATAATTCATCTGTATTGATTCTGATCTTCTGTCCTACTTTATTTGTGCTTTAAGTCTGCATGTGTGTGTGATAGTGTGTGTGCTCCTGAGAGAGGGAGATTGCTACTTCTGTCATGTGTGGCTCTTTTGGCACGTGTGCATGTCTTATTGTATGCATGTCCTAATTCAGCCACTTTAAATATTTCATTTTCATTATGAACACCAACACACACATGCAGATGGGTGAGGAAATTGAAGGCAAAGCCAGCATGAAGTGTCTTTGTGGTCCACCACAAGCCTCCAGAACAGCTTGAGTGCTCCCTGCCAAGTCTGTGGAAGTGTATTAGAGGGATGAACCACATCCCTTCATTTATATAAACAACCTTTATTTACTGTAATCAGGCGATCTTACTGAGATCAAGTGAGAATACAGCAGATAGAAAGAAAAACTAGCAGGGCATATACGATTGGAGACAATCACAGACATCACTAAATAGATTTGAAGATGAAAGTTTATATTATATAACTGGAGAGCATTGTCTTACATGTGCCAAAATAGGTGTTAAGATCTGGTGACTGTTTTACATCATAGGTGTAGATTTCAGGGAAGACACAGGGGACATGTCTCACTCAATATTTAAAAAATGTGCATTTGCCCACCTGAGTAGAAACATGAAGGTTGCAGAGGACTTTTATTTCGAAAAAAATAAGGACATTTACACCATAAATTGATGCAGATAAGGCAGAAACTGATAGAAAAATGCAGAAAAACAAGTGTTTGACGCTCTCACATGGCCCCTATACCCTCTGTTTCATATGTGTCCCACACCCTCAATGCTGAAACAAAACCTACGCCCTTGATTTATGTCATTATCATACTCACCAAAACACTCAGTGACCCTGATTCATGAAAGCATTTAATGTTTCTGCACTCTTTCATACATGTTTTTCCTTTAATTGTCCCCCGACTAGGTACCTGGCTACATAGTGCAGTGCAGTCAGCCCCCATCTTTGACCTTATTATTGTCTACACCCATCTTTTACTCTTTAAATGCAGCTCGCAGATGTTAAACTATTATTGAGTTCTTATACTGAAACTTTGCTGAGCTCTAACGAAGTCTCATTATCAGAGACATCACTGATAACAAGCAGCATCACGATCTGATTCTTCGTCCAACTTAAAAAAACCAGTGGACCTCAGACTCTTTGCTTTCACAGAACCACGCAGACACTGACTTGACCTGACAGACATTTCCAGTGAAATCAGTTAATCACAGCCATCCCAGTGCCCAGAGGACGGAGCTTCACGTTAGGGGACCTCCTCCAGCAGTGGCCATAATTCGCGAGAGACATATCCGCTTTGCAGTGAAATTGTTAGTCCCCTGCAGACGACTAGTCAGTCACTTTGGCCTACTTTCCTGCTGTATTGAACTATTGAACTGTTGAAAATAAGCTCCAGTGTTATATTCCCTCATATCACATTATCACAGACAATAATCTTGACAATCAAATGTCAACGTAGTGATTTAAAAGGATTCTGTCAACAGCACTTCCTCCACAGAAATGTGTGATGTTGTTTATCATGTCTTTTTGGAGCAAAGTAAAAGTGGTTTCATCCAAACACCTACAGATACACTAGGAGCCGTTGAAAATTCAGCTTCTTGCTCAAGGACAAGACACTAACCATGATTTAGGGCCAACCTGCGCTACCTCCTGAGCTTTGCTGTGCAGTTATTTAACCAGGTGCCAAACAATAATCTGCTGTTTTAGTTGTTTTTTTTGCTGTTATAGTGCAATTTATTTAGGCTATACCCGGAAATACTACAGTAGAAATAGTCTGACTGTATGGAATATATGAGTTTGCCATAATAAAAACCTGTCTCTGGTGCTGAAGGACAGAATTATAAGTCCTCTAAAATGCTTTTGTAGACAAAAATAGGGGCGCTAAAGAAAGGTTCACAGCCAGGCCACATCCACTTTTTATTTCCATCACATTGATGTTTTTGTCTCTGACCATATTTCCTATTCGTTGCCATGGTAAGGATGTTGTTTATCGTTGCGATGTGATGATAAAGAGGATTACCTCCTCATGGTCATCTGCAACAGATGTTGTTTGTTTACACACGTTGCATCCAGACAGTAGCACAACAATGTGACGCCTCCGAACGGATGGCTGCCTGATGTGTGACATAACGCCCCCGAACTGTGTCTGAAGACTGAGGATGTTGCGTCTTAAATATTGAATTGTCTGAACATGGTTTTCAGTCTAGTTTAAATTCACCACAGAGCACCAACACTACACTGCAGATCTCAGGAAATGTGTGTGTGGTTGTATCCTAGCAACATTAATTATTACTAATAACTTCAATAAATCATTTTGTGATTGAATGTCATCCACACTCCGGTGTTTAAATATTTTATGTGCTTTGTAATTACTTTTATTTTGACTTGGCTGTAGTCCTCGTGGTTGTGTTTCAGCGAGGGATAATGATCACTGTCATGCTGCCTCCTGTGTATAGATTTCTGTAAAATCAGACGCTAAATGAGGATGTAGAGCACAATGAATTAACTAAACTGATGTGAAAATGTATTTACTCTTAGCAGTGCCAGCGGAGCATCTCTGCAGTGCAGCTGCCCTAGTTACAGAGCAGCTGAGTAACTGTGAGAGACTGTGGTTGGCCCAGGCAGCGAGAGGAGGAGTTTATTAACGGTTGACTGAATTATGGAGGGTAGGCTGTGCTGAGGGCCAGAAGCAGACAGCATGGTAGGACTTTGACTGGAGGACCAGTGGTGTGGAGTGAGGAAGCAGACTCTGACAGCAGTAGCCTGCAGTTGTATTTCATGTTTTTATCTTTTTCTAGTCTGTAGGGATGCTTTTACCCAAGAATTAAAGATGCACTTCTCTTTTACTAGCCACTGAAATCTGTAATGAGGTCCCTGGTGCTTTAAGCCTGTCACAGCATTACAGCTGGGAGGGTCATTGAGTCCAAAAATAAAGAGGCGGATCCAGAGGGAGATAAACATCTAAACACTTCATATGCAAACACCAACAACAAGCACTAAAACTATACTGATTACATTTACATGAAGCATTAAAACATGTCCCCATGGTCCAACTGTGCAACACTGAGAACATTATCTCTTAAATGCCATGATGGTCCATGATGATACCTTTGCTCATAGGGCCAGGCCTGCACTTAAAGGACACTTCACCCCCCAGATGATGATTTGTATGTTAATAACTCATGTTATGTTAAATTCATGAAGAAAACTTTGTCTGTTTTCTTCATGTGACTGACTTAATGCATTTTCTAATTATTATTATTCTCATGTTCAGTGCATCACCCTTGACAACCAAATTGTGTGCAGGAACATTGGGCAATTGATTGTTTCACATATTTTTATATCCACTCATTTAATCTGCCATTCTGCTCTTGTATCATTGTGAATGTGTTTGTACACCACATTGAAAACAGATTCATTGTACTTATAAGTGATTTTATTTTATTTTGTTATTTCAGGATTTAGTTTAAGGAACATGGAGACAGTGTCCATGGTCCAGCCTAATTCAGCAGTATGATTGGAGCGTCCAGCCTCTCAGGGGACACCCTGATAGCGTGCCACTTCCCTGTGGTTCAGCTTCCCACCTGGCAACTTCCTGTCCAGGCCCTGTGCAGCTCCGCCAAGAGGCCCGGACGGCTGTGCTCAGTGGGCTTGACCCGAGCTGTGTCGCTCCCAGAGCAAGACTCTCTGAACCGAGAGCATGCCTTCAAAGGTGGTCGGAGACATTTTTCCAGCAGCTACGGTAGTCTCAACGAGGACCGAGCTGAGGAGGAGGGGGGCAGCGACAGCAGCGGGAGGTACGACTCCAACTCATCACCGGAGGAGACGAGTTCCCATCTGAAAAAGGAGAGCTCTGGAGCTAGAGACAGTCTGCGGTCACACAACTCATTTCTTCCCAATACGGAGCTTGATGAGGATGAGGAAGACGAGGATAGTGATGGAGATAATCTACACAGATATCATGAGGACTCATCTTTTGTGTTGCATGGAAATTCCAACTGGCCTCTAAGTAATGGTGCCAGGAATCATACAATGTCCCACGGGTACACGGACGGTGAATGGGGCCATGAAGGCACCATGTTGGGTACTGAGAGTGACCGAGAGTGGCTCTCTAACCAGCCTCATCACACAGACTCAGTGCAGACTGAATGCCAGTGCTGTCATGTGATCAAACCTGGCATCCTGGTGATGGCTTATGGAGAGCAGGATGCAGACAGACTGAAGGATAACATGTCCTGCTGCATCCACAGCCAACACAAATGTTCCCCAGAGCTGTTCTCCAACAATCAGACAGAGTATGTGAGCGACTCTTCCTGTAACAGCTCCGACGGCGTCTTGGTTAACTTCTGCACTATCTACAACAGGAGCAACAACCCTGCCACGCCTCATGACCTCAGCAGTCCTGCAGTTCACCCCGCTCAGTCACCTGAGGGATCTGTGTTCCTCAACCTGCAACCTGTCCCTCAGACTCCAGCCGAGGACCTCCAACATGACGACATGACAGTGAACTCCCCCCCTAAAGAGGAAGTTGACACGACACCCTCAGCGTCCTGCTGGTCTCCTCAGGGCCTCGACTCTAACTGCAATCTTTACTCCCTGGAGCCGCTACCCCCGGGTCTCTCCTCGCTGGAGGTGTCAGACCTGGCTGCCTGTCTCCAGAGCCAGGCCACACTGGCCATAGGGACCAACCAGAAGTACTACAAGCTTGTGACTTGTGACCTGTCCTCCCAGTCGCCCAGCCCGGCCTGGTCCAGCCTCACCAGCTGCCCCGAGGGTCAGTGCAGGAGTAGCCCCTTCCCTCCGTCTGAGCACCTTATTGTTGATCATAAGAAAGAAGGACAAGACAAAGAAGTGAAGAAGGTAATGTTACAATGAAAGAGCTCTTCACTTAGTACTGAATTAAATGATTTAGGCCAGCTAGGATATTGGACATCACTTTAATGGAGAAAATCATAAATGTATAAATATTAAAGAAAATAGGGTTATCACCGTCCAATGAAATCTATGTATCTCCAACATATAGGTTAGGAAAATTCTCTTACTTCCTGAGCAATATAATGCTGTTAGAGCAGCCCAGATGAATAAGATACACTAACAAAGGCACCATATGTCTTATAGTCTGAAGAAGGAACTAACTTTTTCTCCTAACTTTCATGTTTCAGTAAAGATAAACTATGCAGGATTATCCTAAAACGACGATGTATTCATACTGGGATGTTTATAGGCGTGTATCCATATGTTCTCAGGTGAGGTCAGGGTTTAGAAAAAGATAGAGACCAGGTACCAGGTAAAGCAGCAGGCATTGAGACGCGGTACCGAAAACACAAATGTAGCGAGGCAAATCACCAACTAATATTTAACCTAGGGTTGGCCTTTACTTTCACTTTTGCTGGCGAATGTGTTTACAGACAGTAACTGGAAATCCTGCATAGTATAGCTTTAAAAGTCACATTAATCACAAGCTCATGATTTATAAAGTCATAAGCCATTTATTTGAGCAACTGGGTAAAAAATATTATGACTCGTGTTTCTCCATGCTCACCGCAGGTCTTGCTTTGTGTTTTTAGCTTGCTCTTAAGTTAATGAAATAGATCTCTAATGGACTGTTTGACCACTAAAGTTTTAGAGGAAGTCCAAGATCCATTTAGTAGAGACTTATAAGGCTTCTCTGCAGCTTATTGTGGAACATTTTGAACGACAGTTACTACTGCTGACTTGATGGGTCATCATTAAGGGAGAAAGCGTTTAATTTAATTTAATTTAATTTAATTTATTATTTGTACAAAAAAGAATACATAAAACAGGTACAACAATGATAGGAACAGGAGAAAATACCCAAGGACAGACATAGAAAATATGTATAGCATAACAAACAACAACAACAAAAGAATTAAATAATAATAAGTCAATTGTTATTATCTTGCAGTTACAGTCAAATTTACGTAAATTTGTTAAATGTGGTGTGTGTTTATGTGCATGATTGTGTGTGTGTGTAAGGGGCAAAAAATTTTAAAAAGCTAATAACAATAATAATAATGATAATGCACCTATTCCAGATAAATACAAAAGAAACCCTAAAAACAACTGGGTGTAAATAGTAAGGGAGGAATGAAAAAATAATAAAATCAATTGATAGTTTGAGAAAGTATTAATTAATGATTTACCACACGACTTCAAAACAGATCTATAAAGAATTAGTAAATGATTGCAGCCACTAGTTACAGTACAAACCCCGTGATTAGACAGTGCTTTCAGCATCTTGTGTAAAAATGCATGTGATTTGGTTGTTTAAGCAGCTCTGTCTTTTCTGCATCTCCACCAGGAGAAAGAGGACCAACAAAAGGAAAAAAGGTTCTCTTCTGCTCAGTACAGCGCCGGGCTTGAATGCTCTCAGTTTCAGACCTATGATTACCAAGTTGCCTCCACCTCCACTGAGCAAGCCCTCTGCAGGAAGAAACATACAGACAGCATCCAAAACCTCTCCCACACGCCCTGTTCGCTGTGCCCCAGCCAGCGTAGCCCACATAGCAGCAAATGCCAAGGCACAAGCGCTGCGTCCACACAGCCATCTGTGATTCTGCACCAGGAGCACTGTGATACTGATGCTACTGAGAAGGGTAAAGCAATGGATAATGGAGTTTTTTGTTTATTTGTTGGTGTTTTAAAGATACAGTAACAGAAAAAAATGGAAGTGAATTTGCATCTTTTCCTTCATTATTCTTATCCTCTGCCTTTATCTCAGGAGCATGCTCACTGGAAAATGCAGTGGTGCGCTACAGTAAGGCCCAGAGACCAACCTCGCTGCCCATCCAGCCCTTTGTTCTGGTCCCTGCAGGCAAACCCCAGACCCAGCACCTGGGCTGTCTTCTGGAGCAGTACATGAATCAAAAGAGCAACAAGTCAGGAAACTCCCAACCAGGCCTCAAGTTCAAGGGCAAAAGCAGTCAGTGCTTTTCTAATCTTCAGCCATCCCCAATGGGCAGCCACTGCCCCATCTTCCTGGAGGCTCCTTCGAGCTCAGACACTTGCTCCACCTGCACGCCGAGTCCAGAGTGCTTCAGACGCAGACGCGCATGGAGCCAGTCCAGCAGAGGCCACGGACGTCCAAGTCCCTGTGCATCAAAAAGCAGACTGGATCCAACGCACATCAGCCCAAAGCCCAGACTGGCTCAGGAGCAAGATAAAACAAGCCCCTACTCAGGCAAAACTCTGACTAACACTTTTTCAAATCTGATTTCAGCTCCAAATCAGTCCAACCTTGTTAAAATTCCCACCTACCAGGACCTTATTAACTTCACCCCTGCGCAGGGTCATGCCAACAGTGAGCCCAAAACTCCCAAGAAGTCCTACACTCCCTACCCTCCAGTATTCTCTCATACACCCCCCACCCTACTCCTAACCACTGACACCAATCACCCAAACCTGCAGGTGTCCCTGTCTCCTCCCACTGCTGTACAACCAGAAAAAAAGCTCCCTCAGTACCAAGCTGCACCTGCAGCTGACTCTGGCTTTTTTCACGGTAGTTTCACAGCTGCCCTCTCCTCCGTAGCTCCCCTCTCGTCTTTGAGTTCTCTGCTTTCATTGGCTGCTTCTGGGCTGCAAATCCAGGAGTCTGCAGGGCTCAGTGGGAAGCCGAGTCAGAGTCAACACAGTGAATCTCTGATCCTGAGTGACAAGCCGCCCACAGAGTTCTGCCTCTCACCAGATACGTCTTATGAGTCTATGTCTATCAGCCATCTTCAGAGGAGAGGTGAGGACGATGAATATTACTGTGTGTAAAACATGTTAAATACTGTATACACACTGATATCTGAATGGAGTTAAAAAAAAACATGACCCAGTGACAATAATGACAAGATTCCTCCTGTATTGGATTGTCTATCCAGAGCTGAGCTGTTGAGAGCAGCAATACAAACTCTCTGTGCTGCAGCAGTGCCTTCAATACCCCGAAGGGGCTTCCTCTCAAACATGACCTATTTTTAACTCTCCCTGTACGGGATTGGCTGAGCCTTCTGCTCTGTAGCCTATGTGTGTGCGACTGCGAGCTCCAAGAAGGAGAATGATGCAGTAGAAACAGTGCTAATGATTTACAACACACCTAATCATTTTGTTTTACCATACGCGCCACCGGCTGCAAATATGATAGTATAGATATAAGCGTCTTGTGATGGATAATCAGTGGAGACACTGTGGTGTGCAGTCAGTGAGGTGCAGCACTGCAGGCAGCATCAACATGCATAAAGAATTTACCGTGACATTTGCAGAGGCTAGTCGGTGTGAGATGAAGAAAGAAAGGCAGGGGGAGGCAAGTCAATGAGAACTGCCGCTAAAATGGACTCTTTCATCTTCAGCTCACTTTCACATTTGCATTCTGGCAATATGATAATGAACCCTGAAAGAAATATCTCATATTTCTATGCACTGACCCAGTTAGTGAGGTGAAAGTCTTATCTCTGAGTCTGTTCATCGAGTCTAAGACAAGTAAAACATCTGACAGTGCAGTAACATCTGTTCAGCCTGTTTTCAACACAGATGTTTAAAGAATTTTCCATAAATGACAAGACAAACATAAGAAGAGAAATCACTGCGTCAGAATAATAAAATCAAGACACAATTTGTACTGTGACGATAGGCAAAAATAAACAATCTGATCTTTAGGAACAGGTCTTTTTAGTGTCTGGTTTGTACCGGGTCAGCCTGATGAACCTTCTCGCGCTCATGAATCCCAGACAATTCCCACTCGCCCACTTGCTGTTATCGCAGGGTACTGTTTACACTGCCTGCTATGATGACTTAACAAGAAGCAATTGAGTAGGAATCGAGTTCAAACAGCAAGGTATTTACACTGCTCAAAAACTTAAAAGTTAAACTTATCTGTCCATTTACATGTGGTGGCCACAGACAGTTGCTCTCTCCTCATCCTCTTCTCTAGTTTTGTCTTCTGCTTGTGTCCTTGTCACTACTGGTAGCATGAGGTGGTACCTGCAGCCCAATCAGGTTGCACAGGTAGTCCAGCTCCTCCACATGTGCTGTCACAAGAGGGTTTGCTGTGTCTCCCAGCACACTCTCAAGGGCATGGAGGAGACACTAGGAGACTGGCTGTTACATGAGGAGAGCTGGACAGGGCCGTAGAAGGGCATCAACACAGCAGCAGGACTGGTATCTGCTCCTTTGTGAGAGGAGGAACAGGAGGAGCACGGCCAGAGCTCTACACAATGACCTCCAGCAGGCTACTGGTGTTCATGTTTCTGACCACACTGTCAGAAACAGGCTCCATGAGGGTGGCATGAGTCCACCCATCACTACTGTATAGGAAATAGAATTATATTATTAGAATTATACCACCACACAAGCAGATTCTGCATTTATTTTGGTAAATAAAGCACTAAAATGACTTGTATATATGAAAACATCAGTGTTTTATACGTGCCCCAACAATGCATGAAGCATTAATTACAACTGGTCCAACCTCTTTCCTCTGTAGGCTTGCTGAGGTCTGTGAGCAGAGCGGTGGATTTGATCATGGCTCATTTTGGCAGCAGCAGAGACCCTGAAGAAAAGGTATGTGTTTGGCAGCTGAGCTGAGCAGCTTGAAAGATGTGTCACAATGGAAAAGTGCCAGACTGAAATTATTTACATTCTGGAGTCAAATAACTTGTGTCAGCAGGAAATACACTGTATCATATTTCTTTTCCTTCTGCCACAGATGCGTCTGGGTAACAGCTCCCGCAGCCCCACGATTGCCGGTCTGGTGCTGGAACATTTGTGTCCAGCGATCCAGAATATTTTAGAGGACGGTCTACGGGATCATAAGCTGGATTTCATTATAGGGCAGTGCCGCAACCACTCCTGGAGTGTGGTGGAGGTCTCTACTAGGATCGGTAAATGTAACTGGAGTGATTGTGTCGTGAATGCATGGGCTTTGATGTGGGCTCTTTAATGAACTCTTTTTGTTCTCTACAACAGGTCCATCCACCAGGGTCCTTTATAGCCTCGTCTCCAAAATCAGACAGTGTCCGCAGCTCACCAACCACTGCATGAGACTGAGAGCCTTCATCATGGGCCTGCTGAAGTAAAGGATTACCTTTGATCATGTTAATGATGATAAGGAATGCTTATAAAAGTTCTGCCCATACTGTATCGTAATTCACCTTTTGTGTGTTATTTGCTCTTTTTCAGCTTGAGAGCTTTGGAATTCTGGCTCAGTCACCTTCAGAGTCAAAAAGGTGAGCGCACAGTCAATTTATTGTACTAGCAACATGGCAATTTGCAATGTGAGTCAGTCAGTTGGTCGCTCACTTTGTTCTATACTCAATTCCTCAAGATCTATTGAATGGACTGTCATGAACTTAAGGACAAATATTCATGCTCCTTTTCAGGGTCAAAATATTGGTTTGTCTAATGCTAGTGCTAATTAGCAAATCATCTCAGCAAAAACTGAGCATAGCGTTAGTTCAGGCAGGACACGATTTCAAGCTCAGCTCAGCTCACATCCCAGCTACATCAGCTGATCTCCGACAACCAATCGACTGATAGAGCAGCTGATTGATGGATGGAAGGGAGTCAGCTGATAGATCACACGATTCCTTTCTACATAACACAACAAGATTTTTACAAATGCCTGTCTCCCTGACCTCCTGGAGAGAGAAGTGAGTAAAGATTTGCACCACACATGGCTTGTTTCAAGAGGGGGGGTCATCGGGAGGTGGCTGTTGTGGGTGAGATGTCACCGCTACCCGCTTTAGGGCGGGCAGGCTTTTGGTCCATCGCCGGCATGGAGTTATCTGAACTGATAATGGAAAAACAGATCTGTGCGGCATGGCTTGACTGGTAGTTGAAAAGGGTATAGAGTGCCGAAGTCACGCCCCTTCCGGTGAAGCTCATGGGACCTATTATTTATTTATTATTTTTTGGTCCCGTTTGAGTTGTGACATGAAATCCAAATATGTCGTTAATGAATTTAAAACATAAATTTTAAAGTCAAGAAAGTCTTTGTGGTAAAACTGTTGAGATATAAGCTTTTGAAAAAAAAAAAAAACGTAATTAGAAAAACTACACAGGAGGCGGTTGCGTATGTGAGGTCATAGCTTTTGCTCGCTTCCTGCAGCTTGGAGTGACTGTAACCTGGCACCAAACACACAGACATCTTCAATCATAAATCGATTAATCATAAAACAGTGGAATTTCAGCGGAAAGGCCAAGCTGCAGGAAGCGAGCGAAAGCTATGACGTCACATACGCGACCTCCTCCCGTGTACTCTTAAGTCTTTCTGATTAAAAAGCTTATATCTCAACAGTTTTACCACAAAGTATGACTTTCTTGACCTTAAAATTTATGTTTTAAATTCATTAACAACATATTTAGATTTCATGTCACAACTCAAACGGGAACAAAAGATAATATTGCTCTCCCCATTCACTGCCATTCATATTTTTTCCGATCTAAGGTCCCATGAGCTCTGCCGGAAGGGGCGTGACTTCAGCACTCTATAACATACACTTGTGACCAGATCCTCAACCTCAACAAAGAACAGAGAAGCTCAGATCACAACACACACAGAAGGAGTGTGACTTCCTTCACCATTACTCCACTATATCTTTCCATGACAAATGGTTGTTTGCTGCTATATTAATGCTCTGAATGTGATGTCGGCCTGCAGCACCTTTTCAACAAATTACTGCATATGTTTGGATCTGCATGTGTTCACACCCATTACTGTCTCCACAGATGTGGTGACAACATACTACCATTCTTGGGGCTTCCTGTCCATGTCACTGGGTCAGTGTCAGCCCTTGTTCCAGGAGCTGCTACTTCTGCTGCAGCCGCTCTCCGTGTTGCCCTTCGACCTCAACTTGCTCCTGGAGCCCCGACTGTTACGTAACAGACAGCTGTGTTCGGAGGAAGATGGTGTTTCTCCACCTCCGCCGTGCTCAGCCCTCCTAGTGACCAGCTGGCCACTACTGCAAGCAGACAAAAAGGCAGACAGCAGCCACAGCAGTCAGCAAACTAAGATTTCACACCACACAGGTCTGCCTCACCAAGAGTCTCCCACTTCTCAGAACTGCGTCAAGCAGGATTGCGGAGGGATGCAGACGAACAGGAGTCCATTGTTAGCTCCTATTCCAGAGTGGTGGCCGACAGAGCCTGACCTTATGGATGGTGTGGTTGAAGGGGAGGACTGTAGCCACAAATACGGAGATACTTGGTCTCAAATAAGTATGGACAGCAGGCAAGACGAGAGGAAGGGAGAGAGAGACAATGAGACCCCAACTGCGTCCACTTGTGTCCAGGCTGAGAGTCCATGTCAGGGTGGGCTGCGCTGGGCCAAGCTGTTTGGAGCAGCTGATACACCCACCAGGACAGAGACGGCATCTCAGAGTCACATTGGAGCACGAACCAAAAGGTAAGAACCAGCAAGTACAGATTTTATTGTTTGATTTCACTACTCTTTGGCTGATTTTGGATCTTGATCCATCAAAGACTGACCTTGTATCTCCCTACTCTATACCAATACCTCTCTATCATTGCTTTCGCAGGTACAGGCGACCATCACAGTGGCTGCATTTTGACAGATCGCAACTCGGACTGTTGGCTCAATCCATCAGGGCGATGAAGCTCGGAGGAGCGCATACTAACAAGGACTGCTGAAAACTGAACCCTCTGTGGGTGGAGGACTGAGTGGAGCCCATTTACTGTAAAAACAAAAAGTCTTAACTGCATGATAATAAACACACAGTGCTGAACTGATCAGAAAGCACATAAAATACAGGATTAACTGCTTGGCAATGGCTCGCATTCATCACGCTTTGTGTTGCACCAGCTATTCATAAATCCGTTACTAAAGCCTAATAAATGGCAGGGTGCTTGACACTTTTGAGGAGTGTTGCTCGACAGAAATTAAAGAGCCGTGCCGCATTTGGAATTTATGCTTTGGTGGAAGGTTTCGGCTGTCTCCGTGGTAACCAGACGCTGTCCTCCAGCCGGCTTGTGTCATCCCAATCTAGAAATAGATTCTTCTGACAGCCGTTTGTTTTGTATCTATATTTGTCCTGCTTTGTTTCCTTTTGTATTTTTTAGTTAATTGAAATGGAAGAGATTTATTTTTTAAAGATTATTTTTGGCTTCTTGCCTTTATTGGATAGGACAGTTGAAGCGTGAAAGAGGGAAAGAGACAGAGGATGATATGCAGCAAACCAGTGGCTGCTGCAGCAAAGACATTGCCCTCATATACGGGACGCCTGCTCTACCCACTAAGCCACTGGGTGCCCGAGTAAGAGATTTTAAACTCACTTCTACTGAGGAGGAAACAAAACAAGGAAAGGAGGTGGTCAGTGTGTCCACTGAACCAAACAAGGGAGCTACAGGGTGAATAAATGTGACGCAATGTGACATGAGAAAATCCTCCAGATGCACGACTTTAGTGGAAACTTTTCCGTCAAAAATATGCTATTTCTGTCCAGCGACATGCATCAGAAGTGTCACGTGCCCTTCCGTAAATCAAGCGTTAATTCTGCTATACCTTTTGAGGCTCTTAGGATCAGCTAGTTTCTAAATAAATAAGGTTGCATCATTTAAACTAATTTGTAAAACTTTAATGCATACAGGGAAAATGGCTTGACACACAATCAACTCTGTTAACAGGAAGTTGCTGTAGCATCACAAACTAGCATAACTACCAAAAATAACAATTTTAACATCCAATCTATTATTATATCTAACTGCCAATTAATTGTAAATGTTAGGAAGGCCCATTACTATTTTATATATATATAAATATATACTGTTAACAGTTATGTTTAGTATAGTATTTAGATAGTTTGTAATGAGGGGGAAATATAATGCTAATGCTAATCTAGTTTTACTTAGTCTATTTCTATGGCATAACTTTTTGTTATGTTAAGCTATTCCGTTAGCTGCAGTGAAATGTCATTTAAAATCTTTCCACCATATTCATATTATCCTTGACATTTTAACCTAAACAGATCATATGCTCGCAAGCTAACATTAGCTTTCTCAGTTGGTTGCATTAGCTACAATAACACCTGGAAGTTACTGGGTCTAAATATTGCCGTAACTCTGTATGTAAGAACTAGATTTTGAGGTGCAACATATTTTAATTAGGTGAGACATAAATTAACACTTAAACTACATTAAATAAACACTTAAACTATGTTATAAATGGGTGTAGTTTGAACTTTCGAACAGCTGGTGCAACAGGCTCCTGGAGTGACCGCCTCCTGATCTTAAAATGTCCCTTGGTTGTTGTTTCTTCAGTGTACTTTTGTAATGTGTGGTCATATTAGTTGTGAGATAAAGCTTGAATGCGATCAGAAGAGGCTGAGTCATCTCTACAGTAAATCCCGAGCTCCTGATGAATGAGGGCCACTTCCTCTATTTGCAATATTTCACTGGAATAACGTTCCTCTATATTTCCTGTAGGCGAATATCAATCATAAAATGTGAATACTGACCTGCTTTAGACTGTTGGACATTCTCGTGGTGCAAAACTTGTTCATTTGTCATATTTCACTGTCACTCTCTCCATAGCTGTACCTTCATCTGTAGGTGGAAAAATAGAAGCAGTCCACTACTAGTGCCAAATATGACACTACACCAGCCTTGTGGATTCTCGGTGATGTTTTGTTTCCAGTAATCGGCTTTCTTGAGCAAATCCCCAGCATGGTTTTCTGTAGGTGCATGAGTTAACAAACATACAGTAGGTGCTTCAGTACTAGACTCTTAACTTAATGTTTTTATAGCTGTAGAGTCGGGTTTTGGAATTTTTCTGGCGATGAACTTTGAAATGTGTAGAGTTGTTTGGTATATGCAGTGATATGTCTTCCAGTGAGGTTTGTTCAGTTGCACAAATATAAGCCATCTTGTGGCTGTTTCAGGTATTTCAGTGTGTGTCAGGTAGGCCTACATTTTCATAGACTGGTGGTTAGATTGGAGGGAGGAACAAAACGAGATGTGTTGTTACAGACTTTTTATTGTACTGCAATAATGTGAGGTCTGTGTAATTATTTCACCCAGCATCATTTTCTTAACCTCTGAATGCTTCCTCTGATGCCCAGTGACAATCAAAGTCTGTCAATAAAGACTTCTTCTTATGCCAACAGTGAACAACACAAATGTTTATTCATGTGTTTCATGTTAATGTGAGAACTCTCTACTTAGATATGACATATTTTACAACCTCATCTTGCCAGTAATGATCATTTCTTGTGATGGTTTTATGACTGAAGGATCCTCTTGATGCCACTTTTTTCCAGTGCATTCTGGGAAAGTTGACCATAGGTACGTCCATACATGAACTGGTACCCTGTGGGGACAGTGTAGAGTTAACTTTTGTAAAATAGCTAAACACAAAGCAAATGTGTCGCTAACACTGACCTGGGATGTGACCTGTGAATGACGGCACCATACCCCTGTTTGATGGATAGATAGTGGGCATGGCAGATACTGTACTGTCCCCCCTCACTGGGTTTCCTCGGGACATGGGGTCAGTCCGCCGCTGCTTCCCAAACTGGATCAGTGCCTGGTTTGTAGCGATGGGGAAACCTTTGCCAATTAGGAATCGAGATTTTGGCACATGCCCTGTAAAACCTGTACAAAGACATCACTCAGTGAGCTGCTGGAGTATTGTGTAAATCCTCTGGCATGGTGTGCAAGAGAAAAAAGGTATAAAAGCCAGTATCAGTATTGTATGTTCTGGCAGTCCGCCTGGTTGCTTTTCCAGCCATAGCAAGAAGCCATTTTCAGCAGTGTTGTGCTCAGCGGCACGTGCCCATGTTTTTGTGAACAGTGAACTGAATGTCTCCGTTCAAAACAGTTAACCGTGAGCGCACACAAGATCAAGACTGAATGTCAGACACATGAGCAACAAATTTAAAATGATACATGAGTTTAAGCATCTGATCGCGATTGGGAATTATCCTCAAGAAAATGATGATCACAAGATTTAATTTATAAATAAAAAGGGGACAGTGAACTTACAACTTACTTCAAAATTCAAATTGTTAACTTTAAACATCAACTAGTTTATTTTAATGTGTGTGAACTTTGAGCTAGCTCTTGCTCTCGCAACACCTGGCGGGCAAAGTCAAATATTTAGCCGTTAAAGACCCAGATATTTTTGTCAGGAGACATATTAACATTACTTAATGTATTTGTCGGGTGGCTGGAAACATGTCTACTATTGTTCTCTATATAATGGACATGTTAATTGTTTACTGAAAGTAGATTAAATTAAAAGTAGATGTGTTGTGTAGAGGTCTTACCCTGCCTCCAAAAATGTTTGCTTTTGAGATTTTAAGCTTAATGCATTTTAAACAGCTGTTTAAGTTCTCTGTTGTACCTGAGATGAAGTACTTGTGTGGGTTGTCATCATCCATGAAATATGGTCTTGCAGTGGGGGTGAAGGACTTCAAGGGCCTGTAGGAGAACACTTTGTTGGAGATTGGTGTCAAGGGGGGTCTTGGTCTCTGGGTCAGATGATAACAGGAAACCATTCAAACATGCATGACTCAGAGTTCATACAATTATCACACGACAAACATGTTTGGGGACACAAATTCTACATTACAATATGTAACACAGCTTCCAGTAAAAATTACACCAGTAAGTAAGTGAATATTGAATCTCAGGGACACAATAGGTGAATCTGTGGTTGGTCCTGCTGTGAGAGCTGACCAGTGCTGCCTCAGTCTCTGTCAGGGTGGATTACATTACAGTGAGCTGACACTGAAGTTCCACCATGGATAATTAAACAAGAGTGAGTGTGTGTAACAGAGAGAGAGTTACTTCAAACTGTTGGTTGGTGTAGTTGACAGCAGCTGGCAGGTCTGTCGATTGCCGTTGCATCTTCGCACACCTGTCCTGGTAAAACTCAGTCAGCGCTTTACGACATGTTTCAGAGTAGCTGCAGGCAAAGTGGTTCTGACTTTTTGGAATGAAGCCTGAAACAGCAACAAGTGACGTCAAAGCATGGGATTAGCCAAATTTTTAGCAGTGTTAAGTCATGACGGTAGTCTTGATTTTATTTGCTCAGTGTATAAGATTTCGGCCTCCATCCCAATACAATGGAGGTAAACAGATTGTGTTTGTCTGTTTTATTTTCAAAAAGATATCACCAACACCACCAACTGTTGATCCACAGAACAAATAGCCCAAAACCAAAAGAAGTCCAAATGGTGTGATATTCTGAGAGAAAATTAAATTTTTCTTTTGTAATTTGGGTGAACTGACCCTTTAAAATGCTCTGCATATAGATGTGTACAAGCTGCATGTGAGGGATTTATTTTCAGCCAAATACTTTTCAAAAATCAACATAAACACTTCAAAAATTACTTAATCTTTAAAATTGCCACCGCAGACATTGCTATGAATATGGCTGTTTGGTGTATGTTATCTTGATTTTCAGCACTGTTCCACTTAACTGGTCATTTATGTTTAATAATTTAGCAGCTGGACACAGATTATTTTCATGTTCTCGTGGTCTCATGTTATTGTGCTGTGAAAACTCATGTATTTAAAGGCAGATTTCAATGATAACTGACACTGTTGTTGCCATTCAGTCATCATAACAAGGTCATTAACAACTTGTCATTTTAAATCTTCCCAATTTTGTTCCCAGTATGAAATAATTTTCACCAAGGTGTTCAGTTACTTTGCTGACCCCTGTGTGTTAGTGTGTGTGATATCTACCTGTGTATCCTGGTATCATCTTCTTCAAGTTACTGTCAGAGAAGCTTCTCAGTGTCAGACCGGCGTCTGACTCTGTGGAGGGGACGTGACCCGTGTGGAGGACCAGATGACTGGAGTGTTGCACCTGAGGACTGGTCAGTAGCTCGGCTGTGAGCTGGCCGTAAGACTTCCCCACGTTGAACTTCAGCTGTGGACAATACCCTGCATACCTGAACACAATAGAGTCTGGGGTAAACAAAACTAACAGGAACGTTTATGCCATACATACATTAACAATAGTAAATAAGACTGCAAAAAATACCATACAGCCTAGATTTAAAGGGACAGTACACCCAAAAATCAGAGGCATATAATTTTCCTCTTACCTTTAGTGCTGTTAAACAGTATAGATTGTTTTGGTGTGAGATATCAGCTGTAGTGATGTCTGGCCTGTCTCCAATGTAACAGAACTAGCTGGCACTCTGCTTGTGGTGTTTAATGTACCAAAAAAAATTGCATTTGAAAAACTCAGCAATGTGTCTTTACAGAAATAATTACCTGGTTACTCAAGATAATCCACAGAGCTTGTTGTGAGCAGTTTTATGTGGGAACTATTTTCTTACAAACAAACAAGTTTGATAAATAGCACTACAGGTAAGAGGAAAATATGTGTTTTTGATTTTGGAGTGAACTGTCCCTTTAACACAACTCTGTCAAAACTAATAACATAAATAAATAAATAAATAAATAAGATAACTTTATTATAATTTCACATTTAACATATTCTCCTCCTACGAATTGTAATAATTTAACAGTAATAATGAGCCCATGCAGCCATTACACCCTGCGCACTCATGCTATTATTTTATCTTCTGTATTGAAAGGATATTTCGTATCGAGACATAAACTCACCCCGGTATGTAATGTGGGTCAGGTGTGAGCAGAACTTTGCTGAATTTCGGGGCGTACTTCTCCATGTTGATCCAGTGTGAGGCTGAAGCAGCAGGTCGCTCAGCTGAGCGCAGTGTTTGCTGGTTGCTACAGAGAATCACACACAAACACACTGATGGAGCTCAGTGTCATTAAACTGACGTGTGCACTCAAACTTTTTCTGCAAGGACAGAGGCACTATTGTTTTCTATATTGGGCTACGTTAGTATTATAGAAACAATAGTAGGGTTTTTCTGCTAGAGAAAACAGAAACACACTTATAGTACTTATAAAAATATATCAGTCACTGTTCTGCTGTCAGTCTGCTGCTCTCAGCTTTTAGTATAATGTGACAAACTAAAAAACATTATTATATAGTCGACTCTTGTATTTTTCTGATGTATTGTGTTATAAAGAGGGAGATTCTTCCTGTATTAAGTGACTTTTATAGACAGACATTCTTGAGGAATGCTCAACGACGCCCCCTAGCGACTTCATCTGTTTTCTCTAACAGTATGAGGAGGAGGAGGAGGAGTGACCAATAAACATGAGGGAATTAAAAATGAATGATGCTGAAGAAAGCTGAGGTCGAGTAAAAACACTGACACAATATATATGAGGAAACATGCTTAAATAAATAAGTAGATATATCACTGAGTGTGTCCCTGTAGGGAAGTACTGAAAGGAAACCGTTTCGAAACCTTCTTCATCTTGCCAAACACAAAATAATAATAACAAATCTGTGGGAAATGAATCACGTCTGCATTTATCTCTCTTCAGATCATGTTGATGTGTTCTGCACACACAACACGTATTGCACGTCTATCTGTCCTGGAAGACCGGTCCCTCCTCTGCTGCTCTTCCTGAGGTTACTACAGTTTTTTGGGGGGAGTTTTGTCCTTATCTGCTGTGAGTGTATTGTACTGTCTGCTGTAAAGCCCTTTGAGGCAAACTGTGATTTGAAATTTTGGGCTTTATCAATGAAACTGAATGGAATTGAATTTATCAATTTGTTTGCTAAAAGGAAGTCAGATTTTAAACATATACAAGGTACACTGGTTCGTTCCGAGTGGACTGCAAGTGACTTGCAAACGTGTTTGTAAAAAACACACTTTATTTTTAAGTACAGTGAATTTCCATCACAGACCTTTTATTATACAGTGCTGTTTCCTGCTGTAGAGTGAGTGACTAACAGACTGCGACTTGACAGAGACAGCAAACTAGCTTGACAACAAACACAAGTATGATGCTGAATGTCTTAAACTGTGTGGACCTTGAACTAATGACTGAGGAGGAATCTGGACCCTGTGGCTGGATCACTTGGGAAACACTGCTCTAAATAGTGCCATTCGTGTTTTCAAATCGTATATGCTTTGCACCCAGGAGAAATGACTTTAAATGTCTTTAAAGTCCATGAAACATCGACCATGTGTTATTCAAAAATATAAAATATACCAAGGATGACATCTGTGACCTGAAATCTGGACCTATCCCACACTTATCTTATCTGACAAAGGTGCAGGTAAACACCATGGCAGTCCTGCGGGATAGTTATTAAGTTGTTTATTGAGTGGGATGAGGCTTTTTCTGTTTTACTTATATGCAAACAAATGAAAAATATCAGGGGATAAGACAAAATGTGTCAGCACTGTGTGGACATGGACACATTAGATGTATCCCAGGTAGAACAGTCATCTTATGTATCAAACTGACAGACCAATAATGTGGTCTGGTATAGATATGTGTACATGTGAGCATGGACGTCGGCCTGTCTATGGAAAAGTACAGAAAAATGAGAACATAAGTAACTGTTGGAGGGGCAGTTCAGTCACAGTTAACTTTCATCAGGACGACAATAGACATGACTGTGGGCACCGGCTCAAAATAACTCTTGTGTTTTGTTTCCAGGATTTTGAATGATCCAGTGTGTCTGATCAGATGCTGCCGCTGTGTTCACCTGGGGAATGTAGATCATATCTGCAGACAGGAGTGTCCACTCTACACATTCCTCCGCTCTCAGATAAATCTCGGTTTGTTGAAATGACGAAACAGCGTTTACTGTTTCACACACATACCATAACGCTGTATATCCACTGAGGAATTTTAACATATTGTATTACGCATCTCGTATGTGCTCACAATCATGATTGACTGGGTCAGGTATGCTAAGGCATGTAGAGGGGAGTTTTGTTTCCATCTCAACTTGTGGGAAACATTTTGTATGAGTGTTCCTTTGTTTTACTCAATCTGAAAAACACTATATAACTGAAGTTTATGTGTTGTTTTATTCATAAGTACTGCCTGTAAATACACAGGTGAAATCTATGAGTCCATGTCATGGCTTGTTCTTGTTATGTCTTGGATTTCTTACAGGTGTGGGGACAAATTAAACATTTCAAATAACAGATGAGTCACCCTTTTTCCCAGGATTTAGTGACAGGAAGGAGCGGGTATGAACACGCAGCTCCGCGCTCTGACAGGACAGATGATGGGAAGAGGCGTGGTGAAGGAGCAGAGGCGGATCAGAAGGGATGTTTTGAATTCTACCACTTCACCTCAGCCGACGACTGAGCCGGTGTCTTGCTCATTCTCCTGCTGCATTTCATGAGGACAGAGGGGAAATGAATCTATACAAGAGCTTCGGGAATCTAATGGAGGCTTGGATGTCTGATGGAGACCTGTGTTTGGAACCAGAATGGGTCAGAAATAATGATGAAGACCTTCCTACACCTTCCTCTGATGTGGGGACCAACCTGCGCTCAGAATCGGTGGACTCTGGAGTGGAGACAGCCAGCTCTGTAACGTCCTTCCCTCCTACACCCTGCTCCATCTCAACAGACAACGCAGAAATGGAAGCTTTCACACCAGAAAGAGAAGGACTCACTCCAGCTTCAACATCACAGTCTCCTGTCCTCTCCTCTCCTGTGCCTTCCCCTCCTCCGTCTTCCTCTCCACAGTTGCTTCCCAGCAGACCTCAGGAGGACTCAAAGGCCTTGCACTTAAAAGTGGAGCAAGCGCTGCAGAAGACAGACTCTCTACGTCAGAAGAAAAACCCAGAGCCCCTTACAGTGGAGGAGGTGCTCAGGAGACGTCCTCGAGCACCTTTTTTGCCCAAAAGGCACATGTCGGAGTTAGTGAGGGGTCAAAGGTCAGAGAGTTTTATCCTCAGGCGGACAGACCATCCATCAGTGCTCTTGAGACAGATGTCAGATACGTGCAGACGGCCTATGTCGATGGGTTCTGACATGCAGTTGGCCCAGACAAGATCAGAGGTGAGATACTGATTATGACACAAACCAAGCTGTCTTCAATTTTCTAAAAATCCCTTAAAAACAGAAGAGATAAAAACACTTTTACACTTTGTTTGTTATCGGTTTCTGTTTTTCCTGGACTAGTTTCAGGATTACATAAGTTTCACTGTAACATGTACGGTCTTGCACAGCCCAGGCTCCTGAGTGTAAGAGGAAAGCCTGAAAGAAAGCCCCAGGAGCATAACGAGGCCTCTACTTTAACCTTAGTGTGAGGGTTGCAACACACATTTCACCAAGTAGGACAGGCATGTCATTACTCATACAGGATCTCTTTCATGCGCTCGTCTGCGGTGTGAGGGATCGTAAACCAGTCTGCCCAGGTGACTTTACGCCCACAGTCACGAGAAGAATGGATGCAAGCGTGCAGGGGGAAGCTGAGCAGTCTGTGGGGATTTTGCTGCATGTGACAGACATGCTGTTAAACAAATGATAGAAACAAAATAGTTTGAATTTTCCTCTTCACATCTGCCATGAAGTTAGTGTGAAAATCAGGTCATGCTGGCATGACACAGAGGTGTAGAATCAACAGGATTAATTGTGCTGTTTGTGTCTAATTACATCTGCGGTGTTTTTTCAGTCTGTGGGTGTGTGTGCACTCTGTTTGTTTCCTTGTATAAGGGCCAGATTTAAAAAGCTTTGATGAATGCAACACTGAAAGGATGTAAAATGCCAAGTAAACATAATTATGTCATTATATACTTTTGTAATTAAATGTAATTATACTTTCATTATCCTAATATAAAGTTCATGCCATATATATGCAGATGCATGAATGGCAAATGAAAGAGTCAGTCAGGCAGCTAAATCTGTGTAATCTGCCTCGACCGGCTGGGAATTTTATTCTTCTCATCAAAGTCCATCTCAGGGTTCATGCAACATTGCTTTAGTACCAAACTCTCATAAAATGTTTATTGTCATTATAATTTTGATATTATATTGACATATTACTCATCTTTAACTCTGTTCTGCTAATTTCTATTGTACTCCAGTTCGTGCTGAATGAAGTTCGTTGATCAATGTGATTATAATTATAAACTGAATTTCTTTGACAACATGTTTAATTCAACAACAAGAAGGACCGTGATGAGTATTTTTCCACTATTTTTTGACATTTAGAAGATGATTCATTGAAAAAATATTGAACTGATCAACTGACAATTAAAAAAAATCTTTTGCTGCATACCAAATTCATCAAAATCACTGCGAATCTATTGCCTCGCTCTGTGAGCAGTGGCAGGGAGCCTGCTCTGATACAATTACTGCCCCCCCCCCACTGCCCTCCACTGGCAAAAATAACCAGAGGCCCATATTACTGTCTTTAAGAGGCTGTGGCCTGATCTGGCTGTGGTTATAGGTCTCCCCATAAACTTGAGAAGGCTTGTTCCCAGTAAATGTTTTGTTAGTCCTTCAAATCAAAGCTTTATAATTGTTGTTTTCGCACTATACTTCAGCTCCAAATCTTCAGCAGCTAGACTTTTAACCAAAACAAAACCATCCTCACACATCACACCTATCTTGGCTTCCAGTCTCTTTCAGAATCCATTTTCAAGTTCTTTTAATTACATACAAGGCTCTCAGTGATCTGGCACCACAGTGTATAACTGAGCTTCTCACACCGTACCGCCCAAACAGGCCCCTCAGGTCTGCTAGTCTGGGTCTGCTGACTGTATCAGAGTCCAGGTTAAAGACAAAGGGTGATCGAGCCTTTTCAGTTCTTGCTCCTCGGCTTTGGAACAGCCTCCCACTGAGCATCAGATCAGCTGACTCTGTTCACGTCTTTAAATCTCATCGGAAGACTTACTTTTAGAGAATGGCCTCTCCTGAAAGATGATAGACTTATTGTGTGTGTGTGAGTGTGTGTATTTGCATCCATGTGTATATGTATGCATGCTTAATGTATAAATGTGTTAAAGTGTACATGTTGGTGCAGGTGTATGTATATGCTTTATTAGCATCACTTTTGTTTGGTATTTTCTGCACATTGGAGAGAACTTTGTGCTATTAGCTCAAAAAGTGCTTTACAAATAAAGCTATTATTATTATTTTTAAGGAGAAGGAAAAGTAGCCTTCAAGAACAATGATTCAGTTACAAGTATAGATACATAACACAAGATTGTTGAGGAACTCAAAATGCACTGGTTTGAGTTTATACACATCAGATAATTAACTGTAAAATGAGAAACCAAAGTATATTAGGAAGTGATTCCTTAACTCTCCATTTTGACATTGTTTTCAATGAGCTCACAAACTCCAATAGCATAACAGAATTCCTGAAATTCATGTATGACTTTTGGTTTTGGTGTGTCGCCCCAAGATTTTTAGCGGCCCATTCTGGGGGCACCATTGTCTGTGAGTCTGTACTCAGAGGCATTGGTTTGAGCTAAATGCTAACTTCAGCATGCTAAAATGCTCACAGTGCTAACATGTTGATATGCTTAAGTTTGCTTCTCAAATGCTTTCAGAGTGTTTGAATAGCAGCAGTGAAGACACTAAACTAAACTTGTACACACTGCATTGTCATTGTATCAAGCTCTCGGTGCCTAATGATGTGTGCAGGGCCTTGGTGAGGAAGCGAGGACAGGAATGAGTCCCGGGCTACGCTACCTGGAGGACGTGTGCCAAATGTTAGAGAAAATTGCCAGAGAACAGATGCACAGCCGAGCGTTACAGATGGAGATGGATACCCTGCAGGAGCATGAAGACATGGAGGTGAGCCAGGTGAAGACATTCATGTATCACGTCTTTGAAAGGCAATTAAGATGTTGTCACATTTTCCACACTACACTGGGTTCCTAAACATGACATACGCTTGTCAAACTGGTGATGACAAGATGTCTTCCTGCTGCCTGAGGGTTCAAAGCGCACTAACATTGTTTTCCCCATCACTTGACTCTCTTTCAGGCTCTCGACACTTGTCAGGGTGACTCTGACGCTGCTGAGGAGGATCTCACTTCCTGTCAGAGTCTTGGAAATACAGAGAGTGAGGAGCAGACTTCCAGTGTACCCCAACGGCGGAAAGAATTTCATTATGGACATTTTCGGCAGAGATCAGCTTCAGACACAAATCTTTCAAAACTGCATTTAAGTGAGTCATAGAGTCCTTTTGTGGTTTTGCATATTTAACAAATTCTTATACGGAAGTTTTTTGCAAGTCACAAAAAAATCATGTTTGCACTGCAGCTATGTGACTATGTGTGTGTGCTTGGTGCAGGAACTTTGGATGCAGACTGCAGAGGGCAGCATATGAGTACAACTGACCTGATGGAGGAGGTAGAGGAAGAATATGAAAAGCAGGTAGAATACACTCAAGTACAGCAATGAATTTGTACTAAAGTAATAAACACAGATAAATAAACTGTAACTGTTATTTTTCAACCTCATAATATTCAACTATTTTGGTTCACAAATATTTAATTTTGTCTTCTCAGGAGTCTGGAAAAGAGGCGACGCGTAAAACAAACAAGAACTGGAGGTTAAAATTTGGGTCTTGGTCGAAACAGGACTCTGGATTGAGAGATGAGAAGGGGTGAGACATTGCATTTCTAGCTGTACCCTCTAAGGGGGCAGTGTTATTAATCTCATATGATGCATGATGCTCTGAGGAATTGTGTGTGCTGCTCCAACATGGCAGCCGGCCACACACTGACGCAGTGGTCCAGAGCTAATGCACAGTAGATGAAGAGGCTTTTGGTGGGAGTTCATTCTCAGCCTGTTCCTCTCGAACATTTTGTCCCCTTTTTTTCACGAAACTCGACTTACATGCTGCTTCCAGCTTTCTACAGTGGCTCGCTTCAGCTGTGTTTGATGAATTTTTTATCTGTACAGCCAACAGATGCAGTCATTTGAGAGAAACTCAGCCCGACGGCGGCTGAGCCAGCTGTTCAAGTGGAGGAGGAAAACTCAGCCTGTGTGAACGGACAGCAGCGTGTCTGTCGAGATGCTTGGGACGTTTATGGTTTTAGCTCTGAAGAGGAGGAAGCTCTCCTGTAAAGGTCTGAGCACTGTCGCTGCTGCTTTGAAACTGACTCCCTATTCAGCTCATGGGATGAAGCAATCTGCCATGTGTATTTATTTTATCTGCTGTATACTTGCCTTTATTTTTTATACTGATGATACGATGTTCTCTGTAACACTGTGATGGAGAATGGGATTTCTCTGTCATGTCATGTCATAGCACTACAAAGCTTGATTTCATTTTACAAGCATCATATTTGTATCTGTAAAATGCTGCAAATTGGTGAAGAATACGGGTATGAGCTGTTCAGTATATCACACTATACATGTAATATAATGTAAATATAACAATCTGAGATTCTTATTCACTTTGTCTTTGTGTTTTTCTGCAACAAAGATGCTTCATATCCACCAAGTACCCCAATGCTGCTACATACAGTATGAAATAATAATCTGATATGGCTGCACCGCACACTTTCTGCAAGTGTCGCCTTTCCTGCTAAAAATAAAAATATATCTGTACCACAAATGAGGCAAATAAGTCTTAATTGGGGCAGCAAAAATCAAAATCCGAGAAAAGGCAATTTTTTCTAAGCATCAAAGCCAGTTCTGAATTTTCATCTTAACTGCAAAAATAGGGGGTAAATTAAGGGATAGAAAACCCATCAAAAGTCTAAATAATCCATTAACTATTCCCTTAAATTCTATAATCAAGGCAGAAAACAAGGCAGCTTCATAGTGCACTAGTCTAAATAAGAGAAAGCCATAATTCTGCAGTTGAATCCTGAAGGTGCAGATTTTAGGGGGGACGCAGGGGACACGTCCTGTCAATATTTAAATCATATGCATTTGTCCCCCTCAATAAAAACATGAAAGTAGCAGAGGACTTTTATTTTGACAAAATTCAAAACATTTACACGGTAAACTGATACAGATAAGGCACAAATTGGTGCATAAAGCATCACTAGAATGCAGGAAATTTGGTATTTGATACTCAAATTTTTGCTGGTGGACCTCAATGGCCCCAGTTTCATATATGTCAGACCCCCCCGCCCCCTAACTCCAACCACGCACCCACCCTCTAGTGGTTAAAAAAAAGCCTATGCCCTTGCTTGACAGATAACAAGTGCAGGCCACACAGAGTTACTTTTATCATTTATTTAATCTTTATTCACCTAGGTTGGGGGGATAGACCTCCCCTGGCATTCCCATGTAAAGAGATGTCAATGACAAACACGTCCAACCAAACGAGAGAGGGTGAATAGGATTCCAGTCCATACATAAAATACATTTATTTACTATTTATTGAACCACCGGCATCCATAAGTCCCACATAGCATCCATCTGTGCTATTAAATATATAGAGATAACATCTGTGGAGGGATTTATTTACTGTATGTGTGTGTGAGAGAGGGAGTTGGCAAAGAGGGTATAGCTTATAGACGAAAAGAGTGGTGGTGGCGGTGTGGGGGTGGGGTGGGGGGGGGCGCAGCGTCGAGTCATGCCTGCAGTGTCCCCCCTTGTCTACATGATGCCACAGGAGGACAAGGGGTTGGCGATCTGGCAGGTGCAGGCTGACTGGCAGTATTGGCGCACAGTCTGGTAGCAGCTGCGGTCGGCGTCCCCGCCCCACTGCACTGGCCCGTTAGGGTCAGAGGGCAAGCGGCTCAGGATGCTGGTGTTGATGGCCAGAGCAGCCAGGCCATAGTCAGTGAACAGCACTGTCTCGCGCCTGCACGTGGGGCAGGAGATGAACTTGTACTTGGGACAGGACTCGTAGAGGATCTGCAGGCACTCCTCACACACCGAGTGCAGGCAGGAGAGGATGCGCGGACGCTTGCCGGCGAAGTTGTAGGTGTGGCCGCAGGTGGGGCAGTCCAGGGGCTCGCAGGGCATCACGGGTCCCGAGGAGGAGGAGGAGGAAGTGGAGGAGGAGGTGGAGGAGGAGCGCAGCACGTACTGGTTGACTATGACGTCTTCCATCTTGTAGTGGAACTGGTGGTAGCAGATTTCGTTGGCACTGGTTTTGCGCTGCGCCAGGAAGCTCTGCTCCCTGCGCATCACGGGGGCCGAGGGGGACACCATAGGCCGGGGGGACCCTGTGATGTCCAGGGTCAGGTCACTGCAGGCCTGGTTGACGATGATCTCGCCTTCACCTCCGCCATCCCAAGCCACTCTGGGGGGTGGGGCATAGCGCGGCTGGGTGACGGGCACAGGGCACTCTCTGGGGAACTTCTCCGACTGGATGATCTTGACGGTGTCCATGGGGATGGTGACGGGCTGACGCCTGAGGCAGGACATTCGCACGTTTTTGGAGGCGGAAGAGAGAGGGGCTGTGGCTCTAATCAGCACTGGACACCCCTGCCTGGTTCTGGGCACAGGGAAAAAGATTAGGCTCTTTCTCTGAAGTCAGCCATTCGAGGGGACATGAGGACGGATGGTTGCCTCCATGTTTCCCTCAGAGATCCCCCGCCTGGTGGGAGCTTCTGTCAGCCTGAGTCTTTATGAGGGGAAGACAGATAGAGGAGCTCAGCCAGAGCACCACAATCTGAAGCTCTTATTCTGTCACTGCTGATATGTACAGATGATTTAACAGTCCAGCTTACCGTATGCGACCAGTGTTGACTACTTAAAGGTAGTTTTTTTGTTGTTTTCACTCACGTATGCTGATGTTCCTGTTCCTGTGCTGTCTCTGATGGCTATTTGCAGAAATGTATACTCACACACAAGGACAGTTTAGCACAAAGATATGTTCTCACTCAGTGATGACACTAATAAATAATCTCATATGCACACAGATGCTCACATTTACACATACAGTACAGGTTGGTAGATTTCTGCATTCACAGCGTAGAGGGGGGAATTGAGTTCAGGCAGTTCAGAGAAGTCCAAGAGGTATTGTCTTAAACTATATCCTGTGGCCTGCCAAGAAAACTCATTGCCTTCTCAAACTAGCCTTCACACGTGGTTCTCACTTAGACGCCCGCTTTACTTCCTGTTTTTGGCTGCGGGTGTGTTACACATCGACTTGAGTGTGTGAGAGAGAAAGAGCAAGCTCCAGTCTTTCTCTCTGCTCTTGGTCCAGTTTGGCCAGGCAACCCTGTTTGACCCTCTCAGTGGATTGTTGATAAGAAACAAGGAAGTGGTCTTTTTTTGGGGAGGTTTCCTATAATGCTCCAGAAAGCTGTTGGAATGACTCCTTCAAGCTCCAAGGCTCCTGAATTCCTCAGAGGTGGGAGTGGAGGGTTTTTTTTATATTCAGATTAGTCCTCCCAACTGAGCAGAAGAAGTGATAACAGTCTGAAAGACGCCTCTGTGCTTGTCTCCCTTATTTCAGTGTCTCGGACTCATAATGTGCCCTCAGGATTCCTTTGGTCCATCTACCTGTCAACACAATAAAGACATATGCATAAGATTTAGTGAATCTTCATAACATTTAAGATAGAATACAAGTGGGAAGGACAACATCAGCTTCTCACAAATACATAAACCAATGAATAAATCACTGTTGAAAAGGCAGGTAGGTGCACTCCCTTTCATTGTGTTTCATAGAAAATGTTTTATCTGTTTGACTCTGACACAATAATCTTCCTGTGTGTGACTGACATTGAAAGAATCTACTGTAGCCATATGAAGACTGGTGTCTTTGTGTTTATCCAATGATGGAGGCTGTCACCTTTCCTTCTTGGCCTCGGCCCAAAGGTGTTTCTTTAAAGGGTGAGATCATTATCATGCTGTCACATGCACCAGGGCACAGCACAGAGAGCACGCCTTTCAATTGACTGAACACAATCGGCATGCTGCAGAGTCAGAAGATTATGTTTGTGTGTTTAGATGACAAAGCTGTTTGTGCATCTTTTGTCTGAGGTGAGTGTAATTCAGAACACCTAAATAATGTGCTTTTCAGGGTGGCAACTAATGACCAGTTTCATTAATTTAATATATATATATATATATATATATATATAGTAAAAACTAACAAATATTCTGCATTTTTTGTTTCATAAATTACTAATTAATCAGCTCTTAAAATTGTTGTCAGTTTTCTGTTGATCATCTGTTCATCTGTTGATAATATTGTTTATCTTTGCAGGGATAGCACACAATTAAAATTAACTGCAGCACAGTTAGCTGATAGCTTTTTGGCAGCTGTTGTCCCTAGGCAGGCAGACATAAAATAACAATGACAGACGCACCATATAAGACAGCACAATACATACAATGTAATGACATAATACAAGAGAGAATCTTGTATGTGCAGTCATATCATTAGATATACCTGTATAGTCGACCTAATAAAACTGCTCCGACATGAAGTTGACATTTACGATGCCTTTAATGTTCAGTTATTGTTGAGGCTAGATGTGTTAAGTGATCCGTTCAATCACAGCGTAGCATTGGCCCGCTCCGACAAGGGTCCGACAACAACACGGCACAGGGGAAAGACAAACACGGTTCATCTGCACACACTGTGATGCCACACAGCTGGTTGAATATCAGCAAAGTCTCCCTTTATATTCATTGTCTTCTGTGGCGATCAGCAGTGATGTGGTGGTTCACTTTTACACTGTGATCTGTAGCCCACTGCGTACATACAAAACAAGGCCTGAAAGAGGCGTAAGCCACTTCCTATGCAGAAGTTGTGAAAACACTGAGGTCATGAGTATATGAGCTCCCCTGCGACCCCGACCACAGCAGTGTGAACAGCTAACACCAAAAACATTTAAACCCTTTAAAGACGTGGTAATATCATTACTAATAGAAGGTAAAGAGTGTTTTAAGATGCTCAAAAACACTAGTGCAACTGACAGGTAATTAAAAGCTAAAGGCCGCCACACAGTCTGGTCAGAGCAGGTGACTGTGACACATGTTGCGGTCCTGCTCTTGTCATGCTCTCTGCTTCCTGTCACATCTTGGTGAGTTGCGTCAGCTAGACTCTAACACGCGTGGGAACAGGTTCCACTCTGCATTGAGGGTTTGTGTCATACTGTGTGTGGGTTTCTGAAAAAGAACAAGTGTACATTCAGAGCTTTTAAGCTTGACCAAAACAATAGCTGCCAACCAGCAGAGGAGGGAGGATGACACATCTCTCATTCTCTCCACGGCTGTCAACAGTGATGATTCATTAGAGAGGAAAAAAAAACTGTGCAGAGGAGGTGACCTACATGGCGAAGAAGAGAGGGAGAGAAAGAAAGGAGAGAGAGCACAGTGCTGGTCCTGGTTTCTATTTATGGTTTGTTTATCTATTCACTTCTCAGTGGTTTCCTGCCCCCAACCCCCTGCTGAAGATTCACACTGAATGAGAGAGATGTACCTAACAGGCGGAAGTGCTTTGGCCCACGTGACGCAGCGAGCCATGTTGGGCAAGCAGGCAGACATTTGTTTTTCCCCTTTATCCTTTCTCAATGAGTCTGTTGACATATTTGTTCACCCCCACTCAAACACACAGAGCTGTTAGCCAGAATCACTGGCAATCGCACCAAATGTGCTCGTCCAGCTCTGCAGCGCTGCAACACTTCTCCCAAAATAGCTTCTGTTTCGCTCTCATCCTCTTGCACTTGCAGTATGCATTCAAACACCTTTCATGCAGATAGTGATATTTAGGAGCTTTTAGAAGATGATTATGCAAAATATTTTTAAGAAACAATCATCATGACTGTGTATATGATGGACCTACGAGTGCAGGCATCAACAGCAAGAAGAAAAATGATTACAAAATCCAAGAAAATGTATGTTACGTAATGACAACTCAACCTGTAGGGTCAGAAAAAGACCTTTTTCCTATATTCCAATATTCTGATAACTGTTCCATATTTACATTATACATGATATTTAATGTAATTAACTGCGTTCCAATGTTTTGTATTGTATTATATGAAGAAATATTCTACACAGAAACATTTAGCTAATAGTTTTGTTAGCATGTATGTTTTCATTCCTTTTAATCATTAACTTGGAGCATATGAAAAGCAATACACACAATATAATTATGTTGTTGTTTATGACATGACGTATCTAAAACTGTTAAGTACCAAATGCTGTACTGAGTTCCTGAGTCTTAGTCTTGTTTACTTATGAATGAAATGTTTTATTGAAAAAAGAAGTGATTCGTAGTACAATCAGAAAACAGTTGGTATGTTTATTTATAAAGAGAACCCACTTTGGGTAATCCATTTCATCCCATCCCAGAGACCCCTTTTAAGAGCCAGGAGTAGTCAGAAGGATAATGGAGGAGTAGTAGAAATGCACAGTAAGAATTGGTAAACAACATAAAATAAAATAAGTTAAGTTAAGTTAAATTAAATTAAATAATCCTAGAGTGAACATTCTATAATCAGACATTTAGCAATTTAAATCACAATTTTGCTTTTGCTGTTTATCCTTTAGTTTTGCTTGTCTTTGGAAAACATTTAAGATATTTGGCTTTTGTTAAATAAAAAAGTGTTGGAAATCATGTTTGTATTCATCAAAACAATTTACTGAAATTTTAACATGTTGATATTTCTCCTTAAACTTAGAAAGATGATCAGCATTGAAGAATTTTGAGATATAACGTACATGGTACTAAAGTATACTACAATGTTTCCCAGCCCTATACATGCTTATATAAGTACAGGAGTGTGGCTTCAGGTCAGGGCTGGGCAATATAGCCATGAATATTATATTAATATCATGATATGACACTAGACATCATCTTAGATTTTGGATACTGTAATATTATTGTCTTTTCCTGGTTTTGAAGGCTGTATTACAGTAAAGGGATGTAATTGTTTGCCTTTACCCTCTTAGTCATTATAGTCACATTACTAACAATTATTTATCAAAAATGTCATTGTGTAAATATTTTGTCAAAGCACCGATAGTCAATCCTACAACATCGTTGAAATATTGATATCAACGTATTTGGTCAAAAATAGCTTCATATTTGATTTTCTTCCTACAGTCTAGCCCCACTTCAGGCCTGGATTTGAATTAAAGTGAGACAGATGAATCTGTCAGGATGATACATCTGCTGACATTAGCTTATTGCAGATATGTCTGAATTATAGTGTATACATGGGCAAATAAATAATGAGAAGAACAAGTACAGATGTGTTGAGGTACTCCAGAACCAGTGTCGCCATTACATCAACTGCAGAGTACAAACTCATTTAAGGGATCAAAGTGTCTGATTATTTTATGTCTCTGTTAAAAAAAAAGATAAAATGTCTTCAAACTCTCACATATACCGGTATTCAAAAATCAACTCAGATATTACATGTCTAGACACTGTTTGTGGATATAAACAGCTTGTGTGAGCGCGTCTGCCTGGCAGTGTGCAGGGGTCGAGTTGATAAAGCAACCAGGCTGTACGAAGAGCCTTTGAGCCTGGGGGAGATGAAGCAGCTAAAATTACCCTCTAATTTGGTGACAGTGCTATGAAAAGGGCTGATAACTGATGCAGGCTGCCTGCTGATGGGCCGGCGTTGGCGCAGCAGCCTCCTCCTAATCGACGGAGCCCTCTCCTGTTACGTAAGGAGCTCATCTCCGACCCGGACACCATATTAACACGGTGCAGCTCTCCCACAGTCTTCACGTTGACTGTGTGGACGTGTGTGTGTGCATGCATAACACTGGCTCCTCTCCCTGCAGAGGAATTATTACACTAATGAAATCATGGCAGGCATTTGACCTCGTCATCACAGGCAGGAGGAGGAAGAGGAGAGCTGACCACAGGGATGTCGGAGGAGTTCGTCTCGGCAGCACATTCCTCGTTGCATTAAACACACACAGAGCTGCATACACCAAATAAAGTCTCTCTCACACACACACACACACACATCCTAGAACATTCTCACCCTCAGACGACTCCCCATCACATACTGGGCACCATTCTCTACATTCCAGCAGACGCACAAACAAACAGATAACAAACAGATAGGAGCCTCAAACAAGAATATTTTTTAAATGTGTCTCCTATCAGTCCAGATTAAACCAACACAAACACACACCTGAAGAGAGAGACAGCTCCACACGCCAAGAACATTCCTATCCTCTCACACTACCCCACACACACATACACACGCTCAGGTCGTCATGATCACACTGATAGAATCCACCTGTGCAGACCCGAGAGCATGGGAAGGGCACCATGTTCTGAATGAGTCATACAGACCCTGCCCATCTCACCGCCTTTTCTCTCAATGAAAACCTATCTCTCCATCCATCCATCCATCCATCCACACGTCCATACGAGCAGTCTCTCAGTCTGGACAGAGCAGACGGTCCAGGTCTTTGTGCCCCAACACCACACACACCAGCAGTATGTCAGGTATGCCAGCTATGTTGAGATGCGTATCCACATTCATGCCTCGGCTGGTGAAAAAAAAATCACATCTCTCCTCGGACCTGCTGCGTGGGATATTGTGTTTGTATTTTGATTGCATAACATGTTGTGACCTTAGCGTGATCTGAGGACAAATCCCCAGATTTACTGTATGTTTGCTGGCTGCAGCTTCTCTCGGGAAATCGCAGGAGTCGGTGAAATATTGTGAATGATTTCAATACGGGGAGATTTGCTCCTGTGGCAGATTATACAATTTGACAGATGTATGTGTGGTGCTATATAGATGCAGATGACAGATGCTGAGTTTTGCTTATTCTTATGTTCCTGCTGTTTTCTATTTCTCTGTTACAGCCAAATATGTATGCATTTTTTTAATTACATGTTCATCTCAATGGGGGGTTTGCTTCCAATTCTCAAACAACATGTATTTCTTTCACATGTAACATACAGTAGGTTAACGTGACATGATTCAAATGGCAGGATTTAAATACATTTAGACATGTTTTCCCAGAATTCTGGTGCAAACATGATGTTATTGTGGCTATAATTAGTATATTTACAGTCGATCCATCGAGCTGCGGTTACATGCAGTTATTCCATAGGCTACTGTGTGATGGCCGTGTGATGTTTGGGTTTTTCGCATGTTCAGAAAGTGCTCAGTGAGTATGTAGGGAGGTGTTGTTTTTAATAATTCAGCCCGCCGTCATTCATGGCAGACATCGGCCATTTTGCCTTGCAATTCATTACAGCCAAGTGCTCTTTGTTCCGTGTCTCCCACAGCAACATGGCAGAGCTGCACACGGGCAGAAAACTAAAAAGCAATAAGCATAATCGCTCTGCCTGACACAGACCTCATGGAAGATATATAAGGGGAAGGGTCCAGCAAATGTCCGGCTCTTCAATAACAGCAGACTTGATTGACGAGGGTGATTGATTTTTTTTTCTTTTTAAGGAGGCTGCCTCAGCACTGAGGTTAAGGTGGACGGCGTTGTTGATGTTGTGTGAGCTAAGCTCAGTAGGGACTGTGAGGCAGAGGCGAGGTGGCCAACACATTTGGACCGTGCGAGATGGAGCGGCTTCAGCATGTGGGAGGGGTGCATTTGGGAGCAGCAGTTATGCAATCGCAGCATGGTGTACCAAGCACTCACACTGCAGCGCCGATGTATGGCCAATATGGAGATGCCTTGATGCTGCTGACAGCTACAGAACAGGCCGTTCCTGCCCTGTCCCTATCACATCCCGTCCCCCCTCCCTTCCTCCGACCCCCCCCCCCCCCCCCCCCCCCCCCCCCCCCCTGCTGTCTGTCTGTGCAGAGGTCTGTCAAATGTCATAACCGCTGGAGACATGACACCCTGAAGATACCATCTACACTTAAACTCACACATCATCACAGTCTCTGTTTATGTTCAATGCAGATACGCAGGCGTGCAGGTGTGTGTCTGTGGGCATATCTGTGCATCTCCATTCATGCATCCATGTGTGCGGCTGCAAAATGGACGGCCATGATGCAACAACCATGTAAATCCCAGCTTAACGTAACAAAAGGCAGAGACCACCTCTGTCTCGCACAAAGAGAGCTAGAAAGAAAAGAGCATTAGTATGAAACCCGACATAGAGCAGCCACACCTCACAGATCTGGAACACACACATCACACAGATGCAGGATATAAAAACAAACAGAAAACCTCAGGACGCAGACGCAAAGCCTTTTCTCATCCTCACCTGTGTGACTGCGCACTTGTCTTGTTCCAGTCCTTTCTCACCTCCTGTTCCGGCCGTTGCCGTCGACGTTGCTGATACTGCTCTCTGAAGATAAACCGCTCGGTCTCTTTGTTCAGGGGGAGGATGCTCTCTCCTGCCCATTCGATTCTAGCAGGATGAGCAGCGAGCAGCAGTGGAGGGAGGAGGTGTAAGATGGAGGAAGCTGTTGCAAGGTGGATGCGTCATGTCTCGGGCTGCTTTCGTCGAGCTCCGCATCCCTCGTTCCTCTTCTCTTCTCCTCTCTGGTACCTTTTGTCCTTCACTCTCCCACCCCTTCTCCTCCGAGCTGTGGCTGAGCGTCTCCCTCTGGTCTCTCCTTCTCCATCCCTCTTCCTAAACCTCTCAAATTATTCAGCTTATTCTGTACAGTGAAGCCTGTGCTCTGTCTCTCTGCATGTACGTCCTCCTCCTCTTCTCTTCCTGTGTTTCTCTTCTGTTCTCCAGGTGAACCTCTCGTCTCCTTCTTTCCCTCTCCTGTGCTGTTATCTCTCCTCCTGCCTCAGCTGCCGTTCATTACTCCTCTTTCTCCGTCTCCGTCTGCTCCGCTCAGTGCGCCTCGCAGTCACACATGCGCAGTGTTTTCACACATACATGATGCACACACTCACACACTCTCCCTCTCTGTCTCCGTGCCTCTGGCTCCCTCCTTATGCATGTGGCTTGTTTTGCCTGCCCACCCCCTTCTGTCTCTCTTTCGCTCTCTCTCAAACACACACACACACTAACACACACACACTCCCTCTCTGTCTCTCTCGCTGCTCTCTCTCGCTGCAGCACACACTGCAGTGCCTCTGCAGGCAGGATCACGTTTTCTAGTTGCCAGAGAAAATATTTCAGCCAATGAGGAACGGTAACACTGTTATACCCACCCCACACCCCCCACGTCTAAACACACACATGCATACACACACATATGCTCATTTATACACACACAAACATGCACACAGACGTCTCAGATATGAGCATGTTTGCATAAGGAGAGCATAAATGTGAAGGAGGCATGCACACACACACACACACACACGGTTAAGCACAGCAGCTACAGGAAATATAGGCCGCTGGTGCAAATACATCTAATCTAAGGGAGTGCAGCAAATCTGACAAGGCAAAAAAAACAAAACAAACATAAATCCACTCATATATTATATTAACAGTCTCTTAGGTTGCTGACTGGGAGGTTTTTTTTTGTTTTTTTTTAAAACAGATCCGTCATATTCAACATCAGGCACATGTATCTCACTCGTGTTTGCAGAAATGGATTTCCACAAACACCAATGTTGACAGCGTTGCAGCCCAGAGGTGCCATTTGTATTCATTTCCTCTCGACGCTCAAAGAAAACAAAAAAGCTACATTACATGTGACTCTGCTGAGTTTCTATAAGCTTACCCAGAAACTTGAAAGCAGCATCCTGTAAGCTCCCGCCATAGATCTGCTCATTCAGCGATGTTGCATAACGAGCATCCTAATAAGTTTAGTATCTGCTGGAGCCTTCATGCTGACCGATAAATAATCCTCAGATCAAAGTGGAAAAAAACATGATGCGATTTTTCAATCAGTGTAAGAGGGTTATGCTTATATAACGTGGGCATTGAATGCATAATGTAATGGGAGATAATCTGAACGCCACATAGCTCCTGTTTGAAGGGGCCTTAGCAGTGAGCGCTGTATACACTTGCTCCTCCTGTGAGAAGTTTGAGGAAGATTCACAGTATATGCTCAACCCGTCATTGTCGCAATATGAGTTCCTCAAACTCAGAGGATATCTGGTGTTGACTTCTCTGGTATCTTGTAGTACCTCTCATTTCTCTTATCCAGCACCCCTTCCTAGGAAACAACAAATACTTCTCTATAACATTAAATATTCATGATATTAGTCATGTTTTTCTTTTCACGAGGGATTATGACAACACTTTAAGTCCCCCTGTTTAGCATTAATAAGCAGTGTATAAAAACTGATAAATGGTTTATTACACGCTTTATTGTAGCTGTAAGCAGATGTTTGTGTTAATTTATTCATATAATAATGTGTTTGTCAGAAACTACTGCAGCTAAAACTCCTCCTGTGGGCACACAAGTGGAGGCTGGTGCAGCAGATACCGAATAAGACTTTAAAGACAGTTGTAGCAATATAAAATGTCATCATTGGAGACGTTTTAATTGCTGATGATGAACACTGCACATCAACAAGCACTTAAAAATGTCCTTATGCTGCTTACAAGTAGGGTAGACTAGGGTTAATTGACCCTTCGCTAAGTCCCACCCAATCATAGCGTAGCATTGGGTCCGACAACAACACAGCTGTGCTCCATTGACTCTAATGCAATAGCTTCAGATTTCCTTCATTTTCAGGCTGGTTTTGTGGATTTGGAGCTAAATGTTGTGTCTGGGGCACGACGTGCATTAATGACACTTGTTACCTGGAGAGGTTGGAAAAAGATATACGTTTCTTCCCCGTTCCAAAACCAAACTCAGAGGTCAGAGGTCTGCTTCACGGGGGTGAAGCCAAACACTGTTCATCTGCACACACTGCGCTGCCACACAGCTGGTTCAACATCAGCAAAGTTTCCCTTTATATTCATTGTCTTGTGTGGCGATCAGCAGTGATGTGGTGGTTCACTTTTACACTGTGATCTGTAGCCTATAGTTCGTCTTTAGCTTCTAACTATCTTTGTCTTTTTAACCTGTTGTTGCTGCTGAGTCAGTTTGACATCCTGGATATATCCTTCAAACACAGACTGTAGACCCCTCTGTCTGCTTCTCTCTGGAGTCACTGTTTCATTTGTCCAAAAATACGATAATATTTCTTCAGGGAGTGCAGTTAGTTACAGTGTGGGCTCCATGCGAAAAGTAATGCACCGCAATTTGTACATATACCTTGTAATTATGAGCCAGTGATTTGTGTATAAGCCATGTATTTTGGAGGGCTGTAATCATGTGACCAATACCTTGACAGGAGTAGTGATGGAAGCAGTCCCCACGAGGATGCAGGTTGGGCTGGTGGATGGGTCACCAAACACAGGACTTTCACCCTGCAGAGCGGTGCTCAGAACATGTGAACAGTGTCGGCCTATGGCATAGACGGTATACCCGAATGCTAAGGGCACCTTCATCCATAGCCTACTGCATGATAGAGAGGCCTTTCTTTGGCGTCATGGTCTGACATCGCGTGAACCCCAAAACACCAAAACACTCGACAAAATCTCTTTGCTTCCCACTCAACTACCACTACACTACTGAGAGGAGTGTATGTGGAGACAAATAACATGAAAACAACAATAAATCCACGTTTAAATCAGCAGGAGGAGAGCTAGTTGTCGTTACCTCTAAGCAGCAGGTGGGCGCAACGAATACACGGGTTGCATTGATTTACACTGTGAGGCGTTCAGGGTCTATTCAGTAAAAATGAGTCTTAGACGAAGGTAAATTGTAACGTTCTCATGATGTGTTCATTGTATTCTTGTAAAATGAGAGAAACTTGAACAAATCCAGCTGTTTGAAGGAGAAATTTGTTGGTGTCTTCACAGCACTAAAATAGATATTAGAGAGGGGATTATGATGTGTCATATATAGAAAAAAGGCTTTTAGCTTATTTTTTAAAGATGTTTTCCATGTGAAAAAAGATTATGTTAAAGGTTGTTTCATAAATGTGTATTATTGAATTTGTGCTCATTCAAAAGTAGTGAAATGAAGGACTGAATTACTTTAAAACGGTTCTTTTTTTATAGTGTAGATTTCTGTGTTTCCCTGGCACAAAAGAAGAATAAATAACAACAATGAGAAAAGAAACACTAATATAAAAACATCAGAGTCGGCTTCTGGCGAATTTGTTGTTTTGGTATCAGCATCGGCCCAGAATTTCAAAATCGGTGCATCCCTAGTTTGATTAGAAAGTTAATTTGTACATTTTATTATTATTTTACAGTGTCATACAATATTTTATTGCTTTTCTTCTGAACAAGTTAATTCCTAATTGTTTCTTTATTACTGAATTACTGATTTATATTATCATAACACATGTAAAACATGTAACTGAAAGCAAATAATTTTTTATTGTTAGCTAGGTTGTTCATTTGCAGTTTGGTAATAAATGTCCAGTACTTTGACTGTTGAGCTGCAGATAAAACATGTCTCTCTTTGCCTGCCAATGGACTAATTGACGTTTTTATATTTGTATAATGATATGATTAATTACACTGTTTTTAATTAAATTGAAATTAATTTCCAAATGGATATAAATTGTTTTAACGTTATCTTTATTCTTGGGAGTTTATTTTGGTTCTTGGTAGGGTATTTATATAGGCTAATAATTGCTCTTGCACACAGAGGCAATATTGTGACGCTAATATGACTTGTAAAAACTTTTTATGACTGTTAACAAGTAGAACAAAGATTTAGTTTTGTCAAAATTGCATCCAAATAGTTCAAGATGTTTTGTAGTTATGACATCAAAACCAAAAACTGTTACAGTAGCCCCCAGTCTCTCCCACATTATAGTGTTATAATTGTATTCTGCATTTAATTGCTAAATAGGGAAAGTAACTACACTTTAGAAACTATTCTCAGTGATACTGCATTACTTTTGAATTGTGGGGTCAAATTCAGTTTCCAGGAATTAGATGGAGCCCTGATGTCAGTTTCCTCTCTGTGGGCTCAGTCAGACAGTGGACGGAGATGCAGGTTGAACGTGAAGAAGCAGCTTGCCTCTGAAAAAAAGAAGAAATATTCACACTCTAAAGGTCCAAAGTTGTTTTAACTAAGTTTTATTATTCACCTGCTTTTGTTCTGACTTGGAGGCTTCATGGTGAGGACAGGACCTCTGTCGCTGCATGCAGCCAGGGCCGATGCTAAGCTAGCTGATGGTGGTTGGTAAATACCCCAAAGCGTCACGACAGACTAACTGCTCTTTAAACCACAATGTCTCCTTCTGTGTTTCCTCAGGCACTATGTGGTTTTGAAGTTGCTCAAAGGTGGTTTTAAAGGAGCTGTGCAAGGTAACTGAAGCAGGACGTGATGCAACATTGCTTTGTTAACGTACTGGAATTACACTTTTAGCAAGAAATAAGAGCAGCCTAATTTTCAAGAAGTTTGCTCACTGTTTATGAAGCAAGAGTCAAAGTCATTCTCCTGGAAAAAAACAAACATCCTCTATTAATCAAAAATAAATATTACTAAAACTCTCATAAAGTCAGCTGATCTGCCCCTTGTGTTGGTGAGATTTGACCCACAGTTGCCTGACAATATTAGTAACGACTCTACGATTGTCATCAGACTTTGTTTCAAAGGCACAGCATCCTGAAGTGCACAGAAGTACGGAAAATGAAAATAACAACACTGAAATAACAAAAACTTGTTGAACAATGGCAGAAAGCCGTGTGTTTATGTGTGCGTAATTGTTTACAGTGAGAAGATGATTGACAAAATACATTTTCAGAAGCATTAATTCTTCTTGAAGAAGTAGTAATGAAAGAAAATACGTAAATCAGATTTAAAGTCATGACTGATGGATGTGTTCATTTTTTTTTTTTTATCATGCCCTTTATATGTACAGCTCCAATTCTTAAATGTGCAGTGCCATTACAAATGATCAGTCTGTCATTACAACAATGTGTGTGTGTGGGAGGTTTATGGCAGTGTGAACTCAGCTGGCCATGAGCTATGTGTAAGAGGTCTAGTGAAGTCAATGCCTTTGGAGTTGCTTCCTAAGAATTTTCTTAGTGCTGTCAAAAGAGGTGAAGTGCAGTTCAGAGGAAGCTGTAAGGAACTGAAGAGCCCTGTAATTGTAGCTGTTGGGACAATAAGATCTGTCACATGCACAGACGGCCCAACATGCCCCGAGGCACACCTCCCTCAACAAGCCCTGATTTGTGCTCCACCTGTGAGACAGCTGCCAGACTGAAGAGGACAAGAAATCATGCGTTGTCATTGAGGAAGCATTAGTTATATATAATCAGGGGCGGAGCCAGACGTTGGACACATTCGGGGCTCAGCCCAAACCTATACGGGGGTCTGCGGACATGCTCCCTTGGGAAGATTTTTCTCCCATTTATGGCACCTGTATGCATTCATTCATTCATTTTCTGTATCCTCTTAGCGGTCATGGGTATGCTGGAGCCTATCCCAGCTGACACTAGGTGAGAGGCAGGGTACACCCTGGACAGGTCACCAGACTATCACAGGGCTGACACATAGAGACAGACAACCATTCACACTCACATTCACACCTACGGACAATTTAGAGTTTCCAATTAACCTGCATGTCTTTGGACTGTGGGAGGAAGCCGGAGTACCCTGAGCAAACCCACACTGACACAGGGAGAACATGCAAACTCCGCACAGAAGGGAACCGTTTTGCTGTGAAACGACAAAGCTAACCACTGCACCACAGTGCCACCTCATTTCATAGTTGCCAAGGATAAAAATCGTCCTGTAGAGCCTACATCCTATTGTTCTCCAACTGTCTTCATCATTCTGACACACGACAATGTGGAGGATGACAATTTCCCATCCTGCCACCCAAAAAGAGGCAAAACTCGTCTAATTACATAACGAAAAAGTTACACAACAAAGGCAGGGTAGGAATTTAAACAGTATTATAAATCTTGACGCCTATTCTTGTTATACTGTGCTTTTTTGTTTAATACAGAAAAATAGCTGGAGGAATATTTCCTTTCTTGACATCTGTGATTTTATTTTGCTTGTCTATCAGACTAAAAAAGCTAAGAGAGCTTGCACTAGTTGGCTTGGAGGTTTGAAACATGTGGCCAGGCACTTCAAAGAAAGTGCTGGAGTGAACACCACTGCACAGTTGCAGTAAATGCACTGCATGCGACTATTATTTATGGACTATTGGACCTGAGGTGTGATGGCAGATATGTCCTTCAAAGTCCAGATAACTGCAGCTTAAATAGCTTGTACAATAGGAAGGTTTAAGCCATTTAAAGTTTGTCTTGTCTGCTCATCTGCAGTCCTGGAGTAATGTTGTCTGTGTAATGAGGCTTTTGTGCCACTAGGGGGCCACTGTGTTGCAGCCATGTTCTCATGCTCTGTGCACTGATGCCTTTTACATGATGGAAAAAAAGCTCTAGTGTATGACACAGGGTGACAGTACCATTCACACACATTCAGCCGACTCATCAGATAAAGAGTACGGACACTTTGACACATAGATTCAGGGCCCTGGGATTGAAACATCAGCCTTGTTACTGGTAGGTGACCACTCTGACCCACAGTGAATTAAACACTCTGGTTACTTATTACTGATTTGTTCTTTACTCTTATTTCCATCCCATATTGGGAATGCTTTTGGATGCCATATTTTGAAAGACGTTACATGTTGAAACTCAACTCAACTTGCTATGGTGGCCCCTGTGGAGTGGAAAGCCATACCTATGTCTCAGACTCCAGTTAACACGGTAACTTACTGCTTAGTGAACAGCCTGGGTTAACAAAACCTAGAAAGCACAAATGAAAAAATAGTAACACATAACTATTTCTTCCTCAAAAAAGAACAATATGACTTATTATCTGAACAAAAAGGGGATCAGTACTCTCGTTCTATTTAGGCTCTTCTTCTTCTGGCTGTCCGTATCTGTCACAATCGACTCAGTTGTGGTTGCAGTTTTCAAAGAATTCCAAACATGTCATGTCTTCATGACTCATTGTTGTGGGTAATGGTGGCAGATGGCGTTTGGTTCCACCGCTGAAACAAAAATGCCTCGTCTGACTGCTGAGAGCGAGACAAGCCTCCGTGCTGACCTTTGACTGTGGTTTGTTGCACTTAGTCACTATACAGGCCAACAGAATCACTGCCAGACGTTTGATTCGAGCTGATATAAAGTTGTATGCAGCTTCTAGAGAGTTAGGCAGGGTCAAAAGCATGCAAGTTCAAGGCAGAGCTCATAAATCATTCATCATGTACACATTCAAGGCCTACATTAGTGCACATTAACCACAGAGTCGGTGATAAGAGCGAGATAATAGGTGTGACACAATGGGAATGACTTACGGTAAATTAAGAACTGATCATGTGTGTTTGGTATTCAGAATGACTTTACTGAGTACATACAAAACACAATGCAGCCCCAGTGAGAGCAGATTTTATCAGGAATTTAATATCGCAGTAAAATAAACAGCAAACCAGTGATTTTGACATGTTCACAGTGAACCACTAGAGGGAAGCAAAGAGAGTCAAACAGTGCTCTGAGTCATTTACAACCCCTCTTCCCTGAGGTGTTTTTATTCATTAACACCTAAAACAACATATAGTAAGGTGCAGAGATGTAAGAAGTTACAGCACTTGTGGACTTTGAGCACATGTTGTGAAAAAAACAAGGCGTATGTAGGATGAGGTAGTAAACAGTAGCAATTACCAGGGTTTTTAAAATCCTCTCAGAAACCCACATATTTTTTAATTAAAGGGAAGCTACATATTTTGTTTAACATGTGATATCTCTATTTTATGATTTAAGGCAGTATTCTGTTTTAAAAAATGACTAAATTTACTTTCTTGTCACTTGGATGTAAACTAGAAAGTCCATGACACAATAAAGAAGCATTTATATATCAACAGCTGCATGAGTGTAAGTACTGTAGTTGAACTGAATCACTACATTAACTAAAAGCATTCTGATTATTTTATGTGGGTTAGCACAAATTAAATAGTATATTTCTGCTACTAAGAGCAGTGTGAATGCACTCTTTCAAGGTCCAGCTCCATTCATGAGTTGTTTAGATTTACAGAGTCACTCTTGCCCTCTGTCATTATGCTTACAACCATGAACAGCGACAGTTAAGACAAGTAAGAGAGCTGATAGATAACACTGGAAGACCTGCAACTGTGCACGGCGTCACTCAGACGTAAATATTTATGCACAATACTGACAAGTTTTAAGTGTATTACATGTTTCTACACATAATTACACTCGCTGTTTAACTACATTTCGCAGTAGCTTGACTATGTTTATATTTGCATAGTGTTACAAGTAGTTATATTGGGACGGAATGATTTTTATTTTACAACTGTTTCTCTACTGTAAGCTGTGAAGGCAAGCCTTGGCAGATTTATATAACTAAACTTGAATATATTAGGTGTTAAGGGTACTGATGACTGCTAACAAATGTTCAAAGAAGCTGTTGGATGCTATTTTAGAAGTTACCTGGAAAACTGAGTCATCCTGCTTGATGCAGTACCCATACCTAGACCTGTTTCTCACAGGCAGGTGTCTGACTGATGGATATTGTGTACAAAACCAAAGCAAAGGTTCCCATGAACAGAAGAGTATTTGATGTCTAAGTAGCTTTAATTACCCAGACTACATTTCTCCCTAGGGCAGCTTTGCTGTGGTTCAACTTCTTCCAGTGTGCAGTAATTAGTAGCTTGCAAGTCGCTTCCCCATCACTGTTTATATGTTACAGTAAGGTTTACTGGTTTACTTCAGCTGCGCAAATAATAAAAATGAAAGATTATGTACATTAAGAAATGTTATGCCAGACGTGTGTACAGTAGTGACATATTTTTAAGGGTTTTAGACAGGCAAATACTTTACAAAAGTATATTTTATGTCCTGGAGAAGTTCAGTAGCCACACATATCTTACATACAGTAATAATGATACAGTATAGAGAGGTCTCTTGCTGTTTTTTGTGGGCAATAGTTTATGTGGTCATAAATTACATTCATATAAAACCCTGCCACTTAAATATAAATTCTGAGAGCGACTGAGGTTTCTTTAACCGTAAAAACCATGAAAGAAGACAGCCACACAGAGGAGGATAAGGGCGTTGGCGTTGACGATGTTCCTCCATAGTGGCACCTCTGTGGTGTCTGTGAGCTTCTTCTGCAGCTCCGCCTGCTCCTCTTTGCTCAGCTTGGGGGCTTTTTTCTGCTCCAGGCCGCAGAAGCACATCACTGCCCTCTTGCACAAGCCTGGCTGCTCGTCGGGCTCTGTGACGGAGGAGACAAAGGCGATGAGGAAAATCTACTCAAGTAAATTCATCTATATGTGTTTAAACTGTATTTCTGCTGATTACCCTCTATGTCCATATCGTTGGACTCAGTGTTGTCAACCCAATCGTCCTGTTCCAGGTCCACCCTCTCCTCCGTACGGTTCCTCAGGCTCCAGCACAGTCGATACAACTAAACAACACAACACAGGGGGTGAAGCAAATTATTTATAAAGTTGGTATTTGCAGTGTCTTCCAGTTATGTTAGGGAGATAAATAATTTATCCGGCCTCATACATGCTTGTCGTCGATGGGTTTGGTCATGAGGGAGATTCCCAGGATGCAGACACACGAGATAACAAACAGGATGATGGAGAAGTAGAGGTAGTGGACTCCACATATGATGGTTGGACAGTTGCTGGGTTCAACGCAGCTGCCTGTCCCAAATGCAAACTCAGCTATCATCCTGGACAGGCCGATAAGCAGGCCAATCATGAGGCCGTAAAATGCACCCTGAGGAAAGAAGAAAGTAGATAAAACTGTCAGTATATTAATTACGTATTAGCAAGAGACTACAGCCATGCTAGCAGCAGAGTGGTGCTTTGAGCTACATGCTAGCACTAGCATGGCAACGTGCTCACAATGACCAGGCTAGTTTTTACTCAGTGTAATGTTCACTATGGTTGCCATCTTAGTTTAGGTGTGTTAGCATGCTAACATTTGCTAGCACCACACACAAACAGTTCAGTCAGACAACTCATGTTTTAAATGTTTATTTCAACAGCAGAACATAGTTAGAGTTTGGCCTCTAGACTCTAGATTTTGCAGCTTAAATAGACAGCCACACTGGGAGGGTGTGTTTTGTTGATGACATATGGAGTAATGTATGACCTGTGTGTATGAATCAGTGCGGCTCGAGTTGACTGCCTGGACTAGCCCACAAAGTGCCCTCTGTACGATGTACGATCAATAATCCCAAGAGTTTTTTTGTGAACCAGACATCTCTTCCCATGTTACATGTTTTTAGCCAATCGTGCTCTGCTTAGCGAGAGATACGGGTGACGTTTGTCTCAGAACAACGAGCACGATTGGCTGAATGGTCAGCTTCGTCCGCCCCACAACACTACTAGAGGAAACTAAGTGAAGCCAGATTACTCTTTATTTTCTTGCCTGTTATCATGTTTCTCTATGACAAAAAAGTAAACCAAAAAAGTAAACACTAGAGTGACTATATTTGCCTATAGCGCATCAGTAGGCTTGTTATTTTTGTTATGATGGGTGTACGAAAATTTCCTCAAAATACGATAATTTTGAGTCTCTGGTACGATAATCTTACATTTGCCACCTGGCAACGCTGTCGCTCCATTTGAGGCTGAAGGGGATGTTGGAATGGTTTTAAAGGTACTGGCTTATGTGACTGTGACTTGTAATCGTATGAATGGCGTGCATAACTTCTGTGTTTTGCTTAAAGCAAAGTGACATGAGAGAAGGAGCCATATCAACAGGGGGGGTCCATGCTCACGGCACCTTTTAAACAAAAGTGTTCTGAGCCCAGCCACCCTTCCTCTGGTCACATGTCCAGGTTACTCAACTGCTTTATGGTCAGAAGAAAACCACTTACACAAGAAGTCAGAGGAAGCAGTAAAAAAGGTGTTACTAAAGACCTTTGGACAGTAATTACTTAAGATCTTTATAATGGACTGCATTTGACCACACATGAAAGCTTTTTTATCCATGCTAAAGACTCTATGGGTGGCAACGTCTGTTGGTTTGTAAGTTAACACACCTCTTTGGTCAAGACTGAAATATCTCACTAACTTTTAAATTAAGTGCCATGAAATTTGGTGCTCAGAGCATGACTCCAAATGACGTTGGTTTTGGGTGAGATATCTATTGGTGCACACATTCATGTCCCCCTCAGGGTGAACGGTAATCACGTTTGAGCTCCCTAGACTTTTCAGCTAGTGCCATCATCAGGGAAAAACATCTAGTAGTTAAGTTTTCATTGGCCTCTGCTGTACCTCAGGTGTGAATTGTGCTAATTAGCATGCTAACACACTAAACCAAGATGTTGAACATGCATCTTGCCAGCTGCCAGCCTGGCTGCAGACTCTTAGTCTTGTGTCTGTGGAACAGGCAGTAGACTGCACTGATTTGAAATGTTGAAATGAACTGAATTAAAGACTTGAGGGGAAACTCACACTCTCATTGACACGTTTGCAGAAGATGGCGAGCATGAAGACAGCTGCAACAGGTGGTGTGAGGTAGCTGGTGATGGACTGGATGTAGTCAAAGAGCTGACCACTCTGGGCCGACTGCACCACTGGGATCCATGCTATGCTCACACCAATCAGGACCAAGATGAACAGTCTAGACACAGGCAATGACAGTGGCAGTGAGGCTGGTACTGTAGGAATTCTCTCATCATCAGAAATCATATCAAACTGAATACCAGTGTGATTTACCTGCCAGCAATCATGAGTTCCCTTTCACTGGCTGAGCGGCGAATCTTAGTGTAGATGTCCATTGTGAAGAGAGTGCTGGCACTGTTGAAGATGGAGGTGAGTGAGCTCATCAGAGAGGCCAGCATCACCGACAGCATGAGACCTCGTAGACCTACAGTGAATAGGATAACAGATTAAAATGGGGAAGATAACTTGGTAAAAGGAGGCTGACGTTTGCATTCTCAGCTCACAAGACAGAGGCCTTTAGCCACCCACCGTTGGGCATGAGATCCACCACCAGTTTTGGATAAGCGATGTTGGTGCAGCCCACACTGGCACCACAGTATTTCTCACATTCTTCCGGGTCCACACATGCCACCTCATCTAGAATAAAATGAATGAGATCAGCAGGATGTTAAAAAAACATAATGAAATCCACCAGTATGTCAGTGGTAAGATGTGCACGAGCTACAATAGTAGCACTCACCAGCATACAGGATCCTGCTGATCATCCCGGGGAAAACCATGAGGAACATGGGCAGCAGCTTCAGGTAGCCACACAAGATGCAGCCTGCTTTAACGTGAGATAAATTTTTTGCGGAGAGGCAACGCTGGACGATCACCTACAGAAAAACAGCGTGTCACAGATGAGAAAAGATCAGGTCTGCCATGATACAATCAGTTAACAGGGTGGGTAAATGTATGTAAAAATATAGGTTATAGTGGACTCTAAACCAGTGCTTCCCAAGCGGTGGGTCCGGACCAAAAGTGGGTCATGAGGCCATTCTGAATGGACCACAAGTGACTCGTTAACGTGTCAAGTTTGTACAAAAACACACTTTTTTTGAAGTACAGTGAATTGCTGGCACAGAGCTTTTACTTTTTAAGTGCAGTCTCCTGCTGTAGAGTGAGTGACTCATGGACAGCTACTTGACAGAGACAGCAAACTAGCTCAATGACATGCCCAAACACAGGTATGACGCTGAATATATTAAACTGTGTGGACCTTGAACTAATGACTAAGGCCAAATCTGGCTTGTGGTGCTCAGAGCACCAAAGAAAGACATTTGAAAACTTAACAGCAATGTCTTTTTCCAGAAATCATCAGAAATCACCAAAATAATCCACAGACCTTGTTGTGAGCAGTTTTATATGGGAGCTACTGTCTTTTAACAGCACCACAGGTAGAAGAAAAAAAAAATGTGATTTTGGGGTTAGCTTTGTTTAAGCCAACAAAGTAAAATGTACCCTTGCTAGTAAGTATTCTCCCCTGTTAACTGAGCAGAAATAAAGACTATAATGTGTTTATCTTTGTGCTGGATGTCAACATTTCAATTAGCATCTCCACAGCGATCCAGCAACAGGCTGCCTGTTAATCTTATCTCAGTCTCTAAAAGTGCATTAACTGAAAGCATGTCTATCCTCTCACAGCAGGCCGTCTCAGACTGCATGAGTGAGTCTGGCAAAAACAGGAAGATAAAGGCTTGTAAATGTGTGTACAAATGTGTTGGGAATCAATTGAATGCGTCTCTGTGTGTGCTGCTGTGACCATGAGGGTCATTCAAATGCCTAACAACACTTCCAGTTGTGCTTGACGGACCTGATCTGAGCACCAATACCAGGTGGCCTGAATGGTGAGTCCAAACACAAGGCCAGGCCACGGCAGGTCTCCTGTAATGGCGTCCCTGAAAATATGGAAGGAGTCGGCCCGAGGCTCGTAGCAGTCTGCAGTGATGTTGGTCGTTATGGAGGGGATGGCTTCCATGTAGCGCTGCTGGAAGCTTTCGTAACCTCCCACCTCATGGAAAGCTGAGGACATGTGCCAAAGTTTAACTTCCAGGCATTTTTTTTACAGCTTTTGTCACAATGAATGTGCATGAGGTTAAAAAAAAGGAAAATACCATATTACCAAAGCCCATAAGGATGAATGATCCAACAACCATGATGATGGTCTGTAACGTGTCCGTGTAGATCACTGCAGCCAGTCCGCCTGAGATACATCAACACAATATATCACCACTAATGTGCATAACTGAACCTACTGGAGAGAATAAAATCAAAAGTGTGCACATGACCCAATTCAGTGTTAAGCAGTGTTATGTAAGACACCTTTTAGAGTCTTTGTACAGCTAAAGTTTAGGTGTGTATGCCTTATTACAAAACAGCAACAGAAGGCCGTTTCCTGCTTATCACAGTTCACGGGTAATTAACCACAATAACACACCACTGATAAGTCAGCCAGGAGGAAAGTGTGTCTGCGTATGTACATCTCCACATATGGAACTGAGAAGACTTTACCCCCAGTTGTGAATCCTCTCATACTGCAAGGTAGATAAGACTTCTGGCCTTAGTTTATGAGTGATCTGTGAGTTAAGTGGAAAAGGAGGTGAAAGCATCGCATGAGGACAGACCTGTGACGGTGTACAGCGCAGTTATCATTAGTAGCATGACAACAGCAAGGTAGATGTTAAGCCCAAGAGCCTGATTGATAAAAATGGCGCCAGAGAACATGTCTGCCTGAGAGGAGAGAGGAGAAAACACATCATTTCGATCAATAATGCTGGTAAAATGTTGACACAGAGGACATCGCAGTGAGGGTTAACATGTGGGGACTTACTGAAATCTTGGTGAAAACATACAGAAAGAGGGACAGCACAGAGAGATAGATGCGGATACGCTGTCCTCCAAACCTCTTCTTCAGGTACTCGGGCATGGTGACCACCTGAACACATCCATGATAAATTAGATTTTTACTTGTGTTTGTTTTACTTACTTTTGCTCTCTAATATTACTTTTTTTCTGACCTCCCAGGAAAAAGAAATTCTGCCTTTAAAGATTCAATATATATTATCACTGACTGAAACGTATAGATATATCCTCCTGAGTCCCTGCATCCTCATATGAGGACATCACATTTTATACTTTATTTTGCATAACTTAGACCTGTTGTTCTTATTCGCTCACACTTTTTTTTGTGCCATCTAGTAGTAATAAGAGCACAACACACTAATCCCTCTAAGTCACTTTGCAGCCGATCCTGACACAAAAGTGGACAAGGTCCAAAACCTGATTAGATTTTATGGTTGAAACTTGTTTAACCATAGTTAATAATGTTTGTAGTTTGATATGGCAACAAATTTGACCAATTTTAGGAACAGTAAGAAGATAAGACACTGTTAATTAGGAAGTGCTTTATTGCCGTCTCTGTTGAGGACAGTGGGACTTAATTATTGTCAACAATGTTTTGTTTTTTATACTTATCAGATTCTACTGATCCCAAATAGCAAGAGAAATTAAAAATGCATACCAAACAAACATCTGGGTCTCAGGAGAGTAAGCAAAGGTTTGGACTCAAGTCAGATTCAAGTCCCTAATTTAATGACTTCAGACTGGACTTGACAAAATCAAAAAAGACTTGCAACTTGACTTGGACACATTATGACTTGTTTTAGGACTCAAAACTCAAAGTGCAGGATTTGGAACTTTTCAGTCTTGACTTGGGACTTGAGTGCGAAACTTAAGACTTTCTAGTAACTTGCTTAGTTCCACCTCTGAGTATAAGTTACATTGGTTATGAACGCATATTTGGATAGAGATATTAATATTTAAAGACTATGTTTTCTGTTTACCCCAGCTTTGATGTAGATTGGCACAAAGAGCCATCCCAGAATGACGACCACTATAAGAGCCTGAAACACACAAACATACAAGGACACAACCAATTAATAATCAATGCCACCGTTAACTCAAAATGTCCCTATAACGATAACCTCTGTCGTTGTTCTGTTTCCATCCATCAACTGCAGGGTGAAACTCACCAGATAAGTGACACTTATCAGCCCACCTGACACAGATAACTGATATCTGTCTCAGGTAAGAAATACATTTGTGTAAGAAGCGATAATGGCGTAATTACTCACATTCCATTCAAAGCCACCGATGGCGATGCCTGCAGCTGCAGCAGTCCCAGCGAGCCCTACAAAGTGGCCGCTGCCAATGTTGCTGGCAAACAGCGATGCTCCAATCTGTGGAGTGCATTATTATAATTATAAATAACGTGCATGGGTCATTTTGAGAACTGTCACAACTTTTTTTCAGGTGCATTTGACAATGAGAGCAGCTTTAAACAGATATCAAAGAAGTTTCCAGACAGCTGTTTTTTATGTCATGTCATGTCACCACTGAAATAGATAAGGAAAAATGATTTACACACCTTATTACCCTAATAATTCCTGATATTCCACTTTGATTCATATTTTAAACCAGCACAAAACAATAAAAACTTATCAGTCTTTCGGCCATAATTCCCCTCAAGACAGAGCTTCATTTCAATAAACATAAAAGAAACTTTCTGTGTTATTCACAGCAATAAGATACCCACCGGCCACCACACCATACTCCTCCCTGCCAGGAAGAAGCCACCGACAGTGGCTCGGTTGGTGCGGACCATAGCCTGCAACGGGAGACGGGCACATTTTTAGAAAATCCATTAATGCATGAGTGCAAAACAGCAACACACTTTATTTCAAACGTCGGTGCGTATTTGTGAATGATTACATTTTATTTCATATACAACTGCTGTAAGAGTGACTGATAAAATCACTGCATACAACTCAACAGTGTGACAAAAAAAAATTACTCCTCATATGCACTCATAAAAGTACTTTGATATGCTATGAAATACTGCGACCCAGGCTGCTGAGTGAGATGCGGTGATTGCACAATATGTCTCACTCCACTGTGTATGATTTCCTACAAAATGCTGCTGTAAAGGTACTAAAATGTCTTAATTAAGTATGTAAATGATTATCATTATCTTGGATTCTCAAACATCTAAAAAAAATTAAATCATTGTTACATCTTCTCTTGCAGCTCAGGCAGGCTCCTTCTTTTTCTTATATACAACAAGTATAGAACTGGTGAGAAGTTAACTATTCACAGGGAAGAAGGATTTAAATAATGGCAAACTGAAAGATGACTCACCCATACTCCGACAGCCAAGACAACCAAAAAGTAGATCACAATAACGGCGATATCAGCTGGGTTGTTAAGAGCCACGGTGGCTGTGTTGTTTCTTGCATTGCTCCTTATGTAGGAGAATCCAAAATAATCCCGAGACATTTTGCAGGAAGGGTTAACGGAGACCAGGAGTGTCGCTGGAGTCGCTCCTCTCTGAGTGAAGCACCTGCACAGACACTTATGTACCTTTGGCTGAGGTGTGTTTGTGTGTGTGTGAGAGGGAGTGTGGGAAAACTGGGGGGGCTGGGCGGGGGAGATTGTGTTTGTCTAATAAATGACCAAATATTGTGTTTGATTTCAAGTGTATCTGGAGGCGCAAATAAACTTTGCTGACACATATTTGTGAAAATAAATGTGTTAAAATGTGTAACCTTTCAGGTGATTAAAAACATGTTGTTAATGATCAACCCACAGGGAAATACCACAAGTGAAGAAACAGGTGTTCCTTTAAAACAAAGGACTGACTCAATCAGCACTGCAGCTAAATTCAACTCACTTCAACTTAATTTGAACACACACATGGACCAATAACACCTTCAAAAACCAAACTTAAAAACTTATAAAGACTTAGAACTTATAAAGTAGTGAAAATGTACTCCACCAGCTGCGGCATTAAACCTATGTGTTTAAGCATCAATAATAATAATCCAATCTGATAGAACTCTCTTAAAGCGCCCAACAAGTACTTGTACTTTAATACTTTAAGGTCATTTTGCTGTTAATACATTTGTATTTGTGAAGTGAAATCTTCAATGTAGGGCTTTACTCATAACAGAAAATTTCCCCACTGTGGTATTAAAATAAAAGACATCACTTCTTCCACAACTGCTGCTTCCTTATAGAAACCAGTTGTACTGTATGTCTGTCACGTAGTCCTCTCACTGCTCCCTCACACTGACCTCACCTCTGTCAATAAGTACAACAGGACTCTCCGAGCAGCGCAGCTATTGATGACACACCTCGCTCATAATTAGAGTATCAGAGGACATTTTTGGCCATTTATGTTCATACAAAAGCAGAGTAATCCAGGGAGAGGCACAAACGAGTGACTGTAAATATTATTATTAATCTTGCAAAATCTCATTTTTGATCTCCAAATAGCTCCATCAACAAGGAACTATTTTCTCATTTACTGTAAGCCTAGTACAAATAAAAGGCACTTAACCCTGACTTCACCCCACCCACGTGTGTGTGTGTGTGTGTGTGTGTGTTTGGGGGGGGGGGGGGGGGGGGGGGGGGGGTGACATGAGTGTTTATGTGATGTGTGTGTTAATTATTAGTCTAAAGGCGAATGTTTGAAGAACAACAGAGACTGAAAACATAGGATCATTAGTTGTCATCATGGTAAACTAGCTCTAAAAAGGCATGATTTTTGGAAAATTAAAGGACATCAATGTATAAAAATATAAAGAAAGTACTATGAGAAGCCACAAGGTGTCTCTACAGGACAGTGAAACTAATCCAGGATTCAGGCAACTATGAGCTCATACAAATGAGGAACAGATTGTTAAAAAAAGTTTTATTCCCAATGGTGAAAAATATCTAAATATTTTTACTCAAGTACAATTTCAAGCTCCCTGTACTTTAATTGGTTATTTTATGTTATAGAACTTTAGACGTCACTACAATTCAGGATACATTTTTTTGATTATTTTGATCCTACTATTTTTGTACTTTTACTTAAAAGGGACAGTTTATAGCCAAATCAAAAATATGATTTTTCCTCTCACCTGTAGTGCTATTTATCAGTCTAGATTGTTTTGGTGTGAGTTCCTGAGTGTTGGAGATATCAGCCATAAAGACGTCTGCCTTCTCTCCAGTATAATGGAACTAGATGGCACTGACTCGGCTTGTGGTGCTCAAAGTGCCAAAAAAGTACATTTGAAAAACTCAACAGCAATGTCTCGTTACAGAAATCATGACCCAGTTACTCAAGCTCAGGGTTGTCCAAACTTTTCTGAATGAGGGCCAGAAAAGATAATGTGAAAATACCTGGGGGCCAGCCAATTTTATTATTACGAGTTACAAAAAAATATGGCTTCAATTTTTTTTTATTTCATCTTTCAGTTAAAATGTGTTCAACCTTCACAGCTCCTAGAAGCAGTGGTCCTCATGACTGGCTTTATGCTTCTTTGCAGTGGCTATGTCTGCTGCCAAGCAGGACATTTCTGCTGTGAGGTTACCCTTCTGTTGGCTTGTTTACTGTCTGCTTATTAAACACATCAGTTCCACCTGCATAGTTCCTACTTGATGCATGTATACAAACTGTATGATAGTTCTGCCCATGGGAGATGTAGGGGAAACAAATGCAAAGTGATCTTGCATAATTAACTAATATTGTGAGGGGCTGTGGGACGTTTTCAATTGGTCCACGGGCAACGACTCTGCCAGACTTTGGACATGCCTGCTCAAGATAATCCACAGACCTTGTTGTGAGCAGCTTCATTTAGGAACTATTTTCTTTCCACCAAACTACACCTGCCAACCCTATCATTGTGCAGAGGGAAGCATCTACTCACAGATGAGAGGTCCAGATGTGTCTTTGGGGTGGCATGGGTACTCACCCAAGGCTCCAGCGTGCAGTGGGCTCTGGCTTTGTCAAAGAGAAAATAAAAATGAAATAAGTCTTGAACAGAACAGCAACCTTTATATCTACATTTTCAGTACTTCTACAAAATGGTCAACAACAATAACAACAACAACAACACACTTTTTATAACAGCAATGCTAAGTATGTTACTTTTTTCCCCATTTGTGAAGGTTTTTCGGTTGTGTAGCAATGATGTAATGATAGACTGGGGAAATAAGCTGTGAGACACAAGACATTACCTGTAATAAACTGTGTGGTTACAGGTTCAAGACATAGAAAACATCCATCAAGGTTTAAACCCAGCTGTAGCTGTTCTACAATGACCTTATAGTAAGTGCATCTTACTCTAATTATAACCTAATTTAATTAAGAAAGTAATTAAGTAATCAAATCCTGTAATTAAAGGGCCTTGAGCAATCATCACTTGAAAAAAAAACACATTTAATTTGCACTCAGTGAGCAGTGATTGGTTTATTGAAGGATGTTTTATTGAAGTGCATTAGGTGAGGCTAACAGTCTCGCAACTCAGCGTACAGATGAGTTCATTTAAACTCTTCTAGAAGATCCAGCGGTAACCCAGCTGCACAAAATCCAATTTGCACCACATTTCATACGGCGGCCCTACCTTCAACGTTTGCGTCATCTTTCACCACTTATGTCCCAGTGTTTCTGGACTGCCTCGACCCAGTAAATTGCCGCTCGCAGCTTTATCTATCATTGTAAGGCTGACATCCATGCCCAAGGTTATAGTGCTCTGTCACAGCTGCTGCTTTGGGCATGAAGCAGAGGAGAAAGGAGGAGAGGAAATTAAAAAACGGTCTGGCATAAAGGTAAGATGATTTATGATAAACTGTATAGTACACATATAAATCCTGTGTGTGTAATAAACAAGAAAATTCAGGATTTATATTTAAAACGACACATTTTGTAGGTTATGCTTAACATTTAAACGTTTTATTTAATAATCACTGTTAATAATCAGATGTTACTTATGCAAATATTTTCTTTTTCAGGTCTGCAAATGTCCTGCAATATAAAATGTTGATGAACTGATGAACTTCCAATACATACAGTGCTGCAGAATTATAATCAGTATGAAGTACAAAATATAATGACAAAGTGTTCATTATTTCCTGATCAGAAGAGGAAGGCAGGGGTGGCATCAAATTAAACACTTACTGTTTCAGATTTATTCAATAATCAGAGTGAAAAGGGAGCCAAAACATAAACGTGTGATTTCTATTGTGTTAATGTTTCACATCAAAAGAGTTGAATTCTTATGAAAAAACAGCGAATGATTACAGTGACCACCGCAGCCTCCTACAGAAATGTAACACCCTGGAGAGGAAGAGCTGTAAGGGAGTGAGATGGGGAAGTTATCAGACTGGTACTGTTACAAATGGCTGCTTGAAATTTCTAAATGGGGACAATCAATATTCACTTGAATGAGAATCAATCACTGGAATGAGGCCAACGCTCTGTGGGGATTAAGGCTCCGTCTCACCCGCTGATTTCAGTCCTGATTTTAAAACCTGAGAGGAGCCTTTGGACTTCTTACGTCTCCAGACAGGTCAAGATTTTCTCCAACTTATTTAATTTTTGTGTGGCCCAGTTTATTTCTATGTTCACCAAGACTGAAATCTGATCATAACTCAGGAAAGGTCTATAAAACATAAACACACCGCAGAGCCGATCACATCTCAGGGCAGCGAGACCACAAACAAACCCTGCTGATTAGTGCGAGAAATTGATCTCTCGCAGGAGTCACACATAGAAGTCTCCATTGTGTGGGAAAGTACTGCAGTTGTCTTTGGCAAACAGAGCAGTGATTGAGTGTCTTGTGGTCGACACAAACACAACTGGGTCTCATAAACTTTGCCCTTTGTCTACATATCTATGATCAGAGGAGAATTCAGCATTTTCAGAGGAGCCCCACGACTGATAATAAAAAAACAGACTTATGGACAGTAAATATCTTGTGACTTCAACACCAGTGGTGAGTGCTTCACATTGTGCTCAATCTAAGAGCCCATCGGCTGTTTTCTGATGATAATAAAGCCTCTGAGGGCGAGGGCCAATATTTTGGAGCCATGTGTAGCTGCAGCCACAACCATTTGAAGCCTACACCACAGGCCCCTCCAAACTGCACCCAATACCAGTACCCTATAAGACAAACCCACCAACGTGACATTTATTTGACCCCCTGCTACAGCACGATGCAGCACTAATCCACTTTACTCATCTACTTTATTCATAATACATGAAGTTGTGATTCACTTTATAAGTGACGAGATGTAACCTTTACCCTAACCCTACACCCAAACTTAACCTCCTCTCTTTTAACTTAACACTTCATAGCTAGCAAAACACTAACTTAGCATTTTCTTCAAGGCTTCTGCTTCTGGACTAAGGAGTGAAGGGTTCTGAGCTTGTATAATATATATATAGCTATATAAAGCTATTCTGCATATTGAGAGACCTGTTTTATACAGATGGCAGTGTACTTTGTCCATAGTTCTGTGTTAAAGGTCGATTATTTAGGATTAAGTGGCACTTGACTTCCCTCGTGTGCCGAGCATGTAGGAGAACTACGGTGGATGACGCAAAAGCACAAAAATGCAAATGGCTGTCCTGAGCTACTGTAGAACAACATGGCAGACGCCTTCGAAGAGGACCGGCTCCACATGTGGACACAGATGGCTCATGCTAAGGTAGCAAAAACAACGATTTTTAGTTTCACGTGATTATAAACAAATGAAATATTATGAATATTACATTCTATTTCTGCCAAGAGATGCCCCTAAATCCCACACACTGGACCTTTAAATAAACTGTTAAAAATCAGGGCACAGAGCTAACAAATTTACATTATCATTTTTGTGTAATAACAACAAAAAACATGTCAGCAGGGTGGATTACTTTTTTTCTGGCAAGTTTAAAGTCTGTACAGGTCTGCTGCAGAAAACAGCTGCTTTAAACAAAAAGACACATCAAATGAAAAATGCTGTGTGACGCTTTGAAAAACTTCAGTGTCAGGGTCATAGTATTGTGCATGCTGGTTCTCTGTCACACTGTCATGGCTTACTTGGACACCTGAGAGAGACATTAAGTACTTTTCTTACAGTGTCTCAAAATGTCTGCTGTGAAAAAAGCCTTATAGGCACTTGTAGATACTGTAGAATATGTTCAGAATATCCTTGACTTTAGTGACACCTGTGATAACAAACTATCACTGATTCAGTGTTTGGCGGTGGTGACAAAGACTGTGGATTTTTCAGCCATGGTTAGCTGTTCATGTCACACAGGGATGGGTGAAGGAGAGTGCTTTAAGATGATCAGCTGTAGCCTGCACATGGCCCCATGGCCTAGTGATCACACTAGTATTCACGTGAGCTGAAACTTGGGAGCTGGGGACTTGCATGTGTGACCCTCATCTTCTTCATCAATTAACAGGCACTTACCCTCAACATTAATGAGGGTAACAGAAAAGGAAGGAAACAGCTCCTTAGCGCAGTGGTTCTGAGGGCCTTTTCACGGCACCCATTTTGACTTGTTGAACACAGGTGTAACGAGTATAATCATAATCGCTGCATTGGAAATTGCTGGACTTGAGCCATCGTTAATGTTATTGGTTCCACCTGTGCCTCCCCTGCTGTAAAAAGTCAAAATGTCTGCTGTGAAAAAAGTCTTACACTGATTTGCTTTGAATTCGGCAAGGCTATCAAGATTGAGGTAGCAAATTTATCCATAATAAAACATGTTAAGTACAGCATGCAAAGAGGTTTTTTAAAGAGTTTTGTCAGTCAAATACAAACCATGAAGACACACATCTTGCTTTAGGTTTAACTGTCAATATGTCAGGACAACCTTCTGTCTTAAGATGTGTAAAAACTCAAAGTTTAACAACAGAAACCCACAAAAAACACACTTTAAAAAATATGTTGGCCACAAGGTGGCACAGTAGTACAACACTGCAGAAATGGTGCATCACTGTGATGTGAGGGAGCATGGTAGCAGAAAAATTAGACTACATTACAAAAAAGCACTCTTAAAAGGGAATCTATATTTATAAATGTTGCCTTATTCCATGAATTATATTTCTTTATGCATTTTAAAACAGCAGGTCAAAGGCTACCTCTCAGCTGGTGCAGTGTTAAGCAGCAACTCAGTGTCAGATTTAGTGTGGCACTGGTTAATAATATCTAACATATAAACAAACTCAGTGACAGTTGTAGCTTTAATGTTGCTAGGCTAACGAGTTTTCATCCATCCAGCTGTAATTTGTCCGCTAATTAGCCCCAAGTGTGGTCAGTAAATGCAGTTTAACGTACAGGAGTTTGTTCTGCTCGCTTTAGTTTTGCTGCAATTGGGGAAATTAATTTCTGGAGAATAGAAAAAGGTAGAAAACATCACCTGAAATCTTGCTGTGGCAGAAATACAGAGGTCAACGGTTAAGTGGGTCAAGAAACATGGCGTCCACAGAACGTGGTGTTAGCTTACAGGATGCTAATGCTAACACTCGAAGGAAAGCTTCCTGTTGCCAAGAAGAAACCTGACAGGACGGCTCATGGATGGTACTGACTGAAACCTGGAGTCTACTAGCTGCAGTTAACAAGGAAAAGACACAGAGGCAAGATTTAACAACACTCAACTTCAATTTACACAGTGCCATAGTAGCGTCCAAGCTGGGGCTAACAGCAGTTATTTAGCTGTCTGGTCTACACTGACTCCATCTTGGTGCAAGCTAGACTTGCTATTTTCCCTGTTAGCTGTGCAGGTGGCAGCATTTGTTTTTTTACTTGCTGGAAATGGTTGCCCACTACACACTTGAGATTTTAATGGGCATTTAACATGCATTTAAATGGAGAACACGTTGATTAAATCACATTAAAGCTTCAGATGTGAGAATGGAAGTGAACCTTCCTTCACAGACAGGAGATCATATATATGAAGTCAGTCTCATTCAGTCTGTTAAACATCTTAAACTAATTTCTGTCTCGTCTGAACTCCAGGAACCTTTTTCTTTGTCTCCTGCTTTTAAGGCCCCGTCATCTTCAACCTTTTTCTGTTTTCTGTAGGATATTTCACCTACGAAGCAAATTATTTTCATGAAACAACCTTTTAATGATGGCAGTGGTTCTCTTGGATTTACTCCTTAGTCTAAAATGTATATGTCATTTATGTACCCGAGCTTGCTTATCACCTGCCATTTGAACTCTTTGACTTTTCATATCAGATTTCCTACCAGTGAAATGTAATCTCTGCTAAAGTAACCTGTACCTTGGCAAGCTTACATGTAGCTGCTCTTAACTTTGTTTCTTATTATTAGGCGGTGTGCTGCATGTTGTTGAAATGTAGAAATTAAAACTCTGCTTGAAGTGGTGCAAGTGGTATCATTTAGAAAATTGTGATACCAGTCCAAAACCAGTACCGTCAATGTGATACTGATACCAACAGAGTACTTCCTTCGATACCTACTTCTTTTCTTCCTCATTTGCTACGCATAATTTAAATGGGAACATTAAGTTGCATAATGTGCCACCATATTTTGAACATTTTGGTGGCATCTCAGCATGCCAAACTGCCAGCTCGAACTGCCAAACACACATAGCCTTGAATCAAGGGATGCTTAATTGGTGATCGGCTGTGGGCAAAACCATACAAATACTTATTTTTTTCTAGATCTGGGAACAAAAAAGACCAAATGCAGGTATGGTTTAATTTGAGAAGTTACGATTCACCTTGGTTCTGTTTTGGGCGATACCGGATACCAGGCCCTAATAAGCACAGATGTCTTTTTGTAACAACCACCTACATAACGCTTGTGTGTCATGTTGTAAGACATCAGTGTTGAGTTGAGCCTTTCACACTTGCTGAACATTTAGGCTGAGGGTACCTTAAGAGTAGATCAATATTATTACATCGGTCAAAGATTTCCGGCCACAATCTGAACAGTGTCAATCTGGATTACAACAAAACATCTGGGGAACTATGTTAGGACTTTGTCGACGGCAGAGAGAAGCCTGAAATATGCAAAACCTTTTCACCTTTTGAAAAGCATTTGAAGCCACAATAAGAGAATCAGTCGACCAACTCATGAAATATGTAAAGATATATTTGATATTGATTGTTATTCCTTGTTTTCATCAAAGGAGTACTGTTATCACAATATTAAACAAAGAGAAAGAAAAGTCAAAGCGTTTATTTTTCTAGAACACTTCATTAGTTGATTTAATTGTTTAAACAGAAAAGATGCATTTGAATAGAAAATTATTCAGCTCAGTGCAAGTTGTAAATTTGCAAAAATTGCATGACCACATTAATGGGGCCCAGCTGCAAGCATGACCCCCCCATTCCTTCCACTCTCTGTAGATTGCCCATACCCTGTTGCCATCAAGTACCTGTCAGTGGAAACAACAGACTTTACATGCCACCTTAATTACAATTTTTCTTGAACCTAGGAATCCAATCAGTCCATTTAATCAGTAGTCTCGCCTGACCCCATGTTTGCCATGTATCAATTAATGTGTGGCAATTTGATTAAACACAAAATAACACCAGCTTAAGTATTAAGATGAGGTGATAACGCAGGAGCCATTTTAAGGCCCGTCTATTTCAGTTAATATTGTGCTTTAGTGTTGCGGACTCCCAGACAAGCAGCAGATGTTTTGAGTTGTCATATAGCAGTAAAAGCACAGGTGGAACTAATACTTTTAACAACAGCTTAACAATGGTGTCCCAGTAAACTTAGCCATGTGAGTGAGCGTGCAGAATACCTGGACTCACTGAAATGGAATGTAGCCATCATTAATGTTATTAGTTACACATGTGATTTCCCTGCTGTGACATGTCAAAATGACTGCTGTGAGAAAGGCCTTTTTGCTGTTAGTTAAATTACAACAGACCAATTGGCACAGTGAACCTGGGGCTTTTGTGGTGTCTGGATGCCTTAATGTATTGACTAATCTTTTGATTACTGTCTCGATTAATCTATGAATTGTTTGGTTTATAAATTGCCAGAAAATGCCTGTCGTGTTTTGTTTGTCTGACAGACCCGAATTCATATGTGTGTAGTTTTGTAAAGAAGCTGGAACCAATGAATGTGTGACATTGTGGCTTGAAAAGTGCCTTCGACTGTGGATTTGATCTCCTCTGTACAAGTGACTGAGAGACATTTGAAAGTAGCATTTCAATAAGGAGGTACTGAAAATGAAATTATTATATAAACTGACTGGAACATGTTATTTTGTGCATAAACTGACCTCTGACCTGAGTGGCGCCTGCAGGGAATGGTGGAAAATTGCTGGAGTGGTAGAAAATTGATCGGTGGCGCGGAGAGAACAGGTGAAAATTGCTGAATGTTGAGGTAAATAAGGTGCTCAGCGGTGGGTATTGCAGCTCAGATGAGCTTTTCAGAGTGGTCCAGAGAAGAGTGGTGACCAAGTCAAGGGTGTACCATACCTTTTTCCTATTATGTGCTGGGAGGGACTCTGGTGTGGTAGTACGCTACCATTAAAAGATTGAAAGTGTGAATGTTTGATTATTGCCTGATCCCCAGGTAGGGCCTTTACAGTATAAGAAACACCAGCTGGTGACAAGTAGCCAATACATTTTTTAGATTCCAGTTTTTTTATTCTACCATGGCAAATTTCTGATGGTATTTTGAATTGGGCTTATAAAGATAACAATGCAACCATCACCTTTGTGCATGTTCACACTTTACAGGAGCTAGCTCACAGTTCAGTTCACACAGATTAAAATAGACCAGTTCACATTCATAGTACATAATTTAAATTTTGAACTAAGTTCACAGACCCAAAAAATTAATCTAAGTTCATGTCCTCTGCTTTTTATATGATAAAATCTTCACTCACCTGCAGAAATTTCCTAAGGCTGTTTGGATGCTTCAACTGTGTCATCTCAAATTTGTCACAGATGTGACTGATACTGATACTTGTTTTTTCATTCTCAGCAGGCAAAATTGTTGGAATCATTACTGAGTTGTTCATAAAAGTCCTTTAAATGTCCATATGAACTGGCTTCAGTAACACTGGTAGCTACAGTCACTCACGTTCACGTTTTATAAGTTGCAAACTGATGTGCTCAGTTCACTGTTCACCAAAAATATGAGCATGTTTAATGAATGCGCTCTTTTAGTGCGTTCATGCACAACACTGTTAACATTATATGAACAATTTATCTACCAGAAGCTTTGTGAACAAATGGTTTTTGGGCACATATGTCGACAGTTGTGTCTGAAAAAGGCATAAAAAAACATCTGACTTGTTCCTGTGAATAAGCAATGACAAAAGAAAGTGTATAATGATTTTGTTGTTGTAGCTGTTATTATTAGAAGAAGATAATTCAATATCTAAATTTTCAAAAAAGGTTGGGTCATGTCAGTGATAAAGCATGAGAGGCATTTTTAGACTGGTGTAATAAAGTATGGCAGTAGGGCAGATTGCCCAGAATTTTGAAGCCAGTAAGCCTATTAATTATAGGTGGATTGCTTCTCTCAAATCGTATCTTTTTGAAGTAATGGAACATATGACAACGAAAGGACTTACAGAGGCTCAAAATTAATCATTTTCTTTAAGTGGGATCATGAAATGGAGGGTCACCATGGAAATGAGATAAATAGAAGATAAGTTGGAAAATGGTTTCAGCTGCGTTCTTGATGTGGATGAGAAGTATGATTTACTATATATGGGTTGGTTATTTATCAGAAAGAAGTGATTCACAGTATCAGATGTTTACCTGGACAGAGGAATTTTATTCTGGTCACCCTGTTCAGGAGGAGGTCCCATCTCCTGTTTTGAAGGGTGTTATATTCATTGTTGAACGGAATGGAGTTCACAAACCTACAGTTCAAACTACATTGCTGCCAGTTGTGTGACCAGAACTAGTATTTCTTGCCCCTCTTTGACCGTAGAGGACCAATAATACATCCTTTCTCTTCTAACTTTAAAGTATCTGGGGATATTACACTAAAACTCCAAAACACCAAAACAAGCAAGCTACAGGACATCAGGTTTTAAAGGGAAAGTTCACCCCAAATCAAAATTATATATTATTCTGTGGTGCTATTTATCAGAATAGATTGTTTGGCTTAAGTTGTTTAGAGTTGAGGATATCTGCAGTAGAGATGTCTGTCTTCTCTCCAGTATAATGAAACTAGATGGCGCTCTACTCGTGGTGCTCAAAGCACCAAGAAAGTACATTTGAAAAATTCAATAACAATGTCTCTTTCCAGAAATCATGACCTGGTTAATCAAAATAATCCACCAACCTTGTTGTGAGCAGTTTCATGGAGAAAATATTTTCTTACTACCAAATTATACCCAACAACTGGATCACCACACAGAAGGAAGTGCACATCTACTCATGGCCAAGAGGCCGTTATGCTTCTGTGTCAGATCATGTTTTGTTTATGTCTTCATTTGGTCTATTTCTTGTTAGTTTATTTTGTTAATCTCTGTCTTATATCATGTCAGGTCCCCATGTGCTGTCAAGTTTCCCTCCTGATTAAGTACCAGCCCTGCCCTATTGTGTTTCACCTGCGTGTGATTGTTATCTTGCCCTCCCCTTGTGTCTGTAAGCTGGGCGTTCCTTTCCTACTGTGCCAGTTTGTCTTCGTCTTTTGTAGCAAGCGCTCCATGTCTTTTGATTCTGCTTTTGCCTCGCCCTTTTTGGATTTGTTTGCCTCGCTGGCTTACTCGTGTGCCAGACCTGTTTTTGTGATTAAAGACCGTAGCTATCACTTACCTGATCTGCCTCTGAGTCGTGCATGTGGGACTATTCCCTGTGAGCCTGATAAAGGTTTATGCTTGTGACAGGGTGAGATGTGAATGTTAATAGCATCCTTCTTAGCTGAGCTGTGACATTAGCTAGTTCAGTGGTGCTAGACGAGCTAGTAGTAGATGCACGCTTCATCATGCGTAGTGATACAGTTGGATGGTGTGGTGTTAATTGGATAGAAAGAAAATAGTACCAACATGAAACTGCTCACAAAAAGGGTTAGGGCTTTGAGCACCACAAGTCCAGTGCCATCTAGTTCCATTATATTTAAGAGAATTCAGATATCTCTATGACTGATATCTCCAACACCCTGCAACTCACACCAAAACAATCTAGACTGATAAATAGCACTACAGGTAAGAGGAAAAATAAATATTTTTGATATGGGGTGAACTGTCCCTTTAAAGCCTGATATACCAAGGTTATACCTCTATTGTACAAAAACGAACAAATTAATCTGCCACTAAAAATAACGCCCAACAAATGCACTATTTATTCCTGTGTGGCTAACATTTACTAAATACTGCACTGCTCAGCCGTTTTCATACATTTCTAAACCTTTAAAAAATGAAACTATATATTTATGAGTCATTCGCAATTTGCATCTTCAAAGTAGTATTGAGAAAACATTGCTGTTTTTTTATTTTATTTGTGGAAACACCAGCCATGTCCTTTTTAAATGTCAGCTGGTCGGAGCGATGCATTGATTCGGTTCCCAATTGCAATAACGCAAAATAAACAACCCAATCGCCAGGAAAAATGTTGGCATTGCATGTTTCTGCAAACCACAGATAACTTCGGCTGCATTTGCAAGTTATTATATAGCGGATATGCTGAAACTTTACATCTAGGCACAAAAATCAATTGGTTATGGTTAGGAAAAGATCTTGTTGTGGCTTGAAATAATAGGTTTTGGAGGCACAATTCCAGCAGTAAAAGCAGCAACAAACAAACACAGCAGTAAATCACACTGATTTTGTTGTTTGTTGGTCTCATGCTGTGGTCTGCAGCTTGGCAGCCATCTTGCCAAGGTGTCACACTATCCACCATCCCCTCCACCTCCAGGTGACAAAGTCAGGTTATATAGCCTCTGACGTCACTTTAGAAACGTTGATTTAATACCTATGAAACAATAAATGTGACATATTCATGGTTTGCAGAAATGTACAATGCCAACATTTTCTTCTTGACTGAAATAAAACAAACAGAAAGAAATAAAATCGATTAAATGTAAGGAGGTTGAGCTGAGTCTTGGGGTTGGAGTCAGCAGTGGCTCAACCAGGTCAGGTCTTTATCTGACCGGCACAGTTTATAACAAGGCAACAACTAAAGGAGAACAGCAATTTTGTCTTGGAAACCTGTGACTGATGCAGAGCAACTTTTGCTTCACAGCTGTAGCCCCTCCCTGAGCTGTATTAGTATTACAAGAGCAGCCTAGTGATTTGATTTTATGCACATGCACATCAGTATGTCAGTAAGTCATGAGGATGATTTACTAGATGACCATAGCAAATCAGGGTCATGCTCATGGAAAAGAGACACACCAGTTCACTCACAGAACAGCAGAATCACACAGAGCCAGACAGCCTTACAATAAGGGGAATACTGTGTGTTTGTGCATAGTAGGCAGCACAGGAAATAACTGATGGAGTTATTTGGGTCAGTATATTTCTACCTACTCTAATAATGCCAACAGGCCATTTCGCCAGCATTCAAATACCCAAAAAGTGTTAGAAGTTACAGTAATTGCTACAGACTGGCAAAAATTATGGCAATGTGAACATGTTTTTCCTCCACTGTTCTAAGAGCTGGATAAGTACTGCAGTTAAATTCAGAGCAAGCTGTTCATAAAGTCACTTTGCCAAAATGAGGCTTTACTTAACACAAAAAATAGACTGGACTAAAAGCAGCAGCATAGTGAGGCTGAGGAGACATGATACACCCTGTGGAAGCTGTGTGCTTTTTATTTGTATAGACACCACTACAAGTTAGAAAACAGAAAATACAGTAAGCTTCCAGTACTGAACCGGTTGCCAAGCACAAGGAACGCTGTCCTGAACCCATGATTGGCAGACGACTTCACCAAAGCTAATCACAGAAACAGGAATGCATGATAACTCTGAACACATTATCTACAAACACTAACTGCTTCATAACAGTGACATAGCATTATCTGTGGGACGGTATTAGGGTGCTTTAAAGCTACTTTTATTCAATCAGGTATTCTTGCTGAGATCAAGATCTCTTTTTCAAGAGACACCTGAGAACCAGAAACATTCATAGATAGACAACCACATCCAGCGACCAATATAATCAATGAATAAGGGGGAATTTGCAATAAGATAAATAGCAATACAGTGTTAGTGCTCTAGCATTTTAGTGATCAGTTCTTTTGCCCACATAGAGCAGTGCAGGGATGGTGTTTTTTTGTTGGCCAGTTAACATCGCCTTTGTTCCCTCAACAAAAAGCCAGAGATTTTGCTATTGGATTTTGTACTATTGCAGAAAATAAGCTCTGTTGCAAACAAACGTTTATGATACTTACACTTTTTGTATAGCAAGACAGTCTTCACAAATAACACCACTTTTATGATTTTTGAAGCATAAATGCAATCCCCAGAAGTAGAAAGCTCATGTTAGAATATAAACTAACTGCTCCATGGTCCCATGACTCTATCATCACCTCCACAATAAGGCTGTAAAAGAGTGTTTGATGTGATGGTGCTCTGTAGTCTTATTTAGCCACTTTCTTACGACACTAAAGAGCTTTAGAATTCTTAAGTGGGGTTTTACTGACGTGTTTTATGTCATAGAGCAACTTGTGATAACCATAGACCTTATTTCGGGCATCTAACCAAAACCCATTTAAGAAACAACCAATGACTTCCAGACGAGGGAGACAGAAGTGCAAAAATGCTAATTCATTTTCAGGTTTTAGGACTCATTCCTGCGCCACTTTGTCGGGTGTGGTGCTCTCTGAGTCTCTTTGTCTCTGTCCATCAGTCTGACAGTTTATGTTCCAGTTTAGTCTGGTCCCACACTGCAGATGGCACTTAGGCGGGACTTGCAATGCAGGCTGGCAGGCCTACTCATGCTACCATGGGTTTGATGTGTTAGCTTTTGCTTGTGTTGTGTATTTATTTTCTTTCATTGTGGCTACTGCATTGTCAAATTGTTGAATCAGTGTCCCAGTTTGCTGATGTCTTTTTTGTCTGCAGTGTCTTCTGAAGTTGCTACCAAAATCATGGGACTCAAGCTGCAGCAAGTGTTGGTCTGGTACACTGTTGCAATATTATAATAATAATATTGAACTGGCAAGTTTACATTTTCAAAATTAAAGGAAGTTGAACCCTGATCATGTTGATTCCACGGAAATGAATGGCTTTCTGTCCGAAAAGTATAGGTGTGGCCGAGCCCTAACCCTTATTTTTATGATTCAGTCTATATTTGCCAGCCATGTGCTATCACATTAAAGCTCTGCTGTAAAATATAAGTCACATTTATACCCTTTGCTTCAGTGCAGGAATGTTGGCCCAAGAGCACAGTAAGATGGACTTGATCAAGGCTTTAGGCATCTCCAAAGGCCTAGAAAGGTTGGCCCATGTTTTTATTACATCCAGGCTACAGCAGAGAGTGTGGGTGTTGCTCCTCATAGCAGCACAACAAATGCTGTCACCTTGTTAGGCCAGACATTGTTCTGCTGTTTGTAATAGCCATGTTCAGTCTTGAGCTGACTCGACCATGGCGCTGTAAGAGAGCAAGACAAGTATGAGGACTTGATGGAGAAGTGCGGTTACGTTTACTGTATATATCCGTAGAGGGAGGCTGGAGAAGGTTCACTTGCCAGTCTGTCTGCAGGCCCTGCAGGTTCCTGGCATATCCAGCTGGCACAAGAGGAGGGCTAACAAAATGACAACAGAGCCTGCGGAGAGAGCATTAAGTTGGCTAAGGATAAAAAGAAATGATTTCAGCACAACACATTTGTCTGGGATTGTATTATGTACATATAAGCTGGCAGGCAACAGTAACTTTTGATGTTAAGTTAATATGGCCATTATTGTTAGCCTAGCTGTTTATCCTTGACAAATCACAAGCAGAAGATGCTTTCCTGTGGTTTGTTTGATATCTTTTTTAGCCATGATAGCGGCATGGTTTGGCCTGGTGGTTGGCCTGTGTGTTGGATGGTTGGATGATCGGGCCACCACTTTGATCCACACTGAAATATCTCAACTACTATAACTGGGACCCATGAAATCTTGTATGGACATTCACGGCTCCCAAACGATGAAGCCTAATGACTTTACCTCTAGCAACATATGGTTTACATTTGTGGAGAGAAATGTTTCAACAACTGTTGGATGGATCAGCATGAATCTGATACAGAATTTTTATTACAGCCAGGGCACCCCAGTAACTCATCTGGTAGAGTGGCCACTGTACTAAAGGCTGAATCCTTATTAGTGGCTCAGGTATGATTATGACCTGGGGCATGTTTTACCCCCTCTCTCCCCTCTTTCCTGTCCATCTTCAGCTGTCCTGGCCCAAAAAGTAATCTTTAAGAAAAAATAATTGTCATAGCTTGAGATATTCTATCTTGTGCCATCACTAGGAACAATTTTTAATTGTGCTAATATTTCGGTTTATGACTAATAACTGAAACCCTACTGATGGGATGCATGTATTTATGAATATGCAGAATAGCCCCGCCCCTCAGCCACTCACCTTGAACTTGAGCATACCTGCTCACCTTCACTCTGCTTATCAAATACAGGAACCTTTGCTTGTAAACGGGAACTGATAAACCTTTGGCTTGACTAAGTCTGTTTGATGTTTGCTAATATCAGGTAAACCATGTTCCCAATTGATCGCCAGCTCTGACGAGTTTAAAGTGAAAGTAAAACTTAGCTTGCAAAATACAGCTTCTCCTCTGATACCCCTTGTTTTTTCGTAAGCCCCTCCTCATAAGTTGACGGGATTGGTTCCTTGGGTTTGTTACATCACAAACCCTGGCTCTCTGAATCTGTGTTTTTCAGACTGTCATTGGTATACTGCATTTCCATGGTGGAATGCTCAGCCATTATAGTGACTGCTTATTTTGCTCATGATATGTCTTGAAGCATACGAAAAAACACCATATATCCCAGACATGTTAACAAGGTTAAATATGATTTTTACTGAAGGGGTCCTTCAAATACAAGGTTTTGAATTGTTATTTCTCTAATTTCATTTTAGCAAATGGCATTCAAGAAGCCTATTAACATTTCTTAGCGTTTTCATTTTGCTCTTAAATCGCTGGTAAACATTGTCTACACTTCAAAGACGTGTAATGGTAAAAACAGCTCACTGGCTACAGGCTGTGTTTCATTGCATTAATTGCAAAGGCTTTTATAGCCTCCTTTTAAAAAGCCACTAATTTGGACTCACACATAACTAACTGGAACACAGTGTGAATAAAAATCATTTAATGTTTGACAGCATTTTATACATTGATCTTTAATGGGACTAGCAACGGCTGCTTTAGATACAGGTTCAGTTTCTGTGCTGATAAAACTACACGCAGCAATAGCGAGAATGCCCAAGAAAGGCCTGACAGCAGTCTATAATGGATGTCAGATGGGTCAAAGGAAGGTTTTGTGAGGAGAACAGTGGCTCTAAAAGACAGATGGTTCTCAGCCAGATGTCAGGGAGGGGTTGATGATATCGGTCAAGAAGTAAAGCAGATCAGCAGCAATGGTATGGGAGGGGGAGAAGGGAGGGGGTTCAAGAGGGCAGAAGTTAAGTCCGCTCATGGGAATTTCTTTAAGGCTTCATTTAGGATGGGTAGAGCGAGACATTAAGCTCATGTTAGAGGGGTCAGAGGAGGAGACGGTGGCCAGAGGATGAGCCACGGCTGTCATCACTCTTTTTGTGGAGTGAACAGAGGGAGGAGGAGCAGTGCTGAGACAGGAGGGGAGGATAGAGACAAACTAATGTAGCAGGAGGAGACTGGAAGTGGTAAATGGCAGATTTGCGAGCAGAAAAAAGAGAGGAGAAGAGATGATAAAACTCGTTCAAGAAAGCCAGACTTATGGAATTTTCTCCCAGCAGCCTGAGGGCCTGACCATTTGATTCGACCAGGTGGTTTACAGCCAAGGAGCAGGTGGGAGCAGATAGACAAGCTTAGATGAAAGGTGAGAAGGTCCAGAGGGGATAAGAGGGCAGGTATAAATGCTGAGGTCACGGAGGAGATACAGGAAGAAGTCAGCTGGAGGGAGTAAAGAGAAGGGAGCTGAGGACAGGAGAAAATCACAAGATATAGCTTACACAGTGGTGGTGGTGTGCAGAAAACCAGTATAGAAGAGGACTTACAGAAAGAATGGAGAGCGAAATAAGTGCTGGTCAACAAGGAGACAAGGGTCGAGAGAGGCTAGTAGCGAGAGTCTTCTTCTCTTCTATCTTTTTTCTTTGAGTGAAATGTCTGAATGATTAAGGAGGCCTAGAAATAGACCGGGCCGTGGAACATGCCAGGGATTATAGATATTTATTGTTTCAGAACTGTCATCATGGGGCCAAGAATTTCTATTTGTGCTGATGGTTGTTTGTGAACTACTTACATTTTTAGAAATGTCCTCAATCCCTTTTCCTTATTAGATATCAGATGTCTCAATACAGATGACAAATCTGTGTTTGGCATGGCCCTAGCTTAAATCTTACATCTATGGACAAAGCTTTTGTGACATTTCCAAAATATAAAAGTAAAGACAAAAGTATTTCTGTCCAGGGTCCATAAACATTATAGCAACCTGTCAGAGAAATTGCTGTAAGTGAACTTGGATAAAGATCAAAAGTAGACCAGTCCATGTTTACAAATCTGCTTGTGATTCGTAAAATGAAAGTGGCACAATCTTGGCACCTGGATTTCATATCAGCACCTGCTGCATCATGCTGGATGACAAAAAGACACATGATATCTTGATCTTGTGTCTTATCCCCATTTCACCCTATTCCTCCATACAGCATCTTATCACGCATCATTTGGCTTTCTGTTCAATCTATCTGAGCAGTATATTGGCAGATTAATTTTCTTAATTTATGCCATTCAGCATTTTGATCAGGAATGAGACAGTTTCATGTCACAATATTCCTATCAAAAATGATTGTGATTCATGACATTATAATTATGATAAAAGTCTCAATATGCTTAAAAGTCTCAAAATGGTTCTTAAACATACTGGAATTAGTTTAGCTTACATTTACCTCACAAGGAGCAAATATTTTTTATTGTATCACAGATAGGACACACATTTTTTTAGTGAACAAACTTTTTAGTGAAAATGAGAGCCTTTTTTATTGTGGGTTGCCCGGCAGTCTCTGGGCGCTGCTGGACATGATATTTAAGATTATTCTGATAATGGAAATTCACCACAATTAACTTATTGTGGGTGGTTTTTGTGGGGACCCACAATAAAATCATACACACCGATCAGCCAAAACATTAAAACCACCGTCAGGTAAAGTGAATAACATTGGTTGTCTCGTTACAATGCGCTGTTCTGTTGGAAAACCTTTGGTCCTCCATTCATATGGATGGTTCTCGACATGCACCACCCACCCAAACACCATTGCAGACCAAGTTACCCCCCCTGATGGCTACAGCCCACCCCGAATGGCGGTGCCTCTCCAGCAGTACAATGCACCATGTCACGCTGCAAAAACTGCTCAGGACCTGCCAAAGGAAGGTGACAAAAAGCTCAGGGCATCAACCTAGCCTCGAAATTCCCCAGATCCCAATCTGATCGAGCATCTGTGGGACATGTCAGTACCTCAGGGTGCCCCCAGTGTCTGGTGGGGCCTCCTTGGATCAGACTTAGCTCTGATGCGTGGACCTCTGGGGGTGTCCTTAGGAGTCTGGCACCAGAGGTGGCAGATCCTTTAAGAGTTGTTAGGTGGAGTACCAGCACATTCCACAGATGCTCGATCAGAATGGGTCTGGGGAATTTGGGGGCCAGGACATCACCTTGAGGTATTTGTCACACCTCATATACCTGTCCAACAGGCAACAGTTTGTCTCCACAAATTGAACCACCTCTCACCCAGCCCCAGTTAACCATGGTGTCCCACAAGGTTCGGTACTCGGTCCCATCCTTTTTACCATCTATATGATCCCGCTTGGTCAGATCATCCGCCACCATGGTTTACACTACCACTGCTATGCTGACGACACCCAACTTTATCTCAGCACCACACCAACCACTCTGCTCCCTCCACAATCCATAGTCAACTGCCTTCATGAAATAAAAACCTGGATGACCACCAACCTACTCAAACTCAACACCAAGAAAACAGAGCTCCTGGTCACGGGTCCCAAGGCGCAGCTTCAGAAGGTCAGAGATTTTCTCCTCCAGGTGGATGGCTGTTCCATTTCTCCATCCCCTGAGGTCCGCAACCTGGGTGTCATCCTGGACTCTACTCTCTCCTACCAATCCCACTTAAAATCCATAACCAAATCCGCCTTCTTTCACCTCAAAAACATTTCCCGACTCCGGCCATCACTCTCAGATTCTGTCGCTGAGACCCTCATCCACTCCTTCATCTCCTCTCGTCTAGATTACTGCAATGGTCTCTTGTTCGGTCCCCAACACAACCCTGAACAGACTGCAGTATGTACAAAACTCAGCTGCCAGGGTGCTCACCCGCACCAAACCCTGGCAGCACATCACCCCCACCCTCAAGCGCCTCCACTGGCTCCCTGTCAAGTTCCGCATCACATACAAACTGCTCCTCCTCACCTATAAAGCTCTCCAATGCCCTAGCCCCACAGTACCTGTCAGATCTCCTCAAGGACTAGTCCCCGGAGCGGAACCTGAGATCTGCGGACCTGGGGCTCCTCACAGTACCCACAAGCACAAAAAGGACCTTTGGAGACAGAGCTTTCAGTGTGGCTGCCTCAACCCTCTGGAACTCCCTCCCCTTGGCGATTTGCCAGTTACAAACACTGGACTCCTTTAAGTCTGCACTGAAGAGACTCTTTTTCAATGAGGCTTTTGGACATTAATGTGTTTATTTCTGTTTTCTGTTTGTTAGGCGCCTTGGGTTTTTGAAAGGCGCTATATAAATTCAAGTTATTATTACCTCTCAAGTTATTCCTCTGCAGTTTTTGTGGTGTGAGATGGCACATGGTCCTGCTGGGGGGGGGGGGGGGGGGGGGGACGCCTGCCATCAAGGAGTGCCAAAGCCATGAAGGGGTATACTTGGTCCACAAAGATGTTTAGTTAGTGCGAGTCAGGTAGTGTTGTGTCGTTCGCGCAGGGAGGAACTGCCTATTGCGTGATGAATCACTCGGTAAACGAATCACTTGGTGAATGACGTAGCCCCGATCCCTGAGTGATTCAGATCATTTCTTCTCAGCGATACACTTTCATAGGGACCGTTTTCGCCAAGCTAACGGCTGATGTAGCCAGGAGTCAAGCCACAGGAACACAATCACACACCTCCCCATTGTTTTAACAGACTTAATTTCCAGATAAACAAACTTAAAATGCAGGGCAGACGCAGCAGCAGCTCAGCCGTGTATTAGTTCAGTGAGACAGACTATGCAGTACACAGTCAGGGCTCCTCCCGCCAAGCACTGAATGATTCGGTGAACGAATCTTTGAACAAATCTTTTTAATGAACTGATTCTAGTGATTCACTAGTGTCAGGTGCCATCCACATGAAAGTCAGGACCAAAGGTTTCCCAACAGAACATTGCATTGTAACAAGATAATCAATGTTATTCACTTCATCTGACAGTGGTTTTGATGTGATGCCTGAGGAGCAAAGTGTTAGGAAGGAACCTCTTTCTCAGTCTTACCTCCCTTTTACAGTATTAGTTACTTTTTGCATTTTATGTTGAGTTTTTTTCTTAAACTATATGTGCAAATCTTCACAGTGAAACTCAAAGTTGTCAGTTTGTCTGCGAATCAGCATAAACAAACTTCTTTGCATTTATCACACTCAGTCATGAATGCCACAGTTTAATGGGATTATAGTCGCACATTTTAAGTACTACGTGCACAGTGTGTGTTTGGTCTGGATAATATCCTCGCTATCCTAACTGTATGAATGTACAGCTGGAATTCAGTTGGTTTTCAGTGTTTGGCTCCTTCATGCTATGTTTTGTTTGTATTTTGTTCCACTTCTTATAGCTGTTTAATTTTGACAAACCGTAATAGGAGCATGAGCCCTCCTTGTGGTAGAAACAGTATTTGCACTTCTGCATTCACTTAGTATTGTTTGTCTGTGTTAGTGCCAGTAAGTGACCCATGTGAAATTTCCCAGGCAGTGAATTTCCAGCTAATTACTTTACTGTAACATCAGCTTCTTGTGACACCTTGTGACAACAGTCCCTAAAAACCCCTTTTCACTTTTCAATTCAAATTCATTCGAATTAATAAATAAAGATACCTCTATAACAATTTTTCAAGCCGCCATTCTCTCGTTCTGTATCTCGCTCTTTATTGTTGGCACAGTCTCCTACCACATGACAGTCACAAGGCATGATTTCAGCTCCCTTCTCAATAGTGGATTTTATTTATGTTCATTTCTCAAACAAATTCCCACTGTTGCTTAAATGAATCCTGCCAGTAATACCCACCATGACCTAACGATGTTTTTAACACAGTAAATCAGGCTAAAATCGTAAAAAAATAAGATGTAGCCTATAAAAATAATAATAAAAAACATTAGCAAGACGGTACTGAAATGCTTCATGTATGGTCGCCGTTCGGACGTACTTTAAGCATTATCAGCACTTGAATGGTGTTTAAATGTGAAAAATATTCACACCACAGGTGCATAGCAGGGATGTAACAGGATGGCCTGCTTGGTAGAAACATAATCTTGTTACAGGCTTGTATCATTACATTATTTTTTTTGTTTAAGACCTTGTTCAGACTGCCAGCCTAAAACTGATTTTTGGCATATCCAGATTGCAACCAGATTGATTTTAGAAAGTCTGGACAGGAAAAAAAATGCAATTTCCGCTAATCAGATCCAAATCACATTTGGAGGCGGTTTGAAATGCAATTCCAACTGTTTTTTCACAGATGTGTCTCAGTCTGGACGCAGTGGTTGCTCAAATCAAATTTCAACGTGTTATTTAACACAACACACAATGACAACGTCAAATCCAGAGGGACAGACATACTGAGCAGAACACATGCTGCTAATAGCAGAGTGCTAAACAGGACAACATGGAGGACAATAGTTCTTGGACAGATGCAAAAGACTACCACTTGATAGAGCGATAGTTTGAAGGGCAAAATAATGGACCTCCATTTCTCATGCTTCCTGTCTGGAAAGCTACATCATCAGCATTGCTATGTAGTTATTGACGCCTACGTTATTACCACAGGTGACCTATGCAGATAAGTTGCTGACGTCTGGATTAAGCGGCAACGTCTTGGGATGAAAAATTAAGACAACACAACTGCAGTTCCTGCAATGGCCACTTGAGACTGACTCCTAAAGCAAGTCAATCCCCACAGACCCCCACAAAAAAAGGTTGTGGTCTCTATAGCTAATTTACGGAGCCCCTAAAGTCCCCATAAAAGAAAAAAAAAAAAACTATCGAGAGGTAGTATCTCGTCCGCACGAGATAGTTTTTTTTTCTTTTTTGGGTACTTTAGAGGCTCCGTACTAATTTCCCCCTTCATGAAAACTGTGTGGGGGTAAAGTTTTATTTAACTCACCTGTTAAAATGTTATTTCATTTCATTTATAAGAATCTCCATTAGCTGCACCCAAAGCAGCAGCTTTTCTTTTAGGGGTCCACAACGCTTAAAGTTATGCATACTCAAGTGTGTGGCCATTTTGAGTGACAGGCTATCTGCAAGGTGTCACTGCAGTCTGTGCGTCAGATCCACTCCTTGCTCCTCCACAGCTCCACCCTCTAGTCCAAATATGATCACCTCGTGCCACTTCTGGCTCCAAAAATCTGAGATAGCATTGGCCAAAATGTCAAACTCGAAGCCTAAAGTGGGAGTCCATAAACCACTGATGTCACGGTGGTCACATCCATTATTTTAATAGAGTCTGTGGTCTGGACACACAAATCTGATCTGTTCACTTGCACACAACAGTGCGGACAGTCTGTCTTTAAGATCTGATTTGAGAAACTAATTTGATTTGCCTGCAGTCTGAACATAGCCTATATGTCTTTTGGAAGACACTCAACATGCTTAGTGCTCTGCATTAGAAACCCTCAGTTTCTATGCATTGGTTGATGTTATGTGTAAATATTGCATCAAATATAATTTGAATTGTATGATTAATGTGATATTTAACTCTCTAAAGACTAAAAATTGCAAAACATGTCTTTCATTTCATTAGCAGACATGTTGGGACAGCTGGGTCTTATACACTAATTAGAGTGGAATCTGTACCCTGTCGCCCCAACGCACATAGGCCAAGTTCATTCAGGAGTAATTTAATTGCATACTTTATGTCCAAATTATTCTTGCACCAGCAGCTTCATTGTATGGTGAGGACAAGCACTTTTTATGTCATGATTTTGTACACGGAGGACGGAAGCATGGACTTCGGACAGTCTGTCCTTTTCATTTGATGCAGCACAATAAGGAAAGCATAAAAAAGATCAGTGGCCAATACCAGCTCATCTTCTGTGAGCATTCTCCAACACATTTAAAGCACTTTTGACACAGCCACCACCCAAAAACAAATTTACTACACCGTGAAAATTTGCATAAGTTGTTTTATTCATAGTTATTGTCCTTTTTATATTTCTTTTTTACTTGTTTTGTCTTTTGTTGAAGTGGACGTCCCGTAAAGTCAAGCTTGAAGCCCTTAGCTGAGTTGTTTGCACATCACCCTCTGAACTGAAAAGAAAGGGTAAGAGGAGGAGCAGAGTGGGGTTTTCCTCCTTCTCTTTCTCTCGCTCTCTCTTTATCTCACTTACAGTATCCCAACTCAACCTTTATTTTCATTTGTTTGAACAAAGAGTGTACCTTACAGTATATTTACACATCATACTGACTGGCTGTTTAACAATTTCCACTTAGATAATGCAAGGAAGATTGAACTCTCAAGATCTGCTTCATCGCTTTCATAGTTTTCTACAGTTCTCCTTTGATCCGATTTCTCCACTCATGCTAACTTTGTTTTTCCTTGACATTATTGTATTCATCATCACCACTATCATCATCATCAGTCATCTTTTTCATCATAACATCATCGTCACTGTTATTATATTGATATAACTCTTTTCAATAGATTCCTCTCTGACAACTGTACAATCGTACACAGTGTTTGACTTTTATATATATTTTTGGGAATATATTATTTAAACCTAAGAAAAGAGGAACATAATTCCAAAGAAAATATATTAGTATCCCAAAGTAACAAAATCATGCATGTTTTAATGTATTTGTCCATAAAAACAAAACAAAAATTAACGTAATGGATGGGATCTGGTTTTATTTACAAATTGGTCTTGGCACTGTTTTTGTTGTCTCTTGCTGGAAACTGGAATGATCATAAAGAATACTTTTGACTCGACCGAGTATAACACTCTCCTGGTATCATAAGTCAGTGACCTGCTATAAAAGGCAGGTTTATGAGACATATTCTTTTTTTTTAAAGCACAAAAAATGATAAAAGAAATAGGGGAGAAAGAACAACATTAGAGAGTCGACCAGGGGGCAGAACAGAAATAGTGTGTAGAAAACTTATTTCACTTCAGCTTTACACTGTGGCAGTTTCCTCTTTTAGGCAGAAACCCTGTGACATCATGTCTACTGACTTTTTTTTCTCAGAGATACAGGCTCTCCCTATGTCTCATCAGGTGCACTCACTGGTTACCATTGTTAGGGTGAAAATCCAAAAGAGAACATTGATTCTGTCAAAATTCTTCATGTAAAGCAGCATTAATTGACTCTGGCAAATAAAATAAAGGAGACAAAAGTAACCGAAAACCACCAGTACAGACCTACTACCTCAGGTTTGGCAGGCAGGTAGGGGTAGTTGTCTAAAATTTCCAGTGTTGCCTTGTCAAACAAGTGCTTGACTGTTAATCCAAAGATCTTGTGTGTGAGCAAACATAAGGATGTGTGTCAGTGTGTGCGTGTGTGTTTGGGTGTCTCTGCATACTCATATTCAGTGCAAACACATTGGGTAAAAATCCCATCTTGACCATGGCCCATCAGCTCTTTTGTTTCAACTGAAACACTTAAATCTACAGTATCGTCCGTCCCTGACCATCTGACTACCTCATTTCCTTTGCAGGTCTCTGTTGCACCTCTTCAAAGAGATAAACTGTCAGGCAGACTGACATGCCTTTTGTTTATCCAGCCTGATGGCGGGCCAACTGCTGCTGAGCAGCCCGCCTTACCTCCCACCCCCCAACCCCCACCCAGCATCAGGTCCTAGCACAGCCCAATGTACTTGAGATTGTTCTGGATGATCACGTCCGTGACAGCGTCGAACACAAACTGGATGTTGCTGGTGTCAGTGGCACAGGTGAAGTGCGAATAGATCTCCTTGGTCTCCTTGTTGCGGTTGAGGTCCTCAAACTGCCGTTGCACATAGACAGCTGCCTCCTCATAGGTGTTCTGACCTTTGTAGTCAGGGAAGCACACTGTCAGAGGAATGCGTTTGATCTTCTCAGCCAACAGGTCCTTCTTGTTGAGGAAGAGGATGAGCGATGTGTTGGTGAACCAGTTGTTGTTGCAGATGGAGTCGAACAGGCGCAAGCTCTCAGCCATGCGACTCTGTGTGGAGTTGGGAAGAGAAAAGGAAATAAAGAAGAAGATCAGACCATGAGGACTTCACAGCTAAGGACATGTAGTATTTACAATGAAGCAGCTACTCAGATCAGCCCAATCAGACCTCATTCACAAGCAGGGTCATGTAATCTGGCGAGAGGAAATTAGACCATGTAAGGCAAGAGTTGAGGATGAAAATGAAGACAAGATAACTGACTGGCTAGCCAGCAGTACAGCCTCTCTGTTATGTCAACAGAGACTTGAGACAGATGAAGACCTGCATTTGAACTCTTACGTTCTCCGCTGAAACAGCTGATCACTTCTTTTTACCACCACTTTTTTCTCCAAGCCCAAAACTGTGGTCAGTCACAGATGATGTGTGTCAGTCAGTTACTCACTCTTGTGAGTTGTAAATATTGCAACAAGTGTCATACATAAAAAATTTAAAGGATCAGACAGATGCAGGGACAAAGACTGTACTGACAGGCTGTTTACACTGAGGACAGACTGTTCTAACCGTCTCGCTCCTCCAGTGCATCATTACATCTCCGGCTCTATGATATTATTTTCTTCTTCAGCCTTCAGCTTCATAAATAAATCTCAATAAAAGTCCTCCAAATGTTGATGCATTATCATTTATAGCTAGTAGGACCACATTAGGTGTCACATGTTTTTCCTCCAAATTTAATTATTCAGATTTGTTTCACAATTCTGTAATGGATATCACTGACATCTGTCATATCCTGCAAATAAACAAGTCAGTCATAAGATACAGAAAGGGAAGATGAGTGGAAGCAAAAACAAAAATATAAAACACATCACTGATATCAGCATTAAACCAGAGCACTCTGCCATATTTAACATTACAAACTCAAAAATATCTGTTGTCTTTGGTGACACCTGTGGCGATAAGCTGTAATTGCAGCGTGTTTGTTGGTAGACCAGGCTGGTGAATTTATTCATTTCGGCTTATTATTTAAACGGGAACTAAACCCCCCTCTCTGGGCATTACTCCGTCCACAGCTTGATTTAAAAAAAAAAAAAAAGGCGAACGGCTGAGGAAGGGGGCGGAGTGAAGATTGTCCCTCGCTGCGGGGAGAGAGGAGAGGGCTTCTCCGGAGGTCGGCCTCTTTATCCGGTTCCTCTTCTCCACACTTTGACTTATTTTTATTGCACATATACCCCCGAGGCTTGGCGCTCTCTCACCGCACAGCGGCCCTCCACATCCCTCCCTCGCCGCCCTGCACATATACTCCCAAGCCTAGGCGCCTCTCCTTGACCAACTAACCTAAATACTATAAACACACTACTAACTGTAAACCTGCACTAAAATACACTATGCTAACAATACAATTCGACAAATTACTAGCTATTCTCTCTGCTCTACTACTCTCTCTGCTCTGATCCAACCTACTCGCTATCAGTTTGATAACTGCAGACAGAATGGTTTTATAGTAAGGGAAGGAGTAAAGGGAGGAGGGCAGGCTTTAGCGTGGACGGTTAGTGACATCATTCGCCCCGAAAAAGAGTCGCCTCCAATGTAATGTTATGTAAATTCAAATGTAGTAACCAGGTTTCAAGCTGTAGAGGGCACTCCATACCACATTTTTAAAATAAAATGTAGATTTTCAACAGTTTGCACTAAATTGTCAAGATTTTGAGCAGGGTCAGTCAGTTCACTTCACTTCACTACTAGAAACAATGATTATCAGCTGGAAAAAATGGTTTTAGGGTTAATCTTTAAGCACTGTAGATGACAGGGTTACCACAGTATAGATGCCTGTGTGTGTGTGTGTGTGTGTGTGTGTGTGTGTGTGTGTGTGTGTGTGCGTGTGTGTGTGTGTGTGCGTGCGTGTGTGTGTGTGTAAAGCCCTCCGGAACAGCACTGGGCTTTGGGGCCCATTTGATGTTGTGGCCAACCCATTGAATTACAACTTCTGGGTCTGTAATGTGATGCCATTGAGCTCATAGAATTACATTGTGAAAGTGATGTCTATAAATCAGTTTTTTTGAGCATTGCAATTCCTGCAAAATGACTTGTTTCACTATCGGGATTCTATCCATTCAGTCTGATCGCATTTTGAAAGTCTAGCAGAGTCACCTTATGACATAATTTTAATCTCCATTTAAGTTAGCCAAAGACGAAATTGGAAGTAGCCGGCACGGGCAGTTGAAATCTCAAGTGTACTTGCTTTCTGGGCCCATGGATGCAGAGGATTGGGGTAATTTTATACACAGGAAAGTCGAACCTTTTTGGCTTTTTTGCTCTGTCACGATTTAGCATCCTACAAATGGTGTCACCCTATGTACTTAACGAAAAGTTACTTAGGTTAGGTTCAGGAAAAGAATTATGTCATGAACACCGGCTGCCTGAGGGTAAGTCCTGTGTTTGTTTGACCCATTTGCCACACCAACCTGCCTCTTTATGTGAACTTTTGTGACACATTCTCACTACAACCTCGTCACATGTTGATGTTTGGTCATTGACTTTCCACGTCAAAATACGATGTGCAAGGTACCCTGATCGTGTTGGTTCGTGACGTCCTGGAACACCATGTCAACTTCAGCCTGTTATGTATACCGTCTGTCTCAAAATACAATTCTGTTTTCACAGGAAATTTACGGTTTGAATACAGTCTCTTTCAAAATAAACACATTACGTTGGTACAACACCACAAATTGTTTTGCCATCACCCGCTTGTGGTTAGGTTTAGGCAACTAAAGCGTGTGGTTGGATTTAAGAAAAAAGAACAGAGTTTGGCTAAACGATCTTACGGGAAGCAAACACCGACCTTCCGGGTGAAAGTCATCACCCCTCTGACCTGCCCTTCTTGGACTTTCACCACTTTAACTTTAATTGCTGTCATGCCGCATTTTCCCCTTACACTACCAGACGCCATTAAACAATAACGGTGACCAGCCGCCTATCATGCTACATGAAAAGACAGCTTTTTTCGTAGGTGTCTGAAGTCACTGACCAAGCCTTGGATTTTGATGACTTTGGATTGAGACTGGATTGACCTTCGCTCTTTATACTATTTCTATTTTTCCTCTCGTAGTGCATTGGTAACGTGATCGCAGCCCCCCTGATTACATGGATAGTGTACGAATTCTGCTGAATTACGGACAAACAGTGCATGAGAACAGTCTGTTCAGTGTGTGTGAGAACGGATTATGAATGACTGTGCGCTGCTTGTGATTTTTCACAGGATTGTTGCTACAGACAACCAATTTGTAATACTGAAAATGCATTCAGTAGCCATAGGCTCAATCACCGCTGTGTTACCTCATTTGGTGACAGATAGTGACATACAAGACATTTTATTTCAATGAAAACCTCATTACTTGAAAATGTATTTATTTTTTATGTTATGTAACTTGTTTATCATTTTATCTTTTTTAAATTTGATTGCACTACATGCAGGATTGATTTGATTTGATTATTTACATATAATTTTCTGAATGGTAAAACATGCTGGTCTCGGTATGGAAGAAAAAGTGCCTCTGTCTGTGTGTATGTGCATGTATGCATCCATGTGCTCCTGTACAGTTTGAGCTCATGTGACATTGAATGTATAAGAGAAAAGAATGAAAAAAAAAAAGAGTTGATCTGTTCATGGCAGCTGCTGGCATATGGCGACTGGCCAGCAGCTTGTGACTGGGAGGTTGTCAGATGGAAGACTGCTGTTTAAAAGGTTAGAGAAACAACATGGTGCTCTGAGCAAATCACAAGATCTGCACAGCATGAAAAAAGACACAGAGGGGAAGAACTAAGAATGAGACAATCATAGTACAGATTCAGTGTAAACCCTGATTATTCAGTGTTGTAAGTGCACTATTTTTGGATAATGATGAAAAAGGCTGCACTTATGAGAAAACCAAAATTGAATGTAGCCCTTATATACTGCACCCTTTTTTCTTTTCTTTTTTATTTTACAGCAGACATAGTAATAAATACATCCCTGAAGGAAAACCGTAGAAGGAACAAAGGTTTCCAAAAACATACTGATGATTAATTGACATCTATTGACCCACATGTACTGTGAACTTAGATACTGTAAACAGTGAGCCTCACGCAGGAGGCGATTTATGGACAAATTTCCTCATTTTTTGTTCGTCCCCACCATTTTGTCTTATTTTGTTAGTGCCCATTGATATCTGGCATTCAACAATGTTTCTTTTTTTCTTTTTTTAGGCAATGGAAAATTTCATGAGTGGCCCAGAACACCAAGGTGAGACAAAACCATCTTGTTTTTACAGTCAACGCATTGTCTGTTCAACGCAGGGAAACATTAGTTTAGACAAGGTATTCTCATAGGCCAGTTTGTATTAAATCCTACAAATTAGCGCCCCATGAATGATGTTACATCCTTAACGTACAGTAACGCAATTAATGTTAAGTCACTGAGGCTGGGTTTAGGCAAGTAAAGTTACTGTGGTTAAGTTTAGAAAAAGAAACATGGTGAGAACATACCTTGAACTAACTCAAAATTCACACGTTCCCAAACAAAGAACTCCAGGGGAAAGTCTTGGGGGAAGTCTGGGTTTTTGTGACCCATCCATCACCCCAACCTGCATCCTGTAAAGACTGCTCCTTATTTGCTCCAAGGAAAATATTACTTCTTGTAGGAAAACATACAAACAGTTTGTGAGAGTAGCCTGAGCTTTAAATATGAGGAACACAAAAAACGCATGATCATGATATAATCAAATTTATTATTACTTTTTTATTGTATGTTTTAGAGTAATTATAATGATTAGGTTATTAAATCCATGGGCTATTAAATACTACTGGTCCATTGATCCCAATTAAGACTTTAAAAACCCTCGGGCGATTTGTCCATCCAGGCCTTATGCAGAGAATGCATTTTTAGAGATCGTACAGATCTAGTTCAATGGTGTTCATTATGTCTTCAGTTTCTGATAATGACTTTCTTTTATCTCACACGTTAGGATGTTACATCCCTTGACATGGTTCTGCGGAAATGTCCGCCTTCCTCAGAAGTGTCACTTGTTGGTGGTTGTGACGCGTCTTTATCAGCTGATCTGTCAATAGGCCAATAATAGCCGAAGCCTTAATTTATTCAAAAAACGCTGGTCAAATCCAGTGATTTCACGCCTACATCTTTCCAATTCTTGGGCATGTGCTGGAGTATTTGCACACGGCACATCACCTGCCCTTAAAAGTGTTGAGGAGGTGTTACTTATGGCAGCAGCAAACAGTATCCAGGCACCTCCATTTTATAATCAAGTGGGGTTTATCTTTCAAGAGCACATTTGGATGGTAAAGAATATTTATTTCATCTGAAGTGGAGTTCTCTTATTCTTTCTAGTGACAGAAAATAAGAGAAGGGCGGCATGCTGGTACAGTGGTTAGCACTGTCACCTCACAGCAAGAGGGTTCTGGGTTTGAACCCACCAGCCCCCGCGACCATGAACTGGATACGCAGCTGTGGATAATTAATGAATGAATAATACAATTTATTGGAGAAATTGCAGCAGAGAGGATGTGAACAGGTTTTGTTTAATACAAATTGCATAAAGAATGTAATGAGAATGTAACAACCAGTGCTGCACCAAAAGTTGAAAACTGCTCTTTCTTCCTCCATACAGTACATATTTTTCTCTGCTCCGTTCTCTCATGTTGTTAACCCCAGACTGAAAACATGAGCTCTCCTTTTTGTATAAGTATGTGTCCTCGGGGACTTAGTCTGGCCCTTAAACATTGTACATTACACAGTCATGTCAGACATTCTGACCTCACTCCTCCTCTTTCCAGGGTGTGAAAACAAGAGCCCAGCTGCTAAGAGAGTATGGCAGGAGACAGCCAGCTGAGCCCAGGGAGTCTCTGGTCTCTTCACCAGGCCCCCACAGCGCTCGTACAGTAAGAGTTTCTTAATGGGGGAGTTGGAGGTGGGGGAGCAACATCCAGGAGCACTAAGCATGCAGACCCCCTTCCTTTGCTTCGAACACCCACTGATGCATACCCCCACACACAGCTAGTGTAGTCCAGAGGCACAGGCGTTAATTAAGCTTAAGTATTAATGAGGAAGTTCAACCCAGTGTCATTGCTATGTTTCCTATAAATACAAATCACTTAAGTGTGCAGCCACTGCGATGTAATTCATTAAGGTTCATTTTAAATGTCACGGTATTACAAGAAGGGATGCTTTGCTCTTATCTACTGAGACAATTTTCTCTGTCGCCGTGTTTTTTCTCAGCTGTACCTGAAAATTGCATTATTCAGGCTTCTCCCTCTCTGTTTTCCCTCTCCGTTTAATTACTAATGTCTCGGTTACTGTGGGCAGCAACACTGCTGGGTTTAGATTTCACAAACAAACATAAACAAATTACAGTTGTACATAATATTATTCTTGCACTAGATTCTCATCAGAGTCACATTTTTTAATATCAGTAAAACACCGCTGAATGACAATGTCGTACATTTGTTTGTTTATGATATGAACATGTCCATCTGATGGTAAACATTTTCGTAATCAGAGTAAAAGAGTATTGCCTGCAACGGTTGGTCCTTCAACCGATGGAGTAAATTGCCCTTCTTCTATTTTTTTAATAAAATACATTGAAAAGGTTTTACATCTCTATGTGAATCTATGTTGGTGGCTAAAACAACGTTTGCATTGTCTCACCATCGTCATATTACAGTCATTAATCTTACAGTACATAGCTACAAATAGATACATTACCTTGTCATTATAGAGACAGAGCGCAATGCGTCATGGTCTGAAAACCACGACCACTTGGCAGTTGGCGCCACAAAACGCAACCAAGGGCTATAACGCTAACAAAATGCCTTTAGTTAGGTAAAAACATCAGATTACAGCATGTTGAAGGATTATTTTAGCACCCTATGTGGAGAGGAAAAGTTGTACTGACAATGTCAGTATTGTCGGTCTACTTTTATATTTACATTTGATCGAATCATCTGGTAACATCAACATTTAACCTAACAAAAATTGAAGCTTGCTTGATCAGCTTCAACCTCCACAGGTTGTCTGGCCAAATTAACAAAATGGTTGCTGCAGAGAGCATGATGGGTGTCAGAATCCCACTGTTTCTTCATTCTTCCCACTGATGCCTCATGTCTTACTGCTTGAAGGCCCAGTTTCTAAAAGTTCCAGTTTCTTTACCCTGTTGATAATGTATCCCACCACACAGCAGCTTTTAGACATTTTTCTGTTGTTTGCTAGCAGATAAAAGTGACAATGAGGCACCTCTATGCAATACAAAGTCAATGGAGAGTGATGAATTGTTTCCTCTCTGTTGTGGGTGGGAACTGATTGTGCTCTGTCTCTATTCATCCTGCAAACAGCTGTGTTAAAAAAAGTAAATCAGTATTGAAATTAAGTTGAGTTTTTCTTTCACTCGCTTTCAAAACACATGCACGTGCTAGCCAATTCACGATCTTTACAGCACGAGGCGGTGGTTCACATGGAAACACTACTGCTTTCGTCCACAGGGGCCGCCAAATCAGCACAAAATAAAAGAACCTTGTTGTTGCTTTTATACCACTACTTTTGGGTAGTAATGCAAAACAGTAACTCTTCAGATTGGAGGTCATTGTACAGCATTTCAATAAGATTTAAGATGAACTGAATCTGGCCAGCATACAATAATAGTATAAGGGATACAATGAAACCTATGTAAGCATGTGTAACCCGGTCAGGAAAATATTGGCAAAAAAGCAGGACATGTTTTTTTTCTCTTGGTGTGTCCTTGGACAGTCTCATTCCGTTTCCTGGAAAGCTCATTTTCAAAACACCATTATGTCATATGAAGCAATTCAATTACATGATAGTAATGCCTTTGGTAACCCATTAGGCGGTTAAGATGCTGCAGCTGAGTGCGGGAGAATATTCCTGAATACATTTTGAGACACCAGTCTGACACCTTCCTCTGTGTTTCTGAAAGGACGTAATATGATTTAAAGTCTCGGATCTGGGAAACTGTCGTTTTACATTCAGATCAGTTCATATGCCGTCTTTACTGTGGCTTGAAAGGAAAGTGCACATGACAAACTTTGACATAAAGACATGAAACACCAGTAATTAACTTCGAGTCATCTTTCATGTGACAGGTAATTAATTCCTGTTTGAGAGATTAATAAAATAGTAATTGAGACAATAGAAATGGAGCTTCTGCAGTCAGTGTCTGCCTTGATGTTTGGCTAACACAAGCTTAAACAACGGTTAACCTCACATCTAGGCTTTTTGTTTTCACCTCACATACACGCAGAATTCACTGCAGTTGCTCAGCCTCAGCCGTTGCATATAAACCTGCACTACACATTCATAATAATGCAGCCACAAACACTCGCGCGGGCACACAATACACGCATGCACATATACACCTCCTATCTATTCTCTTCAGTGCTGCTGTTTGTTGTACACCACCCCCCCTCCCTTCGTCTTCCCTCCTCTCCCCTTCTCATCCTCCCTTCCCTAGTCACAGCTCACTGTCAACAGTGCAGGATTAGGAGCATTTGACTGGCCTGTTGCTAAGCAACAGTAACCACGGCAACCGATTCATTATGAAGACAGGGATGGGACAGGGAAAATGCATCAGGGAATGGGTTGATGGGTAAATGTTGTACTGTAATTATTATGGTGTATTTTCTGTCTTGTGTGAGCTGGTGCATTGAAACTGAACAGCTGTCGATCTGCTCGGACGAAGTTTGTTTTCTGCTCGTGTGAGATTGTATGAAGTTGTGAAGGTTTAGATCACTGACATGATCACTGGACAGAAGCCAACAATGATAAAAACGACACCTTTTCCATCTAATGAGGAATCTTCAAAGCAGCGGTCTTTTGTTAGTGTGACTGATTTTTATTAATCAGCGATCAACATGCATATGCATGCACATAAAAATGGATGAATGTCTCAAAATATGAAAGTTGTAAAACCACATGAATTTAACCACCTTTACGGATTCCAGTCGACTTCCTTTAAGCTGGGGTAGGCAGTTTAATTTTGGCGTCATTGAGCAAAGATCCCATAACAAACTTTGAGTGTATTGTAATTCAGGTGGTCTGAGTGAAAACTAGACTTCGGCACCTCCTCTTGGCTCTGTTTTTAGCCTTTATTAAACCTAGCCCGTTATGGTAGACTTTGGCCAATCACAGGTCATTTCAGAGAGAGGGCATTTCTATTGTCTGTTCTACAATTGCACATGCATGTGCACGTACCTCCACTGCAAAGCAACCCAAAAGTTTAGTTTAGGTTTCTGCTGACTGTAGCCAAAGGCCAACAGCTGTTCATGTTTATGTAGCTAATGTTAGCTAGCGCCTTGAATGGCAGTGTGTCCTCTGCCTCACTCCCCACCACTACAGAGCATTTTGGCGGGAAGAAAGCAGGCAGCAGCTGTGGACACTGGCTTTCGGTTAGAGCCTGTAGCAACCCCAATCCAACCAGCACAAACTCAGCTCAGCAGGACCAACAGCCCTGACTACCCGCTGGATCAGCAAACTTTTTTGGCTGTCATTACAGGGGAGTTTGCCAAATTTGTGCCGCTACAGCTGCCGATTGAAGCTTTGTCTCCCGAGCTTCTACCTATTCTCCTCCCAGAAAAGCAGTCCACAGTGGCGGGGAGTTAGGCAGGGGGACAGTGAGCTGGCTAGCTAGCTAATTCTTGTCTTATTTGTGGTCTGATAAACAGAGAAAGCAGGGCAAGAAGGGGCTGAGCGAACGTGCTGCGTGCAACTGTGCAATGAAGTAGGATTAAATAAATCAATGTATGGAAAACACTGGGTTACTGTATGAAGCTCATGCCTGTGGTCGTCTAGTGGGAGGGGCTAAGGACAGAGAGGGAAGCAGAAAGAGCTGCAGGGGCAGAGTGTATCACAGTGTGCCGTCCGCCTCAAGCATGATTTATGGTCGTGCGTTGAATCGACTATGTCGCTACGTGGTTGCCGTCGTGAACCCTTCGAACTTCTCCGTCACTCCGTTTCGTCGCGGTGCAATTCACCGCCAGAACGGTAGGAGGCTGCGTTCCTTTTCTGAGTGGTTATCGTCGTCTCTAGTTGATTCTTTGTTTAGCTTCCGGCTTTTCAGGTCACAGAGAAATGAACGCAGAGCACGGATAGACGGCTCCGGCCATATCCGTATTGAACGTTGAGCATAATGGCATATATATTATGAGCCTTAACACTGCAACATCTACATCGCAACAGAAGATGTTTAAAGATGGCGGGGATGGCGAAATCTGGAAATACGGAACCGGAAATGCGTTGCTACTAAGCAAACCAATCACAGCCGTGCCGGTCTGCGCTGGGTCTGCGTCGCCTCGACGCGTAGTTACATTTTTGGGGAGGTGCACGTCAGGCTACGCCGGGGACTACAGCGAGCCTTCTGCATAGCCCCGTACCCTACGACGTGGCGTCGTCGTCGATTCAACGCACAACCATAAATCAGGCTTCAATCCCCACCACAACAGAACATTTTATCAGGAAAGCAGGTAGCAGCTGTGGAGACCAGAGCATGTGAGCAGAGCAGAACGGGTGAAAATTTCCCCTCCTCGCTTGCAGATCTGTCACTTTGCGCCGCTCGTCCACTCCGCTTGGTTTTGCACATTCTTCGCTCCGCTCCACTCCATCATAAATTTTATCCCGCTCCACTTGCTCACCACTCCGCTCAAAAAAACTGCGTCGTACTACCCTAACCTGTAATCTTCTATTCACAAATAAAACATGAGCTTGGTATATTCTCCGGGGAAGCCCTCTCGCCTCTCCCCGCAGTTAGGGACCGTTCTCCAAGGTACCGCTGCCTCTCCTCTCAGTTTCTTTTCTGAAGTACACAGTAAACTCCATAGTTTTGAAAGAAAATAGTGTGGGTGTGCGCAGGTGCAAAGATGCATTCTGGGTGGGGCATGAGCGACCGGAGCGAAATTGGAACGAGAGATAAGGCTCCGCTCCAACTTTTTAAAAAAATAGCCGCTCCTCACTCGACACAAAATGCTCCCACTCCGCTCCGCTCACATGCTCTGGTGGAGACTGACCCTTAGTTAGAGGCTGCAGCCACCCGAATCCAGCCAGTGCAATCCGCAGCTCTGCCGGACCAACAGCTTCGACTACTCAGGGGAGTTTGCGTTGGCCAAAGTAGAGCTGCTACAGCCTGAAGGTCCGTCTCCCAAGCTTCTACCCACCCTTCTCCCAGAAAAGCAGCCCACAGCAGCGGGGAGTGAGGCGGAGGGACTCTGAGGTGGTTAGCTAGCTAATTCTTGTCTTATTTGTGATCTGATGAATAGAGAGAGCAGGGCGGGGTTGAGTGAATGTGCTGCGTGCAACTGTACTACTAACACTGGGGTTACTGTATGAAGCTCATGCCTGTGGTCTCGTTGTGGGAGGGGCCAAAGACAGAAAGAGGACAGGGAAGAGCTGCAGGGGGAGGGTGTAATTTTAAATTAGGCCGTTACTTGTTGTTGTTGTCGTTGTTTTTGTGGCCTTTTTCCAGATTTTTGCCAACCCCAGCTTTGATCCCTGTTGTGTTGTTTTCCAGTAGATAATACATAACTCATGGAGTCTCTATTTAAACATGCTCACTCTGCTACTGTGGCTCTAGACTTAGAGACACAGGAGTCAGAACTACACTTGATCTAAAATTGATGAGTCATCTCTGGTCCAGAAAGTTGAATCAGTGACTTTGTCATGCTAAATGATTTTTTTTCATCGCACAAAGGTTTATTTCACATCACTTCATTAGCTATTTTTCATGCAGACATATTAGAAAGAATACGTTGTACTTACTGACTCAGTTGCATTAGAGTGAAGCTAAAAGAGGTCATAGACATCTCTGCTCTGCTTACATGAAGACAGGGAGGCCTCTTAATTAGATGTCAGCATTTTCTTTGAGTCAAGGAGTAAATATCGCTCACGCTAGAGGAAAATGACCTCCACTGTTAAGGCAGTAAAGACTAATTTATAAAATGACAACTCCCCCTTAACAGTGCAGAACTTTACAACATTACTGTAGAAGAGCTGTTAAGTAGCAATCAATGTAATAGCTGTACAATATTTTTACTGCAAATGAATTCAAAATTTCTGAGATGTTTCTTCATGGGAAGTTTAAATCAATACACGAGACATACGTCATGCCTCCCAGCTGCTAAATCTAGTGTGTGTATTCTACAACCTAATAAATACGACTTTCAGTTTTGTTTTTTTGCCAAAGGTTAGGCCCCAAGGTACATTGCGAAAGTGTGAGGCAAGGATGTGGTTAAGTTTTTGTTCTTTATTGAAAAATCTGTTGTCTTCATTTCTGTACAGAAACCAGCAAACATATGGAAGACATTTTCTTTTTATGTACACATTTCTCTTGAGATTAGTCTGTATAATACTTTATTGCTCTGTTAATAGTTTTTTGGTAGATTGAAATGTGTTGTCTTGTGTGTACTTGGAGCATAAAGGGTGGCATATTTTTGCTAGTAAGTGTATTAGAAGCTTATTTTCTGCCTGACATACTTTAGGCTTTTGGATATAAAGTATCTCATATTGTATATTGGTTTGTATATTCTGAGGGAAATATCTACTTATATCTCTCTTATTTTCTATGCAACAGTAGCTTGTTAGTATTCTCACTTTGCACCCAAATCAGGGTCAGCTTAATGACCCAGTCCTTTACCCTCACATTGTACTGACCTTCATTACACCTGTTATCTAACCTTAATCTTAATTGATGCTTGGTTTCACCGCTGTTATGTACCATCAGCTGCAATGCAAGCTGTAAACAGAGACATACAGTGCACAGATACAGACTCTCTGTCTCATAGTGCAGATGTATTGAGCATGTAGGCTACACTATGTGTTAGGTAACAGCAGTGTTGTGTCAGCTGACAGTGGTTATGGAAATGGGCGGCTCCAAGACACAGGAATCCACTGAGGAGCCTTGTGTAGTTGTCAAAGGAACCACTGTGACATACCTGCACTCAACCCAGTAACATTAACATTAGGTGTACAGCGATTGTGACATTTAGAGCTGCTGCTGCGTTATCCCGTCAGCCTGATGGTGCTGTAGATTTACAAGGGTGTGGCCTGATGTCCTGTATGCCCACCATTATGTGGTATGAATGCTCGTACAGCCTCTCTTCCACAAATCTGCAGAAGGCTTTTATATAAATGTTAAGCTTACATTATACTGCAAATAACTGGAACATCTCAGCCATGAGATAAATGTGCCTCTACTGTATGAGTACTTTGTCACTGGCTGTTCAAATTTACTAAATAGAAAATACTACTACAAGCCCTCTGAATAGTGTGATATTCAGTTTAAAATGTATGTGGGTAGATTATCTCTGCACGTCATACTTAATAAGCCCTGCATCCTGATACACTACTG